>CM060904.1:79463048-81963048 GCA_030737815.1 Allium fistulosum | reverse complement strand
AAATTGTGTGGGACTGGATGCAGGGTAACTCTGAACCAGTATAAAATTCCGTTGTGTTATTTCATTTTACTAATTTTATTTGCTATTTGCATCTGTATCTGATTTTGTGATTGTTTCTGTGTTTGTGAATTGCATCAGTTTGTGTTTAATTTCAAAAGATTTCAAAAATTCCATAAAATCCTTTAAACAATTCACGCCCCACTCTAGTGTTAATCCAGCCTTAAGATCTGTAATCCTCATTTCCAACACACCAAGTAGCCTTTACTCGACTTGCACGCGAACCCATGAACCCACTACCACACCGAGCCAACCATCGGCCATCTCCAACTCCACCCCTTGCACCCATCAGCCACCACCCACTATCTACGAACCAGATTCGCATGTAAACCCTATTACCGACCACTCCAACCCAGTGCTCAGCCCACAAAGACCCCATTACTCATCCATCGGTCGCATACCACAGCCTAGACCCGCCACCCTTGCTCGTCCACCCTATTAAAGCCACCTTAGCCTAATCCTCGCACCACAGCAATTTCCCATAGCCGAGAAGCCTGCTATCCTCTCCCACCTTCCAGCCATGGCCGTGCCTCACCGACAAATCCTCCGACCACCTGTAGCCGAGCACAAACCCTCCAAGCCTGCCACTGTCCAGCCTCCTACCGCTGCACCATAGCACCGCTTCTCTTCTTTTTATGAAAAAAAAATTAAGTTAGATATATAATATGTTTAAAGAATCTATTTAAATTTATGCAAATATTTTGAAGTAGATTTCTGTAATAACTTATATATATATATTATGTTTTTATTTGAAGTATTTTGAAAAATATGGGTTTAATAATTTGATTTTAAAAAAATATAATATGATGATTTTTATTTAAATATGTGTTTTTAATTTAACATAATAATATAATATATATTGTTTCCATTTATATCAAGCTAGGTTTGATTTGAATTCATCGATTCAAGTCCGCCGTGCTTTGCTTGGAATTGTGCTTAGATTTGTAGCTCATTGCATTGTTAAATTTCTCTAGCCTCGAAAGGTAAGCGATCACTCACGATTAACATTCTTCTGTTAGTAAATTAAATTCACATGAAATTATGATTGAAATGTGTTGTTAATTTTGAATTGTTAGTTATTTAATTGTTGAATATGATATGTTAATATTTGAAATTGTTAACCTATGTTAATTGCCATATGACACCATAACATGTTATTCTATATATTAAATTTAAGTTGTTAATGATTATATATGCTTATAATTGATATGTTATGCTAGTTTATTTTATTGTCACTCTGCAAGTTCCCAGTTAGTTAGGAATCCCTATAAGTTAAATGATATATACCCGAACGATCTTATAGGTTAGGGAAAATCGTTATGGGTTGAAATGATAAACCCAAGAGATTTTATTGATTTTGATTTTAGGATTGTGGGTTGAAATGACATATACCCGTAAATTTAAATTATTACAAATTGAAATGATAAATATCCGTATCACTCGACCATAGGATAGAAAATTGTATACGGACACCGTTGGTCTATTTTGAAAAATGATTTTCAAAGTTTTAGAAGGAAATAGATAGGTTTTATTAAATATTGATTTTTAAAATATAATATAATGATTTTTATTTTAATATATGTGTGTAAAATTTAGATTTTTAAATTATATGTTTGAAATTTTAAATTAAAAGTAAAGTTTTCAAAAAATGTAAATTTTAAGATTTTATTTTTAAATATATAAAATATAGTTTAGTATAAAATAAAATATGATTTAATTTAATAAAATTAAATATAAAAATTTAATTTAATAGAATTCAATTGGATAAGTATATATATTGTATTTAAATTATTCATTTAAAATTTATATTAATATCTAAAATATATTTTGTAATAACTTTAATAAATAAAGGTTGGAAAGATAAGTTAAAGTGGACATGAAACTTAATTTGTTTAAGAATTGAATTTAAATAAGAATTTATTTAGAACTCATTTATTTTGAGATTTTAAAGATATGATTTTAAAATTTAACAACTTTATTTTGATTTAAAGTGATTTAATGAATATTTCAAATTTAAATAAAATTGAATTTGAATATTTACTTTTGATTTAAATTAGTAATTTGAGATTTTATTCAAAGAGATTATGTGAATATTTTCAAAATTAAATACAACTGATGTTAGATATTTAATTTTGATTTAAAATTTGTAATTTGAAACTTAATATAAATATTTATAAAAGTAAATATTTCCAAAATTAAATAAATTAAAGTTGAATATTTAATTTTGATTAAAATTGTAATTTGAGATTTTATTTAAATGTTATTAAAAATGATTAAGTGAATATTTTCAAATTTAAAGAAAATTAAAGTTTAATTTTGAAATATAAATGAAATTTATCAAATTGAGTTATTGAAATTTTTTAAATCTTTTTAAACTTTGAAAAATATTGAATTGGAAGTGGTTTAAATTTGTAGTTCAAACCTGGATTGAAGTCGATAAATATTAAATAACTTTAATGATAATTTGAATTGAACCTTTAACCTTTTTAATTGAAATTGTTGAATTGAGATTGATTTAAATTGAATTGTGGAGCTAAAGTTGATTTGACTTGATTTGTGAAATTGAAAGAAACAATTCTAATTTGAAACTATTTTCGATATAATTCTTTTAAATATATTACTATTAATATATAAACTATTTTTAATGTATAAACTATTTTAATCTATTACATATTTTTAAATATAAACTATTTTCAATATATAACTATCCAATATATAAACTAATTTCAATATTCAAACTGCTTAAGTTGGAACTGTTATGATTTAGATTAAATTGATTTAAATGTGAATACTTTGATATAATGGTTTAACATATTTTGTGGTTATGATTTGGAAGTGAATATGAGTTTTGAAGTAAATATGACTTCGATAGTGATATGTTTTCGAAAGTGAATATGATTTCGAAAGTGATATGATTTTGAAATGGATTTTGAAATGAATATGATATTTTGTTATGAAGTATAAACTATTTGAAATGAAAAATAACCACGGTATGATATAAGCGTTTGGTTGTTAAAGAGATCGGAATCGGATATTGTCATACTCTCTGCCAATACCGAAAACCACTTTAACAACTGTGTACTTGGTGGAGATTCTAGAATGAAGTAGGATGGTTTGGCGAATGTCTATATGAGGTATGAACGCAGCCCTAACTCTTGCGAGTCAGCTTGATGTGACTAAAATAGGAGCCACGCTGGGACAAGTGAGGTCGCGCCTCCGATCGAGCATGCTTCTTCGCTGCCATATCTATTACTTTGTGATTTGATTGGGTGCACCTTTAATTTGAGAGTGTTTCTCGAGGTGGTCGATAGTAGCTGCTATGCGTTACCATTAGTCTGGATCCGCAAAACAATAGTATCCTACCCTAGGCATTGCCTCGCGTGCCTTGTCACATGCCTTATCGCACCCACTAGGATTTTGATTTGTACCGTATCTATGGAGTGCTCACTGAGTATCCCACCGGTTTTGTGGAGCATACAGTATCTGTATAGACTACGAGAATATATATATATATATATATATATATATATATATATATAAATGTGTTAAAGAGGATATGGTAACGCCTTAAGGCTATTTTAATAGTTTTCTTTACTGTAGACATTATATATGTAGCGTATTGTACTATGTATGTAGATAGTTCCATGGATCCTTAAGGGATGGAATCCCAACATCCTTTAAGTTATATTTCATTTCACTTGGACATTTCACTTGAGTTGATTTACTTGCATAAGAATGTTAATCCTGACTCGAGTGTTTTGTGTTTTTCTTTATGCTCGGGTCAGACTAAGTGTCACGGCATTTGAGACTCACCTTTGGAGCTTGGAGCTTTGCTTGGAGATTCTATCTTTATCTATTCATCTATTTCCAGTTGTTTATGTTTAGACTTGTCAGTTGCTTTTGTATTAGTGACTTCTATGTACTTAGGATTTTCTATTGTGTTTATTTCAGACTCTGATGTTATGTAGTAGCTTCATGAACTACTATTTTGTTGGATCATAGGTTTTGATTGCTGACAAGACACAACAATTCACGAGTCTACAACTACGACAACATCCGGACTCAACGACTCAAGTATGGTTCATTATGTATATAGAGTCTAGTTTAGTGCTTTGTTAAAATCTTTCCTCAAGAAACATCATTCACATTCAAATAAACTTGCATGCATATTTTAATCAAAATCAAGTTTTCAAAAAATGCATGGAGCGGGGCTCGAACCCGAGTCACTAGCTTGGAAGGCAAGTACTTTAACCAAATGAGCTACTGTAGTTTTTGTATAACAAAAGAATTCAGTCGACTGAATACAGTCAGTCAGTCGACTGAATCTGTGCATTTTAACATACATGCACATCTGTACATGAATTTTTTACATGATTTTACTTTTCAGTCGACTGACAATTTTCGACCAGTCGACCGACCTGAACCCAACTGTCATATTTTGAATAGACATCTTCATTCTGCGAAGAGTTGTGATCCTTCTCTGAACGGAAATAGATGCTTCTTTTGGTCAGAACTCTTCACCAATGGCAGCAACCCTCTATCGACTATAAATATATGTTCCCAAACACCTCATACTCAACCGAAAATCTTTCTAACTATCTTGTATTCTTTTTGTGCTCTTATACTCACATTCAAAACATCATACAAGCATTTTATTGCTTTGAATCTCCAAATTAACTTTCATAATCTTCGATTCTTAGCAACACTTTCTTTTCATATCTTCACATACACTTCATACACTTGAGGATTTGATTATAGGAAGTTTGTACTATCAGAGACAAATCAGTGTTTTCAAGAACATACAGTGTCAGATATTCTTTTGTATTAGCGAAGTCCTGTTCTGCTGCTCAGGCGTGTGAAGTCCTCTTCGGCTGTTGAGGCAAAAATCATGTTCTGCTGCTCAGGTCCTTGTTCGGCTGCTCAGGGGTTGTATAGACCTGTTCCTCCGGGTTAAGTGAGGGTATTGTTGTTAGTTAAATTCCAAAAGGGAGTCTGGGACTGGATGTAGGACGGTGCTCCGAACCAGTATAAAATATCTGGTGTCATTTTACTATACTGCTTTTATATTCCGCACTATTTACAGTATTACTATCATCTCTCTACTCTGTATTATCATATATCCATATTACATGGTCCTACAGACTTTCATATTTATCTATTTCCGCTACTTATTGTTTATTACTCTCTGTCTATGATTTTGTGATTGATTTATTTACTGTATATGCTAAGTTTTGCCAAACAAAAATTAAAAATCTGTTGTTTTGAGAAATTCAAGTTTGACATGTGTGTTTACTTATGCACTTGGCGGGTGTAGCATGATAGGGGGTTCTCGTTTCTTGGTTTGGTAGCTTCATGAACTAAGACGGGTTGGACCCGAGGCAAACTCGGGTCCAACAGAAGTTAATAAGAAGGTCTTAGCGTGGACCCGAGACCCACTCGGGTCCTACCCAAGTTGACATCAACTCGGTACCAAGTTGATGTTAATGACACCAACTCAGTACTAAGTTGGTGAGATGGAGGATTTTGACTCGCGACTTGTTATGGGGCTCTAGATGATTAGGGCTCCGAGCCCATGGACTCAGATCTGATAACTTGTTGGTTCAAATAGACTATGATGCTAGAGGATACTTATAAATACAAAGGGAGCTACGACAGAAAAGGGGATGGTTTTCTATACCGTATATCTACAAAGTCAATTCTCTTTTTCTTCATTAACTCTTAAATCCCATACAAAAACTAAGATCTATAAGATAGTAGCTTAGAATCCTTATTGTTATCATTGAATTCCAGAGAGAAACAATTAATAAGAAAGATTAATAGAACATGGGACAGAGTATTGGCCAAACCACTATAAAATGCCAATGTTCTCTTTGTGTTTTTGATAATTTTTGTGAGATCTTAACATTTCTACAGGTTTTTTTCCAGTGTTGATCCATTTTTGGTGTCAACATATATGTCCAAAATGGAATCAAAAACTTATAATTCAATTTACATTAATATAGTAGAACCAATATCTATCTTCCCAAAGAAGCAAATTTATAATTTTAATCTTTTATATTCCATTCAACTTTTTAAATGTATAGCGTTGAAGTGACAAAGAAATCACAATTATTTTGCTTGTCGAAATAGGCGGTATAGACTATGGATAAGAGGAAAAGTCCCTTTTTCCCTCCTTGCACACTCGTTTCTATTTTCCTTGTTTGTCATTGCAACCTCAAATCGACAGGTGGAATCAAGTGAAATGCAAAATATTCATTTTGTAAATAATAATGAAACTAATCCTACTATATTTAAATAAAACAACTAAGATTCCAAAAAAATTCACAAATTTACAAATTATGGGAATATTTTTGGGTTTTAAATTAATACAGTTTAGCATACAAAATTTCCTAATGCATAGTACAAATCCAAAAATCAAACTGCACCGGATACTACTAAGGAAAAATTAAGATTTCCACTTATAGATAATCCCCACAGAAATCTCCTTGGATTCGCCTTCGTGCTATTGCCTATCTCTTCCTCCATTTTATCTCCTTTTTATTTATAATATAACACATTCTTCTATGAGCATAAGATTTAGAAATAGTAGATTAGGGAAATTTAGGATATATATATATATAAGATTTTGTGCCTTTTTCTCTAGCTTGATTCCTTCAATGCTTCCCTAATCCTTGAACATATATATTTATTTTTGAATTTGAGTTTAAAAAATTTCTATGGAGGAAGAGAATTGGATAAAGTCTCGTTATCAGTTTTTAGATTTGCATAAAGAAAAATGAGGGTGCTAGCCTCTTATTTATAGTTGTGTGGATGCGCTAGGACCGTCACATTAAATTTATTAAATCCAGACCATTTAAGCCAAACAAGACCCCAACAACCAGTCGGCTATCCTACAAAGGTGGTCGATCAATGATCCCAACTGCTTATGTTAATATTTAAATGATGTGCACGTAAATGTGCATATATTTACATCCATATTTTATCTATTTTTAATTAAGTAAATGTCATAATTGGATATTTTAACATGTTTAAACCAAAGTTTTATTATTCTCAAATCATCATATATTCATCTTCATTTAGGGGAAAAATAGTCATTTTTGTGTATGTGTTAATTTGAGAATTTTTACTTGAACAATTTTTATGATTTTTATAGGAATTTGGATTCAAATGGAAGAGGTTTTCATGGAATATATGCATGAACAAGAAAATACAAAGGAATGAAGATGGAATTAATTCAAACTCATGATCATGGAGGACCCTACCTACCCACTTACCTAAATCTACAATTAGAAGCTAATGGACAACTAAGTGGAGGTTAAAGCTTCATGCACAATTGATAATGGATTAATTAGAGGCTAATGGTTACTTGGTGGCCACACTTCTTAAAGGGCATTTTGAGAAGCACCCTAAAAATTGAATTAGGGTTTTATGCATGTATTTAACAGCCCACTTATATACATGTAACGGATCTTCTTCCTCTTTTATTTACTTAGGAAATTAGCATGCAAATTGTAGCTTCAAAGTTTCATGAAATGAAAATGGCTTCCTCTACCTCTTGTTCTCTTACTTCTTTCTTGTTCTTATTTTATTGTCTTGTTCATTTTTATTTACATGTTCTTTCATTTTATGTTAGTAGCTTAAATTTACATTTATGCAATTAGTTTAATTGTGTTTCATGTAAGTAGTTAATCTCCTTTTCTTTAATTAGTTTCTATTTCTTTTTGCTTTCCAATGTTGAAATTTACATGTGTTGATTTGATAACACAAATGAGTAGCTAAACCCTCGAATTTAGAGGTAATGAAGCTCTCTAATATTATGTAAATTCAATATTTATTATGATTTATGGTCTCATTTGTGCTTCAGGAAAGTAATTGTTGCTGTAAGTTTATATAGATGAGTTTGATAGCCTATGTTGTAGTTGAAAATGGGCTATTCTTATTCAACATAAACACAATTTACATCATCATTTGCTAATTGATTTTTGATTTTGAAATGAAAGTAAAAACAAAATTTGATGATCTATATTACTAATTACAATAGTAAATAGATCGTACTTAAAATAGCTTTTGCTTTGACCTCATTTTCATGAGAATTGATAAGTGGTTTATTTGTTGTATTATATTTTGATGGTTTAAGTTATGTTAATTAATAACATAAATTAAACCATACTTATGATAAATACAACACTTATTTCACTTATTTGTTTGTTGATTTAGAAAAATATGAGAGTGGATTTGCCTCTAAATTGTTTTCTAATCTCATAGTTTTTAATCTCATTTTCATTCTAGTTTTAGCTTCATTTTTTTACAATTTGCAGTTAACAATCTTCTCTCCTCTTTGGTCTAATTTGATTGAATAGAAAAGTTTAAAATCTAAAAAATTCCCTGCGGATCGACCTGTACTCGCCATGTACTAAAATTGTACGTCGTGCGATTGCGGTAATTTTAATATAAATTCGTTCGATAGATTTCTAACCAATAGAATTCCCATTGTTAAACATTAAATGTTAAATGTTAATTTATTTGTGTTAATTATTTAATACATTTGCATTATTATTGAACTGAAATCTTCATATGTCAATAACTTCTTCGTTTGAACTCTGATCGTGACGCTTTATATATGATAGTTGCTTAAAAGATCGCCATGAACACAATGTGCAAGTTTTGTAACCACATTCTGATGTTTGCTAAGTTTCCATCTTTTAAATTATTATAAATTACTTAACTCTTCTTAATTATTTTCCTGTTCATTTTATAGGGTGTTGCACCAAACTTCACAACCTAGGACCATGTGTGTCGTCGCTCCCTTCCTGGCTGGTAGGCTATCCAGGAGGAAGAATTATCGAGCATTCATTCCCTCATCGGGGACTTTCCCTTTCAGGTTTGCATGAGACATCTCTCCCCTTTAGAAAAGAATGCATCAATAACTTGATGCATAACTGCAATAGCCTATGCTCCTCCCCCATGATGCCACTCGTCCTTCGAGCAGCATGGGACATTATTATCTAGATTGGTGTTGTTACCTCAAGTGAAATCAAAGTTCAATAGCCATAGTATACCCACATAAAGAACAAGCCGGGCTAATCTCTTTCTACAATGCATCGCCCATAGGAATGTCCAACCCGTTCATCGCTCAACTTTGAACCTAGATCACCCGCCAATAGTGCAACACATAGATAAGATTAAGTTCAACAGTTTCCATCTGCTAAGTTCTTGTGAATGACATGGCATGCCACTCAACTCATAATAATTACCCTATGAAACAAGAGTGCTGAAGACAGTCATATACCCCAAGTCGAGTCAGACCCTACAGTCCTTTAGCTACATGCGACTTATCACCCTGGAGAACCTCAAGCCTCATGCACTTCATTTCAAACTAAGGCATTTCTTCCACTATGCACATACTGCTTGTCACCAGAAGAACCCATGGATAAACATACACTCTCACTTCGGCTCCAGTGCCGCATGTCGAATGATATCTAATCGGCACTTAGCTCATAAAACAATCGGGCTTAGCCCATCGTATGACAAATCTTCCTACTTAACACATATTAAACAGAACTTTTTATGAATTTTATATAGGAACGCCACAATGACAATGATCCAGAAGAGCCTCCATGCCCACTAATGCCTAGGTTCAACCCAGGGTCATCCATTAGTAAAATAACGTGGCAAGACTCTAGTGTCATGCACTAACGTCAATACTCAACATGCAACCAGGCAATGCAACCAATACTCACCACCAAGTCCCTCGACATGCAAGGTCAACTAACCGAAGCAACTTGGTCAAGATAGTCTAAAAGACTCTACTAGGCTATTCAAAATACACTATAAGTTGCAGATAGCAAATAACAACTAGTTTCGCAAATAAGTTTACAAACAAAGAATCTGTACTATTTAATTCAGAAATGTGTGGGGCAATATGCCTACCCCGTTGGGCTTTCAACAGTTTTTAGCAGCAAATTAGTTGAAAAGAAGAAAAAAGGAAAGAAGAAGCCTTCCAATGGCTCCTGCAGAGCTAGCCAACCGACGCATTTATCATTGCCTAGAGAGCCCCTAGCTCTGCGGAAGAAGCATGCTAATGGAACACTTTAGAAGATCAATCTTCAAAGTCTGCCAAATGCTCTTCAAATGCTTCAATCGATTAAGAACTTGCTAAGGAAAAGAAGGCTGTCACCACCGTCGATGCCTTCCCTATCGAGATCTGCAGCTGATCTTGAAAGGCTCATGGATAGCCTCATCAAGGAGCACACCAAGGCTACCATGGTGACATTTGAAGCAGATACACCAATCCTCCTACTTTCAAAGGGGCTTAGAAGCATCCAAACTGACCTGTAGTCAGGAAAATAGGAGCACCAAAGTAAGAAAGTCCCTTGGATCCATGGCTCGAGACTGACGTTTGATGAACGTTAGAACTTGGGCTAAGGGGCCTGGATCCGGCTAAAGGAAAGATCCATCTTTAGAAACCGAAGACCAAGAACAGCAGCCAACCACTACAATCAACAAACACAGTCCAACTACTTAGAAGGCTGATTCCTTTCTGAATCCCACTAAGTCAGGGAAAATCCCAACCAAATTTGATAAGAAGCCAACTAATCTAGAGTGGTTAGCAAGGGAAGAAAGAATGATAACTAACTGTTTTTTCCCAAGAGAGAATAGTGCAGAATTCGAATTGGCAAAAGAAGTTACATGGTTAAAGCTCCATGGATTCAAAATGAAGGGGTGGAGATGTATTTATATACTCCTTCCCTCAATCGCAGCCATTGTAATTAAAAAAGGCAGAAATATATTCACCATTTGGTTGTGATGACTGCAGCGTCACACCACGTGCGTAGGCAAAAAGATGCCTCTCTATCGCTTCTCGAGAATTACAACCATCACAGCCAATGGCGTAATGCCATGTGAAACATCCCTAATTGCATAGAAGAACTATCAATCAGTAGATCCCTTGAGATTTTACAAGTCCACACCCGCTCATAGGCATAGACTTAGGGGCAAAATGTTAATAAATTTTTTTGTAAGTAAAATTATGGGCAAATTAGTGCTTTTTAGCCTGATCTGTTTTTGCCCAAGTCACCATACCACAGGCTTTCCTAAGCTAGAGACCTCCTAATTAAGCCTTCCTCATCAGCCCATTCTCTCTATGGCACTTCAGTTTGGCTCCTAACCAATGACCCTTAGTTCACCTAGTGAAGCAAGGCACCCACATGTTTAGACTGGCCCACATCCCCATATACCTTTATGCTGGGTTGCTTTAAGACAGTATATCTACTTGAGCGCCTCTTTAGTGCACAACCAGCCGCTATGGGCACTTCAATGCGGCTTCTTGGATGTCACCCTGAGGCCTATCCTCTAAATCAGTCTAAGCGACTCAGCCAATCTCGTTCCACACGACTTGCTTCTCCTGCCCCGGAAGCTTCCCATCTCTCCCTCTATGTCATTAGCAAGCGACTGGCATGGTCCTCCTTGTTGACCTAGCATGTAGGCACAACTAACAAAGTACATATGGGATATCCTCTTTTGACATAAAGCATGCTACACAACATGCCTTCAATTATACATAAGCCATACCTGAATATTGCAAAGTGTTAACAATAAAATTTTCCCAAAAATGATTAAGAAATTAGGCCGACTAACTAGAAGCTTTGAAGAAGCCTGTCGAAGTCATCGATTCCAAGAGGCTTCGCGACATTTTACTTGATATTCTCGATGTGGTCAAAGTTATATATGAAAGCCTAAAAAAAGTTTGAAATCGTATATGTAAACTCAATTCAACTTCGAAGTCCTTGAATCAAAGTCGATTATGATATGATAACTACGGATTAACAAAAGTTCACATATGCGAAGTCAAAAATATGTCCAATTCTTAGGTTCGAATCGATTACACATGTGCCATGCTATGTCCTTATTTAATATCCAAGATCCTATGTGTACAATGTTCTTCAATTACAATATGCTCTAAAAATCCACAAATCAATTTAGAGTTTACAATATAAGAAATGAGAGAAGGGAAAATTCGACCCCTAAAATAGCGCCTCTAGGGAAGTATTTATAGGGGTGCGCGATCATCATCCACTCCACATGACTCCAAATGTGTGGATATCGGCGGCATTAACATGATTCTAGGGTGGAGTCATCATCAAGCAGCGGTATGTAGGGATGTCTTTGATATGTAGAAGCGTCTTCTTTGTGTTAATGTGTCTTCGACAATATCGACTTCGATGGGATTTAGCACTAGCCTCTTCGAAGAGCGATGGTTGGCAAGGTTTAAGGAATATCTGTATGTTATCATAGCCAAAGTGGTCCATTCTAGTCCATTAATGTTAACCTTTGAATCCAATGAGAAGATGCATGTGGAGTCTTTTAAGTGCGGTAACGTGACTTTGTGGATATTGACAATGTCAACATTGCTTTGCATAAGTATATGGCTTCCTCGAAGCGTTCTGTAGATCTACCGTGCAAGGTGGTCTCTTGATAAAGAGTGAAGTGGCTCAACGACTCTATAATATTACCATAGGAACACCCTCCTCACCACTATAGAATAACCTCTTCGAAGTGCCTATTGATTCATGGAAAGGTATATTTTCCCTACCCCTTCCACCATATGTAATTCTATACTTTATTTGTCATTGTTGAAGAGTATTATCTCATCCTTTTGTGGATGCCTCTTCGACTTCATGTCTTCAACGCTGATTGTAGATATGATATTCTATTTTTTTCCTTTCTCTTTACTTTGACACTGGCCACTAGAAACACGAGCAAGTTGTTGCGCAATTGTCTACGAAGTCATAGCTCTTTGACCTACTTCAGTGAAATTTACATTGATAACATTTGCCTCCGTAGTGTAGAGGAAACCTTGATTTTTCAAGTTAAGAGCATCGAAGACATCTTCCTGCCTATTAATCCTCAACTTCATAATCTAGCCATAGGTTTAAAACAAATTGACGGTATCAAATCATCCTCTTTCCTCCATAAATAGCTAAATCTCTCCTTTATTCTTCTATTCATCTGCAATCGGAAGAACTCAAGCAAAAATCAAATTCTTTAAATTAGTTGCCAAATCTAATTCTTTACATCTGATCGTTAATAATAAGGTTTGATTCCTTGTTTAATTTACATATAAGCATAATTTTGTACATTAAAATCGTGATTATAATTTTATCATTCCCAAATCTACCACTGAATTAATCTATTTAGCATAATTAATCTCAAATTTATTGTCAATTTCGACTACCAATCCTTTAAATGTGTTAATCAATGATTCTGATTTGGGTGTCTAGGGGTTTTCAATTTATTTTAAGCTACATATAAGATCTATACCCGTTTCCGCTTTGATTGATTTTAGTATTGTTGTTTCCTTCATCGTTAGTGGATTTAAAATAGGTTGTGTAATTTAATAACCGCCGACTCCTTAGCAAAATTTCTTCATGTCACTTAATTAGACTTTAATTTTATTCAACGTCTATTTAGAATGTTACAGGCCTGTTAGTTGAATAAACGACCCCGATTTTGTCCTATTTCCTATTGATTTTGATTATCATCAATGTAGTTATGTCCTTCGAAGTCGTGACCATCTCTTCTCATATTGTTGTTTTTGTTTGCTAAAAATTTATGTACTTCAAGAGAAAGTTGAACGCGATAATAATAAAATTCTTGCGTTATTGACAACATTGAACTTTCGTATCATTAAGTTGCAAAGAACCTTATCATGGCAGTCATTAGTTAACAAGTAGGGTTAAAGTCATTTCAAACCTCTTCGACTGGGTCGAAGATAGATTATTCTTAGCTCTAGGTCTATTGGTCATCGATGATGCCTACTTTAGTTAAATATGTTGATAACATATTCAGTTCTAATTAGGGCCGAAGTCAACTATCTATAATGCTTTCTTATATACGTATTGTAATAATGATGCCCATATTTTTTTTAAATTACCTCCAACTTTATGGTTAGGGCTTTATATGACTTCGACACTTTAGATATTTTAGTTTTCATCATGCTACAAAATTGCTTAATTACCTACCATATTGTTGACTCACATCATCGTTGTCTATTTAGATCGAAGTCGCTACCCCTCTGACATGGGTTATGATTATGAGATTCTTTAAGATTTTTTTAAAAATTGTTATTTGCCTTCTTTTAAGGGTGAAAGGATTATTTAAAGGGACAGTTTGGCATAGGTCCCTAACAAGTTTCAAAATACATAAAAATCCCAGTAAAAAAAGTTTGAAAATTAGGTCCCTAGAATTAAGTTACTGAATAATGGCGTACACTTATGCAATTATTCAGTGAATAATTGCAGACATTTATGCAATCATATCAAAAAATTGCAGACATTTCCACAATTATTCACTGAAAAATTACGGAAAATTCCGCAATTTTTTCAAAAAATTGCGAAAATTCTGCAGTTATTCACCAAAAATTACGGAAATTTCCGCAATTATTCACCAAAAAAATTGCATAAATTTATGCAACTTTTGGATATAATTGCATAAATGTCTGTAATTATTCGGTGAATAATTACATAACTGTATGCAATTACTTAGCGACTTAATTCTAGGGATCTAATTTATATACTTTTTTTTACTAGGGTTTTTGTGTATTTTGAAACTTATCAGAGACCTGAGCCTAATATTCACTTATTTAAATAACCAGACTCTTAACATTACATGTTCCAACTATATTACCATGGTTAATTTTTAAATAAAGAAAAATATCACTTTGGCAGGTCAATGGAGAGTAAGAAACCTACTAAGAAGTCTATCAAGAAAGCTAGTGTAAAACCCAAGCCTTCACCTTCAACTATTAAAAAATAAAGTTATGTTACTAACCTATCATACATTACTTCTCATGTCAAAGTTGACTCCATTCTCGATCAGTTTAGGATCACTAGGACTGAGACCATCCCTGCTAGTTCTTCAGAAAATATCTACAATCCGCTAGAAGGATATTTCACTTTTACCCCTATTCATATTTGGTACATAGACTACCTCCCCTTTTCAGACTTCCTTACAAGATATCTGGAGCACCTAGACATTGCGCCAATCCAGCTTCTAACTAATGCTTAAAAATATTTAACTTGCCTGGAGGTCTTTCCCCAAGAAACTAGGCTTCCATCTCTCGGTCCTGATATTCTTTACTACCTAGCCGGTCTTGCTAAAGTGGGTGATCAGCCAGGATACCAACTGTATTGGGTTCCTCCTCACCCAAAAAGCTTATTCTCTGAATCCGTTAATAAAGAAAGCATGTGGGAAACTCAATTTTTCTTCTTCAAACACTTCTCTCTGCTGCTAGTAAACTTATTATTCTTGGTTATCATTTTGATTTTACTATTATTTATCGACAGTTCTCCTTTCCCGGATCCTACTCCTAAAAATCTAAGCTCTGATGATCAGAAGACCATAACTCTCTAATTCTTTTGGGTGAAAATAACAGAAATAGGCTTACTCTCCTAACTCTGAAGAAGCTCCTTCAACATTCTATTATTTTGAACCACCACGAGATCCTAGGAGAGCTACACATAGTTAAACGCTACTCACAGGGAGTTGGCTCGTTGGTGTTGGGCGATTTTAGAGTTTTGATGGTTAATTCCCCGACACAGCCTAATACTGATGGTTAATTTTTAATACAATTAAAAAGGAAATTATTATGTTATTAGTTTACTAACTTCCATTTTTTGTTTGAGGCTCAACTACTCTTGTTACTATTCCCAAAAAATCAAGAATCAAAACTACTGTGTCCAAAAATAACAAAGTAAAAGATGGATCTCCAGCTGTGCCTCAGCCAACCGAACTTGTTTCCTTTAAGAATTCTATCGCCAAGGCTATCGAAGCAATTGAAAAAGAAGGGACAAATGCTTATGTTCTGAATGATTCTCCTTCTCCTCCTCAAGTAAAAAGACCTAAACTTACAGGCGAATTTAGCCCTACCGTTGTGGAGGAGATAGAGCAAGTGAATATTGACTCAAGTCCCGCAGCGGTTGCTTCAGATAAAGTTCTAGAAAAGCTTAATGAAACTCAAGTTGAGAGATCCCAAAGAGTTCAAATCACTGATCCCCTTCTCAATGTTTCTTTTCCTCTCTCTCTAGCATCTATTGATCGCATTTGTGCTGAACTTGGTTTGATCCTTTCTCCATTGATTCTCTTCCCTCAAGGGCTCAACTTAACCTTGAACGGTGAATTTCGAGGAACTAGCTCGATTGGCTATTCAGTCCCCTTCTGCTGCTTCCCTTGGATCACCACAACCTCTAGCCTACTCCAATGACCACATTTTCCTTATTATTAAATAGCTCATATCAGTATGTGTTCTTAATTTACTTGTCCAATTTCAACTTCTTGAATTTCAATTTTAACTTAACCGAGTTATAAAATTTCAGGTTGGAAAACATATGTTCCTTCTTAGGTAAGCTTCGCAAGGGTCTTCTACTGAATTCGTTGAGTTTAAGGAAAAGGTTGCTTTCCTTCAAAAGGGGATAATAGATATTGCTACAAAAAGAGATAAAGCGGTTGCTAAAAAGAATACACCAGGATTTTCTCTAGAGGAGGAAAAGAAATCCAAATTGTTGTTGAAGGGGAAAGTGAAAGACTTGGAAGCTGAGAATACTAGGCTAGCAAAGGCAATCTATGAACTAATCAAGAGAAACAAATTGCTTGGAGATCAATTGGATAGAAAATCTGAGCATCTAGATTGTTCGAATAACATCATCAAGTATGCTAAGAAGAAGTCGCCTCCTTCCTCGATGTTGCTCTTACTAAAATTAATGAGAAGCGCTATGTAGAAGCACTGTATGTAGCCCATGTCAACAATATTTGCAAATGTCGAGAGTTAGATTTCCCATCTCTTCCAGTCTTGAAGAAAGGTGCAAAAGGAAGTTTAGTCTGAGAATGAAAAAGGATAAGAAGGCTATTGAAGAAGAAATTGATGCTATGAAATTGCTATCATTTGATGACGCTCTCGTTGACGAAGTGCCAAGGCCTGATGGAAAAGGAGATAATGACGACGATGATCCTGATGATGACAACGAAGAAGATGACGATGATGATAAAGATGAATACGATGATAATGATGGTCATAATGGTGAAGGTGATGAAATGGGTCCACCTGATCAACCGGATAATCAAGATGACTCCATTAGCGCTAATCCAGATACGTCTACTCAAGAGGCAGCAGGCACTGATGCTACTGACTCTTTAAAGGAGGGCCCTTCAAAGAAAGATAGTACTCCTCGAAGTCAGAAGCCCACTAATAATGGAAAAATGTCATCACCTTCTGTCCTAATTTCTTAGGTATGGTGATGCAGCACAGCCCACATTTATCAAAGGTATAAGTCGAGACCGACTTAAGGAAGGAGGTATAAGTCGTGACCGACTTAGGGAAGGAGCTATGAGTCGTCAACAACTTAAGGGACGTGCTGGGTTACGACCTAAGACTACGGGAAGAACAACACCAGTTGAAAAATGCGAAGGTTTAAGTCGTTGCCGAGTTAACGACTTAGTTTTGGTGAGTGTACGACTTAACAAAGCAGGGAATAAGTCGTTGCCGAGTTAAGACTTAGTTAAGGCTCGTAAACGACCTAACGAGTCAGGTTTTAAGTCGCTGAAGCTGTTGCCGTTGATCATTATGCCGAGTTAATCTCTACCGTTGATTTCTTAAGTCGTAGATCTGGGATGCCGCATGTTTTAAGTCGCTGAAGCTGTTGTCGTTGATCATTATGCCGAGTTAATCTGGACCGTTGATTTCTTAAGTCGTTACTAAGTTGAGTCGCGTAGAATTGTTAAGTCGGCAACGACTTAAGTGGTTGTCTGTTTGTATTTTCCTGTCTTTAAGTCGTATGTCGACTGTTTTAATTCGTATGCATTGTGTTGTATTGGTAATATTGTTAATTCGTTATGTTGTAACTGTTTGGGCTTAAGTCGTCACCGAGTTATGATAGGTTGTAGGTCGTAAGTCGGAACCGACTTAGGAGTTGTAATTTTTCTGTTGCATGTTGTAGCCTATAAATAGGCAAGTTGTTTCATTTGTAAAGGTTGTTGATTTTTGAATAAAATTCTCTTTTGTTAGCTTTGTGCTTTCATTCAAATTGGTAGTTGAGTGTAATCTCCTATCTCCTCTTTCGGTTAATCGAGTGCGCTCGATTCAATGATTGCAGAAGCCGATTCGTGGAATCAAGTGCGCTTGATCAACGTTTGAAGAATTGAAGATCTTTGAACCTGGTATCGTGCGCGATCAACGAGTTCGGGATAGCTTGAATTCGGTATCTTCGGTTCAACGAATTCGGGCATTTCAGTATTCATCAATCCATCGATTGCTACTTTCACCGATTGAAGATTGTTTTGTTTAATCCGCTGCGCCAGTTTTGGTATCAGAGCTTGTTCTAGCCAATCATAGCTAGATCGAGACTTGGAGCCTAATCATTTTGGAGTTTTGAAGAGATCAAGTGTTAGCCGAGCTTGAGTGTGGAAGCCGAGCTAAGAAGAGTGTAGATCGAGCATCATTTCATTGTCTAGCCGAGAATTTTGTTCATCGTGTTCATCGCGATTTGCAACAAAAGTGGAAGTTTCGATCCGTTTCATTTTGGATCAAAGTCCGAAAGGTGTTTGAATTTTGAGTTTGAAGAGTTTGTGAAAATTTCAAGTATGCCGCCAAGGAGAGCCAATCGACATCAAAACGTTGAAGCTTTGTATCGAAGAGAAGAGGCTGATGAGATGGAGCAAAGAATCAATGAAAACTTTAGTGAAAAGCTTAACGAAGGAATTGGCCGGTTATAGAAGCTTATGAAGGAGATGAATCAAAATCGGAGAAGGGTTTCACCTGAATCTAACCATGGGGGAAGTAGAGTCTCGCCACATTCCAATCGAGACAGAAGTGTTGATGATGATCAAAGGCGTGGGAGGAACGTGGATGATCGTGAACAGAGGAATGTAGATAGAAGGGATGATGGTGGTAGACGTGAAGGTAGTAGAGATGTGGGTGGACGAGATAGACAACGATATACATCTGATTTTGAAGAGGAGTATGATGGTGGTAGTGTTCGAGGACGAGGACAAGGAAGAAATTGCTCTGAGTATGATCACAAGTGGGAATCGGGGATGAAGACTGAAATTCCTGAATTCAAAGGTGGTATGCAAGCGGAGGAGTTTCTAGATTGGGTAGCTAATGTTGAAGAGATTTTTGACTTCAAGGAAGTTCCGGAACATCGTAGAGTGAAGTTGGTTGCTACGAGGTTGAGGGGTAGAGCTTTGGCATGGTGGCAGCAAACCAAGCTTACACGTGAACGAATGGGGAAGTCAAAAGTTGAATCTTGGGAGAAGATGAAGAAATTGATGAAAGCAACGTTCTTACCTTACAATTATCAATCTTTGATGTATCAACATTTGTAGAACTTGAGGCAGGGCACAAAGACTGTTAATGATTATGCGGATGAATTTTATCAGCTTATTGCAAGGAATGATATTATGGAGACAGAAGAACAATTGACAGCCAGATTTGTTGGGGGATTGCGAATGCAGATTCAGGATATGGTTAACATGTTTGATCCTAGATCTGTAGCGGAAGCACATCAGAAAGCGTTGGCTTGGAAGAAGCAGGGTAGACGAGGAGGTGGTGTGTTTACTAATTCCAACAATCAAATGAAGGGTGCTAGTGGGAGTTCTAATGTTTCTAAACCTATCAGTAGACCAGTGGTGAAGGAGGCTGAGAAGGCAAAAGTTAACAATGGTTTCAAATGTTACAATTGTCAGGAATTGGGTCATAAAAGCAGTGAGTGTCCAAAGCCAAAGAAGAGAACCATGATTGCAGAAGTTGAGGATGAGGATGGTGATGGGGATTGTTATAGTCCAGTTGAGGAAGATGAACAGGATATTGCGTCAGGAGATGAAGGTTGTAATCTAATGCTGAGGAGATCGTGTTTGACACCGAAGCAGGAGGAGGCTAGTTGGTTGAGGAGTAATATCTTTCAGTCAACATGTACTATTCTAGGAAAGGTGTGTAAATTTGTGATTGACGCGGGAAGCTGTGATAATATTATTTCAACCGAGGCTGTGACAAAATTGAAGTTGAAGACAGAGAAACATCTGAATCCATACAAGTTAGCATGGTTGAGAAAAGGAGGAGAAGTGAAAGTGGATAAACGAGTTCGTGTTCCATTCTCTATTGGGAAGAAATACAAAGACGAGATCTGGTGTGATGTAGTAGAGATGGATGTTTGTCATTTACTTTTGGGAAGACCATGGCAGTATGATCGAGCAGTACAACATGACGGTCGAACCAATAGCTACAGCTTTATGTTTGAAGGCCCGAAGATTATCTTAGTTCCAAAGAAGAGACAACAAGGAGAAAGTAAGTCAGAAGAGATTGAAGAGCTGAAAACTTTATTGTCTTTAAGGGAGTTCGTTAAGGAGGTTGAGGAAGAGCCTGAAGTGTTTTTGTTGATTGGGCGAGAGAGCAGTGAAGAGGTTGAAATACTAGAAGAAGCAAAGCCAGTTTTGAAAGAATTTGAAGATGTATTCCTAGATGAGTTACCAAAGGAGTTACCGCCTTTGAGAGACATACAACATCAAATCGATCTTGTTCCGGGAGCAGTGTTGCCACACAGACCACATTATCGAATGAGTCCGAAGGAACATGAAGAGTTGCGGAGGCAGGTAGAGGAATTGCTTGAACTGGGGCGTGTGCAGGAGAGTTTAAGTCATTGTGCTATACCAGCTTTATTGGTACCCAAAAAGGATGGAACGTGGAGGATGTGCACAGACAGTCGAGCATTGAATAAGATCACAGTCAGATACAGATTTCCGATGCCAAGGCTTGATGATCTATTGGATCAAATTAGTGGGTCTGTAATCTTTTCTAAGATTGACTTGAAGAGCGATTATCATCAGATTCGCATTAGACCAGGGGACGAATGGAAGACAGCATTCAAGACGAGGGAAGGCTTGTATGAATGGCTGGTAATGCCGTTTGGTCTATCGAATGCACCAAGTACATTTATGAGGGTGATGAATCAAATTTTCCGACCGTACATTGGGAAATTCGTCGTGGTTTACTTTGATGATATTCTAATCTACAGTGCTAGTGCAGAAGAGCATGTTCAACATTTGAAGAAAGTGTTAATTATTCTTCGTGAAGAACAATTCTATGCTGCTACGAAGAAGTGTGTTTTTATGGCGAGGAGTGTTCTATTTCTGGGGTATGTTGTGTCGGAAGAAGGAATACAGGTTGACCAAAGTAAAATCGAAGCTATCAGAGATTGGCCGCAGCCCAAGACGATAACGGAAGTTCGTAGTTTTCATGGGTTGGCTTCATTTTATCGAAGATTCATTCCACACTTTAGTAGTGTGATGGCACCTGTTACGGATTGCATGAAAGGTAAGCAGTTTGCATGGACAGAGGAAGCAGAGGATGCTTTCGGGAAGATCAAGAAGATGCTGACATCGGCGCCAATTCTAGTATTGCCTGATTTTCAGTTAGTGTTTGAACTACATACTGATGCATCCAAGGTTGGGATTGGAGGAGTGTTGAGTCAGAGGGGACGTCCGATTGCATACTTTAGCGAGAAGTTATCAGGAGCAAAGATGAGATACAGTACATATGATGTGGAATTCTATGCTGTTGTGCAATCTATTAAACACTGGAGACACTATCTATTTCAGAAGGAGTTTGTTCTTTACACTGATCATGAGGCGTTAAAGCATTTACAAGGGCAAGACAAGATTTCAGCGAGACATGCGTCGTGGATTGCATATCTGCAACAGTTTACTTTTGTTGTTAAACACAAATTGGGAGTGACGAATCGTGTGGCTGATGCTTTGAGTAGGAGAAATCATTTGTTGACAACAATGAAGGTGGAAGTGACGGGGTTTGATATGCTGCCAGAATTATTTGTCGATGATCCTTACTTTGCAAAGTTTGTTGAAAAAGTTAAGGAGGGGGAAACAGATGAGTTCGTGATGATAGATGGTTTTCTGTTCAAGGGAAATCGATTGTGCATACCTGATTGTAGTTTGAGAATGAAGATTGTAAAAGAGCTACATGAAGAAGGGCATGTTGGGAGAGACCGTACATTACAGTTGATTTCACAGTCTTACTTTTGGCCATCAATGAGGAAAGAAGTGGAGAGGTTTGTGGAACGATGTCATATCTGTCAGGTTTCGAAAGGAACTGCGACTAATGCGGGTTTATATATGCCGCTACCTGTACCAACAAAACCATGGGTTGATGTGAGTATGGACTTTGTGTTGGGGTTGCCGAGAACGCAGCGTGGTAATGATTCCATATATGTGGTGGTGGACCGATTTTCGAAAATGGCACATTTTATTGCTTGTAAGAAGACGACGGATGCTGTTCATGTTGCTCAATTATTTTTCAAGGAGATCTATCGACTTCATGGATTGCCAGAATCTATTGTGTCGGACAGAGATACTCGATTTCTGAGTCATTTTTGGTTGAGTTTGTGGAAAATGGTGGGAACGAAGCTGAAGTTTAGTAGCGCTTATCATCCGCAAACGGATGGACAGACTGAGGTTGTGAACAAATCATTGGGAAATTTGCTGAGGTGTCTTGTGCAAGATAATCTGAAGAGTTGGGATGTGAAGTTATGCCAGGCAGAATTTGCTCATAATCATGCTGTAAATTGGAGTACTGGGTTTAGTACCTTCCGGATTGTTTATTCGAGCTTACCAAAGGGGCCGTTGGACTTAACGAAGATACCACACTCAAAGGGAACAATTAAAAAAGCTGCTGATTTTGTTGAGGGGTTGACGGAATGTCATAAAATCGTTCAGGAACGATTGGAGAAAGCAAATGAGAAGTATAAACGATTTGCAGATTTGAAACGAAGGAGTGTCGAATTTCATGAAGGTGATTTGGTTTATGCAGTGTTAACAAAAGATCGCTTTCCAGTAGGCGCTTATAACAAGTTAAAAGCCAGAAAAATTGGTCCTGTATAAGTTGTGAACAGGATTAATGAAAATGCTTATAAATTGAAGCTGCCAGAAGATGTGTACACTTCTGATGTGTTCAATGTTAAACATCTCGTACCATATCATGGGGATGAGCGAGCTGATGTGGAAGAATTTACAAATTCGAGGTCGAATTTTTCTCAACCTGGGGAGGATGATGCAGCGCAGCCCACATTTGTCAAAGGTATAAGTCGAGACCGACTTAAGGAAGGAGGTATAAGTCGTGACCGACTTAGGGAAGGAGCTATGAGTCGTCAACAACTTAAGGGACGTGCTGGGTTACGACCTAAGACTACGGGAAGAACAACACCAGTTGAAAAATGCGAAGGTTTAAGTCGTTGCCGAGTTAACGACTTAGTTTTGGTGAGTGTACGACTTAACAAAGTAGGGAATAAGTCGTTGCCGAGTTACGACTTAGTTAAGGCTCGTAAACGACCTAACGAGTCAGGTTTTAAGTCGCTGAAGCTGTTGCCGTTGATCATTATGCCGAGTTAATCTCTACCGTTGATTTCTTAAGTCATAGATCTGGGATGCCGCATGTTTTAAGTCGCTGAAGCTGTTGCCGTTGATCATTATGCCGAGTTAATCTGGACCGTTGATTTCTTAAGTCGTTACTAAGTTGAGTCGCGTAGAATTGTTAAGTCGGCAACGACTTAAGTGGTTGTCTGTTTGTATTTTCCTGTCTTTAAGTCGTATGTCGACTGTTTTAAGTCGTATGCATTGTGTTGTACTGGTAATATTGTTAATTCGTTATGTTGTAACTGTTTGGGCTTAAGTCGTCACCGAGTTATGATAGGTCGTAGGTCGTAAGTCGGAACCGACTTAGGAGTTGTAATTTTTCTGTTGCATGTTGTAGCCTATAAATAGGCAAGTTGTTTCATTTGTAAAGGTTGTTGATTTTTGAATAAAATTCTCTTTTGTTAGCTTTGTGCTTTCATTCAAATTGGTAGTTGAGTGTAATCTCCTATCTCCTCTTTCGGTTAATCGAGTGCGCTCGATTCAACGAGTGCAGAAGCCGATTCGCGGAATCAAGTGCGCTTGATCAACGCTTGAAGAATTGAAGATCTTTGAACCCGGTATCGTGTGCGATCAACGAGTTCGGGATAGCTAGAATTCGGTGTCTTCGGATCAACGAATTCGGGCATTTCAGTATTCATCAATCCATCGATTGCTACTTTCACCGATTGAAGATTGTTTTGTTTAATTCGCTGCGCCATATGGGTATCTTTATATAAATGTGTCAGGCAATCAAAAGTGATTTCTTGGTTAAACATTAATTTTTTTAGCTAAGGAGAAAATTGAAATATTGTTACGACACTATAATTGAAAAGAAACAAGCAAAAATTGATCAAGTAAATAGAGAACTCGACAAGCAAACGACGGATTATAACTAGCTATCCAAGAAATAGAAGAAGTTTGCTAAGAATGCGTCCATGCTTAGGCACTTCAAAGAAAAAGAGATCGCTCCTCGAATGACAAAATCCCATCATCATCGAACCATATTATAAAAGACAATCACGAATTGATGACCCTCTTTTGGATGCTAATCGACGACAGGGATGCCATGGTGGAGTTTTTATACAAAGTTTAATATTAGGGACCGGTTGTCGATTTCTCATATTTTGGCGATAACAGTGATGGTTTGCTCAAATGCCTTCATCGTAGATATTTAGATGAATATAAGACTAATCCTCATCCCAAGGCATGCTAGAACCGTCCCCATGTTGCTCCAATTTTCCTTTCCTTAAAAACTCCTCCCTCCCGAAAAAATTAAATATAATATAAAGAGATTCATTTTCGAAATGTATAAGAAATCTATTTTACAAGAACCAGAACAACTTGTATAATTATTGTATGTTAATGAGTTTTCTTATAAGCTTTATCATTTTAGTTTCCCTATTCTTAGCTTAATTTTGACATATTGCACAGATTGAAGGTTTTTCAAGAAGCCTGATTCCCAAGGTTCTCTTAAATGATTTCATCAAATTGAAGAAGGACTTTTTAGAGAAATCCTAGATTCTTAAAACATCACAATTAGCGAGATATAATTTCCTTAGAGATTTGTAAGAAATTTACATGCGTTACCCTTATTTCTATTTTGACTTTTTGGGTGATGAGAAGGAGAAATTACTTAGCGAAATCCAATCTTTCCATATAAAATTAATATGTGGTCATGATAGTCCTCCTGCCGGGGAATGGGATTATCATCGTTTTCCTCCAATTTATACTCCAGGTGGAATCAAGGCTTCTTTTGATTCTACACTTACTTTATCTGCTAGGTCATTTGGAAAGGTTAGGTCTGTGGTTTCAAAACTTTGACCATTAGTTGAACATTATTGAAATGAAACTATAATATAATCTTGACTACTGTTATTATTTGTAAACTTCATTTGTTATCATTGAAAAGTTTTTCATTCATGTATTGATTTTTATTTTCTTTAGTTTTTTATTAGAATGCTTAGTTAGGGCGCAAATCTGATTCCTTAGATACCTCACGAATTTTTGAAGTTAAAGATCGAATGTTTGCATATATGAAAGAGAAACGATCATCTCGAGATGACTTGGCTTTACGATTCCCAATAACCCCAAGGCACGAGAGTGACATAGGAATTATTTTCTATTAAAATCAACTTTCAGTGCTTGCAAATAATTGACCGCTTTAATGGAGGCAAAGCTTAAAGAAACAAAGAACGAGCTTTAGCTGCTGAAAAAGAGAAAGGATGCAGCCCATGGATCTAACTTCCCTATCAAAGCTGACATTGAGAAAGCTAAGCTTCATCATAAAATAAATGATCTCGAATTAGAGCTAACAAAGAGCCAAGCATCATGCCAATATTTGGAGCTTATTGTAAGCGGGGTTGATTCTATTCTTTCCACTCCTACTTTAAGATGAAGAAAAAGATCCACATCCTTGACCAATCATGCGTTTTCTACTTTACTAAACCCTCCTCCAAGTTTGAATAATGCATCGATCTCTAAGTGGGGTAACCAAGTCAAATTAGAAATGATGCAGTATTTTAGCAAGAAGTAGGAGGAAAATATATTCCAACGCATTAATGAATATGAAATTAAGGTTCAAAAAGCTGAACCTAAGAAGTATGATCTCAATCAAGAAATTAAAAGGCCAACAAGTATGATTCGAACTTTGCAAGGAGCTAATAAGACTCTTCATCATACCTTGAAAAAGCATATCAACTTGATTGATGATGTAGATACCATTTGTAAAATGGAAAAGAAACTCAAGGAACTCATGAACGTGTTCGTCACACGACTGATCCCTTAATTGCTATGGACTTGGATAAATCAGCATAGAGCCTTGGGCTATAACAGGAGCCACCCTTGATTAAATTTTCTTTCTTTTATCCGTCTTTTGTGCCAACAACGGTGTGATTAGTGTATTAAATTGTAATTAAATGAATATTACCTCAGATATCTAATCAAGAACTGAACTTTTATTCCGACTTGAAACTGCGTGATGCTTAGTTTTTCACTTTTCAATACTTTGAGTTTTGAGCTCACTTTCTGCTTGTTTGTAAAATTGAGAGTGCTACTGATTGAGCCTTTCATAACCCAATACATATGTTTAGTAACAGAGATTCCCGTTTAAATAATATTAGATCTGGTAACAATATAGAAGTTCAGAAATCCTCATATAGAAGGTCAGAAAGCAATGTGTAGAATAACAAAAGTCCAAAAATTCATATAAAGGATAATAGAAGACTGGAAATCTATATCCAGTAATAGTAGAAAATCTGAAAACCTAATTCTGGCAGTGGAATACTTGAAGATCTTTTCTTCTTGGGGGTTAGAAAGATTTGAAGCGCTACATGGCTTGGGTTTTGTTAGATCTTCCTCTGGAAGACTGATCGGTTGAGAGTGCTACTTGGCTCAAACTTTGTTATACTTGAAAGCACTACTTGGCTGTGATTTCGATTGATCAAGGAGCGCTTCTTTGGCTTAAATTTTGATAGGTTTGAGAGCACAACTTGGCTCTGATTTCATTGATTTAAGAGCGCTTCTTTGGCTCGGACCGCTTATCACCACCTTAGGTGATGGTTTAGATCGGTTGTTCAGTGCATTTGGTTAGCTATCTTAAGCAGGACCAAAGACTTACCCGACCTCCCTCGAGGAGGCACTTAAGTGAGGTCTTTGCCGATAGGGATTGAAGGCTCGTTTGGTGCTTTAGTGAGGCTATTGATGACGATACTAAAGGCTTACTTCATCCTCCCTCTAGGAGGTGCTCCAACCAAGCCGTGTAGGCAGGGGTTAATGGCTTGCAAAAACTTTGGATAGGCCCTTTCCGACAAGACCAAAGAATTAATCTGGCCTCCTTCTAGGAGGTGCCTAAACTAGGCCTTAATGACGGGTTTAAAGGCTTATGCTCGAATCAGGCTATGTAGGCGGGACCGAAGGCTTAGTCGGTGCTCTAGCTAGGCCCTTTCGGATGGGACCAAAGGCTTACTCCATCCTCCCTCTAGGAGGTACTTTTTCTAGGCACGTGTTAGCTAGAAACAAAGGCTTTAGCCCCATACTACAATCTTAGTAGTGATTTAGTTTTTCCATTATGCTAGGATAATTTTACTTCTCAATCATGTAGAATTACTTATTTGAAGAACTTCTTTTATTATCAAACTTTCCTAACATCCTTTTACAAAGTGCATCATTTTAGAAAGTCATTAAGCTTGCCTTGCCTTAGAAAATTATTGATCATTCCTTCTAGGCTTCTGCATTGATTGGTTTCATGCACACTTGTAAGGTGATAGTGGTAATACAAGCTTCCAAGGTTTCTTTCAAACTCGAGCCTTTTCTTTTGTGAAGCCTAATAATTAAGCTTATCTTCAGTCAAGAAGTAAAATTCTCGAGGGAGGTGGTAAGTTGCAATCCTTTGGAAGTCTCAGTTCGAAGGCTAGCCTTCTTGACGGATGTCTAGCTCTTTTGCTGTTTCATGCTGGCATTTCATTTTCAGTGATCAGTTTTCTCTTCAAGATCCTTTGAATCTCGCTTGGGGCCAATGATTGAACCTATGACTCTATGGCACTTCTGAGCAAATGTGATAAAATCACATGTGATCCCTTTCTCAAATATAGTTCCCTTGGCGTTAAATTGAATGGCCCTTCTTATCTTTAGGAAAGAATAATCTTTCTTAGGGCTCTCTCTCCCCAAAAAAAAATTGGAATAGGGCTAATATAGCATGGGTTGATACTCTAATTATCCGGATCATAAAGTTCTACTTGTTTTTTTATTTATAATCTGTAAGGCCTATATTCTTAAAACTTGTTCTTTATGGACTTGCAGATCACTAGTGATTTGATAGATGGATCTAATTACCCAAGGTTTAAAAGATCCTTGTTCAGACTCCTTAACACGGCTAGGCAACATGGTGTTAGGAATTATAGTTAGTCAATTGGAATTGACATATGCTTGGAAAGGAAAGTTCTTTATACCTTGGGTATGCTGGTCAAGGTAGTCCCACTTAAGGTTTTAACGAAGTCTAAGGTTTGAGCCCTCCTTCTAGTACCAAAACATTAACAATGAAGTTTGCTAACCCCAAAAGTGATTAGTGTTAACAAGAAAACTTGTCAATACCCTAAAGTAGAGCCTAGAGAATAAGTTATTCCTTCGAAACCTCTTTTCGATCAGTTGAAGGTAGTTGATACCTTTCGATTAGGTAATGATAGTTATTATTCCCAGTTTTATACCTTTCAACTCAGCCAAAACACCTGAACTCCTCTTTAGAAACACCTTTCGATCTAGTTCAGTTGGTTTCGTTATCCTTTCGAAACCACCCTTTCGAAGTAGTTATGGTGACTTAAAGGTTGGCCCTTATGATTTAAGGTAGGAGTTGGATTAAAAAGGGATCAGACTTCTTCGGAAGCTAACCCTTCAATAATGCGAGGTAAGGACATATGGATTTAGAGACATTAATTGGTTTGAAATGGTTTTGACTTCAACAAAAGGCCACCTTTCGATCGGATTGACATAAACTGGTGGTAAACAGAATATCGTAAAAACATAAAATCAGATAACATACTCAAAATACCATAAACTTACTTTGATTAAGCTAAAGTAATACAAATTGATCCAATCCCCAATCTAATTTGAGAACTAGGGTTTAAAATATTAAGAGAGTACAACAATGAAATGAGTAAATTCAGATTCCTTAAACTAGACCCTTAGGGTCTTATTTATAGATGCAACTTGGCACCTTTCGAATCAGTCATTTCGACTTGGTCAAAAGACGGCCTTGGAGACCTTTCATTGTCATTCACATTTGGTCATACTTCTGCATTGCTTTTAAATGGACTTGAGTGCTTTCGACTTCATTGAAAGGGTAGGTGCACTTCTCAACATTGGATTGCAGTGTTGTTGCAAGTAAGAAAAGATACGAGATATCAACACTATCAATAGGTAGACTTTGGAGCTTCGGAGGAGTTGATACGTTGAAGTTTTTAAAGCGGAAGGTAGCTTTCGATAGCACACTTGTTGGTTGACGCGGAACCCCATCCTCCAGTGTAGGAGATTAAAATATTGAACCTTAGCAAGCCCTTATTTCTTAATTGTGAATGGTATCGACTGGTTCAAAAGGCATATTTATGCTTTCAAAGGGTTTGCTCTAGCAAAACATCCTTCTGTGGAATGTGAATGAGGGTGAAACCTTTAGTTTTGAAAGGTTTTTCATGCATGTGAGTGGTTGTAATTTGTTGCCTTTGAAAGGTGTTCCTCAACTTATTCGAAGCGTCTTTATACATGCGGAAGCATTTGTTTTGAAAGGCAGCAATTGAAGCAAAAGGGTGTTATCATCCCCTTTTGACCCCTTAACCATTTCGAATCCCACAAAATTCCCCTCCTTCTTATATTCTCATATAGATTTGACAGTTCCTTTAAATTTGATCGGAGGGCTTTCTTGGCATCCACTGCTTCTATAAATTACGCTTTCTTCTTCTCTCTTTCATTTACCTGCCATTGAAAGCTCACAGAAAAAATCAAAAATTATAACTTCTTTTTAAATTCTTATTTTCATTCAACATAAGTTCGAATTAGAGGTACGTGCTTGTTGTTGATTGTAAGTTCATGCTTGAATCAATTTAATTATTATATATTTGAAGTATTGGGTTAAAATTGAATTAGGGAGAAGACACTTTTCCAGTGGAGAGAAGGCTAAATTTAATTGACTTTTCAACCCCTTTTTTCAACCTTTTCGAAAGGGGTTGAGGCGGTCAATTTTACTTTGCAATTTCAACCTCTTTCAAAGGGGTCAAAAGAAGGTCATGTGTTTACCTTTAAGTGAACGCCTTCGAAGGAGTTGACGTAATTGAAAAGAAATGTACTTCTTCGAAAGCAAGAGTATGTTTCGACACTCTTCTAATTCTTTTTTAAGAAGTTTCCTTGATGTGTCACATAATACATACTTTTGAAAGCCCAACTTTTATTTTAAAGGATTCGAAACCTATTATATATAAAAGTGAATTTACCCAGCCGTTGGATTCATGCCTAATTTTAGTTTACTTTAGGAGATGTTGAGATTCAGAAATTCACTCTTCTTTTCATAAATTGAATTAAGGAAAACGTATTTTGTTTTAGTTGAAAACTGAATCAAACCTTTTGATTTGATCGGAACCTACTATATTGAAACCCATTGTAGTTAACTAGGATTTGACCATCATTCTATACAAACACTGTCGAAACATTTCCAAAGCCTTTTCATTTGTATTGATATTACTTGAACCCAAGTCTTTCGACTTAATGGGTATATAGGGTTTCTATAAAATTTGTATTCTTTGAGTAAAACAAAATTCATGGGTTTCGACATTGTCAAAAGGTTTATTTGTCTTGCTTGTGGAATGTTGTTAGCATATATATACATGCATATATATATATATATATATATATATATTAATACTAGTTACGTATGTTTAACTATTCCTTTTAATAGTAAAATTTTCCTTGGGCTTTCAACATTACTGAAAGGTGTTTGTAACTGTTCCCATTCCATTTACCCTTTTGACACTATTGGTAGCTCAACGAATTTCATATCCTAAATTGACTTTAACACTCTTTCAAGGATATTAATTTGCATATTTTTGGTTGATATTTGAATTATTGTAATAAGTTTTCGACATCCTTGAAAGGTGTTAATAATAGAACAAATTATAATTTGTTACTAAAATGATTTCACCTGACAGAATCATGGGTGTGAAAAGGGTATCCAAGAAACCTAAAAAAGACGTACCACCAAAGATAGAATCTTCTCTAAAGAAGGCCGAAGTCGTTTCTAAGCATTCTCTAATATCTTCTTAGGATGAGGTTGATGCAACTCTAAATGACTTTGGCATCACTGGAATAGAAGCCATTCCTCCTAGCGGTAGCGATACCATTCAAAAATCTCCCGAAGGATACTTCGCTTATACTACCATTCATATTTGGCTTGGTGTCTTCCTTCCCTTCCCAAATTTCTTGTCTAATTTCTTGACCCACCTGGGCATTGCTCCTATCTAGTTATCTCCTATTGTCTATACATACCTTCTCCCTTTTAAAACATATGGCTCTGAATCAGGCCTTCCTTCATTAAATGATGATGTTTTCAACTATTTGGTTTACCTAGTCAAACTCAGTAATCCGAAAAACTAGATTTTTAGAGCTAATCCCCCCAAAAAACGAATCTCTTAAGGGGTAAATAAATTAGAGACCGGCAGATGTAATTCTTCTTCATCCAATGCTTTCGAAACATTAATGGAGTCTTTTTTTACTCCTCCTAAGTTGATCATAGTCTTTATCTTTATTCAACTACTTTCTTTTGCTAATTTAAGCTTCTTTATCAAGTCCTTCTATTAAATACATCAATGATGAGGACAAGAGAACTGTAAAGCTGTTGATTGCAGCTTCAAGTAGCATCGGAAATAGGCTTACTCTATTGACTCCACCAAATCTTCGAAAACATTCTCTTCTCCTCACTGGTTAAAGAGTCCTTGGTCGACCCTTCCTTGTCCAACATACTTCTAAGAGCAAACGCTTCTTGTCCTTGGTAGACCTCAAGAATTTCTCTTCTATGTCTCCTATTTGCCCAGATCACCCTAGTAAGTTTAAGAGTAGCACTTGCAGTTTATCATTGTGTTACTTCTTAAATTACTTTACTGACTTATAATTTTTTGAATTTTCAGCAACTGCACCTTAGGTTGAATCAATTGAAAGCGATCTAGTTCTCCCTACTTTTATGTCTAGTGCATCATCCCTGGCCTAAGCCATCATTAGACCAAAGATGATCCCAAAAGAAAATTGGTTGAGATGGCTGTAGAGGGCCCATCAGTTAAGAAAGCTTAGATTGTTGAAGTTCCATCTTCTCCGCCACCAAAAGAAAGTGAGACTGTCGATGTGGGCAAAACTTTAGAGAGTCCTATTCCTGAAGCTCTTATTGATCGTTCCAAAACAACTCTCTCAAAGGACGATCTCATGTCTTGAATTTTTGTTTCTGATTCTCCTCATGTCATCGAGCAAATGCAAATAGATTTGGGAACTTCAACTCCTTCTCAGGAATAGAACCTCTCCATCCCCACATCACTACTGCCTCCAAGTGATTTTGAGAAAATGGTTTAATTTATCTTGGAACTCTTCATCCTTTGCTTCTATTCACTCACCTTCTTCTGTTCCTGACCTAATAGGTCACTGTCGCTCTCTAATAGAGCAACATCTTCTCGTACGTCCTATATTATTTAACCTTCTCATTATTATTTCTCTCTGAATGCTGACCTATGTCATACTTTTCCTTTCAGATTTCTAAAAGCTGGCTCTCTCTTCAAGAAAGCGCATCAAAATCTTCTGCTGTGACATCCAGCCTTCAAGAGGAAATCTCAACCATGTACAGCCTGATCATCTTCTTGACTGCTGAAAAAAATAATGTTGTGAAGGAATGGGAAAGTTTGGGAGCCTCTCTTTCTCAAGCAGTGTCTATTATTTTTTAAGAGAGGAAAGAAAATCAGCTTTTAGCCGATGAAAATTACACTTTGAAAATGGCTTTGAAAGAACCTGAAGATGAGAAGGTTCGAATGATGGTCAAACAATCCTTTCTCAGTAAGAAGTGCAAGAAAAAGAAAATTTCCTTATGTTGGCTATCAATACTATTTCTGAAGCCAGGCCAAGGGTGTCACAATTTCTGAGTACTATCATTAACAACATTATTGTAAACTCTTATGAGGATGCCCTTATGCTTGCTTACGTTGACAACATTGGAAAGTGCACCGACTTGAGCTTCCCTTCACTCGATCCTACTCTAGTCGGTAGATTCATGAATTAGGTCAAAGAAATGGAGCAGGGAGTCGAAGTTCCTACGAGAGAAGAGATTGATGCTTCCAAAATCTTATATTTTGAAGTCCCTCTTATCGAAGTGGACTCTGATTCTGATGAAGAAGGTGATGAAGATGAAGCCGCCACTGAAGAAGGCGGCAATGATGATGATGACAATGATCATAATGATGATGATACTAATGATGATAACAAGGACAAAGGTCAGGATTCAGGTGGCAACGGAGGTGGTCACGTCGATGTTCATTAAAAAGATGGTGATGACATCTCTGGGACTTCAGAAAGAGTCAGCCCCGATCCAGTTGTCCATGAAGCAAGCCAACGGAACTTCCCGAGCTTTCTGCCCTTCAGGAAGGGGGACTACTAACATCGATGTTGAAGAACAAAGATAAAAAAAATTGGTCCCTCAAACACCAGTTCTAGTTTCTTAGGTATGGTATTCCTTGTCTAAATGGCTTTCACTTCCAAGATAATAATAGTTGACAGCTTGTATTTTAGATAAGGAGGAAATCCATCCAACTTTATAAAATAACTAGTGAGTGGCCCGTGCTACGCACACGGGCAGTGTTGAATTTAGTATGAAGATAGTAGGGTTATGTGTTGTCGTGGGAAAGACATGACCGCAAACAATACAATTTCAGTAATCTGCAGAACAACTTGTTGAATTAGCACTTCCATGTTGACTGTACGTCAGAACGAAGTGGATGGTGATAATTGAACATACTTTGTTTACATGTAATATTTGACCAGGAAATGTTTACACGTTTAACCTGGCATTTTCTTGCTTTTCCTTTGACCTCCACTAAATTTTTTACACAAGCTTTCATGTATACATTTTGGAAACGGTTGGTAAAGTAGTATTGAAATAATGAACAAACAAAAACAAAGATCAAAACATCATATGTTATATATAGTTCATTATATTTCCGACCTGCATTCGCAACTGCTAATGTTTTCAGCAGAAGCTCAACTATCTCAGCGTTTCACATAGCTGTTGAAATATGACATCAACTTTTGATGTTCCAATGTCCTGTAGATAATGAACACATAATGTGGAGTTATTAGAATTGTCAAGCATTTTATAATTTGGAGTTGCTGAAACATGATCTTATTCCAATACTTTTCACTTAAATCTTGTTAATATTTAAATTCATGATTTTTTTTGTAGCATAATTCATTAAGTTTTGATTTGATACCAAACTTATACTGCTCCTTTCTTATGTCCAATGAAAAATATAAGTCTTTCTTATTATAGTATCAAATTATTGGTGCTTATCTTACACTAAGGTAAAAAAATAGAACCTAAAAATTAAATCATGTTATAAATAGGGCCTTTGAACAAATATAGAGCCTGTTTGAATGTTTTTTAGTAAAACAGTGTTAATAGTTATACTCATGAACTTTTCTCAAAACAGATCCTTACATATTGGTTAGTATTCAGCACACCCTACAGCCGGCACTTTAGCGGTCATTCAGCAGCTCTGCAATTGTTGAAACACACAGTACACCGATAGTCTGTAGCGAACAGTTTTTTTATGTTGGCTTGTGCAATGACAGACATGCAAACTGTTCTAAAAAACTTGAAGTAATATAACAAAAAATTTGAATACTTAATGAGAATGAAATCAAAAAACAGAGCCAATATATAAACATTATATTTTTAAGAAATGATGGAAATAACATATACCATCAGCTTTGTTACCTTAATCACTCACGCGGAGACATTGCACATTTGTATAACTGCATCACCAAACTTAGTCATAGCTATTTTCTCACTTGTTATTCCTACGAAGCATTTCACAAAATATAAAAAAAAATTAAGAACAAAAATAAAATTATAAAACATTATCTGCAGCTGGAATGCAACACAGGTTTCAAGTAAAAGCCGCTTCAACTCTTTTTAATTCATGTCATGCTTCCACTGGACAGTAGTTTCATAATATTGACATTGAAAAACCATGGTAGTCATAGTTTTTCAATATGGTTTCTCTTCTATGATATCGTCAGTGTACCATTTTAAACCCAGAATTAATATAGTATGCTTATGTCTAAAAAAAGATGGCGATAGTCTTCTTCCCGGACATAACAACCACTGTATACATAGTGATTACTAAATGAATATGGAAATAAGTGGCAATTCATTGTAATATTACATACACCTACTAATCTTGCATTTTCAGTAATAAACCGTGAAAATAGGATAACTGTTCAAGTTTCAAACTTGAGTGTAATACCCAGTATACAAACAGTACTAACGCATAATCAATTGTTTGATTACTCATTTGCTCTATTAGTGCTATACATTTTGTAAAGTTATATTCATATAAACAGGCATAAAGCCATGGTATCCAGTCGACAAAACCTTGTTGTTGAATGGGAAGCTAAGTTTGGTTCACTTCTATGTTCTATTACTGAATTTTACCCTCAACTTGGTGGTTATAACTACCTTCGTACTCAGCATTGAACCTATGTTTTGTACCGAAATATAGTCCATATTTGTAACCACTGCTCACTTTGTTGTAAGTAACTACCTTTGTTTGTGCTACTGCTATTTAGAACATATGCAGAACTTCTCCTTTTGTTATCAATGATCTTTCAATTTAAATTGTATTCATTTCTCCTGCTAATAGAATTTGTCCCATACAGCTTCTTAAAGCATCCAATACATTTAATAATTGCCAACTCAAACTGTCCCAACCATCTATTTGTTCAGTAAGAGTGCAGGGAGAAAATAATAGTCCTAGACTAAGAATAAGACATGGTCAAATTGAGAGGATAATCAATAAAATCTACCTACCCCAACACCATCGAGAATGAACTGTAAATTTTACCTCTACAATCCATATTTCGTACTGCACTATTTACAGCCAAAAATAATAAAACATTGCCAAAAATTTAGTGCACACTAACAGCCCTACAGTGTACATAGGTTAGAATTACACCAACCGAAGATGCGCAGATGGTTGGAATCAGTCAGAGCTGAAGAAGTTAGAAGTCGAAATATAGAGGGGAAGGAAGCAATTACCTGTACAGACAACGCAGTGGCAAGGAGGAGGATGGGGAGACGGGCAGGCGGAGATATGCAAAATGAAAGCTGTTGGTGGGAAAATACGGCGCAGGATAGAAAGGAGAGAGGAAAACGGTTGTTGGATGATGGTGAAGTGCGAGAGGAGGCGACGATTCCGTAGGTGAGAATGCGCGGAGGATGGAACTCGAAAGCCGCGATTTGTGGAGAAGGGTAGGCAACGAAGTGAAAAAGGAAGGAAGTGTGCGGAACACGTGAGGGAGCAGTTGGAGATGGTGAGGTATGGGAAGAAAGGAGAAGGAGAAATGGGGAAGCACGTGAGAGTAGGGGAAAAAAGGCAGAAGTGAACAACGATTTGGCATTTTGAAATGAGGAATGTGGAGCAATCCACATCACCGTGTGGAAGTTCCTGCTTTAATATAAAGTAATAGAAGCTTGAAAGAAAACAAGCAGAAATAAATAGCTTGTATAAAGAGTTAGATGAGCAGTTAAAAGAACACAATACCCTCTCTAACAAGTATCATGGGCTTAACAAAAGTGCGATAGTGTTAGCGTCTTTCAAAGATTAAGAGGCTGGCCCCTTACTGAAGAGGCATGCCTTCGATATGATAAACTTTTGGAAGAGAATCGGGAATTAATTACTCTTTTGGATGTTGGTTGAAGAAAGGGATATCCTTGTAGACTACCTATACAAAGCCTATTTGCAGACATCCGATGGTAGATTTTTCATATTTAGGTGTTTTTAGAGGGGGGTCTACTTAGGCGTTTACATAGGAGATATTTGGATGAATTTGGATCTAATCCACATCCAGAGGCCTGTTGGAATTTGCCACAAGAAAAATCAATTCCTCATGAGTTGCCTCTTGAAAAACTTAAATATTACAAGGACAATTTTGTTTCTGATTTATTCAAAAAGTCAATTTTATATGAACTGGATGAACATTTGTAATTATGTAATAACATTGATTTGTAAAAAAAATTAGCTTTCTTTTATACTTAGTTGTATTTTATTATTTAATCATAGAATAAATGTCTACCAAGCAACCTTATTTCTAAATATTGTTTAAGCAAATATGTTAAATTGAGAAGAGATTATCTATAAAAGGCTTTGCTTTTGAAATCTTCAAATTTAGCCAAATAATGTTTTCTTAGAGACTTGCAGAGACTTTAAATAGAACACCCTCGCCTTTAACTTCCTTTGCGAAGAAAAAGAATAATTTCTCAAGGAAATTCGAATATATCATACCAGATTAATAACTGATCGTGATAGTCCTCTTGTCGGGGAATGGGACTATAGAAAATATCCTCCAGTTATTACCCCGGAAGGATTTAATGCCCATTTTGATTCAACGGTTAATCTTTCAGCTAATTCCTTGAACAAAGTCAAAAATGTTGCTTCTCAACTTTAAGTGTAATAAAAACAAGTGTTTAATTAAAACAATGAGATTGTACTTTTTGTTTTATTTCTTCTTGAATTGTAATCTTTATTGTTGTAATAAAAGAGATTGATTATTTTAGTTTTGACATTTTTTTGTTAAAAAGGGCTCACAGTTAGCCGTTGTATCACTCTCAATAGATTCCCTATCTCAGTTTACCAACATCAGAGATAGGCTGATTGCAGATGTTGAAAAGAGAAACCTCCTTAAAGACCCTCTACCCACTCATCTGTAGGGCAACACCGAAGCGCTAAAATGGCTTAGAAATTTTTTGCTTCAGAAGACAATCATTACGGATCTTAATGATCAGATTACAAGTCTCGAAGCGAACATCAATAACAAAGATGAAATAATTTATTAATTAAAGCATCAAGTTAAATTGAACCTTTCAATTGACTTCGATCAATATATGTCAAAGCTTCTTCAACGGATAAGTGATTTAGAGATAAAATTAAAAGACAGTCGGGCCCAGTGCAAATCCCTAGAATTTATCATAAGGGATAACAGTCAAAATATCAATTTACCAACTTCTCCAATCTCTTCGGCTGGTGTGAAATCGACAAGGTCCTCATCTTTAGCTATTCAAAAATTTCCAGCTACGACTAACCCTCCACTTGGCTTGGATGAGAGAGTAGTGGGAGAATGGTGCAGGAAGATCAAATTCAAAATAATGAAATATTTTGATGACCAATAGAAAATGAGGTATTCTCGGTGCATAAACGAGTACGCGGCCATGATTCAAAATCTTGAACATAATAAATATCTTCTTCGAAAGCACATTACAGATTTAGAAAGGAAAAACAAAACCCTCAAAGGTGCAACAAAGCTTTCAGCCGTGCTTTAAAGGTTTATATTGATTCCATCGATGATGCTGATGAAATAAGGGAAAAGGAAAAGAAGCTTAAATAGATTCTTTGTATAGCAATTTAGCATATTGTTGATCCTTTGATTACTGAAACTAAACAAGACTATTCAGGATTTGTAAAACATACACTTGTGTTATATACTTATAAATAATTTTGTAAATTCTGTAAATTATGTGTATATCACCTGTTTTTTAGTCCTTCCTTATACTGCTTTCTGATAACTTGAACTATGGTTTTGTATTTGCTGGCTCATCCAGTCTCCCTTGCTGATCTTATTTTCCTGAAAAGTATGAAGTAAACAATATTCTTCTTCATTAACTTGAAATCGATATAGAAGTTTATCCACATTATTATCGGAGGCTAACAGATCATTATGTAAACATATGAGAAGTAATTCCATAATTGGATATAACTGAATTTCTTGAAACTCGCCTTTAGTAATAAAAAGAGAGTGCCAGGAATTCAAATTCAACTATATTGAAAAAATACCAAAACTCCGATGATAGAGAACCAAAAATTCAATTTTGTATTCCATTATAATAGTTTAGCGATTCATCTTCTGATAACTAAAAGAAAGTCAACAATAATCGTGTAATAAAAGTCTAGAAATCATTGTCTGAAAGTTTGTGGTAGAAATCCAGTGACCCTGATTTGGGTATTAGTAAAATAGATCTCAAGCTTAATTGAAGATTTGGAATTCATAAAAATCTCCATATCATTCGCTCTAGAACCCAGATCCAGGCATTAACGAAAGAAATTTAAAAGTTAAATGATCCAAAACCTAAATTCGAGTATTAACGAATGGTATTTAAAAGTTAAAAGATCCAAATCCCAGATTCAAGTATTAGTGGATGATAACCATAAATCCATAATAATAACAATCTCAATAATATAAATCTAGAGTCCGAAGTCAAGCATTCATAGTTGAAGTCCAGGGATAATAGTAATAGCCCCGAAACCCAGATTCGGGTATGATGAAGACCATAGATTATTAATAAAGACCCGAAACCCTGATCTAGGCATTAATAAGTGAAGTTCAGAAATTCTTCTTTGATAATCAGTTGAAGGCTGTAGATTCTTATTTAAGCCTTCTATTCTGTACTACTCCTTGGATTTTGACTCTTTTGACATGTGTTACCCATTAAGCTGTGTATGTTGTCGTTGTTTGATATGCCACTTCTCGGGTTTGGACGTCTTAGTCCATTGTTTGATATGCCGCTTCTCGGGCTCGGATGTCTTAGTCTGTTGTTGTTTGGTGCGCTTGGTTAGCTTATCTACAAGCAGGACCCAAGGATTTACCTAACCTCCCTCCAAGAGGCGCTCCAGCTAGGCCTTATAGGTGGGATTGAAGGCTTGTTCGGTGCCTTGGCCAGGCCATAGCGTGGCGAGACCAAGGGCTTACTCCGTCCTCCCTCTAGGAGGCGCTTTGACCTGGTCATAGCATGGCGTGATCAAAGGCTTGTTTAGTGCCAAGCCAGGCATAGTGTGGCAGAACTAAGGGCTTACTCCATCCTCCCTCCAGGAGGTGCCCTGACCTGGCTATATTATGGTGCGGTCAGGGATTGTCGATGCTTTAACCTAACCATAGTGTGGCATGGATAAAGGCTTACTCTAACCTCCCTCTAGGAGGCTTTTTGACCTGGCCAACTCGACGTGGACAAAGGCTTTGACCGTTTTAGGTAATGTCCAAGTGCGATGAGAATTCTACACTCGACCATGTAGATTTTTCTTAGTAAAGTGGTTCTTTATTGAATTCAACTAGGATCTCTTTACAAATTCATTGATTTTCCCTTGCCTGAAGAAACTGATCACCATTCCTTCTTGTGCCCTACATTGATTTGTCTCATATCCATTCAACATGTGGCGGTGATAATAGGATCCTCCCTGATTACTTTCATATTTAGGTTTTTTTCTTCTGTGATGGCCAATAGTTGAACAACTCCTTAGTTAGCAAATAAACATTCTCGATTGGTGTTGTCAAATTGCATTCCTTAGGGAGTCTCGAGTTGAGGCTTGTCATTAAGGATAGTTTCTAGATTTTTTATCACTTGGTTCTAAAGCTTTACCCTTAACGACTAGTTTTCTTTTCAAAACCCTTTGAAGTTCATACGTAGGCAATGTCCCACTTGTTGCTTGATGTCATTTGTGTGCAAAGGCATTATAACCAGCATCATTCCCTCTTCAAGAATTGTGCCTTTAGTGTAGAGTTGAATTGTCTTCCTCATTTGGTCAATAAGTTATCACTTTCATTTTTTGTACCTACCAGTGCAAAGATAGGTGTTGGGCCAATGTGAAATGATTTAAACTCACATTTATTAGGATCATAAGATTCAGCTTTCTTTCTTTTTATAATCTTTAAAGCTTCTAATCTCAACATTTTCTCTTCATGTAGTTTAGAATAATTAACTATTTGATTGGAGAATCCAAATGGATGTGGCTTTGAGGATCCTTGTTCCAACCTTTTGATTTGGCTAAACATGATGACGTAAAGCCTAAATTAGGTAAGCCTAACTCCTCTGTAGAAACACCTTTCGATCTAATTCAGTTGGTTTCGTTATCCTTTCAAAACCACCCTTTCGAAGTAGTTATGGTGTCTCAAAGATTGGTCCTAATGATTTAAGGGTATAATTTGAATTAAAAAGGGTTCCGACTTCTTTGGAAGCTAATCCTTCAATAACGCGAGGTAAGGACCTATGGATTTATAGACATTAATTCGTCTGAAATGGCTTCGACTTCCACAAAAGGTGACCTTTCGATAAGGTTGGCATAAGTTGGTTGTAAACGGAATCTCATAGATATATAAAATTAGGTAACATGCTCAAAATACCATAAACTTGCCTTGATTAAGCTAAAGTAATACAAATTGACTCAATCCCCAATCTAATTTGAGAATTAGGGTTTACAAATTTAAGAAAGTACAAGAATGAAGTGAGTGAATTTGGATCCCTTAAACCAGAGCCCAAGGTCTTATTTATAGGTGCGAGTTAGCATCTTTCGAATCAGTCCTTTTGACTCATTTGAAAGGCGGCCTGGAGATCTTTCGTTGTTGTTCATATTTGGGCATCCTTCTGCATTGCTTTTAAATGGACTTGAGCGCTTTTGACTTCATCGAAAAGGGTAGGAGTGCTTCTTTACTTTGTATTGTTGTGTTGTTGCAAGTAAGAAAAGGTACATGCTTTAGACTTTGTCGATATGTGGATCTTTGGAGCTTCGAAGGAATCAAGACGTTGAACATTTTAAAGTGGAAGGTAGCTTTAGATGGCACACTTGCTGATTGACGCGGAACGCTATCCTCTAGTGTAGGAGATTGCAATATTGAACCTTAACAAGCTCTTCTTTCTTAATTGTGAATGGTCTCAACCGGTTCGAAAGGCTTATTTATGCTTTCGAAGGGGTTTCTCTAGCAAAACATCTTTCTGTGGAACATGAATGAGGGCGAAACCTTTGGTTTTGAAAGGTTTGGCATGCATGTGAGTGGTGGTAATTTGTTGCCTTCGAAAGGTGTTCCTCAATTTATTCGAAGCGCCTTCATACATGCAGAAGCATCTATTTCGGAAGGGAGCAATTGAAGCGAAAGGGTGCTTTCGTCTCCTTTTGACCCCTTTTAAAGCTTAGAGCACATCAATTTTTGGTTGTAGCATCCCTTCAACTCCTTCGAAAGACTTTGTTGATGCTATTATCTCCTATAAATCCTTCTCCTCTATTCTTCTTGGTTTCAATAAGGTTGAAGTGAGAATTGGTGGTAACAATTAGGAAGTTAGGCCGACTAACTAGAAGCTCGGAAGAAGCCGGTCGAAGTCATTGATTCTACGAGGGTTCTTGCCATGTTACTTGATATTATCGATGCGTTCAAAGTCATATATGCAAGCTAAAACAAGTTCGAAGTTGTATATGTAAGGTCAATTCAAGTTCGAATTCCATGAGTCAAAGCGACTATGCTATGCTAACTACGGAGTAACAAAAGTTCACATATGTGAAGTCACAAATATGTCCAATTTCTAGGTTAGAATCGATTAAACATATGCTATGTCATTATTTAATATCCAAAATCCTATGTGTACAACTTTCTTGAATTACAATATGCTCCAAAAATCCCCAAATTGATTTAGGGTTTACAATGTAAGAAATGAGAGAAGAGAAAATTCGGCCCCTAAAATGGCGCCCCTAGGGTCGTATAAGGTTTTTAGTGTTGTTTAAGCTTACGAAAGGTTTGCGTTCTAATGGTTTCGAAAGATTTTAAAATCCTATACTCTAAATGTTTAAGGAAAACCCATGGCTTATATAAAGGAGTTTTGTAATGTCTTTAAGTAAGTAATTTTGAAGAAGTTTTGCCTTGATAAAAATATCAGTTAAAGATGTTAACTATGTTTTATGAAATGCATTTCAAGGACTTTATATCCACAGGAGTGTTATTGTTAAATTGTTGTTTTGCCTCTTCAAATATGAATATATTCACATGATAACCCAAAATTGTATCTTGGGGAAAAAGGGGTAGAAGAATCAGCTAGGGTAACTCAATAGTGAATATAAATTGCTTAAACTCCTGAATGAATATAATTGCATCCATGGAGTCAGGGTGACCAAAAATGTAGGATGTAAACTTTGTAGTTTTTGTTGTATATCTAAAGGTTCATAGTAAACCCATGAAACTATGATAAGTAGTTATTAGAGGAAACCAACAGGTTCATAGTTAACTAATGAAAACTATGTATTAAGGACAGTTGGCAGGGGCTAATTGGTTTGTAGTGAACCCATGAAAACTATATCCGGACTAAGAATTCACATTAGTTAATAGGTTCCTAGTAAACCCATTAAAACTAGGATAAATAAGTGGCTAATGGAAATATCAATAGCTTCCTAGTCAACCCATGAAAACTAGGATGTGAAGTGAGTTATCGGATAAACCATAGGTTCCTAGTCAACTGATGAAAATTAGGATAAAGTGATTAGTTATTGGAATGACCAATAGGTTGGGGAAAACCAGGAATTAATTAAGTTAACTGGAAGGATACTATTTAGGTTCTTAGTGATCCCATGAAAACTATAAATAGGACAGGGTGTTCTTTAATTATTTAAAAGGTTATTAGTAAACCCATGAAAACTAAAAGGTTAATAGTGACCTAGAAACTATAACTAAGACAGTGTATTAGCTTAAACCGGGGAAGGGAAATTCTAATTGTCTTCAAGTATGCATATCATCCTAGTATTTTGAAAATTTATGTTTTAACCATTGTGGATGCAAGAGCATAGTATATTTCTTTGAAAAGGTTTTAGGATACTAGTGAGGGGAAAACTCGAGTGGCATGGTCTCACTAGATATCTAAAAGGATTGAGATGTTAGATTATTTTTCATACCAGGCTTTATGTCTGACTCGAAGTTTTTATTTTCCCCATAAACTCTCAGGTACTCAATTGATTTTTAGTAGTTCGAGGTTTAGGGTTTTCAGGTTCTCTTCTTAGATGAATAAAGCTTCCGGAGACGTGGAGGAGGTAGATAGTTATTTAATGTTTTCTTTTCCGTCGTGTGTTTGTTTGTAAAGGCAGATTTATGAGTCTTACTATGTACTCTGATCAACCAAGGGGGCATCTTCATATGTCTCTCTTGGCGTATTTGTAATAATTATATTTTGTTGAACGTGGTTAATGTAATTTGGGATTATGTAATGAATATGAAATGGTTTGATTTGAATATTGAAATATGTTTTTAAATTGTTAAAATTTTTCCATATTTCTATGATCTGTATATCAATGTACCTAGCCGTATTTGGTCACCGAAGATTAATAACTATGGATGACTGCAGCATTCATAGCCGTTAGATTTGAGCCTCCAAGTAGGGGGATGTTACAAGTTGGTATTAGAGCATAGGTTTATCAAACTTTAAAAGAAAAGTTAAACCTAAAAACCTTTTTCAAACATAATCCAATGAATATAAAATTATGATCAGGGTTTGGGTTAATGCTATATTAACGTACTTGTAATTGATATATAGATATATTTCTAAGTACGTATTCCCATCTCTCTTAGACCGTTCTTTTATATCTTACTAAGGCGCGTATGCAGATATACGAGAAAGAGGATATGGAGGCAGGAAACGGATGAGAGAATCTGGGTGGAGGAAGCACCACTATGAATGGAAATGCTCGACCTAATACTAGCAGAAACCAAAGTCGACAGGCTAATGCTAATCAAAATGCAGAGCCCAATATAGGTGCTGGAAATCCGCCAATGGATGCGGGGATGGTGTATCAGTTGTTGACTAATCTTTTGCAAGTAGGGGCTGCTGGGAATGTTGGTGGAGCTAACGCTATAGTTCTAGCTGGTTATAATTTTGCTAAGCTAAGTAGAGACTATATTAGTCTAGGAGGAAAGCCATTTGCTAGAACGAAAGACACTATAGAAGTCGAGAACTGGCTATTGAACTGTGAAAGGATCTTTATAGATTTAGGCTCGAATGATGGGGAGAAGTGAAGGCTATCCTCTAGGCAGTTGCAACGGTTAGCACTTCATTGGTGGAACAGTGTGGCAACCGGTGTACTAAAGGAAGAGTTGACATGGGCTGACTTCAAGAGGAGGTTTGAGCAGATGTTCTTGTCTGAGGTTACCAAATCGGCACTGATGAGGAAGTTTACGGATCTTATCCAAGGACAGATGTCTGTGATCGAGTATGCTGCTAAGTTTGATGAGCTATCTCGATATGATTATGCTTTGGTTGACAACTGATGTCAGGAGGAATGAGAGATTCATTAGAGGACTGAGGTTAGAACTAGGCAGGATGGCTATGACTCATATTAGAGAACCTTATCATGTTAGGTGTAGATGATTGTTCTCCATGAGGAGATGCTTGCTGTTTTGGCTAGGGAGAAGCCATTTTAGTTCCAAGGTCCTCAGGGAAGAAAAAGGAAATTCTTTAAGAAGAAAGGAGCCTAGAAAAAGGAGACCGCTAAGAAGTCAAAGGCTGATTTGGTGTATTATAAGTGTGATAAAAAGGGCCATTATGCTCACGAGTGCAGAACTGGTAAAGAAAAGAAGCTTGCGGAGAAGAAGAATGTGAAATGCTTCAACCATGACCAAGTTGGGCGTTATAAGAACCAGTGTCCAGAGCCAGTAAGGGCGGACAGAGGGAAGGTGTTTGCTATTGGACCACTGTCTTCTTCTAGACCTACCGCAACAGAGAAAAGGAAAACTGTAATGGAAGGTACTCTTTTGATACAGAGTATACCAGTTAGGGTATTTTTTTATACTGGTGCATCGCATTCATTTATATCACAGTATTGGGTTGATAGGATATGTATATAACCTACATACCTCGTTACTTCCTTAAGGGTTGTGAATACAATAGGAGGGTATGCAACTCTTGGAATGAGATGTGACTAGTTAGAACTTGATTTGTTATGTCATAAGTTTGCATGCAGTTTGTATGTTTCTAATTTCGTAGATTTTGAGATCATCTTAGGTATGGATTGGTTGGGTAAGTATGAGGCTTGGATATTTTGCAAGAATAGGGAAATATTACTAAGGCACCCAGATTGTCATAACCGAATCATTTTCTTGGTGGAGAATTCTAGTAAGAGTGTTTGCGCATTGTTGAGTACTATAAAGGCTAGAGAAGAGCTTAGTCAGGTTCGTGTGGCTAGAGAGTTTGCAAATGTCTTTGAGTCAGTTACTAGATTACCCCCGAAATGAGCTATTGAGTTTCGAATAGACCTTGTACCGGGAGTTGGACCTGTCAGTAGATCGCCTAGCAGGATGGCACCGATAGAGATGAAGGAAATGAAGGTGCGGCTAGTGGATCTTGAGGGAAGGAATTTTATTAGGCCAAGCTGTTCGCCTTGGGGAGCACCTATGATGTTTTTGAAGAAACCAGATGGGTCATTAAGGATGTGCATTGACTATCGTAAGTTGAACAAAAGGATGATCAAGAATAAGTACACTCTGTCGAGGATAGATAATCTGTTTGATCAGTTGAGTGGAGCCGGAGTATTTTCCCAATTGGATTTGGCGACGGGGTTCCATTAGTTGAGAGTGGCAGAGGATAGCATTCCTTTGACGCCATTTCAGACTAGGTATGGTTCATATGAGTGGTTAGTAATGCCATTCGGATTGACGAATGCACCTTCTTTCTTCATTGATTTGATAAATCGTGTTTTCAGAGAGCACTTGGATAGGTTCGTGTTTGTATTTATAGACGACATCTTAGTGTACTCTAAAGATGGAAGAGAGCATGAGATTCATCTTAGAGTGGTGTTGGAAATGCTAAGGTAGAAATAGCTAAAGGCGAAGTTTTCCAAGTGTCATTTATAGAAGAGAGAAGTTAAGTTTCTTGGTCATGTGGTTTCAGAGGAAGGATTTTCAGTTGATCCGGTTAAGATCGAGCTAGTCCATAATTGCAAGAGACCAGAGATGGTAACCGAGATTAAGAGTTTTCTTGGACTAGCCGTCTATTACCGAAGATTCATCAAGGATTTCGCACGGATAGCAGCGCCTTTGACTAAGTTGACCAGGAAGGAAGTGAGGTTTTTTTGGTCCAACAAATGTGAGGAAGCATTCCTTAAGTTAAAGCATTTGTTGGTCAATGCTCCAGTATTAGTTCCAGATGGTAACCAAGGGTTGGTAGTATGCAATGATGCATATGGTACTGGATTGGGAGCAGTATTGATGCAGAATGGAAAAGTTATTGATTACGCATCTAGGCAGCTTAGACTGCACGAAGTTAGATATCCTACTCATGACTTGAAGTTGGCTGCAGTGATCTTTCCCTTGAAGATTTGGAGGGATTATCTTTTGTGAGAAAGATTTGAGTTGTTTACCAATCATAAGTCATTATTCTCTCAGAAAGAGTTGAATATGAAGCAGCAGAGATGGCTGGAGTTTTTGGCAGCTTATGATTTTGGTATAGAATATACTCCAGGGAAAGGAAATAAGGTAGCAGATGCTCTCAGTAGAAAACATCAGAATGTGGTGTTAGCAATGTTGGCAGAATGGAAAGATCTAGAAGCTTTAGCCAATTGTGGAGTGTGGTTGAGATCTACTGCAAGTTCTAGTCAAGGTATTGCCATGTTGTCTTGTTTAGAAGTTTGGCCAATGCTAAGCAAAAGGATAGCTTCTAAACAGAGAGAAGATATAATTTTAGCCGAGAAGATTGGAAGGCTTGAGGAAGGATCAGAGGTGATGACCTAAATTATTTTAGTCTTGACCAAAGATGATGGTTGAAAAAGAAGGGATGATTATGTGTTCCAGATGTAGAGAACTTGAGGAGGGAAGTTCTAGAGGAACGTTATCGATTGAAGTTTACGATTCATTTTGGAGGAACCAAGATCTATCATGACATGAAGAGGAGCTTTTATTGGGAAGGCATGAAGAGGGATGTTGGCTTGTGGGTTAGGCAGTGTGTTCACTGTCAACAAGTGAAAGCCGAACATCAGAAGCCAAGTGGGTTACTTCAATCTTTAGATATTCCAGTATGGAAATGAGATTTGATATCGATTGATTTTATAGACGGGTTGCCAAGATCAAATAAAGAAAATGAAAGCATATGGGTTATAGTGGATAGGTTAATCGAGAGTGCCCATTTCGTTCCGGTAAAGTCAACCAGTACGACACCTGTTTTGGCTAAGTTGTTCATGAAGAACATAGTTAGACTTCAAGGGATTCCTAGTAGCATAGTCAACAACAGAGATGCATTATTCACTAGTGAATTTTGGAGGAGTCTACAAGAGGTATTAGGCACCAAGCTCAAGTTGAGTACAACATATCACCCACAGGCGGACCGGCGGACAGAGAGGGTCCACAAGGTACTCGAGGATTTATTAAGAACTTGTTTTTTGGACTTTGGTGGATCTTGGGAAGATCATCTACATTTGATTGAGTTCTCCTATAATAATAGTTATCGGAATAGTATAGGCATGGCACCTTTTGAAGCTTTGTATGGAAGACCATGCAAATCGCCAGCATGTTGGTTAGAGACTGGAGACAGATTGGTCTTAGGTCCAGATTTAGTTAGAGAAGCATCGGAAAAGATTGAGTTAGTCCGAGGAAGGATGAAGGAAGCTCAATCCAAGCAGAAGAATTACGCAGATAAGAGGCGTAAATACTTAGATTTCTCAATGGGAGACATGGTTTTGTTAAAGTATCCTCAATGAAGGGTCTGGTACGATTTGGAAAATCGGGAAAGTTAGCCCCAAGATATATTGGACCATTCCAGATTATAGGAAGGATTGGAAAGCTCGCATACAGAGTAAAGTTACCGAGCAGTTTGGTAGGAGTTCATAATATATTCCATATGTCTCATCTTCGTAAGTATGTGCATTATCCAAAGTCTACCATTCCTCAGACTGAATTGGAGGATTTGATAGTGGAGCCTGATTTGACTTTTTTTAGACAACCAGTTCGGGTTGTAGCGAGAGACAAGAAGAAATCGAGGACCAAGACAGTCAAGTTGGTGAAAGTTCAGTGGAGCAACAACGAGAAAGACCGTACTTGGGAGACAGAAGATAGGATTCAAGAGGCTTATCTTGTTCTGCTTTAATGGTATGTCTATATCAGATTTATATTGATTATGGTAGTCAAGTAAGCTAGTATGGTTGTCAAGAGATGTTACAGATGATTGATATGTTTGCTAGTTAGTCCTGGCTGAATTTCGAGGACGAAATTCCTTAAGGAGAGGAGCCTGTAACAACCCTAATTTTAAGTGACATTATTCAAGAGATTTAATTAGAATAAATTAAATAGAACAATGTAGATAAGGAGATTGAGGTTGGTTAATAAACTAGGTGGTCGTGCTTATTTAAAATCTAATGAACTTATATAAATGGTTTGGAAATTAACAAAAAGGGCATTAGGGTAAATAGCCTTCCATATTTCCGACCCTTATGCTACCTTTCTTAGTCAGACACGTTCATTTCACCCAAAATAATTTATAACTGTGAGAAGCAAGACCGACCATTAGGAAGAAGAGAAGAGAAAATCAACAACAAGCTTAGGATTCAAGTTAGAAGGATTCATCTCAATCATACTTCAATTTCCTTATCCAATCCAAGGTGAATAATAATTTCTACATCTCTATTTTAGTTTTTGATCATATGGTTTTGAATTTTAGTGTAAATCTATTTTTATGATATATTGAATGATGATATGCTTGATTTATGGTTTATATGGATTAAACAAGGTTGTTCCAAAAGTTGATACACACGGTTTTAGGGTGAAACCAAGATGAAATAATTTTTTAAGTGCCATGGGAAAATTTATGTTATAGGAAATATGATTTTGGAGATGGGTTCCAATTTTCATAATTTTCTGAATTAATGTGGATTTTATATAAATTTTCTAGTGAAGAAAATGTTTTATTGGTATAAATTATTTACGGTGAAAATAATTATTATTTGGGTTTGAAATTTTTATATGTTGGAAAACATATTAAAATAGATTTTTTGGGATTTATCCGGATTTTTCCTAAGTGTTTTGATGAATATATAAAATTGTTTAAGGTATGGAACTTAAATGTTTTATATATTTAATTAAGGAGAATGGGCATTTTATAAAATAAACCATTATTTAATTTTGAAAATAGTGGCAGTATTTTTTTGAAAAGTATTTGTTAACCAATGAGAATTTGACAAACAAAGGCAGGTTAGTTGAAAAGTTATCCTTGTTAAGTTAAAAACAAAGAAACCATACTTTTAGCATGTTTTAGCCTTATACGGCAACAAACCTTCCGACCCAGACCTTCCAACAAAGTCGAAAGGTTATAGCTTTCGGCAAGGTCAAACCAATGCATATGGTATCGAGTATCTTGGTACGTAATGAATTGGACAAGGTCTGTAATGACCCGGATTTTTCGACGTTTGATTTGGGATATTTAAATGGTTTTAAATATTGAATTTGAATTATAGACTGATTTTAAAATTTTGAAAGTTAATATTTTACTTGAATTTCAAATACAGCGACTTATTGGATAATTTAATTATTGAATTTTATAATTGAATATTGGTTAAGTTAGTGTATCTTGAGTTTTAATCTTGATAAAAAAATTTAAAGGTCTGTAAAATATATATTAATAATAAAGAAGATAATAAAAGTTTTAAAATTGAATTTAAAAGTGATCTGTTCAATTTTAAAAATAGCTTGTTCAAATTGACATTTAAAAATAGCCTTTCGAGGCACAATCTTGGAATTCGACGAAACAAGTTCCTTTGGATCAATAATAGTGTATTATTATCGGATTTCAAGTTTTGTAGCTTTTGGAGCTATCATTTAGCCGTATGAGATATAAACGCGCTAAAATTTGTATCAAAAATTCAATACAATAATTGGGTCCAAAAAGCTATCTTCTCCATACGATCGAATTAGGACATGAACCTTTTCCATTGCGTTCGGAATAAGGGTATAACATTATAAACGCCTAGCGGCATGCCGCGATATGGGTTCGAGATTTTGAGTTGTGTAAATCGAGATATTTTAAAATTTTAAAGTAATATAAATATATGTGATTTGACCTGTATTTTCACATCAACTTTTTTCCCATCACCTTAGAGCTACTGTTGTTGGCTTCTTCACGCAACCATTCATCTCAAATTCAAAATCACGTCCCTCCTTTTTCCAATCAGTTCAAACTGGTAACGAATATAAAATCGAAATCCCTCTTCCTTCTTCCAATTTAAAACGCAAACGAGCCTTATTCTTTCCCCTTCTCTACGGTTCGATTTCAAAAAAAAAAGAAACCAACGAAGTCAATTTCGTATACATATAAGAAGGGGGGGACGGCATCGCGCGCGAAGTCGCGATTTTGGGCCTGGAAGCAGCGAGAGGAGGTTAGGGTTAGCTCGATTTCTGCGCGATGCCGATCAACCAGGGTCTCGCGCTCGATAGAAGAGGGGAAGTCTCAATTTCCAATAACTCGCATGCCTGCCTGTAGCTGGAAATCGAAGTGAGGGTTGCGAGTTGAGGAGGAGGACAATCGGTGGCAGGGACGAAGTCGAGTGAGATTTGTTGCTTTTGGAGTTTGAAGAGGTGGTCGCGATTTTGAGGTGCAGTTCGTTGGGAAAATTTGAAGTTTGGACTTCGGAGGTCGTGGCTGGAGGTAATGACAGTCTCTTCTTAGATTAGTTAATTTAGAAATTAATTGAAATTAATATAAGTTTATTTGGTTATATAATTTGAATGTTAATAAATTTATAACTCATTCGTTCGAGGTCCAAAAATCATGAAACAAGTCGAGTGGGGTTCGTGTGTGGAAAACCAATGCAACAGATTTGGTTTGGGGAATTTTCGAAGAAATTGGAATTTTTCAAAGTACACTGGAAATTTAAATTAAATCGAACGATGTTCGATTTAGTTTAACAACTGGATGTTCGGTAAATTTAAAAATCAAGGTGAGAAAAATTCTCACTCATTTGGATTTCCAAAATTTAAATTTTAAATAGTTGAAATCAAAATTTTGGATGCCTTTTGAATTTATAAATTTGTTGCATGTTGAACGGTAATATATATAGTAGGATATATATTAGTATTTGGAGTGATATTCCCGCATATTATATCGGATGAGACCCTATACGCCCCGCATAATAGCGGATGACCCTATATACCGCGATATCCCCCTCGAAGTGGGATTAATTGGTACTATTTTATGTCATATTAACATATGTTGACGTAGGGAAATAGGTTGGAGGGATCGAACTGGATTCCTCAAATTTTTTGTTTATTTTTCGTATATAGGGATATATGATTTGTGTAGAATAATCTATTATAGATTATCGTAGTGATTGAATTATTGGATGCTATTGTAGCACTGGCCTGAATATTGATAATTTAAATACTATAAATTTTTTTTTTAAAATTTATGGAATTGAAGTGAATTTGAAAACAAATATATATATATAGGAATTGGAGTTATTTAAGGAAATTGAATTAGAAAAATATAATTGATTGGTTATACTTAACTATTGTGAATTAGTAAATGAAGATTTTTAAAATGAATTATATAAAAGAATTTATAAGAGATATTCTGGAAATATAAAAAGAAGTTCAAATCAATATTGAAAAATAGATTGGAATAATTAATGGAATTTATAAGAAATAAAATTTATATAATGGATTTTTATAAATAGATTTTTTTTATATAAATAGGTAAAACCCAAGGGGGTTATAAAATTGATAAACGCTGTTTATAATGAAGAAATTCGATATCAGATGATAATTGGGAATATAAATTCATAGGAGGAATTTATATTAGAATATGGAAACAGGGTTGAGAAAAATAGAAAATTCTATTTTTGAAATGAGAATGGTTAGGGAATCGATAATGAATCGAGATGTTGTGAAATTGAGAGAAAGTTATAAATTAAAATTGGTTATTGAGATTTTAAAAAATATATTTTAAATTATAAGAGGTGAGATTGTTTAAAAGAGGAAATTTTATTATTTTAAAACTATGGAATTTTAAACCAGTTGAGATTTAAATACTGGGTAAGTAGATTTTTAAATATGAAGTATTTATTTTAGTAAATTCTAACTTTTAAAATCAGCTTTGAAAATTATTTATTTAATTAAAGATGAGTTATTAATGTTATGAAAGTGTTTTTGATATTTTAATAATTACTTGAACATATTTTAAAAATATAGTATTAATCTTTTAAATACTTGTTATATATATAGAGTTTTAAAGAAATTTGAAAAAAAAAATTTATAAACTCTCTCGAGATTCGAAAAAGGGGCTTATAAAAGGATATGATTTGAGGAGAGGAAATCTATTTGTGATTCCGGTGATTTTGGGAAAAAGTTACGGAATAATTTTCTGAAATGTTAATATTGAAAGGATTTTCAGAAAATAAGACTGGTAAAATTTTCCTAAATATAGAAAATAGAAATTTGAAAACATTCCTAAGTGTTGAGGTGTTACGGATTTAAGTATTTGAAAGATTGTTTTCAAATGTTGGAAGGGATAGACATATCTTTTAAAGATATTTTGAAGGCAAATATTTTGGGAAAATTTATAATAAGGCCAGATGATTGCTTATGGATGTTTTATTGATAGTTAAATAACCGACTATCAATATTGGCCAAATTCGTTAATCGTTTCGAAGAGACCAGGATCAGATTTAATTATCCGAAAACCACTTTGATCCGATTTGAACGTAACGAATGAATACCGTAAAGATGATGAAGACGATGATTCGGTTTATCCAGACCCAGGACAACTTGTATGGACAAATGCTTCTAGAACATCGTCATTGGAGGATGATGAGCATTCTAAGTAAAATTGTTCTTGAAAAGGTAACGCTTAGCCTTGAGCCTCATCAACCGGGAATGATTGAAAATCAGGGGAAATGTAGCAAGGCTAAGTAGGTCGTACCCAAGTAGGGTAAGGTTACCCCTATCTAGAGTACCTTTTATTCGGCTGTGTGGCGGTTGCTGATCCCAATCGCGGGGTAATCTTATTCAGACTATCCAGGTTAGGGGTAGTCCGGTCTTGTGTTGGCAGGGTTTGATAGGTTCGATCGCGGTACGCTATTCTAGACGTGTACTGTGACAGGTGGTACCCCAGTGCCTATTCATTCAGTTGGAATCCATTCTCTAATACGAGCTTACGGTTTTGTTTGTAGAGCCTAGTATGCTGGAATTTAATTAATGTAACAATTTCAGCTGTTTGAATAAGTATTTGTATTTAGACCCTATTATAATATCATTGGATTTTCTATAAAAATGTTTTGGTTATCGTAAGGTAAAAACCCGTCGTGTTTATGTGTGATGCGGTCTTACGAGATACCTTTGTTTTTCAAAGGATTTTGATAACTCTAATAATTCAAATTGAGTTGTTTTTTTTTCTCACGCTGGTTTTCCAAACTGACTCCGGTGTTATTTTATTATAATGCTCGGGTCAGACCGAGTATTACAGATTTAGGTTTGGATGCTATGGATCTGAGGAGACGAGCTGGAGGATTTTTGACGTATATCTCGTACTTGTTTATTTCCTCTGTGTGGGGACAGGTTATTATAACTGTCTAGATTTATGTATTGATTTTGTACTCTGATGATTGTAAGTATAAGCAGTTACAGATTCTTTTGTATTAAATCTGTTATTATATATGATATTTTGTTCCACTGGGATTGTGAGATTCTGTGTTGTCTTTTCTATTTCTTCTTCTATCTTTTCTTCTTTACCCTAAGATTTATATTTTCGACCAATTTGAGTTGAGCTGATGTGGAGTATTATCGACTCAAAGGGGTACAGATTTGCGGGCCTTTACATTTGGTATCAGAGCTGAAAGTTAAGCGAGAACCTTGGCTCTGGTGGAATTTACTCATTAAAGATAGAGTCGGTAGTAATCTAGAATGAGTTGAGTGTAATAATAGATATGAGCACTTATTTGTTTGTGCATATAAATTATTTTATATACTGTTAACTTATTGGTTGAGTGGTATATGAATTCTTGTCGAATAGTGGGACGCCACTAAACCGATAGGAGTTTCTAAACACTTGAACGCGATAAACTGACATAGTACGGTTTGAAGCGGGTAAATGAAATAATTTTACCCAAATTATATTTTCATATAAAAGGAATAATTTTCTAAAATTATTATGGTATAATTGGGGTGTTGGTTGACAATATTATAATCGAAATAAGATTATAAAATTTGTAATGGTTATATATATTTATAACCAGATGGAAATCATATAAGTATGGATTATACAATTGAATTAAAAACTAAATTTTTTTGATAAAAACCGGTGTTTGAAAATATTAAAGTCCCGGAGATTTTGGAAATGTTTTTCCAAAGTAATTTGAAGATAAATAATAGTAATATTATGTTTGAAAGGATTTTTGAATAGAAAAAAAATTTTAAATGGATTTTGAAGATGTTATAGCGCTGAACTCACTTCAGTCGCTGGAAAATAATTTTGGTGATGACTGCAGCATCAACTGTATTCATTTTTGAGTTTCTAAGTGATGGATTACTACCATATTAAATTAATGTGGAGATTTTTTAGTAAAAACAAGGGTTGTTTTGAAAATTTCGAAAGGGAATTGTTTTGGGTAAAATCGGGTTGATTTTAAGATTCGAAGGAAGCGATTGGTAAAGCCAAAAAGAGTATATATGTATATATTTAATTTCAATGTGATTTGAAATAAATACCGGGTGTTTTTCTGAAATCCTTATTTAAATAATTTAGAGATCATCAGGAGATAAGTTATAAACTTATAAATGGTGAATGATTTTGAAGAAAAATATGGGGATTGAATTTTGGAATTAAAATTTAAAGCGAAAAGTTAAAATGAAATTTAACTTAGATTAAGTTGAAGAAATTAAATTTTTGAATTTAATTGATGGTGATTTGAATGAAATAAATTAGTGAAGTAGACGAGTTAAACGGATTTAATTCGGGTGTGAATGAATTGAATTGAATTTAACTTAAACTAAATGAAATTGAGTTGAATCTGGATTGAATTGAAATGAAATTGAATTTAGTTGTAGATGATATTGAATGAAATTGAATTCTTACTTAAATAATAAAAAGAAATAGTATGAAGTTTAGATTTAACGCAAGTTAAGTTAAATAAAAATAAAATTGAAATGAATTGAATAAAAATATACTTGGCTAAATAAAAATATATAATCTCGAGTAAAATAAAATGAGAATGTATTCGAGTATAAAATTGATGGAGAAGTGAAAAGTGAGTTGTGTGACTTATAAAAAGTTAAAAATTGAAATAGAAAAATCCAAAATAAAAATTGTTTGATATTTTGGTGAAGGAAATAAAAATCCAAACTTGAGTTATAAAATAAAATTGAACTCAAGTAAAATAGTTGGAGTGATTTTTGAAATAAAAATTAAATATTGATTTAAAAATTGGAAGTGTGCTAATTAGCTAAATAAATTAGTTGGTTGAATATGTTAATGGAATTTAACTCGGTTAAATAAAATTAGATTGTTAATTAAAGGTGGATTTTTGAAATGAAGCTTGCTTTATAAATAAAATTCGACATATATTGCAAGTGAATTAGATATAATTGGAATATTACCGAATGAAATGGGATTGAATTAAAATAGAAATGGTTTGAGTCGCAAATAAATCCAATATGAATATGAATGAAATAAATATGGCCTTGGATATTATTTTAATGATCTGAGTTCAGAATTATAATTGAAGTGGATTGGATGAATGAACTAATTGAATTAACTAGAAAATGGATGAAATTTGATTGAAGAAAAATCAAATCAAAAATTAAAAGGGAAATTTGTTGTAAAATAGAAATGAACTTAGGTTGTTCGTCAAAATGATTGAAATAAATAACTTAAGCTAATAGGGAAGCTTGGCTTAAATAATTTATGAAATGGCTATTCAATAATTTAGTATTGAAATGTTTCCGAGCTAATTAAAATGGATTTGAAAGTAATAGAAGTGGTTATTAAGGAAATGTAAGTAAATTGATTGAAGATCAATTTGAAATGGAATAGACTTGAATATAAATTGATTTGGAATCAATAAAAAATAGTTATAAGCTCAAAGAACTATTTTATTAAATAAATGTCGCCAAACTTACATGGAAAAAGTGTCGTTTGACATAAACGAAAGTAAATAAAAATTCTATGAATTAATAAAAGCGAATAAAATTGATTTTTAATCAATTCAGAATTAATATGGGTTTGTTTGAAATAAAAATGAATTGGATGCATGTAAAGTGAGTTGTAAATCATTCGGATTAAATGAAATAGTATATGAATTGATTGGAAGCAACTAAATTAGTATCTGAACCTTATGAATTGCTTATAATACGTGTTTAGCATGATGGGTTATTGAAATTCATGTGTTGTAATTATTTAAAGAAGTAAAATGTTATTGAATTTGATGTTTTGGTACTTACGTAGTTTAAATTGATTAAGTACAGGTACAGATGGACTTTTTGGCTAGATTTGGGTTTCGGGATTTGCTTTTGAAGTAAATGCTTGCTTAATAAAGTTTAAAAATGCTAATAAGGTACGTTTTCGGATTAAATTTCGCAAAATATGAATATTGATATATATATATATATTTTGTTTTTAACCGTGTGGATCGATGTATATATATTTATCTCTCTTGTCATATTGCAAAAGGTCCTCGATACAAAGGAGACTCTGCCAAAAAAATTCGGAAATTTAGGATGTTAGAAAAAATTTTGTTAATGACAAATTGATTTCAAATTGTAATTGGAATAGAGGATTTTGGAATTAGAATTGAAATTAGGTTTTTTGGGTGAAACTAAAAGATTAGAAAGGTGGAGATCAAATCTTAACTAAGGGAATTTTGGTAAGTTGGCGGGTTTGAAGCATTCTCCTGCCTTAGCAATTTTGGGGACGCAATTCTTTTAAGGGGGAAGGAATGTAACAACCGGATTTTTCAACGTTTGATTTGGGATATTTAAATGATTTTAAATATTGAATTTGAATTAAAGACTGATTTAAAATGTTGAAAGTTAATATTATACTTGAATTTCAATTATAGGGACTTATTGGATAATTTAATTATTGAATTTTATAATTGAATATTGGTTAATTTAGTGTATCTTGATTTTTAAGCTCGATATAAACAATTTAAAGGTCTGTAAAATTTATATTAATAATAACGAAGATAATAAAAGTTTTAAAATTGAATTTAAAAGTTATCTGTTCAATTTTAAAAATAGCTTGTTCAAATTGATATTTAAAAATAGCCTTTCGAGGCACAGTCTCGAAATTTGAAAAAAAACAGTTCCTTTGGATCTGTAATAGTGTATTATTATCGGACTTCAAGTTTCGTAGCTTTTGGAGCTACCGTTTAGCCTTTTGAGATATAAACGCGCTAAAATTTATATCGAAAATTCAATACAATAATTGGGTCCAAAAAGCTACCTTCTTTATACGATCGAATTAGGACCCGAAACCTTTTCCATTGCGTTCGGAGTAGGGGTATAACATTATAAACAACTAGCGTCATGCCTCGATAGGGATTCGAGATTTTGAGTTGTGTAAATCAAGATATTTTAAAATTTTAATGTAATATAAATATATGTGATTTGACCTATATTTTCACATCAACTTTTTTTCCCATCACCTCAGAACTATTGTAGCTGGCTTCTTCACGCAACCCTTCATCTCAAATTCAAAATCACGTTCCTCCTTTCTCCAATCAGTTCAAACTGGTAACGAATATAAAATCGAAATCCCTCTTCCTTCTTCCTGTTTAAAACGCAAATGAGCCTTATTCTTTCCGCTTCTCTACGGTTCGATTTCAAAAAAAAAAGAAACCAACAAAGTCAATTTCGTATATATATATAAGAAATAGGGGGAACACCATCGCGCGCGAAGTCGCGATTTTGGGCCTGGAAGCGGCGAGAGGAGGTTAGGGTTAGCTTGATTTCTGCGCGATGCCGATCGACCGGGGTCTCGTTCTCGATAGAAGAGGGGAAGTATCAATTTCCAATAACTCGCGTGCCTGCCTGTTGCTGGAAATCGAAGTGAGGGTTGCGAGTTGAGGAGGAGGACGATCGGTGGCAGGGATGAAGTCGAGTGAGGTTTGTTGCTTTTGGAGTTTGAAGAGGTGGTCGCGATTTTGAGGTGCAGTTCGTTGGGAAAATTTGAAGTTTGGACTTCAGAGGTCGTGGCTGGAGGTAATGACGGTCTCTTCTTAGATTAGTTAATTTAGAAATTAATTGAAATTAATATAAGTTGATTTGGTTATATAATTTGAATGTTAATAAATTTATAACTCATTCGTTCGAGGTCCAAAAATCATGTAACAAGTCCAGTGGGGTTCGTGTCTGGAAAATCAATGCAACAGATTTGGTTTGGGGATTTTTTGAAGAAATTGGAATTTTTCAAAGTCCACTGGAAATTTAAATTAAATCGAACGATGTTCGATTTAGTTTAATAGCTGGATGTTCGGCACTCATTTGGATTTCCAAATTTTAAATTTTAAATAGTTGAAATTAAATTTTGGATGCCTGTTGAATTTGTAAATTTGTTGCCTGTTGAATGATAATATTTATAGTAGTATATATATTAGTATTTGGAGTGATATTCCCGCACATTATAGCGGATGAGACCCTATGCGCCCCACATAATAGCGGATGACCCTATATACAGCGATATCTACCTCGAAGTGGGATTGGTATTATTTTATGTTATATTACCATCTGTGGATGCTGGGAAACAGGTTGGAGGGATCCAACTGGATTCCTCAAATTTATTGTTTATTTTTCATATATAGTGATATATGATTTGTGTAGAATAATCTATTATAGATTATCGTAGTGATTGAATTATTGGATGCTATTGTAGCACTAGCCTGAATTTTGATAATTGAAATATTATAAATATATTTTTAAAATTTATGGAATTGAAGTGAATTTGAAAACAAATATATATATATATATATAGAAATTGGAGTTATTTTAAGGAAATTAAATTAGAAAAATATAATTGATTGGTTATACTTAACTATTGTGAATTAGTAAATGAAGATTTTTAAAATGAATTATATAAAAGAATTTATAAGTGATATTCTGGAAATATAAAAAGAAGTTGAAATCAATATTGAAAAATAAATTGGAAGTATTAATGGAATTTATAAGAAATAAAATTTATATAATGGATTTTTATAAATAGATTTGTTTTTTTATAAACAGGTAAAACCAAAGGGGGTTATAAAATTGATAAACGATGTTTATAATGAAGAAATTCGATATTAGATGATAATTGGGAATATAAATTCATATGAGGAATTTATATTAGAATATGGACACAGGGTTGAGAAAAATAGAAAATTCTATTTTTGAAATGAGAATGGTTAGGGAATCGACAATGAATCAAGATGTTGTGAAATCGAGAGAAAGTTATAAATTAAAATTGGTTATTGAGATTCTAAAAAATATATTTTAAATTATAAGAGGTGAGATTGTTTAGGGGAAATTTCATTATTTTAAAACTATGGAATTTTAAACCTGTTGAGATTTAAATACTGGGTAAGTAGATTTTTTAATATGAAGTATTTATTTTAGAAAATTCTAACTTTTAAAATCAGCTTTGAAAATTATTTGTTTAACTAAAGATGAGTTATTAATGTTATGGAAGTGTTTTTGAAAGTTTAATAATAACTTGAACATATTTTAAAAATAAATTATTAATCTTTTAAATACTTATTATATGTATATATATATAGAGTTTTAAAGAAATTTGAAAAAATATATTTTACAAACTCTCTCAAGATTCAAAAACGGGGATTATAAAAGGATATGATTTGAGGAGAGGAAATCTATTTGTGATTCCGGTGATTTTGGGAAAAAGTTACAGAATAATTTTCTGAAACGTTAATATTAAAAGGATTTTTGGAAAATAAGACTGGCAATATTTTCATAAGTATGGAAAATAGAAATTTGGAAATATTCCTAAGTGTTGAGGTGTTACGGATTTAAGTATTTGAAAGATTGTTTTCAAATGTTGGAAGTGATAAACGTATCTTTTGAAGATATTTTGAAGGCAAATATTTTGGGAAAGTTTATAATAAGGCCAAATGATTGCTTATGTATGTTTTATGGATATTTTCAAATGCTTTCTACAAAGATGAAAGGTTTACTTGTTTTAAAAACTAGTCGCTTCTCCCATTGCTTTCGAAAGGTATCAAAGCTTTCGACTAAGATGATTTACGCCTATTTTATAATTGAAGTATAACCCAAAGCTTTCGAAGGAGTTGTTTTAAAGACGGAGTCCTATTATTCTAAAATGAAATGTTTTTTTTTAGCAAAGCTAGCCGGCTTTATAGTCGGTCGTGCCACTATATATATATATATATAAGAAAACAGGTGTTCTGCACATGCACAGAACAACTAAATTGGAGAAAACCCAATGAAAGAGAAACAGAAAATACAGGAGCTAGGCGGAAAATACCTAGACTACTAAACAAAAGGGACTACGCTCCATCCGAAGATGAGACGCTCTGGCCAACGCCAGATAGGGAGCCAGAAACATGAAAATACCCAAAGAACAAAGTAGCCAGTTTCGGGTCATAACCGTCAAACAAATGGGTGTAAATTAATTTCCTATCCCAATCAACGTCATAGAACTTACTCTTATTCTCCTCACCAATCTCACCAACCCTAGTAAGAGTCAGACCCTCGCCCTCAATGTGGTAAATAAGAAAACGACTCTCACCCGCAACATAAGAGATGAAAGCATAAAACGTGTCCGACTCCAGCGAGTACCGCATATCAGATAGAACATGTACCCAGGCTCGCTCTTCAGAGTTCCAGATGATAGTCTCGGACAAGATAAGAGTAGCATGGTCAAACACAGATGGTTCGACAAGAGCAACGACAGAAGGAGCAACATCAGCAGCAAGCACAGAATCAGCCATTACAACCTGAGCAACATCAGAAGGAACATTACCAGGAGAATCGTCAATAGTGAGACCGTCACCAGAAAGGACAGAGGGAACATCTGTGGGAACATCATCAGCAAAAGGGGAAACAAAGGGAGCAGAGGTCATAGGGGAGACCTTCTTGACCCACTTCCTGATAGGAGGACGAGGAAGAGGAACCCGATCAGACAGGGGAACAAGATCAGCAAGGGCAGAACTAGTACAAGCACTAGATAGGTGCCCAAAGGAATGACAGGTGGAACAGATGTCCGGCTTCCAACTGTAGCGAACTCGGACCTCGGTAAAATGACCCTCATCAAGTCTGACTTTCAATATCGAAGGCAAAGATTTCTCAGGGGTTATCTCAATTAGTGCTTTGGCATAAACTAATCTCTTTCTGGCTACCATGTTGGCATCATAACAAATCACCTTACCAACAAGGCCTGCAAGCCAATCAATCCCAATCAGAGGTTGAAGAACTGAAGGAATGTGGGAGAAGTGGGCCCAGACAGGAATGAATAACACCTGATCTTTTGCCCTATCAACAGACGGAGTCCAAGTGGTAATAATGAATGGTTTCCCATCAATGAGAATGGGATTCGCCTCAAGAATTCGCTGTCGTTCATCACTCCATGAGAATTTGAAATAGAACATGGCATTATCATAATGAACACTAATACCCCTTTTAGGCTTCCAAATCTGGTTACAACGTGCCTTAACTAGCTGATAGGCAGGGTTGGAGTCGAGGAAAAAACCCACCAAATAATCCTTCCAATAATCAACACCAGCCTCAATCACTTCAACTGGTGGAATCATCATTCCGTTAATCTCAACTTTTTCAAAACTACGGGGAGAATGAACACCCGCATTTTCTGGCAATTTGGTGAACAAGGACGACCACTGAGAAACAGTCCGAGAAGGAGAAGCAACAAAAGGAACATTTCCAGCACCACAAGGGGGGAAACAGGGGAGTGGAGAACGTGCTCAACATTTAATCGAACATCTTGTGAGCAACAAATAGACTAACCACAGCCAATGGAGACGAGACCAATTGGCACATCAAAACCAGGAATAGCATCTCCAATTACATCGGCCATAGCCACCAAACTAACAGCCTTACCCCCGCTACTTGTTTCACTTAACCCAGATCCAACAACACCCAAATCCTTGACTACAGGAAGACCAACATCTAATACCGACCAAGCTTTATCAGAAGACATATCTAAAAACGGCGTTAGAGGTGACTCACCCAATTTTGAAAAATTGCCAATAACAGAAGGAGCGAGTAACGATGGGGATGATAAGTCTGACAGAATACCAGACAAAGGGCACACTAGGTCCTTCGAAGGCAGAGCACAGTCTCAAAAAGAACAATCGGCAGCAAGAAGCACAGAAGACATTCACAGAAGCTAGATCGAAAGAAAAGCACTTGAAACGCAAAGATATCTAACTGATTTAGAATATCACCCAAACACAGCTCGCCATTATTGATGGTTTCTATCGTTAAATCACCTGAAATGTTTTAAAGCTTTTAAAGCAGACCTTCCGCTAAGTCGAAAGGTTGCTTCAATTGTAATCGAAAGGTTTTAAAAGAGGACCTTCTACATATTTTAACGTGAATCCATTAAGTCATCGAAAGGTTAATATTTCAAGAGTTGAATACTTTCGAAAGGTTTGAATTGATGAATGGTTTCAAGTTTTTTAAAAGGTTTGGTTTTGAAAGGATTTAGGAGACCTTTCGACAAGGTCAAAGGGTTGGGTTTTAAAAAGGTTTTTAGTGTTGTTTAAGCTTTCGAAAGGTTTGCGTTCCAATAGTTTCGAAAGGTTTTAAAAGCCCATATTCTAAAATGTTAATATCCATGGCTTATATAAAGGAACTTTGTAATGACTTTAACTTAGTAATTTTGAAGAAGTTTTGCCTCGATAATAATATAAGTCAAAGATGTTAACTATGTTTTATGAAATTTATTTCAAGGACTATAAACACACAGGAGTGGTATTGTTAAATTGTTGTTTTGCTTATTCACATGATAACCCAAAATTGTTTCTTAGGGAAAGGTGGTAAAAGAACCAGCTAGGGTAACTCAATAGTGAATATAAATTGCTTAAACTCCTGAATGAGTAGAATTGCATATATGGAGTTAGGGTGACAAATATAGGATGCCTAAACTTTGTAGTTATTGGTGTATACCAAAAGGTTCACAGTAAACCCATGAAAACTATAATGAGTAGTTATTAGAGGAAACGAATAGGTTCACAGTTAATGCATGAAAACTATGTATTAAGGACAGTTGGCAGGGGGTAATTGGTTTGTAGTGAACCCATGAAAACTATATCCGGACGAAGAATTGACATCAGTCAATAGGTTCCTAGTAAATCCATGAAAACTAGGATAAGTAAGTGGCTAATGGAAATATCAATAGGTTCCTAGTCAACTCATGAAAACTAGGATGTGAAGTGAGTTATTAGATAAACCATAGGTTCCTAGTCAACCCATGAAAACTAGGATAAAGTGATTAGTTATTGTAATGATCAACAGGTTGGGGAAAACTAGGAATTAATTAAGTTAACTGGCAGGAGCCGATAGGTTCTTAGTGCTCCCATGAAAACTATAAATAGGGCAGGGTGTTCTTTAATTATTTAAAAGGTTATTAGTAAACCCATGAAAACTAAAAGGTTAATAGTGACCCAGAAACTATAACTAAGACAGTGAGTTAGTTTATACCGGGGAAGGGAAATTCTAATTGTTTTCAAGTATGCATATCATCATAATATTTTGAAAATATACGTTTTAACCATTGTGGATGCAGGAGCATAGTATATGACTTTGAAAAGGTTTTAGGATACTAGTGAGGCGAAAACTTGTTCCGCTAAGCGGCGTGATCTCACTAGTTATCTAAAAGGGTTGAGATGTTAGATTATTATTCATACCAAGCTTTATGTCTGACTTGAAGTTTTTTTTTCCCCTTAAACTCTCGTGTACTCTATTGATTTGAGTAGTTTAAGGTTTTGGGTTTTCAGGTTCTCTTCATAACGACTAAAGCTTTCGGAAGCGTGCAGGAGGCAGATAGTTATTTAGTGCTTTTTTTCCACTGTGTGTTTGTTTGTAAAGGCAGATTTATGAGCCTTACTATGTACTCTGATCAACCAAGGGGGCATCTTCATATGTCGCTCTTAGCGTATTTGTAATAATTATATTTTGCTGAACATGGTTAACGTAATTTGGAATTATGTGATGAACATGAAATGTTTTGATTTGAATATGGAAATAGGTTTTTGAGTTGTTAATTTTTTTGCATATTTCTATGATCTGCTTACCAATGTATCTAGCATCACCGTATTTGGTCGCCGAAGATTAATAACTATGGATGACTACAGCATCCATAGCTGTTAGATTTGGGCCTCCAAGTAAGGGAATGTTACATCATCTTCATGTCTTCAACATTTATTATAGATGTGATTCTATTCTTTCCTTTCTCTTCGACTTCGACATTGGCCATCAGAACTATAAGCAAACTGCTATGCGCATGTCTATGAAGTCATAGCTCTTTGACCTACTTTAGTGAAATTTATAGTGATAACATTTGTTGCCTAGTGTAGAGAAAACATTGACTTTTCAGGTCAAGAGCATCGGAGACATCTTCCCGCCTATTAATCTTCCACTTTATAATCTAACCATAGGTTTAAAACAAATCAACGGTATTAAATCATCCTCTTTTCCTCTATAAATAGCTGAATCTCTCCCTTATTTTTCTTTTCACTTTCGATCGAAAGAACTTAAGAAAAATAAAATTCTTCAAATTATCAGCCAAATTCTAATTCTTTGTATCTGATCGTCAAAGATAAGCTTTGATTCCTTGTTATATTTACTTATAAGCATAATTTTCTACGTTAAAATCATGATTAGGGTTTTGTCATTCTCAAAATTGGCTACTAAATTAATCTATTTAACTTAATTAATCTGAATTTAATTATCAGTTTCAATTGCCAATCCTTTGAATTTTTTAATTAATTATTCTGATTTGGAGGTATAGGGTTTTTTTTTGGCTGCATATTGGATCTGTACCCGTTTCGTCTTTGATTGATTTTAGTGTTGTTGTTTCCTTCATCTTGGTGGATTTAAAATTTGTTGTGTGATTTATTAGCTACAAACCTGTTAGCGAAATGTCGTCAAGTCACTTAATTTGATTTTAATTTTATTCAGCGTCTATTAAGAATGTTGCAGGCTTGTTAATTGAATAAATGACATCGACTCTGTCCCTTTTATTATTGATTTTGACTCCCATTGATGCAGTTATGTCCTTCGTGTCATAACGATCTCTCTCATACTGTTGCTTTTGTTTGCTAAATATTTTAGTACTTCAAGAGTAAGTTGAACGCAATAACAAAAAAATTCTTGTGTTATTGACAACGTTGAACTTTAGTCTCATTAAGTTGCGAAGAACCTTATTGTGGCGGTCATTGGTTAACAAACAGGGTCAAAGTGATTTTAAACCTCTTCGACTAGGTCGAAGAGGTGTTATTCTTAGTTATAGGTCTATTGGCCACCGATGATGCCTACTTTAGATAAATATGCTGATAACATGCTCAATGCTAATTAAGGCCAAAGTCATCTGTCTTCGATAGTTTCTTATTTATTTATTTATTTATATATATTAATAATGATGCCCCATCTTTTTACAATTACCTCCAACTCTATGGGTAGGGCTTTATATGACTTCGACACTTTAGATATTTCAGTTTCATCATGCTATAATATTGCTTAGTTAGCTACCATATTGTTGACTCACGTCATCTTATTCTATTGAGACCGGGGTCGCTACCCCTCCGGCATAGGTTATGGTTATGAGATTCTTTAATTATTTATTTAAAAATTGTTATTTGCCTTCTTTTAAGGGTGAAAGGGTTATTTAAACAACCAAACTCTTAACTTTACATGTTCCAGCTACATTACCATGATTACTTTTTAAATAAAGAATAATATCACCTTGGCAAGTAAATGAGAGCAAGCAACCTACTAAGAATTCTGTCAAGAAAGCTGGTGCAAAACCCAAGCCTTTACCTTCAACTGTTAAAAAAGAAAATTATGTTACTAACCCATCATACATTAGTTCTCAAGCCAAAGTTGACTCCATTCTCGTTCAATTTGGGATTACTGGGATTGAGGCCATCCCTGCTAGTTCTTCGAACAATATCTACAATCCTTTATAAGCATATTTCACTTTTACTCCTATTCATCGTTGGCATAAAGGCAATCTCCCCTTTATGGACATCCTTACAAGATATTTGGAGCACCTGGACATTTCTTTGATCCAGCTTCTACCCAATGCTTACACATATTTAACTTGCCTAAAGGTCTTTGCTCAAGAATTTAGGCTTCCATCTCTCAATCCCGATATTCTTTACTACCTAATTGGTCCTGCTAAAGTGGGTGATCAGCCAAGCTACTAACTGTATCTTGTTCATCATCACCCGAAAAGCTTATTCTCTGAATCCGTTAATAAAGCAAGAGTATGAGAAACTCAATTTTTATTCGTCAAACACTTCTCTAAGATTAGGGGAAATATTTCTACTTTTAGCAAGCTTATTATTCTTGATTATTGTTATGTGTTTACTATTATTTACTGACAGTATTCCTTTCCCAGATCTTGCTCCTAAAAATCTAAGCTCTAAAGATCAAAAGACCATAAACTCCCTAATTCTTTTAGGTGAAAATAAGCAAAATAGGCTCACACTTCTAACTCCGCTGAAGCTCCTTTAACATTCTATTATCTTAAACCACCACAAGTTCTTAGGAGAGCTAACCACGGTTAAACGCAACTCTCAGTGAGTTGGCTCGTTAGTATTTGGTGATTCTGGAGCTTTCATGGTTAATTCGCCAGTGCAGCCTAATACTAATGGTAATTTTGTAATACAGTTAAAATGAAATTATCGATGTTATCAGTTTACCAACTTCCATTCTTTGTTTTAGACTCAACTTCTCTTGTTACTATTCCCAAAGAATCAAGAATCAAAACTACTATGTCCAAAAAGAGAAAAGGAAAAGATGCATCTCTTATTGTGCCTCAGCCAATCGAACTTGTTTCTTTTAAGAATTCCATCTGCAAGGCAAGCAAGTGAATATTGACTCAAGTCCCAGAGAAGTTTCTTTAGATAAAGTTCCAAAAAAGTGTAAAGAAACTCAAATTGAGACATCCTAAAGAGTTCAAACCTCTGATCCCCATCTTAATATTTTTTTCCTCTCTCTCTCTCTCTCCAGCATCTGTCGATCACACTTGTGCTGAATTTGGTTTGATCCTTTCTCGGGCTGATCTCCTTCCCTTAAGGGCTCAGCCTCAGCCTTCAACGATGGATTTTGGGGAATTGGCTCATTGGCCATTCAGTGCCCTTCTATTGCTTCCCTTAGATCACCATAACCTGCGGCCTACTTTGACGACCAACTTTTTGCTTATTCTTAGACAACTCATATCAGTACGTTTTCTTAATTTACTTGTCTAAATTCAACTTCTTGAATTTCAGTTTTAACTTAACCGAGTTATAAAATTTCAAATTGGAAAATATATGTTCCTTCTTAGAAATGCTTCTCAAGGACCTTCTACCAAAGTGGTTGAGCTTGAGGAAAAGGTTGGTTTCCTTCAAAAGGGGACGATCGATATTGTTGCAAAAAGAGATGAAACGACTGCGAAAAGGAATACACTGGCTTCTTCTTTAGAAGACGGAAAGAAATCCAAATTACTATTGGAGGGGAAAGTGAAAGACTTGGGAGTTAAACATTAGACTGTCAAAGGAATCTATGAACTAAGCAAGAGAATCAAATTTCCTGGAGATCAATTAGAAAGAAAATCTGAGCTTCTAGATTGTTCGAATAACATCACCAAGGATGCTAAGAAGAAATTCACCTCCTCCTCGATTTTACTCTTCCTAAAATTAATGAGAAGTGCTATAAAAAAAGCACTGTATATAGCCAACGTCAACAAAATTCGCAAATGTCCAGACTTAGAATTCTTTCTCTGCCAGCCTTAAATGAAAGGTGCAAAAGGAAGTTTAGACTGAGAATGAAAAGGATAAAAAGGCTCTCGAGGAAGAATTTCCCATCGATGAAGAAATTGATGCTGTAGAATTGCTATCTTTTGATGACACTCCTGTTGACGAAGTGCCAAGGTCTGATGGAAAAGAAGATTATGATAACAATGAAGGAAATGACAATGATGATAAAGACAAAGACGATGATAATGATGGTGAAGATGATGAAATGGGTCCACCCGATCACCAGATAATCAAGATGAGATGGGTGGTGCTAATTCAGATACGTATGCCCAAGATGTAGCAGCCGCTGATGCTACTGACTCCTCAAAGCAGGGTCCTTCCAAGAAAGATAGCACTTCTCGAAGTCAGAAGCCCACTGGTAAGGGAAAAATCTCATCACCTTCTAACCCAATTTCTTAAGGATGGGTATTTTCATATAGATGTCTTAGGCTATCAAGTGATTTCTTGGTTAATACATTAATTGTTTTAGCTAAGGAGAAAATTGAATATTGTTCTGACACTATAATTGTTTTAGCTATAAGTGTGTGTGTGTGTGTGTGCGTGTGTATGGTTACTTTCTTTATATACCAATATTTAGGTCTAAAAATGTTGGGACAATTGATGAAAATGGACAAACAGAAGCTTACATAATTAATGATTGACTTTTGAAAAAAACTAAAAATAGTGAAGTTCCATAATAATCAGTATAAACATAATGCATTTTTACCGTGGATATTATTTTACAAAGGCTACTTTATTTATTATATGATATTATGCAACTAAGTGGTTTATGGAATGTAATAGTTTTAAACTATACTGTGCTTATACTAACATGTTTGTATGCACAATGTACTGAATATTCGCAATTTTATTTAAAAACTTCATGGAAAAGAGTACACTTCATATATAGAAGCGACCGAGTGTATGTCATTGAAAATATTGTAAAAGCAATGGAAAAATTCAAAATAAATAAAAATGGTGAAAAATTAAAGGTTAAAAATGATTAAAAATAAAAATTGGAAAATATTGAAAGAAACATGATACTTGGGGAAAATCGCAAACATGAAAAAAAATACAAGTTGAAAGTTAAATTTTTAATAACTAAATAATAGGAAAAAAATAAAGGAAAATAGAACATTTTAGAAAGTTGAAACTATAAGATGATATAAAAATACAAATAACTTCAGAAAATTGTATCTTTTGAATAAATAAATTAAAAACTTGAAAACATAGAAAAAAAGAATTAAAGACTATTTATTTTTTTGTAAAACTCTGCAAATTTGGAAAAAAAAAATTAAAATTTAAAAATTCGATAGAAAAAGAAAATTAGAAAATGTTGAAAAAAGATCAAAAACTAAAAGAACCTCTTTTCCTGACAAACTAAAAAAATGTTGGTTAAATCAATGATTTGAAGGAACTTAAATTAGTTGAAAAATAGGAAAAACAAAAGACTAAACCATATAAGTTGATAAATCAAAAACAGTTGGAAAACGAAAACATGTGGAAAAAAGTTTTTTTTTGAAAACTAAATAACCATGAAAAATTCAAAAAAAAGGATGCGGACCGAAAATGCTTTTGGAAATTTTAAAAATATTTTCATATTTTTTAGCTTTCAGATTTCTTTTATTTTGATTTTTCTGCAATTTCCATAATTATTGAATCTTTCTTTATTCATTTTTATGTTATGGAGCTTTACGTATTTTCTATTTTTTTTCTTTTTTTTTAAAATTTTGAACCACAAGCATATTATTATATACAATAGTACAAACAATAATTTCGAAGCACAAATGTTAAAACTTTAACATGAATAATAATTTTGTATGGTCATTATTAGTGAATCCTATAAAAGAAAACTAAGTACAAAAGAAAAGAGGGAATGACGCAAGGTCCACTTCCATCATTTGTTATTACAACTTCATCTTTTTTTGAAATGGTACTTTATATACAACAAATCACTGTGACAATATATCACATGTCAATAATCGTTCGAACCACGCTACGCAAGTTTCAAACTTGTGACCACTCACACCAAAGCCAAATCACTTAACCACTGGGACAATGGTGCTTGTCTACAACTTCATCTTTATGATACAATTTTAAAATAACACAATCATCCGTCCCGATCCTCAAATCCAGAACCCATTGATTTTGTTGCACTCTATAAAGCTTTCCGCCTTCCACATTGCTTTGTTGAATTTTACTTTCCAGTACTCACTTTAACTATATTTAGTTTGGTGCTTTTACAACAACTTCGGTTCCTAGATTCACTCTGACTATTTTAAAATATATGTGCATAAGGATTAATTCATTTGTTTAATGGCCCCATTACATGGTGTTATCCTCTGTTAGCAGTATTCATGCTCAAATATAAGTATTGATTGGTGTTATAAATTTTAACTTAGCTACTAAAGTTTCTTCCGTTATGAATAGGAAGAAATTTTCACTTTGGTTAGCTTTATTTGCCATCGCAACATTTTCTTAGACTTAAGTTTGACTAAAGTTGTAATTTTCAAAAATTCCCTATAAATAATTATTTTTTAATCGTAATATTGTACTAAAATTTGATTCAAATTATTCTAGATAAGACATGTAATCTGATTGTATTAGTAAAGCATGATAAAATTTTATAGCTATAGTTAATTTTTTTAGTTTGTTATGATACATTATAGATTTAGTTAAAAGAAAGCTATATAGAAATTGATGTACTCAAAAGCAAAAACAATTCCCAAAGGCACGACAATTAACAAACTATGTTTGAATGTTCAAAAGTAATAATTGATCAGTACCATTGAAAATTAATTTGCAATACGTTCAAGATATAATTTGTTGCGAATGTACTTACATATTTTTCTCCATTTGCACCGAATATGTTGCAAAAAACGATAAAAACAAAATTGTACAATTCAATTTATTACCATAGATAACATGTAAGATTGGTGTGCTTTCAAAGAATATTATATTCTTCTTTGGTTCATTATAAAGTATAAGTATTTTATCCTTCATAGTAAAAAAATTGAAGTTATAATGTAGTGAATTCCTAATGTTTAAGTTCCATTAGTGTCATGATGTAACGACCCGCTATTTTGGACCATTCAAATCGATAATAAAACCATACATATCTGACTTGAATAATTCAAAATACCGAATTGTTAATTTAAAATTTGGCAAAACATAGCATATACAGTAAATAAATCAATCACAGATCACAGACATAGAGTAGAATAATGCAGCGGAATAGATAAAAGGATAGTAGTTCATGAAGCTACTATATACATCAGAGTTAGAAAATAAAATACATAAGAATATCTCAAATACAGTGAAGTCTCCAGTATAGCAGATGACTTCTCTGGACAAATCAACTAGAAGAGCTGAAAGCTGAGGCGATAGTTGGATCTCCAAAGGAAGCTCCAAACTCCAAAGGTGAGTCTCAAATGTTGTATCACTCGGTCTGACCCGAGCGTAAAGCAAAACACAAAACACTCGAGTCAGGATTAACATTCTTATACTAATAAATCCAACTCAAGTGAAATATCAACTGAAATACAAGTAACTTAAAGGATGTTTGGGATAACCATCCTCTAAGGATCTGCGGAACTATCTACAAGGTGGAAATTTACACTATAACACCGTGGTCAGTTCAAATTTATTTATACTTCAAAATCAAAATATCATTTTCACTTCAAATATATCTATTTCCAAAATAGTATATATAGATTAAATAATTTATAAGGTAAAGTATTTACAATTTCCTCAAGTCTCACAAAACGATTCAAATCAACCCAAATTCTAAATTTCAATTTAATTCAATCTAAATTTTTTTTCCATTTTAATTCAATTCAGTTTCTAAATAACAAATTCAAATTATATCGATTTCAAATACAAATCTGAATCCTAAAATAAACCATTTAAATTTCCAATATATTTCAAAGCTTTAATATTCAACAATTTCAAAGTTAAATTTAACAGTATCATATAACTCTTGGTTTAACTTCATTAATTATTTAATCAAGGAATATTCACTTAATAAATTCAATATCATTTAACCAGCCTTAAATTACATTTTTTTTTTACTAAATATTTCCTTAAATTTAATTTAAACAAGAAATATTCATTAACTTACTTATAAATCAAACCCAAGTTATAAATCATATCTTACATCTCAATTTCAATAAGTTTCAAATTGGTTTAATTAAATAAAATTCTTTATTGAATACAATTTCAACTAAATTCAAATTATCTTCCTAACCTTAACTTATTCAAATTATTACCAAAATCTATTTTGAATTTTTTTTTTACTTAACATATTATATGTATTAAATCTATCTTAATTAAATTAAATATCATTATCATTTATATATAAAAATTTAAGAATCAACATTTATTAAAACCATATATTTCTTTCCAAAATCCATAGAATTTATTTTCAAAATGTTTATATATATGGACCAACGGTGTTTGTATATATATCTATCATATGGTTAAGTGATACGGATATTTATCATTTCAATCCGTAATTTAAATATATACGGGTAGATATCATTTCAACCCGTAATCCCAATTTCAATTCAAATGAAAATCGCTTGGGTTTATCATTTCAACTCATAACGATTTTCTCCTATTCTAAAGTCCGTTCGGGTATGTATCATTTCAACCCATAGTGATTTCTATACTAACAGGGAACTTGCAGAGTGATAACAGATAATAATATAAAATACAACAACAGGCATATATCATCAATAACAGTATAATATAAACAACAGGATATGGTGTCATATCCCACAGGTGAACAATTATAGATAATAGCATATATAACAATTTAAATAACTACAGCAGCATATTTCAATTGTCGTTTCTATTGAAATCAAATCTAATAAATACAAGAACATTAATCGTGAGTGATTACTCACCTTTCGAGGCTAGAGAGACAAGAAGATGACACAGATATGCACACGGAACGGAGACAAAGTAGGAATTGCTACGACAAATTCGATATCGAATGTAAGTCAAGATGGCACGAGATCGATGAGACAAGATATATTACATATATATATATATACACACACACACACATTTCAAAAAAAATCAATTTGAAACATATAGTTAAAATAATTGACACACACACACATATATATACTCTTTAAGCAAATTATATTAACAAATTTTTTTTTGAATATGATACTATAACACATAACAAAGCCATTACTCACAATCCTTAGAAAACAATACTTAGGAAACATACGTGTATGACCGATCTTATTATAAATATCATAAATTACTATTAAAATATATATATATATATAGGTGGCCCTACAAATCAGGTGAAACTCAAAAAAATACAAACAGTTAAAATATATGTAAACAACATATAACTATGTTTGTACCAATATTAAATTAAAACATGTATAAATAGAGAATCCTATCGTTAGAAACATATCTAAATAAGGTAGCCACTGCAAAAAATAAATTAGACATACGCATATTAATTTAATTTGTTATTATTTTTATTATTAATTATAAACACATATATATAGAGCAAAGGATCAACATGTACAGTATTCCATAATATATCTAACCCAAATAGTATAACATACTAGATACTCTGATATATACTCATATAATATGTATAGTAACCTATGCACCTTCTTTTACAACACGACAGCTACTGTAAACATAAAAATAAAATATATAGCTGTATATATTTAACTAATATGTATACTAATATACCTACTATATTTTAGAGTCAATAACAAAACATATTAACACAAAATATAAAATTTACACAAAACATTTTAAAACACATCCATTTTAAGACCGAAACACGTATTTATATTATTTTTTTAAACAATGAAAATCAACATTCCTAAAACTAATATTCCTTAAATTGTATATATATAGTATAAATATGCAAACACCCTGTCATACACTTATATAAATTATACATATAACTAACGTATGAAATAAATTTCGTTACCGTGCATATATAAACTACCCTATATAATTTGCATAGGCATATAAATAAACTGTCAAAAATATATAACTCTTATCATCACATAATGTACAGCGATACTTATATACAGCCGCATATATAAAATATATATATGTATTCTGTTCTTCAAAAAAACTAATACACATGATATAATGCATACCTTCTCTAGTGCAACCGAAAGCTATGGTGTTTGTTTGGTGGATGCAACAGAGGTGCGGAAGGGAGGAAAGGTGGTGGGTTGCGTCGGCGACAGGGGGTGGCAGCAAAGTTGATGGGTGGAAGGCGGAGAGGCTGAATGGAAGTGAGCGAACTGTTGTGTGGGCAAAGTGGCTGATGGCTTGGTGAGGATGCTGGGCGAATGGAGGAGGGGAGGTCGGTGGACGTGGCCGTCGAGATGAGGAGGTCATTGTGTGGTTCAGCAACCCTTCGAGTAGCAGGCCAGCGTTGGGTAGGAAGAAGAACGTTATGCTCATTGCTCTCATTCCCTTTTTTTTCACAGCAGGCGAAAAGAAAGTGCGAGGAGAAGATGATTGTGGCCTATCAGCAATTAAAGGGAACGAAATGAGATGAAAAAATGAAGTTTTAAAAGGCTAAAAAAATGAACCGTTTAAATTAATGAATGCAAACGCACGCAAATTCATACGTTTTGATTTTCGAACGGTTATGCGATGGCAATGGTTGAATTCCAAAGAATAAAATAAAAGCTGAGAAATTAAAGAAATTAACTATTGTGGTTCGGGTTGTACGTTTCAAATTTGAGAAGGTAAGAGGGTGGAAAGTCACAAATTTTGATACCGTTACAACGGATCGTTATTATCGTTTCCGTCACGTACCGGACCTCAAAATACAGAAATAAATATTTTGTGGAGATCAGCATGATGAGACGAACAGAACGGTACACAGATATCAGTGGTACGATCATCCGATTGAAAGTCGATATTCGGTACGAGAAATGCTGCTATTTTGTAGAAAATAAGATAGACAGAGCTAGATAAGTCCAAATTTGACGAAACGAAGACTGATGTTTCACTCAGAAGATGATTTAGAAATTTATTGTATAAAAATATTCAAGTTTGGAAAACATTTTATTTTCATCAAAAATTAACTGACTTAAATTGAAATAGAATTTCACAAGAAAATAAACTTTAATATTATCAGATGAAAATTTACCAGTTGCTATGTTTTTAAATACGTATCCCAAATATAACATTTTTATTTCAAAATTCAATTATTTAAAATTTCACAAAATTTCAATTAACTTAATAAATAAAATCACTAAAAATTTTGGGTCGTTACACATGAGATATCCACATTTCATTACAAAATCTATCAAATTTTCAGAGCTTAAGTTATGTTTTTCTAATGCTTGTCATGATATTTAATAATAATAATTTTCATGATGATTCAAGATATGGTGGTGGTTTTGTAGCAACTGCATTTTCTTTTAAAATAGAGGTATATGATAAGATATGTATGGTGAATATTTATTCACAAGGACACTATGGAATGAGTATCTAGAATTTAGATCATTTGCTCCACAACCATGGGTAATGTGATGAGATTTTAGTATTACTAGATTTTTAGAAGAAAGATCCCTAGGGAAGGGGACTTTGCTGCTATAGAGGAATTTAACTAGTTTATTGTCAATTGTAACTTAATTGAGATAAAATTGAGTTATACACAGTTTACTTGGTCAAATGGTAGAGAATAGGTCTGTCAACGGATGTTTTCGGATGCGGATAGTGCCATATCTGCATCCGCTCCGAAATCATTTTCTGATATCGGATATTCGCATCCACGGATACGGACGGATATCGGATAATTATCATATCCGCTAACGATCGATGAATGAAGAATTATAAAAAGAAAATTTTAGTTCAACATAAATATTTTTCAATCACATTGCTTGTAAAAGTGCTAACAAATATGATGATAATAAATAGTTCCGAGCAGTTAATAAGCATTAAGTGCATATAATATAAACAACTAACTTAACAAAATAATAAACGAATATCTTTCATTGCACTAAAATACACATAATTTGAACGATAATCTTGACAAATACCGGACGGATAATTTTCGGATGTGGATGTCTTCGTATCCGCATCCGTATCCTTTTTTTTATATCGGATATTTATCCGCTTTTCGGATGTGGACAGATTTCGGATTTTTTGAGTATCCATTGACAGCCCTAGTAGAGAAGATCCTTTAATGGCGTCTTTTAGATAGATTTTTTTATCAGCGATGAAATAGAGGATGAATTTCCTTTTTGTAAGTTTATAGGTTTTCCGAATATTTATTCAAACCATTGCCCAATTATCCTATCCTATACTAATCTAATCATAAAAAATTTAGATTTGAAAAGATATGGTTGGTAAAAAAATAATTTAAAGGTTTAGTTGCAAATAAATGGTTTTCTATGAATATTTACAATTGCATATTTTCAAGAAACATAGTTAAAGCATTAGTTAATAAATTTAGAGACCTAAGATTATTTCTTAAGAAATGGAGTAAGGATATTTTTGTTAACATTAAAATTAAAACTAAAAATTAATAAATGAGATTTTAAGCTTAAATAAAATTGAAGAATTAAGAAATTCGAATATTTTAGAAAAAAATATTCTTTCAAAATTACAAGAAGAATTAAATAAAATTATTTTATAAGAAGTAATGTAGAAACAAAGATCTAGGTCCAATGGGTGAATGAGAGAGATATGAATACTAAACTTTTTCATAAAGTAACTAATGGTAGAAAACGTTGTGATACCATTAATCTTATTTTAATTAATAATATTGAGATTTTTGACCAAATAGAATTAAACAAAGAGTTTACCAATTATTATAGAGAAAATTTTAGAACTATAAGAAGACATAAATTAATGCTAATTGGGATATGCTTTACACTGTAGATACAAAGGTTAATTTAGTAGGTTTAGATGATCCATTTACTAAAGAGAAAATTTGGAAGGCTATAAAAGATATGCCTAATGATAAAGCTCTGGGTCCGGGTAGATTTTCTATTTTATTCAATGAAACTTTTTGGAATGTCTTAAAAGCTGACATAATAAAAATGTTCAATGAATTTTATAATGGTTCATTATAGTTAGGTAGCTTTAATTTTACAAATATTATCTTATTGCATAAGAAAATAGGTGCTAATCAATTAAAATATTTTAAGGCTTATTTCATTATTAAATTGTTCCTTTAAAATCATTTCTAAGGTTCAAGCTAATAGATTAAATACTAAGATGAATGAGTTAATTAATAGTACCCAAGCATCATTTACTGAGGGTAGAAATATTACAGACAGTGTAGTAGTAGTTCAAGAATATATAAATTACTGCTGTAAAAACAATATTACTTGCGTGCTTTTAAAATGTGATTTTGCTAAAACTTTTGACTCTATTAATTGAGTTTTTCTCAAAGATTTATTAATGGCTAAGTGTTTTAGTGCTAGATGGGTGGGATGGATTATGTCCTTACTTAAAATTAGCAATTCTAGTATTACGGTTAATGGTATTCTAGGAAATAAAATTCAATCGAAATGTGGACTTGGGCAAATTGATCCATTGTCACCATTATTGCTCAATTTAGCAGCTGATGTGTTTTGGCCACCAGTAATAGGATATTTGACATTATAGAAAATGATATCACTGGTAATGGTCTTTTCGCTCTTCAATTTGCAGATGATACTATGATTTTTACATCTCATTTGTCCAAACATATTATTGCGCTTAAATTTATTTTATATAGTTTTGAACTGCTTTCTGGTTTAAAAATTAATTTCAAGAAAAGCTCGGTACTAGTATTAAATAACATAGATAATATAGAAAACCAAATTGCTTATACATTGAATTTTAAAATGATGAAATTTCCGATAAAATATTTAGGATTTTCAAATGGACCTATAAAACTAAATCACGATGATTGAATAACCATAATAGATAAAATTAAAAATAAATTTTCTAATTGGAATGGTTAATATTTGTCAAGAGCTGGTAGGATAGTTCTCATTAATTCAGTTTTATCTACATTACCTATATATTGGATGTTGTTTTATCTTCCTCCAAAATGGGTAATTGATAAAATTAAATCCGCTTGTGTAGTTTTCTATGCAGCCTGTCCCAAGCCAGGATAAAGAGGAGGGTTATGATAGGCTTGGCGAGCCAACATAAAAACCATAGCCTCCCTTATTATATTTCATTAGAGCATAACCCCCTTAGGGACATGCTATATCGAGGTTCGTGTATGGTGATAAATAAGCAAGAGCTGGTCGCCACTCTCTTAGTGGCATGCCATATCGAGGGTTGTATGGTGATAATAAATCTGCAAGGGCTTGGTCTTCACTCCTTTAGTGGCATGCTACATCGACGCCCCGATATTGTGATAAATGAGAAAGGATCTTCGCACTTTACTCGGTGGGTGCGTGGGGCAAGAAAGCTAGTCGATGAAAGTAGGATTCGGTTTGGTAGTTGGAATGTAGGGTCCTTAACTGGAAAGTTAAGAGAGATATTAGATACTATGACTAGGAGACGTGTAAATATCCTATGCATTCAGGAGACTAATGGATAGGCTAGAAGGCGAAGGAGGTGTATAACACTTGTCTCGAGTTATGGTACACGGGAAAAGAACATAACAAAAATCGGGTAGGCATCTTAATTGACAAGAACCTTAAAAAAGGGGTGGTCGACGTTAGGAGATAAGGGGACAAGATCATCCTGGTCAAGCTGGTAGTTAGTAATATGGTTCTAAATGTCATTAGTGCATATGCCCCCACAAGTAGGCCTAAGTGAAGCCGCCAATTGGAATTTTTAGGAAGAGCTTGATGTCATGGTTAGCGATGTGACATGATTAGAGATATGTCTAGTAGCAAGAAACTTTTCATAGGAGGAGATTTTAACGGTCATGTTGGTATAGTTGGGCATTTGTGAGAGTGCATGGTGATTTTGGATATGGCAATAGGAACCAAGAAGGAGAAGAAATATTGAATTTCGCTATTGCTTATGACCTCACGATAGCTAATACCTTCTTTAGAAAGAGACAATCGCATTTAGTTACTTTCAGTAGTGACCGGTATTGTAGTCAAATTGACTTGGTCCTTAACAGAAGAGATGACAAACGAGCTTATGTAGATTGCAAAGTCATACCAGGAGAATGTGTCGTCTCACAACATTAGCTTTGATAACTGAGATTCATCTTCGGATACGTGTTCGATAGGATAAAGAAGCCAAGATGAGTCGGATGAAACATTGGAAGATCAAAGGAGATGCCTCATAGGTGTTTAAGGATAAAGTGATGGGAGAAGGGGCATGGAATATAGAAGGAGAAGCAAATGACATTTGGGAGGAGATGGCAATGCGCATTGAAATCTGGCTACTGAGGTGTTTGGGATAACAAAAGAAAATAAATACGAACTTAGAGATTCGTGATGATGGAACAGTGATGTGCAAAAGGATATCAAAGAGAAGAAGGAATGCTACAAATGATTGCATCATCACTGGAGTGAGGACAACATGAAAAAGTACAAAGCAGCAATGAAGAATGCAAAAAGAGCGATGAGTGAAGCAAGGGGTCGGACGTATGAAGATATATATCAAAGCTAAGTATGAAAGAGGGTGAAAAAACATCTATAAGATAGCTAAGCTCCATGAAAGGAAGACAAGAGACATCAACCAAGTTAAATACATCAAGAATGAGAATAATAGACTTTTGGTGAAGGAGGATGAGATAAAAAATATATGAGAATACTTCGACAAGTTATTCAATGAAGAAGGTGATAACACTACAATCGAGCTGGATGACTCTTTTGATGACACCAGTAGACATTTTGTTCAGAGAATTCAAGAGTTTGATGTAAAGGATGCGCTAAAATGGATAAAAGCAGGCAAAGTGTTGGGGCCTGATGACATCTCCATTAAGGTGTGGAGATGCCTTGGAGATGTAGGGATAGCTTGGCTAACTAAGTTGTTCAATAATATTTTCAAATCAAAAATGATGCCAGATGAGTGGAGGAGAAGCATATTAGTTCCAATCTTTAATAATAAAGGAGATATTCAAAGTTGTACAAACTAGAAAGGAATTAAGCTCATGAGTTATACAATGAAGCTTTGGGCGAGAGTCATTAGACATCGATTAAGAAGGATGGCATGCGTTCAAAAAACCAATTTATTTTTGTGCTTGGAAGGTCAACCACAAAGATGATTCTCTTAATAAGAAAAATTATGGAGAGATTTAGAGAGCAAAAGAAGGATCTACACATGGTATTTATCGATTTGGAGAAAGCTTATGACAAAGTACCGAGAAAGGTTATTTGGAGGGCTCTAGCAAAGAAAAGAGTCCCAATTAAGTACATTACCCTTACCACAGATATGTATGACAAGTGTCAGCGCATGTGATAGTGAAACCAATGACTTTTCCATTAACATAGGATTGCATCAAGGGTTAGCTTTGAGCCCCTACAAATTTCTCTAATGATGGATGAGGTTACGAAGGGTATACAAGGTGAGATCCCTTGGTGTATGCTCTTTGCTGATGATTTGTGATAATTGAGAAAAATAGGATAAGGGTTGATAGACAGTTGGAGTTGTGGAGGCAGACTTTAGAAACAAAGGGTTTTAGGCTTAGCAGTACGAAAACAGAGAATATGATGTGCGAGTTCAACGGTAGCAGGTCAGAGGATGCAGATGTCACTCTGGTCGAACATAAAGCCCAAGAAGGAACCCTTTCGATATTTAGGATTAATGTTGCAGTATGATGGTGAGATTGATGAATGTGACGACCCACCTTTTTGGAAGATTTAAGTCAACAATAAACCACGCATGTCTAACTCAAACCATTCAAAAGGAAGGATTGTTAATGAGGTTTAATAAGAAAATAAGAGAAAAGAAGGAAAATAAAACACAGAATCATGCAGTGGAATGATAAAATATAATAATCAAATAAACAATTCATGAAGATATTTTGCAAAATACATTTGATTAGATTTTTACAATACAACAAGAGTTATACACACAACATGTATGATAGAATAAGAGTGGAATAGTAATAGTAAATAGTATACCAGTCTTTGTCTTCATCCTCCAGAAATAAAAGTCTTCAATAAATTGAAATGCTCAGGCTGACCCGACCATAATGAAAGGACAAAACACTCGGATTAGAACTAAAATACTCTCATGTAAGTCAAATCAATATCACATGAAAAATGAGTGTAATAGCGCTGGAGATGTTGAAGGATTTTACATCTCCTATCGAGCGTACAACGTGCATGCAATAACTTAAGAGACATTACAGGATTTTCCATCTCCTAAGGATTCATAAAAATATCTATATATAGTAGAATACGCTATATATGTAATGTCTAATCAGTAAAATAAATATCAAAATAGCGTTAAGGCTTTACATTGATCCACCTTAACACATTTGTATAGCATGTAGTCTATGTAGGTCATGTAACACAACCAGTAACATCGGTAGCCAGTGAGTCCCCTATAGTTACAATACTAAACCAAAGTCGTAATGGGCTCGTATAAGGATAAGTATGACAATGCACATGAGGCAATGTCCAAGGTAGGATTCTAGCAGTTTACCCTTTCTGGCTAGTCGTAATCCATACGTGGCCGATTGCGACCATCAATCCAAACAAAAGGGTGCACCCATCGAGTACAAAATCATGATAGTAATACGAGGGATCAACGTTGCTAGAGGTAGCTAGCCTCATTGGCTAGACATAGGCTCATGTTTTAGTCGTTTTAATTATGACACAAGTGTCAAGACTATCCATCATCGTTCTCTTGCTTTATTCCAGTAAACATTCACCAATCCAACCACTTCATTCTGGATCATCCACCACGTACACAGTTGTTAAAGTTGTTCCAATATTGACAGAGAGTATGCCAATAAGAGGCCTCCGTCTCATTAACAACCAAACGTCATTTTTTACAATGGTTGGTTCCTTTACATTTCAAAAACGATTCATAATTAATATCAAAATATCATATTCATTTCAAAATATCAATTCATTTCAAAATACCATATTTACTCAAAATAAGTCATTTTCATCTGAAAATACCATTTCAAATTCCAACTTAGGGTATAACCTCATTTAACCACATTCGCATTTAAATCAACTATTTAAATGTAACATTCCAACTTGTACAGTTTGAAATTTTTAGAAATAGTTGAATAGTTTAACTAGTTAGGGATTTAAAACAATTTAATATAAAATGGTTTCAGTATTGAAAATGATATATATAGTAAAATAGTTTGAAAAGCCAAAATAATTTGAGTATCAAATATAGATTTTAAGGAGTGTATATTAAAATAATTTATTTTGAAAATAATATCAAATCAAACTGTTTTCTTCTATTTTAACAAATCTGGACCCATGTCCAAATTTCAAATCAACAAAACTCAATTTTCAATCTTTCAATTCAATTAACTAAATTTCGATTTAGTTTCAAATTAAGTCGACGTCAATTTCAATTCGAATTAACTTCACTTTTCGAATGTTCATTTTTAACTTCAAATTCGATTCTACAATTCAATTTAATGATTTAAAATTTCAATTCAATTCTTATTTTAAGCCATTTCAATTTATATTGATTTCAAGTCCAATTTCAATTTAACAATTTAAAATATTAAAATTGAATTAAACTCCATTGTTAAATTTTAAGGTCCAAATCTTTAAAATAATCTGATTTTTAGAATTGAAGTCATATATCGATTATAACTTCACATTTCCAATTCTATTCTTTAAAACGATTTCTTTTAACCAATTTCAATTTCAACATTTCAAAGCTCGAATTAGAAAATAATTTAATTCATATTAATCCACAATTTATTTCCATTAAAACGATATCATTAACCAAAATCCAAAATCAAGATTTTAAAACCATTTAATTTAACCAATCTAATGTTCGTATATAATTTTCTATCCTATGGTCAGGTGAATAGTTATTTCCAAATTTAATTGCATGGATGGATATATATCGCTTCAGCCCAAAATTAAATGTCATGGGTATATATCATTCAACCTATTTCTTAATTTATTCGAATAATTCAAATAATAGTTTATATGCTGTCACTTAATATACAGAGTGATGGCAGGGATATATAAAAATAAATAAACATCCAATCATACAAAACGTAAACAAATAGACATCCATCACAATCAACATCCAAATCAGCCAATAAATCACCAAAATTAACTAGTTATCAATATCAGGTATTTAACTAGCAATTTAATTTCAATATTAATTTAAATGACAATATAATTCAATAAAATTCAATTTCAATGAAAATGTCAACTTAAACTATCAAACAACAACCAATTACATTCTTATCACTTTATAAATTTCATACAACAAACATAAGAATATTTAGTATTACGTGAGTCGGTTAAGTCACTCGCCTTTGATTTTTAGCCCATTTAAAATCCAAAAGAAGATCCAAATTTTAACTGCCTCCAAATGCAGCTAAACCAGTTTCATATTGTCTGAAATTTCAATACGAGCCCAAAGGAAGAAACCACGCGTCAATCGAAGTTCGTATGCAAAAGTTATTAAGGATAGAATTTTCAGGGTCAAATTTGCATATATAAAAATTACAGGGACTTTTTTGCAAAATTACCCTCTAGCTAGATCTGGTCAACGCTGAGACCACCTCCGCCTAGTCAATTTTGACAATGATTTCCCTTCACCACAGAGCTCCGTTTGCCATGAGACCACATGCATCTGAAAGCTATCGACTTCCTTTACACAACTAAACCGTCGACATCTTGTATAGACGCTATAATCGCCGCCAATCGACAGTCAAAGTTGCAGCGATGGTCAACTTCCAAGTCAGATCCTGGTCACACCGTTGCTTCGTTCTTAAAATCGAAACTAGATCTGAAATCTACTCATCGAGCTCTACAATACCCATAAGTCGATTTTGCCAATTGATGCTCCGATCAAAAACCCCCAAATTGTCCCCCTTTGACTTCGCCGCTAGCACCTTTGAAAGTGATTTTTGGTTGATCCGAGTGCTATTTCCAAAAACGAACACCACATGCTGACTCCATTCATCGAGAGCTTCGAAAAGGTATTATATGATATGATTTGAAGAGTTTGAATTTTAATCATTTAATAAATTTTGTAGATTATCATTAGACTACAATTAGCGTTGATTTCAGGATTAGGGATGAGAAAATGAAGTGGAGGCTGCTGCAAGGATTTATAACAACATAAACACACACACACACACACACACACATATATATATATATATATATGTATGTATATAGGAAGCAGAAATCCTAGCGTAGATTATTGAGCCAAATCTAATTACAAAGCCCGAAATCCCTAATTTCTGCACCGGCATACAAATAGGTTATAAAATATATCAATTCGTACATTTTAGACGTTTTTGAATTCAATAAAATATGTTTCACAACCTAATTCCATTGTATATAAAAGTTACATTCACAATTAAATTATAATTATTCAAATTTGATTAATTGATTTAGACGAGTTTTGAGCTCGCACGATCAAATGATAAGTCCAATCGCTACGAAACTTGAAATCCTATAATAATTCGCTATTACGGATCCGATGAAATTAGTTTCGTCGAAATCCAAGACAGTGCCCAAAAGGACCAATTTTCACATTAATTAAATAAATTATTATTTTAAAAATCAATTTAATCACTTTTAAATTCTAAATTAAAAGTTAACAATTTTCATCATTCCTGATTACACATGAATTGATAATCTTTTACAATACAGTTTTCCATGTTAAATTCAATATTTAAATATTAAATTAATTTCAACATTGAACTACAATAAAAATAAAACCTAGTTTATTATAATTTAAATGTCAACAAATTCTGCTATTTTGATTCACATTCTTATTATTAAAACAACGCTTCCCTTATGAAATTTATTAACATAAGTTTTCATTTTATTTCACTGAAACTCTATAGTTAACATCTTTTCTTATATTAACTGCAATATTTTAATTCTATTTAATTTCCATTGATTTCCAAATTAATTTAAATCGGATTTAATAATAAGGTGATAAATAAAACGATTGTTATTCATTAATAATTCATATCTATTAACTTATTGTTTACAACAAGGATTATAAATACTTACCATAAACTGATCTCATATTCTATATAAAGACCAATTTCAATTAAATAGCATATAATTTCACCATTCAATCCAACATTTAATTTATTCCTTATTTATATTATATCTAAATTAACTTTACAATTATTTCAATTGAATAAAATCAAGGAATCGCTGCCTAGTCCCCAAAATTGAAAGATGATGGAAGAAAAGTCCCTCCCGAAAAAGTTATAAAAATTAGGTCCTTATTTTTAGTTTTTAGCTAATTTATGCTACTTTTGCCCTTGATTTCGATGTTGGACCGATTTTCTAGGAAGGGACATTTTGGTAAAAAAATAACAAAATAGGGACCTAATTTACATGGGTTTATAAGTAGGGACATTTTGTGCATGAGCTTTGAGAATAGGAACCTTTGGTCCAAAACCCCGAATAAAATTACATTAAAATAGTTGTCAATAACATTCAAACAATATTATTAAATTATATTCTAATAATTATTTATTTATAGATCATAAAATTTAAAATCTCTCACAATAATAAATTCCAAAATCTCATTAAATATAATATCTTTAATTATCAAAAATACGGGTCGTTACAATCTCACCCACTAAAAACTTTTCGTCCCTAAAAAGGAACAAGAAGGGATTTAAGAAAGTTGATATAATTTTATTCAAAATAGTCAATTTATAAACACTTTACATTTACATCATTAAGTTATAATATAACTTTGTAAACAACCACGTTTGCACAAAAATTTTCTAAGTCCTCAATTTATGAAAAATTTCGACAGAGTCTCCTTTGCGCAGCTAGGTCCGAAAAAATAATAATATCAATAATTTCAATATACATCATATGTCAATAATAAACATCCCAAACCATGGGAAAAACAGTAAAATATCGTTTCAAAACCGTTGTAACAACCCGCAAATTCGTAGCATTTAATTATCGCCATTAGGTGATTAGATCGTTCGTAAATTTTTATTGAAATCAAAAATCTATTTGAAGTCCTTTTATAAAATGGTTGGTAGAGTTTCTATATCGAGTAGAAATTCTTTTAATAAAATTTCGTATTATGGAAACGGGCTTTAAAGAGAACTATTGTGGCCCATACTCATTGTTGCCGTGATAATCATCTAGACCAGCCGGCCCTATTTCTTTTGTTCTCTAACTCGTTCCTTTTTGCTCTGAAAAGAAAATGGCGGTGATTATTTTTCTTCGATCTGAGAAATTTAGGGTTTGGCCTCGCTCGTTCTTTCGATGCTTGCTAAGGCTTTCGTTCCTCTGTTGCTTTCGAATCTGGAATTGAGGCTTGTACAAATTGAAGCGCCGCTCGATAGTACACTTCAATATTCTTGATTTGCTCACGGCTCTTCAATTTGGATCGAGTTCCTCTGTGATTTCGGTATGTACTTTGCTCGAGAAGGTGATTCTTGCTTGCTTTGGCTTTGGGTGCTCCTTCTAGTCGTCGATGACTTGTTTGCTCGAATTCAACCAATTTCTGGGCTTCGCGATCTCGTTTTCAAATCATCGTCACGCGAGATGATTTCAGCTGGATTGAAGCTTCAAAACTTCAACTCTCGACCGAACTAAGGTGAGTTTACTCACATCTATTTCATACTTCAGACGTTAGGTTTTCTTGGCTATTCGATTTCGTTTGAGTATTGGGGTTGAATTCTGGGTTGTTCACTCATTTCGATGTTGTTGATTTCGTTCTCTGTCTATTTCTTACTGCCTTGTACTGATATTGTCTTATACATTCTAATAGTGGCTTCGGCCATTGTCAGTGTTTTGAGATTGAACTATTTTGATATGTCATTTGCAGTTCCACTTGAACATCTGGACTTGAGTCTATTCATTCTGAACTTTACCTTGTTGAGTCAGTGAAATAATTGTAGTTTTGAACTAGTTGGTCTGCATGTCGTATGAGGTTGTTCTCTAGTTGGTCTGTCCTAATCTGATCATTGAAGTGTTGTATGGTTATAGCCTTGGTGCTGATCATGTTGCACTCTTTTAAATATATCTGCACGTGGTTCCTGCCACTGTTGCATGCTTAAATCCATGCCTCTATTTTTGTAGTTATGAATGTTTAAGTGTTTATATGTGCACTTCTAGTTGAATTTGGTTTGCCTGGTTGCATTACTCATGCTTGTGACTACTGGTGACATGAATAGCTTCACTGACTTTGGTCAGTTGAGTGTCCCTTGCTCCTGAGTTTTATGCATGTGTCTGCTGTATTCAATCTTGTGTTCTGTGAAGGCAGGAATCTCTGATATGTGTATGTTTATATACGTATATATAAGCATATATCTATCTCTGCTCAATTTGGTCATCATTCAAAGTATTCACTGAACCTGTATGCTTGCCTTCATATGAATTCAAGATTTTATACAGACGTTGTAATCACTCTTTGGTCTCATTTGTATATGTGTTGGTCATTTGAACATCACTGAGTTGCATTTCCATGTTCGATCACTAAGCACTTGTCATGTTGCATGTTGCACTTCACTGTTTTGTTTATCACAGTTGCTCCATTTGACCTGATCGTTTGATATATTCTGAGCATTCGAGTTTGTTTATGATGTTGGTACTTCACTGTGTCACTGTCCATGTTCGTTTGTGACAGTCTTGAATCTGCATCCATGTTCCTCATTGCTATGTTGTATGTGTAGTATACTGGTGCAATTGATATCGTTTTCCAATCTTCCTGCATTGTCCACTGTTCTTATGCACTGAGCACTGCTTTGGATTTAAAGTGCCTGACCTCTTTGATTTTCTTTGAGGTCTGGTTCCTTCATGATGTTGTACCTGTTTTGCAGTAGCAATTGTGCAGTAGCTGCTGTCCAATTTGCTTTTGTTACTATAACTTGTATACTTCGTGTGTCGGCTGCAATCTTGTTGCAGTCTTGCCTTGTATTCGCGAGGTGCCATCTCGAAGTCTGTACATTACTATGTTGTATTTATATCCATGCTTGCATTTGACTGGATATTAAATTTTATAGTTTGGTCAAAGATGTTGCTGTCTCTGTTTTCTGTTAGTTGATTTGAACTATGATCGAGACTTAGTTTTATGTCTTGACCATTTACAAACTGCACTTGCGCTTGATCATGGTTGCAGTTTTCATTTATTCTTCAACATACCATGTTGTCCCGACCTTTGCATACCTTCTCTGAATTGTTGAGCCTGGACACATATTGTTCATGTGTACATATTTCGTATTCTCTTAGTTGAAGCTTTATGTTGTTGAACTGCACTTGGTTCTGCTTCACGATGTACTCGAATTCGTCTCTATTGCTGTGTATGCTTGAACTGTTGATGACTTTTCTGCAGTTTAGTTGCAGCCTGCCTTCGTCCTTATACCTGTTTGCCACTGCAGTTTCATTGTGGTGGTGACTTTATATTCGGTGGTGGCGAGGCAGTGCACGCGTGCGTGCACTGCAGCCACCCAGAATTGACAGATTTTAATCGATATTTCTTTTATCCTTAATTCATCGACCTGTTGCGTAATTCGTAGGCTGTATTGGCGAGGCAGTACACGTTAGCGTGTACTGCAGCCAATTAGCATTGATATTTTTAAATTGACATTTCAATTGCTTAAACTGCTTTGGATTTCTGTTTTGTGGATTAACACTGTTTAGTGTTATTTCTGCCGTTATCCAATTCTCGTATCGAGAGTTGGATATACGAGATTTCTGTGACTGTCATCTATATTGAGATTGATTATTATTGCTTCTATGCGCTAATAACTGAGTTTGAATTAGACTGATCCGAGTATTATTTTCTTTTGAATGTAATACTCGGGTCAGACCGAGTATTTACAAGTTGTAGATTTTTAGCTTTGGGTTGCTGCTAGAGCTATGAAGACTTTTTATATCATTTGAAGTGGACTTCGTCTTGTTGTAGTTGTCAGTGTGTCTGTTTTAAGATGATAATGTATTCATGTATATTAGTCGATAATGTACTTGTATATATAACTTCACGAGTCGACAATTGTAGTTGTATCATTTGTATTGTGTCAAATGTATTGTAACTGATATCAGTTATTGTATATATGAGACTTTTCGTTCCATCTTTATTCCGCATTTATGTTATCTGTGTTATTTTTATATCTATTGTCCTAAACTATTATAGCCACTGTGTAGTAGCTTTGAGTTTGTATCGGTATGTCGGATTTCCTCTAAAGATGAAATGCAATGTTTTATTATCTGACATGTCGGTGCTCGCACAAAGCAATTACATAGATGGTCGCTCCTCAACAGCCTTATTCTCCGTGCTAGTTGACAGCACTACACCGTAGTGTTCTTGGCTAGCGTGGGTATAGAGGTGGGGCGTCACAGCTTGGTATCAGAGCCTGAGGCTTAGGACAATTATAAAACATAACTTAGATGGAGCTTGTGTTACAACTATTTGTCGATGTTTATCTCTCATCTTTACATATGATTATTTTTGACTGTTAGGTATGAATTCCTAACGCTTATTCTTGTGTTTTCGGCTTTGAATTGATTTAGCCGATGTTGATTTTGTTTTAATTTGGCAAATTAAAGCCATTTTGACTTTTGGACTTTGTTCCACTTTTGTTCTATGCTATGAGTGTCATTGTGTACCTGTTACACTGTGATGAAAAATAGCTGCACCAGTTGCAAATTGAGTGATTTTGATTTCTCATTCACATCTAGTTTGAATCTCAGCGAGTTTGAACTCGATATTTTGTGGTTTCCTCATCTTGAATTCCATTCGACTTCGGTCACTTTGTTTTTGAGAAATTGCTAATTTCTTGATTTTCAAGACTCTGATTTTGCTTGCTGTTGGTTTCCTAATTTGATCGATTCTTGATCATTTCCCTGATTTGTTGCTATCATTTATTAGCAGCTTTGATGACATTTTCTTCGGGATTTTTGTGAACATACTTTCTGATGGATTCAGTATCGATTTCTCTGGATTCCATTCACATCTTCGTATGTGAATTCTTGTGATTGATTGTTTCTACAATCATTTTTGTGATTTGTCACTTTAAAAAATATAAAGGTTTTCTATACTAGTAGTAAAAATTAAAATCCCTTTTTCCAAACGATTTCAAAACTATTTTACTACAAAGTTCTTTTTCTTGAACCGTTTTCCAATCTATTAGTATATACAAGCCTTTATTTCACTCGTATGAGAAATTGAATTAAACGGCCTAGTAAAACAAGTGGTATGAAACGCTTGCGTTTACTTCGTCGGTTAACTCCTAGACTTGTTCGATTGAACCTTTTGTGACAATTTTCTAGTGAAGATTTACAGTTTGTTCGTAAATATTTAAGTTAAGCAAGTGGTTATGGGACATGAAGCTAAACTTTTATATTTACTAGCTTAGTGTAATTGACACTTCTCGTTGATCATGACGATCATTTTATGATTTAGACTAGCAATTGTGCGATGTATTTTTGTTTGCAAGGTTAGACTAGACCGCAGTGGTGTGATTCCGACTCACACGTATCTCTTTGTTCGCAAGGTTAGTCTAGACCGCAGTAGTGTGATTTCGACTCACACACATCTTTTTGTTTGCGAGGTTAGACTAGACACCACTTGTGTGATTCCATTCACACATACCTTTTTGCTTTTTGGTTAGTCTGGACCTTAATTTGTGTGATTCCACTCACCCATGTCTTTTTCTCTGCGAGGTTAGCCTAGACCTCAATCTGTGTGATTCCGACTCACACGCGTGGGATAGCGACCCACGGTCTTCGGACCATTCCTGTGTGAAACTTTAATGGATGGCTTCCATGAGATAGCGTCTCATCTTGTGATACCGGTATTTTGGAGTTTTCATGCTCCCATTTTGTGATAGGCATTTCCCTTTTCCTTTTTATGGTTTAGACTAGCAAATGTGCGATGTCTCTTTCTCTGCGAGGTTAGCCTAGACCTCAATCTGTGTGATTCCGACTCACACGCGTGGGATAGCGACCCACGGTCTTCGGACCATTCCTGTGTGAAACTTTAATGGTTAGCCACCATGAGATAGCGTCTCGTCTTGTGAAACCGGTGTTTTGGAGTTTTCATACTCCCATTTTCTGATAGGCTCTTTTTCCCCCTTTTTATGATTTCTGGATTTCTTGTGATGATTTCTAGAATTTGTGCTTCACCAATTTTCGTGATTTCTATTGACAAGTTTTGTCAATTTTTGTGTATTGGTGAATTCATGTGTTATTAACTTGTTATGAATACAAGTTTAGGGTATGATATCCCTTTCTATCTTTGAGAAGATTCTTGTGACATTTTTGATGAATGAAAATTCATTTGGCATTATATTTTGATGCCAGTTATTTTGATGAGATTTTGACGTGTTAACTTCAGTACTTGTCAATTTTGAAATGGATTTACAAGCGGTTCTCCCGCAATACTGATATTGCTAATTTAATCACGTGTTTTCAAAATTCTTTATTTTTAAAAGTTGTTTCAAAAATATAAATAAAAATTGTTTTCAAATTTTTACAGCTTACATTTTCAAAAGAACGAGGAAGCGATTTAAACATTTCAGAAAAATCAAGGACTATGACCCCTTTCTTTTACTGATTCGCTTAATTCCGGACTTGTCCGTTTGAGAATGTGAAATGCTATTTTTAAAACACACAATTCTGCACTTTCAAGAAAACGATAAAGAGATTTAAACGATTTAGCAAAAGTAAGGAGTATGGAACCATACTTTTACTACTTCGGTTAATTCCAGACTCGTTAATTGAATATTTGTGTTTCTGATTATCGTTTTTGATAATCAGATATTTGTGAAATTTGATTATCGTTTGAGATAATTAAATATTTTTCGATTTGATTAATCGAACATTTGTGATTTCTGATTATCGTTTTTGATAATCAGATATTTGTGAAATTTGATTATCGTTTGAGATAATTAAATATTTTTCGATTTAATTAATCGAATATTTGTGTTTCTGATTATCGTTTTTGATAATCAGATATTTGTGAAATTTGATTATCATTTGAGATAATTAAATATTTTTTCGATTTGATTAATCGAATATTTGTGTTTCTGATTATCGTTTTTGATAATCAGATATTTGTGAAATTTGATTATCGTTTGAGATAATTAAATATTTTTCGATTTGATTAATCGAATATTTGTGTTTCTGATTATCGTTTTTGATAATCAGATATTTGTGAAAATTCGATTATCGTTTTAGATGATTGAATATTTGCGATTTTGAGATTCGAGCTTCGTCTTTTTCTCTGACGATTCAGGTGAGTAATTTGATTTACTCACATTCAATTCGTGCAGTACGTGATTTCTGCTCTGATTCCTTTTCTTTCAATTGCTAGAACTCGATTGATTCTTGCTTCTAATAGTCGTCTGATTTTGATTCCTTGATCCCCTCGATGTTGATTCTTTTGATTTTAAGCAATCGAACCTTTTGATTTTTTATCTGATACTTCCATAATTCCGATACTTCCCTATTGACCTTTGCTTTGCTTATGCATTCGACATTGCCTTGTTCTTATGGTTGTTACCTTTTGTCCATTTATTCTTTATGATTGCGAGGACGCAATTTCTTTAAGGAGGGGAGTCTGTAACAACCCGCAAATTCATAGCATTTAATTATCGCCATTAGGTGATTAAATCGTTCGTAAATTTTTATTGAAATCAAAAATCTATTTGAAGTCCTTTTATAAAATGGTTGGTAGAGTTTCTATATCGAGTAGAAATTCTTTTAATAAAATTTCGTATTATGGAAACGGGCTTTAAAGAGAACTATTGTGGCCCATACTCATTGTTGCCGTGATAATCATCTAGACCAGCCGGCCCTATTTCTTTTGTTCTCTAACTCGTTCCTTTTTGCTCTGAAAAGAAAATGGCGGTGATTATTTTTCTTCGATCTGAGAAATTTAGGGTTTGGCCTCGCTCGTTCTTTCGATGCTTGCTAAGGCTTTCGTTCCTCTGTTGCTTTCGAATCTGGAATTGAGGCTTGTACAAATTGAAGCGCCGCTCGATAGTAGACTTCAATATTCTTGATTTTCTCACGGCTCTTCAATTTGGATCGAGTTCCTCTGTGATTTCGGTATGTACTTTGCTCGAGAAGGTGATTCTTGCTTGCTTTGGCTTTGGGTGCTCCTTCTAGTCGTCGATGACTTGTTTGCTCGAATTCAACCAATTTCTGGGCTTCGCGATCTCGTTTTCAAATCATCGTCACGCGAGATGATTTCAGCTGGATTGAAGCTTCAAAACTTCAACTCTCGACCGAACTGAGGTGAGTTTACTCACATCTATTTCATACTTCAGACGTTAGGTTTTCTTGGCTATTCGATTTCGTTTGAGTATTGGGGTTGAATTCTGGGTTGTTCACTCATTTCGATGTTGTTGATTTCGTTCTCTGTCTATTTCTTACTGCCTTGTACTGATATTGTCTTATACATTCTAATAGTGGCTTCGGCCATTGTCAGTGTTTTGAGATTGAACTATTTTGATATGTCATTTGCAGTTCCACTTGAACATCTGGACTTGAGTCTATTCATTCTGACCTTTACCTTGTTGAGTCAGTGAAATAATTGTAGTTTTGAACTAGTTGGTCTGCATGTCGTATGAGGTTGTTCTCTAGTTGGTCTGTCCTAATCTGATCATTGAAGTGTTGTATGGTTATAGCCTTGGTGCTGATCATGTTGCACTCTTTTAAATATATCTGCACGTGGTTCCTGCCACTGTTGCATGCTTAAATCCATGCCTCTATTTTTGTAGTTATGAATGTTTAAGTGTTTATATGTGCACTTCTACTTGAATTTGGTTTGCCTGGTTGCATTACTCATGCTTGTGACTACTGGTGACATGAATAGCTTCATTGACTTTGGTCAGTTGAGTGTCCCTTGCTCCTGAGTTTTATGCATGTGTCTGCTGTATTCAATCTTGTGTTCTGTGAAGGCAGGAATCTCTGATATGTGTATGTTTATATACGTATATATAAGCATATATCTATCTCTGCTCAATTTGGTCATCATTCAAAGTATTCACTGAACCTGTATGCTTGCCTTCATATGAATTCAAGATTTTATACAGACGTTGTAATCACTCTTTGGTCTCATTTGTATATGTGTTGGTCATTTGAACATCACTGAGTTGCATTTCCATGTTCGATCACTAAGCACTTGTCATGTTGCATGTTGCACTTCACTGTTTTGTTTATCACAGTTGCTCCATTTGACCTGATCGTTTGATATATTCTGAGCATTCGAGTTTGTTTATGATGTTGGTACTTCACTGTGTCACTGTCCATGTTCGTTTGTGACAGTCTTGAATCTGCATCCATGTTCCTCATTGCTATGTTGTATGTGTAGTATACTGGTGCAATTGATATCGTTTTCCAATCTTCCTGCATTGTCCACTGTTCTTATGCACTGAGCACTGCTTTGGATTTAAAGTGCCTAACCTCTTTGATTTTCTTTGAGGTCTGGTTCCTTCATGATGTTGTACCTGTTTTGCAGTAGCAATTGTGCAGTAGCTGCTGTCCAATTTGCTTTTGTTACTATAACTTGTATACTTCGTGTGTCGGCTGCAATCTTGTTGCAGTCTTGCCTTGTATTCGCGAGGTGCCATCTCGAAGTCTGTACATTACTATGTTGTATTTATATCCATGCTTGCATTTGACTGGATATTAAATTTTATAGTTTGGTCAAAGATGTTGCTGTCTCTGTTTTCTGTTAGTTGATTTGAACTATGATCGAGACTTAGTTTTATGTCTTGACCATTTACAAACTGCACTTGCGCTTGATCATGGTTGCAGTTTTCATTTATTCTTCAACATACCATGTTGTCCCGACCTTTGCATACCTTCTCTGAATTGTTGAGCCTGGACACATATTGTTCATGTGTACATATTTCGTATTCTCTTAGTTGAAGCTTTATGTTGTTGAACTGCACTTGGTTCTGCTTCACGATGTACTCGAATTCGTCTCTATTGCTGTGTATGCTTGAACTGTTGATGACTTTTCTGCAGTTTAGTTGCAGCCTGCCTTCGTCCTTATACCTGTTTGCCACTGCAGTTTCATTGTGGTGGTGACTTTATATTCGGTGGTGGCGAGGCAGTGCACGCGTGCGTGCACTGCAGCCACCCAGAATTGACAGATTTTAATCGATATTTCTTTTATCCTTAATTCATCGACCTGTTGCGTAATTCGTAGGCTGTATTGGCGAGGCAGTACACGTTAGCGTGTACTGCAGCCAATTAGCATTGATATTTTTAAATTGACATTTCAATTGCTTAAACTGCTTTGGATTTCTGTTTTGTGGATTAACACTGTTTAGTGTTATTTCTGCCGTTATCCAATTCTCGTATCGAGAGTTGGATATACGAGATTTCTGTGACTGTCATCTTATTGAGATTGATTATTATTGCTTCTATGCGCTAATAACTGAGTTTGAATTAGACTGATCCGAGTATTATTTTCTTTTGAATGTAATACTCGGGTCAGACCGAGTATTTACAGGTTGTAAATTTTTAGCTTTGGGTTGCTGCTAGAGCTATGAAGACTTTTTATATCATTTGAAGTGGTCTTCGTCTTGTTGTAGTTGTCAGTGGGTCTGTTTTAAGATGATAATGTATTCATGTATATTAGTCGATAATGTACTTGTATATATAACTTCACGAGTCGAGAATTGTAGTTGTATCATTTGTATTGTGTCAAATGTATTGTAACTGATATCAGTTATTGTATATATGAGACTTTTCGTTCCATCTTTATTCCGCATTTATGTTATCTGTGTTATTTTTATATCTATTGTCCTAAACTATTATAGCCACTGTGTAGTAGCTTTGAGTTTGTATCGGTATGTCGGATTTCCTCTAAAGATGAAATGCAATGTTTTATTATCTGACATGTCGGTGCTCGCACAAAGCAATTACATAGATGGTCGCTCCTCAACAGCCTTATTCTCCGTGCTAGTTGACAGCACTACACCGTAGTGTTCTTGGCTAGCGTGGGTATAGAGGTGGGGCATCACAGCTTGGTATCAGAGCCTGAGGCTTAGGACAATTATAAAACATAACTTAGATGGAGCTTGTGTTACAACTATTTGTCGATGTTTATCTCTCATCTTTACATATGATTATTTTTTACTGTTAGGTATGAATTCCTAACGCTTATTCTTGTGTTTTCGGCTTTGAATTGATTTAGCCGATGTTGATTTTGTTTTAATTTGGCAAATTAAAGCCATTTTGACTTTTGGACTTTGTTCCACTTTTGTTCTATGCTATGAGTGTCATTGTGTACCTGTTACACTGTGATGAAAAATAGCTGGACCAGTTGCAAATTGAGTGATTTTGATTTCTCATTCACATCTAGTTTGAATCTCAGCGAGTTTGAACTCGATATTTTGTGGTTTCCTCATCTTGAATTCCATTCGACTTCGGTCACTTTGTTTTTGAGAAATTGCTAATTTCTTGATTTTCAAGACTCTGATTTTGCTTGCTGTTGGTTTCCTAATTTGATCGATTCTTGATCATTTCCCTGATTTGTTGCTATCATTTATTAGCAGCTTTGATGACATTTTCTTCGGGATTTTTGTGAACATACTTTCTGATGGATTCAGTATCGATTTCTCTGGATTCCATTCACATCTTCGTATGTGAATTCTTGTGATTGATTGTTTCTACAATCATTTTTGTGATTTGTCACTTTAAAAAATATAAAGGTTTTCTATACTAGTAGTAAAAATTAAAATCCCTTTTTCCAAACGATTTCAAAACTATTTTACTACAAAGTTCTTTTTCTTGAACCGTTTTCCAATCTATTAGTATATACAAGCCTTTATTTCACTCGTATGAGAAATTGAATTAAACGGCCTAGTAAAACAAGTGGTATGAAACGCTTGCGTTTACTTCATCGGTTAACTCCTAGACTTGTTCGATTGAACCTTTTGTGACAATTTTCTAGTGAAGATTTACAGTTTGTTCGTAAATATTTAAGTTAAGCAAGTGGTTATGGGACATGAAGCTAAACTTTTATATTTACTAGCTTAGTGTAATTGACACTTCTCGTTGATCATGACGATCATTTTATGATTTAGACTAGCAATTGTGCGATGTCTTTTTGTTTGCAAGGTTAGACTAGACCGCAGTGGTGTGATTCCGACTCACACGTATCTCTTTGTTCGCAAGGTTAGTCTAGACCGCAGTAGTGTGATTCCGACTCACACACATCTTTTTGTTTGCGAGGTTAGACTAGACACCACTTGTGTGATTCCATTCACACATACCTTTTTGCTTTTTGGTTAGTCTGGACCTTAATTTGTGTGATTCCACTCACCCATGTCTTTTTCTCTGCGAGGTTAGCCTAGACCTCAATCTGTGTGATTCCGACTCACACACGTGGGATAGCGACCCACGGTCTTCGGACCATTCCTGTGTGAAACTTTAATGGATGGCTTCCATGAGATAGCGTCTCATCTTGTGATACCGGTATTTTGGAGTTTTCATGCTCCCATTTTGTGATAGGCATTTCCCTTTTCCTTTTTATGGTTTAGACTAGCAAATGTGCGATGTCTCTTTCTCTGCGAGGTTAGCCTAAACCTCAATCTGTGTGATTCCGACTCACACGCGTGGGATAGCGACCCACGGTCTTCGGACCATTCCTGTGTGAAACTTTAATGGTTAGCCACCATGAGATAGCGTCTCGTCTTGTGAAACCGGTGTTTTGGAGTTTTCATACTCCCGTTTTCTGATAGGCTCTTTTTCCCCCTTTTTATGATTTCTGGATTTCTTGTGATGATTTCTAGAATTTGTGCTTCACCAATTTTCGTGATTTCTATTGACAAGTTTTGTCAATTTTTGTGTATTGGTGAATTCATGTGTTATTAACTTGTTATGAATACAAGTTTAGGGTATGATATCCCTTTCTATCTTTGAGAAGATTCTTGTGACATTTTTGATGAATGAAAATTCATTTGGCATTATATTTTGATGCCAGTTATTTTGATGAGATTTTGACGTGTTAACTTCAGTACTCGTCAATTTTGAAATGGATTTACAAGCGGTTCTCCCACAATACTGATATTGCTAATTTAATCACGTGTTTTCAAAATTCTTTATTTTTAAAAGTTGTTTCAAAAATATAAATAAAAATTGTTTTCAAATTTTTACAGCTTACATTTTCAAAAGAACGAGGAAGCGATTTAAACATTTCAGAAAAATCAAGGACTATGACCCCTTTCTTTTACTGATTCGCTTAATTCCGGACTTGTCCGTTTGAGAATGTGAAATGCTATTTTTAAAACACACAATTCTGCACTTTCAAGAAAACGATAAAGAGATTTAAACGATTTAGCAAAAGTAAGGAGTATGGAACCATACTTTTACTACTTCGGTTAATTCCAGACTCGTTAATTGAATATTTGTGTTTCTGATTATCGTTTTTGATAATCAGATATTTGTGAAATTTGATTATCGTTTGAGATAATTAAATATTTTTCGATTTGATTAATCGAACATTTGTGATTTCTGATTATCGTTTTTGATAATCAGATATTTGTGAAATTTGATTATCGTTTGAGATAATTAAATATTTTTCGATTTGATTAATCGAATATTTGTGTTTCTGATTATCGTTTTTGATAATCAGATATTTGTGAAATTTGATTATCATTTGAGATAATTAAATATTTTTTCGATTTGATTAATCGAATATTTGTGTTTCTGATTATCGTTTTTGATAATCAGATATTTGTGAAATTTGATTATCGTTTGAGATAATTAAATATTTTTCGATTTGATTAATCGAATATTTGTGTTTCTGATTATCGTTTTTGATAATCAGATATTTGTGAAAATTCGATTATCGTTTTAGATGATTGAATATTTGCAATTTTGAGATTCGAGCTTCGTCTTTTTCTCTGACGATTCAGGTGAGTAATTTGATTTACTCACATTCAATTCGTGCAGTACGTGATTTCTGCTCTGATTCCTTTTCTTTCAATTGCTAGAACTCGATTGATTCTTGCTTCTAATAGTCGTCTGATTTTGATTCCTTGATCCCCTCGATGTTGATTCTTTTGATTTTAAGCAATCGAACCTTTTGATTTTTTATCTGATACTTCCATAATTCCGATACTTCCCTATTGACCTTTGCTTTGCTTATGCATTCGACATTGCCTTGTTCTTATGGTTGTTACCTTTTGTCCATTTATTCTTTATGATTGCGAGGACGCAATTTCTTTAAGGAGGGGAGTCTGTAACAACCCGCAAATTCGTAGCATTTAATTATCGCCATTAGGTGATTAAATCGTTCGTAAATTTTTATTGAAATCAAAAATCTATTTGAAGTCCTTTTATAAAATGGTTGGTAGAGTTTCTATATCGAGTAGAAATTCTTTTAATAAAATTTCGTATTATGGAAACGGGCTTTAAAGAGAACTATTGTGGCCCATACTCATTGTTGCCGTGATAATCATCTAGACCAGCCGGCCCTATTTCTTTTGTTCTCTAACTCGTTCCTTTTTGCTCTGAAAAGAAAATGGCGGTGATTATTTTTCTTCGATCTGAGAAATTTAGGGTTTGGCCTCGCTCGTTCTTTCGATGCTTGCTAAGGCTTTCGTTCCTCTGTTGCTTTCGAATCTGGAATTGAGGCTTGTACAAATTGAAGCGCCGCTCGATAGTAGACTTCAATATTCTTGATTTGCTCACGGCTCTTCAATTTGGATCGAGTTCCTCTATGATTTCGGTATGTACTTTGCTCGAGAAGGTGATTCTTGCTTGCTTTGGCTTTGGGTGCTCCTTCTAGTCGTCGATGACTTGTTTGCTCGAATTCAACCAATTTCTGGGCTTCGCGATCTCGTTTTCAAATCATCGTCACGCGAGATGATTTCAGCTGGACTGAAGCTTCAAAACTTCAACTCTCGACCGAACTGAGGTGAGTTTACTCACATCTATTTCATACTTCAGACGTTAGGTTTTCTTGGCTATTCGATTTCGTTTGAGTATTGGGGTTGAATTCTGGGTTGTTCACTCATTTCGATGTTGTTGATTTCGTTCTCTGTCTATTTCTTACTGCCTTGTACTGATATTGTCTTATACATTCTAATAGTGGCTTCGGCCATTGTCAGTGTTTTGAGATTGAACTATTTTGATATGTCATTTGCAGTTCCACTTGAACATCTGGACTTGAGTCTATTCATTCTGACCTTTACCTTGTTGAGTCAGTGAAATAATTGTAGTTTTGAACTAGTTGGTCTGCATGTCGTATGAGGTTGTTCTCTAGTTGGTCTGTCCTAATCTGATCATTGAAGTGTTGTATGGTTATAGCCTTGGTGCTGATCATGTTGCACTCTTTTAAATATATCTGCACGTGGTTCCTGCCACTGTTGCATGCTTAAATCCATGCCTCTATTTTTGTAGTTATGAATGTTTAAGTGTTTATATGTGCACTTCTAGTTGAATTTGGTTTGCCTGGTTGCATTACTCATGCTTGTGACTACTGGTGACATGAATAGCTTCACTGACTTTGGTCAGTTGAGTGTCCCTTGCTCCTGAGTTTTATGCATGTGTCTGCTGTATTCAATCTTGTGTTCTGTGAAGGCAGGAATCTCTGATATGTGTATGTTTATATACGTATATATAAGCATATATCTATCTCTGCTCAATTTGGTCATCATTCAAAGTATTCACTGAACCTGTATGCTTGCCTTCATATGAATTCAAGATTTTATACAGACGTTGTAATCACTCTTTGGTCTCATTTGTATATGTGTTGGTCATTTGAACATCACTGAGTTGCATTTCCATGTTCGATCACTAAGCACTTGTCATGTTGCATGTTGCACTTCACTGTTTTGTTTATCACAGTTGCTCCATTTGACCTGATCGTTTGATATATTCTGAGCATTCGAGTTTGTTTATGATGTTGGTACTTCACTGTGTCACTGTCCATGTTCGTTTGTGACAGTCTTGAATCTGCATCCATGTTCCTCATTGCTATGTTGTATGTGTAGTATACTGGTGCAATTGATATCGTTTTCCAATCTTCCTGCATTGTCCACTGTTCTTATGCACTGAGCACTGCTTTGGATTTAAAGTGCCTGACCTCTTTGATTTTCTTTGAGGTCTGGTTCCTTCATGATGTTGTACCTGTTTTGCAGTAGCAATTGTGCAGTAGCTGCTGTCCAATTTGCTTTTGTTACTATAACTTGTATACTTCGTGTGTCGGCTGCAATCTTGTTGCAGTCTTGCCTTGTATTCGCGAGGTGCCATCTCGAAGTCTGTACATTACTATGTTGTATTTATATCCATGCTTGCATTTGACTGGATATTAAATTTTATAGTTTGGTCAAAGATGTTGCTGTCTCTGTTTTCTGTTAGTTGATTTGAACTATGATCGAGACTTAGTTTTATGTCTTGACCATTTACAAACTGCACTTGCGCTTGATCATGGTTGCAGTTTTCATTTATTCTTCAACATACCATGTTGTCCCGACCTTTGCATACCTTCTCTGAATTGTTGAGCCTGGACACATATTGTTCATGTGTACATATTTCGTATTCTCTTAGTTGAAGCTTTATGTTGTTGAACTGCACTTGGTTCTGCTTCACGATGTACTCGAATTCGTCTCTATTGCTGTGTATGCTTGAACTGTTGATGACTTTTCTGCAGTTTAGTTGCAGCCTGCCTTCGTCCTTATACCTGTTTGCCACTGCAGTTTCATTGTGGTGGTGACTTTATATTCGGTGGTGGCGAGGCAGTGCACGCGTGCGTGCACTGCAGCCACCCAGAATTGACAGATTTTAATCGATATTTCTTTTATCCTTAATTCATCGACCTATTGCGTAATTCGTAGGCTGTATTGGCGAGGCAGTACACGTTAGCGTGTACTGCAGCCAATTAGCATTGATATTTTTAAATTGACATTTCAATTGCTTAAACTGCTTTGGATTTCTGTTTTGTGGATTAACACTGTTTAGTGTTATTTCTGCCGTTATCCAATTCTCGTATCGAGAGTTGGATATACGAGATTTCTGTGACTGTCATCTATATTGAGATTGATTATTATTGCTTCTATGCGCTAATAACTGAGTTTGAATTAGACTGATCCGAGTATTATTTTCTTTTGAATGTAATACTCGGGTCAGACCGAGTATTTACAGGTTGTAGATTTTTAGCTTTGGGTTGCTGCTAGAGCTATGAAGACTTTTTATATCATTTGAAGTGGTCTTCGTCTTGTTGTAGTTGTCAGTGGGTCTGTTTTAAGATGATAATGTATTCATGTATATTAGTCGATAATGTACTTGTATATATAACTTCACGAGTCGACAATTGTAGTTGTATCATTTGTATTGTGTCAAATGTATTGTAACTGATATCAGTTATTATATATATGAGACTTTTCGTTCCATCTTTATTCCGCATTTATGTTATCTGTGTTATTTTTATATCTATTGTCCTAAACTATTATAGCCACTGTGTAGTAGCTTTGAGTTTGTATCGGTATGTCGGATTTCCTCTAAAGATGAAATGCAATGTTTTATTATCTGACATGTCGGTGCTCGCACAAAGCAATTACATAGATGGTCGCTCCTCAACAGCCTTATTCTCCGTGCTAGTTGACAGCACTACACCGTAGTGTTCTTGGCTAGCGTGGGTATAGAGGTGGGGCGTCACAACCGTAATCCAAAAACGTACCTATTTGTGGGGCAAACAAAACTCTATTTATGAAACCAAAAGCAACAGCTATTGCTTCCATAAACCTGTATTCACTTATATGATTCAAAAGAGTTAAATTTTTGTAAAAGATGAATATACTAGTTGTCCCAAATTAATAGTACAAACAACATACAATTTAAAATAATCATATGCAAACAAAAAAAGTATGCCCATTAAATACAACAAACGAATCCAACACACATCCATAGTAATCCAAGCTAACTAATTCATAGCATACAATCATACACACACACAGATATATATATATATATATCATTTTCAAATGTCTATATTAAATTTATTATACTTCCATTTCTTATTAACATCCAATTAGTCTGCTTTCCATTAATTCACATTTACTTCATTTCAGCTTTATTATGTTTTCTATTTATTCATCTATTTCATTCATATTGATTAACATTTTCATATCCACATTCATTCATAAATCATTAAATGGATTTACATTCATTTTAAATTCATTATGTTAACATTTACTTATTCATATTTCCTTTTTATTATTTTTTTATTCATTATTTACTTAGATTCATTTTTTTCAAACCAAATTCTATTTTATTTAACTCATTTCATTCATTTTTTTACTTAAGTTAAATTTCATCCCATAATTCAATATTAAATTTCTTTCCTTATCATAAATATTCAATCAATTTAAAATTTTGTTTTGACTTATCAAGTTATAGAACTTTAACATTTACGTTTATACAACACTTAAATTATAATATTCATTTTTCATTTACCATCTGTATTGTTAATGAATTTCTCTTAAGACGTTACTTAAGTTTCATTTACACTTAATTTTTAGATTTCACATTTTTCCATTTAATAAAAAATTCACTAATCCTTTTCTTAAGTTCACAACATTTTATTAAAAGCTTATCTCCTTCATATTGCATTACTTGAGTTATAATTATCTCAAAAAGTAACAATTTAAAATTTAAACATCCTTTGCAAATTTCCCTTTTTATTTTACACCATTTACAAAGTTATGATTAATTTATTTACTTACCTTCTTAAGTCCACATTCATTTACTTAAAAAAACACTTTCTTTTAATGTTCAATTTGTTTATCAAGCAATTCATAAACATTAACTAAGTGTATAACACTTATTATAACAATTAATTTCATGTATAAATATTTATTTAAACACAATTTCATTTTGGAATAATTTTATTACTTCGGTTTCTTTTTATCTTGTATATCATTCAATTACACATTCATATTAACATTTTGGCATTATAAACATGTAACGACCCAGTATTTTGGACCATTCAAATCGACAATAAATCCACACATGCCGGACTTGAATAATTCAAAACAATGGATTGTAAATAAAATTTGGCAAAACTCAACATATACAGTAAATAAAATAATTACAGATCACAGACACAGAGTAATATAACAATAATGCAGCGGAAACCAAAGGATAGTAGTTCATGAAGCTACTATATATATAACAGAGTCAAACAAGATACAACAGAGGTCTCGAATACAATAGATGTCTCAATACAATAATCAAATACAAGATCTGAATACATCACTGGAATCAACTGAATAACTGAAAGCAGGATCGATAAATAGCTGGATCTCCAAGCGAAGCTCCAACTCCAAAGGTGAGTCTCAAATGCTGTATCACTCAGTGTGACCCGAGCGTAAAGCAAAACACAAAACACTCGAGTCAGGATTAACATTCTTATATTCAATAAATCCAACTCAAGTGAAATATCAACTGAAATACAAGTAACTTAAAGGATGTTTGGGATAACCATCCTCTAAGAGTCCGTTAAACTATTTACTATGTAGTAATATACGCTATATACAGTAGTGTCTAATTAGTAAAGTATAATCGTATAGAAAATAGCGTTAAGGGGATGGAGAACCTTAACGCGGTCGGATCTTAAAATCATAATCGTAGTAAAGCTCGATATGGTAGGTGACACGGCACACAAGGCAATGCCAGGGTAGATATACCAATTACGCACACGGACTGATGGATACGCATAGCAGCCACTATCGTTCCACCTCAAACAACACTCCCAAATGGAAGGGTGGCCACCAAAATCAACAAGTAATAGAATGAAATCGAAGAAGTGTGTCCGATACGAGGTGCTACCTCACTGGCCCGAGATCGCTCCTGTTTTAGTCACCTTATGCCAACTCACGGGAGTTGGGTCCACGTATATACCTTCAGATCGTCGCCACCATCCTATTTCATTCTGGAAACTCCACCGCGTACACAGTTGTCAAAGTGGTTTTCGGTATCGACATAGAGTATGTCCATATCCGATCCTGGTCTCTTTAACAACCAATCGTTATTATAACACCGTGGTCATTTCAAAATAGTTTATACTTCAAAACCAAAATATCATTATCATTTTCACTTCAAATATATCCATTTTCAAAATCATATCACTTTCCAAAGTTACAACGCTTTCGAAATCATAGTCTTTTTAAAAATCAAAACACATTGGAAATCACAGCTTTGAAATCATAGTATTTTGGAAATCATAACACTTTCCTTTTAAATAGTTTAGATATTAAAATTTCTTTATAAAATAAAATAGTTTCCTCAAATTTCACAAATCGATTCAAATTAACTCGAATTCCAAAAATTTAATTTAATCAAATCTCAAATCATCAGTTTCAACTCGATTCAGCTTCTAAATAAACCATTTCAAATTATCGATTTCAAATACATATCTGAACCATAAAATAAGCCATTTCAATTTTAATATATTTCAAAGCTTTAAATATTCAACATTTCAAAACTAAATTCGATAAATTTATATACATATCAGATTCACTTTACAATTATTTAGTTTTGAAATATTAACTTAATCATTTCCATAACATTTAAATACAATTTCAATTTACAAATTTAAATAAACAAAATATCCCATTTATATATATATATAAGTTTGAAATATCCATTTAAGTCACCCTTTTCAAATTTCAAGTTGTAAAACACTTCTTTAAATTTCAAATTCAATACATTTCAAATCAACTTATTTAAGTATAATTCTTAAATAAATATAATTTCAATCAATTTCAAATCATTATAAATTCTATATTTGAAAATATAGATATTAAATAAATACTTAAACATATTATTTATCAACTTTATTAAATCAACTTTAATGAATCTTTAAAAATCAATATTTATCAAAACCATATATTTCTTTTCAAAAACCAAAGAAATCATTTTTAAAACATTTATATATAGACCAACGGTGCCTGTATATAATTTTCTATCCTATGGTCAAGTGATACGGATATTTATCATTTCAATCCGCAATTTAAAATATATATACGGGTATATATCTTTTCAACCCGCAATCCCAAATTCAATTAACTGAAAACCGCTTGGGTTTATCATTTCAACCCATAACGATTTTCTCCTATTCTACAAGATCGTTCGGGTATGTATCATTTCAACCCATAGTGATTCTATACTAACAGAGAACTTGCAGAGTGATAAAAGATATGATAATAAAAATAACAATAGTAACAGGCAATATCATCAATATAAATAACAGATAATGGTGTCAGATGTCACAGGTGAACAGATACAGATAATGACATATATATAACAATGTGAATAACTAACAGCAGCATATTTCAATTGACGTTTCAATTGAAATCAAATTTAATAAATATAAGAACGTTAATCGTGAGTGATTGCTCACCTTTCGAGGTTAGAGAGAATAGATACCAAGACAAGCTACGATTTGAGTCGCGATATGGTCTATCGACCGATCCAACAATAGATCTCAAAGCGATGTAAGCAGAACACGGATTAGACAGACAAACTGCTAGATAAGGAATCGATGAGAACAAATCAGAACTGGATTGATGATGATAAATAATATAAGTGAACACACACACATATATATAACTGTATATATTTATATAATCATATTCTAAATACAACACATTTAAATTAAATATATATATATATATATATTTCAAAATCATTATTTAATCATCCACGTAATAAATAAAATCTTAATAAAAATATATATTTAAAAATCTATATTAAATTTAAACATACATATAACAACAGCCCAAATATATTATGCAGACACTACAGCAAAATAAAATATAGTGTCAATACCAAACCCAGATCTTATATAGACGTAGTAGGCTTAACAAAATCTTATATGTTCAAGTAAATGATCACATAAGTTAGCTTAATTATATATATATATATATATATCAAAAATCGTTATATATAGTTTGTATACATATACCTATAACAAAACTTATAAACACAGTATATTCTTTTTTCAATGCAAACATGTATATCCATATAAACTATACCAACAGAATATATATGACATATATATAACCTTTATAATGTAATCTACTTTATAAAATATCACTGCATAAACTTTATTTTATATTAACAGACCGCACAGCACTTATACTAGCCTATATAATGAAACCTTATATAAACAGATCTTATTTTCTATAATATATACAGGCAACTTAATATTAATATTCAAACTGAACTGTAAATTATAGCTATATATTCAAACTAATATATGTAGCTACTTATATAACTGATATCCATTACACAACTTTAATATATCTCAGCAATATAATACCGTAACCCATAAGCTTCAGGAAAAATATGAGGACAACTACTCAGATGTGAAAATAGGTTAAATAAATCTACTACCCTATTTACATTACAAATGGTTTTAAACACACCAAAGTTTAAAACCAAAACACGTATAAATATATATATATATATATGTAGACCATAAGTTAAAGCCGCGGCCATACATAATATAACTAGCAGATTATATACATATATTTATATAACTTATACAACATATATACTTAGACAAATAACATATAAACTAAGCTTATATATATTCAAAACTCTACAGATCAAAATATCATTTAAACTACAATTTGCTATTCATATATATATATAACCAATACATAAAAAATGGAACATCAATATATATACAAACCCATAATTAAAACAAACATACGGCTGAGGTGAGAAGGAGGCATCGAGCTCGGAAGGATGAGTTTGGGAGGAAAGGTCGTGGATCTCAGAAGATGCTCAGCGATGGATATGCTTTGGAAAACGGAATGTGGCTGTGTTCAGGAGGAAGAGAGGCTTGCGGGGAAGGATAGGAAGAAGAATGGGTTGTGAGTGGCTTGCGGCTGCTGGTTGCGTGGTCAACATATACATACGGCAGCAGGCGAAAGAAATAGAATGAGGGGCAGGGGGGAAGGTCGGCTGAGATTGAAGAGGAGGCTGCGGCACGTTCATGGTGGAGGCGAAGTCTGTGGCGAGGGAAGGTGATTATTGTGTCTGCAGCCAAGGGAAAAGGAGGGAGATGGCGCAGGGTCGGTTGATGGTGATGGGTTTCATGGTGGAGGAAGGCAACAAAGGAAGAAAGGAGGATGGATTCAATTCTCAGTAAAGCATAGATTTATATGCATGTGATCAAATTTATACATTATTATTTATCTGGGAGTACGAAATCAAGTGAAGAGACAAAAGTGAAGAGACAAAGCAATGAGCAGGTTACTTTCGAACTAGGGAATGTGAACAGTATATGAGCAGATGGCAAGAAATAAATATGATAAGGAAATGTTAAAAGAATTGTACCGGCTAATAAAAGCGAACAGTGAGCAAATTATTATTGAGGGAAAGAAGTGTCAACGGTCAGCATCTTTTTAGCTGAATAATTAAGGCAATTTTTGCTTGCGTGGGCTGCACGTTTCAAATTGGAAAAGATAAGAAAGTGGAAAGTCATAGATTTTGATACCATTACAACGGATCGTTATCATCGTTTCCATCGCGTACTGGGCCTCAAAAATACAGAAATAAATATACCGCAGAGGTCAGAATGATTAGATGATCAAAATGGTATACAGATATATGTGGTATGATCATTTTATCAAAAGTCAATATCTGGTACCGAAATGCTGCAAAAATGTCAGAAATAAGATGAACGGAGCAATAGAAGTCCAAATTTGATGTGACGACCCGAAATTTTTGTATATTTGAAATTGGAATATTTAATTAATTTTAAATATTCAGAGGTTAATTATTAACTTAAATTTCAAATATCGCTGTTTATTGAGTAATTTAATTATTAAATTTAATTTATTTGAAGTTGGATAAAATAGTAAATCTAGTATTCTAAGCTAATTAAAAATATTTTGGAGCTCGGAAAATTCATATTTATAATGCTGAAGGTAATAGAACTTTTAAAATTGAATTTAAAAGTGTTTTGTTCAGTTTTAAAAATATATCGTTTAAATTGAATTTAAAAATAGCCGTCCGAGGCACAGTCTCGGATTTCGACGAAACCAGTTCCATTGGATCCATAATATTGTATTATTTCAGGATTTCAAATTTCGTAGTGATCAGAGTTGTTGTGTGACCGTACGGTAAGTAAACGCCCTAAAATTTTTATCGAAAAATTTAATATATATATATTTGTGTTTGGTCAAAGTAAAACAACATCAGCCGACTTCCTTTCATATCCATGTTCCCTTTGATTAATAACATCAGCGTTTTTTTTTTCTGTCTTCATTCACATCACGTACTTTGTCTTCCCGCAGAAGCTAATGGCCGATCTAAATTATTCTTCTCATCTCCTTTATTTCAAATTCAACCGAGTCTCTTCTTTCTAAAACCAAAGAAAAATCTTCAAAGAAAAAAAAAAGAAAAGAAAATATGGCCGAAGCCTCTTCGTCTATAAGGATTAAATTCCCTCATTCAAAAGTAAATCCCCCTCTCTCAAAAATCGATCTACATAAATAAATGGCGACGTCGTTTCCCAATCGAGATGGCCGCTGGGGCTCCTTCAATTCGAAGCCGATCTCTATTCGTTCCAGTTCGAAACCGAGTCGAGTGACCTAGATCGATGCGTGCTCGACGATGCGTAGCTTCATGGCAGGAAACGAGGCTGACGCGTTCGCGAGTGGGTTCTAGCATCGGGGACGGTGAAGTAAAGGAGCCGGTTTCAAGTATCGCGAAGGGCTCGCGATCGATCGTGGTATGGTTTGAGTTGCGTGGCAGGTGTCGACCACGGTGGGTGGTGGCGTGGTAGAGCGATCAACTGTGAGGTATTGGCTGTCTTGTTTAATTTAATTAAATAAATAAGTATATAGGAAAGAAAATACATATACACTAGTATATACATATTAGATGGAACCTGAAATATATATAGATGGATCAGACTTTAATTTACAGTAAGGTATTAGTGAATTTAATACATATAGATATGTGTCTGATTACTACAAGTGGTAAATAGGTATATGTATATATATATGTGGGTAATTTTGGGAATACAGGAATCTGAATTTTTAAACAGTTTTATATATGTGAGGTTTCAAGAAAATAAATGTATATTTTAAATTTACCCATTTATTTGTATATTAAGGAGATATTTTGTTTAACTGATTTATCAATTATTTTAGTTATTAAAAGAAGAAAAAAAAATATATATTTATTTATCAAACTATTAGTTGAAATATATCATGGGTTAAAAATATTATTAAATTGGAAATTAATTGTTCGATTAAATCAAAATATTAATAAATTGTATAATGATTATACAAGGTTTAAATCAAGGAGACAAGCCATTTGGATTGGATTGCAAATCAAAAATTAAAGGTGAGTTAATCTCACTCAGTTAAATTTAAATTTAAATGGTTAAATTTAAATAATTTATTGAATGGTTGATTTGATTGATGTGATATATATAGTAGTATATACCCATATATACATATTGGCATATGTATATATTTGAGTTGTTGATATTCCCGCATTATATAGCGGATGAGACCCTATGCGCCGCATAATAGCGGATGATATTTTATAAAACCCATATACCGCAATATTCCACCTCGAAGTGGAATTGGTATTGTGCTAACATCAGTGGATGCAGGGAAACAGGTTGGAGGGATCCAACTGGATTCCTCAAAATATTTAATTTTGTTTAAATATTCTATGATATGATTTTTGATATCCTGTGATGAATCATATGGATAATTGGATGTTATGGTTTGGTTGGATCGATTTGGATGTGCTGAATTATCAAAATCTCTAGAATGGAATTTTTGAAAAGAAATAAGAGAGTAAATTCTTAAGTAAAATAATTATAAAGAATTTGGAATAAATTTGAGAATAAATCTGATTAAGAATAAAAGTAATTTCCAAAATTCTAATAAATATGGAAAAGAGGAATTTTGAATAAACAGAGAAATATTGAATTTAAAGAAAACTTATGTGATATTATTTAAAGGAATAAATAATTTATTTTAATTCAATGTTGAAATGTAATTAAAAAGGAAGAAGGAATTTGGGAAATCTGAAACTTGTGTTTCGATTTAAAGATTTAAAATCATAATGAGTAATAAAATCTGGAAGTTAATGAATTTGGAAATAAATGGATTAAGTAAGAAATTTGTTTCAAAGTAAAATAAATTGGGTAATCAATTATAAATTTGATTTAAATACTTTGGGATTTGAAATTTTAAAGAGAAATGAGATTTTGAAGATATAAACTGGGTTTATAAAGTGAAATGAAATATCAGTGGATATTAGAAAATATAAATTCAAGGTGGGAATTTATAAAGGGATATGAATTGGTTTAAAAATAAATGTTGATTTATTTTTAAAAGATGGAAATGAGAAGTGTATTTCTTTGGATAGCCAAGTACGTTTTCAAAGCAATTTTTAATATAAGTTAAAAGTTCTAATTGTGTTTTTAAAAGCATGTTTTAGGAAATTGATTATTTTTAAAGGTTAATTTCCAAAGTAAGTATTTTCAAAAATCTATTATTGTAGTAATTATATAAAAGTGATTTGGTATTATGTTTTAAAGAGGAAGTTAGCTTATATTTATAAAGTGGTTTTATTTTAAATATTCTTAATATATATATATATTGATAAAGTAGTAAAGTAGTTTGATTTCAATGTTATAAAGTATATTTTAATAAAGTGTTTTTAAATTATTTTAAAATTAAAAGTATTTTACCCGCCGTTCGTAGCTCGGTTGGTTTGGGAGCTGGGAGATGGGAACCAAAGGACTGTGTCCGGGCAGGTTCGAATCCCAGCGCCAAACCATCAGTGGGAGTTTCAACGTTAAGCATCCGTGTGCGACGACTAAATAAAAGCGGGGTAGACACACGGCGTGGGGTTTACTTAAGTGAGTATCAATGAATACCATGATCTTAAGGTTCCCCATGATCTCAAAAAAAAAAAAAATTAAAAGTATTTTGTACTTGGTGATTCAGTGGAAATAATTATTTGGGAAATGTTTTCCGTAAGCGGAAACTGTTTCGAAATTGTTTCAAATGAGTTTTGAAATTTGGAAATATATCTTGGAAAGATATTTGAGGCAAATAAATAATGTGGGAAATTATTTATTGTGTGATGGTTGCTTGTGGATGTTAATTGATAGTTAAATAACCGACTATCAATATTGGCCAAATGCGTTGATCGTTTCGAAGAGACCGGGATCGGGTTTCCGTATACCGGGATTCTAGGTCTGGAGACTCGAATACCACTTCGATCCGGTTTGTACGTTTCGTGTAACGTGTTCAGAGTCGAAGATGGAGCAGTGAAGTGCAAGGGCTAGTCGCTACTAATCCTGAGGATATTTCCAAAATGGATGTAGTAGGAATAGTGCCTTCGGTTCCGTTCGGACCCGGGACGGACTTGTATGGACGAATGCTTGCGAAACATCGTCAGGTGGACGATGGGCATTCTAAGGGATATGTTCTATAAAGGTAACGTTTAGCCTCAAGCCTCATCAACCGGGAATGACTGAAAATCAGGGGTTATGCAGCAAGGCTTCGTGGGTAGCCCCGACTTGAGAGTAAAGTCATCCCTGTCTAGATGTCCCTTTATTTCGGCTTAGTGGTGCGGTTGCTGATCCCAACCGTGGGGTGATTTTATTTGGAATTATCCAGTAAGGGATGATTCCGGCCTTGTGTTGCAGGGGAGCGGGCGTACTCCTCGGTACTGTGATCTAGGCCACGTACTGTGACTGGTGGTACCCCAGTGCCTAGTCATTCGTTGGAAATCCATTCTTCCTACGTGCCTTGTACGAGTTTTGTTTGTATTACCCACGTTGTGGCTAGTATGCCAGAATTTAATAGATGTAACAATTTCGGCTATTTTATAAGTATTTGTATATAGACACTATTATAATATCAGAGGATTTTGATAAAAAGTGTTTTAGCTATCGTAAGGTAAAAACCCGACATGTTTATTTATGGCGTGGTCTTATGAGATGCTTTTGTTTTCAAAGGATTTTTGAAACATAAATAATCAATTTGAGTGTGATTTTCTCACGCTGGTATTCCAGACTGACTCGGGTATTGTTTTATATGATGCTCGGGTCAGACCGAGATAAACAGGTTTAGGATATGATGCTGTGGAGCTCAGGAGACGAGCTGGGGGCCGATACGTACTCTCGTACTTGCTATTATTTTTCCGCTGTGTATCCAGTTGTATGTTATGGATGTTGATGTACTCTGATGATGTATTGTATAAACAGATATAGTTTTTGATTTGTGTAAAGATCTGTTGATATATATTATATTATATTCCGCTGCGATGGTTAGATTCTGATGTTGTTTTCTATTTTCTTCTTCTACCTCTTCTTCTTAACTAAAATGGTTCGATTTTCCGGGTCTGGAAAGTCGGGTCGTTACAGGTGGTATCAGAGCCAGGTTGGCGATAACCTTGGCTCTGGTGGGAATTTTGAGAGTACTAATAGATATGAGCGCGTATTTGTTAGTGAATAAAAAATGATTTTATATTGTGTTGGTTGGTTTATTGAGTGGCATATGAACCTTCGTCGGCACAGTCTGGACAACTGTATCGAAGGGGTTTCTAAACACTTGAATAGAACAGTTCGACACAGTATTGTTTTAAATGGGTGAATGAAATAATTTTGCCCAAATTATTTTTATATATAAAAGGATAACTTTTGTAAATTAGATATTTGGTTGCTTGGTTGTTAGAAAGCGATGATATTAAATTATTATCATCATTGTGTAAAAATTGAATCAGAAATTGGAAAAGTATAACCAAAGGTGAAAGAATAAATTTATATAACAAATGGAATTTGAGAATGTAGATTATAAATGCAATTTATAAATTGAGATAAACTTTATATACAAATGTGAATTACAAATGTGATTTATAATCAAATGAGATAAATTCATAAACAAATGAAATTTGTAAATGTAGAATTCCAGAGTAATGTTTGGATATAAAATTGAATGGGTTTTGAATTTGAAGTTTTGGGAAAGGTTTAAATTCCTTTGAATTTAAAAATAGTTTTTAAAGGTTTTGGGGAAATAATGGTGATATTATTTCATGAATATTTTTGAAATTGAATTGAAATCTGGTGGGATTTGGGATTTTAAAAAAAAAAGTTTGAAATGTTTAGAGTGATAAAAGCATTAAAATTCTCTTTCGGTCGCTGGAAAATAATTTCGGTGATGACTGCAGCATCATCGATGTCTATTTTCGAGTTTCCAAAGAGAAATTGCTACCAAACTGTTTTAAATTGGGAATGATTGTGAACTGGGTTGGTTTTGAAAATTCAAAGGGAAAATTGTTTGGTAAAAGCAGATTGTTTTGGAAATTGGGATTTGATGTGATATACCAGGTGTGTGAGTTATTTATGGATTCAAAATGGTTTTGAAATAAAACCGGGCAATTGAATTCTGGGAATTCTATTTAAAATATAAATGTGGAAATTTAAATAAATCAACAATATAAAGTATAGAATGAAGTTGATAGAAATAAGAAGGGAATGAAAGTTTAATTCTAGGATTATAATTATGAGATGGAAAATAACTCAATGAGTAATATAAGTTGGTAGATAAAAGAGTTAGAGAACTTGAAGGTGAATGAATTGTAAAACTTGTACAAAATTGTATCCTAGAATTAAAATTTAATTCGAGTATATGAAGGTGAATAAAATATATTTGAATTTAACTTAAGATAAGTTAAATAAAAATTGAGATTTGGAATTGAATTAAATGTAAGTAAGTTGAAGTCGAATTGAATTGGATATAAAGGTAATGTAAAATGCTTATAATTGTGTAAAGAAATTCATATTCCTAAGTTCTTAAGTGTAATAATTTGAAATTTGATGGTAAAGATGAAAATGGACTTAAATGAATAGTCCCAGATCTTAAGTAAGTAAGTTAAAACTTATGAATAGAAATGAAATTGTAAGTCATAAATGGGAATCCCTTACTTTGAACCATTAAGAGTTATAATTTGAAATTGTAATTATCAAATGGAAACGACTAAGATGAGCAATCTTAATTTTTAAATAAATCCAAACTTGAATTATAAAATAAATTGAACTTAAGAAAATTAAGTGAAGTGATATTTGGAATTAAAAAGCAAGTATTTAATTTTAACCAGCGGAGGAACTAATTAGATAATAAATTAGTTAATGAAATTGAATTGTGAGTTAATGAAATTGGATTAACATAGTGATGGTTTGAATTGCGAATGAAATCCAAATAAGTGAAAACAAATTGGAAATGACCTGGTTATTAATAAAATAATTCCATATGAATTGAGTATGGAAATTAAAATTCATAATGATTGAGTGAATGAACCACTTATATTAAATAAATAAATGGATGGAATTTGATTAAATAAGAATCAAATGAAAGATGGAAATAAAACTTTAAAGGGTTGGTTAAATGGAAAATAAACTTAAGTTATTGACTTAAGTAAATGTTGAATGGAAACTGAACTCAAACGGAGGAGTGGTTTAAATAAGTTGAGAAATAGTTATTGAATGAATTAACTTGGATTGTTTTCGAGCTAAATAAAATTCAATATTCAGAAGTTGGAGACGAATTGAATTTAAGAAAATTATTAGAAATGAAAATCTGAATGAAATGTGGAATAAGTATTTAAATTGGAAATGAAGTAGTAAATTTAAGTAAGTTGGAATTCATATGAAATGGGAGTTCAATTTGAATATATACACTTCGGTGGTGAAGTAGTAAATAAATATAAGAAAATTTATATTGAACTTAAGAATTGAAGAATGAAATTCTTAAGGAAATTGGTATTGGGAATATACTTAGTAATTTTGGAAAAAATATATATATATATATACTAAGTGAATAGTTGAATGAAGACTAAAACTGAAGTTGTGAAATGGGATAGTTGTGAATAAGGGGATAACAATCAAAAAAAATGCGAAATAAAAGAGAATTGATATAACTGATAATCAATTGGAATTTATACGTAAGATGTACGTATATTATTTTATTCGCATAGCTATTTGGTCCAGATGTCGAACACAGAATTTCGAGATAGTTTTATCGATCCGAATCAAGATTTTTCACTCGATTTTCAACGACGAGCCTGGATATGGATTGTTGATTGATTCTGGATATTCTCTATCATAGTTGGTGGCTATGCAAGGAGGATGATGGTTTCTGATCGAGAAACCAGATCTGAGTCCGCACTAGGAAGTCGGGTGGACGATACTAGTTCGGAAGTGAAATTGTGTGATCGATTGAGCGATCGAATGTGATATTACGTACGGATGATATATGTGCATCGTACGGGCTTAAGTAAAACAAATATTGAAAATTTGTAAAGGAAAGTATAAAATGACTTTGGAATTGTGAGTGGATATTATTGCTTAGTAGGATATACAGGTGTCTAAAAGCAATGGATAAATTGGGATTTTTGATTTTTGAAGATAAAATTTAATGGCCCGACAAAAAGGTATGTATTTGAATTTAAGTATGAAATTTGATTGGGTTTTTGGATCCTGCCACTTGGCTTTTTGTTTTCTTTTTAAGATTGGGAGGCCGTAGAGCCATTTTGTAGTTGTATCGAGCTAGCCGCGCAAAGGAGACGCTGGCGAAATTTTTCGGAAATTTAGGGAGTTAGAAAAATTTTGGAAAATTTTGATAATTCAAAATTTGAATTCAAATTTAAATTTGAATGGATAAGTAGGTGGTATGGGGTGAACTTATGAATAAGTTTGGGAAGTTAAAAGATGATTAGAGTATCATTAATAAAAGATTGTTGGGTATTGTTAAAACTGTTTGAATTTGGGAAATAGTTAACGGGGATTGAATCATTCTTCCTAACTAGTAATTTCGGGGACGAAATTCTTTTAAGGGGCGAGGAATGTGACGACCCGAAATTTTTTTATATTTGAAATTGGAATATTTAATTAATTTTAAATATTCAGAGGTTAATTATTAACTTAAATTTCAAATATCGTTGTTTATTGAGTAATTTAATTATTAAATTTAATTTATTTGAAGTTGGATAAAATAGTAAATCTGGTATTCTAAGCTAATTAAAAATATTTTGGAAGCTCGGAAAATTCATATTTATAATGCTGAAGGTAATAGAACTTTTAAAATTGAATTTAAAAGTGTTTTGTTCAGTTTTAAAAATATATCGTTTAAATTGAATTTAAAAATAGCCGTCCGAGGCACAATCTCGGATTTCGACGAAACCAGTTCCATTGGATCCATAATATTGTATTATTTCAGAATTTCAAATTTCGTAGTGATCAGAGTTGTTGTGTGACCGTACGGTAAGTAAACGCCCTGAAATTTTTATCGAAAAATTTAATATATATATATTTGTGTTTGGTCAAAGTAAAACAACATCAGCCGACTTCCTTTCATATCCATGTTCCCTTTGATTAATAACATGAGCGTTTTTTTTTCTGTCTTCATTCACATCACGTACTTTGTCTTCCCGCAGAAGCTAATGGCCGATCTAAATTATTCTTCTCATCTCCTTTATTTCAAATTCAACCGAGTCTCTTCTTTCTAAAACCAAAGAAAAATCTTCAGAGAAAAAAAAAGAAAAGAAAATATGGCCGAAGCCTCTTCATCTATAAGGATTAAATTCCCTCATTCAAAAGTAAATCCCCCTCTCTCAAAAATCGATCTACATAAATAAATGGCGACGTCGTTTCCCAATCGAGATGGTCGCTGGGGCTCCTTCAATTCGAAGCCGATCTCTATTCGTTCCAGTTCGAAACCGAGTCGAGTGACCTAGATCGAAGCGTGCTCGACGATGCGTAGCTTCATGGCAGGAAACGAGGCTGACGCGTTCGCGAGTGGGTTCTAGCATCGGGGACGGTGAAGTAAAGGAGCCGGTTTCAAGTATCGCGAAGGGCTCGCGATCGATCGTGGTATGGTTTGAGTTGCGTGGCAGGTGTCGACCACGGTGGGTGGTGGCGTGGTAGAGCGATCAACTGTGAGGTATTGGCTGTCTTGTTTAATTTAATTAAATAAATAAGTATATAGGAAAGAAAATACATATACACTAGTATATACATATTAGATGGAACCTGAAATATATATAGATGGATCAGACTTTAATTTACAGTAAGGTATTAGTGAATTTAATACATATAGATATGTGTCTGATTACTGCAAGTGGTAAATAGGTATATGTATATATATATATATATGTGGGTAATTTTGGGAATACAGGAATCTGAATTTTTAAACAGTTTTATATATGTGAGGTTTCAAGAAAATAAATGTATATTTTAAATTTACCCATTTATTTGTATATTAAGGAGATATTTTGTTTAACTGATTTATCAATTATTTTAGTTATTAAAAGAAGAAAAAAATATATATATTTATTTATCAAACTATTAGTTGAAATATATCATGGGTTAAAAATATTATTAAATTGGAAATTAATTGTTCGATTAAATCAAAATATTAATAAATTGTATAATGATTATACAAGGTTTAAATCAAGGAGACAAGCCATTTGGATTGGATTGCAAATCAAAAATTAAAGGTGAGTTAATCTCACTCAGTTAAATTTAAATTTAAATGGTTAAATTTAAATAATTTATTGAATGGTTGATTTGATTGATGTGATATATATAGTAGTATATACCCATATATACATATTGGCATATGTATATATTTGAGTTGTTGATATTCCCGCATTATATAGCGGATGAGACCCTATGCGCCGCATAATAGCGGATGATATTTTATAAAACCCATATACCGCGATATTCCACCTCGAAGTGGAATTGGTATTGTGCTAACATCTGTGGATGCAGGGAAACAGGTTGGAGGGATCCAACTGGATTCCTCAAAATATTTAATTTTGTTTAAATATTCTGTGATATGATTTTTGATATCCTGTGATGAATCATATGGATAATTGGATGTTATGGTTTGGTTGGATCGATTTGGATGTGCTGAATTATCAAAATCTCTAGAATGGAATTTTTGAAAAGAAATAAGAGAGTAAATTCTTAAGTAAAATAATTATAAAGAATTTGGAATAAATTTGAGAATAAATCTGATTAAGAATAAAAGTGATTTCCAAAATTCTAATAAATATGGAAAAGAGGAATTTTGAATAAACAGAGAAATATTGAATTTAAAGAAAACTTATGTGATATTATTTAAAGGAATAAATAATTTATTTTAATTCAATGTTTAAATGTAATTAAAAAGGAAGAAGGAATTTGGGAAATCTGAAACTTGTGTTTCGATTTAAAGATTTAAAATCATAATGAGTAATAAAATCTGGAAGTTAATGAATTTGGAAATAAATGGATTAAGTAAGAAATTTGTTTCAAAGTAAAATAAATTGGGTAATCAATTATAAATTTGATTTAAATACTTTGGGATTTGAAATTTTAAAGAGAAATGAGATTTTGAAGATATAAACTGGGTTTATAAAGTGAAATGAAATATCAGTGGATATTAGAAAATATAAATTCAAGGTGGGAATTTATAAAGGGATATGAATTGGTTTAAAAATAAATGTTGATTTATTTTTAAAAGATGGAAATGAGAAGTGTATTTCTTTGGATAGCCAAGTACGTTTTCAAAGCAATTTTTAATATAAGTTAAAAGTTCTAATTGTGTTTTTAAAAGCATGTTTTAGGAAATTGATTATTTCTAAAGGTTAATTTCCAAAGTAAGTATTTTCAAAAATCTATTATTGTAGTAATTATATAAAAGTGATTTGGTATTATGTTTTAAAGAGGAAGTTAGCTTATATTTATAAAGTGTTTTTATTTTAAATATTCTTAAAATATATATATATATATATTGATAAAGTAGTAAAGTAGTTTGATTTCAATGTTATAAAGTATATTTTAATAAAGTGTTTTTAAATTATTTTAAAATTAAAAGTATTTTGTACTTGGTGATTCAGTGGAAATAATTATTTGGGAAATGTTTTCCGTAAGCGGAAACTGTTTTGAAATTGTTTCAAATGAGTTTTGAAATTTGGAAATATATCTTGGAAAGATATTTGAGGCAAATAAATAATGTGGGAAATTATTTATTGTGTGATGGTTGCTTGTGGATGTTAATTGATAGTTAAATAACCGACTATCAATATTGGCCAAATGCGTTGATCGTTTCGAAGAGACCGGGATCGGGTTTCCGTATACCGGGATTCTAGGTCTGGAGACTCGAATACCAATTTGATCCGGTTTGTACGTTTCGTGTAACGTGTTCAGAGTCGAAGATGGAGCAGTGAAGTGCAAGGGCTAGTCGCTACTAATCCTGAGGATATTTCCAAAATGGATGTAGTAGGAATAGTGCCTTCGGTTCCGTTCGGACCCGGGACGGACTTGTATGGACGAATGCTTGCGAAACATCGTCAGGTGGACGATGGGCATTCTAAGGGATATGTTCTATAAAGGTAACGTTTAGCCTCAAGCCTCATCAACCGGGAATGACTGAAAATCAGGGGTTATGCAGCAAGGCTTCGTGGGTAGCCCCCACTTGAGAGTAAAGTCATCCCTGTCTAGATGTCTCTTTATTTCGGCTTAGTGGTGCAGTTGCTGATCCCAACCGTGGGGTGATTTTATTTGGAATTATCCAGTAAGGGATGATTCCGGCCTTGTGTTGCAGGGGAGCGGGCGTACTCCTCGGTACTGTGATCTAGGCCACGTACTGTGACAGGTGGTACCCCAGTGCCTAGTCATTCGTTGGAAATCCATTCTTCCTACGTGCCTTGTACGAGTTTTGTTTGTATTACCCACGTTGTGGCTAGTATGCCAGAATTTATTAGATGTAACAATTTCGGCTATTTTATAAGTATTTGTATATAGACACTATTATAATATCAGAGGATTTTGATAAAAAGTGTTTTAGCTATCGTAAGGTAAAAACCCGACATGTTTATTTATGGCATGGTCTTACGAGATGCTTTTGTTTTCAAAGGATTTTTGAAACATAAATAATCAATTTGAGTGTGATTTTCTCACGCTGGTATTCCAGACTGACTCGGGTATTGTTTTATATGATGCTCGGGTCAGACCGAGATAAACAGGTTTAGGATATGATGCTGTGGAGCTCAGGAGACGAGCTGGGGGCCGATACGTACTCTCGTACTTGCTATTATTTTTCCGCTGTGTATCCAGTTGTATGTTATGGATGTTGATGTACTCTGATGATGTATTGTATAAACAGATATAGTTTTTGATTTGTGTAAAGATCTGTTGATATATATTATATTTTATTCCGCTGCGATGGTTAGATTCTGATGTTGTTTTCTATTTTCTTCTTCTACCTCTTCTTCTTAACTAAAATGGTTCGATTTTTCGGGTCTGGAAAGTCGGGTCGTTACATTTGACGAAACGAAAGATGACGTCTCACTCAGAAGATGATTTACAAATTTTCTATAGAAAAATATTCAAGTTTGAAAAACATTTTATTATCATTAATTTTAACTGATGTGAATTGAAATAAAATTACATTAGAAAATAAACTTCCATATTATCAGATGAAAATTTACCAGTTGCAATGTTAAAATAGACGTATTCCAAATATTAAATTTAAATTTCAAAATTTTATTGTTTTAAAATTTCACAATAATTCAATTAATTAAATAAATAAAACCACTCAAATTTACGGGTCGTTACACTCTCCCCCACTCAAAACTTTTCGTCCTCGAAAAGGAAAGAGGTAGGAGAATAGAAACAACCAGAAAGAAATTGATTGAAATACAAATAAAACAATTAAATTAAAACCATATAAGTTTCAAATTAAACTAACTAATTTTAACCTATTTGAGTTCACTTAAGTTAAACCAACCTATTTATTTCTAAATTCATTATCTTATTATCTAGTCATCCTCAATTAACAATTTCTAAATCATCAATTTGTATAATCATTTATTATACTCATATTTTATTCCACAAATTTAATTCTTTTATTCCAAATTATTATTAAGTTTATTCAACCTAATATATCTTATCACATATGTCAAACAATATAAATTACTTTAAACCATATAAATTTCAATTTAAATTAATTTATATTCAATAATTGATTTTAAATTCAAGATATTTCCATAAGTTAATCAAATTTCAATTTATTAATTCCTTCAAAACAAATTTATTTGTCTCATCTATTATTCAATTAACTTATTATTTTATTTCTCTCTATTAACATCTTTATAATAAAATTTAAGTGTATAACCTTTACTATAACACTCAAATCTTTCCTTATAAAGTCATTTTATATTGTATATTATCTAATTACATTTTTAACTTCTGAAAATTTTAGGTAAGTTATGTTGAGATGTAATTGAGTATTATACAAATAAGATTTTACAATTCAATTATTCCCAGTTAAATATTTATCCAAGAATTTTGACTTCAATTTATAATTGAAATCATCTTTAAACCTAAAATTTAAGAATTTAAATCTCCGATTTACTTCAAACAATTTAGAGATATATATAATATATTTATATCAAATCAAAATTTAAAATAAGATACCTATATATACATAAATCAAATTATACTGAAGAAATTCAAATCAAAATAATTTTTTTTTTCAAAACAAAACCATAGCAAAGCTACAGAATAGTCTCTCCACTTTGAAACTCAAAAATGAATGTCGATGATGCGGCCGCCATCACCGAAGTTATTTTCCAGCGACAAAGAGAAGAGCACTGATTTAAACATTTAAAATTCTTTGAAAACTATTTTATTCGAAAATACTTTAAATAATACACATTTTAAGACCTTAAAACAAAGTTTGACATCACCAGAAATTTAATTCTTAAATTCTCAATTTAAATTCATTTCAATTCCAAATAAATTTATAAACAATGGTCATTTTGCAATAGTCAATGACTTACAAAACAATAAAATGATAATAAAATATTATCATTTTCAACAACCAAATTATTTAACTTTTAATTCCAGAAAATTTTTCTTATATATTTATAATATAATCATACAAATTTATTTCATTTATCAAATTTAAAAATTATATTGTGTCAGTTTGCTCTGTTCAAGTGTTTTGGGATTCCTATCGATAGCGTTGATCAGACGAATCGATCGAAAATCCAAACCAACATCAACAACTCAGACAACACACTATAAACATAAACTATTTTATATTAATTACAAATACACTCCCTCACACGATGATTCCAAAATTTGATTCCAACACAAGGATAGAGATCCAAATATAGAGGGACTCTAATCAAAGAGAATTCTAATCTAAAATAGATAGGCTCGAAACGAAGGTTAGATGATTGCATTTCAAACAGGAAGATGGATAAAGTTGTATAAATCGTGGGCAACCTTAACCGGGTCAATCGTGACTTCATAGATAAGATCGATGTAGAATTCTGAAGCAAATTGACATTCGATTACCAGAGGTAGAATTCGGGTATAGCATAAGATAGCAGCATCGTAAACCGAGGATACAGAAATCTCCGGTGAATCAATATCGATTGTAAAGGAGTTTCACCCCAGTACAAATTATTCGAAGATTGGCGAGACCGCCGATCTATTATAGAGATCATTCGAAGTGGAGTTATGGGATACTCCAGAATCAAAAGACACGAATATGGGAGACACGAATGGACTTTGGAACCGAAGTGAACGTTCCAAAATTCAAAGGAACCGAGTCAAAGAAGAAAGAATTCAAGCTCGAACGAAAGTGATTCTGTAATTGAATTTACTACATATGATGAGTTTTGCCTAAAACCAGAGCTCTGATACCACATGTAACGACCCAGTATTTTGGACCATTCAAATCGACAATAAATCCACACATGCCGGACTTGAATAATTCAAAACAATGGATTGTAAATAAAATTTGGCAAAACTCAGCATATACAGTAAATAAAATAATTACAGATCACAGACACAGAGTAATATAACAATAATGCAGCGGAAACAAAAGGATAGTAGTTCATGAAGCTACTATATATATATAACAGAGTCAAACAAGATACAACAGAGGTCTCGAATATAATAGATGTCTCAATACAATAATCAAATACAAGATCTGAATACATCACTGGAATCAACTGAATAACTGAAAGCAGGATCGATAAATAGCTGGATCTCCAAGCGAAGCTCCAACTCCAAAGGTGAGTCTCAAATGTTGTATCACTCAGTCTGACCCAAGCGTAAAGCAAAACATAAAACACTCGAGTCAGGATTAACATTCTTATATTCAATAAATCCAACTCAAGTGAAATATCAACTGAAATACAAGTAACTTAAAGGATGTTTGGGATAACCATCCTCTAAGGGTCCGTTAAACTATTTACTATGTAGTAATATACGCTATATACAGTAGTGTCTAATTAGTAAAGTATAATCATATAGAAAATAGCGTTAAGGGGATGGAGAACCTTAACGCGGTCGGATCTTAAAATCATAATCGTAGTAAAGCTCGATATGGTAGGTGACACGGCACACAAGGCAATGCCAGGGTAGATATACCAATTACGCACACGGACTGATGGATACGCATAGCAGCCACTATCGTTCCACCTCGAACAACACTCCCAAATGGAAGGGTGGCCACCAAAATCAACAAGTAATAGAATGAAATCGAAGAAGTGTGTCCGATACGAGGTGCTACCTCACTGGCTCGAGATCGCTCATGTTTTAGTCACCTTATGCCAACTCACGGGAGTTGGGTCCACGTATATACCTTCAGATCGTCGCCACCATCCTATTTCATTCTGGAAACTCCACCGCGTACACAGTTGTCAAAGTGGTTTTCGGTATCGACAGAGAGTATGTCCATATCCGATCCTGGTCTCTTTAACAACCAATCGTTATTATAACACCGTGGTCATTCAAAATAGTTTATACTTCAAAACCAAAATATCATTATCATTTTCACTTCAAATATATCCGTTTTCAAAATCATATCACTTTCCAAAGTTACAACGCTTTCGAAATCATAGTCTTTTTAAAAATCAAAACACATTGGAAATCACAGCTTTGAAATCATAGTATTTTGGAAATCATAACACTTTCCTTTTAAATAGTTTAGATATTAAAATTTCTTTATAAAATAAAATAGTTTCCTCAAATTTCACAAATCGATTCAAATTAACTCGAATTCCAAAAATTTAATTTAATCAAATCTCAAATCATCAGTTTCAACTCGATTCAGCTTCTAAATAAACCATTTCAAATTATCGATTTCAAATACATATCTGAACCATAAAATAAGCCATTTCAATTTTAATATATTTCAAAGCTTTAAATATTCAACATTTCAAAACTAAATTCGATAAATTTATATACATATCAGATTCACTTTACAATTATTTAGTTTTGAAATATTAACTTAATCATTTCCATAACATTTAAATACAATTTCAATTTACAAATTTAAATAAACAAAATATCCCATTTATATATATATATATATTAGTTTGAAATATCCATTTAAGTCACCCTTTTCAAATTTCAAGTTGTAAAACACTTCTTTAAATTTCAAATTCAATACATTTCAAATCAACTTATTTAAGTATAATTCTTAAATAAATATAATTTCAATCAATTTCAAATCATTATAAATTCTATATTTGAAAATATAGATATTAAATAAATACTTAAACATATTATTTATCAACTTTATTAAATCAACTTTAATGAATCTTTAAAAATCAATATTTATCAAAACCATATATTTCTTTTCAAAAACCAAAGAAATAATTTTTAAAACATTTATATATAGACCAACGGTGCCTGTATATAATTTTCTATCCTATGGTCAAGTGATACGGATATTTATCATTTCAATCCGCAATTTAAAATATATATACGGGTATATATCTTTTCAACCCGCAATCCCAAATTCAATTAACTGAAAACCGCTTGGGTTTATCATTTTAACCCATAACGATTTTCTCCTATTCTACAAAATCGTTCGGGTATGTATCATTACAACCCATAGTGATTCTATACTAACGGGGAACTTGCAGAGTGATAATAGATATGATAATAAAAATAACAATAGTAACAGGCAATATCATCAATATAAATAACAGATAATGGTGTCAGATCTCACAGGTGAACAGATATAGATAATGACATATATATTACAATGTGAATAACTAACAGCAGCATATTTCAATTGACGTTTCAATTGAAAACAAATTTAATAAATATAAGAACGTTAATCGTGAGTGATTGCTCACCTTTCGAGGTTAGAGAGAATAGATACCAAGACAAGCTATGATTTGAGTCGCAATATGGTCTATCGACCGATCCAACAACAGATCTCAAAGCGATGTAAGCAGAACACGGATTAGACAGACAAACTGCTAGATAAGGAATCGATGAGAACAAATCAGAACTGGATTGATGATGATAAATAATATAAGTGAACACACACACATATATATAACTATATATTTATATAATCATATTCTAAATACAACATATTTAAATTAAATATATATATATATATTTCAAAATCATTATTTAATCAACCACGTAATAAATAAAATCTTAATAAAAATATATATTTAAAAATCTATATTAAATTTAAACATACATATAACAACAGCCCAAATATATTATGCAGACACTACAGCAAAATAAAATATAGTGTCAATACCAAACCCAGATCTTATATAGACGTAGTAGGTTTAACAAAATCTTATATATTCAAGTAAATGATCACATAAGTTAGCTTAATTATATATATATATATCAAAAATCGTTATATACAGTTTGTATACATATACCTATAACAAAACTTATAAACACAGTATATTCTTTTTTCAATGCAAACATGTATATCCATATAAACTATACCAACAGAATATATATGACATATATATAACCTTTATAACGTAATCTACTTTATAAAATATCACTGCATAAACTTTATTTTATATTAACAGACCGCACAGCACTTATACTAGCCTATATAATGAACCCTTATATAAACAGATCTTATTTTCTATAATATATACAGGCAACTTAATATTAATATTCAAACTGAACTGTAAATTATAGCTATGTATTCAAACTAATATATGTAGCTACTTATATAACTGATATCCATTACACAACTTTAATATATCTCAGCAATATAATACCGTAACCCATAAGCTTCAGGAAAAATATGAGGACAACTACTCAGATGTGAAAACAGGTTAAATAAATCTACTACCCTATTTACATAACAAATAGTTTTAAACACACCAAAGTTTAAAACCAAAACACGTATAAATATATATATATATATATGTAGACCATAAGTTAAAGCCGCGGCCATACATAATATAACTAGCAGATTATATACATATATTTATATAACTTATACAACATATACTTAGACAAATAACATATAAACTAAGCTTATATATATTCAAAACTGTACAGATCAAAATATCATTTAAACTGCAATTTGCTATTCATATATGTATAACCAATACATAAAAAATGGAACATCAATATATATACTAACCCATAATTAAAACAAACATACGGCTGAGGTGAGAAGGAGGCATCGAGCTCGGAAGGATGAGTTTGGGAGGAAAGGTCGTGGATCTCAGAAGATGCTCAGCGATGGATGTGCTTTGGAAAACGGAATGTGGCTGTGTTCAGGAGGAAGAGAGGCTTGCGGGGAAGGATAGGAAGAAGAATGGGCTGTGGGTGGCTTGCGGCTGCTGGTTGCGTGGTCAACATATACATACGGCAGCAGGCGAAAGAAATAGAATGAGGGGCAAGGGGGGGAAGGTCGGCTGAGATTGAAGAGGAGGCTGCGGCACGTTCATGGTGGAGGCGAAGTCTGTGGCGAGGGAAGGTGATTATTGTGTCTGCAACCAAGGGAAAAGGAGGGAGATGGCGGAGGGTCGGTTGATGGTGATGGGTTTCATGGTGGAGGAAGGCAACAAAGGAAGAAGGGAGGATGGATTCAATTCTCAGTAAAACATAGATTTATATGCATGTGATCAAATTTATACATTATTATTTATCTGGGAGTACGAAAGCAAGTGAAGAGACAAAAGTGAAGAGACAAAGCAATGAGCAGGTTACTTTCGAACTAGGGAATGTGTGTCACGACCCGCCCTTCACGACCATCGAAAATCGACACAAAACACTCAACAGTATAATATGCCGACGATCGAATGCTGGAAAAGACAGATTGTAGAAGCATAAGAAAGTAGATAGAAGAAGAAAGAACTAACAAATCAGAACCTCATAGTCGCAGCGGATAAAATATAATATATAGAACAGATCTTTACACAAAATGAAAACTATATCTGTTTATATACAATACATCATCATCAGAGTATGTCATAATACAATCATCAATAACCAGTCAATCAGTCAATACAACAATCACAGCAGCGGAATAATACAAGTACGAGAAATACGTCTCGGACTCCAGCTCCTCTCCTGAGCTCCATAGCAACCTATCCTGAAAATATACTCGGTCTGACCCGAGCATTATAATAAAATAACACCCAAGTCAGTCTGGAATACCAGCGCATCATAAATACACCCAATTGATTATTAAAGTTTGAAAAATCCTTTGAAACAAAAGCATCTCGTAAGACCACGCCACAAATAAACATGTCGGGTTTTTACCTTACGATAGCTAAAACACTTTTTATAAAAATCCTCTGATACTATAATAGTGTCTAGATACAAATACTTATTAAAATAGCTGAAATTGTTACATGATTAAATTCCAGCATACTAGGTATACAAACAAATACCGTACAAGGCACGTAGGGAAAATGGATTTCCAACGAATGACTAGGCACTGGGGTACCACCTGTCACAGTACGTGGCCTAGATCATAGTACCGAGGAGTACGCCCGCTCCCCTGCAACACAAGGCCGGAATCATCGCTTACTGGATAATTCCAAGTAAAATCACCCCACGGTTGTGATCAGCAACCGCACCACTAAGCCGAAATAAAAGGGACATCTAGACAGGGATGACCTTACTCTCAAGTGGGGGCTACCCACGAAGCCTTGCTGCATAACCCCTGATTTTCAGTCATTCCCGGTTGATGAGGCTCGAGGCTAAACGATACCTTTATAGCACATATCCCTTAGAATGCCCACCGTCCACCTGACGATGTCACGAAAGCATTCGTCCATACAAGTCCGTCCCGGGTCCGAACGGAACCGAAGGCACTACCCCTACTACATCCATTTTGGAAATATCCTCAGGATTAGTAGCGACTAGCCCTTGCACTTCACAGCTCCATCTTTGACTCCGAACACGTTACACGAAACGTACAAACCGAATCGAAGTGGTTTTCGAGTCTCCAGACCTAGAATCCCGGTATACGGAAACTCGATCCCGGTCTCTTCGAAACGATCAGCGCATTTGGCCAATATTGATAGTCGGTGATTTAACTATCAATTAATGTTCACAAACATCCATACACATCCATCACACAATAAATAATCTCCATATTATTTATTTGCTTCTAATATCTTTCAAAGAGATATTTTCACATTTTCAAAACTCGTTTGAAAACAATTTCCACTCTTCCTTTACAAGGTAAATCTTTTACCCTTTATTCCCATCGGGAATAACCAAGTATAAAACAATTTGCATTTAAAACAGTTAAAATACTTTATACTGAAATATACTTTAAAATATGAAAATTACTTCTATTTATTTGCTCAAAATATAAATTTAAAATATGTGAAGAAAACTAATTATTACACATAAACTTTGATTCTTAAAAATAAGGGTTTTAGTTTAACTAAATTCAAAATAGCGTTATAAGAAGAAAAATGCTAATTTTAACAACTTAAGCTAAAACCAACTTTTAAATAATCCATTTGTAAAAATAATAAATAATATACTCCCAAATTATTTACGGTATTAAAATTATTAATTTATTTCTTTAAAAATAACGATTTCTTAAAAATACTTTTTAAAACGATTTAAAACTTAACCTTAGTTAAATAAAATCTTTTGTAAAACATTTACTTGGTTTTCCTAGGGAAACACTTTCCCGTTTCTAAACATTCCAAAGTACTCTTTCATATAAATCCACTGATTTATTTCAAGTCAATTATGTTTTACAACATAAATCCCAAATCCCATATTTAACTATGACTTCATCCGAAGTTCATACCCAATTTCCCATATCCGGAATTTCACTTTTAAATATACCATTTAAATCATTTTTCTTAAATAAACAATATCGGAGAATTTCTTACTGAAAACCATATCTACCATTTACTTAAATAAATTCCCAATGAAATACGGCATTTCAAATTATTCTATTTTCTTTTGAAACTTGTTAATTTATAGTTGACAACTCCATTTAAACATATTTTTAATTTCCGGATAACATCAGTCATTATTAAAATAAACATCGTTATTTTAAACAATTTATAATTTCATAAATTAAATTTCCAGAAAACTATACTTTCCATTTACCCATTTCATAAACTTCCCATTATATTCAAAATCCCAATTTGGCCCAATTTACATTTTCCTTTCAAATCCGATTTCAAATTTTATTCTTTGAAATTCTAAATTTAACAATTCATTTTATTTTGTAAAAACACAATTTATCCATTCATAATTAAATTCTATGATTATACTTTATACAACAATGTCACAGAACAACTAAATTTCTAGATTTATCAATCACATCATATAAACAGGTATCACTATCAATTATAAAATAATTGCTACAATTGTGAGGAATCCAGTTGGATCCCTCCAACCTGTTTCTCCCTGCATCCACAAATATTAGCACATCACAATATAAATATCAATCCAGACAGATAAACACAAATATAGACAATCAACCACACAGATATTTAAATATCAATTATTTATAATGTCAAGCATCCAGATGTGAGTGAGAATAACTCACTTTGAGTTCGGCGAGCGTTCGACATTTAAATTAAACCGGACGACGTCCGATTTAACCCAAATTTCTACTTGCCCGAAATGACTCCAAATCTGCACCATCGCGTAGCACACTTCTCTGCGATTCCAATGCATCCAAATTCGTCGCAATCTGATGTCGTACGAACAAGTTACGAATTATCGAAGTTTGTATATAAAATTTAAACAATTTCTTTTATTTATTTATTTTTTTTTTATATAAATAACGAACCAGAAAAAAATGCGCCCGCATACATGAACCCGGCCTGCCCTCATCATCTTCTCGTACGCGACAAACTCCAGCACGCAGAAACGAACCCAACGAACGCCTCATAGGGCTTGCAACCGCGACCTCCACGATCGACGTGGCTTCGATCGAACACTCCCGTTGCGAAGCCCTACCCCACGCACGGCCCTGGCCAGAAGGCGGCCAAGCCCGGTCGCCTCTAGGCGATGCGAACGCCCCTCGAACGTGGGTCGAACGTGGTGGCCCCCTGTCCTCCACGCTTTCCAAATCTCGATCACGACCATATGAAACTGAAGATCTTCTCGAGCCTGACAATGTTCATGTAGGAAGTTTTTGAAATTACTTAGTGGATTTCGTGATTTTGAGGGGAGAAAAGCAAGAGGTATCGGCCATTGAATCATGAAAGTGGCGGCCGATGATAAAGATGCTAGGGTTTGAACGATTTATAATATATATATTTATAATAATATTTAATTAATAAAAATATCTCAATTTAACCGTTTACGCAAACGAACTCCAAACTACGCGTTCCGACAGGCGTTTCTAGGGTTTTTCCGCGTTCCGGACACAATGTAACAAGTTTCGTAAGCTAATTTGATCGTATACGCGAGATACGGAATTAAACGATCAATTTAAAATTAAATCGATTTCGATGCGTTTCGAGCTGCCACGATCAAACGACAACTCTGATTGTCACGAAAATTGAAATCCGATAATAACTAATTATTACGGATTCAATGGAACTGGTTTCGTCGAATTCCGAGACTGTGCCCCGGAAGGCTATTTTACTCGTCTATTAAATCAGGCGATTTTCAAAATTAACGAAAACGCTTAAAATTTCACTTTTAAAATTTTATTAACTTAACAATAAATCATATAAAATTTATAAACACGTTAAAAATCATTCTGGCTCAATCTAGACCAAAATCTGATTAAATTGCATTTTAATAATATTAAATTCATTTTTAAATTAATATAAACCCCAAATATTAATTTATCAACTTAAAAATTCCTCTAAAAGTCCAACAACATTATTTATGTCCGAATAGACTTTAAAATAAATTTTAAAACCATTTTATAGCTATTTACACCCAGATTCACCTTTTTATCCTAATCCCGAATATTTAATTATTATTTTTCCATTAATCAGATTCAACCAGAATTACTATAATTAAAAATTTATAGCTTATTTCATTGATTGAACCCGAATCCATTCATTTCAAAATCAATTTAGAATCCACATTAACATTTTAAAACGAATTAAATGTTCAAATTCAATGGCTTAAAAATACGGGATGTTACATTCCTCCCCCCTTATAAAAATTTCGTCCCCGAAATTTGCTAGGGTAGGAATATACTTCCCAACCCATTTACTTACCCAATTTGCTTAGTTAAAAACTTATATTCACTTTCCCAAAAGGTTTGAACTCCATTTCAAAACCATTTGCTTTATCTACTCTAAAGCCTTTATCTTAACACTCGCTTTCAAAATAACTTTACTTATTAATAAATTTTCCCAAAAATCCCAAAATTTTTCTAACTCCCAAAATTTTTGGAAAATTTTGGCGAAATCTCCTTTGTACGGAGGGGCTTCTGCGATATCGCAGGATACACAAATATATATACATCGGCTCACATGGCCGGAAACCAAAATATATCACAATATATTTATCATTTCCCAATTATATTTGCGTAGGCGTACCTTTTTAAGCAAATTTTAATAGCGAGCGGCTAATATATCGCATATACGCGCTCCAACTCTCTCGAACGCCTTCTGTACCTGTACTTACTCAACAACTCATCAGTTTTCAAAGATATGAGCATTTTAATATCGTTTCCAATGTAAATGCAAGCCAAATATAACCATTTCATAACCAAACCAAGCAACTTCATAATTTAACAATGTTAACCACCCTAATTATCAATTTCACAATTCCGACATCATTTTAAAGCCTCTTTACAAACCCAAACTTCATAGTTTAACAATATTAACCATATTTACCAACAATTCAAAGATTAAAATCACCTTTCCAATTTCTTATTCAAGTCCAAACTTCATTCTTTTTCTCTTGAATGACTTGCATTCAAGTTTAATATTCTCAATTCATATTTACATCAGTTTGATTACATGCGTATCACTTGCATCAATTTACTTCAATTCAATTACAAATTGATTCACAATCAAATTCTTATTCTTAAATTTGATATACTTACATTTTCTTTATTTTAACTTACATTCCCAATTTGATTTACCAACCCATTCTTATTTTCAATTTGAAGCATTTGCATTTCTTTTATGATCCATTTTCATTCATATGCAAACATTACTCATAAAAAGATCAATTCATTCCTATTGATTTAAAATCCATTCCATTAGCTATTCTTAACCAATTCACTTGCATTCATATACAAAACTCTTTGAAATGGGTTCCCATTCATATCAATTTATTCACAATTCAATTCCAATTGCTTTTAAACACTCAATTGCAAATACAATGCAAATTTCCATGTCATTCAAGCAAAAATAATTGCCACTTAAGCTTATCACCATTCAAAATTAATTTCAACTTGGATTCATATAAATTTTATTCCATTACAAGGTTCACAACCAAATATTTTCTCTTTCCAATGTAATTGTTAAATTACATTTTCCTTACATCTTTATTTCCATTAACCAAATTCAAGTTTATATTAATATCATTCATTCCTGAGTTATTTACAACTCTTATATTTTTAACTCATCACATTAATTAATTTAAAACTCATTTCACTTTCAATTCAATTTTATTATCCAACAAATTCCATTCAAATTTCTTAATAAAGCTCATCCACAATCATTTGTTTCTTTCAATTTGCTTAAGTAGTTTCACCATATTACCATTATCTATTTAATTTTATTTCCATCTGATTCTCATTCAACCAATTTCAATTCATTTACAAAGTTAAATGCTCTTCGTTTATTCATCCAATCCATTTTAGATTTATTTTATCAACAAAGAGACCATTTAAATTATTTTCTCTCATTTGAATTTACTTACAATTCAAACCATCACTATTATAATCTAATCCCATTATACATTCTCATTTCCAACATTTATTACCAAACTAAAATTTCATTCAACAACTGGATTTTTCCCTTACTTTCTAAATTTTGACCAAACTATCAAAATTTTATTTATTGTAATACAAATTCCATTTAATTTAGCTTACATTGAATTTATTTCCAAACAATCATTTTGGATTTAGTTGAGTAAACATTTACTTCATTCATCATCACCTCAACTAAATTAAATTTCCATTAAACTCAATTCTTATCCATTTTAATTCAAGGTTAACTAAATTATATATGTATTTTCAATTCAATTCCTTTCCAGAATTAATTTAAGTTCATCAACGTTTTATTTAGCCAACTTGAATTTATACCATTTCCTTTACTACCTTAAATAAGAATTTAATTACATTCATTTTTATTCATAACACAACAGAAATTTTAATATTCAGCTTAATTCCATCTTAGTCGAAGTTAAACCAAATTCAGTTTAATCTTAATTCTCCATATCCAAGTTCAACTTATTTACTAACTTCAGTTCACTTACCTCTTTTATATTTTATAATTGTTTCACCTTACTTGCATTCCATTTAAAATTAAGTTCGAATTCACCATTCCATTTATTATTTCCATTTGTGATTATAATTCCATTTTACTTGAGTTAAAATCAAATCTTCCATTCTCAAGTTCTCCAACTTATTTACTTGTAAGTTTATATTGCTCTTTTCAAACCAATCCACATTTTTATAATCCCAATGTCAAATTTTAACACTTAATAGCTTAAGAATATGAATTCATTTGCACAATCATAAGCATTTACATTTCACCGTTATGTCCAATTCAATTTCATTTCAATTCATTTAGGTTTAATTCAATTTCAAATTCTCAATTTTATTTAACTTATCATAAGTTAAATCCAAATATATTCCATTCACCTTCATTTATTCGAAGTAAATTTACATTCCATATATACTCAATTCTTCTTTAAATCAACTTTCCTTTATAAGTTATATAGTTGAATCATTTCAACTTTCACATTTTTATTTTAAAATAGAATTCCCAGAATTCAATTTACCCGGATTTATTTCAAAACCAATTTGAAATAAAAATCAACACATTTCTCTTTGATATTCAAATCAAATACCAAATTCCAAAACAAACTGCTTTTACCAAACAATTTTCCTTTGAAAATTCCAAAATCACTTGTTTCCCAAACAAGTCCAAACAATGTCATAACCAACTATTTTGGTAGCAATCCATCACTTTAGAAACTCGAAAATGAATTCTAATGATGTGGCCAGCATCATCAGGACTATTTTCCAACGACTGAAGTGAGTTCAATGCTTTCCACTTCCAAAATTCACCTCAAATCAAATTCCATTCAAAAATATTTTCCAAAATATACTCCATTCTTACAAATGCTTTTGAAAACATTTCTAACATTTCCACAAAGTCAAACTCCCAAAACTTTGTTTAATTCCATTTGAAATCCCTTTCAAAATTTCCGGGGTCAACATTCTAGTTTAAATCAAATTTTAATTTTTTTTCCTTTTCTTATTTAAAACATATCCAGTCAATTCCATTTGGTTATAAACCATTTTAATATTTTAACTTCTTATTTTCTTATATATATCATTTCAAATTTTAGATCATGTTTTAATTTCTTATTTGATTATAGAAGAAACAACCAAACAAGCATCCAATACATATAATAATTTAGAAAATTATTTCTTTTTATATCAAAATACAATTTTGGGTAAAATTATTTCATTTACCCACTTTAAAAATAATACTATGTCGGTTTATCTTGTTTAAGAGTTTAGAAACCCCTATCGATACGGTTGTACTTCCCGCACCGACCAGAATTCATAAACACTCAACCGATAAGTCAACACAGTACAAAAACAATTTTATATCCACTAACAAGTACGCTCTCATAGCTATTATTCTCTCGACTCATTATAGAGTACTTCCGACTCTATTTAAAAATGAGTAATTTTACCCACCAAAGCCTAGGATGTCGCCAACCTAAGCTCTGATACCAACTGTCACGACCCGCCCTTCACGACCATCGAAAATCGACACAAAACACTCAACAGTATAATATGCCGACGATCGAATGCCGGAAAAGACAGATTGTAGAAGCATAAGAAAGTAGATAGAAGAAGAAAGAACTAACAAATCAGAACCTCACAGTCGCAGCGGATAAAATATAATATATAGAACAGATCTTTACACAAAATGAAAACTATATCTGTTTATATACAATACATCATCATCAGAGTATGTCATAATACAATCATCAATAACCAGTCAATCAGTCAATACAACAATCACAGCAGCGGAATAATACAAGTACGAGAAATACGTCTCGGACTCCAGCTCCTCTCCTGAGCTCCATAGCAACCTATCCTGAAAATATACTCGGTCTGACCCGAGCATTATAATAAAATAACACCCGAGTCAGTCTGGAATACCAGCGCATCATAAATACACCCAATTGATTATTAAAGTTTGAAAAATCCTTTGAAACAAAAGCATCTCGTAAGACCACGCCACAAATAAACATGTCGGGTTTTTACCTTACGATAGCTAAAACACTTTTTATAAAAATCCTTTGATACTATAATAGTGTCTAGATACAAATACTTATTAAAATAGCTGAAATTGTTACATGATTAAATTCCAGCATACTAGGTATACAAACAAATACCGTACAAGGCACGTAGGGAAAATGGATTTCCAACGAATGACTAGGCACTGGGGTACCACCTGTCACAGTACGTGGCCTAGATCACAGTACCGAGGAGTACGCCCGCTCCCCTGCAACACAAGGCCGGAATCATCCCTTACTGGATAATTCCAAGTAAAATCACCCCACGGTTGTGATCAGCAACCGCACCACTAAGCCGAAATAAAAGGGACATCTAGACAGGGATGACCTTACTCTCAAGTGGGGGCTACCCACGAAGCCTTGCTGCATAACCCCTGATTTTCAGTCATTCCCGGTTGATGAGGCTCGAGGCTAAATGATACCTTTATAGCACATATCCCTTAGAATGCCCACCGTCCACCTGACGATGTCACGAAAGCATTCGTCCATACAAGTCCGTCCCGGGTCCGAACGGAACCGAAGGCACTACCCCTACTACATCTATTTTGGAAATATCCTCAGGATTAGTAGCGACTAGCCCTTGCACTTCACAGCTCCATCTTCGACTCCGAACACGTTACACGAAACGTACAAACCGAATCGAAGTGGTTTTCGAGTCTCCAGACCTAGAATCCCGGTATACGGAAACTCGATCCCGGTCTCTTCGAAACGATCAGCGCATTTGGCCAATATTGATAGTCGGTGATTTAACTATCAATTAATGTTCACAAACATCCATACACATCCATCACACAATAAATAATCTCCATATTATTTATTTGCTTCTAATATCTTTCAAAGAGATATTTTCACATTTTCAAAACTCGTTTGAAAACAATTTCCACTCTTCCTTTACAAGGTAAATCTTTTACCCTTTATTCCCATCGGGAATAACCAAGTATAAAACAATTTGCATTTAAAACAGTTAAAATACTTTATACTGAAATATACTTTAAAATATGAAAATTACTTCTATTTATTTGCTCAAAATATAAATTTAAAATATGTGAAGAAAACTAATTATTACACATAAACTTTGATTCTTAAAAATAAGGGTTTTAGTTTAACTAAATTCAAAATAGCGTTATAAGAAGAAAAATGCTAATTTTAACAACTTAAGCTAAAACCAACTTTTAAATAATCCATTTGTAAAAATAATAAATAATATACTCCCAAATTATTTACGGTATTAAAATTATTAATTTATTTCTTTAAAAATAACGATTTCTTAAAAATACTTTTTAAAACGATTTAAAACTTAACCTTAGTTAAATAAAATCTTTTGTAAAACATTTACTTGGTTTTCCCAGGGAAACACTTTCCCGTTTCTAAACATTCCAAAGTACTCTTTCATATAAATCCACTGATTTATTTCAAGTCAATTATGTTTTACAACATAAATCCCAAATCCCATATTTAACTATGACTTCATCCGAAGTTCATACCCAATTTCCCATATCCGGAATTTCACTTTTAAATATACCATTTAAATCATTTTTCTTAAATAAACAATATCGGAGAATTTCTTACTGAAAACCATATCTACCATTTACTTAAATAAATTCCCAATGAAATACGGCATTTCAAATTATTCTATTTTCTTTTGAAACTTGTTAATTTATAGTTGACAACTCCATTTAAACATATTTTTAATTTCCGGATAACATCAGTCATTATTAAAATAAACATCGTTATTTTAAACAATTTATAATTTCATAAATTAAATTTCCAGAAAACTATACTTTCCATTTACCCATTTCATAAACTTCCCATTATATTCAAAATCCCAATTTGGCCCAATTTACATTTTCCTTTCAAATCCGATTTCAAATTTTATTCTTTGAAATTCTAAATTTAACAATTCATTTTATTTTGTAAAAACACAATTTATCCATTCATAATTAAATTCTATGATTATACTTTATACAACAATGTCACAGAACAACTAAATTTCCAGATTTATCAATCACATCATATAAACAGGTATCACTATCAATTATAAAATAATTGCTACAATTGTGAGGAATCCAGTTGGATCCCTCCAACCTGTTTCTCCCTGCATCCACAAATATTAGCACATCACAATATAAATATCAATCCAGACAGATAAACACAAATATAGACAATCAACCACACAGATATTTAAATATCAATTATTTATAATGTCAAGCATCCAGATGTGAGTGAGAATAACTCACTTTGAGTTCGGCGAGCGTTCGACATTTAAATTAAACCGGACGACGTCCGATTTAACCCAAATTTCTACTTGCCCGAAATGACTCCAAATCTGCACCATCGCGTAGCACACTTCTCCGCGATTCCAATGCATCCAAATTCGTCGCAATCTGGTGTCGTACGAACAAGTTACGAATTATCGAAGTTTGTATATAAAATTTAAACAATTTCTTTTATTTATTTATTTATTTTTTATATAAATAACGAACCAGAAAAAAATGCGCCCGCATACATGAACCCGGCCTGCCCTCATCATCTTCTCGTACGCGACAAACTCCAGCACGCAGAAACGAACCCAACGAACGCCTCCTAGGGCTTGCAACCGCGACCTCCACGATCGACATGGCTTCGATCGAACACTCCCATTGCGAAGCCCTACCCCACGCGCGGCCCTGGCCAGAAGGCGGCCAATCCCGGTCGCCTCTAGGCGATGCGAACGCCCCTCGAACGTGGGTCGAACGTGGTGGCCCCCTGTCCTCCACGCTTTCCAAATCTCGATCACGACCATATGAAACTGAAGATCTTCTCGAGCCTGACAATGTTCATGTAGGAAGTTTTTGAAATTACTTAGTGGATTTCGTGATTTTGAGGGGAGAAAAGCAAGAGGTATCGGCCATTGAATCATGAAAGTGGCGGCCGATGATAAAGATGCTAGGGTTTGAACGATTTATAATATATATATTTATAATAATATTTAATTAATAAAAATATCTCAATTTAACCGTTTACGCAAACGAACTCCAAACTACGCGTTCCGACAGGCGTTTCTAGGGTTTTTCCGCGTTCCGGACACAATGTAACAAGTTTCGTAAGCTAATTTGATCGTATACGCGAGATACGGAATTAAACGATCAATTTAAAATTAAATCGATTTCGATGCGTTTCGAGCTGCCACGATCAAACGACAACTCTGATTGTCACGAAAATTGAAATCCGATAATAACTAATTATTACGGATTCAATGGAACTGGTTTCATCGAATTCCGAGACTGTGCCCCGGAAGGCTATTTTACTCGTCTATTAAATCAGGCGATTTTCAAAATTAACGAAAACGCTTAAAATTTCACTTTTAAAATTTTATTAACTTAACAATAAATCATATAAAATTTATAAACACGTTAAAAATCATTCTGACTCAATCTAGACCAAAATCTGATTAACTTGCATTTTAATAATATTAAATTCATTTTTAAATTAATATAAACCCCAAATATTAATTTATCAACTTAAAAATTCCTCTAAAAGTCCAACAACATTATTTATGTCCGAATAGACTTTAAAATAAATTTTAAAACCATTTTATAGCTATTTACACCCAGATTCACCTTTTTATCCTAATCCCGAATATTTAATTATTATTTTTCCATTAATCAGATTCAACCAGAATTACTATAATTAAAAATTTATAGCTTATTTCATTGATTGAACCCGAATCCATTCATTTCAAAATCAATTTAGAATCCACATTAACATTTTAAAACGAATTAAATATTCAAATTCAATGGCTTAAAAATACGGGATGTTACAATGTGAACAGTATATGAGCAGATGGCAAGAAATAAAGATGATAAGGAAATGTTAAAAGAATTGTACCGGCTAATAAAAGCGAACAGTGAGCAAATTATTATTGAGGGAAAGAAGTGTCAATGGTCAGCATCTTTTTAGCTGAATAATTAAGGCAATTTTTGCTTGCGTGGGCTGCACGTTTCAAATTGGAAAAGATAAGAAAGTGGAAAATCATAGATTTTGATACCATTATAACGGATCTTTATCATCGTTTCCATCGCGTACCGGGCCTCAAAAATACAGAAATAAATATACCGCAGAGGTCAGAATGATGAGATGATCAAAATGGTATACAGATATATGTGGTATGATCATTTTTATCAAAAGTCAATATCTGGTACCGAAATGCTGCAAAAATGTCAGAAATAAGATGAACGGAGCAATAGAAGTCCAAATTTGACGAAACGAAAGATGACGTCTCACTCAGAAGATGATTTACAAATTTTCTATAGAAAAATATTCAAGTTTGAAAAACATTTTATTATCATTAATTTTAACTGATGTGAATTGAAATAAAATTACATTAGAAAATAAACTTCCATATTATCAGATGAAAATTTACCAGTTGCTATGTTAAAATAGACGTATTCCAAATATTAAATTTAAATTTCAAAATTTTATTGTTTTAAAATTTCACAAAAATTCAATTAATTAAATAAATAAAACCACTCAAATTTACGGGTTGTTACAAAACAGTTGGTAAGCCTTATGTATTTTTTTAGAATGCAATTGGGTACTATACAAATTAATCTTATTCATTTTAATTAATTAGAATGTTCAATAGTTTAAACTTGCTTTAAATTCTATCATTATTCGATTTAAGAGTTATAACTTGGATTTTTTTAATATTTTATCTTAAAATTCAGATTTCTCTGTTTCAAAATTTAGAAGTTCTCTAGTTCTTCAAAATTCACTTCATTTCAATGATAAAGAATCATCAATTAATAGAAACTTAATAATTAAACACCGGTTTCATTTCAAATTTCTTTGAAATAATATATACATATATACATACATATATATATGTATATCAAATCATGCTTAAGAAATTTTAAATAAAAATCCATTTTCAAACCACTTTGTAGCGAAGCTACTAAGTGGTCTCCCTCCACTTTAGGACTTAAAAATGAACGTCGATGATGCCGCGATTATCACCGAAATTATTTTCCAACGACAAAAGGTAGGAGAACTGAATCCACTTCTTTCAAAACTCTTTTGAAAACATTTTCCAAATCTCTTTTGAAACGTTTCTATTTGTAAAATACTTCCAAACACTACTGATATTTTATTTTCAAAACTTTAAAAACCATTTTCAAAAGCACCAGAATTTAAGTCCTCAAGTTTCCAATTTTATATTTATTTTATTTATAAATCAAGATTTATAACCATAAAATTACATTCTCTTATAACGTACAATAGTCAATAGTTTTAAGAACCATGACCAACCAATAGCAAATGATGATAATCAAATATTATCATTTTCTAACAAACAACACAATCAATTAACAAAAATCAATTTATGAAAAATTATTCTTTTAAATACATAACATAATACTAGGCAAAATTATTTCATTTACCTATTTCAAAACAATAAAGTGTCGTTCTACCATGTTCAAGTGTTTAGAAATCCCTATCAATGCTATATCATCCTATGTACCGACAAGAATTCATAAATACTCAAAAAAAAATTAACACAAAACAAAACATTTTTATAGCACTAACAAATATGCTCTCTCATATATATACACTCAACTCATTCTAGGGTATTAGCAACCCTATCTCTAATGAGTTTATCCCTATATAGGCTAAGGTATCACAAAATCAAAGCTTTGATACCAACTGTGACGACCCACCTTTTTGGACAATTTAAGTCGATAATAAACCACGCATGTCTAACTCAAACCATTCAAAAAGGAGGATTGTCAATAAGGATTAATAAGAAAATAAAAGAAAAGAAGAAAAACAAAACATAGAATCTTGCAGCAGAATGATAAAATATAATAACCAAATAAACAATTCATGAAGATGTTTTGCAAAATACATTTGATTACATTTTTACAATATAACAAGAGTTATACACACAACATGTATGATAGAATAACGCAGTGGAATAATAATAGTAAATAGTATACTAGTCTTCATCTTCATCCTCTAGAAATAATAGTTATCAATACAATGAAATGCTTAGGCTGACTCGAGCATAATGAAAGGACAAAACAGTCGAATCAGAACTAAAATATTCTCATGTAAGTCAAATCAATATCACGTGAAAAATGAGTGTAATAGCATCGGAGATGTTGCGAGATTTTACATCTCCTATCAAATGTCCAACATGCATGCAATAACTTAAGAGACGTTACAGGATTTTCCATCTCTTAAGGATCTGTAAAAATATCTATATATATTAGAATATGCTATCTATGTAATGTCTAATCAGTAAAATAAATATCAAAATAGTGTTAAGGCTTTACATTGATCCACCATAACACATTTTTATAGCATGTCGTCTATGCAGGTCATGTAACACAACCAGTAATGTCGGTAGCCAGTGAGTCCCCTATAGGTACAATACTAAACCAAAGTCATAATGGGCTCGTATAAGGATAAGTAAGACAAGGCACGTGAGACAATGCCTAAGGTAGGATTCTACCAATTTACCCTTTCTGGCTGGTCGTAACCTATATGTGGCCGACCTTGATTATCAATCCAAACAAAAAGGTGCACCCATCGAGTACAAAATCACGATAGTAATACGAGGGATCAACATCGCTAGAGGTAGCTAACCACATTGGCCAGACATGGGCTCCTGTTTTAGTCATTTTAATTATAGCATAAGTGTCAAGGCTATCCATCATCGTTCTCTTACTCCATTCTAGTAAACATTCACCAAATCAAAACACTTCATTCTGGATCATCCACCACGTACACAGTTGTTAAAGTGGTTCCAATATTGAAAGAGAGTATGCCAATAAGAGGCCCGGTCTCTTTAACAACCAAACGTCAATTTTCACACACGTTGGTATTTTTACATTTTGAAAACGATTCATAATTGATATCAAAATATCATATGCATTTCAAAATATCATTTCATTTCAAAATAGCATATTTACTCAAAATATGTCATTTTCATCTCAAAATATTATTTCAAATTCCAACTTAGTTATAACCTCATTTAACCACATTCACATTTAAATCAACAATTTAAATACAAACATTCCAACTCGTGCAGTTTGAAATTTTTAGAAATAGTTTAAACAGTTAGAAATTTAAAATAATTTAATATAAAATGGTTTGAGTCTTGAAAATGAAATATATAATAAAATAGTTTGGAAAACCAAAATAAATTGAGTATTAAAATATAGATTTTAAACGGTTTATATTAAAATAATTTATTTTGAAAATAATATCAAAACATACTGTTTCCTTCCATTTCAACAAATCTAGACCCATGTCCAAATTTCAAATCAACAAAACTCAATTTCCAATCTTTCAATTCAATTAACTAAAATTTGATTTAGTCTCAAATTAACTTGACTTCAATTTCAATTCGAATTAACTTCACTTTCGAACGTTCATTTTTAACTTCAAATTCGATTCAACAATTCAATTCAATGATTTAAAATTTCAATTCAATTCTTATTTTAAACCATTTCAATTTATATCGATTTCAAGTCTAATTTCAATTTAACAATCTAAAATACTTAAATTGAATTAAACTCCATTGTTAAATTTTAAGGTCCAAATCTTTAAAATAATCAGATTTTCCGAATTAAAGTCATACATCGATTATAACTTCACATTTCCAATTCAATTCTTTAAAATAATTTCTTTTAACCAATTTCAATTTCAACATTTCAAAGCTTGAATTAGAAAATAATTTAATTTATATAAGTCCACAATTTATTTCCTTTAAAATGATATCGTTGACCAAAATCCAAAATCAAGATTTTAAAACCATTTAATTTAACCAATCTGATGTCTGTATATAATTTTCGATCCTATGTCCAAGTGAATAGTTATTTCCAAATTTAATCGCATGGATGGATATATGTCATTTCAACCCAAAATTAAATGTCATGGGTATATATCATTTCAACCTATTTCTTAATTTATTCGAATAATTCAAATAACAGTTTATATGTTGTCACTTAATATATAGAGTGATGGCAAGGATATATAAAAATAAATAAACATCCAATCATACAAAATGTAAACAAATAGACATCCATCACAACCAACTTTCAAATCAGCTAATAAATCACCGCAATTAACTAGTTATCAATATCAGGTATTAACTAGCAATTTAATTTCAATATTAATTTAAATGACAATATAATTCAATAAAATTCAATTTCAATGAAAATGTCAACTTAAACTATCAAACAGCAACCAATAACATTCTTATCACTTCATAAATTTAATTCAACAAACATAAGAAGATTTAGTATTACGTAAGTGGGTTAAATCACTCACCTTTGATTTTTAGCCCATTTAAAATCCAAACGAAGACCCAAATTTCAACAGTCTCTAAATGCAGCTAAAATAGTTTCATGTTGTCCTAAATTTCAATACGAGTCCAACGGAAGAAACCATGTGTCAATCAGAGTTTGTATGCAAAAGTTATAAAGGTTAGAAGCTTCAGGGTTAAATTTGCAAATATAAAAATTACAAAGACTTTTTTGCAAAATTACCCTCTAGCTAGATCTAGTCAATGCCGAGACCACCTTCATCCAGTCAATTTTGAATACGATTTCCCATCACCTTAGAGTTCCCTATTCCATGAGACCACTTGCATCTGAAAGCTATCGACCTCCATTACGCAACTGAACTGCCAACATCTCCTATAGATGCTCCAATCGCCACCAATCGACGGTCAAAGTTGCAGCGATGATCAACTTCCAAGTCATATTTTGGCCATACCATTGCTCCATTTTAAAATCAAAACTAGATCTGGAATCTACTCATTGAGTTCTACAATACCCAAAAGTCGATTTCGCTAATTGATGCTCCGATCAAAAACCCTCAAATTAAATTACCCCTTTGACTTCGCAACCATCACCTTTGACCGCAATTCCCGTTTTATCCGAGCGTTGTTTTCAAAAACGAACACCACACACTGACTCCATTCGTCGACAACTTTTAAACGGTATATTATATGATATTATTTGAAGAGTCTGAATTTTAATCGTTTTATTTGATTTGCTAATTGTCATTAGACTGCAATTTGGGTTGATTTCGAGATTATGGATGAAAAAATGAAGTGGAGGCTGATGCTAGGGTTTATAACAACATATATATATATAGTAGAAAGCCTAGCGTAGATTATCGGGCTAACCTAGTTACAAAGCCCGAAAACCCCAATTTCTGCACAGACATACAAATAGGTTGAATAATATATCAATTTGTATATTTTAGACGTTTTTGAATTCAATAAAATAAGTCTCGGAACCTAATTCCATTGTATATATAAGTTACTTTCACAATCAAATTATATTATTTAAATTCCTTTAATTTGACTTAGACGAGTTTCGAGCTCGCATAGTCAAATGATAGTCCAATCGTTACGAAACTTGAAATCCTATAATAATTCGCTATTACGGATCTGATGAAACTGGTTTTATTGAAATCCAAGACAGTGCCCAAAAGGACCAATTTTCACGTTAATTAAATAAATTATTATTTTAACCACTTTTAAATTCTAAATTAAAAGTTAACCATTTTCAACATTCCTGATTACACTGGAATTGATAATCTTTTACAATTCAATTTTTCATGTTAAATCCAATATTTTAATATTACATTAATTTCAACATTAAATTACAATAAAAATAAAACCTAGTTTATTATAATTTAAATGTCAACAAATTCTTTTATTTTGATTCACATTCTTATTATTAAATCAACAATTCCCTTATGAAATTTATTAACATAAGTTTTCATTTTATTTCACTCAAACTTTTCAGTTAGCATCTTTTCTTATATTAACTACAAAATTTTAATTCTATTTAATTTCCATTGATTTCTAAATTAATTTCAAACGGATTTAATAATAAGATGATAAATAAAACAATTGTTATTCATTAATAATTCATATCTATTAACTTATTGTTTACAACAAGGATTATAAATACTTACCATAAACCGATTTCATATTCTATATAAAAACCAGTTTCAATTAAATAGCATATATTTTCACCATTATATCCAACATTTAATTTATTCCTTATTTACAATTATAACTAAATTAACTTTACAATTATTTCAATTGATTGAAATTACATTAAAATAGTTGTCAATAACATTCAAACAATATTATTAAATTATATTCTAATAATTATTTATTTATAAATCATAAATTTTAAAATCTCTCATAGTATTAAATTCCAAAATCTTATTAAATTTAATATCTATAATTATCAAAAATATGGGCCGTTACAATGAAGTTGTTAGTTTTAGAATTCGAGCGGGATAGTGAAATGGTGACTAGCATTTGGCATCCTCTAGGACAGAAAAGTCTCATAAAAGTTTAAAAGAAATTTCTACATAACGACAATCAGGCGGGCGATGATGTATGGTATAGAATGTCGGCCTGCTAAAAGATAACATGTCCAGAAGATAAGTGTAGCAAAGATGTGTATACTGCGATGGAGCTGTGGTCATACAAGACGAAACCGAATTAGAAATAATGATACACATAACAAACTTAGAGTAGCACTAATTGAAGAGAAGCTAGTCCAACACCCGTTAAAATGGTTTAGACATCTCCAACAGTGGCCTCCCGAAGCACTTGTCGCGTTAGAATTATAGGTCGCATCAAATGCTCAAAGAGAGGTAGAGATCGACCAAGGTTGACATGTGAGGAAGTAGTAAAAAGGGACTTGAGGGATTGGAATATATCGGTAGTGCTGGGGTCGGATAGGAGCACGTGAAAGTTAGCGATCCACATACCAGAACCATGAACTCTGAGTTTATTTTTTGCTTAGAGTTGGTTTGGAGGTAGTGCTATAAGCTTTGGATTATAGGACAATGAATATGAGCCTAACATGTAGTGTTTGGTCTTCTCCTTATTATTAATACCATTATTACTATTATTATCATGCTTTTTTAATTTCTTTATATATTTTTTTATCTTTATTTTTATTTTATTTATTATTATTATTTATTTAATTATTTTACTTTATTTTATTACCGGTTTGTAAATTGACTTTCAAATTGACTTTGTCATTTAGTTTTGGGCTCCAACTCTAGCCGACCCCAACTTGTTTGGGAATAATGACTTAGTTGTTGTTGTTGGATAATTTATAAAATTGATAAAATTAGGATAGATTTTTTATAGAATGGAGATAATCAAAATTGTAATTCGAAATGTCTTGTTAAATGGGAAATGGTTGTAAGTCTAAAAATGAGGGAGGGTTAGGAATTATAAATTACATAACTTGAATATATCTTTATTAGATTAATGGTTATGGAACTTTTATACGATAATGAAAATTTGCTATGGAAAGAATTAATTTCGAACCAATGGTATGGTGATATTTTTAATTTATACTATAATACTGTTAACAATTTAAATGATATATCTTACTTTTGGAAATTGGTAATATTAAATATTGACATTTATAATCTTGGTATTAATAATGTTATTCATGTTGACAATAATACTTCCTTTTTAGCATGACTGTTGGATCTTGGTTATTCCACTTAAAGTGGAATTTTTGAGAGTTATGTAATATTTGCAATTTCAAAAATGTATTACTTTTAAAATTTTATAGATAAAGTTTAAATTTTCTTTGGTAATTTTGATTTGATTATATGCTTGTGAGCTATACTTTAGAACAATTTGCATTATTGTATGCTAAATTAGAGCTTTACAAAGCGTCATTGTCTTAGTGGTTAAGTGCTTCGACTTTGGTGCGAGAGGTCACAAGTTCGAAACTTGCATAGCGTGATTCGAATATTTATTGACAAAGTGTGATTTGTGATATGTTGTATCTCAGTACCATTTCAAAAAAAATTAGAGCATTGCAATATAAATAATGATAATGAGAAAGATTAAAATTAAGTATTGGGATAAGAGCAAGAAATATTCATCTCATTCATTTTATAATTTTATAAACTTTTCGAGGACTAAATTGAGATTATTTAAATACATGTAGAAAGTTAATATATCTCCTAGAGCGAAAATGCATATGTGGTTAATTTTGCAAGGAATATTAAATACTATAAAACGTTTAAAAAAATAAAAATATTTTTAATAACAGAAAATGTTATTTTTGTAATAATAAATTGGAAAAAATTACATACATATATTTTGAACATAATATAACTAGATTTATTCTAACGAGTATATATGCACGCCCAAGTGGGCTTGCATCTAATCACAATGTGCATGCATTTTTAGTTGCACCTATGTAAATAAATTTGATAGTAGCATTGCCAACATAAACTACACCTGAGACAATGACCGAGAAGATTGAGACAACTGAAGAACATTCATAGAAGCAATAACTTGGAAGCATTCGTAGTTTTATCTTTCTTTTCTTTTGTTTTTAGTTTATGAACGTATACCGTAGTTCTCCATGGTGATTAACAGTTAACAGGCTACATCCCCATATTTAAACTTCGTCTAGGCAGAGGCTGCTAATTTTTTTTGTTCATACTATAATAACTTCTTTATACTAACTCGGAACAAGGAGAGACTTCGACCAATGAACTTCCATCTAAATTACGAACAATATGGAACATACGGATGCTTCATCTCTTGAACGGACACTGTAGTTCCCTATGGTGACTAACAGTTGTACTTAGAAAATAACATGCTACATCATGTTTGAACTCCGCCTAGGCAGAAACCGTTATTTTTTTGTTCATACTATAATAACTTCTTCATACTAACTCGGAATTAGGTGAAACATCGATCGATGAACTTCCACCTAAATTATGGACAATATGGAGCACTCAGATGCTTCATCTTGTGAACGCACGCTGTAGTTCTCCATGGTGACTAATAGTTGTACTTAGAGAATAACATGCTAAATCCCCATATTTGAACACACCCTACGCAGAAGCCGCTATTTTTTTATTTAGACTGCAATAACTTCTTCATACTAACTCGAAATTAGGCGAGACTTCGACCGATGAAATCCTACCTAAATTATGGACAATATGGAACACTCGTATACTTCATCTTATGAACGTATATCATAGTCCTCCATGGTAATTAACAGTTGTGCTTAGAAAATAACAGGCTACATTTCCATATTTGAACTCCGTTTAGGCAGAAGCCGCTATTTTTTTGTTCACATGGAAATAACTTCTTCATACTAACTCAGAATCAAGCGAAACTTCGACTGATGAACTCCCACCTAAATTATGGACAATACGAAACAATCGGATACTTCATCTTTTGAATGCATACTGTAGTTTTTTATGGTGACTTACGGTTGTGCTTAGAAAATAACAGGCTACATCTCTATAATTGAACTCTGCCTAGGCAGAAACCGCTATTCTTTTTTGAAGATTGCAATAACTTCTTCATAATAACTCGAAATTAGACGAGACTTCGATCAATGAACTCCCACCTAAATTACGGATGATATGGAATGCTCGGATACTTCATCTTATGAACACACACTGTAGTTCTCCATGGTGGTTAATAGTTGTACTTAGAAAGAAACATGCCACATCCCCATATTTGAACTTCGCCTAGGCAAAGGGCGCAATTTTTTTGTTTAAACTGTAGTAACTTCTTCATAGTAATTCGGAATCATGCGAGACTTCGACCGATGAACTCTCACCTAAATTACGGACAATATGGAATATTCTGATGCTTCAACTTGTGAACTCACACTGTAGTTCTCCATGGTGACTAATAGTTGAAAAATAACATGCTACCTCCTTATATTTGAACTCCACCTTGACAGAATCCGCTATTTTTTTTGTTCGGACTGTAATAACTTCTTCATACTGACTCGAAATCAGGCGAGATTTCGACTAATGAACTCCCACCTAAATTACATATAATATGAAACACTTAGATACTTTATCTTATGAACGTATATTGTAGTTCTCTATGATATTCAACGACTGTACTTAGAAAATAACAGGCTGCATTCCCATATTTGAACTCCGCTTAGGCAGAAGTCAATATTTTTTTATTCAAACTGCGACAACTTCTTCATACAAACTTGGGATTAGGCGAGACTTCGACCAATGAAATCCCACCTAATTTACGGACAATATGGAACGCTCGGATACTTCAACTTATGAACGTATATTGTAGTTCTCCATGGTGACTAACGGTTGTACTTAGAAAATAACATGCTACTCCCCATAATTGAACTCGGACTAGCTATGTTTTTGTTCATACTGCAATTACTTCTTCATTTCCGCTTATGAACCTATATCATAGTTCTCCATAGTGATTAATGGTTGTACTTAGAAAATAACATGCGACATCCTCATATTTGAACTCCGCCTGGGCAGAAGCCGCTATTTTTTGTTAAGAATGCAATAACTTCTTCATAATAACATAGAATCAGGCAAGATTTCGATAGACGAATTTCCACCTAAATTACGGACAATATGGAACACTCGGATTCTTCACCTAACACACACTATAGTTCTTCATGGTGACTAACAGTTGTCTTTAGAAAATAACAGGCTACGTCCCCATATTTGAACTCCCCTTAGGCAAAAGCAGCTATCTTTTTGTTCAGACCGCGATAACTTCTTCATACTAACTCGAAATCAAGCGAGACTTCGACCGATGAACTTCCATCTAAATTACGGACAATATGAAACACACGAATACTTCATCTTATGAACGTATACCTTAGTTCTCCATAGTGATTAATGGTTGTACTTGAGAATAACAAGCTACATCCCTATATTTGAACTCTACCTAGGAAAAAGCCAATATTTTTTGTTCATACTACAATAACTTCTTCATACTAACTCAGAATCGGGCGAGACTTCGATCGATAAACTCTCATCTAGATTATGGACAGTATGGAATTCTTGGATACTTCAGCTTATGAACGTATATCGCAGTTCTCCATGGTGATTAATAGTTGGACTTAGAAAATAATATGGTACATCCTCGTATTTGAACTCTACCTAAGCAGAAGCCGCTATTTTTTTGTTCAGAAAGCAATAACTTCTTCATAATAACTCAGAATCAAGCGAGACTTTGACCGATGAACTCCTACCTTAATTACGAACAATGTGGAACGCTCGGATGCTTCATCTTATAAACGCACACTGTAGTTCTCATTGATGACTAACAGTTGTAATTTGAAAATAACAGGCTACGCTCCATATTTGAACTCCGCCTAGGCAGAAGCCGTTATTTTTTTTGTTCCGCTATTTTTTTTGTTCAGACTGTAGTAACTTTTTCATACTAACTCAGAATCAGGCAAGGCTTCGATCGATGAACTTTCACCTAAATTACGAACAATATAGAACACTCGAATACTTCAGGTTATGAACATATATTGTGGTTCTCCATGGTGATTAATAGTTATATTTAGAAAATAACAGGCTACATCCTCAATATTGAATACTATTTCTATATGAGATGTAAAAGGGTATATTTAGAATTTTAAAAGGACACTTAGTAAATCTGTTCAATGAATTCTTTTTATTAGTAGTAAAGATAAAAACTCTTAGTATATTTTATTTTAATTTAAATTGTAGACATATACCGACTGTGAATTATATTGGAATAATATTAAATTTTATTATAAGGATCACAACAGGTTTTTACTTGACATTATTTACACAATAACATGTTGGTATTTTTGGTTTGACAGAAACCAACGTGTATTTAATTATATTAGTATTGATTCGGAAAATTTAATATATGTAATTTCTCTATTTAATTTTAATTGGATTTCAAATTCCAATCATAAATTAAATGAAAATTCAGGTTTTAAAGAGTTTCTTAAAAAAATAAAAACTCATATTGAGTCTTTAAAGAACAAAATCATTATAAATAACGGAGAAAATAGTAAAAGTTAAATGTAGTTTCCTTGGATAATCATACTATGGTAAATTTTGATTCTTCTCTTTTATTAGGATTTTAGTATGTTATACTCTTTATTGTTTCCTTACTTAATGTTAATTAAAATATTGTTTGCTCTATGTCTTTTAATATTAGTTTAGTCATTAATGTGTTTGTATGGTGTTTGAGGGTATGTTCTCATGTTTTTACGTTATGAAATATTGTTTGATATGTGTATTTTGTTCACTGAAAATCATATAGATAGTGCAGTTGCAGGTAACTAGTCCAATGTTTGTAGTGCCACTTGCAGGTAAATAGTTTTGTGGTTTAATTAACTAGGTGAAGTTAAGATAGATATTTTACTACATGTTCTTTTGATGTTTATAGAAGCTTACTAATGTATATAACAGCTTACTAATGAATATATGACTGATCTAGAACAAAATATGCAAAGATTTGTACATGTTTCAGTTGTTTAAATTAGTATGCTATGTGTGCTGTCTGGTAGTTGAGTTAGGTAGTAAAAATATGGAGTTGATACTGTTATGTAGTAAAAATATGGAGTTGATACTGTTATGACCTCAAAAACTAATTAAGGTAATTTCGTGTGTGACAAATACAGGAATCTAATACATATGAATAGCCAATTGGACCACTGTCTTTTATTCTTAAATAATTATTTAACGATTTCTTTTTGCTTCTGTGTGAAGGTGAGTTTATAAATATGTATATAGTTTGGACTTGAAAAACTATTTTATATAATGTATTCATGTGGTTAATCGAGCTCTATATAACATTTGACAAATCAAACGATCATGTACATGGTGCATTCAATTATTTGTCATAGGAAAACCATTTTAATTCAAATTTGAGAGAAACCAGAGTCGTTGATATTCAAATTATTGCACTCTTTACCTGTATAGGTTTTACCACATCAAAGCTTAAATACCATATCATCCGTGTGTGGATAGTGATCTTAATGCATAGCTGTTCTACATCAAAATATGATGGTAGCAACATTTGAGAGCAACCAAGTTGAATGTCATGCATTTTATACTGGTGTTGCTAAAGTTCTTGATGATAACTATACTTTTAATACACAAACAGCCCTGCAAACTGTTACTGTTGGAAACAATGGCTTGGCTGAGTCGTGGACTACGTCACTCTTTTGAAGACGTTTCGGCGATCTGCTATGTTGTGCAAAGCAGTTCGGATTCAATCGCCGCCGCCTCTAGGATAAAACAGCCTCTCAAGTGTGGGGGTATCGATTTGTTTGCACGTACGAACCGATTCTAGTTTGCACTCAAATTTTTTTTTTTGGATTTATGAAGAATGATACGAATTAATACTGTAGTTCTTTCTGTTTCGTCTTCTTATCAGTTAAGAAGACGGAATAGCAAAAGAACGTTACTGGCTGGGGGACGTGGTCTTGAAAAACGGATCTGAGAAAATAACGGGTCAAAATAATGAACGTTGCATAACGTTCTCTAATACGGTCTGATTTGACCGTTCCAGCTCGGTCAAAACGGTTAAAGAAATTTGCACAAAAAATATAAGTGTTACACCACTACAAGCCCGAACCCGAACCGGGTCGGTCGGTCGGTCGCGCGCGCGTGTGTGGTGGGCAAGTATGGTCTCCCTCCTCACAAAAGAGCATCATTGGGTGCCCAAAGGGCCCAACTTAGCTTCAAAGAATCAAGTATAAATACTTGATTGTTTCATATAGTCCTACAATGTGGGACTATTCACATATAGGAGCCATCCATTCACTTAGTCAATTTTTTAATAATTCACTTATTTTAAGAACATTTCCAACAATCCCCCACTTGAATTTTTAAAAAACAATTTCGAGCAATTTCTGAAAAAACATAAGATTGTGCATAAACAAAGGTGTCTTTCGACTTGAACCTTTGCATAGTGGATAGGATTCAGTTTTTACTAGAGTGACACGTAGTCTTGAACTCTATTCCTGACATCAGACCACACACAATCTTTCTAGAGTGCAATCAGGTAAGCCCGTGCATTTATGGCCATGCACGTCCATCCCAGTTTAGTGAATGCTCTAGGAGTTTTGCCCAAAACTCCATAGGAAACGGCCAAATTTCCACATTCACATAGGTGAGTCTATCAAGAGTACTCCTGAAGGTAGGTACTCCACTCCAAAAGGAGTATAGATCTCATTAAGAGTTTCTATTAGCTCAACCTCTAATCACTTCAGGAATATATGCTTCTATATATATGAAAAATAGCATATTCAACTCATATCACTACACAACTTGTTCTTACCCATTGAACCTAGTTCTTGGGATCTCCAGTCATTAGGTCGGGTTACCATTGTGCGTGACTCAACAATCTAAGGGCAATAGTCCCATTTTTCTAGAAGTTGTAAAGACTTTCTCTCTGGCCAGTCCTTTCGTCAAAGGATCTGCCAAATTCTCCTCACTGCGTATGTGATCCACTCTAACAGCTCCTGAAGAGAGTAACTCTCTAACAGTGTTGTGCTTACGATGTATCTGTCGTCTCTTACCATTATAATAACGGTTCTGTACTTTTGCAATAGCCGTGGTACTATCGCAATGGATCAACACAGCTGGTATCGGTTTTTCCCATAAGGGAATCTCAGCTAGCAGATTTCTTAAATACTCTGCTTCTTCACTAGCTGTAGCTAGTGCTATCATCTCAGACTCCATAGTAGACTGAGCCAAAATAGTCTGTTTCTTGGATTTCCAAGAAACAGCTCCTCCAGCAATGCTAAATATATAGCCACTGGTTGCTTTTGAATCATCAGATAAAGTATTCCAGTCTGCATCGGTATAACCTTCAAGGACAGCTGGAAACTTTTCATAATGTAACCCTAGGTTCATGGTTCGTTTTAGGTATCTCATGACCCTCTCAATAGCATGCCAATGCTCTATACCAGGTCTACTAGTAAACCTGCATAATAATCCCACGACATAGGCAATGTCAGGTCTAGTACAATCAGTGGCATACCTAAGGCTGCCAATGATGCTTGCATAATCAGACTGTCTTACACCTTCACCAGTGTTCTTGAATAGCTTTACACTAGGATCATATGGTGTACATGCAGGTTTACAGTCAAAGTAATTGTATTTCTTTAAGATCTTCTCAATATAATGAGATTGATCCAAAGAAAGTCCCTTATCAGACCTAGTAATCTTAATACCAAGGATTACACTTGCTTCACCTAGATCTTTCATATCAAAATTGGCACTTAACAAAGATTTAACAGTGTTTATGGCATGAATGTTTGATCCAAAAATAAGTAGATCATCTACATACAAACATATTATAGTGCAAATGTCATTTTCAGATTTATAATAAATGCATTTGTCACTTTCATTAACTTTGAAACCATTAGAGATTATTAAGTTATCAAATTTTTCATGCCATTGTTTAGGTGCTTGTTTTAAACTTTATGTTCTTGACCATGAATTACAAAACCTTCCGGTTGGTCCATATAAATTTCCTCTTCTAATTCACCATTTAAAAAAGCAGTTTTAACATCCATTTGGTGTATAATTAAATTATGAATAGATGCTAATGAAATTAGTACTCGAATGGATGTGATTCTAGTTACAGGTGAAAAAGTATCAAAAAAGTCTACATTTTCTCTTTGCCTAAAACCTTTAGCTACCAAACGGGCTTTATATTTATCAACTGTGCCATCAGGTTTTAATTTCTTTTTAAGCACCCATTTACAGCCTATAGACTTACAACCAGGTGGTAAATCTACTAAGTGCCAAGTCTTATTGGATTCCAAGGAATCCATCTCATCATTTATAGCCTCTTGCCAAAAATCGGCATCTAATGAAGATAAGGCTTCTTGGAGGTTTGCGGGATCCTCCTCTATAGTAAAAGTGCAAAAATCTGAGCCAAAGTCTTTATCAACTCTTGGTCTTTTACTTCTTCTAGGTTCAATTTCAAAAGATTCATTAAGTTCTGTTCCAGTAGGCACGGTGTTATTTGACGTGCCCCCACTATTCCTTAATTTAAAAGGAAACTTAGTTTCATAAAAATCAGCATCATTAGATTCTACTATATTATGTGTATTCAGGTTATAAAATCTATATGCTTTGCTATTAACAGCATAGCCAATAAATACACATTCATATGCTCTACTAGCTAATTTTATTCTCTTAGGGTCAGGTATACGAACATATGCCAAACATCCCCAAGTTCTAAAGTAAGATAAATTTGGTTTATAATTTCTTAAAATTTCAAAAGGTGAAATCTTTTTTTTTTTTAGGGATTCTATTCAATACATAGCATACAGTCAATAAAATATCCCCCCACCAATGTTTTGCTGCACCCGAATTTAATAAAATAGCTACAACTAATTTGGTAAAGGTCCTATTTTTTCTTTCAGCTTTACCGTTCATTTCAGGTGAATAAGGTGCAGTTCTCTCATGAATTATACCATTCAATTTATAAAAATCAAGAAAAGGACTAGACTCATATTCTGTTCCTCTATCACTACGAAGTCTCTTAATTTTCTTATTAGATTGATTCTCGATTTCAGTTTTAAATAATTTAAACATCTCAAATGCATCACTTTTATTTTTCATAAGATATACATAAGTGAAATCAGAGCCATCATCAATGAAAGTGATAAAGTAACGGTGTCCATGTCTAGTCAAAGTGCCATCAAGCTCACATATGTCAGAATGAATTAAATCTAAGGGTTCAGAAATTCTATCAACTGATTTATGGGGTTTCTTAGTGATTTTTGCTTGACTACAGAATTCACACTTATCAAAATCAGTTTGTGACATTTTAGGAATTAAATCTAAGGTGCTCATGTTATGAATAATACGTTTATTTACATGACATAATCTAGAGTGCCAAATATTAAAATCACATAACATATAAGCAGAACTGGTTACTTTATTAGATTCAACATTAAGTTTAAACATACCCTCACAAGCATAAACCTTCCCTACAAACATCCCCTTATAATTCAAAGTGTACAAATCAGCCCCTATAACTTGAGTAAAACCAGCCTTATTAAGGAGAAATCCAGAAACCAGATTCTTTCTCATCTCTGGAGTATGCATCACATCTTTCAAGAGAACTGTCTTTCCAGAGGTAAAATTTAATTCCACATTTCCAATGCCAGCAACTGTAGTGGTGTGAGAATCTCCTAACAACACTTTCTTATCATCAGCAACCGTGTATGTACTGAACATAGCACGATCGTAGCAGACATGGCGGGATGCACCAGTGTCTATCCACCAACCCTCTGATCCACCAACTAGGTGAATCTCAGAAATCATAGCCGTAAGAGGCTCCTCAGTCAGGTTAGCCTGCGGTGCAGGGCCTGGTATGTTCCTACACTTGCGTGCCATATGACCTTGTTTTCCACAGTTGTAACACAGAAACAACTGTCCAGTATCATTTCTTTGGGTCGGTTTCTGCTGTGCTTTTTGGTTCCCTTACGGGTTCCAATTCTGTTTGTTGCGGTTGCGGTTCTGATTCTTAAAGTTTTTCGGATTCGGTTTCAGAACCGCGGGCTTGGACTTTTTAGTGTTGTTGTTGGCGACAACAAGCACTTCCTCTTTCTGGTCCGGCTTACGAGCCTCCTCCTCAATACGGAGGCGAGTTATCAAGCTCTCTAAGGAGAATTCCTTAGTCTTGTGCCTAAGCACATTCTTAAAGTCTTTCCAACCTGGGGGCAGTTTATCAATAATAGCAGAAACTTGAAACTGTTCATCCAAACTCATACCTTCGGAGATGATCTCATGAGTGATTTTCTGAAGCTCATGAGACTGCATCTCTACTGACCTGTCATCCGTCATCTGGTATTTCAGGTAGCGGCTGACTGCATATTTCTTCGCTCCAGCCTCTTCCGTATCATATTTCTTTTGCAGCGCTTCCCAGATTTCTTTGGCTGACTTGTCTGAGTTGTAGTAGTCGTAGAGGTCATCACTGAGGCCGTTGAGTATGAAGTTCCTGCACAGGTAGTCTTGCTCTGTCTAGTTCTGCAATTGGTTCGATTTTTCTGTCCAGGCTCGCATGAGATCTGTGTCAGCTTCATCTGGCCTGTCCGGTAGCTGCGGTTTGTCAGTTGTCAGCGCAGCCACGACCTTTCTCATGGTGAGAAAAAATTCCATTTTCTGTCTCCAGCGTTTGAAGTGGAGGCCTTCGAATCTGAAAGGCGCAGCAGTGACCATCGGGACGTGGAAGAGGGAAGAGGGAGCAGCGGCATCTAGATCTGCAGCGGAAGTCATTGTCGTTGGCGTCGTCTTCAAATTGTTGGAAACAATGGCTTGGCTGAGTCGTGGACTACGTCACTCTCTTGAAGAAGTTTCAGCGATCTGCTATGTTGTGCAAAGCAGTTCGGATTCAATCGCCGCCGCCTCTAGGATAAAACAGCCTCTCAAGTGTGGGGGTATCGATTCGTTTTCACGTACGAACCCATTCTAGTTTGCACTCAATTTTTTTTTTTGGATTTATGAAGAATGATACGAATTAATACTGTAGTTCTTTCTGTTTCGTCTTCTTATCAGTTAAGAAGACGGAATAGCAAAAGAACGTTACTGGCTGGGGGACGTGGTCTTGAAAAATGGATCTGAGAAAATAATGGGTCAAAATAATGAAACCAAAAATATAAGTGTTACACCACTACAAGCCCGGCATTCTAGTTTGCACTCAATTTTTTTTTTTTGGATTTATGAAGAATGATACGAATTAATACTGTAGTTCTTTCTGTTTCGTCTTCTTATCAGTTAAGAAGACGGAATAGCAAAAGAACGTTACTGGCTGGGGGACGTGGTCTTGAAAAATGGATCTGAGAAAATAATGGGTCGAAATAATGAAACCAAAAATATAAGTGTTACACCACTACAAGCCCGGCCCGGTCGGTCGCGCGCGCGCGTGTGGTGGTCAAGCATGGTCTCCCTCCTCACAAAAGAGCATCATTGGGTGCCCAAATGGCCCAACTTAGCTTCAAAGAATCAAGTATAAATACTTGATTCTTTCATATAGTCCTACAACGTGGGACTATTCACATATAGGAGCCATCCATTCACTTAGTCAATTTTTTAATAATTCACTTATTTTAAGAACATTTCCAACAGTTACATACGTAGAAAGAGAAATACTATGTTATCTTTTGTTATTCACGTGGGTGTACAGTTAGTAGAATAAATTAACTGTTTATATTTGTTTCAGGCTTGTTAATGTATATTCCAAGCTTTCATCTTAGATATGCTGATAAATGTCATATATAGTTTATTTGTTTGATTTTAGATCCAGTTGTACATAGTGTTTACACATTACAATGGAACACTTATTCTAATAACAGAGTCAAATAGAAATGTAGTGACATTATAACCCATAATAAATAACATCAGCAGTGTTTTAGACGACAAAGCTCAATACAAAAATGCTCTAAATGCTAAAGGAATATTGGGATACATAGCAATCTATTGTCAATCGGCGGCTATGTCTGTTATCAAAAACAAAGCAAAATCTGAATTCTAAATGTTTATTTTATTGTATGCTTTTTCAACTGTGTACACAAGATGTATACGAAATTATCTATTGGTCTGATACATTCACAAATTTGACGAGTTACTTGCGTTCTACTGCTCTCACGCTGCATGAAAAGCAACGAGATTTCAAAATTTGTGTATATGCTCCTTTCTACACCAGTTTTAGTAGTTCCACATACATCTACTACTTGCAAGTTAATTCTGCGATTAAATTTTGATCGCACAAAGTTGTTCTTGCCTTAATCAAACCGACCGTAGGGAAGTTTGCTTACTTCTACTAGCCAAAATCAATTTCTCTGAAGCCCAACTAATGCTGCCTCTGTTTTTTTTCGTTTCCCATATGTTTCTCTCTCGTCCTATTCTCCAGTCGCGTCCTTGTTCTCCGTTCTCGATCCAAATTTTCGGATCCAACTTTTCAGCTTCAAACCATTCCGTGGCTCCTTTCTCTTCATTTGAATTACAGCCGAGTTGCAGATTTATAACACCAAATTCTCGATGAACAATCACCATCGCTTCCAGAATCTCCCAAATCGCCAAAAGCTAATCCCACACTCCGCAAGGAACCCTCCTTTTCCCGCTGGTGCGGAGAATCCATCGAAGATCCTCCTTTAAATCTCGATCACTCTCCCTCTCCATCATTCGACCGAATCTCAATCGACTCCGATGATTTTGAGCTCCCATTACTCAGTTCGCCTTCTGAAATCGACGCGCATCATACATCTAATTCATTCAGACAGAGAAGTCACACCACGAATGATAATGATCATAATAAAGATAGGAAGTTATTTGGATTGGATGTGGAGAGTGGACTGCATGTTAGTCAGTCGCAAACGAAGCTCGATCAACTGGAGAATGAGTACAATTTGTACGGTTATTGTTCGGGTTCTTCTTCTTGGATTGCTGTGGTTGCAAGGACTGTGTTTTATATTCTAATTTGGTACTCCTTGAGTACTTGTTTGACACTGTGAGTTTTTTGTTTAATAGTTATAGTGTATCATTTTATCGGGTGCTGCTATCTACTCAGTAATTGATTTTCATATGCTATTTAAACGAGAAAAAAAACTAGAAGCTATAATGCATGAGTGTGGTGTAGAAAGAGTATTCATTTTTAATGGGTGAGTGTATGAAACTGGAGTTTATATAGTTGCACGATTTAATATTGGGTTTGATGTTAGAACTTGGATGTACTTTGTTTTTTCAGCATTTTATGGTGTTTGTTATTATAGGTATAATAAAGCACTGTTAGGAGATAAATTAGGGAAGTTTCCAGCCCCGCTGTTGATGAATACTTTTCATTTTGGACTGCAAGCGGTATTGTCCAAGGTTATTGGATGCTTTCAGCTGCGGGAGGGAACTACTCCAATCACATGGAGGGATTACTTTGTGAAAGACAAGTCATGCTCAACTGTAGTTACATTTTTAGTTTGTAGCTTGTTATGTTATGATTTTTTTTTTGTTGAAGCATCACTGTTGATTTCTTATTAGTTATTTATGTACTATTCTCTATGATTGTACACAGTTTGGGTTAAGAAGGAAAACAAATAAATACAAGAATTTTCCCCCACCAAATCTCACCTAATCCATCCATCTCTTTTATCAGTTTTTCCTATTCGAATTATTCTATGTTCAAATTTTCTTGATCAGGTTAATTTGTCATACAGTGAACTTCTAACTCATTAATTTGTTGGACATTGAACTTCTAACTCTTTTGTAATAACCGATGCTAAATATATGCTAATACATATTAGTCAGTTTATTAATTTATATGTTTGCTAAAATGTTGCTCAAATGAAACTAAACCAATCAATAAGATATATTATTAATCCTCTTTCGTGTTAATTTTTTTTTCTACAATAAATAATAATTCTTACAAAGAAAACGGAGTGCTAGAGAGTTCGGTGCATACTTATTCAGAAGTTTAAAGACCGTTCTAGATTACTTGGGTATAAAATAAGATCAAAAAGTTTGCAATTAAAATTAAAAGATCAAAAAATGTATGTGCATCACGGAATTTAATATTTCAGTACAAATATTATCTACGTATGTGTCTTCCATCCGAACACCTATCTGGATATGGAAAAATTCGACTGTTCTAATGGTATTTTTTTTCATCGATTTTTTGGTTTTCTACTTTATTTTTCTACGATTTGGTTTGATTACACCTAAAAACTGTAACTTTAATTTATTGATTGAAAATAAATTGGATCGGATCCTAATTGCTATAAAAGTCTGAAGAAGCACTGTAACTTTGGAGAACTGGGATTAGATATTTAATCCGAGAAATGCAGACGATGTGTTCGCTGTATTCTTTTATTGTTGTATTTAGGTGTCAAGACCTCAGTCATAAGATATTCTTCTATTGAACTGAAGTGAAGCTGGCACTAAGGACTGCTGCGATGAGCTATCATGACAGACTACGCTGGCCTGAGCTGCTTCAATTTGCTGAAGGAAGGAAGCAACTGACCCAGGGACTGCTGCAATGAGCAAGCATGATAGCCTACACTGGCCTGGGCAGCTTCCATTTGCTAAATGAAGGAAGCACCTGACCTAGAAAAAAACAGTCCTTTGTGTATTTATATGTATATAGACTTATATACATATAAATGGAGGAGAGACAATTATAGGATGATATGGATATACATTTGTTGAATATGTGGCAGTTTAGGAGTTAAGTTAATGTAAATGAGAGATTTGCACCACACCTGGATATCCTTTTTGACTCTCATTATCTAATCGAGGTAGCATTTTTAATTCACAAAATTTGATATTCCTTTTCTCTAATCGGATATCCGGCTTTAATTTCTATGGGGTTATTTCTGCCTTTTTGCATATAGTAGATTTCATTACTTACTGAATTACATTTTTGATATACCTTAGACTTTTGTACTGCTTTGGTTTCTTACATAACTAATTATACGAGTACCTCATTAAATTCTTTTGCTATTACTCATAATAATGGTTTCTTAATTTTATTTTCTATTATTTAGTACAAATAATTGTTCTTCTAGAGTGATATTGAACAAAAAAAGAATTAAAGATGGCTGTCAAGTGAATTGTTCTTCTAAAGTGGGTGTAAACTTTTGCACCAACTTACAATTCTCTAACAAAAGAAAGAAATCCGAATATTTTTCTTTTAACATAATTCCAGCTGGTGTAAACTATCAAAAAGACAGTAAGCAAGTACTACACTTCAAAAGATGGATACTTCTGTTTAAAACATCTTAAATCATCTGATGATAATAGTCGATTTTAAGTGTTATATTCAAGCCTTATGACCCGTTTGGTTCGACTTAAATAAGTGTTTTTTAGCTTTTTGAAAGCCAAACGAACCCTCGGTTTGGATTATTTCTATGGGTATGTTAAAATGTCAGGCATTTAGAAAGTAGTTATCAACTTTGAAAATCCAAATAATTAGCTTAAACTCAAATTTGTCCTCCTACATGTAAGATATTACATTTATCCACGGGATGCGTGCACTATATCATATTTGGTAATGTACCCAATGAGTATTTATATATATTATTTTAGTTGAAGTACTATTTAAATTTTGCAATATCAAATGGTAATACTACTAGAATTTTTATGGAAGATGGTCAATGTTAATTTTTGCAATATAAATTTTTTTTGATAATCCCATCCTTTCTTGTTTCTGATATTATATTTGAATGAGCATTATTTTTTGAGAATTGGGATGGTTTCGTCACTAGATCTCACTAGCAATATTTTAAACTTTAACATGGCAAGGTTTTAAACGTGAAGCCAAAGATCTAGTTATAATATTTCAGAAAATAAATGTACATGCATTTTTACACTTTAGATATTATTGTTATCATCATCTTGTTTAACCATGCACAATTTGCATATAGTCTGCAATTAAAGAAATCTGACAAATATACCAGATATGCTAAATTGTTGCTTATGGTCATGGAATTTTGACAAAGATTACAGAAATTCACACTTCCTACGTTGCACACTTTTGTTAGAACAAGAATTTGACACCTGGCATCCTAAAAATCCCTATACATAAAGGCATGCATTATCTTTTTGGTTTCATATCCTTCTAAGAAAACACCAAGGTACTTCCAAAATTTCAAAGTCATGTGTATTTTAGTCCAGTGGAACATGACTGCATGTCTTCTTATTTGAACCTAACATTAGGACTTTAACTTAAATGTTTTGTTTTTGTCTTTCTTCTCGAAATTGAACTTTAAATAACAAATATAGCCATCGCCGTGAGTGCAAGGGAACTAGATTTCTTTTACTTGTTTTTATTAGAGTGTTATTTTGTACATATACAAATTGGTGGACCTAACATTTCACAACTTGTAACATATATACATATATATATATACATGGACCAGCAAATCCATACCAATGAAAAAATACAACCCAACATGTACGCAATAAAACTTTACCTTTACGAGTGCAGTATTTTAGGAGCTGAATGTGCTTTGTACAAAGCATCAAAATTGCTTTGTAGATTTAAAATACATGTTATATTAGTGGATGATTGATTCCTTTCACCAACTTTATGCTATGTGTAGTTTGCATGTTTCTTTTGATCTCGATGCATTCCTATTTTCTTCAAATTGTTACAGAAATGTGTGGTTCTAGAACATTGATTGCCTCATAGTGATTTCATTATCTTGATATTTTTATATTTTAATCTTTAAAGTCAAAGTTTGTATGCTATTTTTCAAAGCTTGTTGACATAAAAATCACTTTCAAATGTAGTACAAGATTTCATTATTAAGCTTAGTTCAGTTTCTTATCGATTGTTGTATACGTGTTATTGCCCAAAAAAATTAAGTGTATGTACGTGTTATAATTATATATTATTATATATTTGTAAGACATCATGTACAATCTAAGGTCATGCATTACTTAAATACGTGTTGTTGAGCATTGAGACACATAGAAACTATACGAAAAGCTTTTAACATAGAAGCTATGTGTTAGATTTAATAAAGAGGCTAATCCTTACCAACTATATATCACTATGAATATACTTGAAGTACGTGGCTTCCATGTATGCTTCCTTGGAGTTTACTAGAAGCTTTACATAGTATTCTGTCTATTCTTCTTACAACTAACATAAATTAAATCTTTTTTGACAGTGTTTGAATACAACAGTCAGTACTACAACGTGATGGAAGTGACGAAATCCAGCTATGACAGCTGCAGCACGAAATCACTGATGTCGACCCATGCAACTGGCAACGACTCCATAGTGATCAAGTCGGGAGGGGATCACTTCTTCCTGTGTGGGATTCCTGGTCACTGTGCGGGAGGCCAAAATCTTAAGGTCTCTGCCCTAGCGAAATCAGGCTCCTCGGCTGCCCCTTCCATCTCCCCTACAACTGCCCCAGTGCCCTTTGGAAGTCCTATGACTACCACCCCTTCTTCGACTGCAAGTGCCAGTCCTGCACCTCCTACTCCTGCTCCTACTAAAAGCCATGCTGCTCCCACTTTCACCTCTTTTGGATTCACCTTCGCTGTTTCTATTGCTTCTCTTGCTGCTGCTCTTGTCTAGGTTTCTTGTATGTTCTTATTTCAATCCGCCTTTTTAATTTTACCGTGTCCTGTTTAATAAACGCTTTGGGTTGTAACTGTGGTTTTTGAGCGTTGACGATTGCGGTTCTTTATTGTAACTTTCATGGTATTGATTTCCTTTGCTTATACATTTTGAGTTTAATGATAGCATTACAAAGTTGATGTTCAGGTGTTTTGGTACAGGGTGGAGAGAAAGAAACCGTGGGTCTCTTGTACAGAATCCGGAGTTGTGTATGTTTAGCATTTCATGATGTTTAATAATGTACAATTCTTGCTCTTGAAACCTTCAACAAATTTATGATGGTACCTTTGAATTGGTAGGTATAATAGTATGAATTGGTTTGCAGCTGTGGGGATGCATGTGATGTGCATTGAAAGCTATTTAGATTATTATTGTGCATTTGTGGAAACATTCAATTGTACCTTCATACAAATTATCCTGTTATATTTGATGAACTCAAGTAATAAAGTTTTTGGAGAAATAGCTTATAAAAAAATATAGGATCTGTTACTTTTAGTTTTGGAGAAAAAATTAGATTGAAAATAGAATGGTGCTGTGTTTGGTGCCCTCTTTAAGTAACATGGTTTCATTTTCCAAAATGAGGGAAGAAACTTTGTTATGAAGAATGATATGGCTAGGAGTAAGGGAGCAAGGAACAAAAACAATTCCACCCATTTATCTTTGCAGTTATTGATATTTAAATTTGTGTATAATTTATTCCATTCACTTGTTTTCACCTTTAATATCTTTATACACAAATCTAATCATCTTACCATCCGTTACTTGTAAATTTTCTATATTAAAGCCGTTTGTTTGCTCTTCCAAACAATAAACGTGTCTTATTCTTTTTAAGAGAAAGTGAAATTGCAGTTTAACTCAAAAGCATTTAGAGTTTGCTAAAACAGTACGTAAAACTATTTTTGTTTTTTGTTTCCAGAGTAAAAAAGATCGACTTATCAGTAGCAAAGTCGAACTTCAGTATTGCTTAAAAGGAAAATAATTGAATTTACACAGTTTCAATTATTTTATTTTTTTTAAAATGCAGTTAATTTTTTATCAAATTAATAATAAAGAAAAAAATTTAACAAAAACGTTTTTCTTTGATATCAAATACCACAATGGTCGGTTTCCCCACCGTTGTGCGGTTATACTAGTAAAAATATGTAGGTGATTCTCCGTATTTTTGTCATGGAGACGGACATTGTAGGTTTATAGTTTTATAAAGTATGTTTGGAATACTTGATTGCCGCCTTATGTTCTGTTATCTTATATACATTAATGAGTAATTAATTGAGTTGACCATTTTCTTTATTTTGCTATATAAATGGACTGAATTTATTCATTGATCATGAACGATTTCATTCCTTTACTTGTTCATACATAGTAGTAATTATAATTATTGCTTGTCCTATGTCATGCATTTTTTAAAAATAAGTATAATTTTATTTTACGTGTGTGTAAGTACATATATTTTATACATATATATGTTTTGTGCTCTACTTTCTTTGTTTAGTTTCTTAAACGATTCTTTCTGGTTTGGAAGGATTCATCTAATGTTGTCTGCTAGAGTGTTTTTCTCATTTTATGGTTTTATGTTGTATTTTTAGTATAGACCTTAGCTCATTAGGCTAGGGTTTTTTTTATTCACTATGGGAAAAAACGAATCACACGACAGATATGCTATGTTGTCTGATTGAATATCTATTTGTCGTTAAATCACGTGCCGTCTCATTGCACTCAGACCACAGAGATGCTCCGTCGTTTGACATGCATTAGCATAACAAAAAAAAACCAAATGTTGTCTATGTTATAGTATCATTTCTGAAATTCCTATTAGACAATATATAAATATTAACTATTATGAATAATTGTTCACATAATGAAATTCAAATATTTTATTCCAAATCGAATTCAAATACAATACAATACAATTTTCATTATCACTCTATTTATATTTTTTAATACAACTTTCACTATCACTTTCATATATACAACATTTCTCTACACTCTCATATATAACATTTTTTTGCTCACATGAGTTTGTTTTGATGTTGATCTTGATTTGTTTGCTCCAACTTGTGTCCAGCCATCTCCTATACCTATCTAATAAACAATGCAGTAAAATAAAAAAGGAAACAAACCTAAATTGCAAAAATAAAATTGAATTGAATATTAATATTGCATTAGTTTATGAGAAAAATAAAATTGAATTAAATATTAATATTGCATTAGTTTATGAGTTTGTTTTCTCTTCATGTTTTAGATAGGGACAAATATATGTGTGCATGGACAATTTATGATATGCACTGTGTATCATAGTGAATATCACAAGGCCGAGCATCGATTAAATGTTACGGATTATTGCAGAGGTCAAGCTCGAAGGCTCAACACAGTGCAATTGTGCATGAGGTCAAGCCCAAGCCCCATCGGACTCAACTCAGATGCACATATCATAAAACATTTCAGCAGTTCAAGTTCAAAACAAGTTTTAGCGATTCAAGTTCAAAACAAGTGCACCGACAAGTGAAACACCATAATCTCAAGCCAGGAATATACGCAATTCAAGTGTGAGATAATACAACCAGAATACTCAAACTAGGAAATGCACACTTGCACATTCACATATATATACATACATATGTATGCATGTATATACATGAAAATGCACGCTTACACATTCAAAAAATGCAAACAAGACAACTAGATAAGAATTCAAGGCAAAACTGCAGTGCACATAATGTTCAGAACTGTAGTGCACATAAATAAGAATTCAAGCGCACATAAACGAGCTCAGACAAAACTGCAGTGCATATAGGAGCAACTTAAGGCAGCTCAAAACAAGTTCAAATAAAAATGGTTTAGAAACTCAAAATGGTTCAGACGAAGGCATGAACAAGAAACACCGGAAAATGCATACGTGAAGCATGTATAATGGTGCATGCATGACAAGCATTTCATGCTATAGGCAACAAGTATATATCATCAAAGTGAGCATGTACATATATACATATATATTTATACATATACATAGGCATCAAACAATAAGTGCGCAGGTAAAAAAAGAAATCATAGTGTTGAAGCAAGTATATATAAGCTCAAGTGTACATAAGTATAAAAGTACATACAAGTATGTATACAAGAACTGAATTGGAACAAGATTTGCAATTGAAAGTGTAACAAGAAATCACAGTTCACATAAACAAGCTCAGGCAAAAGTGCTGAAGCAAGTATCAAAGTGCACAAACAAGAAACCAAAGCACATAAAAGGGATTCAACCAATGTCAAGGCAGTGTGCAAGCACATGGGCAAGGCCAACAATGCAATAATGTAACAAGGCACCGCCACAAACAGCAAGTGCCAGAAATTAAAAAAAGGCAGTGCCACAAATTAAAACAAGACAATGCCACAAACATGGGAGCAGATAAACAAGGGACATATGAAAACATTCTGCTCCTGTATAGAAAGTTTAGGTAAAGTTTCGGCTGGTATGGAAACATACGGAAAACGTAGGAACATGTGAAAACATTAAAGTGTGTATGAAAACATACATATAAATATACACATATGTATATACATGTATATATGTACATAGTGAGTAGAAAGGCAACAAGTATATCACTCAGTGTCAAGCATCATGCATTACATTTCATATCAGTTCAAGGAAAACACTAATAGATAAGTGAAAGGATCATAATGCAAGGGCAACAAAACAAGCGAGGGGCAACCAACGAAACAATGAAATGATAAAAGTCGAACTTAACTTTCCAAAATCATACAATGAAATTGTAAGGTGAAAGAATCAAATGAACAGGAATCAAAAGGACATTCACACATATGTATGTACATGGAAGTTCAAAACATCCACTAACTCAAACATAAACTATAAAGCAACAATCAAAGTTTTCACCATCATAACACATATCTGAAAACATTTATGTACGTGACCAAAACATGTTGGTCAATGCACTTTAGCCAAGTTTTGTTCATTATCACATAAACGCCTGAATCATCATAGGAAAATCAAGTCGAGATCAATACAAAATCGAAAGGGGGGTAGAAATCGAAAAAGAATTGATGGTCAAGCAAATACTTTGAAATTCAAATCTCAGCATATATATGAAAATATAGGAAAGTAATTCCTATATAAAGAACTCAATTCATCATTGGTAGGATAATCGAAGTCGAGAACAATATAAATCGAAAGGTGCAAAAATCATACCAATATCAATTGAAGAACACTCAATAAGGAGCCGCAACCATCAATAGCCATGAAATCGAAGCATGCAATCAGCTAGGAATGAAAGGAGCAAGATGATTCGAACGAATTTCAAAGTGGCTAAAACCCTAATTCCGGTAGATGCTTGATTTTTTCAGACGATGAAATGATTTGAGAAGGAAACAAAAATAAAACGAGGGGACAAAATATAAAGGGGTAAACAAAAATACGTCCATGAAATAATTGAAAGGGAAAAGATGGAGCAAAAAATTAAAAATTTAATAACATAAATCAGACGACATATAAAATATTGTCTGAATAACAAGCATGTACATAGAGATTTCACAGATTTCACGGGCTATTCAGACAACAGATGAAAGATTTCATAGGCTATCCACACAATAGATGATTTTTTCATGTGTTATGTGAAAAAGTAGGATAACAAAAAATCTATTTTATGTTGCGTGATCACTGTTGTCTGATTCACTTTGCGGTATAATAATTGTACGGGGGTATCACTACTTGTCGGGCATGTTGACAGCTCCATTTTTTAAGTGTAGAATAAAATACATAAGTGATGTGCACGTAAATATGCATATTTTTACTTTCATATTTAATCTAATTTAATTAAATAAATGAGCATATAGGGTATTTAACATGTTTAAACCGAAATTTAAATTGTTTTCAAATTATCATTTATTCATCTTCATACGGGGGCAAAATGGTCATTTTATGTATGATTTAATTTGAGAAAATTTACTTGAACATTTTTATGTTTTTTTGTAGGAATTTGGATTCAAAATAGAAGAAGTCTTCATGAAAATATGCATGCACAAGAGAAGGAAACAAAAGAATGAAGAAATAAATCAATTCATGCAACATGGAAGACCCCACATACTCACTTACCATGACCTACAATTAGGAGCTAATGCACATGTTAGTGCAGATTAAAGTTACATACACATGTAATGGTGGATTATGCTCATGCTAATGACAACTTGAAGGTCACACTTCTTAGAGAGATATTTTGGGTAGACCCATAAAATACGCATTAGGGTTTTAGGCATGTATAAATATGCCTTATGTTTCATGTAATGAGCTTCTTAGCACCACCTTGTAGTTAGTTTAGTGGTAGCCACAAAAATAAACATAAACTTGCTTTCTTTTTAATGGCTTAATAGCCTTTTTCTCCATGTAATTTTCATAATGCAATTTATTTACATGCAATTTTAATTCATGCCCTTTTCTATTTACATGCTCTCTTTCCTTTCATGTTTGTAGTATAGATTTATTTATGCAAGTAGATTAATTCTCTTTTTATTTTAGTTAGCTCTCTTCTTACTTTGCTTGCTTTTTGATATTAAAATTTTCATTTGCTGAAATGGTAACAAATATGAGAAGCTAAACCCCTTCAATTTAGGGGTAATAAAGTTATCTTAATCATGTAGATTTGTAACATCCCGTATCCAGAGGTCAAAAGCTAAGCGCTATAGTATTGACTTCTGGTGGAAAAATACGATAATGCTAATGGTATCCATAATATCAGAAGCACTTGAATATGAACAAAACCACTAATCTCAAAAAATAACATTTAGCTAATTACATTTCAAAATAATATCATATCCAAGTTACATAATCCATTAGCCGCTTCCCAAGTACTGATCAAATATAATCTACAATATCATGCCAAGAGCGACATATAATGATGCACCCTTGGATGATCAGAGAAATATAGTCATATCTAACTTAAGATACACAGCGGAATCAAAACAAATAAAATTGATCTCCTAAAATAGCTATCCGACAGCCACCTGCTCGTTTCCGGAAGCTTATTCGCCAATACACAAAACCTGAAAACCTCAACCTTTAGACTACTCAAATCAATTTTGAGCACCCGAGAGTTTAAGGGGAAACAAAAACTTCGAGTCGGATATAAAGCATGGCGTGAATAATACTGTTCATCTCCGTTAATTTATGTTAGGTGAGACCACACCGCTTAGCGGGGGTTTCCCTTCACTAACATTCTTTTTAAAACATATCTTTTGCAATTCTTTTACTGCAACCAAAACTGGTCAAAATATATGTAAAGCACCGTTATGTAAACATACATAAATATATCAGGTAATAAATGAACTATCTGTTCAAACACATAAGTTTTGTTTGGCTAACTTTTAACCTTTGGCTGACTCGGGCCTACTAGACAATATCAAAATTCATCTAACATCTGTTAGACACTCCTCTTCTTTTGGATAATCTATCCTTAACTATTTGTTAAATTCTTCTCTTCTGAACGGTCTATCCTTAACTACCTGTTAAATTCTTCTCTTTTGAACGGTCTGTCCTTAACTTATCATCTTCCAGGGTCACCTGATCCTAATGGTTTTGCGGGATCACCAATAACCTATCTGTATACAAAAATATATTCATTTTTGTGTGTATCCATAGTTTTAGTCATACCTGTGACAAAGCCCTACACACTGTAATTTTGGACTAAATTAGCTGGGGCTAATAGTTAATGTATAGGGCGCGACCATATGCCAATCCCATATGATATTCTAATATCTAAGTCATTTTCGCTTAGGGATATCTTCCAAAAAAATTCCTTGAAAACTTTTTCAAAATTATTTAAGACCATTAAATCAAACTCAAACAAGGAAAATATACAATCTTTATGCTTTACTCAAAATCACATTGCCATGTTATATATATACTTTACTCAATATCTTAGTTGATGAAAACATTTAACTTTTGAAAGTCCCATTTCCAAACCATTGAAAGTACCCCTTTCGAAACCATTGAAAGTACCCCTTTCGAAACCATTGAAAATATCTCTTTCTAAACTAAGTAAAACCCTTTCTTTTATCTAGGCCGAAAGACCAAAACCTTCACTTCGAAACCATCCTTAAAACCCTTCGAAACCTTTGGAAATCTTCCTTTCGAAAACTTTAAAAAACTTAGACATCCTTCTTTTAAAATCTTTAAACATTGCCTTTCGAAACCCTTGGGAAAAACCTTTTCCTTTAACCTTTTCGAAACAATCAGAAATATACCTTTCAATTCTTTCGAAACCTTTGGAGAACCAGCCCATCGAAAGATCTTATCGAAACCTCTTTTAAGATCTTTCAAAAGCATTAAATCTAAACCTTTCGAAAGCACTTGGGTTCAATTTAAAACATGTGAAAACCTTTCGAAACCATTCGAAGTTTACTCCTTCGAAACCTTTTGAACTTCCTTTTGAAATCATTCAAATCATCTCTTTCGAAACCATTTGGGTTATAATTCAATTGAGAAAAAGGCTCATTAAACCATTAAATTTGAAAGTGCCTGTTTCAAAAACATTTCCTCAGTAATGAAGTGATGGTGTCGAAACCATCCCTTCGAAAGCATTTGAGAAATGGATAGATTTCTAAAACAAAATAATCCATTCGAAACCCACTGGGTCGAAAGGTAAAAAGATGGCAGCTAAGTATTTCAACTTAGTCGAAAGCATTCACTTAAAACCAAAGATGCAACCCAATCAGAACCATTTGACCTGGTCGAAACCTAACCAAATCGAAAGCAAGCAGGCGTATTTTTCTTTAAAATCAAAACAAAACTTCAAGCCTTTTGGAACCTCATGGTTTCGACCTTATACTTTTCGCCCACATCCAATTCATTACGTACCAGTTGTCTGATACCATTTGCATTGGTTTCGACTGTGTTGAAGGCGATAGTATGGAGGCGGAACCAAGTGCCGAAGGAGACGAAATAATGAAAAACCTGTTTATTTGTACTTTTTAAACTATTCTTTTGTACCTAACCTGCCTTATTTTTCTAAATCTGATTGGTTGATATAGTACTTTTTCAAAAGTGCTGCCATTTTCCAGAATTAACAAATTCAAATTATTTGCAAAAAAACCCTTTCTCCTTTTAAATTGTATAAAATATTAAAGTCTCATACCTTAAATAATTTTATATACCCATCAAAATACTTAAGACAAATCTGGAAAAATTCCAGAAAATCTCTTTTAATATGTTTTCTAACATATAAAAATTTCAGACCCAAACAAATAATTATTTACCCATAAATAATTAATAACCCAAAATAACATTTTCTTTAATAGAAAATTCATATAAAATCCACATTAATTCCAAAAATTCTGAAAATTGAAACCTATATTCAAAATATTATTTCTGATGTATACTAAAATTTGCAAGGCATAAAGATGTCATTTAATAGGGTTTTCACCTTAAAACATGTCATAAAATCAATATGAACATGTGTAAATCATCAATAACTATATATAAACATTCCATCATTCAAAAACATGGTAAAACATTGCAAATTATTTCATAATTCATCATAAAATCCAAAATAATCAAAATAGAGATGTAAACATTATTCACCTTAGCTTTTGTGATTAAAGAGATTGAGATATGAATAAATTTGATTAGCTTAAGCTTCTTCCTAGCTTTCTTCTATCTTTTTCCCATTTTCCTTATTAATGGTGGCCGACCTTGATTTATAAAAATTTGAAATGAAATGAACGTGTAAATAATACATTGCTAAGGGATAAAAATTAGGAATGGCCTTTTTCCCATTTTACCCCTCGTCTAATTCATTTTAAACCCCTTTTTAGTTCATTTTAAATAGCATGGCTACCCCTTTAATAAAATCAAATCTCAATCCCCTAATCAACACATTATTTTATTCAATTTATCTAATTAAATATCCTAAATAATATTATCAAAAATATGGGGTGTTACAGATTTCCCTCCTTAAAGAATTTCGTCTTCGAAATTATGATAAAATACACATAATTTAAACAAGAAGGTAAAACATACCATCAAACAAATTAGGATAAGCATCTCTAACTCTGCTCTCAACCTCCTAAGTACAGTCCATGTCATCATCACTCCATTGGACCTTAACTAATCTGACTGTCTTGGCTCTAAGCCTCTTCTCATCTCTGGTAATTATACCAACTGGTTTTCTAACTGTAACAACCCGCATATTTATCGATTTTATATTTAAATATTTTATTTAAATATTTTATCGTTAGTCGGGTGTTAGTCCGAAAAGCTACTTTTTGCATACGGTCAAATTAGGACTCGAGACCACCCCCATTGAGTTCAAAATGACATTTGCGATCTTTTTGAGTGTAAACTTCGATATGTTTGGAGATAGTGAAATTTTCGTCACTTTTTGCTTAGAGCTTTGGTTTGGGCTGAACCATTTGTTAACTCAGTCCCAACCCCCTCTCCTCTTCACCACTTCATCAAACACTTCAAGCTTTATCAAAAATGGTGGAGGGAATGGGAAATTAAAATTCCAAGCTCAAGTTCTTTAGCAAATTCAACATCTAACTCCAAATTCAAAGTAAAGACATTGATTCAAGCTTGTGGTTGATCCTTGCTTTGCTCCCAAGCTTCATCTTCATCGAATTCCGTAAAAAGGTGAGATTTTTATCTCACATCTTGCCTATAATTGTCATTGGACTGTTGGGAATGATTCCCTATCGCATTTTCATGTACATTTGCTTTTGGTTTGGATTGAAATGGTGAAAAACCCCAATTTTCAGCGTTGTTGGCAAATTATGGACCTTAGGTCGCTCTGCCTCGAAGTCTAGCCCTACATATTTTCGTTCGCTCTTAGGTCGTTCAGAATTAGGTCGCTAAGTCGTAGGTCGCTGGGCTTTAGGTCGCTCTGGAGTGGAAAAGCCTCTGACTGCATGTAGCTCGTTTGGCTTTAGGTCGCTCGCCTTTAGGTCGTTTGACCTGTTTCGCCTTTAGGTTGTTTGACCTGTTTTGCCTTAGGTCGTAGGTCGCGTGTCTTTAGGTCGCGAGCTTTAGGTCGCGAGTTTTAGGTCGCGTGTCTTTAGGTCGCGAGTTTTAGGTCGTGAGTCCTTAGGTCGCGCGTCTCTTTTCCCTAGGTCGTTAGACCTTATTTTCCTTAGGTCGATAAGCCTTGCTTCACTTAGGTCATTGGACCTTATATCCTTAGGTCGCTGGACCTCATGTCTCTTAGGTCGCTCGACCTGTTCCACTTAGGTCGCAACCCCTTCTCCTTAGTTCGACCGAGTTAGGTCGTTCATCCCTTAGGTCGCGCCACATAGGTCGTAGGTCGCTCGACTTTATTACCTTGTTAGGTCGCGAGTCCCTTAAGTCGCTCGCCTCTCTTAGGTCGCTCGCTTCTACTAACTCGCGAACACCTCAAGGTCGCAACCACTAGGTCGCTTGTCTTCACTAGGTCGTACCGTTTTGGACCCCTACGACCTGACTGGGCACCCCCACCTTGGGGGGTTGCCACCCCCCTGGACCCCCCCTCCGTAGGGGATCTTATTTGAAAAACATTCAACAGAACTTCCACTTTGATGCATTTTGAGCTGATTTCCTTGGATTTTGTTCACGTCTTCGAATGTGAATTTTTGTGATAGATTGTTTCTACAATCATTTTTGTGATTTGTCACTTTAAAAATATGAAGGTTTCAATACTAGTAGTAAATATCAAAACTCTTTCATCAAAGCGATTTCAACTCTATTTTAATACAAAGCTCTTTTTCCTAAACCGTTTTCCAACCTATTAGTATATACAAGTCTTTACTTCACTCGGATGAGAAATCAAATTAAACGACTTAGTAAAACGAGTGGTATGAAACGCTTGCGTTCACTTCGTCGGTTAGCACTTGGACTTGTTCGATTGAACCCTTTTGTGACAATTTCCTAGTGGAGATCTACAGTTTGTTCGTAAATATTTAAGTTAAGCTAGTGGTTATGGGACATGAAGCTAAACTCATATATTTACTGGCTTAGTGTAATTGACACTTTCTATATGATCATGACGATCATTTTTGTGATTTAGACTAGCGATTGAGCGATGTCTCTTTGTCTGCGAGGGAGACTAGACCCCGCTTTTGTGATGTTTTGCCATCACATATATGGGGTATCACCCCATGGTCTTCGGGCCATTTCTGTGGAAATTTAATGGATAGCTTCCATGAGATAGCTTCTCGTTTATGTGTTTCACGCGTTGGTGAGTTTGCATAACTCCCATTCATGTGTTAGGCCTTTTTCCCCCCTTTTTATGTGATTTCTGGATTTCTGGAATTTGTGCTTCACCACTTTTCATGATTTTCATTGATATGATATCAGTTTTTGTGCATTGGTGAATTAATGTGTCATTGACTTGTTATGAATACAAGTTTAGGGTATGATACCCCATTTTATCTTTGAGAAGATTCTTGTGATATTGATTAATCTCTTGTTGATTTTTAATTACATACTTATAGTAGTATGCCATTATGGTTATTACATGTTCATGCCATGTCTTTTACTTTATACCATATCATCTGATATTTATAGCTAGACTAATCCGTTTATTATTTTCTTTTAAATAATACTCGGGTCGGACCGAGATGTTACAGGTACTTCTGCTTGACTTCTCTTCAGGATTATCCTGACTTTTGGCTAACTACATAGATTAGTATTTTTGGATGTACACATTTGAGATATAGACTCTATGTTGTGTACTTATTCTTTTGTATAGCACGTGTTGCTATCCTTTTGTATTATCGTGGATCATTCCGACCACAACTCTGATGTACACTTTTGACGCAACGGATTAATCAAAACGTTCTTCAATCGGTGTAAGTAGCAATCGATGGATTGATGGATACTGAAATGCCCGAACTCGTTGATTCGAAGATACCGAATTCTAGCTATCTCTGACTCGTTGATCCGAAGATACCGGGAAAGAGATCTACGATTCTTCGACGTTGATCTTGCGCACAAGATACCGTGAATCGGCTTCAACAAACGATGATTCGAGCGCACTCGAATGATGTAAGTGGAGATAGGAGATACACTCGACTACCAATTGAAATTGAAAGCACAAAGCTAAAAAAAGAGAATTTTATTCAATATTCAACAACCTTACAAAATGACACAACTTGCCTATTTATAGGCTACAACACATATCCAGAAAAATTCCTAAGTCATAAGTCATATACGACTCATCACCTACGACTCATCATAAGTCTTAAGTCGTTTTCGACTCATCACCTACGACTCATCATAAGTCATATACGACTCATCACTTATGACTTAAAAGATTACAACATAACATGACTTCAAAAAAAAATACAAAACAAATGACTTAACACAGCAGCATCTTCAACGACTTATAGTAGCTCGTTCGCGATTTCATAACTCGGCAGCGACTTAACCAATATCCTTGTCCTAGAGAATCAGCTTGCATTTTAAAAGATGGTACACAGCACCTTGGACCGCGACTTAAAAAGAAAAATAATAGAACGACTTATCGTCATAGGTCGTTCACGACTCATAGATCAGCGACTCATAAAGATGCTGCGACTCAAATGAAACTTTCAAACGACTCAACAATGTCACGCAATTTAAAGAAGGCGGTAAATCGAATTCAACTTTACTGGAAACATTTCATATGTTGTTCGCGACTTATAGATTAGGGCTTAGGTCGCTCGCGACTCAATTGATGGAACCGCTGTAGAGTGAGGTCGCGATGAGGAAGGGGATGTGTCGTAGGTTGCTTAGGTCGCGAGTCGTGGAGAAGGGTTTGATGGGATGAGTCGTAGCCGAGACAGGGATGAGTCGTAGCCGAGACATTGATGACTCGTGAGTCGGCAATTGATGAGTCGTAGATCGCGAATTGATGAGTCGTGGGTCGAGAATTGATGAGTCGTGAGTCGCGGAGGAGGGGTTTGCTGAGATGAGTTGACTCGGTGGGGATAGGGCATGAGTCGGTGGTTTGGGCATGAGTCGTGGAGGTAACTACTCCATCATCCTCCCCTTGTTGGATAGAATTCGTCCTCGAATTCACACTCTCGTTACCTTCGATAAAATCCTCCCCACAATACGGAATTAAATGTTTGACATTGAAAACATCATAAGTATGAACATTTTCCGGCAACTTTAACCGATACGCATTATCATTGATCTTCTACAATATTTCTAGTGGACCAATCTTTCGTGCTTTCAACTTGTTGTAAGTTCCCACTGGAAAACGATCTCTCGTCAATACTGCGTAAACCAAATCACCCTCTTTGAAAACAACACTCCTTCGTTTCTTATCCGCCATCTGTTTGTACCTCTCATTTGTCTTCTCTATTCGTTCCTGAACGATTCTATGGCATTCTGTCAACCCATCAACAAAATCAGCAGCCCGCTTAACTGTCCCCTTCGGTTGTGTAACCGTCATCAAATCCAACGGCCCCTTTGGCAAATTTGAATATACAATCTGAAATGGACTGAAACCTGTACTTCGGTTATTCGCATGATTGTGAGCAAATTCAGCTTGACACAACTTCAAATCCCAACTCTTCAAATTGTCTTTCACAAGACATCGTAACAAATTTCCCAACGATCTATTCACCACCTCTGTCTGCCCATCTGTTTGTGGATGATAAGCACTACTAAAATTTAGCTTCGTTCCCACCATCTTCCATAGACTCAACCAAAAGTGACTCAGAAATCGAGTATCTCGGTCAGAAACAATAGATTCGGGTAAACCATGTAAACGATATATTTCTTTAAAGAATAACTGTGCCACTCGAACTGCATCCGCTGTCTTCTTGCAGGCTATAAAATGTGCCATCTTCGAAAACCTGTCCACCACAACAAATATAGAATCATTTCCCCTCTGAGTTCTCGACAATCCCAACACGAAATCCATGCTGATATCAACCCATGGTTTGGTAGGCACGGGTAACGGCATATATAACCCCGCATTCGTCGCTGTTCCTTTCGAAACCTGACAAATATGACACCTCTCCACAAATCTTTCTACCTCTTTCCTCATTGACGGCCAAAAATAAGATTGAGAAATTAACTGCAACGTACGATCTCTACCCACATGGCCTTCTTCATGTAGTTCTTTAACAATCTTCATTCTCAAGCTACAGTCTGGGATGCACAATCGATTTCCTTTAAACAGAAAACCATCCACCAACACAAATTCATCAGTGCTTCCTTCCTTTACTTTTTCAACAAATTTCACAAAGTAAGGATCTTCTTCAATCAATTCTGGCAATAATTCAAAACCTGTCACTTCAACTTTCATTGTCGTCAACAAATGACTCCTTCTGCTCAAGGCATCAGCCACACGATTGGTTACCCCTGACTTGTGCTTAACGACAAAAGTAAACTGCTGCAAATAAGCAATCCACGATGCATGTCTTGCTGAAATCTTGTCTTGTCCTTGTAAATGTTTCAACGCCTCGTGATCAGTGTATAAAACAAATTCTTTCTGGAATAAGTAATGTCGCCAGTGCTTTACTGCTTGAACAACAGCATAAAATTCCACATCATAGGTACTGTATGTCATCTTTGCTCCTGACAACTTCTCGCTGAAATATGCAATAGGACGCCCATTCTGACTCAACACCCCTCCAATTCCAACCTTTGACGCATCAGTATGCAGTTCAAACAATAACTTAAAATCTGGTAATACAAGAATTGGTGCAGATGTCAGCAACTTCTTGATCTTCCCAAAAGCAATCCCAGCTTCCTCCGTCCAAGAAAATTGTTTCCCCTTCATGCAATCAGTCACCGGTGCCATCACGCTACTGAAGTGTGGAATGAATCTTCGGTAGAATGATGCTAGCCCATGAAAACTTCTCACTTCTGTAATTGTCTTCGACTGTGGCCAATTCCTGACTGCTTCAACTTTATTCTAATCTACTTGGATGCCCTTCTCCGAAACAATATACCCCAAGAACAAAACACTATGCGTCATGAACACGCATTTCTTTGTCGCAGCATAAAATTATTCCTCTCGTAAAATAATTAACACTTCCTTCAGATGTTGAACATGCTCTTCCAGACTCCTACTATAAATCAAAATATCATCAAAGTATACCACCACAAATTTCCCAATGAATGGTCGAAAAATCTGATTCATCACTCGCATGAACGTACTCGGTGCATTCGAAAGACCGAACGGCATCACCAGCCATTCATACAACCCCTCTCTCGTCTTGAAGGCTGTCTTCCATTCGTCTCCAGGTCTAATCCGAATTTGATGATATCCGCTTTTCAAATCAATTTTCGAAAAGATAGTAGCCCCACTCAACTGATCCAGCAAGTCATCCAACCTTGGCATTGGAAATCTGTATCGTACAGTGATTTTATTCAATGCTCGACTGTCTGTGCACATCCTCCACGTCCCATCTTTCTTCGGTACCAACAAAGCTGGCACAGCACATGGACTCAAACTTTCCTGTACACGTCCCTGCTCAAGCAATTCTTCCACCTGCCTCCTTAATTCTTCATGCTCCTTCGGACTCATTCGGTAATGCGGTCTATGTGGCAATACTGCTCCCGGAACAAGATCAATTTGATGTTGAATGTCTCTCAGCGGCGGTAACTCTTTAGGTAACTCATCTGGAAATACATCCTCAAATTCTTTCAAAACTGGCTTCGCTTCTTCTGGAATTTCAACCTCTTCACTGCTCTCACGCCCAATCAACAGGTTTACTTCAGGCTCCTCTTCAACCTCCTTAACAAATTCCTTCAGAGATAATAAAGTTTTCAACTCTTCAATCTCCTCCAACTTACTCTCTTTCTGTTGTTGCTTCTTGGGAATCAGAGTGATTTTAGTACCCTCAAACATGAAACTGTAACTGTTAGCACGACCATCATGTTGTACTGCTCTATCAAACTGCCATGGTCTGCCCAACAACAGATGACACACATCCATGTCGACTACATCACACCAGATTTCATCTTTGTATTTCTTCCCAATTGAAAACTTCACACAAGCTCTACGTCCAACTTTCACTTCACCACCCTTCCTCAACCAAGCTAACTTGTACGGTTTAGGATGTTTCTCGGTTTTCAACTCCAACTTCTTCACTGCCTCTGTAGAGATAATATTATCACAACTCCCAGCATCAATAACAAATTTACAAACTCTTCCCAGAATAGTGCATGTAGATTGAAAGATATTGTTCCTCAACCAACTACTTTCCTCCTCTTGCTTCGGTGTTAAACAACTTCTCCTCATCATCAATGCGTACCCGTCATCTCCCGACAGTAAGTCTTCCTCCTCAACTGGTAAAGAATTAGAGCATTCAGCTTCTTCCTCATCTTCCTCCTCAACTTCTGTCACCATGGTTCTCTTCTTCGGCTTCGGACATTCGTTGCTTTTATGACCCATCTTCTGACAATTGTAACATTTGAAACTGTTGTTAACCTTCGCCTTCTCAGCCTCCTTCACCACCGGTTTACTGATAGGTTTAGAAACATTAGAACTTCCACTAACACCCTTCACTTGATTGTTGGAATTAGTAAACACACCACCTCCTCGTCGTCCCTGCTTCTCCCAAGCCAACGCTTTCTGATGTGCTTCCGCCACAGATCTTGGATCGAACATATTCACCATATCCTGGATCTGCATTCTCAATCCCCCAATGAATATAGATGTCAGTTGTTCTTCCATTTCCATAATATCATTCCTTGCAATCAGCTGATAAAACTCATCTGCGTAATCATTAACAGTCTTTGTGCCCTGCCTCAAGTTTTGCAAACGTTGATACATCAGTGACTGATAATTGTAAGGTAAGAACGTTGCTTTCATCAATTTCTTCATCTTCTCCCAAGATTCAACTTTTGACTTCCCCATTCGTTCACGTGTAAGTTTGGTTTGCTGCCACCATGCCAAAGCTCTACCCCTCAACCTTGTAGCAACCAACTTCACTCTACGATGTTCTGGAACTTCTTTGAAATCAAAAATTTCTTCAACATTAGCCACCCAATCTAGAAACTCTTCAGCTTGCATACCACCTTTGAATTCTGGAATTTCAGTTTTCATACCAGATTCCCACTTCTGATCGTACTCTGACTGATTTCTTCCTCGACACGTCCTCGTCCATGAACACTACCACCATCATACTCTTCTTCACCATCCGATGTATATCGATGTCGATCCTGACCACCAACATCTCTACCACCACCATTTCTTCCACCAACATTCCTACGATCTACATTCCTCCGTTCTCGATCAGTCACATTTCTATCACGACCTCGATCATCAACATTTCTATCACAATCTCGATCCACGCTTCTATGATCACTATCAACACTTCTCTCTCGATTTGAATGTGGTGAAGCTCTACTTCTCCCATGGCTCGATTCGGGTGATACTCTTCTCTGATTTTGACTCATCTCCAACATCATCCTCTCTAATCGACCAATCCCTTCAGTAAGCTTCTCATTGAAATTCTCGTTGATTCGTTGCTCCATTTCATCGGCCTCTTCTCTTCCGTACAAAGCATTAATATTGCGATGACGTTGAACTCGTCTTGGCGGCATGATTGAATACTTCCCAAACACTTCAACAAATTCACACTTCACGATTCAAACACCTTTCGAACTTTGATCCAAAATGAAATGGATCGAAAAATCCAACTTTGTTGCAAAATATGACGAACACGATGAACACTTCAAATTCTCGGCTCCAAGACTCGATTTAGCTATGATTGGCTAAAACAAGCTCTGATACCAAACTGACGCAGCGGATTAATCAAAACGTTCTTCAATCGGTGTAAGTAGCAATCGATGGATTGATGGATACTGAAATGCCCGAACTCGTTGATTCGAAGATACCGAATTCTAGCTATCTCTGACTCGTTGATCCGAAGATACCGGGAAAGAGATCTACGATTCTTCGACGTTGATCTTGCGCACAAGATACCGTGAATCGGCTTCAACAAACGATGATTCGAGCGCACTCGAATGACGTAAGTGGAGATAGGAGATACACTCGACTACCAATTGAAATTGAAAGCACAAAGCTAACAAAAGAGAATTTTATTCAATATTCAACAACCTTACAAAATGACACAACTTGCCTATTTATAGGCTACAACACATATCCAGAAAAATTCCTAAGTCATAAGTCATATACGACTCATCACCTACGACTCATCATAAGTCTTAAGTCGTTTTCGACTCATCACCTACGACTCATCATAAGTCATATACGACTCATCACTTATGACTTAAAAGATTACAACATAACATGACTTCAAAAAAAAATTACAAAACAAATGACTTAACACAGCAGCATCTTCAACGACTTATAGTAGCTCGTTCGCGATTTCATAACTCGGCAGCGACTTAACCAATATCCTTGTCCTAGAGAATCAGCTTGCATTTTAAAAGATGGTACACAGCACCTTGGACCGCGACTTAAAAAGAAAAATAATAGAACGACTTATCGTCATAGGTCGTTCACGACTCATAGATCAGCAACTCATAAAGATGCTGCGACTCAAATGAAACTTTCAAACGACTCAACAATGTCACGCGATTTAAAGAAGGCGGTAAATCGAATTCAACTTTACTGGAAACATTTCATATGTTGTTCGCGACTTATAGATTAGGGCTTAGGTCGCTCGCGACTCAACTGATGGAACCGCTGTAGAGTGAGGTCGCGATGAGGAAGGGGATGTGTCGTAGGTTGCTTAGGTCGCGAGTCGTGGAGAAGGGTTTGATGGGATGAGTCGTAGCCGAGACAGGGATGAGTCGTAGCCGAGACATTGATGACTCGTGAGTCGGCAATTGATGAGTCGTAGATCGCGAATTGATGAGTCGTGGGTCGAGAATTGATGAGTCGTGAGTCGCGGAGGAGGGGTTTGCTGAGATGAGTTGACTCGGTGGGGATAGGGCATGAGTCGGTGGTTTGGGCATGAGTCGTGGAGGTAACTACTCCATCAACTTTTATGTGTTATATATTTATTCATATCTTCTTCTGCCTTTGTGATATGGATGTCTGTGACTGATTTTTGTTATGATTATTTCTATGTTTGTTTCCGAAGATTATATATAGCCACTGTGTAATAGCTTTGGGTTTGTATCGGTATGTCGGATTTCTTCCTTAAATGATATGCATTCTATTCTATCTGACATATCGGTGCTCGCACAAAGAAGTTACATGGATGGTCGCTCCTCCACAGCCTTATTCTCTGTGCTAGTCGACAGCACTACACCGTAGTGTTCTTGTCTAGCGTGGGTATAGAGGTGGGGCGTCACACTAACTATGGTCAAGTCCGGTTCTACCACTAAATCATCTAGCACAGTCGGTGCAATAGCAGTCTTCGAGTCTCTAACACACTTTCTAAGATAAGAAACATGAAAAACACTGCGGACACCTGCCAAACCGCTCGATAATTCAACTCTATATGAGGGTTTCCCGACCCTCTCAACAATAGGAAAAGGTCTAGCAAATCTCGGTGATAACTTCCCCGATTTTCCAAATATGATCACACCTTTCATCGGTGACACCTTGACGAAAACTTGGTCTCCAACTGAGAACTCTAAGTCTTCCCGTCCCTTATCTACATAACTTTTCTGCCTAGAGTGAGCCTCCTTCATTCTAGCCCGAACGACTTCAATCTTTTCTGCAGCTTCTCTAAATAAATCTGGACCAAGAATCAACCTAACCCCGGCCTCTAACCAACATACAAGTGATTTGCATGGCCTTCCATACAAAGCTTCAAACGGTGTCATCCCAATACTAGTCTGATAACCATTGTTATACGAAAACTCGACTATATGTAGATGGTCCTCCCATTATCCCTCGAAATCTAGAACATGTGCTCTTAACAAATCTTCCAAGATCTTGATAACTCTTTCCGTTAGCACATCTGTCTGTGGATGGTAAGCGGTACTCATCTTGGCTTAGTTCCCAAAACTTCCTGCAGACTCTTTCAAAACTCGCTGGTGAACAAAGGATCTCTATCACTAACTATACCGCTAGGAATTCCATGAAGTCTAACCACATTCTTCATAAAAAACTTCGCTAAAATAGGTGTCGTCCTGGTTGACATAACTGGAATGAAATGGGCACTCTTGGTCAATCTGTCCACCATGACCCATATACTTACATTTTCTCTGTTCGACCTTGGCAACCCATCTATGAAGTCCATAGATATAGAATCTCACTTCCATACTGGAATATCTAATGGCTGAATCAACCCACTTGGCTTCTGGTGTTCAGCCTTTGCCTGTTGGCAAATCAAGCACTGCTTTCCGCTTCATACCTTCCCAAAAGAAACTCCTCTTTATATCCTGATATGTCTTAGTTCCTCCTGGATGGATAATGAACTTCGAACGATGGCATTCCTCCAAATATTCTTTCCTTATGTTTCCTACACTCAAAACACAAAATCTTATGTTTTTTAATATATAAAAATTTTAGACCCAAATAAATAATTATTTATGCATAAATAATTAATAACCCAAAATAACATTTTCTTTACTAGAAAATTTATATAAAATCCACATTAATTCCAAAAATTCGTAAAATTGAAACGCATCTTCAACATATTATTTCAGATCTATACTAAAATTCGCAAGGCATAAAGATGTCATTCAATAGGGTTTTTACGTTAAAACATATCATAAAATCAATATGAACATGTGTAATCATCAACAATTATATATAAACATTCCATTATTCAAAAACATAGCAAAACATTGCAAATTATTTCGGAATTCATCATAAAACCGATAACAAATTAAAATAGAGATGTAAACTTTATTCACCTTAGCTTCTGGGATTAAAGTGATTGAGATATGAATAAATTTGATTAGCTTAAGCTTCTTCCTAGCTTTCTTCTATGTTTTTCCCCTTTTCCTTGTTAATGGTGGCTGGCCTTGATTTATAAAAATTTAAAATGAAATGAACGTATAAATAATACACGACTAAGGGATAAAGATACAGGAAAGATCTTTCCCATTTTACCCCTCCTCTAATTCATATTAAACCCCTTTTAGTTCATTGTTAAATGGCATGGCTACCCCTCTCATAAAATCAAATCTCAATCCCCTAATCAACTCATTATTTTGTTTAATTTATCTAATTAAATATCCTAAATAATGTTATAAAAAATATGGGGTGTTACAAGATTCAACATATTTGTTAATTTTTGCGCTTAATGGAATGTTTGATGTGGTAAAAATTTTGTTGTTTAGCTCTGAATTTGATAGCCTATGGTGTTGACACCAAATAAGCTATGTTTAAACAAACATAAAAACAAATTATCTCTTCATCTACATTTGATGTTGGTAATGAAGTGGATTTTAGAATCAAAATTTGATGGTTTATACTACTAATTAATAGTAAATAGATCATACTTAGACTAGATTTTATTTTTAACTTCATTATCATTTTCATGAGAGTTAACAAGTGGTTTGGAGGGTGTGTTAAAGTTTGATGGTTTATGTTAGGCTAATTAATAGCACAAATAGGTCATACTTATGATAAACACACTAACTAAATTCACTAATGACCAAAAGAAAGATCATAATTTCATTATGTTGATTTATGTGATCATGATAAGGAAATTGCCTCTAAATTGCCTTATGCTCTCATATTTTTATTCACTTTCTTTTGTTAGTTTTTTAACATTTTTTTATTTTAAACAATTTCAAACTCTTGGTTAATTTGATTGGTAGAATTTTAAATCAATTCAATTTCATGCGGATCGACCCGTACTCGCCACGTACTAAAATTGTACGCCATGCGCTTGCAGTTATTTTTATCACATAATTTTTTAGCGGTTTTCTAATCCGATAGAAAATTAGCCGTTAAACAAGTTTTTGGCACCGTTGGCAGGGAATTAATTTGATTTTAATTTTTACTCTTTGAATTATTTTTGTTTGATTTTAAAGTGTGTTAATTTTGTGTGTTGAATTCCATTTTTAACAAAAATATTTTTTGTTGTTGTGTGTTTATATGATTTTTTCTTTCACTTGTTTGTGTGCTTGTTGCTTTTCTAGTTGCATTTGCATATTTAAAATATATATATATAATACACACAATTTCATTTCAAAAAGAAAAAAGAAATTTATTAAACTTCATTTCATTGCATGACATTTACATTTTTCCTTTAATTATCTTTTACATTTTTTGTATTGTCTTTACACTTGCACAATCTGCCTCATTTTTGCCTATCCACCCTCTGCCACAAATTCATCGCACTATTACTATTCCATCATTAATGTTCCATCACAGTGCATTCTACTATTACATTGCCTTTCTCCTACCTGACCAAAACTGTCACCACTCTGCCATCCACAAACCAACAGTGCAATCATCATAATACTCCCTTCACTTCTACTCTGCCTGACCACTACCCAGTGACTTCACTACATCACCACATCAAAACTTCATCACCCTGCAAAACATCCTTTGCCACAGCCTGCAAATATACCCCCTGACCACAAACTGCTACACATCCCAACCATCACTGAACATCATACTTCCATCAACCCCATTAGCTCTTCCTCCTACAGCAAGCACATCCACCACATCAAACCACACTGCTTTGAACAATCTTCCCATCACATTCATCATCAACCGTCCCTATCCACTGTCAAACCATACACTGCCTACCCCTACACCATACATAAACAACCTCCTGCTATATTTCTGCATAAAAAACCACCAACAAACCACAGTCACTCTACAGTCACTCCAACAAACCATACATAAACAACTTCCATTACACTTCCAGCTGCCTTTGCCTTTCCCTGCCACTATCAACTTCCATACACATAAGAACCACTATCAACTGCCTTTGCCTGCATTACACTTCCAACCCTATTACACATCCACATTGGTGCTCCTCTTGCCTTCAACTACCACCCCTTCCATACAAACTCCCATGCAACCACATTATATTGTCACCACCACCAAATTTCATCACACCTAAACAAAACTGCCATCTAGTTCAAACCAACTTACACATCACTGCCTCTACCTCATACTTCACATAACCTTGAATCAGCATCTGCATCAACAACCCACTGCAACAGACTACACAACTTGCCTGCACATTTCTTGCATATAACAGTGTACATTTCGTGCATACCATCAAGCCTGTTGTTGCCATTCCATCCCTCTTCTATACAAATCACACTTCTATGCACACTTCCTTGCATTGCCAACAACCAACCCTAAAAACATCACCCTGCCTATTCACTACCACCTCTGACCACAACTATGCATCCTCTTCATACAAACCATCATCAAATTCAAATACCTCTGTGCACTGTCAATTAGTTCATCTACCAGTGCAGTCATCTACCCATCCTCAAATTAATTCATCTACCAGTGCACTATCAATCAGTTCATCTACCAGTGCAGTCATCAAATTCAAATTCTTCATAGAGACCATTCACTAAGGGCAGAGGAGGGTGTTTCTGTTACTACCTCTACCAGTGTAGTCATCATTAACAGCCTCAATATTCATCACTGCACCACTGTCCCATTACCCTACAACTTCATACATCCTTCCCATTACCCTGCAACTGCATACAACTTCCATCACATCATTACTGCACTACCACCTCCAGTACCATCCTTCAACAACATACAAACTCCTAATTCATCAAACTTCACCCTCAAACCACTGTTGCACAATAGTCCTCGCCTACCATCACTGTCATCAAACAATTCCATACCTCCTCCAAACTGTGCACTTCTGCTATCTCAATCAACTATACTATAGCACCAAAACCAAGCTACCTCCTCTACTTCATCAATCCCGAACACCACAAGTCGCCAGAACCCCTCCCTCATTTCCAGCCTCGACCAGCGTCTACACCAGCAAATCGAATCACCGCAATCGCGATCCACACTTTCCATCGAACTTCACCCTGCCTGCTGGAGTTTCGACTTCGACTTTGAATTTGTGAATTTCCGAGCTTGAGAGTTTGTGAATTGTGAGTTCATTTGTGAATTGGTGAGTTTGGTTCGTGATTTTGTGAATTTAATTTTGTGAATTTTGTGAATTCATGAATTTGGGTGCGAACTGTGATCTTATGTGTAGTAATATATTTTAGTGTGTCGGGCCCTAGTGGAGTTTATAAAAAAAAACAAGCAAGTTTTATTTTTTGTCTTTTGTTTTACTTTCAATTGAATTTTTTTTTTCAATTATTTTAGTTTAATTTGTTTTGTTTTAGTTTCTTCTTTGATATATATATATATATATATATACACACACATACATACATATATATAATAAAAAAACTATGAAAAAACTGTATATATCTTGTTTTTAGTTTCAGGTTGCAAAAGCAGAAGTAAATTGTGACGCCCCACCTTTATACCCACGCTAACCAAGAACACTACGGTGTAATGCTGTCAATTAGCACGGAGGATAAGGCTGTTGAGGAGCGACCATCCGTGTAACTTCTTTGCGCGAGTACCGATATGTCAGATAGAATAGAATGCATATCTTTTAAGGAGGAAATCCGACATACCGATACAAACACAAAGCTATCACACAGTGGCTATATATGATCTTCGGAAACAAATATAGAAATAAACGTAACACAAATCAGTCACAGACAATTCATATCACAAAGGCGGAAAGAGATATGAATACAACACATGAAAGTGTACATCAGAGTGGTGGTCAAATAAGATCCACAATAACACAAGTTAATAGATACAAGTGCAAGATAATAGAATATGTATACATCAAGGAGTCTAATCTCAAATGTATACAAACAAAAACTACTAAACTAGAGTAGTTAGCCAAAAGTCAGAAGATGGCTCCAGATAAGAAGTCATGAGGAAGCACCTGTAAAATCTCAGTCTGACCCGAGTATTATTTAAGAAGAAAATAATAAACGGATCAGTCTAGCTATAATTATCAGATAAAGTGATATAGAACAAGAGATATGGCATAAACATATAAGATATCCATAAAAGCATACTACTACAAGTATGAAAATGATAATCAACAAGAGATTAATCAATATCACAAGAATCTTCTCAAAGATTAAAAGAATGTCAAATTCTTAATTTAATTCACCAAACTACAATAGAATGACATACTCATCAATGTCAATGGTAAAAGCTGGTGAAACATAAAATCCAGAAATCTCAAGAAGAGAGGATGACCAATCCCATAAACTGAACATCGACGCACCTAGAAAGATATGCCCCATGTAAAGTCTAGCATCGATACACCTAGAAAGATGCACCCCATGCATAAATAAACATCGACGCAACTAGAAAGATACGCCCCATGTAATGTCTAACATCGATGCACCTAGAAAGATACACCCCATGAAAAGTCTAACATCGATGCACCTAAAAAGATACACCCCATGTAAAGTCTAGCATTGACGCACCTAGAAAGATACGCCCCATGCATAAATAAACATCGACGCAACTAGAAAGATACGCCCCATGTAATGTCTAACATCGATGCACCTAGAAAGATACACCCCATGAAAAGTCGAACATCGACGCACCTAGAAAGATACGACCCATGCATAGATGAACATCGACGCACCTAAATAGATACGACCCATGTGAGAAGTAAACATCGACGCACCTAAATAGATACGACCCATGAGCCTAAACCATAAAATGATCGTCATCGATCATAAAGAGTTTCAATATGTGTGAATCGAAATCACACCAATGAGGCATAGACTAACCTTGAAGATAAAGAGATATGTGTGAATCGAAATCACACAAATGGTGTCTAGTCTAACCTCGCAAACAAAGAGACATAGCACAATCGCTAGTCTAAATCACAAGAATGATCATCGTGATCATAAGGAAGTGTCGATTACACTAAGCTAGTAAATATAAGAGTTTAGCTTCATGTCCCATAACCACTTGCTTAACTCAAATATTTACGAACAGATTGAAGATCTGCACTAGGAAATTGTCACAAGAGTTTCAATCGAACAAGTCCATCAATTAACCGACGAAGTAAACGCAAGCGTTTCATACCACTTGTTTTGCCAAGCCGTTTAATTATATTTTCTCATACGAATGAGGTAAAGGTTTGTATATACTAATAAATTGGAAAACAGTTTTATAAACGAGTTTGATATGGAAAATCGAGTTGAAATCGTTTTAATGAAAGAGTTTTGATATTTAATACTAGTATAGGAAACCTTTATATTTTGAAGTGACAAATCAATAGAAGTGATTGTAGAAACAATCAATCATAAAAATTCACGTTCGAAGACGTGAGTAAAGTTCAAAGAAATCAATCCCCAAAACCATCAAAGTAAGGAGTTCTGTTGATCGCTTTTCAGATAAGATTGCCTACGCAGAGTAATACGGGGTTCGACCTAAGGAAAAGTAGGTCATACGACCTTAGAGTTCACGCGACCTAACAAGACCAAGGATAAGGTCGGTGACGACCTACGACTTAACAAAGTCCTGCGACTTAACAAAGTCGAGCGACCTACGACTTAACAAAGTCAAGCGACCTACGACTTAAGGTCAAGCGACCTAGTGAAGTAGCAGTGGGAATGTTAGGTCGGAGACGACCTACGACTTAACAAAGTCGAACGAGCTACGACTTAGCAAACGAATGTCTTAACGACCTAAGCCTTGAACGACTTAGTGGAACGAACGACTTAACGATTTAAGCCTTGAACGACTTAACGACTTAAGCTCCAATTCGAGCTACGAGCTAAGGCTGGAACGACCTAGTGGAGTTAGGTCGAGGACGACCTACGACTTAAGGTCATACGACCTAACACTTGTGAGCTAGCGGAGTTGGCATGGCCTAGCGACTTAGTAGAAGCAGCGACCTACGACTTAACGATTTAAAAGCCAACGACCTAAGGAGTTAACTCGCGAACGACTTATGCCTTAACTCGTGAACGACTCAAGCCTTTAACTCGTGAACGACTCAAGCCTTTAACTCGCGAACGACTTATGCCTTTAACTCGTGAACGACTTATGCCTTTAACTCGTGAACGACTTAGCACACCCAGAACGACTTAAGGCCTGGAACGACTTATGCTCCGTGTGGCTTTTCAACACGAACGACCTACGACTTAGGCTTAACTCGCGAACGACCTAGCGAAGGCAGAAACGACCTAAGTGCAGTTTTCCACCAAAAACACTAGAATTTTGGGTTTTTCACCAATCCAATCCAAACCAAATGCAAATGCTGATGCTAAAATGATAGGGAACCATTCCCAACAGTCCAAGATAGATATAGGCAAGATGTGAGATCAAAAATCTCACCTTTTCACGGAATTTGATGAAGACGAAGCTCGGGGGCAAAGCAAAGATCAACCACAAGCTTGAATCAATGTCCTCACTTTGAATTTGGAGTTAGATGTTGAATTTGCTAAAGAACTTGAGCTTGGAATTTTAATTTCCTATTCCCTCCACCATTTTTGCTAAAGCTTCAAAGTTGATGAAGTGATGAAGAGAAGGAAGGGGTTGGGCTGAGTTAGAAGAGGTGCAGCCCAAACCAAAAGCCCAACACAAAAAGTGACGAAAATTTCACTATCTCCAAACATATCGAAGTTTACACTCAAAAAGATCGCAAACGTCATTTTGAACTCAATGGGGGTGGTCTCGAGTCCTAATTTGACCGTATGCAAAAAGTAGCTTTTCGTACTAACATCCGACTAACAATAAAATATTTAAATATAAAATCGATAAATATGCGGGTTGTTACATAAATAAAAAGGAATTGCTGCTTTTAACTGCTTTGCTTGCTTAAATCTACGTTAAAAAAAATTTGCTGCTTAAAAATAACTTTCTAATAATTCTATACCCTCTGGTATCATGCTCTTATCGCTTGTTTTTATTTGCTTTGCATTGTAGTTTTCTTGCATTTTATAAAAAAAATTCAAAAACAAAAACAAAAACAAATTTCATTCGTAGTTGCATTGTTAAAATCACATTTGATTTCTCCTTTGCATTCATATCATCTTATTTTTATTTTCTAAGGGAAATATCCTAATCCACATAAGGTGGAGGATTTCATCACCCCTTCCTTAGCCCACAAATTGCATTTCGTCTTACAATGTGCTAATAATAACGGTTAGACTTCGGACTTAAGGGAGTCACGAGCTCCCTTAGGACTTAATTGGATCTTGACAAGTTGCCTTTTTTGAACAATTTATTTTCTTGGTGTCTAGGTTACAGTAGAGAAATAGTCAGTTACAAATACTACGATGATTCGTAAATATTATACTGATTTTTTCTCGAAGGTACTTAAACCTTCGATTGCATTACTACGGTTATTCGTGGTGCACCGATAACTCCCATCCGTTACCTGGCTAAGAACTATTTTGTTGGATTAAGACGAAGTGTGATTATACAATTTTGGGTTAGGAACTACTAAGGACAGCAAATTTGAATTTAGGTCCTTGCATTCATTTAGTTGCATTAGTTCATACATATTTTAAAAAAAAATCAAAATCCAAAACTAAAAAAATTATACATTTTACCTCACTTAATTCTTGTGTAATCCAAAAAAATCCTTTTCAATCTTTACCTTTGAAATTTTATAATCAAAAAAAAAAAATTAAGTTAGTTTTTTCTAGAAAAAAAATAATATACATATATATATAATCTTTTCAAAAACAAAAATAAACATACGAAAATAAAATAAAATTTTGAAAATCCAAAAAAAAAACAAAACAGAAATCAAATCTCCCTTTTGAAAAATGAATTCTCATTCGTAGATGCTTTTCATTAAAAAAAAGAAATTTTTTTTTGAAAATGTCCGAATTTCCCTATTCGTAAATTTTTTACAATAGTTATGAAAATCAACATAATCCATATATTTTCACATCAAACTCTTATGGATATTTTAATGACAACTATTATACAAACAATTCGAATTTTGAACCACAAAGTTTTCAAAATGACGACCAACCCTCAAATCTTCAAAGGAGTATTGAAACGATTCGGTCTCTACTTGAACAATGAAATCAAATGATAAATAATTTGAGTAATCTGTGGAATAACTCAAGTCAAGGATTTCAAAATAATCAAAATTTAAATTCACTTCAAAATTCAAATGATTTCGATTATAACTCAAGTCAAGGATTTCAAAATAATCAAAATTTGAATTGACTTCAAAATTCAAATGATTTCGATTATAACTCATGTCAATACGACTTCGAACTCCAAAATGAATTTCAAAGTCAAAATGCAAATAGGAACCACTTTTAAATGATGTTGGCAATGAGAATAATTTCAATTATGGTGCAATGGAAAATTTTTATTCTCAAAGATTTCAAATTGAAAATTTTCAAGTTAATAATTATAAATTTGATATTGTTGAGGAAATGGACAAAATTCATAATGATTATGCGGATTTGTTGTTTGAAACCTACATGAAACAATGTGAGAAACAAATTCAGCTCCCAACGTGTGACGAGTCAAATAATAATCACTCTTTTACCAAAATTGACGATTTTCAAATAACAATTTTTGAAATTGAAAATGACAATCTTAATGAAGTTGTTGAAAATTCGGTAATTGAGTGGGTTTTCAATTCTTTTGAGAGTGTGGAACCAAATTTAAAATTTGGTCTTCCTTTTTCTGATTTTAAAAAATTGAATGCAACATCCTCAGATTTTGAAATTGATACATGCAATGAAGTTGTTGATAATCTAACAAAGTAAGCTGAATTTAGTGAACATAAACTTTTTGGACTTTTTGAAGATGAGTTGTTGAATTCTGAAGGGGTAGATTTAAATCATCATTTTGAAATCAATAATTCTGAAGAAGTTTTCAATGATAAGCTAGAATTTTAATTTGGTGAAAATAAATTCGAACTTCAATAACTTGTTCTATATACCCCAAAATCATCGAAAATAAAACAACTCAATCTATTTTAATAAAACGACATTCGTTTTTTCAAATCAACATTCAACATTGAAATCTTTTGTGGTTTAGTTTTCTACGCTTAAGCTAAGTCTCTCATACTTGACAAGACAAATGAATTGGTCTTTGGAAGACCGTTGCATTTACTATTTAATAAAATATTTTTTTGATGTCTTGTAAATAATAAATTTTTTCATTTTTCAAGTAAATATAGGTCATATTTTTTTTTATTTTTTTTTCTCCTTTCACTTGGGTTGACTGTGGGGACACGATCAAAATCAAGTGTGGAGGGAGTCTCACCTTTATTTTTGATTTTCCACGGTTTATTTTTTAGCATCTTCTTTCCAAAACTCAAAAATTTCTAAAAAAACAAAAACAATAAAAAAACCAAAAACAAATTTTATTTTTAGCATATTGATTTACTTTTAGAGAAACACTATGGGATGAGTATATGTTTTGGTTATTAAATTGCAATTTTTGAAAATTTATCTGTCTTAAAAAAAAGTTTGATTACAAGTAATGATGGTTTAACTAGTATATAAAAAGATTCCTGGATGATAATTATAGAGTATATCCTAACTGAAAATCTTTGTTTAAAAAAGTGGTGGATTTAAAGTAAAGGATATAACATTTTTGATCTTCAAAGTTAAGTAGTGCTAAGATGATTTTGTAAAACTCTCTCTTCATAACAAATAAAAAAACAAAAAAATTATATATAACATAAAAAAATGGTTTTTGTGAAAATAAGAAAGACCTAGAGTCATGTGTTCACACGCAAGTGTATACACTCGCCATGCTCTGTACCCTTCTCACGTAAACCCGAAAGGTAGTGCATGATCGGTATATATGGCCTCAGTTTATCTAAGTTAGGTGTATGTATATAAAAATTATTTCATTAATAATTCCTACATTCGATAGGTGTACACACTTGTGTATGCTCGTCATGCTCTGTATTCCCCTCACGTAAGCCCGCAAGGCAGTACATGGGTGGTATATCTGGCCTCAGTTTACCTGAGTTAGGCATATGTAAATATTTTTAATTTCAATTAAAATTTCAAGTAAAGAGAGAGTAAGAAATCAAAATCCAAGCACTATTTTTAGTTATTTGATTTGACTTGTTATTCAAAAGAAATGAAAATACCACTTTGAAAAACTTTAATAATCAACTAAGGATCTATTTCATAGTTGCACTATGTTATCAACCGAAACAACTAGCCAAACTAGAGTCTAATTGTGATGATAACTTAATTTTTATTGGAAATTTTGACAAGTAAAAGAACTTAAATTTATTGATAAGGACCAGAACTTATATTTAACTTATTTCTATCAATTTAAAAGTAAATTCTTCATTTGTAAATATTTTCAAAAAACTTGCATTCATCTCTTTGTAAATAAATCTTGCATTTAGGAATTTTACATTTCGCATTTGGATTTTGTGGGTAGTATCCGCTGAAAACCCTCACGAAACAACACTCGTCCTACTAGGGATACCTAGAGGTTTAACGGCTTGTTGCATACGCTCAATGCAATCGTGCGCCCTACGAAAACGGATTTATGTTAGTTTTAGTTTATTCGAGGATAAATAAAAAGATAAGTGTAGGTGTATTTGATGTGCACGTAAATGTGCATATTTTTACTTCCATATTTAATCTAGTTTAACTAAATGAATGAGCATATAGTGTATTTTAACATGTTTAAACCAAAATTTGAATTGTTTGCAAATTATAATTTATTCATCTTCATACGGGGGCAAAATGGTCATTTTTGTGTATGATTTATATGAGAATTTACTTGGATATTTTTATGTTGTTTTGTAGGAATTTGGATTTGAAATGGAAGAAGTCTTCATGAAAATATGCATGCACAAAAGAAGGAAACAAATGAGTGAAGAAATAAATTAGTTCATGCAACATGGAGGACCCCACCTACCCACTTACCAAGATCTATAATTAGGAGTCAATGCACATGTTAGTGAATTAAAGTTACATGCACATGTAATGGTGAATTATGCTCATGTCAACTTGGAGGTCACACTTTCTAGAAAGGTATTTAGGCAGTCCTCTAAAACATGCATTAGGGTTTTAGGCATGTATAAATACGCCTTATGTTTCATGTAATGAACTTCTTAGCACCACCCCATAGTTAGTTTAGTGGTTGCCACAAAAATAAACATAAACTTGCTTTCTTTTTAGTGGCGTCTTAGCCTTTTCTTCATGTAATTTTCTTAATGCAATTTATTTACATGTAATATTAATTCATGATCTTTTCTATTTACATGCTCTCCTTCCTTTCATGTTAGTAGATTAGATTTATTTGTGCAAGTAGATTAATTCTCTTTTATTTTAGTTAGCTCTCTTCTTACTTTGCTTGCTTTTTAATGTTGAAATTTACATTTGTTGAAATTATAACAAATATAAGAAGCTAAACCCCTTCAATTTAGGGGTAATGAAGCTCTTTTAATCATCTGGATTCAACATATTTGTTAATTTTTGATCTCTTTTTGTGCTTAATGGAATGTTTGATGTGGTAAAAAAATTAGACGGATTTGGGATAATAGAATTGCCCTTCTCTAGAGGGATCATTTAGAATTTTATTGTTTAGCATTGAATTTGATAGCCTATGTTTTTGACACCAAATAGGCTAAGCCTAAACCAACATAAACACAAATTACCTCTTCATCTACATACGATGATGGTAATGAAGTGGATTTTAGAATCCAAAATTTGATGGTCTATATTACTAATCAATAGTAAAATAGATCATGCTTAAACTAGATTTTATTTTTAACTTCATTATCATTTTCATGAGAGTTAGCAAGTGGTTTGAAGAGTGTGTTAAAGTTTGATGGTTTATATTGGGCTAAATAATAGCACAAATAGGCCTACTTATGATAAACACATCAACTAAATTCACTAATGACAAAAAAAGAAAGATTATAATTTCATTACGTTGATTTATGTGATCATGAGAAGGAAATTGTCTTCTACTCTTATATATTTATTCACTTTCTTTTGTTATTTTTTTATATTTTTTTATCTTAAACAACTTCAAACTCTTGGTTAATTTGATTGAGTATAATTTTAAATAAATTCAATTTCCTACGGACCGACCCGTACTCACTACATACTAAAATTGTACGCCGTGTGCTTGCGGTTATTTTTATCATATAATTTTTTGGCAATTTTCTAATCCGATAGAAAATTAGCCGTTAAACAATAAGTGCTCTCCTCTAATCATGGAGGATCACTCATTTATGTAAAAAAAATCTTTTCTTCCTCCTCTTGCGATTTTTTTCTTCCCTTTCTCCAGTTATTTATATACAAAATTCAATCACGACTTTGTTTCTTCTTCTTCTCCAGTTTCACATTAACATAACTCAATTCTCAATATAAAGCAAATTAGGATTCGTTTCCAACAATTTCTGTATCAATATCGAAATTATCTTAACATGCTATAACTTGATTGAATTCATTAATAGTTCTTCACCTTTTTATGCTCCATAATTAATTTTGATTTTATTCATGATTTGAAGTGGTTGTTATTTTGCTTGGTGCATTTGGGTTCTGGAATTTTATGAAAATATATCTAAAAGCCGTCATAAACCTTGGCCAACTGTGTTGACGAGCTCATGTTAAAGGTTAGATCTTTATTTTGTTACCTATGTTTCTTATAATTTAATCTTGATTTTTTTATCCTAAATTAGTTACTTCAATCTCTGATCCAAATTTTCTGACCAAATTTTTTTTCCCTCTTATTTTTGTTTTGATTTGTATGCTTATGAATATGGTTTTCTTCATTCATTCTGTATGAGTTTATTGGATTTATTAATGCATAAACATCTTAGAATGTTTAATTGTTTTGAAAAATTATTCATAGGTAAAGTAGAACTATTTTTTATTCCTTCCATTTTGTATCAGAATCTTTTTATATTTGATTTTTATTTTTATTGAAGATTATGACTTTGGTCTTCCATTTATTTTACAAAGAATTATTATGTTTATTAACCTATATACCAACGAACATTAAGTTGTTCTATATAACTTAATAGAGGTAAAGTTTGTTTTTTTTTCATTCTCAAATATAAGTATATAAAAAATCTCAAGTTGCGAGAAAATAATTTATACCTGAAGTAAAAGAAAAAATAAAAAATAATAAAATATTCTAGGGACGAAAAATATAAATGCACGAGTAGCATTTTTAAATATCTTCAATAAGCAACTTTCAAATTTTGTACGAGTTTAGTTTTAACTACGTATATTGCAAATTTACTTTTTTTTATTTCATTTTGAAGTCTTAGTCACTTGAACTTACTTTTTGTAAATTTTGGTATTATCTTTCTTAATCAATCTGCATTTTATATATTTTCCTACTGTGTTGTTTAATATACTTTGAAATGTTCATAAAAACTCACATTCATGGTCTCCATCAAATTCTTAATGATATTGCAAAATAATGAAGAAATTATCTATGGTTTTCTATGAATTTTTTTTATCTTATAGTGTTTTTTTATTTTATAATGTTTTTTTATTTTGATGGAAAGAGAAGTGTTCATTCATAACCATACATCGAAGATGTAATTATTTATAATGTTTGTAATCGAACTATTTTGAATAAGTTAGATAATATCAAATATTATTATCATTCAATTGTTAAAACAAATTAATTTCTTTTGATTTTGACCAGATGGAATTAAGAGTGATTAAAGAATCAATTACAATTAATTCTATTTAAATTTTAATTCAAATTAGTGAGTAAATTAGTTATATATTAATACTCTTAAATACTAATATATTAGAGGATTAAACAATAATCATCTAATTCCTTATAATTATTTCCATAGGTTATTCCTTAAAATCGGTCTTTTCATGTGTATTTACAATAAAAATTTTATGGTGATACATTATTTTGCTTTGATTTATGTTAATTAGTATTGTTTCAGTTGTTTAGTCTATGTTTTAAGTAAAAGAAAAAATTACTCGGCTGTTCCAAAAATAATCCAACACAAGGTTTTTGTTCTATGTACATTTATTATGTTATGTTATGCTATATATATTAGGAAATAATACGTTTTAATCTATACTAATAATTTCTAATTCGATTTGCATTAAATAGTGACAAAATTATGATTAGCTTTTTACTTCACATGTTTCACCTTGCAACATTCTTATTTCGATCTACACCGTCATGTATAATCATAATTTTTCTATTATATTAGCTTTTTATTTCTGCTTAATTATAGTTCTCAAAAAGTATCCTTATTAAATCATGTTGTGTCGTTCCTATTCATATTATTTGCGCATTTTCTGACAAACCAAAATTATGTAAAAGCGGTCGGAATTATCAAAGTTGGAAGATACATAGTTCACAAGTCAATTTTCTTTCAGAGTCTAATGTATTGAAATGATCTATTGATGAATGATACATTAGTTGTAAAAGTTATTAAGTCAATTTATGAAACTATTAATTCTCGCTTTTGCTTTCAATTTAAAAAAAATGTTATGTTTAGTTTTTTTACGCTTTTAGTTTTTAAACCTAAATGCTTAGCTTAGAAAATAGACTATTTTTTTAAATCCACTAAAGTGTATGAGTTTTAATTTATTTTAAAATATGGTAATATGTTTATTATGTAATTGTTAATAGTTAAAATGAATATGCATATTTTTTTTTGTTTTTTAGTGTGTTCAGTAATTTAGTTGTGATTGAATGAATATGCCTATCAGTGATAATCAATTCATATAATTAGTATCACAGAGAATCAATTTGACAATCAATGTGCAATTAGTCCTCTAATTAAAACTTGAAATAAAAAAAAAGGAAATATATTAGAATACAAATAATAATTCTCTTTGGATTAAAGTATAATGTAGTAAATGTATGTATATAATTACTTTAGCCTTCTATTGGATACATCAATAAATATATATTTATATACTTCTACGTACAACTTATATTTACTTGTAACAGTAAATGTATTACATTTTATAACTTTATGTATGTGAAACCATTATAAACAATTTTATAATCTACAAATTAGGATGAGTTTTGTATAATTATTTAATTATTGCCTTTTATAATCCTAGTGTAGAATGAGTTTAATACAACATTGATAAACTAAAATTGTTAAAAGCATTCATATCTACGTTTTCGGTTCTAAGAATAATGTAGTTTTTTTTTATGCTTTAAGTTTCAAAAACTCTTACTTTCAACTTAATCAATTTTAAAACTATGGAAAAAGTGCATTTGATTTTTTTATAAAATATGTATAAATATTAGAGAATATATATAGTTTGGTTCATTTAATTGTTTTACATGTTTGTTATTTGAGACGAATGTATTTTTGATATTATTAGTGATTTCAGGCTAAGTTTCAATGTAATGTATATTTTCATATTTTATTCCACTTTTAATATTCAGTTAATTATATGTAATTAAATTCCCAATTTAGAGGCAATTGATTTATTTAACTAACATTAAGGATAAACTATTATATAATCAATTCGCTAACTAAATTAGGAATCAAATATATCATAAATTCTTATTATAAATTATTTTACATTAGTTTGAATTAGAAAATATGACTAATATACTTGTTTTTACTCTCAATTCCGTATAAATTAACTACAAATTCATTCTCACATGTTTGTTCACATATTAATTTATTGGGATCATGTAGGTGGTGTGATATTTTTTAACACTTTAGTCATCGTTGTTCTCATTAGTTGTTCATTAACTAATTCTTTTTCGCGTCATAGATGCCACTATCTCTAAATGCACCAATGTCGAATTGATGATACTTACTCTTTTAAACTATCAAAAAATATGCTTAGTTCAAAAAATTTGAATATTTATTAAAGAATGTACATAATTTACCTAACATGTTCATTTTTTCAGTTTAATTGACAATTACTATTATAGAAGGGTGACCATTTCAAATTGTATATTACAAAATTGAGCATAAATATGAATCTTGGTAGAACTATTTTCTTAATTGAATGCTAAGAATGATGGATGTATATAATGCATGTATGAAATGTTCTTTCATTTTTCTTTTAAATTTTGGTTCATGTATTGTATGTGCACGTACATGTCTTATGATATACAATAACATAAATTTTTAACATGTTCATTCACACATGTAAATGAACGTGCTTACATAATATTGATAATATTTATAAGTTAACCAACTTCAAATAGGAAAGATCATATCAAATAATACTAACATATAACCGATAAAAATGAACTGATTATTATAGACTCCATTTGATTTGAATTTTAGAAAAAAAAGAAGTGGTTGAAATTGATTATCTTTAATTGAAATTAAATTCAATGAAAAAATTGGATACATGATAATCCTCTTAATGTTAATCGATTAGAGAGTTAATATTTAATCAATGATTTTCTTTTCTATAACTCTTTTTGCAGAAGTATTTCAGAAGTATTTTAAGTTTTAGCTCTATGAGAGAAAATGTAATGTTTACCGTTTTATAACTTTAACAAATGTTTCCTTACTATTTTTTATTCCTTTAGTAGCAAACTAATATAAGTATTATAATGGTGATATATTTTTATGATTTTATAAGCAATATTATATTCTGCATATTTGTTTACACTTGAAATATAATATTATATATTGCATAAGTTATAAGACATGATTATATATTTCACCTTGCATGAATACCGATTCGATTTAGTTGTAAATACCAAATTATGTCGTCATTTCTATGTACAAATAAATAATATTGAATGCATTAGTATCGATATCGGATTGATACTCCAAAAAATATTAATTTCAATTTTTGATTGGATTTCCAATATAAAAAATATATGGTCAATGTTTGCAGCCAAAAGCAAAAAATAGACAGGGTGCAAATGAGAAATTATTGAGTTTAAAAATCAAAATAAAATGAAAAATATGTTAGAATGTTGAATTAGTATTAAGTGGTATTGGTTTGACGAAGGATGAGTGATATGATAGGTGTTTTTATTAAGTAAATTATCATAGAGATTTTTATGGAAAATAATGATAGTATTTAATGCATATAATGAAAATGCAAGTTTTGTCTATGATTTTTGTGAGAAAATATATAATACATCTTTAAGTAAACCATAGTCTCTATAGATTTTAGGTCACAAAAAAACATGTTCACGTTTTCTATTTCTTGCATTTTCATAAAGACGTTATTTTAATACACATCACTTTTACTTTCATTTCAGTATTTGCTACATATGTAGGTGCTTATTTTATAAAATAATTGTTCTGAATTGTTAGGCAATTATAATAAATTATTCCAATAATAATATTTTTTTAATAGTCAATTTCATTGATCGTGTTTGCTTACAGCATTTTATCTAATTGTTATCTTCAATAAAATTTACGTATTACTGTAAGTGTCTTTCAAACTACCAAGCTATCTCTCTAATTTAGTTATTATTGTGTATGTCAAAATGTGTAATAATGCAAATGTTGGATTTTTGTTTCTTTGGAACAAATTTGAAACATTATTTCACTTGGAGCATAAGTTATTCATTATAGTTTAAAATGCAATCACCGTAGCGAACTGTGTACATATTGAAATTTACATGTTAAACATAGAATAAACTCATATTGAACTTATGCAGCATAGACTTGAAATTAATAAACATGCACAGCTTGTAATGCCTACAAAGTTAAGAATAACAGAAAGCTAATGTTAACATACATTGTATAAAGTCATTATGATCCAAAAAAAATTAGTTATACCTTTTGTCTTCGAGATTACTTAAGTTTATTTATCATCTAATGTTTGTTAGTAGCATTTAAGAAAAAGCTAATCTGAAAAAACTACAATGCATAAACATATTCTTTTACCATCATGTAATAATAAATCAAAAAATATATCGTTAAAGGTGAGCCCCGTGTGCAAGCACGTGTTCGCACTAGTTAATATTATGGATATTTTTTTTGAAGAAAGGTAGTTTATTAACAGTAAAAAGAGATCATATACCGCCATGATATGCCTCGTTAAAACCTAGCAACCCCCCTAACCTAAGTGGGTAGCTTGCCAGGAAAAAGAGTACATATCATGTCCATATATTAACAGTACAAAACGTGACACAAGCTTTTGCATACCAAATTGTCAAATAGATGGAGGAGTAAACAATTATAACACACTCAAAACCATCCATATGATCAATTTGGGGCATAAAACCAAAATAAAAACAAACACAATGCCTAACAAAACAAGTCATGTGAACATAAGAAGAAAAAACATTGTCAAAAGCAAATAAATCATCAGTTCCCACATGTCTTATAGTTTCTGCCACAGGAGAGAGAATTTGTCTTCAACCAAAGTAGATCTGAGAAATTCAACAGCTTGAGCTGGAAAGGCATGTCAGAAGCTACGAACTCGGAGGATACAGCGAGCACAGCAGCTTCAAACATCATTAAAGACAGAAAGGAGTTCATGGAGATCGGTTATTTGACCTGCGGTCGATTGCCTTGTTCAGAGTTGATAAGATAAGCTCAATCTCCTTATTTTCTATCTTATTTTCTGTCTTACTATCAATTTTATACTTAAATAGGTTTCTACAATCTTGTAAAATGAGCAATCCTCTAACTTTAAATGGTAGTTCAATGTTGTTGAAAACCCGCGAGTTCCTCTCACACCATATGTGCCAAATTGTTGAAGTTATAGCAGTGTTTATGAGATGATTAATTGCTAGATTACCTTTCTGATTTTGACAATGATACTCAAGAATTTGATTAATGTCATAACTATTGCCGAGAGTAATCTGTAGCTTTTGAGAGATTTCCTTAAGTAGATTCTTCGAGTACTCACACTGAAAGAATAGATGATCTCTTTCTTCAAACTGTTGTAAACACAGGGCACAAGTACGGTCAATGTCTGGATTCCATTTACTAATTCTATCTTTTGTGTTTAACTTATTTAATTTGGCAAGAAGGCTGCATATAGACATATTAGGAGCACAAAACTTATCCCAAATGATAGTGGTCCAATTAAACTCTGAGTGTTTGCATCTAATTTGATTCCAGGCTGATTTAGTATTGAACTGGCCATCATTATTAGGAATCCAAGACCAAAAATCTTTGTGGCATTTGATGATAAATTTTGATATTGCTCATTGTTTGCTGGATTTGAGTGGGAATGTATTCTAGTTGTTCCTTCCATTTATTACCATAAATAGGACACTTTTCTATTATGTCTATACCAGTAATGAACACTGAATTCCATCCAAATTTGTCTATCGGAGAACCTCCCTTAAACCAGGGGTCAAACCAGACCTCCGTATTTTCACCATTTGCAATTTTTGTATCAATTAGACCTTTACACCATTGTCTAGCTTTAAGAAGTAGTCTCCAAGTATAAGAAGCATTATTATCCATAAGAGCAGTCCAGAAATTAATGTTGTTGCAATATTTATTCTACATCAATTTTGCCTACAGTGATTCACTCGGAATGAATTTCCATAACAATTTGATAGCAGTTGATTTAGCAATGTCTTCAATTCTTTTAATACCAAGTTCACCTTCACTTTTTGTTTTACAAAAATCATCCCAAGACATATTATGGGCTTTATTTTTCCAAATGAAATTAGCACACAAAGAATTTATTCTTTGTATCACATTCATAGGGAACTGGGAAAATTGCATCCAAAATTGAATCATTGGGTAAATGACAGTGTTAACAAGTTCAATTCGACCACTAATGTTGAGTAATTTATTTTTCCAGTGGTTATATTTTTTGTTAATCTTGTCAATTAACCATCCAAAATCCCTAGCTTTTAATTTGTTGCTAGATAATGGAATGCCCAGATAGATAATAGGCAAATTACCACTATTGATGTTAAGAATATTAGAAATCAATTGTTTGTTGTTAGCACCTTTGCTAAAAAACACAGTAGAGTTGTTTTCATTAATATGTCCAGTAAAAGTCTTTAAAACCTGAAATATGCTCTGGATATTTTTAGCATTCTCTATGGTTGCCTTGGCCAGGATTAAATGTCATCTGCATACAGTAAATGAGTAATCATAGGTCTGGTCTTGTATATGGGGCTGATGTTACCTTTCAAGTATTCCATATCAAGATTAATTGTTAGAAATTCCATGGCAATTGAAAATAAATATGGCGAGAGAGGGTCCTTTTGTCTAAGACCTCTCGAACTTTTAATGAAACCATATGGTGATCCATCAGTTAATACCGAAAACGAAGGAGTAGATATGCATTCATATATAAGATTAGCAAATAGCAGAGGAAAACCCATCGCCATCAGCATATGATGAACAAATTCTCTGTTAATTTTATCATAGGCTTTATGTAGGTCAATTTTCAAGCATAAGTTATTAGAATTTTTCTTATTGAAACTCCTGACTATTTCATATGCTAGAAGGGAATTCTCGGTAATTACACTGTCAGGAATGAAGGCATTCTGATTATAAGAAATAAGCTCATTGATATAAGCTTTCATTCTGTTGCAAAGCAGATTGGCTAAGATTTTATATGTTACACTGCATAATGAGATTGGTCTGTAATCAGCAATATTAGTGGCATCATTTTTCTTTAGAATGAGACATATGAATGAGTAATTAATTTCTCTTATAATCTTTCCAGACTGTAGTATACCATTCATAGCATTCCAAATATCATCTTTCCAGACTACAGTATACCATTCATAGCAATATCAGTGAAGTTTGAAGAATTTAGAATTTATGCCATCAGGTCCAGGAGCACTAATGTCATTAATTTGGAATAAAGCTGATTTTATTTCCTTTAGCTGAAATGGTCTGCATAGATTGCTTCTAACATTGTCTGGTAAAATTCTTTTACATGTTATGCCTGGGAATTGATATACAGCCTGAGATGATGAAAACAAATCAGAAAAATATTTAATGGCTTCACATGCTAACTTTTCTGATGTTGAAATCCAAGATCCATTCTCATTAATAATAAAATTGCTCCTTTGTTGAGGGTTAACAACATTAACTTTACTGTAGAAGAATTCAGTTGGTTTGTCTCCTTTAACCAACCAATTAAATTTCATTCGCCGATCATTTTCTATTGCAATTTTCCTCATAATATGATGTATTTGCTCTGATTTCAATTTGTACTGCTCAATTAAATTATCATCCAGTGGGTTTTGAACTAACTGCTTATAAATATCATTAGCTTCCTCCTTTACTTTCTCAGCCAATGCATGAATATTACTTTTACTTTTAATCCAGTTCTTCAATGCAGTTTTGGACAATTTCAGCTTGCATAAGAGGCTGTGAACAGAATTTTCAGCAAAAACAGTCAACAGAGCATTCTGATCGATGAGTGGTAGCCCTCCTAGAGATGTCAGGAATTATTGTATCTGAAAGGTAATCTATGTTTTGTTTTGTTATGAAGTGAAAGATTAATAAAAATAGGTGTATGATCGCTAAGAGAATGATTTCCGAAATGAATACCAAAATGAAATTTGTTCAACCATAGAAAATTTACAAAAACACGGTCAATTTTACTATGAATAGAGAAATTAAGACCTCCTCTCCAAGTAAAGAAATTTCCAGTAAAATCAGGCTCGATTAGATTAGAAGAAGAGATGTAGTCAATAAAATTTTGTTCACCCATAGAATTGTATAGACCATAATTAACACTATCTTTAGGAGATAAGATGGCATTAAAGTCCCCCGCTACAATCCATGGCAAGTTAAAATTTGAAGATTGCTCAATAATATACTTCCATAGCTCTGCTCTCCTTGTTTCATCATTAGAGGCGTATATTGTAGTGCATAGAACACTTATTCCATTCACATTGTAAAGGATACAGGATATGTACTGTTCATTAGTGTGAAGAATAATATTAGACCAATGATTTGGGTCCCAAATAATCAAAATTCTACACTTCTGGTCATTATGAATATTCTGATAATATTTTCAATAATTAGAAGACTTATTCATGAATCTATCAATACTATCAAATGATAGTTTATTTTCAAGAATAGCCAAAAAAGAAAAAAAAAATAGTTTTCAAAATCTACAGTACTTCTAACTGTTTCGCAGGGGTGTTCAAACCCCTTATGTTTTAGAAAAGGAACTGCATCATAAATTAACTTCGGGACTGCTAATATCTATAGGGGAAGTAGCAGTCCTCGTTGTCTTTGCTTTTTTGGTTTTCTTATTTTTACCTTTCAACTGAGTTACTAAATTGGACCATGCAGGATTATCGATAACATCGGAGGGGTTATTGGCTTTGAATTCGAAAGGCACCTCCTCAGTTCTCATTTGTCGAATAGATTTAGATCTGGTTGCATGAAGAGATTCGGTTTCTAGGGTGTCTAAAACAGGGTCCATGGAAATAGAATGGGGGCATCTGCCATTGCGTTTTTGTCATGAATTTCTATACTTTCTTTATTGTAACTTTGATTCATATCTGTATCCGATACAAAATTCATGTTAATCTGTTGAGAAACTGTATTATTAGTCATATACACAGTATTCGACTGGACTTTTTTGAGGATTGTTGTTAACTTGTCCATTCACTAAATCCTTCATAAAATTATTAAGACTATTGTCACCAGCATTTTCATGATCTGTATCATTTGTCTTTGGTGAATTATCCATGTTAGAGACACCTGAATGCATACTGATATCATTATTAGTATCAACAGCCATATCCATATTGTCACTCATGTTATTTTGTTGGAGTAGATTTAGGCACCCACATTTTGGAAAATTGACAGTGTGAATCGACATGTCCAAAACTAAGGCAATTTGAGCAAGTAGATGGCTTCCATTCATACGACACTTCTTGCCAGATAATTTCATCCTTCTCGAATAGAATCGGAATTTTGTTTGGGAAATTAAAAGAGTTATTAATTTCGATTAATACTCTAGCATATGCTATTTTAATAATACCTTCTGTGAATTTGTCCAGTTTGATAGGAGAGCCAATGACTGAAGCAATACGACTAACCCCTTCCTCCATCTAGTAGTCCAGTGGTAGGTTAGGGAACCGAACCCATATAGGAATAGAGTGTAAGAGTTATTTATTAAGTTACATTCCAAGCGACCACCTCTTTATCATCATTAGCTTTTTATTATAAAAGTAGGGACCTCCTTCCAATATTTTATCACAGTCCTGCTTGTTGTTAAATTTGATGACATAAAATCCATTTTCCTTAGAATAAATCGAAAATTCATCAACAGGTTTCCATACTCTATTGATACAAGCTTTAAAATATGGATAATATGGTTTAGGGCCAACCACATAAACAACAATGGCATTATCCCATTGTTTTATAGCATCTTTAACAACATTCTCCGACATTTTAGCACATTGCATAGAGTTAAATTCACGAGAATGATAAAAATTTAATGGAATAGAAATAGGAATATTATTACCCTTAACCACTACATTCCATGCCCAGCTAGACGAAGTAGAAAAATTCCAGTTATTGGTAGGAGGTTTGGTTGCAGATTGGTTAGGACGGTTAGAAGAGTTGGTGATAATAGGATTATTCTGGGACACACCATGATAAGGAAGGGATCTGATTGAACTATTATTCGAAACATGAGCAGTGTTGTTATGAGTTTGAAATTGATATATAAAAGATGTTTGTCTTTTCCATTTCTGAGACCGAACTAGAATGAAACCTTCATTCAAGTCAGCCTAAGTATCATTAGGTTGCAGAGGGGAGAAGCCCGGAGGCGGGTCAGAGGGGGTTAACGGTGGATTTGGACGAATGGGTTCCTGAGGTCTTGGGGAAATCGATGAGGGCATAGTTGGAGGACGAGGGATTAAGTATAGTGGAAGGAAGGTGAAGGCGATGGGGGAAACAGGCGGTGGCGGCCAGCCAAGGTGGGCAGCAGATCGGAAATAAACAAGGAGACAATCGCACGAGGGAAAACCGCATGCTAGGGCAAAATTATAATCAGTTATGAATATAAATTATTAAAGAAGATGTGATAAAATGGGATTTATTCAAGTTAAATGGATAAACTTATATTCAGATTTGATATACAAAAGATCTAAATCATATGAATTTTATAAAAATAAGAATCAACCAAACTAGAACTTTACTTAACCAAAGGAACGCACCTTGAATGATGATAACCTCTTAGATCTTCAAGATCCACAATCGATCCTTGCAAGAGATGGACGAACCCCTTGTGTTTCATTTTTTTAATGTTTTTTTTAATTTAGAGTTGAAAGGTTTTTGGAAATCTATATTTTGTTTTCTACCATGGAAGGTTAGGAGGAGAGAGGAGAAAAAAATTAAATGAGAAAGAAATGAATTATCAATAGGAAATGAATCGGCGAGTTTGCTTTAATTGAAAGGATGAAACCTTTCTCGTTCTTTATTAAAACTTCTCTAATTAATATCCTTGATTATTTCTCTCTCCACTCCTCCCTCTTCACATGATACGGTTGAAATTATATGCCATCAAATGACATAAAATTTCTATAAATCACTTCATGCAATTATTTTTTATTTAATCTACATCGATATCGTATATCAATGCGGGTAAGTATAACTTTTATAAATGCATTCAAATAATTACAAACAACTCCCAAACATCAGCTAAATGAAATAACAATCAATGTCTCTTAAATATTAATTTATTTAATCAATTTACAATATTTAATAAATTGATTAAATCATGTGATTAGTTGGAGAATTCAGCATTATAGTTGAGCGACTCAAATGTGTAAATTCTGTTAGCGATTAATATCGAACAATTCGAATATTAACATTCGCATATTACCTTAGCTAGTGGTGTGATATTTCAGTTGAATCTATCCCTTACACAACTTTTGGTAAAATTCAATTTTACTTATTATAAGCGGTACATGTTAATGACAATTATTTACACTAATTTTCTTCGTCAAAACTATACCACATTGTGACTTATGGAATTTGGTAATGGTCAAAATTCCAATATCATACGCATTCAACTTTATAGTTCAAGCATAAACGTTCAACAATAACAATTATCATTAATCGAGTTGCTCTAACCTTAGACTTTGACTTTGAGTTAATTTCAATCAACCGTGATACTAACCTCATATAACCGAGGAGATGATTCCACTCTTAAATAGTGGTTCACTTTCAATGCTTCCACTTGAACAACCTATAGTCATTCGATGGACGCTGTGCCATGATTTAACTATAATAAAAGCGGACCTTCCATATTGAAACAATTGTGAACAACTACCAACTTTCACGAAGCTCCACCCTGTAAGCCAATTTCCTACTCTAACTATAACAACCTGAATTCCAATGGGTTCGAATTTTTTGCAAAAATGCTGAAATCCAAGCCCACTGAATCCCGAGTTGGGTATTTGGTATCCTCCAAATAGGTAAAGATAAATATATCAGAGCTCAAATAAATATCTCACAGCGGAACTGACTAAAATATAATAGTAAATAAATACTCACCAAGGTAATAACACTTTCTAAACAAGTGTCACAAAGCTAGAAAATCTCCGCCATCTATCTAACCCATGGGATGATATGAGGAAGGGGTTAGAACTAAAGTTCTGGTGAATGGATAAATTATACACTTCTAAGCATAATTCCACATATACCGTTCTATTTCTATTTTCTGTTATATTAGGTTTGTTGGGTTTATAATACTCTCGCCTTTGTGCGTGAGTTGTACCCATCTACTCCCTAGTAGATTAAGACCTAATAACCAATATATATGTAGCTACATGGCCAAAGATCGCATCGGTCCTAGGTACTACCCATAGTACCTTCTGTATTCTCCTTGAAAAGGACTCCATCGTATCGCTACTAGAGCGTACTGTAACTACATCTGTAAAGGACAGCTTTGTGAGGCCTATAATACAGATGTTCCGTCGTCGACTATGAAAACGTGAAACTGCATCCACACTAGCTTATACGTGCTCAGACATCCACAATGTACCACCCAGTGCGTACCTTGAGGACTACACATAATCGTTCTGTCTACTCCCTGAATTCCGCCAACAAAGTCTACCTTGTGCGGAACTCATTCGGGGATTTTCTATCTCTGTAAAGGTCCGCTTCGTTAGGCCTACAATACAGATATTCTACTTGGTCTGTCTCGTTTCCCATCATGGCTATGGCCCCACGCAGCCCCCCCCCCACTCAACTAATCAAAAGACCTTTAAAAAGCTAAGTGGTCGTGCCCTACTGCAAACAATCTAAACATCCAATTGGCCGTGCCCCTCATCCAATCTCTCGATAGTGAAAGAATCATTGACATGTTGCTTTAACTCTAGTCTTTCCCGATCTTGCTCTGACTGATGATGGCTGATATCCGCATGCGACTATCCTTATGGGTCCTGCCCACTATAACCTACTCGCAAACTAGAATACGGTGTCATACGAATATCCTACTCCATCATCTACCTTTTGACTGCCTACAAAGGTTCGCTTCGTTAGGCCTACAATGCAAAAGCAGTCAAGGCATACTCTCTTGATGGAACACTTACAGACCTGCCTCCGAGGGTGCAGCTTCGTTAGGCCTACCTCAAAGGGTCATCCTAGAGTATCCTGACGTCCTGTTGAAGTCTCGTACTTCCATCTAGCCCAAAATAACTAGGTTGGACGTGCTCTTTCTGTACTAAAAATCTGCGATGAAATGCTTCGTTAGGCTCTTTATCCAGATTCTCTTTGGGCTACTCCAAACGCACTTTACCATTTTATTAGGCCCTACGTCTAATCTTTTATTATGCGTTTAGTTCACTTTTCTTATTCTGTTGGCTACTTATTTACCCTAATCAGCATGCCCAGCCCCACCTACGTGTGAGACCATCAGTCCTAGACCTGAAAGGGAATGCTGCTATTATTTTTTCTTATTAACTTAATCCAAGATCTAAGTTTGATAAAATAAGCCTCTTTATTTCTTTCTTTTTAATTATAACCTACGTGTTACAATTATACTTGCAATTGTCACTTTTATATTCTTTTCTTTCTTTTATAACCTACATGTTATAAATGTAATTGCAAGTATCTCTTTTCTATTCTAGTCTGTCTTCCTTTATTATGATACTAAATTTTCTTTAGTTCTCTTATATTATATAACAGTCTTAACTTGGGACTATGTCCAACTGTCATAAGTTACTTATCATAATAATTGCTTTCCTTTTTACTCTACTATCTGCACAATAAATGCAGATCTAGTCACATTTTCTATTTATTGTTTCTAGCCTTGTCAAATAATTAACTTGATTATAACTTCTTCTTTAATTACTTTAAAGCTTCACGTTATTGTCTTTAATTCTGGAAAGTAGTTCTATTCTATTTGGTTGGTTACAAAAACTGTGCTAAAAATTCATTTCCATATTTTAATACTAAATAATGCTATAAACAATAACTTGTAACTGCAAGATATTTCTTTTATTGTTTTTTTAGTAATGCAAAATACAGAAATGTCTCTATTTTGCACTAATTCCATTTTTCTTGCTTTTATTTTTGCAATTACGTTTATCATTATTCTTACAATATTAAACTATGGAAATGTATTTCCCTTTTCTAAACCAACCAACTAATCTATCACTAACTTCCAAATCAAGTTATTAGATTTTCCCTTTTTTAATTCATTTCTCCCGTTTTAACATAATTTACTGTAAATTTCTCAGTTTAGGCTTATGCCTTTCTCTACAACTTTTAAGCTTAATATTACCTATATTTAATTGGGTTTTTTTTCCATATAAATAACATTTAATATAAGTACACTTTTCTTACAAAATTTATAGTTTTAACACAACTAGCTAGTAGAACCAATTACTGAAATTAGTCTAAATGCTGAATTAAATATTTAACGGGAATCTAACTATATTATATACCATAAACATAAAAGATATATAAATTAAATTCACTCACCTGAAAAGAAAACACTCCAAATTCCAGATCTGATTTTTAGTCCAGTTCTATTATCCATAGCCTTCCCCTTTGCAACCATATTTGGATCCACAAACCAGAATTTGTATGGATTTATAAATTTGGATCTAATTGAAGAAAAATAAACAGATAAACTAGAAAACGAGATTTGAAAACTCACCTCATATGGATGGCTTAATTTGGACTTCTCTTCTCTAGATCTACAATTTCTACCTCCAAATTGCAAATTAGAAAACCTAAACCTAATATATTTGATTTCTAAAGAATTGGAGGAGAAAGAAAAGTGACAGGGCTTCCACGCCCATTCGGAAAAATATGGATTTGAAGGCTACCCCTGCACGTTTATTTATAGAGAGCCAAAATAACATCGTCCGTTCGTTAAAAGCGATTGAAATCTAGCCGTTAAAAATAATCAAAACGCATCAGTTTTGACGTGTCTAGCCTTTTTGTTTTATACGTATTAATTTATTTCCTCTATTTTTAAACGTTATAAATTATTAAACGTTAAGTTTTAACCGTTGCCTATTCATTCTAATTAATTTTCATCAACTGCAAATTTAATTCTCTTTATAACACATGTTTATTTTGAAACTCAAATGTTGCTAATTAATTTCCTTTAATTGCTGATTTAATTAACATTGCATGTTGATGTTAATTAATTACCTCTAATTGCTGATGTCATTTAATCTCCTTTATGACGCGCATCTATTTTGAAATTCAAACGCGCGTTATTTCTAGAATTTATACGAGCATATATTTATAAACAAATATATTCATGCACGTTTACACGTGTAATTATTTTTTGATACGGAACTTCGAACGTCAATAACTTTTTCATACGAAGTCCGTTTGACGCATATTATATATGTAAATTAATCAGAAAATCGCCACAAACACAATGGTATAAGTTTTGAGGCCAATTTTGACAATTCCAAAAATGATCATTTTCACTGTTTATAATTATTTTGGTTATTTAGTTATCTAAAGATGCGGGGTGTTACACTAACTGTGATCGAAAAAGGCCCTAAAACCTTGACGCTTACTTTCCCGAACTGCCAAACCTCATGACTTGTCTAGGCGACCTGCCTTCACAAAGACCATGTCGTCTACTGCGAACTCTAATTCTGTGTGGCTCCATTAGCGTAAGATTTTTACTTATCCTGTATGGTTTTCATCCACTACACCATAACAGAGGATTCACAATGAGTATAAGCATTGCCAAGAATTTCAGTAACACTTATATTTGTCGCTATAGGGGCGTGGGCAATTATCTGCAACGCTTATAAGCGTTGGAAGATTTTTTTCTCCAACGCTTATAAGCGTTTGGGAAAATAGATATAAGCGTTAGGAAAAATTATCTTCCAACGCTTATAAGCGTTGGGAGAAAAAATCTTCCAACGCTTATAAATGTTGGAGAAAAATATCTTCCGACGCTTATAAGCATTACAAATAAATACAAACAAATAAACACCTATCACAGTAACGTGAATATTGAAAGATATAATGGTTTGTATGTTAAAAGATATAATGCAGACTATATCTAATATGAAATATTATCTTAATTTAACAAATTATAACCTAGTCAATATTAATAAATAATATTCATAATCAATAATAAAACAGAGTATCAATTAACAAAAGAGAAGTTCAATACATAATTAAGCTATCAATACATAGTTTACCAATTCCATACTAATACCAATTCATCTTTACTTGTTTCATAGAAGAAGTAGAACTAACTGCTCGACGATAATTTTTCTTTCTATCAATAATAACTTGCCTCGGTTGTCTAAACTAATAGTATGCAACATAACTTACATTATTTGCATTTCATAGAAATATACATCACAACCCTGAAACAACAAAGAGATTCCATCGCAAAGTATTTCTTCTTGTAGTGATCAATGGATTTCTGTAACGACCCCGGATTTTATATAGATTTAAATTAATAATTAAATGAATTTTTGAATTAAAATAGTGAAATAAAACGGTAAATAGATTGCGAGTTTCCTCGGATTCAAATATATTCTATATCAATCATTTAAATTAAAAATATTGTATATTGTGTATATATGTGTACATATGAATGTATATGTAATATATGAGTAAATTTGTAAATGTATATATATATACATTGAATTTGAATTTGAAATCTTGAATATAAATGGTTTAAAATATAAATAATAAAATGTTGGGTAATAAAACTTTAAAAGGAATTCAAAATAAGTGTTGATGTTAAACGAGTATTTCGACTAAATCTATGGTTATATCAGATATGAAATGAACTTATAAACTTCTAGAGATAAATATTTAAGTTGAAATAAAAGTAGAGCAGAAATTCAAATGGAAAACAAGAAAAACATAGCACTAAAGAAGATTTCCAGCCTTTATAAATCTGCATAATCAAAAATTTACAAAAGTAAGTATAGGAAATATGGAAACAAATGATATGCAGGCAGAACTTAAGAAAACAAGAAATGTAATACATGGAAGATTCTCAGCCTCAAAGTGATCTGCATAGTTAAGTAGGCTTGTATTGGTAAGTATGAAAATCTGGTTCGAATTTGCCTGCAAACTTGAGAAACAACAAGAATCACAAACAAAGTAAAATTTTATATAAGTTGATAGCTTGCAAATGAAGCCAGGTATTATAAAAAAATAATATGATATGTACAAAATGAAGACATAAGTACAAACACCATTAAATGCTCTCAATCCTTACAGCATACAAAATTCATACGAATTGTATTTCAGCCTCCATTTCTTATGAAATATCTCTGACACTACATAAGAAAGAAAAAGAAAATATGCTCTGTTTATATTATAGCCTGTAAGCCACCTTTTCTTTATCATTTTCAATCGCATTCCCAGTTCGAACAAAAACAAAATAAAATGAAACTCCATTAAAACTTAAAACAACATTCTACAATCATCAAGCAACTATAACAAGGTAGAGAGCAAGATGATTTGGCTAAAGGATCAAAGTGGGAACATTTACAGTTTTCAAGTTCACACTGTTTACAAACAGTCTCTGCTCTTCTTCAAAGCTTTGTGAGTAACACTTTATTTTAAAGGTTTAATCTTACGTAAATATGGTACATGCTATTCTCTGTGAAATGTATACTTGATATATATATGTTGTGCAAAAGTCTGGATACTCTGGTTCTTTTATGATATGTTGCCTGTAGTAGTTGTGAGTGAACATGGAAACAAACCTTTATCACTTGATCTAGCTATTTTTTGAATGTATGGTATAAACAACAATTGCTTGTTTAACAAAAATCTGGATGTTAAAAACTTAAATAAGTTAAACAAGTAGCTAGGTGACTCTGTGAAACCAAGAAAACATACACGACTCTAAATATGTTAAAAATCAAACTTCTGGATTTAAGAATTTAGTAATATAAATTGAAAACTACAAACAAAAATTTGATTTTTAAAACATATTTTACAAATATTAAAGCTTGGGTGAAGAAGCAGTTTTGGTTTTACTGTTATAGGCATTTTGGTGTGTTGTGGGTTACCTCGTCGACTGGAATCGTGGTGGGTTGATCGAGAGGTAGAGGAGTGATGGGTGAAGCTAGAAAAAATGGAGTCGAGGTGGTCAGATCAACGTGGAGCAGGCGGCAACGTTTTCTGGCCTGTAAACCTAATTTTCAAGTACCTCGGTAAATTGTCTCGTTCGAAGTCGAAGCTCGATCGAGTGTTGCGAATTTCTGGGTATTTGTAGTGGGGTGATGGACGAAGTCGTGACCAAATTTTCAGGCGCACAGGTGGTCGGAGTGACGAACTGGAAGCGTTGCCAGGTTAGGTGGTAAGGACAGTGTTTCCAGACTTTGAGGTGAGGAGCTCGATCTCGTTTTCGAGGCTGGGAATACGATCGGAGATTAGGGATAGGTCGAAGAGGGTGTCGCCGATATGTGGGGATGATCGTGGATGACCGGACGTGGTGGTCGGAGGCGTGCACGTGCACGATTGATCATTTTTCTGGTGGCTGTTTTTCTTTGGGAAGTGAACTCGAGATTTCTCGAGTAAACCTCATTTTGGCTCGGGTGGGATGATAATTGCCTCGAAGTGAAATATGGGTTGTCTCGAGTAGGCCTGTTTTTTTCAAATTTGACAGTGCACAGTTTAACTCGAGCACATACTCGGGTAAAATACATTTTTGCTTGGGTAAATCTACGTTTTTCTCGAAGCAAATTGAAGTGGTCTCGGGTTATCTAGTTTCCAGGTTGAAACAGTACTGGTTTTAAACAATGTTTAAATTATTAAGTTTTTAAAATGTAATCAATGTTAACTGAGCTTAAATTTAAGTGTTTAAATCCAGTATTAAAATGAAGGAAGATTAAAATTTAAATACTTTTAAATAATTTTAAGTATTTGAATTTAAAGGGTTTTGACTTAAAATCCTTTTCATAGAAAAGTGTTTTTAATTTGTAATTTAAAATTTTGAAGGTCAGTTTACAAAGTGATTAAATTAATTAGTATTGGTTTAAACTTGAAATTCAAAATGAAATAAATGTTTCAAATATATATTGAAGTGAATATTTGAAATAGATAACGGGAAATGAAATTTCTCTAAGTAATAAAGATTAAAGACTTTAATTAATTTATAAATGGTAAATTAAACTTATTAATAATTAATATAAGTTAATTACTTTGGGATAGTAATTAGTGGATGTTAATGAAGACCGTTAACTGGATTATTTTATAATTAATCAACAAAATTGATTATTAATTGTTAATTGGATTAATTTATTTAAAATTAACATTGTAAATGCTTCAAGTATAATTAACTGAATGAGAAGTAATTAAGGAATAAATTACTTATTGTAATTAATTTTGGATATTTTAATTAAAGTTGATTTAGTAATTAGGGATAATCACTCATTGTAATTAATTAATTAATAATGATTTATTAAAGGGTGATTAATTAAGGGTTGATTTATATTCAATGAATTAATTAAAGGAAATTAATTAAAAGATAATTGAAAAATTAAAGGTTGATTATTAAATAATTTAAGGTTAATTAATTTAAATAAATAAATGATTAAAGGGTAATCAATCAAATGATGTGAAATTAATTTATGTTAATTAACCACGATTGATGACTTATCTGATCAGATAATTAATTGAGCTTACTTATGGATGTTTAAATTCTATTGATTGTCGAATTGTTTGATATTTCTGATACACGATACTTTGTGACATATCCTGATTTTATGTTGTGATCTGTAGTATAATTGATTACCTGTGTTGTAATTTATATATCTGTGATTTGTGAATGAAGATGAGCGTTATAGTTTATATCGCTTATCAACTATATCCTGTATTTTGATATGTGATGATTCATTGTGTTGCACCTTTGTGTGAAACCCCTGGACTACACCATACACACACAAATATGGATTTCACGTGGAAATCAGTTAAGTCACAGATGATTTAAAATTTATGTTTTGAAATTGAAATTTTAATTTCAATTAATTTTGAAAATGGATTTGGGTTAAATGTTAAAGCTTTTGAAATGGGGTTTTTAAGATGAAAGTTATTTTGAATAACTTGGTAAAATTTTCAATTTAAATAATTTAATTTGAATTTGAATTCAATATTTAGAATTGAATTCAATGATTGGAAATTTTGATTAAAGATGATTTAAATGTGTTTATAGGAAGTTAAACCATTTTAAAAGTATCGTTTGAGAATTTGGATTTAACCCAAGACTTTAACTCGTATAAATGAGATCAGATTTTCCGAAGTGAAACTGTTTGTTTCCAAATGATAAAAGCTTTCAGATAAAAGAAGAAATTCCAGTTCAATTAAGGGAATTTTAAGATTGAATTGAAAAATGGTTTCTAAGTTATGAATGAATTCTTTTTGAAAGCTATGAATAAAATCTGGTTATTTTTAACAGATTTAAAATGATGATTTGTTTAAACCATTGAAATTGAATTGTTTTGAAAGCTATAAGTTAAATCTTTGTTTTAGAGATTTAACGAGTTAATCAAATTGAAATGGGAATTAATTTGGAAAATCTGTGAATGAATCTTTTGTTTAAAAGATTAAAGTGTGGAAATTGTTAAACCGTTGAAGGTTGTTAAAATGAATCTTTTTGTTTAAAGATTTGAAAATGGTAATTTGTTTAAACCATTTGAAAAGAAAAGTTTTGGGTAGTAAGTTGTGACTTAATTGACATCCCAATATCCATATGTTTTTAAAATGTTGCGCTCGTTATTCGGTTTAGCCGGGAGAGGACCTTTGTGTCATATAACCCGTTCCGAATACTGATACGTCGTATATGGATAGCATTTGAAGACCGGTGGTGAAGACCGGATATTTTCAAAAACGAAAGGATAACTCGTCGAATGTCTCTGCATCGACTGGTCCCCGATATAGAGATCTTATCACCCTTTGTGATGGGAAGTCCGGACGTGATTGGAAATTATTCGGAATTGCAAGGGCTTCGTGAGAAGTGCCTTCGGTTCTGTTTGAACACGGAACAGACTTGTATGGATTGTATGTCTGACATTACACTTTGAGATATAAAGCAGATTTCTTTCAAATACATTTATGTTGGTGGCGGAGAATTTATTCTCTTAGCTTAACACCCTTCTCTGAGACGTACGAGCTCAGAGGTTATGTAGTTGAAGGTTATCAGCGATATATCCCAATTTGGTAATGTGACATGCTGAGTGTAGCTGTGTGATGATCATCGTTTGATCATTTGTGATATGATCATTTGTTTGATCATTTATCTTTGTGATCATAGGTTGATCATTTGTTGACCCAAAGCATGGCTTTGTGACAAAGCGTAGCTTTGTGGACGAGACTTCGTCAGGGCCTCACAACCCGGAAATGGTCGAAACAGGATCGTTGCGGCAAGGTTATGAGGGTCGCGCCCTTTAGGGTATGTCATTTCCTTCTGGAAAAGGGTGGTATCATGGTATGGAGCCCAGATACTTACTCATGTGGATACACCTTCTTTATGATGAGTGATGTTGGATATCGAGCGCTCGGATAAAGGTCCCAAAGAACCGGGAGGTGGCATATTCGTGAGTTACCTGTTATAGGGGTAACCCGGCCTTGTTGGCAGAGAGCAGTTTGTCTCTCGGGGCGTCCCTCCAGAGGCGTTCCCATGCGGCGGAAGGAAGTTCCTTAGCCTGACCATTTGTTGGAAATCCATTTCTCCAATAAGGAACTTGTACGGTTTTAGTTGTAGAACCTGCCATTTACGTACGGTGGTCACCACTGTTTAGATGGTAGCTATAGTAGGAATACGATACTGGTCGTATGTTGGCTAAGATTAATATTATACTTTCGAAATGTTTCTGCACTATGCACTAATGATAATATCCAATGATTTGCGTAGTAAGCATGTTTGACTATCATAAGAAGAAATCTCCTCCAATTCTGCGTTTGCATTGTGTGTGTGGCGGGAGGTCTTATGGTAGTTTCATTTTCTAAAAGCATTGGGGATTTCAATGTTTAAAATTCTTTTGCTGTTGTTTAAAGTTAAATTGTTTTTGTTGCTCACACCAGTCCCATGACTGATCCGGAGTTTATTGTTCCCTTCCTAAACTCTGGGTGCTCATAATTTTCCACACGAGCAGTCTAGAGTTGGGTTTCTTTTCAGATATTCAGGTTTAGTAGATTATCTGGAGCTAGTTCAGTATTTGTAGTTCATTCATCGGAGTTGCTTATCTTGGAGTTGTGGATTCATTCTTGTCCGAAGATCAATTTGGAGCATTCTATTGGAGATATTGTTCCGCTGCTGATGTTATCGTTTTCTTTTCCGCTGCTATTTGTTGTATCATATCTCTGATGTATATTGATATTCATTGTATCACTCTGTTGTATCAGATATTGTATATCAATGTATTATTCTTTTCTTCCGCTGTGTTATTTACTTAATTGTGTTATAGCTCCGGCGAATCGGATTTGAACGGTCGAATCTGCGGCATTCTAGTACAATGTGAAGTACGGATGTTGATTTTCGAGCGGGCAAAACCCGATACGTTACAATTTCGGACTGCCTGAGCAAGTCATGTTGTTGAATATATGAAAATATATGCAAAAGACGTCAGTTATATTTCCAATTAATTATGTTACCTGGTCCAACCCAGCATTATGTTATGTTGATTCCAAATAAGGATGAAACCGAAATAGGTAAGTAAGAACTATCAAAGGACAAAGGAAAAAGAACTGCCATTGTAGGTACACTGCAAAACTATTATAACCCCAGCATAGTGGTATAGAAAAGTAGTTTTCTGAACAAACTTTGGATCTGATCAATACAAAAGACATATTTGTTATTCTATCCATCTTGTCTGCATCATTGAGAGCAGCAAGATAATATACTTACAGCCAATCAAAAATGAATGATATATTTGCTTGATAAAAATGACATACAAAAATGCAACTTTTTTCAACTTCTACAACCAATTTTGGAGATTGTTCATTCAATGAATCAGTACTTGTCCATCATGTTTTTCTTGCTGAAAGCTACACGATGCTATATTTAAATATCTCGAACCAACTAAAAGTCATAAGATATGTGCTTTTCGGGTAGGTGAAAATAACTCAAAAACCTCGCTTTTTGTAAGTTGATTGAAAACCCAACGGCGGAAGAAAAAAAAGTAAATATTTCACTCTATCAAAGTTCAAAATTTTGAGCTGTAAGTTACAATGAGTGAGAAAACCTATAAATAACATTTTACTACCTGAGCATGATTGTCCAGTAATTGGAATCCAATAATCTCATATGTTTCAAGATATCAATGATCATGAAATCGTACTATACGTAAAAAAATCAGTTATGCAAGTAACTGTTGATACGCTATATTTTGATCAATGACAATGTGCTTCAACAAAAAGGAAGAGATATGTGCAAGACTAAAGGAAGGACTATGAAGACCAAGGATATCATGAGTACTTGTTATATTTAGGTCTTAGTTTTAGTTTTATTGTTAAAATCTATCCTCAAGAAGCTTGCACAAACACAAGAACACATTTCATAACTTAATTTTTTAGTTAAAGTGTTCATTGTGAAGAAACTACCAGTTCAGTCGACTGAACAGGAAATTCCAGTCGACTGAACCTGTTACAGAATTACAACATGCACAGTTTCATTCGACTGAAATTCCCTGTTCAGTCGACTGAATTTGAACCTGCGAATTTTCATTGAAAAGACACCTTCTTCCAAAGAGTTGCAACCATTCTCCAATGGTAATGGATGCATCTCTTGCCTGAATCTTTTGCAAATAGATACATCTCTTATACACCTATAAATACATGTTTCTATCATGTGCAAATCGCCAATTCTAATTGCTTTAATCTCTCTATTTTCTTGAACATACTTTCAGATTTCTTAAGTCTTCAAAAGCAATCACAAACCACTTCAATTGCTTGAATCTCTGATTTATCTTAAATACCCTTTTGATTCATAGCAATTTATATTTTCTAAATCTTAATAAACACATTTCATATTCTTTAGGATAAGATTATAGGAAAATTGTACTCAATTAGACTCATTAGTGTTATCAAGAACACAACAAGTCAGAAATACTCTTTGTATCTAGTTGAAGTCCTCTTCGTTAGTTGAGGCAAGAAATCTCGTTCGGTTGTTCGGGTAAGTTGTAAACCTATTCCTCCGGATTAAGTGAGGGTTTTTAGTTAGTAGAATTCCTAAGAGGAGCTTAGGGACTGGACGTAGGACAAGAGGTCCGAACCAGTATAAAGTCTTGGTGTCTACTTTACTTACTACTGCTTATTGCTATCTACCTAGACCATTCCACTATTCATATTATACGATCCTACCGCATAACCTCTTTCAGTAACTAGCATACTAGCATGCATGAAGGCACAAAGTGCACAAGCAAGTTACTTAGATGTTTGCAAAATTATTGTTTCAATGTTGCAATTCAAACTTGGTGAGAAAGGGAACAACTTCAACTTGCATTCAAACACGAGAAACAGTATGGCAATATGTCATACCTCAGACTTTATCACTATAAGAAAAAAAGGTATTTTACAATATTGTATTAATGCTATTAAAGCTTTTTTACAACATTTATGCTAATATTGTTATATTCATAGTTGTAAAAAATAGATATCTTTTACTCTATTTATGTAGATGTTGCAAAAATGTTGTAATATGTCTTTTTCACAATTTTTGATAAACAGTGTAAAAGCTTGAAAAAATATATTAAAAAGCTTTATACAACATTTTCTAACTATTGTAAATTGTTTGATAAACATTACAAAAAGGGAATTGTGAAAACTTCATTTATTAAAATTCTGGAGCATTGTGCATGTACCTTCCTAACAAATTATATGCACTATAATATAACTAGTGCGAACACGTGCTTCGCACACGGTTTTTGCAATAGTTGTAACCGAAACGCAAATAACATGTACATATAAGTATAAACTTTTATAGAAAGCCTTCAAGACTGGTGATACATTTTATATATAAGAGAATCACATAATCACTTAAAGAAGATGTCATGGTTCTAAATTGAAAGTAACTGAGTAAAGTAACAAACAAAGAATTTTTATTTGATTAATAATTAAGCATTGTAATATACCAGCCTACTATGAAATTGGACTTGTACTTGCATAATAATCACATGAGTGAGTACAGAATTTTTTTACCATTGGAAAGTAGATTATTATCTATATAATTTTGTATGAAACAAAGTAAACAACATCCAATAGTGGTATTAAAAAGCAGAAGTGTAGTGAAATATGAAATATGGCAGAGTTAAAACGTATGTAGCATTGAAAACCAATCAATATACAGTGGATGATCAGAGCGGAGTGAAAAGTAACAGACAATTTAGTTAGACATCCTTTATAACTCCCAAAAAAAGAGCGATGCAGAAAATCAGAAGTTAGAAGCTTATCTGTCCAAGTTACAAAACAGAAGTAAATCATTTACAGCTGACGAAACAGTTTGGAATATATCAGTACCATTAGTTTCTGGTATAACTATTTAGGAACTAACATAAAAACTGGTGCGACTATATAAGGATAACCATTTGGAAGATATAGTATTTGGCAGCTGGAGATAATCTAATGTGCAGCAAAGTTTGAACATCAGAATCTTCAACATATAAAAGGTGACTAAATAGTAGGGATTGAAAAAAAAAATCCTCAATCACAGCATTACAACAAATTATTGTTACAAAGGTTTTGTTGGTCAATGAAATAAAAACAGTAGTTAAATGATAATATATGTCATCGTAATGCAGCTGCGTAAAAAGCAATTGTAGCCTACTGAGCAGCTGTATTCCATTCATTTAGGTAATGTTTTCCCAAAACAACAAAAACAACCTTAAAAACAGCAAAACTAACACTGAATAATATTAATGTCATGCTTATATAGTTCAGTTAATATAGCCGGGATGAACATAATCATATATGAATAGGTTTATCCTCGGTACCGTTGTAAAATAAGTGTTGAAAGAATTTAGTGTATACCTTTTTTGCATGAACGGCTGTGTTGAATAAATGAACGGAAAACAAAGATAAAAACTTTCAGGAACGTCATGTTCGGGTTAATGCATAGAGTTAAAGATGCTAAAAGCGGAGAACAAAGTCTTGTTGAAGAATCGAATGAAAATACATAGCATGTGCCCATTTTCCTAACCGGGACAGTAACAACATGAAGTTAACGTAGAGATTGTATCCTAAGGAACTTACACTTTTTGGTTGCTGTTATACCAACCAGACAGTGTATGCTAGTAAGAATAAATTGAGGGTGCAATTGAATCAAACATAGAAATATCTCGACCCAATTTTGGAGATTGTTCATTCAATGAATCAGTACTTGTCCATCATGTTTTTCTTGCGGAAAGCTACACGATGCTATATTTAAATATCTCGAACCAACTAAAAGTCATAAGATATGTACTTTTCGGGTTGGTGAAAATAACTCAAAAACCTCGCTTTTTGTAAGTTGATTGAAAACCCAACGGCGGAAGAAAAAAAAGTAAATATTTCACTCTATCAAAGTTCAAAATTTTGATATGTAAGTTACAATGAGTGAGAAAACCTATAAATAACATTTTCCTACCTGAGCATGATTGTCCAGTAATTGGAATCCAATAATCTCATATGTTTCAAGATATCAATGATCATGAAATCGTACTATACGTAAAAAAAATCAGTTATGCAAGTAACTGTTGATACGCTATATTTTGATCAATGACAATGTGCTTCAACAAAAAGGAAGAGATATGTGCAAGACTAAAGGAAGGACTATGAAGACCAAGGATATCATGAGTACTTGTTATATTTAGGTCTTAGTCTTAGTTTTATTGTTAAAATCTATCCTCAAGAAGCTTGCACAAACACAAGAACACATTTCATAACTTAATTTTTTAGTTAAAGTGTTCACTGTGCAGAAACTACCAGTTCAGTCGACTGAACAGGAAATTCCAGTCGACTGAACCTGTTATAGAATTACAACATGCACAGTTTCAGTCGACCGAAATTCCCTGTTCAGTCGACTGAATTTGAACCTGCGAATTTTCATTGAAAAGACACCTTCTTCCCAAGAGTTGCAACCATTCTCCAATGGTAATGGATGCATCTCTTGCCTGAATCTTTTGCAAATAGATACATCTCTTCTACACCTATAAATACATGTTTCTATCATGTGCAAATCGCCAATTCTAATTGCTTTAATCTCTCTATTTTCTTGAACATACTTTCAGATTTCTTAAGTTTTCAAAAGCAATCACAAACCACTTCAATTGCTTGAATCTCTGATTTATCTTAAATACCCTTTTGATTCATAGCAATTTATATTTTCTAAATCTTCATAAACACATTTCATATTCTTGAGGATAAGATTATAGGAAAATTGTACTCAATTAGACTCATTAGTGTTATCAAGAACACAACAAGTCAGAAATACTCTTTGTATCTAGTTGAAGTCCTCTTCGGTAGTTGAGGCAAGAAATCCCGTTCGGTTGTTCGGGTAAGTTGTAAACCTATTCCTCCGGGTTAAGTTAGGGTTTTTAGTTAGTAGAATTCCTAAGAGGAGCTTAGGGACTGGACGTAGGACAAGAGGTCTGAACCAGTATAAAGTCTTGGTGTCTACTTTACTTACTACTGCTTATTGCTATCTACCTAGACCATTCCACTATTCTATATTATACGATCCTACCGCATAACCTCTTTCAATTGGTATCAAAGCAAGGCCGTCCTATAACCATAACACCGTTATTAGACATATTGATAATATGGAAAATAACACAAGCACAAGCACAACAACTGCATATAGTTCTACATTTATGGAAGGACAATCTACCCAAAGACCCCCCCCTATTCAATGGACTAAACTATAACTATTGGGCTACAAGGATGAGAATCTGTATGCAAGCATCTGTACTACTGCTCATCAGATATGGAGTACACTTAGAACCATACATGAAGGCACAAACAAGGTCAAACAAACAAAGATCTCCATGCTAAAGAACCAATTCCAAAACTTTAGAATGCGACAGAATGAATCCATCAATGACATGTACTCGAGATTTCAAGACATTCATCATGCTTTAATAGGACTAGGAGAAAAATACATGGATTTTGATATTGTATCTAAAGTTCTAAATTCACTCATTGATGAATGGGAGAGAAAAGTCTTAGCAATCGAAGAAGCAAATGATCTATCTACAATGAAACCAGAAGAATTAATTGGAAACCTTATGTCTTATGAAGTTAACATGCAAGATAAGAAAGATCAAGCACAGGAAAGAAAAAATGTGGCTTTTCACGCAGAAAAGGAAGAATCAGAGTCTGAAGATGAGGATTTAGCATTTATAGCCAAAAATTTCAAGAAATTCTTAAGATATAGAAAAGGAAACGGATTCAAAACGAATTTCTTAAACAAACCTACATCCTCGAATATAGAATGTTTCAACTGTCACAAGAAAGGTCACATGCACAAAGATTCTCCAGAGCAAATGAAGGAGAATCAGAGAACTCTCAATAACAAAAACAAGAAAGAAAAATTCAAAAAAGAAGGCATTCTCTGTAACATGGGACGATTCAGATTCATCTTCATCTGAAAGTGAAAATGATAGCGACAATGTACACGCGAATGTATGCTTTATGGCTCAAGAATCTGAGGTTAGTAATTTAACTTCGACGATTTAATTGATGTAAACATAGAACTTTTGAGCACAATAAAAACTCTTAAAAAGAAACTCAAGGAAACTCGTAAAAATCAAAACAAAGCTGAATTTGAAAGAGATATGTTAAAAAATGAAAAGAAAATTCTAGAAGAAGAACTTGAAAAGGTTCAAGAGTCTCTTTCAAATTCGAAAACTCAATTATCACTTTTAAGTCAAGAAATTGAAACTCAAAAGACAAAGAATGATATAATTTTTTTGTGAAAATCATGAGTTAAAAACTAAGATTAGACAAGTTGAGTTAGAAAATAATAGTCTTCAAGTTAGATTAGATAACATCACTAAAAATGTCTCTAATTTTAACAAAGGAAGAGAAAATTTATCTAAGATTTTAGAAAATTCTCAATCCTCCTCAAATAAACATGGATTAGGATATAAAAAGGAGTCAAAAATTCCTAAAAAGAAAAATACAAACTTTAAGAGGAATATTGATTCAAAACAACAAATGTTATTAAGAGAACCTATTAGAACAAAAGTAGAAACTAAGATAGTTAAAATTTGTGTTCCAAAGACTAACAATATTTTAATTAGGAATAAATATATTAAAGCATTTATGGATAGTGTTCATAATAATAAAAATTATATTTATAGAAAGGATACTGAACCAAATTGGCTTTGGTTTCCTAAGTTCAAACTTTTAGGACCCTATTCAAAGGTGGGTACCAATAATTTTGTTTTTATTTTCAGGTCCCACTCAAAAAGAAGAAATGGATACTAGACAGTGGTTGCTCAAAACACATGACCGGCGACAAAGATATGCTTACAAACATCACATACTTTGATGGTGGCTTGGTTACCTTCGGAGACAATTCAAAAGGCTATATCATTGGCAAAGGAGATGCGAGCAATTACGGTACATCAAATTTACCTTTTATTACAAATGTTTCATTAGTTGAAAATCTAAAACATAATCTACTAAGCATAAGTCAACTTTGTGACAAAGGATTTAAAATAACTTTTTCGGAAAATAAATGTAGTATTTTTTATCAAAACCAAAATCTTGTTTTTGAGGGAAATAGAGATAGGAATATTTATGTTCTAAATATGAAAATTAATCATAATACAAATATGTGTTTACTAGCCAAAGATAATGATCCTTGGTTATGGCACAAAAGATTTTGTCATATTAATTTCAAAACTATTAGAAAACTTTCTAAAAATGAATTAGTAAGAGGTTTACCTAAGATAAACTTTAAAATAAAAAATCTTTGTGATGATTGTCAAATAGGAAAATTAACAAAATCATCTTTCAAATCTAAGAAAAATATTTCAACTTTACAACCACTAGTATTACTTCATATGGATCTTTTCGAACCAACACAAGTTCAATCCATAAATCATAATCGATATGTATTTGTAATAGTTGATGATTTCTCAAGATATACATGGACAATTTTTATGAAAAATAAAAGTGATACATTTGAACATTTTAAAACATTTGTCAAAAGAATTCAAAACACTAAAGATTTGAAAATTAAGAATATACGAAGTGATCATGGTGGCGGATTCGAAAATGAAGCTTTTGAATCTTTCTATAAAAAGAAAGGAATAAATCATAACTTTTCATTTCCTAGAACTCCTCAACAAAATGGAGTAGTAGAAAGGAAGAATATAACATTACAGGAATGTGCAAGAACATTATTAAATGGAAGTCTTCTACCAAAACATTTCTGGGCAGAAGCCGTAGCTACTGCATGTTATGTATTAAATCGTATTTCTATTAGACCATTAACTAAAAATACTTCATATGAACTTTTTAACAATAGAAAGACAAATATCTCTTATTTTAAAATATTTGGATCAAAATGTTTTATTTTAAATGCAAAAGACCAATTGGAAAATTTGATCCGAAAGTTGATGAAGGAATTTTTGTAGGATACTCAGAACGAAGTAAGGCATATCGAGTTTTTAATAAACGAACAAATATAATCGAAGAAACTTTACATGTATCTTTTGATGAAAACTTTAATAAAAACTTGAGTATAAAAGATGACGACGAATGTATAATAAATACAGATAATACAAATCTTGAAAATATGAATAATACCGAACTTAGATCTCCACCTAGAATCTTACGAGATCACCCTGTACAAAACATAATCGGAGAAATTGATTCTCAAGTTAAAACTAGAAGTCAACTAAACCAAACGGGACATGTTGCTTTTATTTCTACATTAGAACCTAAAAATCCTAAAGAAGCATCAACAGACGACTACTGGATTGTTGCTATGCAAGAAGAATTAAATCAATTCGAACGTAACGATGTTTGGGAATTAGTTCCCCGTCCTAATAATCAATTTGTTATAGGAACAAAATGGGTTTACAAAAACAAAATAGACAAACAAGGAAATATAACTAGGAAAAAAGCTAGACTAGTAGCACAAGGATATAATCAAGAGGAAGGTATCGACTTTGAAGAAACATTTGCTCCCGTTGCAAGACTTGAAGCAATACGTATTCTATTAGCCTTCGCTTGTTTTCACAATTTTAAACTTTATCAAATGGATGTTAAAAGTGCTTTTCTAAATGGTTTTATAAAAGAAAATGTGTATGTAGAGCAATCCCCTTTATTCATACATGAAAAATATCTGGATCATGTATATAAATTAAAGAAAGCCATATATGGTCTTAAACAAGCACCTCGTGCTTGGTATGAGAGACTTAAAAGCTATTTACTAGATTCAGGATTTCAAATCGGAAAAGTAGATCAAACTCTATTCATTAAAAACACTACTAACGACATTCTAATAATTCAAATATATGTAGATGACATTATATTTTGTTCAACTAATGAAAACTTATGTAAAGAATTTTCAAATATAATGACTAAGGAGTTCGAAATGTCACACATGGGAGAATTATCTTATTTTCTCGGATTACAAATTAAACAATTAACGAATGGAATTTTCTTAAACCAAGAAAAATATTGTGATAATACAAGTACAATAAATTTATCTAAAAATCCAGTTAATCATTCTCGTACAAAACATATTGATATTCGTCACCATTTTCTACGTGACAATATCGAAAAAGGAATCATAAATTTAGAACATATTTCTACCGAAAATCAGATTGCCGATATATTTACTAAACCTTTATTAGAAAACTCCTTTATAAAATTACGACGAGAATTAGGAATAATTTCTTTTAAAGATATTTTATAGTGAATATTATAAAAATATATAATTCAATCGACTAAAACATATCTGCTCAGTCGACTGAATAAGAAATCTCTTTTAATTAATATTGTCAAATTCTATTACATAATACATTATAAATTGAAGCATGATTTTAATCCGTCCATTTCTAACCAATTATATTTTGACCAATAACTTCATAATTGGTTGTAAAGCTTTAACAATTTATCACCACATTCTTTTTAGAATATTCATGCTATATATATACGTTTATACATATGATATTTTTCACAAAATTACAAAATTTGAAAATCCTATATAAAAATGTCTTCCAACAACTCATACTCTCCAATCAACATAACCTCCTCATCCGATATCTCACCTACATCACCACATCTTCCTACTCCAACACCAAAACACAAGCCGGTTTATAAATGGGAAAATTATCGAACTGGCTATACACCGGATTCGAAGAAGGCGAAACGTGGACTATTTATATCCCCTGATACGAAAAGAAAAATTGATGAAATTCATCATTATCAACAGCAGCAAATTGATCTTCAACGTGAATTATATTTTGAACAAATAGTAACTGCTAGACGCTTAAGCTTTCTTGAGCAAATTGGTTTACGATTTTGTAGCTCGAAGAAAAATGATGTGAGTGAGCCCCTACCTCGACCAGTTAGTTCGTATGATCCATCTTCGTCATACCGTACACCAGTCGGTCCCGTGAATCCTTGGATGTCGCCCAAAACTCCTCAATATAGCCCAAATTCATGGGACATAAACTATATGGCGAATGAAGGAAATAAGACGCAAAAGAAAAATAGTCCATCTCCAAAGAAATGATTACTTTTAAGGTCAAATCATGGTGTTATATACAATTGTAATTGTTTCTTTCAATAAAATATTTGCTTTACAAATTTTAGAAGAACAACAAAAGTACAAGGTTCAGTCGACTGAACCTTACTACTCAGTCGACTGAACATAAGGCAGAATGCAAAAAATTACAAGGTTCAGTCGACTGAATCTTACTGCTCAGTCGACTGAACATAAAAACAGAAAAACTACAATAGCTCAGTCGACTAACCCTCTCTGCACAGTCGACTAAATTTACAAACAAAGACTTTCAGTCAATAGTTCAGTCGACTGAAAACTCTGTTCAGTCGACTGAAAATACCCAGAAAACTCTCAGGTTCCAGTTCAGTCGACTGAACAGGAAATCCCAGTCGACTGAACGCTGATTCCCAGGCTATTTTTTTTCCTTTTTACCACCAATCTTTACCTTTACTCTTCATTTTTCACATTCCAAAAAGTTACCTCTTCCCCATTATTCTTCAAAACCCTAGCCCCCAATCATTTTTTTTCAAATTTCTTTCAAAACTCACTGAACAATGGCTCCAAAAAGATCAAGGGCTTCTTCTTCAACCTCCTCCGAGCCAATTGATGCTCAAATTGCACAATGGCTCTATGATGGAGTGGCGGTAACACGGTGGAACAAAATGAAGAACTCTCATATCTTTGAACACTCCTTCGTTGATTTTCAGAGTCTTCAAACGTACAACATACAAGCTTTGACAAATCAGGCAGGTTTAACTTCTCTCTTAGACATAAAACGAAATGATCATGCAATTAATCATATTATGGTCAAGTTGTTCTATGCAAACCTTAACCTTGGGCACCAAACTCCAAGAAATACAACTGATAGTGTTTGGAGTATGGTGTGCGGGAAGAAAGTATGGTTCTCCCTAGACCGAATTGCACACATTTTAGGATCTCCTAACTTTGGAAGCAAGCTTGAAGAAATCGACTTTAACCCTCATATTCGTGACAAAATCAATCATCAATTTCTGGATGATAACATAAACAGCGGGGATATTAAATCCACTTCCTTACGACCAAGAGCAAGAATCCACAAAGCTCTTATGAGAACAATCACTCCTCGAACGGGTTCATATGAACTTGTATACCCTAACAACTATCGAGCACTCTATGCAATTTGGGGTAATATTCAAGTTAATTGGGTCCAACTAATTCTTGATGAATTTCTTACTTTCAATAATGGCAAAATGCGAACAATATATTTTGGCGAGTATATCATGCGCCTACTTCTCAACGTTGATACGCCATTACCTGAGTCCGAAAACACAATGGTTCACCAAATTAATCATCGGACTATAAGCCTCATGCAACTTCCAGCAAGACCTCCTCGCATCATATCTCTTGCCGAATGGAAAGCAAGACATTAGGAGTCGCAACAACCTCCTCAAGTCCAACAAGAAGAACCTTTCGAACAAGATGATGAAATTCGTATCATTGACCCAAGTTTTACTACCAATCAATCATTAGGTATATTATCAAGGAATCAAAAAATTCTTGATAATCGCCTCAAAAAGGTAGATCATAAACTTGATAAAATTAAAGGCTTCTTCACCAAATTATGGGATGCCATCTCGTGCACAAGCTCCACTACAGCTTCAACATCACGCGGCAAGCGTCCGGCACCAACTTTCACATGGACATCATCCGAAGAACATCCAAGCAGCAGCACGAGTGGAACTAGCGGTGGTCAAGGAGGACGAGCTTATAGACCACCCACAGGTGGACCCGTTATTCGTGAACCAGAAGGAAATCATGAAGGCTCTTATGATTGGGACAGGGATCCTTGATCATTTTGATGGTTTGATTTCCGGAACTCTTTATTAATTTCTAACAATTTCTCCAAAGGCTTGTATAAATAGCCTTCTTTTATTTGCGATACTCTATGGTTTGTATTATTTGCTCTGTGGTTATATTTGCATATGGTTGCTTTGTTGCTTGCAAATTATATACTTCTACATATTATTACTTCCTTTTTGTCGATGACAAAGGGGGAGAAATCTATGTAACTAACTTTGTTTTGTAGGAAAGATAGTGCATATATTCAGGGGGAGAAAAAATAATTACATCTCTACAAACATAGGTATTGTCATCAATCAAAAAGGGGGAGAATGTTGATATGCTATATTTTGATCAATGACAATGTGCTTCAACAAAAAGGAAGAGATATGTTCAAGACTAAAGGAAGGACTATGAAGACCAAGGATATCATGAGTACTTGTTATATTTAGGTCTTAGTCTTAGTTTTATTGTTAAAATCTATCCTCAAGAAGCTTGCACAAACACAAGAACACATTTCATAACTTAATTTTTTAGTTAAAGTGTTCACTGTGCAGAAACTACCAGTTCAGTCGACTGAACAGGAAATTCCAGTCGACTGAACCTGTTACAGAATTACAACATGCACAGTTTCATTCGACTGAAATTCCCTGTTCAGTCGACTGAATTTGAACCTGCGAATTTTCATTGAAAAGACACCTTCTTCCCAAGAGTTGCAACCATTCTCCAATGGTAATGGATGCATCTCTTGCCTGAATCTTTTGCAAATAGATACATCTCTTCTACACCTATAAATACATATTTCTATCATGTGCAAATCGCCAATTCTAATTGCTTTAATCTCTCTATTTTCTTGAACATACTTTCAGATTTCTTAAGTCTTCAAAAGCAATCACAAACCACTTCAATTGCTTGAATCTCTGATTTATCTTAAATACCCTTTTGATTCATAGCAATTTATATTTTCTAAATCTTCATAAACACATTTCATATTCTTAAGGATAAGATTATAGGAAAATTGTACTCAATTAGACTCATTAGTGTTATCAAGAACACAACAAGTCAGAAATACTCTTTGTATCTAGTTGAAGTCCTCTTCGGTAGTTGAGGCAAGAAATCTCGTTCGGTTGTTCGGGTAAGTTGTAAACCTATTCCTCCGGGTTAAGTGAGGGTTTTTAGTTAGTAGAATTCCTAAGAGGAGCTTAGGGACTGGACGTAGGACAAGAGGTCCGAACCAGTATAAAGTCTTGGTGTCTACTTTACTTACTACTGCTTATTGCTATCTACCTAGACCATTCCACTATTCATATTATACGATCCTACCGCATAACCTCTTTCAGTAACTAGCATACTAGCATGCATGAAGGCACAAAGTGCACAAGCAAGTTACTTAGATGTTTGCAAAATTATTGTTTCAATGTTGCAATTCAAACTTGGTGAGAAAGGGAACAACTTCAACTTGCATTCAAACACGAGAAACAGTATGGCAATATGTCATACCTCAGACTTTATCACTATAAGAAAAAAAGGTATTTTACAATATTGTATTAATGCTATTAAAGCTTTTTTACAACATTTATGCTAATATTGTTATATTCATAGTTGTAAAAAATAGATATCTTTTACTCTATTTATGTAGATGTTGCAAAAATGTTGTAATATGTCTTTTTCACAATTTTTGATAAACAGTGTAAAAGCTTGAAAAAATATATTAAAAAGCTTTATACAACATTTTCTAACTATTGTAAATTGTTTGATAAACATTACAAAAAGGGAATTGTGAAAACTTCATTTATTACAATTCTGGAGCATTGTGCATGTACCTTCCTAACAAATTATATGCACTATAATATAACTAGTGCGAACACGTGCTTCGCACACGGTTTTTGCAATAGTTGTAACCGAAACGCAAATAACATGTACATATAAGCATAAACTTTTATAGAAAGCCTTCAAGACTGGTGATACATTTTATATATAAGAGAATCACATAATCACTTAAAGAAGATGTCATGGTTCTAAATTGAAAGTAACTGATAAAGTAACAAACAAAGAATTTTTATTTGATTAATAATTAAGCATTGTAATATACCAGCCTACTATGAAATTGGATTTGTACTTGCATAATAATCACATGAGTGAGTACAGAATTTTTTTACCATTTGAAAGTAGATTATTATCTATATTATTTTGTATGAAACAAAGTAAACAACATCCAATAGTGGTATTAAAAAGCAGAAGTGTACTGAAATATGAAATATGGCAGAGTTAAAACGTATGTAGCATTGAAAACCAATCAATATACAGTGGATGATCAGAGCGGAGTGAAAAATAACAGACAATTTAGTTAGACATCCTTTATAACTACCAAAAAAAGAGCGATGCAGAAAATCAGAAGTTAGAAGCTTATCTGTCCAAGTTACAAAACAGAAGTAAATCATTTACAGCTGACGAAACAGTTTGGAATATATCAGTACCATTAGTTTCTGGTATAACTATTTAGGAACTAACATAAAAACTGGTGCGACTATATAAGGATAACCATTTGGAAGATATAGTATTTGGCAGCTGGAGATAATCTAATGTGCAGCAAAGTTTGAACATTAGAATCTTCAACATATAAAAGGTGACTAAACAGTAGGGATTGAAAAAAAAATCCTCAATCACAGCATTACAACAAATTATTGTTACAGAGGTTTTGTTGGTCAATGAAATAAAAACAGTAGTTAAATGATAATATATGTCATCATAATGCAGCTGCGTAAAAAGCAATTGTAGCCTACTGAGCAGCTGTATTCCATTCATTTAGGTAATGTTTTCCCAAAACAGCAAAAACAACCTTAAAAACAGCAAAACTAACACTGAATAATATTAATGTCATGCTTATATAGTTCAGTTAATATAGCCGGGATAAACATAATCATATATGAATAGGTTTATCCTCGGTACTGTTGTGAAATAAGTGTTGAAAGAATTTAGTGTATACCTTTTTCGCATGAACGGCTGTGTTGAATAAATGAACGGAAAACAAAGATAAAAACTTTCAGGAACGTCATGTTCGGGTTAATGCATAGAGTTAAAGATGCTAAAAGCGGAGAACAAAGTCTTGTTGAAGAATCGAATGAAAATACATAGCATGTGCCCATTTTCCTAACCGGGACAGTAACAACATGAAGTTAACGTAGAGATTGTATCCTAAGGAACTTACACTTTTTGGTTGCTGTTATACCAACCAGACAGTGTATGCTAGTAAGAATAAATTGAGGGTGCAATTGAATCAAACATAGAAATAGTCTGTGGATGAAATACTTACTACCATTGCTGCAATAGAGCATTAAATTCAAGCACATAAAAATGTAATTAATACAGCTTTTACACTCAATATACAACATATCTGGAGTAATTGTGTGTTTGATTTAAACAAAATACTATTTATAATTTAGAAATTAAATCTAATTTATACAGCTTTTACAACCACTTCTAAGATGTCTATGTGTTTTCTCTTCATTGAAGTATTTGTTGTTACTGAGGTGAAATATTACTCAAGCTAAAATGGTGTACAGGATGAATACTAAAAATGGAAAAAACTAAAAGTGTCGGTTCTTAGTACATGTTGTTCACACGGTCAAATTGTTTCATTTTTTGGCACTAAATGTTATCAGCTTTAAATCAAATCTTATGCCATATTATGGTTTGTAATTTACTTATTTCTACCTGCAATCAAATAAATACAATCCAGAAGGGCAACATGACCTATAATACATATGTTCCAATATAAAAGGTCACATATTATACCATATACTAGAAATTATGATAAGTACCAATATGATGCAATTGTAATAAGAACATACTCTAATTTCACCCAATCAGTGGGTTAAAATACTGGATAAAAAATCACTATGTTCTTAACATGGAAATTTAAAAAATAAAGTTTCTCTTATATAGTAGTAAAAAAGGAAAATATTTTATCATTCATATGGGTTCCATCTAAGGTTTTATTGCACGTAGAGGGACAAAATTTTCCATCTTAAAAGTATATAGTACAAACAAAGTTTATAAAGCTAATAAACTCGGGATTTAGACCATGATGATATAAGAATCTCTTAATTTATGATTTATTTAACTTTTTAATGTGTTGTTAATATTGTATTTTGAATCTCTTAGGTACCCTTTGTTAGAAGTATACATCCTTGTAATTTTTTTGGTAATTGTGGACTGATAGACGCTAGAAAAACTGGGATGTTTTAACTTACAAATAGTGATAAACAAAGATGAAATGTTTGATGCTACGATCAACCTAATGATGGATAGTTTAAGGCCATGTGTAACAACATCCTTATACCTAACTGAAAAAATAGGTAGGAACTATTTTATTGATGCCATTAATCACATGGAAGAGAATCACAAAATACATGATGATGTACATATGAAAGAAAGTTGTCAAGTCAATGCAAAGAGTGTATATGTATAAAAGTGCAAAAATCTTGAAACAGATGTATAAATACAATCAAAATAAAAATGTAAAGGGTAGGCTCTGTACCTGCTTCCTTATTTAGTTATATATATGTTGAGGAAAAAGTAATTGTTAGCTATGTACCTGCTTCCTTATTTAGTTATATTTTATCTCAAGCCCTGTCTCAAATTTGGCTTCTATTTTCAATGTTTTTAAAATGTCTAATAATTATTCAATTTTGATCTAAAATAAATTAAATTTAATTAAAATGCATGTATGGACATATATTTTACTGAAACTAAAGCATGGAAAATACGTTTAATTTTGAAAAATAACAAATATTTTAGAAAACGACTACATGCTCAACCTGAATTGTAGTAGTTTACTAAGTGTAGTGATTATTTATAGACCAATAACTAATATTTGAAAAGATGTTGCTCTTTCGCTTTTTCTTTTCAAATAAATACGTTGCAAAAGTTAATGCTCAGTTAATTAGTTATTAATAATCCATTGCCTCATAGTCCACTAAATTTTCAAGCCTGATTACAAATTTTAGAACTAATAACAAACCAAATATATATATATATCTGAAATTTAAATAACAATTGTTGTCATGATCCGGTTTACGACCCCCGAAAATCGACATCAATACGTCCACTGCATTACATGCCGAACAATCGAATGCCGGAAATACCAGATCGTTAGGGAAAAGAAGAAGAAAGATGTAGAAGAAAAGAACACAGCAACACAGAATCTCTCAATCGCAGCGGAACAAAATATAATATATAACAACATATTTTTATACAAAAGAATCTGTAATGGTTTAATACTTACAATCATCATAGTACACAATCATTACATCAAATCTAGACAGTTCAGTAACTTGTCCTTACACAGGGGAAATACAAGTATACGAGAATACGCCTCGTCATCCAGCTCTTCTCCTGAGCTCCATAGCACCCTATCCTGAATCTGTAATGCTCGGTCTGACCCGAGCATTATAATGAAATAACACCCGAGTCAGTTTGGAAAACCAGCGTGAGAAAACACACTCAATTTGAATTATTATTATATTTTCAAAAATCCTTTGAAAACAAATGCATCTCGTAAGACCACGCCATCAATAAACATGACGGGTTTTTACCTTAAAATAACCAAACATTTTTATCAAATCCGTCTGATATTATAATAGTGTCTATAGAAAGTAAATAGAATATAGCTGAAATGCTTGCATCTCACGTTCCAGCATAGTTGGGCACAATCAAAACCGTACTGCGCTTATTGGAGAATGGATCCCATACAATGGCAAGGCTACTGGGGTACCGCCCACCACAGTACCTGGCCTAGATCAGCGTACCGAGGACCACTCCCGATCCCCTACAACACAAGACCGGACTACCCCTTACTGGATAGCCCGAATAAGGTCACCCCGTGGTTGGGATCAGCAACCGCCACACAACCGAAATAAAGGGACTCTAGACAGGGATGACCTTACCCTACTTGGAAGCTACCCACTTAGCCTTGCTGCACCTCCCCTGTTTTAGCCATTCCCGGTTGATGAGGCTTGAGGATACGATTACCTTTCAAGAACGAATCTCACTTAGAATGCTCATCGTCCTCCAATGACGATGTTCTGATAGCATTCGTCCATACAAGTTGCCTTAGGTCTCGACAAACCGAATCATCGTCTTCATCATCTTCACGGTATTCAATCCTTACGTTCAAACCGGATCGAATTGGTTTTCAGATAATTAAATCTGATCCCGGACTCTTCGAAACGATCAGCGCATTGGCCAATATTGATAGTCAGTTATTTAACTATCAAATAACATCCACAAGAAACCATCAGGCCTTAAATAATTTTTGAAATTATTTATTTCAAAATATTTACACAAGATATTATTTCCACACTTAAACACTTTGAAAATAGTTTTCAAATCCCTTTTTTATTCTCACGGAACAAATTCCAACCCTTGCTCAATAATTAGCATATTTTTCCCACTCCATTTGATATTCAACACTTAGAAAATATTCATTTATTACCTATTTCTTTTCAAAAATCATTTACAACTTTATTGTAAATTCCCAACTCGTTTCGCATGAATTCTATAAATCTTAGAATTCCTTATTCAATTTCTTTTAATATTTCCAAGGTCGTTTATGCTTATTTAAAATTCCAGTTTCACTTCTACTTCCCTTGTGAATTTTATTTCACCTTCCGAAGTTCACTTATCTTATGCTTTAGAATTTTATTTAAATTTCCATAATACCACTATAAGATCTTCTTCTAAAATCTTATTCAATTAAATAAACTTAGCTTCCTATCTCGAGAAGATTTATACTGAATTTAAAACATTTAAATTATATATAAAATCAAAAAAATAGTTTGTTTTCAAATATGGTTTTAGGTAAAACTAAAACACCAACATCTTAAAAGCATTAAAATTCATATCCAGTTGTTAATTAATTTACAAAGTTGGTTTATAAAATTAGAATTTATTTCAATAAATATTAAGTATTATAATAACTAACTTTTGGATATTGTAAATTCAAATAATAGTTTAAATTATATAGTATAGTAAATTTTAAAATTCCATTTAAAACAAATTTTTAATTTACTCGATAAAATATATTTTTAAGAAAATCCAATATTCACCATTTTCCCTTTATAAATCTCTCTTGATCCGTATCACATCGACCATATCTAAATTTATCACCGTTCCTCACATTCGAAATATATTCCATTATTTCTTTCCAAAATGATTCCCATAGCTTGGTATAAGTTCATACCACTTATATTTTAACATATCCACAGATATCTTATTTATAAACCCTGTTTATAAAGTTATAAACTCCCTTGAGTTTTCCATCTATTTATAAAAACAAATTCTATTTATAATTCCATTTTTATAATTCTATTCCCTAATAAAATTCCATTTTTATTTCAAATCTATTTATCGATTCCAATATCTCTTCAAGCCCTTAATATATAATTTAATTTCAAATCTCTACTTAAACCAATTTACAAATAGTTAAATATAACCAAATTAATTTATATATTCTCGTTCCACTTAATTTCCTTTGCAAAATAACCCAATTTTCAGTTTAAACATTTTTCATTCAAAATCTTATTTTTATTTGCTTCAAATTGATTATTTATGGTATTTAAGAATACCAATTTAATTTCCATGCTATTTTACATTTAATAATTCAATTCACACACACGATCAAAATCAATTTATCCATCAGATCATATATCAATATATATATATATATATGGAAACAATAAATATTTTTGAGGAATCCTGTTGGATCCCTCCAACCTGTTTTTCCCTGCATCCACGGATGTTAGTCAACAATATAAAATACCAATCCCACTTCGAGGAGGATATCGCGGTATATAGGGTCATCCGCTATTATGCGGGGCGTATAGGGTCTCATCCGCTATATAATGCGAGATTATCAATCACTCCAATATATATATATATATATACTATATATGATAACACATCCAGGCTGATAATAAATATTAATTCAATCAACCAATAGTTAATTTTAACTATTTAAACTTAACCAGAAATCCAAATTTGAGTGAGATTAACTCATCTTTATTTTTGTTTGCAGTCCACCTCAATCATGACTTGATTTTCACAATTTTGACCTTGCATAAATAATTTTACAAATTCGTAAACATACGATTTGTAATATGATTCATATATCATAATTACCCTTATATATATTAAAATTGACCAGTAAGTTAGAGTATGTATGTGTATATATATATTCTCTAATCTATATATATTTATAAAATTAAATATAAAAAACATCTACTCACAGCCTCAGACCAGAACGCCATCGACAACCCTGGTCACGACTGCCTCCACCTGACGAGCGTGCCTGACGCCGCGTATGCCTCAATCATTCGATCGCAACCCAACCAAAGCAGCTTAGCTTGGCCTCACGCGAGAATCGAACTCTCGAATCCTTCAACCTCGATTCCTGCTGTCATTACCTTGGCCTCCCAGCGCCTCGCCATCACGCGTACGCGTGCGCCTCACGCTCGCGCCTACCACCCACCTTGTCGACTGAACTCTTTGCCATGCTTGCTTCGCGACCATATTCCCATATGCGATTTCGACGTCTTCTTTCAATTTTCCTTTTTTTTATAAATAAATCGAATGAATTCGATTCTCTTTTTCGTTAGATGAATTTGAAATAAAGGCACGGGGCGATTTGATCTGAGGGAAGGAATAGATCGTGATTTTATTATTGAAGAAAGGATCGATTTTTTTCTATATGCTCGGCCATTTATCTTTTTATGTTGCTGAGCAATTTGATTTACGAAAGCAAGAGGGAAACAGAGATGGTTTGATTGATTCGAACTGAGTGAAAGAAATCGATAAGTGACTTAAAGTGAATGGTGGCGTATTACAGAAGGTAAAGTACTTTTGATTTGATTTTTTATATAATTTTATTCAATTATAAAATATCTCATTTTGGCAACTTAAAATTTTGACCTCCAATCAAGACGTGCCGCTAGGCGTTCATAAAGTTATACCCCTATTCCGAACGAAATGGAAAAGGTTTCAAGTCCTAATTCGATCGTATGGAGAAGATAGATTTTTGGACCCAATTATTTTATTGAATTTTCGATATAAATTTCAGCTTTTTTTTATTTCGGACGATCAAACGATAACTCCAAACACTACGAAATTTGAAATCCGATAATAATACAATATTACGGATGCAATGGAACTAGTTTCGTCGAATTCCGAGATTGTGCCCCAGAAGGCTATTTTTAAATGTCAATTTGAACAATATACTTTTAAAACTGAACAAATCAACTTTAAATTCAATTTTAAAACTTTTATTACCTTCCTTATTATTAATATAAATTTTACAAGCCTTTAAATTATTTTTATCGAGCCTATAACTCAAGATACAATATTTCACCCAATATTCGATTTTTAAAATTCAATAATTAAATTACCCAATAAATCGTTAATTTTTTTAAACTCTGAATCCACAAATAAACCCAATTCTTCGTATTAAAAATCAATCTATAGTTCAAATTCGATATTTAAAACCATTTAAATATTCACAATCAACGACAGAAAAACCCGGGTCGTTACATTCCTTCCCCTTTAAAAGAATTTCTTCCCCGAAATTGCTAAGGTGGGAAAATTGCTCCAACCCATTACTTATCCAAAACCCGCTTAGCGCAAACTTGATTCTTCACTTTTCAAACACTTTACCTTTATCCAAACAATTAGTTTATCATTCTAACTAAATTCCTTTATTTTGATTACAAATCCGAAATCTAGTTTTCGTTAACAAAAAAATTTCAAAATTTTTCTGACACTCTAAATTTCCGAAAATTTTTGGCAGAGCCTCCCTTGTACGGAGAGACTTTTGCAATATGACAAGGGAGATAAATATATATACATCGACCCACACGATCGGAAAATAAAAATATATATCAATATTTATATTTTTCACAGTATTTAATCCGAAAATGTACCTTACTTAGCGTTTTTAAGCATTATTTAGCATGCATTTACTTCATATGCAAACACGTAACCCCAATCTAGACAAACAATCCCTCTGGGTAACTGTACTTGCTCAATTTAAACACGTAAGTATCAAAACATGAAATTACTAACATTTTACTATTATTAAATAGCTAAAACACAAGAATTTCAATAACCAATCACGCTAAACATGTATTATAAGCAATCATATGGTTCTGACATTCAATTTATTATTTTCCGTCAATCCATACGTCGTTTCATTCAATCTGAAATGATCTATAACTTAATTTTCTTACATTCAATTCACACTTGTACTAAACAATTTAATATTCATTTCAACTTGATTAAAAATCAATTTATTCACCTCTATTACTTTATAAAATTTTATTTACTTCCATTTATGTCAAACACCAAATTTCCTATGCAAATTCGATGATATTCATTTAATAGAACAGTCATTTTAGTTTATAACTATTTTTAAATTGATTCCAACTCAATTTATATCTAATTCTATGCCATTTCTAATTGATTCTCAATCAATTCATTTTGCATTCCATTTATGTTCACATTCATCACATTCAAATCTATTTTTATTTAAACTCGGAACCATTCCACGCTATTCATTAACTTAAGTCATTTATCTCGATCATTTTAACCAACCACTAAAGTTCATTTCTATTTGCATCTAATTCCACCACAATTTAATTTGGTTCTTAACCAATTAATTCCATATTCATATTCATTTTCTCGAATTCTTTTAAACCATATCAAGTCCAAATTCACTTTATTTTACACACAAATTGGATTTTACTTGCAACTCAACCCATTTCTATTTCCATTCAATTTGATTTTATTCATCACATTTTCTAATTTAATTCGCTTACGATCTAAGATGAATTTTATTTATTGTAACGACCCAGAATTTCTGTCATTTGAAATTCAAATATTTAATTAATTTTAAATATTAACAGGTAAGATTTGTAAGTCGAATAAATTTAATTTCGAATATAGTAATTTAATTGGGTAATTAAATCGATAATTTAATATCTGAAATTCCAGAAATAATTGGAAATTGGGTTTAATGTGTATAAAAATGATTTATAAAGTTATATTAAATCATATTGGAGCTAGAATGATGTTATAGAACTTGTAAAATTGAACTAAAAGTTAATTTGTGAAAATTGATTATTTTAATATTTAATTGACGAGTAAAAATAGTCATTTTTCAAACAGTCTCGGATTTCGACGAAACCTATTTCATCGGATCCGTAATGTGAAATTATTGTAAGGTTTCAAATTTCGTGTCAATCGGATTTACGGTTTGTCCGGGGGCAAGGCAAAACGCATAGAAATCGTTTTAATCGATTTAATTTAAATTTGATCGTTTATTTCCATAACTCGCGCATATAATCGAATTAGCTTTAAAAACACGTTCCATTGTGTCCGGAACACGGGTTAAACCCTAGAAACGTCAACCGACACGCTTTGTTTGGAGTTCGGAAAAATTCGGGTGCATAGTGTTTCGTCAATTTTCTATATAAGGACGTTATATTTTCTATTTTGCACTCAAAACCTTAACCCTAGTTACAGCCGCCACTTCTTCATTTCAATGGCCGAAATCTACTGTTGATCATCCTTCAAATCCTCCCAATCCACGCAGAATTAGACGAAGTCATCAACTACAAAATCGAAGAGGATGATGAGTACTTCAATTCCAACGGTTATGATCTAAATCGGAGCATCGAGGTGGTCGCCAGGAGGCCGCGTTCGCCTACCAGTCGCACACGTTTTTCCATGCTAGGGGACGACCGAGTTCAACGAGATTAAGGGTGGAGGTGTGCGTGGGGATGGGCTATGATTTGGTGGTGCCTGATCGATCTCTGGTGGATCGTGGTGCGAGTGGCGATTAGGGCTAGACGGCGGCCAATGGGTTCATCGCATTCGAACGCGACCTGGGGAAGAAATAGAAACGACAGCCTGATGAAAAGCAAGAAAATGTGTGACCCAGATTATCTAAGGTTTAAAATTAAAAAAATAAAATTGTATATTTATATATATAATAAATCGTACAATCTTTAAAATAGCGTAACTTTTTCATACGAGGTCCGTTTCGCACGAAACGACTTGCGTTGGATTTGTTTTGATGAGCACTACGCAATGGAGCTAGTTTGGAGTCGATTAGAGCCAGTAATAATTTCGGGTAAAATTAAACGCTTGTTTAATTTTATTCGAAATAAAACACTACAACTGTTATTGGAAACTCAAGGTGAGAACTCCTCACTCAATCGAATTGTGTTTCGATTTAAATTTAAAATAGTTAAATTTAAAATTGCTTAATTGTGTGTTTGGATTGATGGTTGTCATTTGTTGCATTAAAAAAGACCCTATACGCCGCATAATAGCGGAGGTTATTTTATTAAAAACATATACCGCGATATTCCACCATGAAGTGGAATTGGTATTATATATGTATTTGGAGTTGATTTCCCGCATTATATAGCGGATGAGACCCTATTGCACCGCATAATAGCGGATAGTATTTTATAAATCCCATATACCGTGATATTCCACCTCGAAGTGGAATTGGTATTGTGCTAACATCTGTGGATGCAGGGAAACAGGTTGGAGGGATCCAACTAGATTCCTCAAACATTTGAATTTATTTCAATGTTGTGTGTTGATTTTTTATAATCTCCGTGTGATTATATTTGTGAATTTTAATTATTGAAGGCTATAATTTAGCCGAATATATTTTTGGTATCGTTGGATACCAGAAATAAATAAAATTTGGATTTTCGAAATTCAAGTTGAAAGTTTATTGAAAAATTTATTTTGAGGATTGGATAAATTAAAAAGGAGTTTTATAAAAAAGAGATAAAGTTATTTTTGAACCATATTGAATAAATTTCCAAATTTCGGGAAAAACCGTAATTAATAGATTTCGAGAAATATTGTATATAAGTTGAAGAAATTATTTAAAATTTGGATTTTTAAATAGATCTGAAGAGATAAAGAAATTTATTTTAAAAAGGAAATAATTTGGAAATTCGTTGAAAATTTGATTTGGTGTTTTGAAATAAATTTGAAAATAAATTTGAAATTAATTGATTATTAATTTACCATAACTAGTAAAATTTATTTATAGAAATTTATCTGATTTAAATTAATCAGATGATTAAAGTAATCCTACTTATGGATGTTTGAATCGTATTGGATGTTGAATTGTTTGATATCTCAAATATGTGATGCTTTGTGATATATCATGATTTGTGTTGTGATCTGAAATTTGTTTATCTGTGATATATATATATATATTTGTGATCTGTGAATGAAAGATAAGCATTATAGTTTATACCGCTTATCAATTATATTGTTATATTTGATCTGTGATGGTTGAATGTTGTTGCACTATTGTGTTAAACCCTTGGACTACACAATACACACACAAATGTGGATTTCACGTGGAAATCGGTTAAGTCACAGATTTTTGACAATTCTAAGGATTGAATTTTTGAATCCAAATTAGTTTTTGAATTGGAATTGAAAGTTTTTGAAAATGAGTTTCAAAAATAAGAGTTATTTTAAATAACTTAATAAAATTGAAGTTTGAAAAAAAATTGATTTAAAATTTGAATTCAATATCTTGAAATTGAATTCAATAATTTGGGAATTTTGCTTTAAAAGATTATGCAAGTATAAAAGGTGTTTATATGGGTTTTTTTTACCATTTAAAATATGGTTTTGGAAATTTAAATTTAAATTCAAGTTTTATACTTGGACGGCTTTAACCTGTGTAATTGTAACTAGTTTTTCCCGAAATGAAAACTATCTATTTTCAAATAATAATGGCTTTCATAAAGTGAAAAGATTTCCAATTCGTATCGAAACATTTCAAGTTGAAATGAAATTGTGAATAGTTTGGAAAAACTATGAATTAACCTTTGTGAAGATGATTAAGCTTTATCTTGAAATTAAAGAAGATTTTAAAAGGTGTATCTTTTATATTACAAAAGACTTGAATTATGAATAGTTTTGAAAGCTATAAGTTAAATCTTGATTTAAATATTTAATGGGTTAATCCAATTGAAATGGGAAATGATTTGGGAATCTGTGAATGAATCTTTGTGAAATTGGGTGAACTTTGTGAAGTAAATCTTTTTGTTTAAAGATTTAAAATGGTAATTTGTTTAAAACATTTAAAAGAAAGGGTTTGGGTAATAAGTTGTGACTTAACTGAAATCCCAATATCCATATGTTTGTAAAATATTGTGCTCACTATTCGGATTAGCCGGGAAAGGACCTTTGTGTCATATAACCCATTCCGAATAAGTGATATGACGATATGGATAACATTTGAAGACCGGTGGTGAAGACCGGGTATTTGTGAAAATGATAGGATAACCTATCGATTGTCTCTGCACCATTAGCTACGGTATAGAGATTTCCTTTGTGATGGGAAGTTCGATCGGGATTGTGAATACCCGGATTGCAAGGGCTTCTTTGGAAGTGCCTTCGGTTCTGTTCGAACCCGGAACAGACTTGTATGGTTACATGTCTGACATTACATTTTGAGATATAAAGCTGATTTCTTTCAAATACATTTCTGTTTGGTGGCGGAGAATTTATTCTCTTAGCTTAACACCCTTCTCTAAGACGTACGAGCTTAGAGGTTATGTAGTTGAAAGTTATCAGTGATATACTCCCAATTTGGTAATGTGGCATGTTGAGTGTTGTTGTGTGATGATTATTTATTGATCATTTATTGATCAAAGCATGGTTTTGTGATAAAGCGTAGCTTTGTGGACGAGACCTCTTCGGACCTCACAACCCGGAAATGGTCGAAACAGGAATGATACGGCAAGGTTATGAGGGTCGCTCCCTTTAGGGTATGTCATTTCCTTCTGGAAAAGGGTGGTATCAGGTATGGAGCCCTGGTATTTAACCTATGTGGTTACTCCAATCTCATTTACTGTGTGATTGTTGTTTTGTTGAGGCGCCTCGGATAAAGGTCCCAAAGGACCGGGGGGTGGCATATTCGTGTAGTAGTTACCTAGTGTAAGAGGTAACACGGCCTTGTGTTGGCAGAGAGCTAGTTAGTTCTCGGGACGTCCATCCAGAGGCATACCCATTGGTAGTAGGAAGTTCCTTAGCCTGACCATTTGTTGGAAATCCAATCAAACAATACGAGCCCTGTACGGTTGTAATTATATAACCTACCATGGAATGTGGCGGTAACCTTCTATTGAACATGGTAGCTATAGTAGGCATAAGCGTGGAATGCCTATGCTGGCTAAGATTAATATTGTACTTTCGAAATGTTTTCTACACTATGCACTAGTAATAATATCCAAAGAATTTGCGTAGTAAGCATGTTTGACTATCATAAGGAGAAATCTCCTCCAATTCTGCATTTGCATTGTGTGTGTGGCGGGAGACCTTATGGTAGTTTCATTTTCCAAAAACATTGTGGATTCTTTTCCTTTGTATTCCTTTGTGCAAATAACTGTTTTTAGTTCTCACACCAGTCCCATGACTGACCTGGAGTTTATTGTTCCCTTCCTAAACTCTGGGTGCCTATCATTTTCCATACGGGCAGTCTAGAGATAGCTTTCAGGTCATTCTGGATTTCAGGAGGCTTTGGAGCTCAAGTGGCGAGCTGGATGGCGAGACGTAGCATTGGTATATGATATTATCTTTTCCACTGGGTATTCTGTATGAGGACAAGTTTGTATAACTGTCCATTGATGTATTGTGTGTATATTGACTCTGATGATGTAATGTATAAAATGATATAGTTCTTGATTTAAAGATTATTCATTTATCTATTATATGTGGTTCTGCTGCGAATGTGAGATTTTAATATTGTTTCTGTTTCTGTGTTTTTCTATTCTCTTTTTCTTCTGTCTTCTTCTACCTCTTCTTTTTAACCATAACAATTCGGTTTTTCGGCATTCGACTGCTCGGCAGTTGATACAGTGGACGTATTAATGTCGATTTTCGGAAGTCGAAATTTTCGAGTCGTTACATGTGGTATCAGAGCATATGGTTAAGCGACAACCTTGGCTCTGTTGGGTGTTACTCATTAGAGATAGAGTCAGTAGTACTCTAGAATGAGTGTGAGTGTAATAATAAATATGAGCGCGTATTTGTTAGTGAATATAAAAAAATTGTTTTATACTGTGTTTGCTTATCCGTTGAGCTGTTTATGAATTCTGGTCGGTATGTGGGACGCCATATTACCGATAGGGGTTTCTAAACACTTAAACGAGGCAAGTCGACATGGTATCATTTAAATTGGGTAAATGGAATAATTTTACCTTGGTATTATTTTACATACAAAGGAAATAATTTTTCAGAATTATTAAAGTGTATATCAATTAATTGTTTGGTTGTTGAAAATGTGAATATATATAAATTAATGAAAGTTTTTTGAATAATCTAAATAAAAATAACAATTGTAAAAGAATGAAGTATATAAGCAAATGAATTATTAAGTATGGAATTATAATTAATATGATTTGTAGTTGTGAAATAATCTTATATATAAGAAGTGAAACTATATGAATATATTTATAATTATGAGTCGTAAATAAAAATGAATTTGAACTATGAATTTGAAAATATGAAAATTTTGAATCCTGTTTATTTTGGAAGTTATTTTTCAAAATTAAAAGTTAAATAGTGAAATTATATGAGAAAAGGATTTATAAATGTGATTTATAAATTAAAAAGGGAAATCTTGAAAGAATATTAAGCACTGAATTCACTACTGTTACTGGGAAATAATAAGGGTGATGACTACAGCATCATCAGTATCATTTTCGAGTTTCTGTGTGATGGATTTGCTACCAAAACAAAATTAAAATTAAAATCCAAATTGAAATTGATAAATATAAGTGAAATGAGTTTGACTTATAATATGAAATAAAGATTTTAGCTTTGGTAAAGTTGAAATGAATTTGAGTTAGCATAGCAAATATATGATGTGAATTTAACTAAAGGAAGGTTAAATAAATTGAATTGGATTAGATAAGTGATTATAATATGATTTGGAAAGTTAAATAAATAAGTTGTATAACCTATAGAATGAGAAAAGGTAAGTAACTCCAATTGTTAAAATGGTTAAACAATTTTGTTAAGAAAAACAAAATCTGAATTGGATTTATAAGTGGAAAGTTAAGTTAAGCTAAACAAATAATGTTTAAAAGGAATATAACTTAAGTTGTATAGTGAAAGCAAATGTAAGTGGAAATTTGAAATGGAATATAACTTAAGTGATGTTAAATGAAGTTGATTTTGGTGTCGAAGTGAAATAACAAAGTGAATTAAATGGATGTGAACTTGAGTTATATAAAGGAGATTCAACCTTATTTGTAAAATGAATTAGCAATTGAATAATAAATGGATTGAATGTTAATCAATCGAATGTGAATGAATTGATATGGAATAATGGATATAAGTGTTAATTCATTAAAAGCTAATAAATTGGAAATTCAATGAAAGCCAATTTAGTATTAAACCAATTGGAATTAAAAATGTTGAACCAAATTGATAATGAAGTAAAGTAAATTGAATAAATTTGGTTGTGTTGAATATACATTGGTTGTTATATGATTGTTGGTTAATTGTATATAGTATAATTCATTAAGTGTTAATGAAATTGAATTAGTGAAATTGAAAGCTATGTGATGGAATTTGAATTGGAAGTGAATCAACTTGAATTTAAATTAGTGAATGTAAACTAATTGAAAATGAATAACTGAATGTCGTTTTATATAAATTGGTTGTAAACAATTACAAGTGATGTCGAAATTATATAAGTTGCTTATAACCCTTGTTTAGTATGCATTTCTTTTAATATGCATATGTTGTAGTTGTTTAAAAGATTAAATGTTAATAACTTCATATATATGTCACTTACGTGTTTAAACTGAGTAAGTACAGGTACCGGGGCTACCGTTTAGCGGGATTTGGTTGCGCTAAAATGCTTAATAAATAACTGTTTTGCTTAAAAATGCTAAAAAGGTACGCCTACGCAATAAAAATAGGAAATATGAACTGTTTTTCTGCTTTTCCGACCATGTGGGTCGATGTATATATATTTATATCTATTATGATATTGCAAAAGCACCTCCGTACAAAGGAGACTCTGCCAAAATTTTCCGTAAATTTTAGGAGTTAGAACATTTTTGAACTTTTGGAAAATTTTTGTTAAAGAAAAGTCAATTTCCAAATTATAATAAAACGTAGTCATTTAACTAGAAAACGGAAAACCATTGTTTTGGTTGAAGTTAAAGGTTTTGAGAAAAGGTGAATATAAAATTTTCACGAAGTGGATTTTTGAAAAGTTAATGGATTTGGGTATTTTTCTTACTTTGTAATTTCGAGGACGAAATTCTTTTAAGGGGGGAAGATTGTAACGACCCAAAATTTATGTCATTTGAAATTCAGATATTTAATTAATTTTAAATATTACCAGGTAAGATTTGTAAGTCGAATAAATTTAATTTCGAATATAGTAATTTAATTGGGTAATTAAATCGATAATTTAATATCTGAAATTCCAGAAATAATTGGAAATTGGGTTTAATGTGTATAAAAATGATTTATAAAGTTATATTAAATCATATTGGAGCTAGAATGATGTTATAGAACTTGTAAAATTGAACTAAAAGTTAATTTGTGAAAATTGATTATTTTAATATTTAATTGACGAGTAAAAATAGTCATTTTTCAAACAGTCTTGGATTTTGACGAAACCTATTTCATTGGATCCATAATGTATTATTGTAAGGTTTCAAATTTCGTGTCAATCGGATTTACGGTTTGTCCGGGGGCAAGGCAAAACGCATAGAAATCGTTTTAATCGATTTGATTTAAATTTGATCGTTTATTTCCATAACTCGCGCATATGATCGAATTAGCTTTAAAAACACGTTCCATTGTGTCCAGAACATGGGTTAAACCCTAGAAACGTCAGCCGGCACGCTTCGTTTGGAGTTCGGAAAAATTCGGGTGAATAGTGTTTCGTCAATTTTCTATATAAGGACGTTATATTTTCTATTTTGCACTCAAAACCTTAACCCTAGTTACAGCCGCCACTTCTTCATTTCAATGGCCGAAATCTACTGTTGATCATCCTTCAAATCCTCCCAATCCACGCAGAATTAGACGAAGTCATCAACTACAAAATCGAAGAGGATGATGAGTACTTCAATTCCAACGGTTGTGATCTAAATCGGAGCATCGTGGTGGTCGCCAGGAGGCCGCATTCGCCTACCGGTCGCACACGTTTTTCCATGCCAGGGGCAGACCGAGTTCAACGAGATTAAGGGTGGAGGTGTGCGTAGGGATGGGCTACGATTTGGTGGTGCATGATCGATCTTTGGTGGATCGTGGTGCGAGTGGCGATTAGGGCTAGACGGCGGCCAATGGGTTCATCGCCTTCGAACGCGACCTGGGGAAGAAATAGAAACGACAGCCTGATGTAAAGCAAGAAAATGTGTGGCCCAGATTATCTAAGGTTTAAAATTAAAAAAAAAAATTGTATATTTATATATATAATAAATCGTACAATCTTTAAAATAGCGTAACTTTTTCATACGAGGTTCGTTTCGCACGAAACGACTTGCGTTGGGTTCATTTTGACGAGCACTACGCAATGGAGCTGGTTTGGAGTCAATTAGAGCCAGTAATAATTTTGGGTAAAATTAAATGCTTGTTTAATTTTATTCGAAATAAAACACTACAACTGTTATCGGAAACTCAAGGTGAGAACTCCTCACTCAATCAAATTGTGTTTCGATTTAAATTTTAAATAGTTAAATTTAAAATTCCTTGATTGTGTGTTTGGATTGATGGTTGTCATTTGTTGCATTGAAATAGACCCTATACGCCGCATAATAGCGGAGGTTATTTTATTAAAAACATATACCGCGATATTCCACCGTGAAGTGGAATTGGTATTATATATGTATTTGGAGTTGATTTCCCGCATTATATGGCGGATGAGACCCTATTGCACCGCATAATAGCGGATAGTATTTTATAAATCCCATATACCGCGATATTCCACCTAGAAGTGGAATTGGTATTGTGCTAACATCTGTGGATGTAGGGAAACAGGTTGGACGGATCCAACTGGATTCCTCAAACATTTGAATTTATTTCAATGTCATGTGTTGATTTTTTATAATCTCCGTGTGATTATATTTGTGAATTGGAATTGTTGAAGGCTATAATATAGCCAAATATATTTTTGGTATCGTTGGATACCAGAAATAAATAAAAATTGGATTTTCGAAATTCAAGTTGAATGTTTATTGAAAAATTTATTTTGAGGATTGGATAAATTAAAAAGAAGTTTAAAAAAAAGATAAAGTTATTTTTGAACCATATTGAATAAATTTCCAAATTTCAGGAAAAAGCCGTAATTAATAGATTTCGAGAAATATTGTATATAAGTTTGTGATAAAGCGTAGCTTTGTGGACGAGACCTCTTCGGACCTCACAACCCGGAAATGGTCGAAACAGGAATGATGCGGCAAGGTTATGAGGGTCGCTCCCTTTAGGGTGTGTCATTTCCTTCTGGAAAAGGGTGGTATCAGGTATGGAGCCCTGGTATTTAACCTATGTGGTTACTCCAATCTCATTTACTGTGTGATTGTTGTTTTGTTGAGGCGCCTCGGATAAAGGTCCCAAAGGACCGGGGGTGGCATATTCGTGTAGTAGTTACCTAGTGTAAGAGGTAACCCGGCCTTGTGTTGGAAGAGAGCTAGTTAGTTCTCGGGACGTCCATCCAGAGGCGTACCCATTGGCAGTAGGAAGTTCCTTAGCCTGACCATTTGTTGGAAATCCAATCAAACAATACGAGCCCTGTACGGTTGTAATTGTATAACCTGCCATGGAATATGGCGGTAACCTGCTATTGAACATGGTAGTTATAGTAGGCATAAGTGCGGAATGCCTATACTGGCTAAGATTAATATTATACTTTCGAAATGTTTTCTACACTATGCACTAGTGATAATATCCAAAGAATTTGCGTAGTAAGCATGTTTGACTATCATAAGAGAAATCTCATCCAATTCTGCGTTTGCATTATGTGTGTGGCGGGAGGCCTTATGGTAGTTTCATTTTCCAAAAACATTGTGGATTCTTTTCCTTTGTATTCCTTTGTGCAAATAACTGTTTTTAGTTCTCACACCAGTCCCATGACTGACCTGGAGTTTATTGTTCCCTTCCAAAACTCTGGGTGCCCATCATTTTCCACACGGACAGTCTAGAGTTAGTTTTCAGGTCATTCTAGATTTCAGGAGGCTTTGGAGCTCAAGTGGCGAGCTGGATGGCAAGACGTAGCATTTGTATATGATATTGTCTTTTCCGCTGGGTATTCTGTATGAGGACAAGTTTGTATAACTGTCCATTGATGTATTGTGTGTATATTGACTCTGATGATGTAATGTATAAAATGATATAGTTCTTGATTTAAAGATTATTCATTTATCTATTATATGTTGTTCCGCTGCGAATGTGAGATTCTGATATTGTTTCTGTTTCTGTGTTTTTCTGTTCTCCTTTTCTTCTGTCTTCTTCTACCTCTTCTTTTTAACCATAACAATTCGGTTTTTCGGCATTCGACTGCTCGGCAGTTGATACAGTGGACGTATTAATGTCGATTTTCGAAAGTCGAAATTTTCGAGTCGTTACATTTATACTCAAATTCCATTTATACTATTCACTTTTAATTCACAATCAAATTTTATTAACCGAGTTAATATTCATTACCATATTCAATTTAACTAATTAATTATCCAATTAGTTTGCTTCCAATTTAATATCCAATATTTGATTTACATTTCAAAAATCACTTCGACTAATTTACTTGAGTTCAAATTTATTTTATAATTCAAGTTTGGATTTTTTTTTCATTTCCAAAATATCAATCTTTTTTTATTTTGGTTTATCTATTTCACCTTTAAATTTTCAAAAGCCACCAACTTGTTTTTCAAGTCTCCATCAATTCTATACTCGAATATACTCACTTTTTATTTTTAACTTGAGAATACCCATTTATTCATAGCCCAAGCCTATTTTTATTCCATAACTTCAATTTTTATAAGCTATCGAAATCTACTTATCCTAATTCAATTTTTATTTACTTGTCTTTAGTTAAATTTAACCTCATACCATTCTTTTAATTTATTTAACTTCCATAAGTTAAATTTTTAATTTCACACAATTCATTTGAATTTAATCAAGTAAAAATTAAATTCCATTCAATATCATCTATAACTCAATTAAATTTTTATTTCAATTCAATCCAGATTCAATTCAATTTCATTTAAGTTAAATTTAAATTCAATTCAATTCAATTTTATTTCTCAATTCAATTTAAATTTTATTTCCTATTCAATTCATTCACATCCCAATTTAATCCATTTAAATAGCCTACTTCACTAATTTATTTTCTTCAAATCACCATCAATTAAATTTCAAAAATTTAATTTCTTCAACTTAATCTAAGTTAAATTTCATTTTAACCTTTTCACTTTTAATTTTAATTCCAAAATTCAACCCCCATATTTTTTTCTTCAAAATCATTCACCATTTATAAGTTTATAACTTATCTCCTGAAGATCTCTAAATTATTTAAATAAGGATTTCAGAATTTTTTTTTAAACACCCAGTATTTATTTCAAATCATTTTAAAATCACAAATATCCCAAATCATACTTTTAAATTTTAAACCAATCCTGGTTTTTATCCAAAACCAATTTTCCTTCGGAATTTCCAAACAAACTTGTTTTTTCCTCTAAATAATCCAAAACAACGGCCATGACGGCAACCCATCACTTAGAAACTCGAAAATGAACACCGTTGATATTGCGATCATCATTGGAATTATATTCCAGCGACCGAAGCGATTTCAGTGCTATAACATCTTCAAAATCCATTTAAAATCAACTTTCTATTCGAATCCTTTCAAAATAATTTTACCATTATCCTTTTCAAACACTTTAGAAAATATTTTCAAAAATCTCCGGGATTTAAATATTTTCAAATTCTGATTTTATACAAATTTTAGTTTTTAATTCAATTGTATAATCCATACTTATACAATGTCTATTTGGTTATATAAACTATTTATAATCTTGTTTTGATTATAATATTATCATCCAAACACTCCAATTATACCATAATAATTTTAGAAAATTATTCCTTTTATATGAAAATATAATTTGGGCAAAATTATTTCATTTACCCGCTTCAAAACCATACTGTGTCAGTTTATCGCATTCAAGTGTTTAGAAACTCTTACCGAATTAGCGGAGTCCCACTACTCGATTAGAATGTATATTCCTCTTAACTAATAAGTTAACATAATATAAAACTCTTTTATATTCACTAACAAATACGCACTCATATCTATTATTACACTCAACTCATTCAGTAGTACTACTGACTCTATCTCTAATGAGTAATTCTGACCAGAGCCAAGGTCCTCGCTTAACCTTGGATCTGATACCAAATGTGATGAACCGGTAGGCTTTTCAACCATCCCAGTCAGCGGCCACTTTCCGCCGTGGCACCACACTGGTACCTCAAATTTGCTTTTACGGCCAACCTCCCGACTGCAACCAACCACTCAGGGACATGTACGGGTAAGAGTCTCCTGTTCGCAACCAAACACGAAGCGAGAACCCCCTATCATGCTATAATGAAGCAAATCCGATCCCGGACTCTTCGGAACGATCAGCGCATTAGCCAATATTGATAGTCGGTTATTTAACTATCAAATAACATCCACAACCAACCATCAGACCTTAAATAATTTTCCAAATTATTTATTTCAAAATATCTACACAAGATATTATTTCCATACTTCAACACTTTGAAAATAGTTTTCAAATCCCTTTTTTATTATCACGGAACATATTCCAACCCTTGCTCAATACTTACCATATTTTTCCCACTCCATTTGATATTCAACACTTGGAAAATATTCATTTATTTCCTATTTCTTTTCAAAAATCATTTACAACTTTATTTGTAAATTCCCAACTCGTTTCGCACGAATTCTATAAATCTCAGAATTCCTTATTCAATTTCTTTTAATATTTCCAAGGCCATTTATGCTTATTTAAAATTCCAGTTTCACTTCTACTTCCCTTGTGAATTTTATTTCACCTTCCGAAGTTCACTTATCTTATGCCTTAGAATTTTATTTAAATTTCCATAATACCACTATAAGATCTTCTTCTAAAATCTTATTCAATTAAATAAACTTAGCTTCCTATCTCGAGAGGATTTATACTGAATTTAAAACATTTAAATTATATAAAAAATCAGAAAAATAGTTTGTTTTCAAATATGGTTTTAGGTAAAACTTAAATACCAACATCTTAAAAGCATTAAAAATTCATATCCCAGTTGTTAATTAATTTACAAAGTTGGTTTATAAAATTAGAATTTATTTCAATAAATATTAAGTATTATAATAACTAACTTGGGGATATTCTAAATTCAAATAATAGTTTAAATTATATAGTATAGTAAATTTTAAAATTCCATTTAAAACAAATTTTTAATTTACTCGATAAAAATTATTTTTAAGAAAATCCAATATTCACCATTTTCCCTTTATAAATCTCTCTTGATCCGTATCACATCGACCATATCTAAATTTATCACCATTCTTCACATTCAAAATATATTCAATTATTTCTTTCCAAAATGATTCTCATAGCTCGGTATAAGTTCATACCATAACTTATATTTTAACATATCCACTGATATCTTATTTATAAACCTTGTTTATAAATTTATAAACTCCCTTGAGTTTTCCATCTATTTATAAAAACACATTCTATTTATAATTCCATTTTTATAATTCTATTCCTTAATAAAATTCCATTTTTATTTCAAATATATTTATCGGTTCCAATATCTCTTCAAGCCCTTAATATATAATTTAATTTCAAATCTCTACTTAAACCAATTTACAAATAGTTAAACTTAACCGAGTTAATTTATATATTCTCGTTCCACTTAATTTCCTTTACAAAATAACCTAATTTTCAGTTTAAACATTTTTCATTCAAAATCTTCTTTTTATTTGCTTCAAATTAATTACTTATGGTATTCAAGAAAACCAATTTAATTTCCAGGCTATTTTACATTTAATAATTCAATTCACACACACGATCTAAATCAATTTATCCATCATATCATATATCAATATATATTTATATGGAAACAATAAATATTTTTGAGGAATCCTGTTGGATCCCTCCAACCTGTTTTTCCCTGCATCCACAGATGTTAGTCAACAATTTAAAATACCAATCCCACTACGAGGGGGATATCACGGTATATAGGGTCATCCGCTATTATGCGGGGCGCATAGGGTCTCATCCGCTATATAATGCGGGAATATCAATCACTCCAATATATATATATATACTATATATGATAACACATCCACGCTGATAATAAATATCAATTCAATTAACCAATAATTAATTTTAACTATTTAAACTTAACCAAAAATCCAAATTTGAGTGAGATTAACTCACCTTTATTTTTGTTTGCAGTCCACCTCAATCACGACTTGATTTTCATGATTTTGAACATGCATAAATAATTTTACGAATTCGTAAACATACGATTTGTAATATGATTCATATATCATAATTACCCTTATATATATATTAAAATTGACCAGTAAGTTAGAGTATGTATATATATATATATTTTTTCTTTAATCTATATATATTTATGAAATTAAATATAAAAAATAGCTACTCATAGCCTCAGACCAGAACGCTATCGACAACCTAGGCCGCGACTGCCTCCCCCGACGAGCATGCCTGATGCCGCGTAAGCCTCAATCATTCGATCGCAACCCAACCAAAGCGCTTCCCCTGGCCTCACGTGAGAATCGAACTCTCGAATCCTTTAACCTTGATTCCTGTCGCCATCGCCTCAGCCTCACAGTGCCTCGCCATCGCGCGGACGCATGCACCTCACGCTCGCGCCTACCACCCACCATGTCGACTGAACTCTTCGCCATGCTTGCTTCGTGACCATATTCCCATACGCGATTTCGACGTCTTCTTTCAATTTTCCTTTTTTTTGTAAATAAATCGAATGAATTCAATTATCTTTTTCGTGAGATGAATTTGAAATAAAGGCACGAGGAGGTTCGATCTGAGGGAAGGAATAGATTGCGATTTTATTATTGAAGAAAGGATCAATTTTTTTCTATATGCTCGGCCATTTATCTTTCTTCTTTTTTTGCTGAGCAATTTGATTTACGAAAGCAAGAGGGAAACGGAGATGGTTTGATTGATTCAAACTGAGTGAAAGAAAGCGATGAGTGACTTAACGTGAACAGTGGCGTATAACAGAAGGTAAAGTGCTTTTGATTTGATTTTTTTATATAATTTTATTCAATTATAAAATATCTCGTTTTGGCAACCTAAAATTTTAACCTCCTATCGAGACGTGCCGCTAGGCATTCATAATGTTATACCCCTATTCCGAATGAAATGGAAAATGTTTTGAGTCCTAATTCGATCGTATGGAGAAGTTAGCTTTTTGGACCCAATTATTTTATTGAATTTTCGATATAAATTTCAGCTTGTTTTTATTCCGGACGATCAAACGATAACTCCAAACGCTATGAAATTTGAAATCCGACAATAATACAATATTACGGATCCATTGGAACTAGTTTCGTCGAATTCCGAGACAGTGCCCCGGAAGGCTATTTTTAAATGTCAATTTGAACAATATACTTTTAAAACTGAACAAATCACCTTTAAATTCAATTTTAAAACTTTTATTACCTTCCTTATTATTAATATAAATTTTACAAGCCTTAAATTATTTTTATCGGGCCTAAAACTCAAGATACAATATTTTACCCAATATTCGATTTTTAAAATTCAATAATTAAATTACCCAATAAATCGTTAATTTTTTTTAAACACTGAATCCATAAATAAACCCAATTCTTCATATTCAAAATCAATCTATAGTTCAAATTCGATATTTAAAACCATTTAAATTTTCACAATCAACGATAAAAAAACTCGGGTCGTTACAGTTGTACATTTAGAAACTATTTCCTGGAGACCTGACCATGCAATCAGGAGTACTCGGCATCCAGGAGTACTCGGCATTCAGTAGTACTCGGCATTAAGGAGTACTCGGCATTCAGTAGTACTCGGCAATCAGGAGTACTCGGCATCCAGGAGTACTCGGCATTCAGTAGTACTCGGCGTTAAGGAGCACTCGGCATCCTGAAGCGTTCGGCATCGATGAGCGCTCGGCATCCTGAAGTACTTGGCATCCAGGAAGTACTCGGCATCCAGGAGCGCTCGGCATCCAGGAGAACTCGGCATCAGAAGACGTTCGGCGTGTACAACTGCTCGGCATGGCTGTATTGTTCGTCACAAGCCATCGTTCGGCCAGAACCATCGTTTGGCCAAAGGCACTACTCGGCTAAAGGCAACGTCCGGCCAAAGCTCTCGTTCAGCCAAGAAACATCGTTCGGTCAGAAGCATCGTTCGGCCAAAGACATTGTTCGGCCAGAAGCATTGTTCGGCTAAAGCCATTGTTTGGCCAGACGCTTCGTTCGGCCAGAGGCATGTTCGGCTTCAACTGATATTCGTTCTACTCTTCCCACGCAGCAAGCGTATCGTTCGGCATAGAGAGGGTGGTTCGGCATCCAAGTGATCGGCCTATTTGGTTCGGCATACGGCGACCACTCTATTTGGGCCAAGATGTTCGGCTGCCGAGCCCACCTGGGAAGTCCAACCCATCTTTGTCTATAAATAGAGGGGTAGAGGCACAGTGAAAAAGGACCTTTTTTCGGGAACACTGGGGAGACTCTGCCATTTTTTAGACTCATCTTTTTTACTTAGCAACTCCATTCAAGCATTTGATCAACGAATTGTATTTGTAATCAATCATTAAGAAGATCAATAAAGTTTAACCTTAAAGTGGACGTAGGCAATTACGCTGAACCACTATAAATCCGGTGTTCTTACTTTCTGCATTTGAATTAACATATTATTCTTTGTTTGATTTATATTCATCATTTATATCTCTTCACAATCTTTCTCAACGAGGTTAGTGGCCAATTTTGGTGCTAACACTTTGGTGCTTTCACTGAGAATTGAATTCTTAGACCTCAAGGATCTGCTTTGAAGCTACTGGATTGAACAAATCCCCCAAAGAAGATCCGACTCATTGATAGGACGTCCGTTGATTCTACTCAGAGTTCATACCAATAACTCTACAATGGAAAGACCACGTACCAGGTCAGCTTCTCATAACGCGGACGCCCACGAGACTGCTAGCGTGCAACAAGCAGAACCTAGCAATCAGCCAGCGATCCCGGGTGTAGGAATTGCCGCCCAGGACCAGACTCCAGTTGTCACCAGAATAGAGTTCAACGACTTGATGAGAGAACTCAGGGAAAGCAGGAGACAACTAGGAGAGCAGATGCAAGCTAACGCCAACCTGATGGCGCAACTCACTCAACAGCAGCAACAGAATGCTAGGGGCAATCCCGCTCCTTATTCCTCATCCGACAGCTCAACTTCCTCTGATGAACCTCCCAGGCGTAGACGACGTAAGACTAAAGCTGCGCGGGTAGGTGCTACTGTTTAAACAGCTGGAGACCGTGACCAAGCCGGAGCTGGAAACTTCAGAACCGGAGTGCGGGTGGAGGCTGGAGACCTAGACCATCAAAACGCTAACGATGTCAAACCTCAAGATGCACGTTTGGCAGATCGCCAAGAGAGGAGGCATCAGCATGGACAGTCACGTCGAACAGACTATAACCTTCCACCTTCCATACAAACACCAGATCTGACAGCCATGGTCAGGCAATTGATGAAAGAAAACTAGGGCTTATCGAATGACGATTGGGGAGTATTGAGAAGTCATACTCCGTTCACAGATACTGTGCTGCAGGCGGCGTACCCCAGAAAGTTTAGTATGCCAACTATCCCTGCGTATGAGGGAAAGACTGACCCCAGACAGCATGTCATGAGGTACGAGTGGATGATGGATTCAGCTAGAGGAAATGATGCAACCAAGTGTAGATGCTTTCCAATTACTCTATCTGGGATCGCTACTATGTGGTTCACCCGACTTCCTCCGCGGTCCGTATCCAATTTCGAGGAGTTGGCAAAGAAGTTTATTGAGCAGTTCAGGATACACACTACTCGTCCAAAGGATGTAATGTCTCTGTCAAGTGTAATCCAAAATCCTAGGGAGTCATTGAAGGAATATTTACAAAGATTCCATGTTGTGGCAACTGAAGTCAGTAATCCCAATGATCATGCAATTCTAATGGCTGTAATGAGAGGTGTGGATCCGGATTCTGAATTTGGAGACTGGTTGGCAGGAAAACCTCCGACTACGCTAGAGCGTTTCTACTCAAAGGAACACCAGTTCATAAGAAGAGAGGAAGCTAGGTGGGTAAGGCGAGATAAGGCACCAGGACCTGTCCAGGAGTCCGTGAAAATCAACGTTGCTGTGAAGCAGTCCGGAGACAACTCGGGAAAGGTCCAAGTCAATGTCCAGAACAAACTTGGGCAGCCAAAGGAGTCCGGAGGAAGAAATCAAGGGAAGAAGAGAGAAGCGGGGAAGTGGAAACCGAGAATTCCAAGCTACAACGAGTATACCCTACTGAATGCGTCTCTTGAGAACATTTACCTATCAACCTGCAATACTTTTCAGTACAGAAAGCCACGTCCAAAAGAGTCAACCAAGGAACAGAAGCGAACCGGGAAATATTGCCGCTTCCATGAGACTTATAGGCACAATACGGAAGAGTGCAGACACCTACACGACGCTATAGAGAAGTTGATCAGGAAGAAAAAGTTGCAGGAATTTGTGAAGGATCCTCAGGAAGGAGGACAGGGAACATCCAACCCAGGTCGTGCTCCAGCTCCGCGTCATCCCGATGAACCTACCCGGACTGTGGGTAGGCTAGTCATAAACACGATCATCGGCGAGCCTCACCCCGCGGATAAGAATTGGCAGGAGATGGAGCGGTATGCTAGTGCCCTGAAGCATGCAGATATCGAATGTTGTTCGAACACGGAGGATGGGACTCGTGCTAAGCAGCAGCGCGTAATGACAGACGATATAGTGTTCAGAAACAGAGATGCTGACCAAGTGGAGGCTCCAACCATCGCCCGATGGTCATATCTGCAACGATCGGACCGGCGTATGTGAAAAGAATTTTGATTGATTGTGGAAGTTCTGTCAACATCATCTTCAAGAAGGCTTATGACCAGATGAAAATGGAAACAAAGGACTTGAAACCGTCCAAGGCTCGCATACTTGGCTTTAATGGTACAGCGACCGAGGCGGTAGGGTATGTTGAGTTATTAGTTGAACTGGGACAAGGAGAACGTCGGAGGGTGCGAATCCTGCCCTTCGTAGTTTTGGATGTGGATTCTCCGTATAATGTAATCCTGGGCCGACCGGCCCTGGCTGAGTTTAGGGCATATTAGCCCCATGGTGCTTGACTTTGAAATTCCCAACTGACAAAGGAGTAGGAGTTGTTCATGGCGACCAGGCGACCGGTCGTGCATGTTATATGGCAGAGCTCAGAGAGGCCCATCGGAGGGAGAAAGGAAAGGTTGCGGACATTCCTGTCCGCATCGTTAATAATGATAATTGACAAGTAGTGCCCGAGCCCTGGCTCGGGCATAATTGTCGGATCTTTAAAGACATAGATCCGAGAGATGACGATGAGAAACCTAGGGAAGAAAAGGCAGCGCCGGCTGAATTAACAATTGACATTTCAGTCAGCCGCGAGACGATCCATCGCGAGTGCTGAAGATCGGATCACAACTCGGCCCCGCAATGACTGAAGACCTTAGTGATTTCCTCCGGGCAAATCTTGATGTTTTCGCCTGGGTGCATTCTGATATGTGCGGGATTTCTCCCGCCATTACGAGTCATATGTTGAACATAGACCCGAAATACGTCCCAGTTAAACAAAAAAGGAGAGGAATGGACCTAGAGAGGTCCGCTGCTCTCAGAGAGGAAGTGGACAAACTCAAAGCCAATGGGTTCGTCCGTGACGCCCTCTACCCTGAATGGGTATCGAATCCCGTGCTGGTGAAAAAGGCGAATGGGAAATGGAGAACTTGCGTAGATTATTCCGACCTGAACAAAGCGTGCCCCAAGGACAGTTTCCCGTTGCCTAGGATTGATCAGTTTGTCGACTCCACTACAGGACACGAGCTGTTATCATTCATGGATTCATACTCGGGTTACAATCAAATCCCGATGCATATTCCGAACCAAGAACACACCAGCTTCGTCACAGATGTCGGGCTATATTGCTATGTAGTAATGCCCTTCGGACTGAAAAATGCAGGAGCGACTTATCAGCGTTTGGTGAATCGAATGTTCAAAGATCGGCTTGGTAGAACGATGGAAGTCTATGTGGATGACATGCTCGTGAAGTCACGACAGTCAAACGACCACATTCGAGACTTGGCTGAGATGTTCGACATACTCAGGTATTATGGGATGAAGATCAACCCTCTGAAGTGTTCCTTCGGCGTTGCGTCAGGGAAGTTTTTGGGATTCATCGTCAATGCTAGGGGAATTGAAGCTAACCCAGAAAAGATTCAAGCTATTCGAGATGTGCAAGTGCCCAGGACTATAAAACAGGTACAGAGCTTGAATGGAAAAGTAGCTGCGCTGAGTCGATTCATATCCAGGGCCACGGACAAGTGCATCCCTTTCTTTGATATAATAAAGAAAGGGAAGAGGAATTTCGAGTGGACATCCGATTGTGAGGAAGCATTCCGGGATCTGGTGAGGCATCTGGAGAGTCCACCAGTACTGTCAAAACCAGTAGACCATGAGATGTTGTACGTGTACTTGGTCGTATCCCCGCATGATATAAGTGCGGCTTTGGTTCGCGAGGAGGACCGAATCCAAAAGTCGGTGTATTCCGTTAGCAAGCGTTTAACGGGGGCAGAAAGAAATTACCCTAAAATCGAGAAATTGGCCTATTGCTTGGTGATTGCGTCACGTAAGCTGCGCCCATACTTTCAAGCACACTCAATCAGTGTTTATACCGATCAGCCCCTACGGCAGGTACTCCAACGACCAGAAACTTCTGGAAGATTGTTAAAATGGAACATTGAGTTGAGCCAGTTCGATATCGCCTACTTGCCACGAAGAGCCATACAAGGGCAAGCATTAGCAGATTTCATTGCTGAGTTTACTGTACCCGACGAACTAGATAATCACGATGTCATTCCCCCTGTTCGATGGAAATTGTACACCGATGGGGCATCAAACGACCATTGCTCTGGCGCTGGCGTAGTTCTTGTAACTCCGGAAAATCGATCGGTTTGTTACGCTCTGAAGCTCGATTTCCCGGCTACAAACAATGAAGCAGAATATGAAGCACTGATTGTTGGCTTAAAACTCATTGGAGAACTCGGGGTAAAATCAGTTGAAATCTTTTGTGACTCACAGTTGGTGGTCTACCAAGTGCGAGGAGATTATCAAGCAAAGGGACAGAAGCTTGCTCCGTACCTCGTTCTGGTTCAAGAACTGCTGTCAAACCTTGAGCGTTATGATATTTTGCATGTCCTGCGTGAACAGAACAAAGAAGCCGACTCATTGGTGAAATTCGCAAGCACTGGCGATGCTCAGCAAATGGGATTGTTTCCCGTTGAGGCCTTACGTGCCCCAAGCATAGACGCAATGAAAGTTGATTCTGTGTTGGAAACAGGAATCGAGAGGGAATCATGGATGACCCTATTCAAACTATACCTAACAATCGGGGTTTTACCAGAAAAAGGAGTGAAAGACGACAGGTCCTTCGAAAGGCCGCGCGATACGTGATGCAAGATGGATTAATGTATCGAAAGGGGTTCTCAGTCCCCTTATTACTATGCATCTCTCATGATGAGACAAAGCGGGTCTTGAAGGAGGTTCACGAAGGGGAATGTGGCGACCATACTTGGGGGGCAAACGCTAGCAAAATAGATCCTCCGCTATGGATATTACTGGTCAACCGTAAAACGGGATGCTGCAGACTACGCAAGGAAATGTGACAAGTGTCAAAGATATGCAAAAATCCTGAGGACTCCATCAACAGAACTCACACAAATGGTTAGTCCCTGGCCATTTGCAATTTGGGGAATCGACATAATCGGCTCTTTGCCTATATCCAAAGGTGGTGCGAAATATGCGATAGTTGCAGTCGACTATTTCACAAAATGGGCTGAGGCAGAACCTTTGGCCACAATCACCTCTAAGAAGGTCATTAACTTCATTGTATGAAACATTATATGCCGCTTTGGCCTCCCTCGCACCATCATTACGGACAACGGGACGCAATTTGAAAGCAGAGAGTTCAAAGAGTTCTGTTTAAAGTATGGCGTTGAGAAGAAGTTCGCCGCCGTTGCGCACCCAAAAGCTAATGGACAAGTCGAGGCCGTTAACAAAATAATCAAGTCCATAATGAAGAAGCGTTTGGAGAAGGTCGGAGGCAAGTGGGTAGATGAGCTCCCGACAGCATTATGGGCTTATAGAACTACCCACAAGTCCGCGACCGGCCACACTCCATTCGCCTTGGCATACGGCTCGGAAGCCATTATACCCGTGGAACTTGAAGTTCCATCGCATCAAGTGACATATTATGATCCCAAGACGAATCAGGACCTCTTGTTGGAATCGCTGGACTGCATCGATGAAAACGTGAAGAGGCCGAATTAAGGGAGGCAGCACATAGGCACCGAGTCAAGCGTTACTAGTACGGCAGAGTCCGCCCAAGGATTTTTGATGTGGGTAATCTTGTTTTGAAACGAGTTTTCCCGGTACTATCACGTATGAATCCCAATTGGGAAGGTCCGTACGTCAATGAACGGAAGCTTGGAGAGGGAACATTCAAGCTAGCGACCGTTGATGGCGTGACACTCCCCCGAGCATGGAACAGTGAACATTTGCGACATTATTACATTTAGTATGTTTCTTTCTTGTTTTAGGCACAGTTATTTCATGTATGTTTCCATTCAGTCGTAACTTAGTTTCCTTTCAGCCATGTAATCAGGCGGTTTAGTTATTTTTCATTAATAAAGGCTTGAAGCCATATTTTTCATGAATTACTAACGTTTCTATATCTCATAATCGGGTGATGAATTACTAGAGCTACATTGTTCTGTATGATGTGCAAACTCGTATAAACAATTTCGACCTCCGAGTCCCCTAAGCGCGGACCAGAGTACTCTAAGTCCCCGGAGCGCGGACTAAAGTATAAACGATTTCAATCTCTGAGTCCCCAGAGCACGGACCGGAGTACTCTAAGTCCCTAGAGCACGGACTAAAGTATAAACGATTTCAATCTCCGAGTCCCCTGAGCGCGGACCGGAGTACTCTAAGTCCCCGGAGCGCGGAATAGAGTATAAACGATTTCAATCTCCGAGTCCCCAGAGTGCGGACCGGAGTACTCTAAGTCCCCAGAGCGCGGACTAGAGTATAAACGATTTCAATCTCCGAGTCCCCTGAGCGCGGACCGGAGTACTTTAAGTCCCCGGAGTGCAGACTAGAGTATAAACGATTTCAATCTCCGAGTTCCCAGAGTGCGGACCGGAGTACTCTAAGTCCCCGGAGCGTGGACTAGAGTATAAACGATTTCAATCTCTAAGTCCCCTGAGCGCGGACCGAAGTACTCTAAGTCCCTGGAGCGTGGACTAGAGTACAAACGACTTCAATCTCCGAGTCCCCAGAATGCGGACCGGAGTACTATAAGTCCCCAGAGCGTGGACTAGAGTATAAATGATCTCAATCTCCGAGTCCCCAGAGTATGGACCGGAGTACTCTATGTCCCCAGAGTGCGAATTAGAGTATTAACAATCTCAATCTCTGAATCCCCTGAATACGGGTCAACTTATTATAAGTCCCTGGAACGCGAATTTAGAAAAAATTCTAAGTGCTCAAGAAATATAGAACAAGGAGTATGCCACTCCGAAGAATGTTCGAACAATGCGAGAATGGACTGGGAAATATACAACTCATAAGTGCTTGAGTTTTGACTGCAGTTATTCAAAAAGCTAAAAAAGTAAGAGAGTCGTTCAAACGACTAAGGAACTAAACTTTATTTAATAGTCCAAAATGAGGTTACACAGTTATCCCTCCAAAACTTGGAGTCAAGAACCTATCTATACAAACTACGGAGACAAAAGATAAAAGTAGTTACAAGACTTAAGCAAAGAAAAACTCGTTGAACGAGTATAGCGATTATTTCTTCAGTTTCTTCTTCTTGTCTTCTTTTGACTTTTCCAATGACTCCTCTCCCTCACGCTTCTTATTGGATTTCTTGCTTGCTAAAGAAGCGGAGTCAGGAGTAAGAGAAGGAACATCCAGCGGTTTGGATCTGCCTAGGAGAATGATCTTCAAAGGTCTGTTCCGCAGGTCGGTGAGTTCCAGTATTTCAGGCTCAACTTTGACCTCAACTTTCTTCTTCTCCTCTTCGGCGAGACGCTCTTTCATGCTCATCCTCGAGGTGTGTTTAGAGGCGCCAGTGATTTCGATTTCGTCACTCCCCTCGGCGGGAGATGAGGTGTCAAGCTTATCATCGTCTAGCGCCCCGATCACTTGAGCGTCAGGGCCAGGAGCTACTCCCGCATGAGCAACGTCGCTTGTTTTCTCTGCCTCCTCCTTGGCGTCGTCGCTCCTCAGAGTTGGCTTGGAGTCAGAGCAGCCTGCATGAAAACATAAAGAACGAACATTAGGACGAATAACCGCTACTGGAAAGTGACAGATCTTTTAACTTCTAAAAAAGAAGAGTTTCCTACCGGGTTCTGGCTGGCTATCAGTTGCGCATGGAGTTTCACCCTCCAGAATAGGAGATAGCACATGAACGCCGAGCCCGGGATCTTCAGGATCGTAGCCGACATGCTGCTCGAATGGGTCAAGTGTCGGCCGACCGGCCGGTTGAGCAGTGGGAGGAGCAGCAATATGAGGAGCCGTAGTCTTAGCCCCAGATGGGCCAGCTTCATCACTTTTCTCTTTTGGAAGGGGAGAGCCTTTGCTATAAAGCGCCAAAGCTACGGATAAATCCGCTGGCTCGTTCCCTCTAAGAAACTCCTTCACTAGGGCATCCTCATCGACTTCTTCAGAGCCCGACTCGATTTTCCTAATCTTCACTAAAGTTTCCCAGGCCTCAGCTAGGGATTCGAGATAGCCCTCGCCCAAGAATGTCAAGTCGCGATGCATAAGGACGCGGGCGCCATACTCAGCAATCAACGGGTCAAACATGCACTTGACCTCTTCCCTGTCGGCCTCTGCGGCCGCCTCGAGGCGAGAGTCAATCTCCTCCGCAGCTTTTCTTTTGCCCTCCTCACGGGCTTCGTCTTTCATTTTTTCAACCCCAGCAAGTTCGTCATCGAGTTTCATTTTCAAGAGCCGAGTAGCAACGATTTCATCACAATATCGTTGTGACTCTTCTTGAGCAGCTACTTTATCCTCTTTCTCCTTAGAGAGTAATTCTTTCAACTCTTTGACTTGTATGGCAAGCGCGTCCCTTTCTTTTTGGATAGAATCTTTTTCTAAGGCAAGAGCACCGCTGCGCTGGACTGCTTCATCGAGTTCCTTCTTGTGGGCCATCTCTAAACGAGTGACTGCCTCATTGGTATCTTTTGCACTTTGCTCAGCGGCTTCAAGCTTCGACTTGTACGAAGCGAGCTCTTTGTCTTGATGCTTGATGATGTTCTTGTCACAGCCAGCCTCCAGTTTTAGACGATCAATTTCATATTGTCGCTCAACAGACACCTCCGAGATCTTTTCAACCAAGTGTACAAACGCGTCATGTTGAACATAGACGTCGTTGTTACAGGCAATGGCACTCTGCTTCACGTGCCCAGGGATATGATGAATAGCTGGGAGGAATTTCAGACCATCAAAACAAATTTTTGGGAATTTGGCCTTAAGATCGACCATCTTCTCTGCTACAGTTGGGTCAACCGCGGGAGTAGGGGGAGGAGGCTTTGAACGTTCCGCTCTTTCTCGATGCTCCCGAGTTTGCCTTGTACTCGACGAACCGGAGTGTTGTTCTCGGGAAACATCGGGTTGGGACCCCTTCTGTGAAGGCTTCTCTCTATCCGGCTCAGTTGGAGGAAGAGGATCACGGGACTGTGAAGATTGGGAATATGCCTTCTTACGATAAGACGAATCGCGGGGGCGGTTGTCCCGATCTTCGTAATCATCTCTGTCCTTGCGTCTGCCCGAACCTGAATCCCGTCCGGGATGATGAAATATGGAAGAGCCGTGAAGGCGATCGAGTCCGTGGGAGCGCTCCATGTCACCTACAAAGAATAAAGATAACAACGAGTTAAGAAAAATCCGGGAAATAAGAAAAAACTTGAAGTGTATGATGAAGTGCGTATGTGCGTGTGTGTCCTAGTGTTCCCCCCGACGGACCGGTTCTTTTATCTTTACTGATCGGAGTATTATCTCCTTGGGCCGGGAGTTGAACTCCCGCATTGCCTCTAGCGGGCGAAGAAAACTTGAGGGCTTCAGGATTGTCAAAACCATAATTAAGTATATCGTCGGGGATGGAAAGATTCGACAGACCCCTTAGAGAACTTTCCATATGCTGTGAGGAAGCCTCTTTCTCTGGCGGGATGAGCGTAACTTTTGAAGTTCCGCCAACTTTCTCCTTCCGTATCTTGTATTTTAACTTCTTCTTTCCCTTCGAAGGGGAGGATGACGTTTCAATGTCATGTACTTCGACCACCGGATTCCAAGCCGGACCCACATTCTCGCCTTGAGTCTCAGGAGCTTCATCTTCCTTGTGCTCACCCTCTTCGTGCGCATCGGGAGTGTGGCGTGACGACGATCCAGCTTGTTTTTTCCCTTTACCGGATGCTGGCTTGGGAATGGAAACGCCCTCCGAATGGCTAATCCGATGACCAGGGGCTAGCAAGCCGAACCTTGACAATGATTCATTTGAAATGATGGTTCGGATGTCCCGATCCTCGGCAGGAAGAGCCCTAATGGCCTCGACGGCCTCAGAATATCCCCAGCCCTCTGGACGTGGGTTAATACCTGAAAATATGGAACAAGGAGTTAGAAAAAGTATAGCTCTGATCGAGCGCGAAGGATGGCTCAGGGAAGAGACTTACTGCCTTCGACCCATCTCCTCGTGAAACCAGGAGGGCAACGCACGTAGAACCATTCCTGTTTGTACAGGGCGAATTTGCTACATGCCCCGGTTAAGATCTGGCATTTGTGGTACGGCTCGAGGAACATGAAGGAGGGGCTATCTTTCCGCTTCTTGATCATATAAATGTATCTGATGTCGCCAGAAGTTGGAGGCCTAGAGAAGACGGCCATGAAGAGTAGGTAGGTCCCGTATATAAACACGTGACCGTTTGGATGCAGCTGCGACGCGGCAATGTCTATGTACTGCAACACGTCCCGAAGAAATAAATTGAATGGAGGCACGCTGCCCATCCAGCACATGAACTTGTTGCAGGTGGTATATCCGACTGGGGCAGGTGAGGACGATCGTGTCGCGACGGGACTAACACATCGGCGAAAGGAATCCCATGGATGGAGCATATTCGCCGAAGTGCGACTTCATTAATCTTCGAAGCCTGTGAGTCGATCGGATTGTCTAAGAGAATTGTTGCCTCCAGGGCATCAGGAGCTAAGTTATGGGCAGGGGAAGTCGATGGATTTGGAGTATCAGCGGCTTCTTGCCTTGATGACGACCCAGGCCTATCAGATATAGTGGTGGAGCTAGACTTTTAGACATCCCCAATAAATAATGAATCTGTCTAAGTGCCTGTGAAAACTATACTTGAAAAACGTTGAATGTTAGAATTAACAATACGAATATTCCCCCCACGTGGTGTGTAAACTAGTGCAAGCAATCGTGTATAAGCAATGAGAATCTAGAGATTACAAAGATACGAAAACAAGTTTCAAATCATCGCCTTCGAAGACCGTCATCGCTGACCGTCTCAAAAAGCCCACCTTGTGGTGATTACAGTTCCAGATTCAGAAACGTGTGTTAATCTAAGTTCAGATTTATGTCTGTAAAAACCAGGGAGTTAATGATCCAGGTCAGTCTCATATGGTAGCACGCCCGGGTCCTTGTCCCTGTTTTGTTAAGTGTAGTTCAGGATTTGTATTGGTCGGCCTTAGAATGGTTCGGCATTTATGCTGTTCGGCATTTACAATTGGTCGGCATTTGTATTGTTCGGCCTAGGTTTGGTTCGGTATTTGAATTGTTCGGCCTAAGTGTAGTTCGGCATTTATGTCTGCTCAGCTTAAGTCTGGTTCAGCATTTGTTCTGTTCGGCTAAAATACTATTCGGCATTTAAGTGGTGTTCGGCCCAAGTGTTGTTCGGCGTTTATGATTGTTCGGCATTTGTATTGTTCGGCCTTGATATGGTTCGGCATTTAAGTGTGTTCGGCCTCGACATGGTTCGGCGTTTAAGTTTGTTAGGCCCGAGTATTGTTCGGCTGAAATATTATTCGGCGTTCATGATCGTCCGGCATCCCCACTAATTTCACTATTCGGCATATGATAATGTAACGACCCGACTTTTCAGACCCGGAAAATCGAACCATTTTAGTTAAGAAGAAGAGGTAGAAGAAGAAAAATAGAAAACAACATCAGAATCTAACCATCGCAGCGGAATAAAATATAATATATATCAACAGATCTTTACACAAATCAAAAACTATATCTGTTTATACAATACATCATCAGAGTACATCAACATCCATAACATACAACTGAATACACAGCGGAAAAATAATAGCAAGTACGGGAGTACGTATCGTCATCCAGCTCGTCTCCTGAGCTCCACAGCATCATATCCTAAACCTGTTTATCTCGGTCTGACCCGAGCATCATATAAAACAATACCCGAGTCAGTCTGGAAAACCAGCGTGAGAAAATCACACTCAAATTGATTATTAAAGTTTCAAAACCCTTTGAAATCAAAAGCATCTCGTAAGACCACGACACAAATAAACATGTCGGGTTTTTACCTTACGATAGCTAAAACACTTTTTATAAAAATCCTCTGATATTATAATAGTGTCTATTTACAAATACTTATTAAAATAGCCGAAATTGTTACATTCATTAAATTCCAGCATACTAGGTATACAAACAAATACCGTACAAGGCACGTAGGGAGAATGGATTTCCAACTAATGACTAGGCACTGGGGTACCACCTGTCACAGTACGTGGCCTAGATCACAGTACCGAGGACCCACCCTAAGTCCCCTGCAACACAAGGCCGGAACCACCTATGGGCAATTCCGAATATGATCACCCCACGGTTGGGATCAGCAACCGCACCACTAAGCCGAAATAAAAGGGACATCTAGACAGGGATGACCACACTCTCCAGTGGGCGCTACCCACGAAGCCTTGCTGCAAAACCCCTGATTTTCAGTCATTCCCGGTTGATGAGGCTTGAGGCTTAGCGTTACCTTTACAGAACATTTCACTTTGAATGCCCATCGTCCACCTGACGATGTCACGAAAGCATTCGTCCATACAAGTCTGTCCCGGGTCCGAACGGAACCGAAGGCACTATTCCTACTACATCCATTTTGGAAATAACCTCAGGATTAGTAGCGACTAGCCCTTGCACTTCACTGCTCCATCTTCGACTTCGAAATCATTTCCACGAAACGTACAAACCGGATCGAAGTGGTTTTCGGGAAAAATTCCCGATCCCGGTCTCTTCGAAACGATCAGCGCATTGGCCAATATTGATAGTCGGTGATTTAACTATCAATTCACATTCACAAGCAACCATCACACAATAAATAATTTTCCACATTATTTATTTGTCTCAAATATCTTTTACAAGATATATTTCCATTTTCAACTCCCTTTGAAACAGTTTCAAAACAGTTTCCGCTTACGGAATACATTTCCCAAATATTTATTTTCTCTGAATCACCAAGTACAAAATACTTTTAGATTTTAAAATAATTTAAAAACTCTTTATTATCAATATACTTTATAACATCGAAGTTTAAAACTACTTTTAATATTTTACTAAAATATATGCTTAGGGAATATTTAAAATGAACCACTTTATAAATATAAACTAACTTTCTTTCTTTTTTAACATAATACCAAATCACTTTTATATAATTACTACAATAATAGATTTTTGAAAATACTTACTTTAAAAAGTTAACATTTAAAAATAATCAATTTTCTAAAACATGCTTTTTAAAACATATTAAAACTTTTAACTTATATTTAAAACTACCTTGAAAAACGTACTTAGCTATCCAGAGAAATACACTTCTCATTCCCATCCTCTAAAAATAAATCAACATTTATTTTTAAACCAATTCATATCCTTTTATAAATTCCCATCTTGAATTTATATTCTCAAATATCCACTGATATTTTATTTTTCTTTATAACCCAGTTTCCAAAATCTCACTTCTCTTTTAAAATTCCAACGTTAAACAACTAAATCAATTTCCAATTGATTTTCCCATTTACTTTACTTTACTTTGAAATAAATTCCCTTTGCTACTTCATTTATTTCAAAATACATTAACTTTTAGATTTATTTCTTTATTGTGAGTTAAAATCCTTTTTAACTGAAAATACCAATTCTAAACTTCCAAAATTCCTTCTTTATCACTTAATTAAATTCATTCCTTAAATTTAAAAATAAATTCTTTATTCTTTCAAATAATATCACTTAAGCTTAACAATTTATTATTTCCCTTGTTAATTCAAAATCTTCTTATTCCAAATTTGTTAGAATTTTGCAATCACTTTTATTTTATTTTCAATTCATTATTAATTCATTCCAATTCACTAAAAATTATTTCACTTAAAAATTTACTCTTTTATTTCCTTTCAAAAATTCCATTCTAGAGATTTTGATAACTCAGCATATCCAAATCGGTCCAACCAAACCATAACATCCAATTATCCATATAATTCATCACAGGATATCAAAAATCATATCACAGAATATTTAAACAAAATTAAATATTTTGAGGAATCCAGTTGGATCCCTCCAACCTGTTTCCCTGCATCCACAGACGTTAGCACAATACCAATTCCACTTCAAGGTGGAATATCGCGGTATATGGGTTTTATAAAATCATCCGCTATTATGCGGCACATAGGGTCTCATCCGCTAAATAATGCGGGAATATCAACAATTCCAATATATACATATGTCAATATGTATATATTGCTATATACTACTATATATATAGCACATCAATCAATGCAATCATCCAATCAATTATTTAAATTTAACTATTTAAATTTAAATTTAACTGAGTGAGATTAACTCACCTTTGATTTTAGATTTTGCCATCCACTTCAATATTGCCTTGGATTTCCAGATTGTTCGACCTTAAATAAACAATTTATATAATTTATTAATATTCGAAAATGTCGAACTATTAATTACCATTTTAAATAAATTTAATTAACCGATAATTAAATCAACTAATTTTAAATTTTCTTTATTTTTCATTTTGAGACCATACACATATATATAGGATCTTGGGAAATAAGGGAATTTATGTAAAAGCCAGATCTTTGAAAATCTATAATTTGTTTATACGCGCACATACTTATAAAATAATATATAGATTTCAAAAATCCAATTTTTATATACTTCTTCTTTTTTTTTAACAGACATTCAACTTATTTTAAAATTCCAAAATTCTATAATCCATCGAAATCGAAATGTTCATTAAATAACAGATATTACATTTCCAAATACCTGCAGATCGATTGAAGGCCACCTCAAACCATCGGCCCAAATCCAGAGCTACCCTATCACCTGCGCGAGGCCGATTCCCCCTTAGTCGCACTCACGCGCTCGTACGCATTCCCGAAACCCTAGCCTCGCCGTAGCTGACGCCGCCGCGAACTTCGATCGACCGGAGCCACCCACGACCCCGCAGAACTAGCGTCGATCGCCACTATCCCAAATCGAACGCGAACCCTCGTCTTCGTCTGGGCTTCAAATCAGCAGTAGAAAATATCGCGTAGGAGGCAAGGATGAGCTGACGATGGCTGATGGCATAGCCGAGTATGCAGCGATGAGATTTCGAAGGCGTTGATTTACGAAACCCTAGTTTTTTTCTCGGGTTCAAGCATCGCGACATGGAGATTGCTATTGAACTGTGACCTCGAAGTAAAACAGAATTTTATTTTCGTTCGATTGCAATTTAAAATGAAGAGGAGAAAGAGCTAGGGTCTCCGTTCAAACGAAATAGAAATGGAGTAGCTCGGGTTTATACGGGAAACATCGAATTATTTTTAGCTTCCAGGGGAAGACAAAGAGTAAGTGATGTCTTTGAAAGGAGGGTAACGTGTTCAATTAAGCCATCCACAGTGGCATTCGAAATGAAAGGAAAATATATGATGTGAAATTCTTTTTAACTGGTTAATATAACTTATTATCTATATTTGAATTTCAATTAAATTTTCAGCGCGTTTATACGACGTACGCTCACACAACAACTCCAAATGCTACGAAAATTGAAATCCGATAACAATACAATATTACGGACCCAATGGAACTGGTTTCGTCGAAATCCGAGACTGTGCCTCGAAAGGCTATTTTTAAATTCAATTTAAACGATATATTTCAAAACAGAACCAATCTCTGTTAAATTCAATTTTTACTCATCTATTATTTTCAATATTATAAATATAAATTTTACAAGCCTTCAAATTATTTTTAACAAGCTCAGAACTCAGGATTCTCTATTTTATCCTATTTTCAATTGTTAAATTCAATAATTAAATTATCCCATAAACAGTGATATTTGAAATTAAAGTTAATAATTTATCTCTGAATATTTAAAATAAATTAAATATTCTACTTTCAAATATTCGAAAATTTCGGGTCGTCACATTCCTCCCCCCTTAAAAGAATTTCGTCCCCGAAATTACCAGTTAGGAAGAATGATCCCTAACCCATTAACTATTTCTTCAATTCAAATAGCTTTTAACCACTTGCCAAACAAATCTTTTTATCACAAACACACTAACCATTTTCCTAATCTTTCAACTTAGCTATAAGTTTCCCAAACAATATCACTTACTTATCAATTCAAATTTAAATTTGAATTTAAATTTGAAATTATCAAAATTTCTCAAAATTTTTCTAACTCCCTAAATTTCCGAAAAATTTCGCCGGCGTCTCCTTTGCGCGGCTAGCTCGGTACTACTACAAAATGGCTCTACGGCCTCCCAATCTCAAAAAGAAAACAAAAAGCCAAGTGGCTGGATCAAAAACCCAATCAAATTTCATATAGAAATTCAAATACATACCTTTTGTCGGGCCATTAAATTTTATCTTCTAAAATCAAAAATCCCAATTTATCCATTGCTTTTATACACCTGTATATCCTACTCAGCAATAATATTCAATCACAATTCCAAAGTCATTTTATACTTTCCTTTACAAATTTCCAATATTTGTTTTACTTAAGCCCGTACGATGCACATATATCATCCGTACGCAATATCACATTCGATCGCTCACTCGATCACACAATTTCACTTCCGAACTAGTATCGTCCACCTGACTTCCTAGTGCGGACTCAGATCTGGTTTCTTGATCAGAAACCGTCATTCTCCTTGCATAGCCACCAACTATGATAGAGAATATCCAGAATCAATCAACAATCCATATCCAGGCTCGCCGTTGAAAATCGAGTGAAAAATCCTGATTCGGATCGATAAAACTATCTCGAAATTCTGTGTTCGACATTTGGACCAAATAGCTATGCGAATAAAATAATATACATACATCTTACGTATAAATTCCAATTGATTATCAGTTATATCAATTCTCTTTTATTCACATTCTATTTTTTTTATTGTTATCCCCTTATTCACAACTATCCCATTTCACAACTTCAGTTTTAGTCTTCATTCAACTATTCACTTAGTATATATTTTTTTTTCCATTCCAAAAATTACTAAGTATATTTCCAATACCAATTTTCTTAAGAATTTCATTCTTCAATTCTTAAGTCCAATATAATTTTTCTTATATTCATTTACTACTTCACCACTGAAGTGTATATATTCAAATTGAACTCCCATTTCATATGAATTCCAACTTACTTCAATTTACTACTTCATTTCCAATTTTTTCTTAAATTCAATTCATCTCCAACTTCCAAAAATTGAATTTTATTTAGCTCGAAAACAATCCAAGTTAATTCATTCAATAACTATTTCTCAACTTATTTAAACCACTCCTCTATTTGAGTTCAGTTTCCATTCAACATTTACTTAAGTCAATAACTTAAGTTTATTTTCCATTTAACCAACCCTTTAAAGTTTTATTTCCATCTTTCATTTGATTCTTATTTAATCAAATTCCATCCATTTATTTATTTAATATAATTGGTTCATTCACTCAATCATTATGAATTTTATTTTCCATACTCAATTCATCTGGAATTATTTTATTAATAACCAGGCCATTTCCAATTTATTTTCACTTATTTGGATTTCATTCGCAATCCAAACCATCACTATGTTAATCCAATTTCATTAACTCACACTTCAATTTCATTAACTAATTTATTATCTAATTAGTTCCTTCGCTGGTTAAAATTAAATACTTGCTTTTTAATTCCAAATATCACTTCACTTAATTATCTTAAGTTCAATTTATTTTATAATTCAAGTTTGGATTTATTTTAAAAATTAAGATTGCTCATCTTATCGTTTCCATTTGATAATTACAATTTCAAATTATAACTCTTAATGGTTCAAAGTAATGAATTCCCATTTATGACTTACAATTTCATTTCTATTCATAAGTTTTAACTTACTTACTTAAGATCTAGGACTATTCATTTAAGTCCATTTCCAATTATAATCAAATTTCAAATTATTACACTTAAGAACTTAGGAATATGAATTTCTTTACACAATTATAAGCATTTTACATTACCTTTATATCCAATTCAATTCGACTTCAACTTATTTACATTTAATTCAATTCCAATTCTCAATTTTATTTAACTTATCTTAAGTTAAATTCAAATATATTTTATTCACCTTCATATACTCGAATTAAATTTTAATCCCAGGATACAAATTTTATACGAATTTTACAATTCATTCACCTTCAAGTTCTCTAACTCTTTTATCTACCAACTTATATTACTCATTGAGTTATTTTCATCTCATAATTATAGTCCCATAATTAAACTTTCATTCCCTCCTTATTTCAATCAACTTCATTCTATACTTTATATTGTTGATTCATTTAAATTTCCACATTTATATTTTAAATAGAATTCCCAGACTCCAATTGCCCGGTTTTATTTCAAAACCACTTTGAATTCATAAATAGCTCATACACATCTGGTATATCACATCAAATCCCAATTTCCAAAATAATCTGCTTTTTCCCAAACAATTTTTCCTTTGAATTTCAAAACCGACCCAGTTCACAATCATTTCCAATTTAAAACAGTTTGGTAGCAATTTCTCTTTGGAAACTCGAAAATAGACATCGATGATGCTGCAGTCATCACCGAAATTATTTTCCAGCGACCGAAAGAGAATTTTAATGCTTTTATCACTCTAAACATTTCAAACTTTTTTTTTAAATCCCAAATCCCACCAGATTTCAATTCAATTTCAAAAATATTCACGAAATAATATCACCATTATTTCCCCAAAACCCTTAAAACTATTTTTAAATCCAAAGGAATTTAAACCTTTCTCAAAACTTCAAATTCAAAATCCATCAAATTTTATATCCAAACATTACTCTGGAATTCTATCACATTTTATTTCAAGTTATAAGTCACATTTACAATTTACATTTACAAATTTCATTTGTTTATGAATTTATCTCATTTGATTATAAATCACATTTGTATATAAAGTTTATTTCAATTTATAAATTGCATTTATAATCTACATTCTCAAATTCCATTTTGTTATATAAATTTATTCTTCAACTTAGGTTATAAGTTTTCAATTTCTACTAAATAATGAGACTAACTCATTATTGTCATTTTCTAACAACCAAGCATCCAAATATATAACTATAATAAATTTCAAATAATTATTTCTTTTATATACAAAATAATTTGGGCAAAATTATTTCATTCACCCTATTTAAAACAATACTGTGTCGAACTGTTCAATTCAAGTGTTTAGAAACCCCTTCGATACAGTTGTCCAGACTGTGCCGACGAAGGTTCATATGCCACTTAATAAACCAACCAACACAATATAAAACCATTTTATATTCACTAACAAATACGCGCTCATATCTATTAGTACTCTCAAAATTCCCACCAGAGCCAAGGTTATCGCTAACCTTCGCTATGATACCTGTGACGACCGCCCATGACCCCTGCACCGAATCTAGAGATAGAGCGCTGTAAAGTGTGCCAGGCGACCATGGACGATTGTCAAGGTAAGATTTAAAACAACAGAATCTATCGTATTACTCACAGCGCATTGACAAAATACAATAGAACATATGTATAGTGAAGCTTTACAGAACAAAATGACATCATATAAAACCCCATAATAGTTGAGTACAAGCATCCCCATAGTCAATACATCAAGCCTCACTACATATCTCTCAGAGAATACAAAACAGCGGAATATCCAGTACATATAATAAGAAGATAATATGCAACCCTCAAGCTCGTCTTCGATATCAGCATCGTGAGAAGAGAACAGCACCTGTCACCTGCTACCTAGTCTGCCCGTCCCAAAATGGACGAACAGCCCAAGGCAATAAGAATTAAAACATAAAGCCTTGAGTCAGACAACAGTCTTAGTGAGCAGTAAATTAACTAACAACATACCAAAAGAGCATAAAGGAAAAGGAATAGGAATACAACCCTCCCACTCCAACCTCATTCTACAGTGATAGCCCCCAGACACACACTAAGCAGAAGCAAACATAGCAGAGCATACAATTTAAAGTAAAGCTACTATCACTCGAGTCAAGGGCGATGTTTTCCAAGTACCAAGGCCTAAATCAGATAAGCACCCAGAAAATACCGCTCTTGAGTCCGAATGACGATACAACCAAACATCCATGACTCTGGCTATCACTGTTATCATTGCTTCGATATCACCGTTAATTGAATGACCGGCACATTCTTTCAGCCGTCCGTCAAGGGCTAATGGAAACCCTGGTTCTAGACATAACTCCCACACGTCGTCGCAACCCGTGCCTAGGACTATCGAATCTGCCCAGAGTACTCGACCATCAACAGTTAGTCGTTGGGACTATCGAATCTGCCCAAACGTACTCTTGCTTAGAGCATGCTAGAACCTTCAACAACGATGCTATCCAAACCTCCTAGTCATCCTCCTCGACAACTATTCTTATATCCATTCATTATCCTCAACTCGAATCATATCACCGAGTTATCAACATGCTTGGAATGATCCCGTCTGGATTAGACCAAGTCTTCATCACATGATGCCTCGCTTCATTACATCCTCGCAAAGCCTCATCTCAACATCACATCATCAAATCTATGCATAAGAGCTTCATCATCCCGCTACATATGCCACGAGCAGCTTTCCCAATTCAAGAGCCTTTCCCTTAGCTTTTGAATCACCTTCGATCTAAATCTAATCATCAATCATCTAGTTCATAACAATCAATCAAATCAAACATCAATCTAAGCAATCAAGCATTCAAAAATGATCTAAGTAGACAATTATAACAATAATGGCATTTTCGTAATTAAAGAGTTGAAAGTCCAATAAGCATGGAAACATGAATTATATCTCTACAAACTTGATGAATGAACTTGCATAGGTTAACATATGATAAAATGGATGTAACATCATCATGAACAATGGATCTATATGGATCTACACTTAGGATGAAGGAAATGCATGGAAATCACTATTTTATCACCAAATCGAGCCAACAATCCGATATACTCCTTTGGATCCGTGTGAGAGATAATCACCACTCACCAAATCACCTAAACAAACCCAAATCAACACGCTTCAGATCTGGACAGCGAAGAATCAAGCTTGATCTATCACGAATCCGCTTCAAACGAAGAAATCTCTCTTGAAAAGATGAAGATCTTCAACTTTAGCTCTTGAATCTTCAATCTTGATCTTTGATTTGGATGGAAGGAAGCACTAGATTAGAGTGGAGAAAAGAAGTGAAGAAGTGTAGAAGTCGAGCTCTCAAAATGGCAGCACTTTGTCGCTTCAAAATCCGGATCCCAAAAATGAAGAGAAACTCTCCTATTTATAGCTGAAATCCCTATCTCGTCTGCCTCCATGAGTCGTTTATGACTTATGACTCAAAGCCCTACGACTCAACGACTTCTGGCTTCTACGATCTAACCAGACTACCCTTAGCGACTTAACACACATCTGCCTACGACTCATGACAAAACAGCTATCTCCTATGTCGGTCACGACTCATAGCGTGCGCCTACGACTCAACAAAAACCCAGATCCCTTACGACTTAACAGTTAACTCGGCTACGACTTATCAACCTCACGACTTAGCTAGGCTACTGGGATACTCGTCTACGACTTAACTGGATATACGACTCAACTACTAAGTCGTCTACGACTTATCAAATTCCACTATCCTACGACTTATAACCTAGCAGCCAACTACTGAGTCGGTCACGACTTAACAAATAGCTGGGGTTACGACTCAACTTGTCAGACGACTCATCAGATAACTAGGATACGACTCATCAGATAACTTGGGTACGACTCATCAGATAACTTGGGTACGACTCATCAGATAACTTGGGTACGACTCATCACCTTAACTCGGTCACGACTTAACTGTTACAACTTAAGCCTTATCTCGCCCAGTCCTTAAGTCGCGCCTACCCCTTAAGTCGTTCAAACGACTTATCCTTACACCCTTATCTAGCCAAATCACTGAGTCACTCCTATCCCCTAAGTCGTATACGACTCACGACTTACACTAAGTCGTTCACGACTCAGGACTTAGCCATTTTCGCCTAAAATCTGAAATGGCTCAAAAAAACTCTAAAATTCCAGATTCTGACGATCTTGTCGATCCGTTAAAAATACGGGTCGTTACATTCTCTCCCCCTTAGGAATTTCGCCCCCGAAATTCCAAACAAACAAAGCAATCGAAGACTATTCTGTACGCCTACCAACCATAACAATCAGCAAACCATGCATCCAATTCTAGCTTAGCGTACAGAATTCTAAGACTTAGAACAAGTTACAATGTTGTTAGATGATACGACACCTTAGGGCCATACCTTGAAGAGTTCGGGATGAGCTGCTTTCATCCTCTCTTCCACCTCCCACGTACAGTCGTTATCATCATCACTCCATTGTATCTTGAGCAACTTAACTACCTTCCTCCTAAGCTGTTTCGTGTCGGTTTCTACAACACGAAGCGGCTTACGAGGTCTTCTATCGACTGGATCAACTTCGAAATCTTCACAGCTATCAGCAGAAACCACCGTACTCGAGTCGTGCACATACTTCCGTAGATATGATATGTGAAAAACATTGTGCACACTCGACATCTTCTCAGGTAACTCCAGCCTATAGGCGAGCTTTCCAATTCGCTCGATGATCGGGAATGGTCCAACAAATCTCGGAGTCAATTTTCCTTTCTTCCCAAATCGGATAACATTCTTCAGTGGAGAAATCTTCACAAAAACCATATCTCCTACGTCGAATTCCAAATCCTTATGACGCTTATCGGCATAACTCTTCTGACGGTCTTGTGCTGCCTTCATTCGTTGCCGAATGATCTCTATGCAATCTGAAGTCTACCGAATCATCTCTGGCCCAAGTATCAGCTTTTCCTCAGTTTCCAACCAACATGTCGGAGAGTTACACGGTCTTCCATACAATGCCTCATACGGTGCCATACCAATGCTTGTCTGGTAACTGTTGTTGTACGCAAACTCCACCAAATGAAGGTGATCTTCCCATGATCCTCCGAAATCCAAAACACAAGCTCTGAGGAGATCTTCCAAAACTCGGTTGACTCTCTCGGTCTGACCATCTGTTTGAGGGTGATAAGCTGTACTCAAACACAACTCGGTTCCCAAAACTTCCTAGAAGCTCTTCCAAAATCCACTAGTGAACAATGGGTCTCGATCGCTCACTATACTCTTCGGAATACCATGGAATCGAACTATCCACTTAACATACAACTCAGCCAACTTTGATGCAGTCCTAGTTGATCGAACAGGAATGAATCGTGCACTCTTAGTCAGACGATCTACAATGACCCAAATCCCTTCATTTCCCGTTCTTGTTCTAGGTAGTCCATCAATAAAATCCATCAATATCTGCTCCCACTTCCATGTAGGAACTTCTAATGGTTGAAGCAATCCGCTTGGCTTCTTCTGTTCGGCCTTCACCAATTGGCAGTTCATACACTTGGAAATAAAATTTCCAACATCCTTCTTCATACCTTCCCAGTAGTAGGTTCTCTTCATATCCCGATACATCTTATTTCCACCTGGATGAATTGTCAGCTTCGAGTGATGACTTTCCTTCAGAACATCACTCCTCAATTCATCTATATCGGGAACAACTAGTCGTCCTTGCTTCCGAAGCCAACCCTCTCGATCGACCTCGAATCCTTTATCCTTTTCTGGATCCAATCCAGATTCCAATTCACGGATAATCTTGACAAGCTTATCATCTCGCTTTTGGCTCTCACCAATCCTTTCCACAAGAGTGGGTCTTATTGATAAGTTTGCCAACATCTCAGGTTCCAATTCGCATCTAGGCCTGAAGTCAAATCCAGCTAAATACTCGAGACTCTTCCATTCTGAAAACATGGCTCCTAATCCTGCATGTCTTCGACTTAACGCATCTGCCACTGCGTTACCTTTTCCCGGAGTATAAGCTATACCAAAATCATATGATGCTAAAAACTCTAGCCAACGTTGCTGCCGAAGATTCAAATCCTTTTGGGAGAAAAGATACTTCAACGACTTATGATCCGTAAACAACTCGAATCGAACTCCCAATAGATAATGCCTCCACATCTTCAGAGCAAATACAATCGCCGATAATTCCAAATCGTGAGTTGGGTAATTCCTTTCATACGGCTTCAGTTGTCGACTGGCATACACAACAACTTTATCCTTCTGCATCAGCACTGCTCCAAGTCCAGTACCACATGCGTCGGTGTAAACCACCATCTCATCATTCCCACTAGGAATAGTCAAAACAGGAGCACTCGTCAATCTCTCTTTCAGGATTCCGAAAACTTGCTCACACTTAGCGTTCCAACTGAACACTTGGTTCTTTTTCGTCAATCCTGTTAACGGTGCAGCTATCTTGGAGAAGTCTTTGATAAACTGTCGATAATATCCTGCTAATCCAAGAAAACTTCTCACATCAGATGCATTCTTAGGTCTAACCCAATCCTGGATTGCTGCCACCTTAGCGGGATCAACCGCTATTCCACTTCCAGAAATCACATGGCCTAAGAACCTCACTTCACTCTTCCATAAGTGACACTTCGAAAACTTAGCCTTCAGCTGATGTTTCCGTAAGATCTCCAAAACAATACGCAAGTGTGTCTTGTGCTCTTCTTCAGTTCTGGAATAAATCAGAATATCATCCACGAACACAAGTACGAACTTGTTCAACTGATCTCTGAACACTCTATTCATAAGATCCACAAAATATGCTGGCGCGTTAGTCAACCCAAACGGCATTACCAGCCACTCATAGAAACCCGATGGTGTTCGAAAAGCAGTCTTCGACACACTATCCTTAGCTACTCTCAACTGGTGAAATCCCGTTGCCAAATCCATCTGAGAAAACACCTTAGCTTCGTGAAGCTGATCAAACAAGTCATCTATTCTCGGCAATGGATACTTGTTCTTCTTAGTCACCTTATTCAGCTCACGATAATCAACACACAATCTCAACGACCCATCTGCCTTGGTTGCGAACACAACTGGTGCACCCCACTCGGACACACTACGCCGAATGAATCCTTTCTGAAAAAGGTCATCAACTTGCACCCTTAACTCTTGCTGTTCCCTAGGCGCCATTCGCCTAAGAGGCATCACAACAGGTCTGGCTCCTTCAACTAGATCTATACGAAACTCGATCTCTCTATGCGGCGGCAACCCTTTGATTTCGTCAAAGACATCCTCGAATCCATTAGCGATTGGCACCGATGACAGTCCATCCCGTGGAACAACCAGCGAATACATGAAGCTCATGAAGACGCCTTCTTCATGCTTACATCGTATTACAACCTTTCGCCCCTCCACATTCTCGACTGTCACTTCCAACCTTTCGCAATCAACCTTAGCCGCATACTTCCTAAGCCAGTCCATACCCAAAATAATTCCGAACCCCGCAAAGTTCAGAACAAAGCAATCACAAACAAAAGAGCAACCATGACTCGATACAACTAGACCACGGCATAACATACACAAACAAGACGAACCCCCAACTGGATTAGTCACAACCAATGGCCTATCAACAATATCCGGCTTCAAATCTAACCGGCCTACGAGTTCATTACAAACAAACGAATGCGACGCTCCAGTATCAAACAGAACTCTAACCGGAACACCACATAGGAAAAGAGTACCTTGAACAACCACACTCTTCCCCTTCTCTTCAGCAGTAGGAGCTTTTGAAGACGACGGAACAGCTCCCAAAGCATAAGCTTGCACAGTCTGCTTGTCCTTCCTCGGTTCTGGACAATTCTTCCTGATGTGCCCTGGCTTGTCACAGTTGTGACACTTCATTGGCACCTTCGGATTCTTACAATCCTTAGAGAAATGGCCCTTCTGCTGACAATTGTAGCAAGTCACTTCGCCTTTCGGCTTCTTCTGGCCATCCTTACCCTTCTGCTGCTGCTGCTTCCTCTTCTTGTTTCCACCCTGCTGGGGTTTAGACTCTTCCCTGGTCACAGCAACAACAGATCCTTCCTTAGGAAACAGACTCTCATGCCTGAGAGCTTTCTCCACAAGCTTCTCAAATGAATCATCCAAATGATCCACCAACTGTCTCCCAAGATAACTATCCAAGCCGGTCACAAACTTCTCATTCTTCTGATAAGCAGATTCAATATATGACCGGGCATACTTGGACAACGCCTCAAACTCAGAAACATACTCAAGAACAGATCTTCCACCCTGCTTGAGCTCCACGAACTTCTTGAACAGAACAGACTTCTGAGCTGTAGAAATGAACTTAGCTTCAAACCTAACTTGGAATTGCTCCCAAGTAATCTCTTCCTCCGGAGTATCGATGGTAATAGAGTTCCACCAATCAGAAGCCCTTCCTTGAAGCTGTCTTGATGCCAACTTCCTCTTAGTTGCATCCTCAATTCCCAAGTCACCAAAGATCCTTCTACAAGCATCTATCCACCTCTGGACTTCAATAGTTGATTCTGTTCCCAAGAAAACTTTCCCTCCAAGAGCAGTATGGTCTTTGCACAACTTAGCAAAATCCACTGGTTTTGGAGTTTGGACTTGAACTCCAACATCAACTGCCGCCCCCGGAACTAGTATCCTTCTCATGATCGAAGTCATCATAGCTTCGAACATGGCTGCATAATCAGCGGTCTCTTCAGTAGCACGGCCTTCCCTAGCAGCTGGTCTCCCTCTTCGACTCATTCTCAATATCTATAAAAAGGAATGATTAGAACATCTAGAGAAACAACTGCATAAAGGACTCAAACTCTACTAAGCTACTATATTATATATAGTATTCATCCATCAAAATACAATTACGTCTCTCATACGTAGTTACGTCAGTGAGCGTTGGGTAAAATCGATTAACCAATGCTCTGATACCAAATGTGACGACCGCCCATGACCCCTGCACCGAATCTAGAGATAGAGCGCTATAAAGTGTGCCAGGCGACCATGGACGATTGTCAAGGTAAGATTTAAAACAACAGAATCTATTGTATTACTCACAGCGCATTGACAAAATACAATAGAACATATGTATAGTGAAGCTTTACAGAACAAAATGACATCATATAAAACCCCATAATAGTTGAGTACAAGCATCCCCATAGTCAATACATCAAGCCTCACTACATATCTCTCAGAGAATACAAAACAGCGGAATATCCAGTACATATAATAAGAAGATAATATGCAACCCTCAAGCTCGTCTTCGATATCAGCATCGTGAGAAGAGAACAGCACCTGTCACCTGCTACCTAGTCTGCCCGTCCCAAAATGGACGAACAGCCCAAGGCAATAAGAATTAAAACATAAAGCCTTGAGTCAGACAACAGTCTTAGTGAGCAGTAAATTAACTAACAACATACCAAAAGAGCATAAAGGAAAAGGAATAGGAATACAACCCTCCCACTCCAACCTCATTCTACAGTGATAGCCCCCAGACACACACTAAGCAGAAGCAAACATAGCAGAGCATACAATTTAAAGTAAAGCTACTATCACTCGAGTCAAGGGCGATGTTTTCCAAGTACCAAGGCCTAAATCAGATAAGCACCCAGAAAATACCGCTCTTGAGTCCGAATGACGATACAACCAAACATCCATGACTCTGGCTATCACTGTTATCATTGCTTCGATATCACCGTTAATTGAATGACCGGCACATTCTTTCAGCCGTCCGTCAAGGGCTAATGGAAACCCTAGTTCTAGACATAACTCCCACACGTCGTCGCAACCCGTGCCTAGGACTATCGAATCTGCCCAGAGTACTCGACCATCAACAGTTAGTCGTTGGGACTATCGAATCTGCCCAAACGTACTCTTGCTTAGAGCATGCTAGAACCTTCAACAACGATGCTATCCAAACCTCCTAGTCATCCTCCTCGACAACTATTCTTATATCCATTCATTATCCTCAACTCGAATCATATCACCGAGTTATCAACATGCTTGGAATGATCCCGTCTGGATTAGACCAAGTCTTCATCACATGATGCCTCGCTTCATTACATCCTCGCAAAGCCTCATCTCAACATCACATCATCAAATCTATGCATAAGAGCTTCATCATCCCGCTACATATGCCACGAGCAGCTTTCCCAATTCAAGAGCCTTTCCCTTAGCTTTTGAATCACCTTCGATCTAAATCTAATCATCAATCATCTAGTTCATAACAATCAATCAAATCAAACATCAATCTAAGCAATCAAGCATTCAAAAATGATCTAAGTAGACAATTATAACAATAATGGCATTTTCGTAATTAAAGAGTTGAAAGTCCAATAAGCATGGAAACATGAATTATATCTCTACAAACTTGATGAATGAACTTGCATAGGTTAACATATGATAAAATGGATGTAACATCATCATGAACAATGGATCTATATGGATCTACACTTAGGATGAAGGAAATGCATGGAAATCACTATTTTAACACCAAATCGAGCCAACAATCCGATATACTCCTTTGGATCCGTGTGAGAGATAATCACCACTCACCAAATCACCTAAACAAACCCAAATCAACACGCTTCAGATCTGGACAGCGAAGAATCAAGCTTGATCTATCACGAATCCGCTTCAAACGAAGAAATCTCTCTTGAAAAGATGAAGATCTTCAACTTTAGCTCTTGAATCTTCAATCTTGATCTTTGATTTGGATGGAAGGAAGCACTAGATTAGAGTGGAGAAAAGAAGTGAAGAAGTGTAGAAGTCGAGCTCTCAAAATGGCAGCACTTCGTCGCTTCAAAATCCGGATCCCAAAAATGAAGAGAAACTCTCCTATTTATAGCTGAAATCCCTATCTCGTCTGCCTCCATGAGTCGTTTACGACTTACGACTCAAAGCCCTACGACTCAACGACTTCTGGCTTCTACGATCTAACCAGACTACCCTTAGCGACTTAACACACATCTGCCTACGACTCATGACAAAACAGCTATCTCCTATGTCGGTCACGACTCATAGCGTGCGCCTACGACTCAACAAAAACCCAGATCCCTTACGACTTAACAGTTAACTCGGCTACGACTTATTAACCTCACGACTTAGCTAGGCTACTGGGATACTCGTCTACGACTTAACTGGATATACGACTCAACTACTAAGTCGTCTACGACTTATCAAATTCCACTATCCTACGACTTATAACCTAGCAGCCAACTACTGAGTCGGTCACGACTTAACAAATAGCTGGGGTTACGACTCAACTGGTCAGACGACTCATCAGATAACTAGGATACGACTCATCAGATAACTTGGGTACGACTCATCAGATAACTTGGGTACGACTCATCAGACAACTTGGGTACGACTCATCACCTTAACTCGGTCACGACTTAACTGTTACAACTTAAGCCTTATCTCGCCCAGTCCTTAAGTCACGGCTACCCCTTAAGTCGTTCAAACGACTTATCCTTACACCCTTATCTAGCCAAATCACTGAGTCGCTCCTATCCCCTAAGTCGTATACGACTCACGACTTACACTAAGTCGTTCACGACTCAGGACTTAGCCATTTTCGCCTAAAATCTGAAATGGCTCAAAAAAACTCTAAAATTCCAGATTCTGACGATCTTGTCGATCCGTTAAAAATACGGGTCGTTACAATACCAAATGTAACGACCCGACTTTCCAGACCCGGAAAATCGAACCATTTTAGTTAAGAAGAAGAGGTAGAAGAAGAAAAATAGAAAACAACATCAGAATCTAACCATCGCAGCGGAATAAAATATAATATATATCAACAGATCTTTACACAAATCAAAAACTATATCTGTTTATACAATACATCATCAGAGTACATCAACATCCATAACATACAACTGAATACACGGCGGAAAAATAATAGCAAGTACGGGAGTACGTATCGTCATCCAGCTCGTCTCCTGAGCTCCACAGCATCATATCCTAAACCTGTTTATCTTGGTCTGACCCGAGCATCATATAAAACAATACCCGAGTCAGTCTGGAAAACCAGCGTGAGAAAATCACACTCAAATTGATTATTAAAGTTTCAAAACCCTTTGAAATCAAAAGCATCTCGTAAGACCACGACACAAATAAACATGTCGGGTTTTTACCTTACGATAGCTAAAACACTTTTTATAAAAATCCTCTGATATTATAATAGTGTCTATTTACAAATACTTATTAAAATAGCCGAAATTGTTACATTCATTAAATTCCAGCATACTAGGTATACAAACAAATACCGTACAAGGCACGTAGGGAGAATGGATTTCCAACTAATGACTAGGCACTGGGGTACCACCTGTCACAGTACGTGGCCTAGATCACAGTACCGAGGACCCACCCTAAGTCCCCTGCAACACAAGGCCGGAACCACCTATGGGCAATTCTGAATATGATCACCCCACGGTTGGGATCAGCAACCGCACCACTAAGCCGAAATAAAAGGGACATCTAGACAGGGATGACCACACTCTCCAGTGGGCGCTACCCACGAAGCCTTGCTGCAAAACCCCTGATTTTCAGTCATTCCCGGTTGATGAGGCTTGAGGCTTAGCGTTACCTTTACAGAACATTTCACTTTGAATGCCCATCGTCCACCTGACGATGTCACGAAAGCATTCGTCCATACAAGTCCGTCCCGGGTCCGAACGGAACCGAAGGCACTATTCCTACTACATCCATTTTGGAAATATCCTCAGGATTAGTAGCGACTAGCCCTTGCACTTCACTGCTCCATCTTCGACTTCGAAATCATTTCCACGAAACGTACAAACCGGATCGAAGTGGTTTTCGGAAAAAATTCCCGATCCCGGTCTCTTCGAAACGATCAGCGCATTGGCCAATATTGATAGTCGGTGATTTAACTATCAATTCACATTCACAAGCAACCATCACACAATAAATAATTTTCCACATTATTTATTTGTCTCAAATATCTTTTACAAGATATATTTCCATTTTCAACTCCCTTTGAAACAGTTTCAAAACAGTTTCCGCTTACGGAATACATTTCCCAAATATTTATTTTCTCTGAATCACCAAGTACAAAATACTTTTAGATTTTAAAATAATTTAAAAACTCTTTATTATCAATATACTTTATAACATCGAAGTTTAAAACTACTTTTAATATTTTACTAAAATATATGCTTAGGGAATATTTAAAATGAACCACTTTATAAATATAAACTAACTTTCTTTCTTTTTTAACATAATACCAAATCACTTTTATATAATTACTACAATAATAGATTTTTGAAAATACTTACTTTAAAAAGTTAACATTTAAAAATAATCAATTTTCTAAAACATGTTTTTTAAAACATATTGAAACTTTTAACTTATATTTAAAACTACCTTGAAAAACGTACTTGGCTATCCAGAGAAATACACTTCTCATTCCCATCCTCTAAAAATAAATCAACATTTATTTTTAAACCAATTCATATCCTTTTATAAATTCCCATCTTGAATTTATATTCTCAAATATCCACTGATATTTTATTTTTCTTTATAACCCAGTTTCCAAAATCTCACTTCTCTTTTAAAATTCCAACGTTAAACAACTAAATCAATTTCCAATTGATTTTCCCATTTACTTTACTTTACTTTGAAATAAATTCCCTTTGCTACTTCATTTATTTCAAAATACATTAACTTTTAGATTTATTTCTTTATTGTGAGTAAAAATCCTTTTTAACTGAAAATACCAATTCTAAACTTCCAAAATTCCTTCTTTATCACTTAATTAAATTCATTCCTTAAATTTAAAAATAAATTCTTTATTCTTTCAAATAATATCACTTAAGCTTAACAATTTATTATTTCCCTTGTTAATTCAAAATCTTCTTATTCCAAATTTGTTAGAATTTTGCAATCACTTTTATTTTATTTTCAATTCATTATTAATTCATTCCAATTCACTAAAAATTATTTCACTTAAAATTTACTCTTTTATTTCCTTTCAAAAATTCCATTCTAGAGATTTTGATAACTCAGCATATCCAAATCGGTCCAACCAAACCATAACATCCAATTATCCATATAATTCATCACAGGATATCAAAAATCATATCACAGAATATTTAAACAAAATTAAATATTTTGAGGAATCCAGTTGGATCCCTCCAACCTGTTTCCCTGCATCCACAGACGTTGGCACAATACCAATTCCACTTCAAGGTGGAATATCGCGGTATATGGGTTTTATAAAATCATCCGCTATTATGCGGCGCATAAGGTCTCATCCGCTATATAATGCGGGAATATCAACAATTCCAATATATACATATGTCAATATGTATATATTGCTATATACTACTATATATATATAGCACATCAATCAATGCAATCATCCAATCAATTATTTAAATTTAACTATTTAAATTTAAATTTAACTGAGTGAGATTAACTCACCTTTGATTTTAGATTTTTCCATCCACTTCAATATTGCCTTGGATTTCCAGATTGTTCGACCTTAAATAAACAATTTATATAATTTATTAATATTCGAAAATGTCGAACTATTAATTACCATTTTAAATAAATTTAATTAACCGATAATTAAATCAACTAATTTTAAATTTTCTTTATTTTTCATTTTGAGACCATACACATATGTATAGGATCTTGGGAAATAAGGGAATTTATGTAAAAGCCAGATCTTTGAAAATCTATAATTTGTTTATACGCGCACATACTTATAAAATAATATATAGATTTCAAAAATCCAATTTTTATATACTTCTTCTTCTTTTTTTTTAACAGACATTCAACTTATTTTAAAATTCCAAAATTCTATAATCCATCGAAATCGAAATGTTCATTAAATAACAGAGATTACATTTCCAAATACCTGCAGATCGATCGAAGGCCACCTCAAACCATCGGCCCAAATCCAGAGCTAACCTATCACCTGCACGAGGCCGATTCCCCCTTAGTCGCACTCACGCGCTCGTACGCATTCCCGAAACACTAGCCTTGCCGTAGCTGACGCCGCCGCAAACTTCGATCGACCGGAGCCACCCACGACCCCGCAGAACTAGCGTCGATCGCCACTATCCCAAATCGAACGCGAACCCTCGTCTTCGTCTGGGCTTCAAATCAGCAGTAGAAAATATCGCGTAGGAGGCAAGGATGAACTGACGATGGCTGATGGCATAGCCGAGTATGCAACGATGAGATTTCGAAGGCGTTGATTTACGAAACCCTAGTTTTTTTCTCGGGTTCAAGCATCGCGACATGGAGATTGCTATTGAACTGTGACCTCGAAGTAAAACAGAATTTTATTTTCGTTCGATTGCAATTTAAAATGAAGAGGAGAAAGAGCTAGGGTCTCCGTTCAAACGAAATAGAAATGGAGTAGCTCGGGTTTATACGGGAAACATCGAATTATTTTTAGCTTCCAGGGGAAGACAAAGAGTAAGTGATGTCTTTGAAAGGAGGGTAACGTGTTCAATTAAGCCATCCACAGTGTCATTCGAAATGAAAGGAAAATATATGATGTGAAATTCTTTTTAACTGGTTAATATAACTTATTATCTATATTTGAATTTCAATTAAATTTTCAGCGCGTTTATACGACGTACGCTCACACAACAACTCCAAATGCTACGAAAATTGAAATCCGATAACAATACAATATTACGGACGCAATGGAACTGGTTTCGTCGAAATCCGAGACTGTGCCTCGAAAGGCTATTTTTAAATTCAATTTAAACGATATATTTCAAAACAGAACCAATCTCTATTAAATTCAATTTTTACTCATCTATTATTTTCAATATTATAAATATAAATTTTACAAGCCTTCAAATTATTTTTAACAAGCTCAGAACTCAGGATTCTCTATTTTATCCTATTTTCAATTGTTAAATTCAATAATTAAATTATCCCATAAACAGTGATATTTGAAATTAAAGTTAATAATTTATCTCTGAATATTTAAAATAAATTAAATATTCTACTTTCAAATATTCGAAAATTTCGGGTCGTCACAGATAAGATACGCCGAACCAGGGTTACGCCAAGCTTGATCGTTCGGCACTCCACCCTTGGTTACAGTTCCACTCTTCTCCTTCTCCATCTACACCGAACAACAAGAACAGTTCGCTCGGCGAAGATTATATCGTTCGACACCCTATCTTTCTTTCCTTCCAGTCTCGTTCGGCATGAAGGAGCTAGGCCTAACTGCCATGCATCGTCCGACAACTCCAATGTGCGAGCCATTCCTACTCGCCACACATCATACAACCGTAAAGATATCCAGTTTTCCACATGACTCTCTCGGCTACGCGCAAACCTAAGTCTCATGTTGAGACTATTTAATCATAGAAGGGACAATACCTTGTTCGAAGATCGGAGCTTAGGAAGTATTGATTAGGCTTCAAGTCTGATTGACTGGCGAGGATTGCCAGTCTTTAGGAAGTGACAGAATTAAAAGTGTAAAAGGAGAAAAGAGGGAGGGTGCCTGGTTTTATAGGGGAAAGTAGAAGTCGAAAAGGCTATATCCGGTAGAACCGGTCAAAGCCGTAGCGTTCGGCTTCAAAACGTAGAATTGCTCGGCGCATGAGGAACGTTCGGCTTCGAACATATTGTTCGGCATTTATCCCATAGCACGCGCACAACACAACCACTGATATTCTCAAAGGGGCATCTCCATTCGAAGTTAATCAAGGATTTAAAACGAAACGTGAGGGTTACATAACTCAAAGCGTATCACGTTCAGTCACGTAATACACTTTGGGGGGCAAGTGTTTCCTGGAGACCTGACCAGGCAATCAGGAGTACTCGGCATCCAGGAGTACTCGGCATTCAGTAGTACTCGGCATTAAGGTGTACTCGGCATTCAGTAGTACTCGGCATTAAGGAGTACTCGGCATTCAGTAGTACTCGGCAATCAGGAGTACTCGGCATCCAGGAGTACTCGGCATTCAGTAGTACTCGGCGTTAAGGAGCACTCGGCATCCTGAAGCGTTCAGCATCGATGAGCGCTCGGCATCCTGAAGTACTCGGCATCCAGGAAGTACTTGGCATCCAGGATCACTCGGCATCAGAAGACGTTCGGCGTGTACAACTGCTCGGCATGGCTGTATTGTTCGTCACAAGCCATCGTTCGGCCAGAACCATCGTTCGGCCAAAGGCACTACTCGGCTAAAGGCAATGTCCGGCCAAAGCTCTCGTTCAGCCAAGAAACATCGTTCGGCCAGAAGCATCGTTCGGCCAAAGCTCTCGTTCGGCCAAAGACATTGTTCGGCCAGAAGCATTGTTCGGCTTGGCCAGACGCTTCGTTCGGCCAGAGGCACGTTCGGCTTCAACTGATATTCGTTCTACTCTTCCCACGCAGCAAGCGTATCGTTTGGCATAGAGAGGGTGGTTCGGCATCCAAGTGATCGGCCTATTTGGTTCGGCATACGGCGACCACTTTATTTGGGCCAAGATGTTCGGCTGCCGAGCCCACCTGGGAAGTCCAACCTATCTTTGTCTATAAATAGAGGGGCAGGGGCACAGTGAAAAAGGACCTTTTTTCGGGAACACTGGGGAGACTCTGCCATTTTTCAGACTCATCTTCTTTACTTAGCAACTCCATTCAAGCATTTGATCTACGAATTGTATTTGTAATCAATCATTAAGAAGATCAATAAAGTTTAACCTCAAAGTGGACGTAGGCAATTACGCTGAACCACTATAAATCCGGTGTTCTTACTTTCTGCATTTGAATTAACATATTCTTCTTTGTTTGATTTATCTTCGTCATTTATATCTCTTCACAATCTTTCTCAACGAGGTTAGCGACCAATTTTGGTGCTAACAGAAATAGATAGTTTGTTTTGTAAATGCAAATTGTTACGACTTAGTTGTATAAATAGTAGGTATTGCAGCAATGATGAACTTAATAAAACATGACATAATTAATGTGTGAGTACTACTATTTAATACAAAGCAGTAAAAAGCTTTGTACTTTACCAAGGAGCGAACACATCGGTAAACATTACAAAAGCTAAACCAGCACATGAAACCATGATGTATGATGACGACATTAATAATAAAATCATGCATATATTGATTAAAAAAACAGTGAAGTTGAAAATATCAAAAATTAAGAAAATGTCACTTGACTTTTAGGTGGTGGTAAATAATTCCCAAAGGAAATTGCACTCTTTATGCCAACATTTAAATTAGTATTAATTTTGAGAGAGCTTAACATCATATGATATGAGGATCTATGATGACTGCAGTAACAAAAAAAACATGCATAAGTTGATTAACAAAATATGGGAAATGAAGGTATAAAACGGTAAGAAATTTTCATATGCCTTTTTATTTAGTGGAAAATTTCCCCAAAGCCAAATACTAAATCCATACCTTATAATAAGTTGATAAGTTTACCAGAACAATATGGGAAGAAAGAAAACATACTAAGCTAGTATTTTAATTAGGACTAATTTTGGTTACAACTGAATCACCACATGAAACTATGATGTATGATGACCACGGTTATAGTATAATTATGCATATGTTAATTAAAAAAAAGTGAAGCGGAAAGTATCAAAAACGATGAAAATGTCACCTGGCTTTTTATTTGGTGGAAAATAATTCCCAAAGGAAATCGTATCCTTAATACCAGTATCAAAATTAGTATTGATTTTGGTCAAAGATAAATCAACACATGAAATTATGACCTATAATGAGTACAGTAATAATAAATTCATGCATACGTTCATCAACAAAAGTAGGGAACCTGAAGGTATAAAACATTAAGAAATTGTCACTTGCCTTTTTGCTTAGTGGAAAACATGTCCAAAAGGCCAAAATTTGTATCCTTAACTTATAGTAAATGATAAGTTTACGAGACAGTATGGGAAAAGGAAATATAAGTTCAAACTTAATCATCAGAAAGAACCATATACTGCGTAAACTGTTGGCAAAAAAGCAAGAGTTAAAGTTACGCACTAAAATAAGAATTTAATTGATTTTTCACTATTTCTAGTACTAAACGTTGTATATGCTATGAAATGAAATGATAAAGCTGGAAATAATGGATATAAACATGGGCTTAAATGATATCCAAGCAACATCCTTTCAGCAAAGTGCTATGGTCATTATTTTAGTTTTCAAATAACAAACGTACACATAACTCAAACAGCAAAAGAAGGAAGTAGGAAAACAAATTTAGTTTAAACCTAAAAAGCCAGCATTCATAATTCCATTGGTAATAATTAAATTTCTATTAGTAATAATAAAGTGTAATGAAAATAAAAGCAACCTATTATTTTTCGAGTTGCTACTTCAAGTGTTGTAGCTTTGGACAACGTTGCAAGTACATCAGTCAAACCTGGTAAAATTAATTTTGAACGGTAGAATACAAAAGGTATTACAACCCTGATGGTTTCAAGAGTAGAAGAAAGGTGAAAACAAATAAATCCAATTAAGATCGCATATAAATGAAGGGTAGAATAAAACACTGACCATATTCAGGTTCATTAGGTTCAGTATGAAGTATTGCAAGTAAGACTCATGTGTGGAATTAACAAACAACTTCTACTTCCACGGTCTTCCCTAAAAGTGCTTGGCCAGCAGCTTATGCTTGTCTTTTAGCACCTCGGCATCGTGAAGTGTCTTGAAATTTGAGAACCCACCTGAAGAGCATGCATTCAGTACGATAGCAATTATAGTTGCCTTCTGGATCTCATTGAAAAGTAAACTTATTACTATTATACAATATATTGTGCCAGTTCATAAGTATGTTACAGTTTCCCTTTGGATAAAATAATTCATGAGCACAATAAGAATGCAAACTACTTGTAGTGCCAAGTATTTTAAAACAAAATGTAATTCGCTTTTACCCAACCATCAACAAAAGCAGGTTGTCATTAATTATTTCAAAGGTGTACAGTGGCGCTACAAATCATGGTATTATAAACAAAGCAAACATAATGGCATTTGAAGCACGCAGATAGAGCATGACACAAAACAATGTAAATGGATAATGAATAGGTTAACTCATATTTGCAAAAAAGAAAAAGATAAAAAAAATGGTAGAACTATATATTGAGTAAGAAATCAAACATAATATTTATATTATTTCATCCAAGTTTTGTGCATTTCAGTCCCAATATGCGCAGTTAATAAGCCTTTTATGCTGTTAAAATAAACAATATTTACCTGAAGTGTATTAGATAAACCAACCACCCAAAAAAATTTATTTAATATAATAAATGTTTGAATCATTCAATATGACAAAAATACCATATTAGATTATTTTAGCAATATTAGTTTATTCATGCTCACGCTTAGTGTATCATCAATCTCTCGTCATGGTCAATCCACTTTACACCCAAACAGATCAAGTTCAAACCATATTTCAAGCATATACCAACTCTCATCAAAGCAATCTCAATCAATATAGCAAACATCAAAATAAATACAATTTGATTCAGTATAGCCGACGTTTAAAAGAAAGAAATAAGAAATCCTAACCGGTATATTAGGTCAGTCCCAAAACAAATCCAAAAGTTTGATGGATAAAACAATAAAATTGTAGATCCTAGTGATAGACTGTGTTATCATAAAAGAAAAAAAATATAATTGCAGCGTTCCATTTAAGAATAAGAGATGGCTGAAGATTTATAGTTTAGAAGTTTACTGACTATGAATATATGCAAACTTTCATTGTTTAGATAAGGAAAAAAATTAATTCTTAAAAGTTAAGTATGGGAAAGTAAAAATACAAAATTTGAAACCAAATTCGAAAAATTAATATTTAAATAAAGAGTAAAGAAATACAGATTGTTTGTAAAAGAATCAATCTTCTATAAAAAAAATTACAAAGTTCGAAAAAATGTTGTAAAATCGCAATATGTAAGGTATCACTCACTTAACTAACGCAAAAATGATAGAAGATAACAACTCGGTCATATCCATACCAAATAATAACTTAATTTAGGTGCCTATAATAAGTTAGTATGCAGAAATGCATATTAATTTGAACAAATTAAGATGCATTCCTTTCGATGAATTTAAACTAATTGAGATGCATTATGTACAATGAATTTGAATTAATTAAGATGGATTCCAAATTGCATCACATTGATAAGTGCAATCTTATTGCACTTTTCTTTTAAATTTAGAAGTGCATCTGTGTTGTACTTGTTACATTGAATGAAATAGTACAATCATGATGCACTTTTTTCATCTAAAGACAAAGTGAAACTCGGTCATATCCATACCAAATAATAACTTAATTTAGGTGCACATGCTTTGTAAATTGTTTTAGGTATGCAAATGTCTTTCATTTAAAAAATTGAAGGTATAAAGTTGAAATAAATAAAGTGGGTAGCACTAAAGGCTTCTTACCATATCCCAAATAATCAACAAATAGCACTAAAATTTATACGCTTTCTAATACCATCAATTCAAATTAAGATACATTCCTTAAAATGAGTTTAAACTAATTGAGATGCATTCTATATAATGAATTTGAATTAATTAAGATGCATTCCAAATTGCATCACAATCATTTCAAATTCATTGTTTGAAATGCATCTTAATTAATTCAAATTCATTGTACTGAATGCATCTCAATTAGTTCAAATTCATTGTAAGGAATGCATCTTAATTTGTTCAAATTGATATATATTCCTGCATACTAACTTATTGTAGACACCTAAATTAAGTTATTATAGGTATCACTCATTTAACTAACGCAAAAATGATAGAAGATAACAACTCAGTTATATCCATACCAAATAATAACTTAAAATTTGGTGCCTATAATACGTTAGTATGCAGAAATGCATATCATTTGAACAAATTAAGATGCATTCCTTCCGATTAACTTAAGCTAATTGAGATGCATTATGTACAATGAATTTGAATTAATTAAGATGGATTCCAAATTGTTCAAATTGATATGCATTCCTGGATACTAACTTATTATAGGCACCTAAATTAAGTTATTAAAAACAAAATATATTACCCCAAAATTCATTATTTGAATTCCTCATTCTTTTTTTTTGCAAATGTTTTTATGTTAAATAAATTCCTAAATCTTTTCAAATGTTTCAGGTTTGCAATTATTTCATGTTAATAACTTAATTTAGGTGCATATAATAAGTTAGTATGTAGAAATGCATATCAATTTGAACAAATTAAAATGTATTCCTTTCGATGGATTTAAACTAATTGAGATGCATTATGTACAATGAATTTGAACAAATTAAGCTGTACTCAAATCTAGCTGAGCACCAAAAACTAATCGTTGAAGTAGAAGTTCACAAACTTCAGGACAAAAAAAGTTGTTAAACCTTGCCTCAAACTGCCTTTTTTGTTAGAATGTTAACACTGCATTGAACAGAAAAGCATGTCGCTTATTTTTCGAAATATCAATGCAACCCAATCCAAGACAAATATGTTTCAACCAATTTAGAAAACAGTAGAAATACAATGGCTATGAAGAATATTTGGTGGAATAAACCCATAATAACATTACCAAAATATGAAAAGTAAAACTTTATTTAGAAATAAAAGGCAAGATGTGGCCTTAGAGATAGTGAAGAAGGAATCAATGAAATATTTTTTTGTTGTGCATAGTGTGGAAACATGAATTTAGGTAAAACGAAAAAGATAGAACCGGGTCATATTGTGTACATATAAAATTTTGCAAAGTTAGAGCATGTAGGAACGTGCATGAAACATTTAATAAAGTCATAGTTGGAAAAGGTACAATAGATTAAAAAATCACTTGTCGATCTATTTATGCAACTAATAAAACATAGAATGTGAAGCAACAAATATGTATGGTTGTATCCGTGTTAGTTGCTCAATGGCTGCGACTTAGGTCATCAGAGAACAATCATTTATTGAACTTGTATGAGTGAAGCACGATCAGTAAACTTTCGTTGTCCATGCATACACCACCAGCTGAATTGTCTACTTATACAGTAATATATCGAGAAGTAGGAAGTTGTTTCATTATACACATCTTGGCTGTAGTATTTTGTTCCACGAAGTTGGTTGCCTTGTTAATGTTGTTCCATAGCTGCTTGTTATGGTGTAGAGAGGTTGAAGTGGGGATGACCTGATAATGTCCATAATTTAAAACATTAGTATTCAAAAAAAATCTCACCCAAAATCTTACATGTTTATATTCTGAATGGTAAGTGGGTCATAACAAAGATTCACTTATTCATGAGAAACATATCTGGTACCGAGGCATTTTATTTACTCAAAATGAAAGTAAATTCAAAACAATACTTGTTAGGAGTAGATGAATCACGCGCATTTTTCTTCTATTACATTGTCATTTTTGTGGATAATTATGTCGTTGTTTTCTCTAGGTCATTCTTCCCTTTCCAAGATTGGTAAGCATCATCATGTTGTCTTTTTTTGTACATATGTGTTAAATATTAAAGAAAAAAATATTTGAAAAAGAAGAAGAGAATGTGGTGATTCAACGCACATGTGGAAAATATTGATTTAAGATGAAGATAAACCAACTTAAAACTAAGAATATATAACTTAACTTAGAACCACACTAACAAAAAAACTTAGCAATTGAAATGAATTTTGAAAAAAAACCAAGTGTCTTTCCTTCAATTAGGGAAAATGATGTAAAGCCCTCGCAAGTAAGTGTCACAGTTTTCCTTGACATGCAGACTTGAAATATTCTAATGCGTATGAACAATGATTACAATATTGCTCTTCATAAACGTGAATTTAAGAAAATAAATTATCGATCATAATTTAATAGATAGTCGATAAGGATTAATCAAAGTAGGCCCCTCTTTATATCATCAAAAACTATGGTAAGTAAGTGTATGAAAATCATGTATATTAGTTAGAAGAATATATTGTTTCATGATAAGAGTATGATACAATCAAACTTGAGATCGACCCTGCCTACTTTAGAATCCAGAACTATGAACACTATTTATATATTAGTAGTAGAAACAAAGGGATTTTTGCATGTGACTACGTAGATGATTATATCTATTTATATCCCCCAAATACACAGGTTATAATACTCGTGCAGTACGGTTGAATACACAAGGAACCGATGCACCAAAACATTCCAAGCAATATTGTCAAATTTACCTTAGAATAGAAGTGGCCTCTCTTTGATAGTGAGGCATGAGTTCAATTGGTTATGTTTTTTACTCAAAACATGACCCAATTTATTGGCCTAAATTCCATTCATCTTCACTTACTTGGAATAATACATTGCACAGAGGTTGTACTATGGTGATTACAAATCAAAATGTTATGCGGTTATATTTTTCCTATCTTAAAAATTACTTTTTCCATGTATCCTTGTCCATGACTCATCATAACCTTATTTTTTTTCATGAACACTTATAAAACTCAAGGAATATGCTTGCCCATAAGGTTGCAAAGAATTATAACTGTCTCATACCACAGTGCTAACTACAAGCCACCAAATTAATGATTTAACGAATGTAGCTAATTAAGCAAATTGAGAAGTTGCAAGCTTACAGGTCAAAAAATTATAATCCTATTGGTAGGACATAAATTCATAGAAGTGCACTTTAGATTTCTTCCACAACAGAAACAATTTGTCATCATTTTGGATTGTTGAAAGTTATAATATCTTGCATCATATTTTTTCAATATGCCCATTGGATCTAGACACGGGAAAACTCTTTTCCTCATTCTTGACTCTAGTTCGGCTAAGAGCTGTCCGCTCGAAATAGTTTGTAACATAAATAGAACTTATTGTGTGAAGAAAATACAATTGACTAATAAAACTGACCTCATCGAAATGTTAATGCAAATTTTTATATACATTTTCTATGTATAACGTTAGAGAATTAAAGATCATTAGTGGTTTACATTGTATTCATATACATGAATAGATATGAGCGTTGTTTACTAAACAAATGTGTGCATACATGCATGGATTGTGAATATGATATGATAATGCAGATTATTTTATAGGATGTTAAGGAAAATTGTTGGTATTTACATAAGACTTATGTTTTCCGTTAGTAATTATAGGATTATTAGTCGAGTTAGTAGCTAAATGCTAATGCTGACAAAGATCATCTCGATGAACATGACGATGGTAGTTGTACTTTTTTGTTAAAATAATTGTTTGTTTTTTCATTTTTCTACAATTATCACAAATCCTTGAGTTCAAAAAAAATTAACAGAATATACTTTTAATTGAGTGGCTGGAGTGTTTGTTTTTGCAAACATTAAGGACTTCATATGTTATATCTTAGATTTATATGCATTAAAATAAGCAAGTCATAATCATACGGATGAAACATATCTAACACTATACTACTGCTTGGGGTGATTACATGACATAACATGATCTATACACCCCTACAGAAAACCCCCAAGAAAATTCAATACAACCAAATTAATTCAACTACTTTGGATTTTTTTTAAACTTCAATTGCACTAAAGTTTTCACTTTTAATCATTTGTTCACCATAACCAGTAATAAAATCGAACACCGCCTATTAACAACCACATTTATCCCAACATTATTTCAAACATTTGATGAAATGTAAAAGAAAACCCTTGGACAAAAATTGCAGCCTATATAGAGTAGCTACCAAAAAATAGTTTAAAAATGACATTCGGTAATTAGAGGTTTTTATTTAAATAAAAAAGAAAAATATGAAAAATATTACCCTTGAATACCTTAGCAGCTATATTGAGTTTGGCTCTAGTTTGTAACTTAATATCTTCCATTGAATCCAATTACTTTTGTCCTTGATACCTAAACATCAAATATAAACATTCAGTCGGTAGAGAGTTTAAGAAAATAGTGATGAAGTATTTGGATTCTACTAAATCCAATTGAGAATACAACTCAAAATTGGGATAATCATACTAAGGAAATAACCTGAACCAAAGTAGGAGAATCTTGCTCTGTGATGGCGATGGGATGAGAAGAGGGAAATCGTTACCACATCGAAGTAAGCTATCAAAATATTTTACGACCTAAACAGAACTTGGAGATGACCGATTTTCGATGACGATGGGAGAAGGAAGGTCGAAACTGCTAGCACATTGGAGAAATATGTAAACTGATTCCTAGGAGGTAGACACTTCATCAACGGCAAAGAATGAGGCGACCAAAATTAATATTAGTCGGCCTATAGATGGGAAAACAATTAGGGTAATTTGGGAGAAAAGACGAAATAAAGGCTAGGGCGTAGAAGGAAAAGCAAGGAAGAAGGGATACAAATCAAATTATTTGGGAGGCAGCAGACATGAGTTTAGATTAGGGTTATTTGGGAGGCAGCAGACATGAGGGAGAAGCGAAATGGGAAAATTATTTACTGTCGGTAGAGGCACGATAAAGAAAGATTGAAAATAAGAAAAAACGTGACAGGTAGAATTGGAAGAAGAGCCTGTGGCCTTTCGGTTCTAAATCTGAGGGGGGCTTGTTTGAGCTCCAAACTAAACTCAGCTTTAATATAATAGTATAGATGTCTTCCTGCTCAATAATATTTATATCATTTAATACATCATTAAAATCAATACAATTTATTTAAACCTACATAGATGGAAAACATTCAACAATTTTATTGCAACTAGATAAGTTTGATCAAATTTGTACATTCTCACGGCTTTAACCTAGTAGAAAAAAAACAATACGTATGATGCTTCTATATGAAATATACTTTTTCTGCACTACTATGAGCAACAATCCAAAAGGCGACAAAACTAGTAAGCCTTGCGACGTGCAACACAAGCAATGGAACCAGTCTTTATAGGTGCAATAGATCATGAAGAACCACACTGCAAAATAAATTGATTCAAAGCGACCCCCAAATCAATATATTAGAACTGTTGGGGAAAATTTCTTCAGATGATCAGTCTAAGGGAATAAAAACCCAACACAGCGGAAAATAACTATATCGTGATTGTAGTGAGACGGAACAAACAAAAAATGAACACCAGAACTGACAATCACAGATCTATGCAATGCAGAAAAATAAATAACACCAGTATTTATAGTGGTTCCACTACCGCTAGGCAGTGGTCCACTTGGGGAGAGGAGATTTTATTAATCACTGAAAGATTAGAGTTACAAGATTGATTCACTTTCGGATGCTATACATAAGAAGAATTTACAATACAGACAAAATTCTGCAGAGTTTTAGCACTCTAGGATGGCTCTGAAATTGGCTGAAATTAGCTCTCAATTTCGACTGCCATTGTTGTCCAGAAGCTCCACTATTTATAGAGTGAAGATATGAGAAGGGGTAGCTGCTATATGGAAGCTCAGGATTTGGTTCAGCATCTTAGTTCGGCATGTTTGGTCCGGCATATGACACTTCGCATTTGGTTCGGCATAGTACACTTCAAGTCTGGACCGGCATCTCCTAATTACCGAACGAGAAATCTGGATCGGTCTTCCTCTTCACCTACTTGGTTCGGCAAATACCGAACGTAATATTTCATTCGGCATCAACAGATCACCGAACGACAAATTTGGTTCAGTCTTCCTTCACCACTCCAAACCAATGCCGCTCCACTTCTCTTCTTTAACGAACGAAGTTTCTCGTTCGATCTTCTTCAATCATCGAATGAAGTCGCCACCGCTCCAGAACTTTAGAGCGGCAAATCCAAGCAACACTGGACCACTGATTTGGTCTGGCAAATCAGCTTCCTTCACCGAACCACTTTGCTGGTTCGTTCTTCAGCTCCTGCTCCTAGGGCTTCGGCTTCCTCCTCCATGAGCTTCTCCAATGGCCTCTTCCTGAATGCACGTATCATCTCTAACAATCTCCACCTTGATATCGGATTCCATACAAGCCTTCCAACTTCATCTACACCTTCAAGCTCCAAGCAATGGATACTTATCCAGTGAGCTTCGTAAATGCCATCACCTATCGCACTCTATCAACTAACTCCGGCAAGGCCACCGCCCGTCAACAAAGTGTTCGAAGTACCCAGTCTGTGTAGAATCTATCAATCTCCACCATGGAAACAAATGTCTCCATGAACCATCTCAACTCTTCCCCCGTGCCACCCCATGGCACCTAGCACTTCATTAAGTGAATCAAATCCGAGCAATGCTTGAACTTAGCAACAGGCAACGACTTGGTAAACATGTCCGCTGCATTCTCCTTGTGTAAACTTTCTAAAGATGAACTAGTTTCTCTTCACTCATCAAGACAAGAAATGACTCTCTCACCTCAATATGCTTCGTCCTCGAGCTGAATGCTAGATTTTTAGCTAAGTGAATTGCACTCTGACTATCACAGTACACATTCACTCCTTCGTATGCGAAGCCCAAGTCATACAATAATCGCCTTAAATAAAGCGCCTCCTTAGCTGCTTCAACAGCAGCTATGAGCTCTGCCTCTGTAGTAGACAAAGCTACAATCATCTGCAACCTCGCTCTCCAACTAATCGTTATCCCACCAATGGTGAACACATATCCGGAGGTTGACTTCCTTCGATCTCTATCACCGGCATAGTTGGAATCACAAAATCCAACCAAGCTGAAATCTTTACCTCTGTCGCCAATCCATGGTTTGGAGTTCCTCTAAGGTATCTGAAGATACACTTCACTGCTTCCCAATGCGTCTTTCTTGGATTTGCTATAAACCTACTCACCAATCCAATGACCTGTGCAATGTCAGGCCTAGTGTAGACCATGGCATACATTAAGCTGCCAACTGCACTTGCATATTAGACCTTCATCATATAAACCTTGTCCTTTTCTGAGATTGGAAAGCCTTTACTAGAAAGTTGTATGTGCAAAGACATGGGTGTGTTGATTGCCATTGCCCCTTCCATGCTAAACCGAGCAAGCACCTTTCGAATGTACTCCTTTTGAGCGAGGCTTAAAATTCCTAGCTTTCTATCCCTTTGGATTTCCATACCCAAATTTTTTTTTGCTTCTCCAAGGTCCTTCATTTCGAATTTTGCTTTTAGCTTTAGCTTCAAACTATCGATTTCAGCCTTATCCTTGAAAGCAATCAACATATCATCCACGTACAAGAGTAGGTACACCCATCTACCATTCTTTAAATGCTTGAAGTACACACAAGCGTCTTTGATGCTACGATCAAAACCAAGTGAAAGCATAAAAGAGTCAAACCTCTTGTACCATTGTCTAGGCGACTACTTAAGTCCATACAATGACTTCTTCAATTTGCAAACCCAATTTTCTTTTCCATCTACAATAAATCCTTCTGGCTGCTTTATGTAGATGGTCTCATCCAAGTCTCTGTGCAAGAAAGCAGTTTTCACGTCCAGTTGCTCCAGCTCCAAGTCATGAGCTGCGATGATAGCGAGAAAAATGTGGATGGACGTATGCCTCATTACTGGATATAATATCTCATCATACTCCATTCCCTTTCTTTGTGAAAACCCTTTAGCAACTAGTCTAGCCTTGTATCTCCCATCATCCTTCACCTTGAATACCCATTTGCAACCTATGGCCGACTTCCTTGAGGAGGTGGTACCAAATCCCAAGTCTTGTTCTTCTTCAATGACTCTAACTCCTCTTCCATAGCGCACATCCACTTCGAACTGTCACATGACTTTAAAGCTTCATCAAGGTCAAGCAGCTCCTCAGGAACCACATGTAGGGCATAGTCAAACTGATCACCAAGGCTAAGGTTCGCAAACTGCCAATCACCATACCTTTCGGGCGGCCTAATAGTCCTACGACTGACCTGGGTAAGTACTGCTTCGCCTAAACTCCTTTCAGCTCCACCTTGAACTGAACTTCCTCTAGATTCATGCACATCACCAGCACTACTAGAAGGTACCTGTGGACTATCCTGTGATGTTTCATCAATTGCATTTTCCTCGACATCATCAACAACAACTCTATTATTTAGCTGGAACATGGGAACTCCTTCCATCTCCTTAGGCCTATCAGAATCTTCCTATGCGGTAGGTAGCTTCTCCTTCGGATTGAACATAGCAGACTCATCAAAAGTAACATGTTTAGAATGAACAATCTTCCGATCAATAGGGTTCCAAATTCGATATCCTTTGATACCATCGGTTTATCCCATTAGTATGCCCTTGTACGCTCTAGCCTCCAACTTGTCATCACCTGTATGGTGAACGTACACAGAACAACCAAAAATTCAGAAGTAACCAAGATACACTGCTTAACCTCTCCACTTCTCCTCTGGAATCTTCTCATCTATGGCTAAGCACGAAATTCGATTTATGATATGCACCGCAGTTGATAATGCCTCAGCCCAAAAGCCTCTAGACAAGCCCACCGTCAATCTCAAGCAACGAGCCTTCTCCAGTAAAGTCATATTCATCCTTTCTGCAACCCCATTGGATTGTGGATCACCGGGTGTAGTGAAATGTCTTTGAATGCCATGCTGTCTACAGAAATCGAGGAACTCCCTAGCAAGGTTTTAAATCTTGCTCGTCTCGGCCGAGATCTCGTTTTCAAGCCTGAGCGATTCGAAACTAGTTATTTCGTTTTAATCTCGCCTGACGTATATCTCGACCGATATTATGGTATCTCGCCCGACATCTCGGACGAGATTTGATTATGAGATTTCGGCCGATTTTTCGAATTTTTTTAAATTAACTCTTTTGACTTCTACCTGTATAGAAGCTTTTGTAGCTAAAATATAACTTTGACTTCCACTTATTTAGAAGCTTTTGTAACAACGATATAACTATGATTTCTACTCTTTTAGAGCCTTTTGTATGTAAAATGTAACTTTAACTTCTACTTGTATAGAACATTTTGTAATTAGATGTCTAAATTATAGCTTGTGGAAAACTTGGTCTTGTTTTAGCCAAGTATCATGGTCTTATACATATGTCTTTTTGCATGTACATTGTTTAATGTTTGTTCATTTTTACATCTAGCCATTTTTTCCCAAAAAAAAAGATGTAACTCGCTTTGTGATGGTTTGTTTCATGTATATTTTCACATATAATATTATATTGAACATTGTTCATAAATTCTCATTATTTGTTTGCATTAATATGAGTGAGTTTTTTTATACTAAATTATTAATGATAAGCATGTGACATATTCAAAGTAAATGTGTATTTCATTTAGGTAGTGACTAATATTTATAAGTTTCGGTGTATGAAGACTAATCTTCGACATGACATATACTCCGAGATTACTCCAAAATAAATTTTAGGAACCGAGATGTAAATCCGATATGAACGACCGAGTTGGACTCATCTCGTCCGAGATCTCCCCCGATATGAGATCGAGTCTCTAAAATCTTCGAGACGAAACGTGACCGAAATCCAATATTTAAAACCTTGCTCCCTAGAGACAAATTCATCGCCATTATCAGATCTCAGCACCTTCAACCTAAAACCAAATTGATTCTCAACAAGCGCTTTCCAGTTTTGAACTTCTCAAAACTCTCTGATTTGGCCTTCATCACATACACCCATACTTTTCGAGAAAAGTCATCAATGAAAGTGACAAAATACTTTGCTCCTCCAAGAGAAGGTGTAGCAACTGGTCCCCAAACATCTGTATGCACGTACTCAAGTACTCGCCTCGATCTATGGAGTCCAACTCCAAAAGATACTTTAGTTTGCTTGCCTAACACGCACTCCTGGCAAAAATCCATCTTGTTGAAGCTTTCTCCTTTGATCATCTTCCGTATTTGAAGCAACTCTAAGCTCTTCTCTGAAATATGACCCAACATGAGATGCCAAAGCTTTGTGGCATCCAAAGCACGAGAACTATCTACTCCAACACATGACTCTCCAAGAATTGTGGTTCCTTTCAGCAAATACAAATTTCTGAACACATCTCCTTTCATAAGAACTAGTGCACCTCTCGAAACCTTCAGACTATCCTTCTCGATAGTTACCTTGCATCCCAAAGATGCCAATTGTCCTAAAGAAATTAAGGACTTCCAAAGACCTGGAACAAATAGGACAGCTGTCAAAGTGCGTATCACTCCGTCAAACATCCCAATCCTCACTGTACCTTCACCCATTGCTCTACAGCTAGCATCATTGCCCATAAGAATAGAGCTTCCCTCTCGTCCAACGAAAGAACTGAAGTAATCCTTATTAGGCATCATATGGAAAGACATCCCCGAGTCCAGCACCCAATGGTCTAAGACATCTGATACTGCTGTAGACAACACATCGTCAGATACAGACTTCTCCACTACAAATGATGAAGATCCATATTCTCCCTTCTTCTTCAAATCTGGACAATCTTTTTTCCAATGACCAGGTTTCTTGTAGATAAAGCACTTTTCGTCCTTAGACTTTCCTCTCATGCCATTACCGGGCTTCCTGGACTTGGAACGCCCTCTAGAGTGCTAATTCTTCTTATCTTCCCTACCTCTTTCAACAAACAGGTCGTAACTACTACTTCCACCTCTACTTCCTTAACTTATCTCCTTCATCTGATCTCTCAAGCCCTCAAATAGAAGGCCTGACTTCACATCTTCCACTGTCAATGTGTCTCTAGCGAAGATAAGGATGTTAGCGAAACCTGTGCAACGCTCTGGAAGAGAACACAAAAGAATCATTGTCATTTGCTCCTCATCCATCTTCAAGTCAACAGTCTTCATCTTCATCACGAGATCATCAAAGAAATTAAGATGTTCCTTCATTGAAGTACCCTCTCTCATCCGCATGGTAAAAAATGTCTTCAGCAATATCAGACGGTGAGTCGGAGATTTCTTCAAGTAGAGATTTTTTAGTTTGGTCCAAATGCCCCTAGCAGTGGTCTCACTGCTAATCTCTGAGATAACATTCTCTGCCATAGCTAGTTGTAAAGTAGTAAATGCCCATTTCTCCATCTCCTTCCTTTCCCCGACTGAGATGTTAGCCGTCAACTCCTCAGGGGCAAACACTACTGGATGGACTTCATTCCTCATTAGAACAACCTTCATCCTCCATTGCCACTTCTCGAAGTCTTTATCCCCATTCCATTTCTCAATTATCAACTGTGATCTTGACGCGATATACATCCCTCTAGTATAGGGTCTTGTAACAACTGGAGTCGCTTCATCTCCTACCATAACCTCTAACACTCCTCAATCAACCTTGCACCTCTGATACCAGACTGTTGGGAAAAATCCCTTTAGATGATCAGTCTAAGGGAATAATAATCCAACGCAGCGGAAAACAACTAAATCGTGATTGTAGTGAGACGGAACAAATAAAAAAATGAACACCAGAACAGACAGTCACAGATCTATGCAATGTAGAAAAATAAATAACACCAGTATTTATAGTGGTTCCACTACCGCTAGGCAGTGTAGTCCACTTGGGGAGAGGAGATTTTATTAATCACTGAAAGATTAGAGTTACAAGATTGATTTATTTTTGGAGGCTATACATAAGAAGAATTTACAATACAGACAAAATTATGTAGAGTTTCAGCTCTCTAGGATGGCTCTGAAATCAGCTCTCAATTTCGGCTGGCATTGTTTTTCAGAAGCTCCACTATTTATAGAGTGAAGATATGAGGAGGGGTAGCTGCTATATGGAAGATCGGGATTTGGTTCGGCATGTTTGGTCCGGCATATGACACTTGGCATTTGGTTCAGCATAGTACACTTCAAGTCTGGACCGACATCTCTCAATTGCCGAAAGAGAAATCCGGACCGGTCTTCCACTTCACCTACTTGGTTCGGCAAATACCGAACGAAATATTTCATTCGGCATCACCAGATCACCAAACGACAAATTTGGTTCGGTCTTCCTTCACCACTCCAAACCAATGCCGCTCCACTTCTCTTTTTTAATGAACGAATTTCTCGTTCGGTCTTCTTCAATCACCGAACGAAGTCGCCACTGCTCTAGAACTTTGGAGCGGCAAATCCAAGCAACATCGGACCACTGATTTGGTCCGGAAAATCAGCTTCCTCCACCGAACCACTTTGCTAGTTTTGTCTTCAGCTCCTGCTCGTAAGGCTTCGGCTTCCTCCTCCATGAGCTTCCCCAATGACCTCTTCCCGAATTCAGGTATCATCTCTAACAAGAACATTGTGGTAGGAACATAAGACCTAAAAAGTAAGAGTAATACATTACAAATGTATACACGTTCACAACGAAGGAAAAATAACCGATTTTCTTTAGTAAGTAAACTATCTCAGCTTTTGCATCCATTGCATATCACATGCTCATCTTCACACAATTGGGTAAATTAAATTTATTACTAGAACATGTTCAATTACATCTATAAGTAGTTGAACATGTTATACATATAATAAGAACATTATGAAGCAGGTTTTGTTGAAGAAATAAAACAGATTTTGTTTTCATTGTCATTATTCAACGAGAAAATAGTAGTGTATTTGTTAACTTGTTTAAGTGTCATAATAAGAAACCTTGGCAACGAATCAATACTAAGATACTGAATTTAAAACACCTTAGGAAAAAAGCTATAGCAAGAAAAATATTCTATCTTTGCTTGGATAAGTAGGTTAGAACATTAAGAATAACCTGACAAAAATGATAGGCATTTAGATTTTCTTAACAGAGTTGAGTCTATTTGTGTTGAGATAGAGAAATGAGGCAAAATGAAAAATGAGCTTTCCATTGCCAAATAAGCCATCTTGAAAAATAACAAATTAGAATCATCGAATAATTTTTTTATGGAGAAAATGGCTCACTGCCTTTGTAGAATTTACCTGAATTGCGTGTCTTTGCGCTATCTTCTATCTAGATACCAGTCTTTTTTCCTCCGCATCTGATTTTGGTATAGCCCAAAAAAATATGCAGAACTGTTTTACATCATCTTTTACATTCAATTTACAACTTCAACTTCCGACAAAGAAAGAAAGAAAAGACAGAATCTCTCATACTTCGAATCATGAAAAAATAACCTTAGAATAACTATTACCTCTAAATCAACATAAGATCAAACACTTACAATGCATCCCACTCCTTCACTTAAGCCAACCGACATCCGAAAAGGCACTTCACTAAACCAATAATCTAATCAAATCCCATCAACTAATAATGTCATAGTAAAAGAAAAGGGAGTGATTGGCAGTTTTCGTCTGTCTAAACAGTAGGAGAGGGTTTATTGGGACGACACAGGTTGAATGGTAAGATGAGAGGTCCGATGGTGCTATGGATGATAGCGGCTCAAAACAATCTTGTTGCTATCAAGGAGGTCGTCAGTGTTGGTTGTTGCAGTTTTGACAATAAGTTAAAGGAGGAGTTAAGAGGAGAAAGTGGGGAGAGCGGAGCAAATAGGGTGGTTGGGAGCTGCATGATTGGATGAGGTAAAAATTGGTGTAAAGGGGTCCTTTTTTGAAGGGAAAACATTTAAAAATAAAACGATGAACAAATTTTTTGAAGAAGATAATACATTAGTGGGGGCAGTAGGTTAAGGAGGGAGACAAAAATTGAAGTGTGGTATAATGAATTTTAGAGCATGGAAGTTTGAAGTTTGGAGCCACATTTTGCAAATAAAAGTTAAAATCCAAGAGCGTGGCAGTTGGTTAAGGAGGGTGTTAACGCTAAAAAGTATAACGCTAACACCCTGGTGTCTGGAGTAATCTAGTGAAAGCACCACCCGTCTACACGGGAACTAAAAGTAAACAGAAAAAGGGAAAAAAAACAGTAAAAGAGACAGCAATTTTTATAGTGGTTCGGCCTAAAGTTAAGCCTACATCCACTTTACATCCTTCATTATGTTCTTTGAGCACACTTTTACAAGATTACAACACTTTTACAACACGATTTCTCGGTTACAACACCTTTACAACACTTTTCAACGATTACAACACAATCGAAGCAAGTGATTAGAACTTTGATGACGGATTGCTCTTTGGATCCATGTTGAATGAAGTAGAACTATTGATGAGGAATCTTCGATGATTGAAGTGTTGGAGGAGTCCAAAAAATAGCAGAGTATCGACACTTTTGAAATCCGGAAAAAATCCCCCCTTCAATGTGGAATTGGCGAGGCATTTATAGGGAAGAAACTAGGTCTAGGTCGTAGGTCGTGAGCGACCTAAGGGATAGGTCGTAGGTCGTGAGCGACCTAAGGGGTAGCAGGAGAGAGAGCGGCGACCTGAGGAGCTATGGTGCAGGGAGTGGTAGGTCGTTAGCGACCTAAGAAGTTACATTATTAGAATTGTCTTCGTTTGGATAGGTCGTGAGCGACCTAGTAGAAGAGGGAATGTCAAGCTTAGGTCGTGAGCGACCTACTGGAAGAGGCAACAAATGGCTTTGAGTATGCATAGGTTGTTAGGTCGCTAGGATGTTAGGTCGTTGGGTTGAAAAGTGTTAGGTCGCTAGGTCGTTGTCTATTACTAAGTTGTTAGGTCGTTGACCACTAGGTCGTAGGAGGTTAGGTCGTTGACCACTAGGTCGTAGGAGGTTAGGTCGCTTAGGCTTGCCGGTGTGCTAGATCGTTGGTTATCTTCTCCTGGTAGGTCGCTGGAACCTTTAGGTCGTAGGTCGCTGGGACCTTTAGGTCGTAGGTCGCTGGGACCTTTAGGTCGGTAGGTCTCAAAGTAGTAGGTCGCTCTTCAGTAGTAAATAAAACGTACCGTTTCGGACGGGGCGCTGCACCCTGGACCCCTGCGACCTGACCGGGCAGATCGAACCCCGTAGCGGGGGTGTTGCCCCCGCACCCCTACCTTGGGGGGTTGCCACCCCCCTGGACCCCCCCTCCGTAGGGGATCTTATTTGAAAAAACAATCAACAGGACTTGCTTTGTTGAGATGTTGAATTGACCATTCTTCGAGACGAATTGTCTTTGGCTTCTCGGTCGATTTTATGGTATCACGGCCTCACTAAAAGGCGGGATAACAGAGGGAGACAAAAACTGAGGTTTTTTTCCTTTATCTTTTTAGTAACAACACGGTGAAATATTCACAACCTAAAATATAAAGCAAGGTGTAGCAGATCAAAATCCTAAAGTGAGCATATATAAGCATAATGTTCTACAAGATCCATTATTGCAGTTTCAGTTTGTTAACACCATAAAGCAAAAGGATGGCACCATAGTGGTAACCACATTGCTATGAGATAAAACATAGTCTGAAGTTCCTCAAATTCTTTCCAGTACCTAAAAGTAGTTATATCTTTCCATATATAATTCTCACATAAAACCACAATTACTCTCCTATTTATTGTCGACTATGAAAACTTTATCTATTTTCTTTATAACTGGACAACTTAAGGAGTATGCATTAGATACACCCACAATTGTGCTATTTCCTTTTTGTGCATAGTGTCATTATTCTTTAGATCATTACTATTCAATGTGAAGAAAAATGTACTTCTTTGTATTTTAATGTTTGAAATGTGTTGTCTTCATATATCACTTTATCAAGCAATACAACAAAAACAAATTATGGTGACTAATTATTTCTACAACCATTACATGAGCTTTCTTGCTATTGTGACTTATCATATCCGTGCTTTTTAGCCAATAGACCAACAAGTAGCTATTTCTGTAATTGGTTTAAAAATAACTATGTTTCTGTCATCAGTTTGTTGAAGCGACTGCATTAATTAAACTAATTTTTGAATTATGTTATTCTCTTTATATTCCAAAATTACATTTATAATTTAATATTTTAAGTGCTTTTTCATGCCAAGATTTTGCTTTAAAAAATCATCTACAAGAATCTTATATTCACGTGAACAGCTTACAGCGAACCATACGCCATCAGACATGAGTAATTATGAGGGTTCATACCTAAATTAGTTGCTCTTCAACTTAATAGCATGCAAAAGTGAATTAAACTTTGGTGATCTATTTTTTAGATTTACATACACAGAACTACTACTACTTCCTTTACCAATAAAGTACAGTTGCTATTTCATGGAAAGATAACTGTTAGATGTAACGTATAATTCCACTAAACGGAATCATAAAATAACTAAAAATTGCAGTTTAAAGAAAAAAACTAATTACAATAACTATGTAAAATGATCATGAGATTCATTATAAAATCAGACCAAGACATTAGGGGTAGATGCATGTAAAATATACGACACACTGAGAGATGGAGAAGATGCACCTGAAATAGGGTTTAAATTTATTGACGAGAGCATCAAGCTCCTCGTTTGTCAGACCTGTACCCACCCGACAAAAGGGGGATTGCAAAACTTACGGAGGATTTTGGATTTGATTAGCTCGATTGGGATTTTGAACGCCATGTACCTGACGTCAAGACCAAATGCCTGAAGTCGAGAGCGAGGGTGGCCGAAATCTACTCCCCTGAAGTCGCGGCCGATGGAATCGCAAAGCCTTTTTTTGGAGGAACAGAGCGAATGAATAAGCGTTTAGAAAGGGATTAGGGATACGGATGAGAAAAAATGCCCATTTACTGTTTTACCCCCACAACGTTTGAGTTAATTTCAATTTTACCAGATTTTCCAACGCAAATATGTGTTGGCAATAAAAAAGTTGAAATGTGTATTTTTAGTCACACTTTTTTAGCTTAGCAACGGATATTGTTGTGGTTAATCTACAACACAAATAAGTGTTGTTAATTGAAAAAATAAGCGTTAAGAAATAGCTGTTATGGTGTAGTGATCCTTCTACGGATCAAGCCTATTTTCTCCGAAGTCTCCCTTATCATGTTGGGTCCAAGAATGATTCTGTCTGTAGAGTCCCACCAAAAAGATTGTTATCTACAAAGTTTGCCATACAACACCTCGAATGGTGCATCCTAATATTTGCTTAGTAGCTATTATAATAATAAAATTCTACTAGTGGCAAGTGATCCTCTCAAGAGACTCTAAAAACAAAATACACATCTGAAGTAAGTCCTCCAATACTCGATTCACCCTCTTGGTTTGCCCATCTATTTGAAGATGGTACGCGGTACTCAAATTCAACTCAGTGCCTCAGGCCTTCTGAAGACTCCTCCACAACTCACTGGTGAAAAGTGGGTCTTGGTCACTAACAATGCTAGAAGAAACTCCGTGTAACTAAACTATCTCTCTCACATATAAAATTTCCAAAGATGCAGTTTTCCTCGTTCTCCTAACTGGAATAAGGTGAGTGCATTTGGACGGTCAATCGACTATGACCCAAATACTCTCATTCCCCCTCTCCTAGAAAATCCATTGACGACATCCATTAAGACACCCTCTTACTTCCACTACGAAATATCTAATTCCTATAACAATCCACTAGACTTCCTTTGTTTTGCCTTTACCCTTTGGCAAGTCACACACTTGGACGCATACTCCACCACATGCCTTATCATTACTAGGCCAATAAAAGACTCTCTTCACGTTTTATCACCACGGGATGAATGGTCATCATAAAATGAATGGACGTGGCTAGTACCATATCAATTAGTTCCATAATGGAAGGAACGCATAATCCACCATCTCTACGCAACCACCTTTTTGAATCAATGATATAACGACTCGAATTCTCTCCTTTACCCAACTTCTCGAAAATATCCAACAACTCTGCATCTTGTTTCTAACTTGAATCAATACGATCAACCAGTGTAGAGTGCACATCCGGAGCTCCTACAATCCGGAGCTCCTACAATCATGGAGTGATGTCCGATAAAGGTCGAAAATCAGATGTTGAAATAAAATTCAACGTTTGCATTCCAATAACATAGGACATAACATCACATACTTTCTACTCAAGTCATCGGCTACAACATTGACCTTGCTTGGAGTGTAGGAGATACCAAACTGTACGACGCCAAGAAACTCCATCCACCTCTACCACATTAAATTCAAATCCTTTTGGGAGAGCAAATATCATAGAGAATTATAATCCATGAATAGCTCAAACCGCTCTCATAAAAGATAATGTCTTCATAACTTGAGTGCGAAAACAATGGCTGCCAACTCAAGTTCATAGGTAAGATAGTTTCTCTCGTGGACTTTCAATTATCAAATAACATAACTTACAACTCTCGCTCTCGCATCAAAAACGCTCCCAGTCCTATACTACAATCATCGATATACAGTATGAATGCTTTCAAACCATCGGGTAGTACCAAAACAGATGCACTAGTCAAAGACTCCTTCAGCTTAATAAAAGCGTTCTCATATTCTGAGTCTCAAACGAACTACCTTCTTATCATCATCTAGTACTGCTCTATACATAGTCATTCAATCCATTTCCAAAATTAAACCAAACCTTGAAAATCCAAAACAAAAGCATGGCAATCGAACTCGACCTCCAAAATATGCAACTTCAAACCTTCACAAATCATGGACAAGTGAGTTGACCCTCTAATAGATTTAGATACAACTACAGGGTTAATAACTATGAAAGTTTCGAAATGCAAATCATCCACTTGTCTACACATAATAAAAGTGTGATGCCCCGGTATCAAATAAGGTACGAATAGATAAATCGAATAAAGTTAACACACCTTCAGTTACAACCTTCTTCCTCTTTTCCACTACTAGAGACGCACTCAAGCTAGGAACATCATCCAGTGCATAAACTGGAATCACCTTGGTAGAGGTCTTTGGTGTAGTTGGACACTCCCTCTTTATGTGCCCGAGTTAGTTATAGTTATAGCATTTGATCTGGGATGTTCGTCCTGTAATCTTTTACAACATTCTTATTCCTATTACATCTCATGCACTTGACTTCTTGCTTCTTATCTTTCCTTAAGCCCTTATTTCGCCCTAGCGCTGATTTTGCTGAAATGTTTTTCCTTCTGCCTTCTTGGACTCATTCTAAACCTCATTCTTGGAAATGGTATTTGGTAGGGCCATCTCCACTAAACTCTCATAAGTAGCCCACATGGGAATGTGACTAAGGTTTAGACCTTGAAGAGGTTGATTCAGGCCCTTCGCGAACTTCATAGCCTTTTTATGAGGGGTATTTATCAAATCAAGCCCAAACCTAGCCAACTTATTGAATTGATTTACATATTCTTTCACCATCATCTCTCCTATGTTGCAAATGTATAAACTTTTCCGGTAGTACTCTCTGCTACGAAAAGAAACCTCATCTTAAAACGCCTCCTAAAATCTCTCCAAGTTATCTCTTCCTCATTAGTCTCTGCCACTATCACATCCCACCAATTTAAAGCCTCTCCTTGTAAGCGCTAAGAAGCGTCACCTTGGCCCAATAATTCAAATATTCTCTCACAAGTATGTAACCATGTATTTGAGTCCACAAAAGATTTAGTCCCCATACATAGTTTCTTACATAGACTTAAAAAGTCTCTAAACAGATTGGCGAAATCAATAACGTGTGGATTGACAGGAACTTCACCTGACACTTGCACTATGGGTCCCCCATTTGGGTTAAGCTCAACTTGACCCTAGCTTGCAAATACCAATGGAACCATATGGAGACATTCATGTCCAAAATCTCAGTTGCCTCACTTGAGCCATTTCCAACAGGGTTGATTATTCTCACTATTTGTAATTAGAAATCATTAGCAACTTTCTACTAATGGTATTAAATAAGAATAAAGCATTTGTGTATTATACTAGCTAAAGCCTTTGAAAGACTTTTTATATATATGCTTTAAACCTTTTGAAAAACTTTAAATACACAAGTACGTTCTTTCAATACGTATCCAATCCTTAAGGAACATTAAACATAAGCTCTGATACCAATAGTGACAACCCGCACCTCCGGACAGTATGAAGCCAAGGTCTTTAATGGATTTTGAACCCGAAACTTTCCAAGAAGTAGGAGCTATCAATTTTTAAAACATTATATGATGCAGTGACAAAGGTAAAATCTAAAATATTCTGCACTGTCAGATTTAACAACTAAATGAATTAAAATATAAGTATGAAAATAAAGATTTCAGAAAAACAGTCTTAATAATGCATAGTCGATATCCAAGTTTTCCAAAAAGATAAAAACATAAAGTCTGATATATAATAAATTACAATAAATAGTTACATGGAGAATAGTTAAGAATAACAAGTAACTCCAACGCCAAGCTTCCTTCTACACATACTATGCCTGGACCAAATCACTTGCCGCCTAGTCCTTCTATGGAGGAAAAAGGAAAGAAAGTGAGTGGGTCAGACAGAAGTTTAGTGAATGAATCGTAGCACCGGTGCATGAGGCCCAAAACAGTTAACTTTATTTATTGTTTATGTGACCTAGGGTATCCTTTTTTGTGCTTGTGAATTTCTTACCTATGGTTGTTCACCTTAACTTAAGGATTATGGTTCTAATTACACCTACACCCAAAACATCCTGTAGAGGTTTACACTCAAGGATCGAAAAATGGATTCACCAATAATCTCTAGGACCACTCCTAGCATAAAATCACAAGGAATCATTTCCTATCATTATTGGGTTGACATTACCCAAATAACGACTTCATATATCGCACTTACACAATGAGAGGACCTCACAATGCCAAGCTCGCGTCGAACCTACTGCCTTGACGACTTAGGGCCTATCTATGCATCTATGTTAGCAATCTCAATGGTAACATCCCCTACGCACCGTGATGGGCATCCACAATCAGTGTTTAGGCCAAACTACCCACATACATCGAGAAACCTCCTGTTAGTGCCGTAACTATGCACCGGGCATCCACGAACAGTGGTTAGGCCGCATTGCCCGCATACACCGAGGAATCTCCCCATTAGTGCCATGTGCTCATCACAACATCACGATCAAACCGCCTCCATATTGAATACCATTCCCTCATGATAAATAATGTTTAGGCCTAATTTCCAGTGTACATGTTTGCTTTAGTTCTGTGGCACCCAAAAGTTAAGAAAGTGGGAGCTAATTGCCTATTTTCATAAGATTATTATATATTACACCGGGGCTATAGACCAAGATTCAACCTATGCTTGTACGTCAATAACTGATCGACCGATTGAGGTTAACCGTCGATCGGTAGCCGTAAATTATTTTATGCAATGGCTTTTATTATACCATTATTGTATACAACCAAAATTTCATCATTCACCTTGTCTGTGATTCAAGTAGATTTTTGTGCATAATCAATAATTTTGTTTACATGAATTTAAACTATTATTACGATCTGTGTGTATTTACACCGGTTTATACAAAATTAGTACATAAATTTAAATCTCAAGGTCAAGTCAAGGTAAATAGAAGGTTACTCAACTCTACTTTATTTATTTGATCCAAGCTCTTATCACTAAGGGTCTATATGGTTTAAACGGAATCAAACCAATCTACTTTCTCAAATTTTACTATATTAATAAAGTTCACAATTTATCCTCCAGTTTATACATAAATGAGTTAGATTTATTTAATATAAACTTTGAATGGGAACTATTATCTCAAATTAAAAGAAACCAATTCCAGATCAAGTACAAATATAAACAAATTCAATTACTTATGAAACAACATCTTTTAGTAATCAACCCACTCATCTCTTAAAGCTCCCTTCCTTCCTAGTTTGCCTTCCGTCTTCTCCTCTTCTTTATTTTTGATTCCCTTAATTTAGTTTGATTTTATTTTGAATTCTATCTTATTCCGATTTAGAATCTGGAGGAGATAGAGAAATTTTCAAAGAGAAGGAAAATTTGAACGTACTATTGACGGCCAGACTAGGATTTCAAAATAAGAACAATGGAGGGTTACGTTCTTATTTATAACTATAGGAATACATAATAACCGTTTTTATTAATATTATAAAATCCGTTCCATTCAAGCCTAGGCTAACCCCAGCCGACATAAGTTGATAGGTCGACCAATCAGTAAGAGGCGGTCGACCGCTGTGGTCGACCGACCCTATGCCGGCAGTCGACGGTTAACGTTATCTTATTTAGTGTTAACATTCTTTATTAATTTGTTTCATTTAACGTATTTAGAATTATTTTCGATTTTAAATCTTTAAACGTTAATAACTTTACCATTTGAACTTCAATCACAAAACTTATGTATAAAAATTGCCTAGAAAATTGCCATGAATACAATGGTATAAGCTTCGTAGTCAAATTCCGATGTCTGCTCAACTTTCAAATTTTTTACTATTAATTAATTAATTCCTCTTAATAAAATCTCTGTCAATTTTTCGAGCAGTTACAATTAGTTAATTCATTGAAGAAACTATATCGAACTCGAAAATAATATTTACCACAAAACAAAATAATTTTATTTTGTAAACAATTTTCATACGGTTGTAAAGGACCGAAGAAATATTATTTGACATCAACAAAGTAATAACAATGATAATGATAATAATATTTAAAGAAAAAAAATCAATAAATCAACTAAGTTGGACGATTATTGAATTCAAATATTCGCTATAAATTGTTATAATATATTTTCGTAAACCAAAGTAATTTAATTTAAATTGAAAATTTATTTACAAATGATTGATGATGTTATTTTTATCAAACCGACCGTAGGGAGGTTTGCCTACTTCTACTAGGCAAAATCAATTTTCCTGAAGCCAAAAAAACATTCCCCATGTTTTGTTATTTTTTTTCCCCGTTTCCTTCTCCCCCGTATTTTCTCTCGTTCTTTTTCCCCGTTTCCTTCTCCCTCGAATTTTCTCTTCCTCACCGCGTTTTATCACTTTGACAAATTCACCTCCGTTCTTTCCGTTCAATCCTCTCTTCCACATACTCGCTCAACAATTATTTCAGAAACGAACGGAATACAAAAAGCAATAAATACCCATTCTAATCGATTAAGGGAGGTAAAAATCTGATGACTCTACGTGCGACATTCGAAACTAGAGAGGCAAGAATTTGGAGAGGTGAAAATTTAGGGAAATACGGTTGAAATTTGCTTGGTACAGAAAGAGCCGAAGTAAGTATCTCCTACACGAATTGCGGCACTCACTGGTACAAATTGCTGCTTACTACAGTTTTAGAGGTTTGTTTTGGAATCTTTGTTAGCTTACCTCCACGAATTGCGGCAATTCTGTGATTACAAATTGCTGGTCTTTGAATAGGTTCGTTTTACACGAATTTACAAATTTCTGCTTACTACAGTTTTTGAATAGGCTGTGACTAAGGATGAACACTCACCGGTGTATATATATATACGGTTGAAATTTGCTTGGTACAGAAAGAGCCGAAGTAAGTATCTCCTACACGAATTGCGGCACTCACTTGTACAAATTGCTGCTTACTACAGTTTTAGAGGTTCGTTTTGGAATCTTTGATAGCTTACCTCCACGAATTGCGGCAATTCTGTGATTACAAATTGCTGGTCTTTGAATAGGTTCGTTTTACACGAATTTACAAATTGCTGCTTACTATAGTTTTTGAATAGGCTGTGATTAAGGATGAACACTCACTGGTGTATATATATATATATATATATATATATATATATATATATTGCACTTTTATGAAAAGCAGTATAGAATATGACCTATTCAAAAATCTTTGTATTTATTAACATACAACTAGATTAAAAAGAAAATTAGATATCTTAAATACATGTATTCTGTGGGAAATAAAAAACATCCCAAAGAAAGTATTTATGAGTATCTACTATCCATTATTGTAGTAAACCATTTATGATTATTTATTATTATTGTATAATAATATAAATTCTTGCCAGAAACCTTGATACGCGAGAAATCATAGACAAATAATACTCTAGGAACTGGTTTAGGAAAACCATCACCATTCCTATAGTGCTCTGTCACCGAGAACTGCAAGAAAGATAATTTAAGTATATATATTGCACTTTTACGAAAAGCAGTATAGAATATGACCTATTCAAAAATCTTTGTATTTATTAACATACATCTAGATTAAAAAGAAAATTAGATATCTTAAATACATCTATTCTGTGGGAAATAAAAAAACATCCCAAAGAAAGTATTTATGAGTATCTACTATCCATTATTGTAGTAAACCATTTATGATTATTGATTATTATTGTATAATAATATAAATTCTTGCCAGAAACCTTAATAGGTGAGAAATCATAGACAAATAATACTCCAGGAACTGGTTTAGGATAACCATCACCATTCCTATAGTGCTCTGTCACCGAGAACTGCAAGAAAGATAATTTAAGTATTTTACTTTGAACTTGATTAGATTTTTAGGAATTTCAAGATAACAGTACCTGATTTGTGTGAGTTTTATGTCCAGTTAAATGAGTGTAGATAGTTGGAACAACCTGATAATATCAAGTAATTTATAAATAATTTTACGACCGTGGAAGGTTTAAGTAGAACAAAATAACAACAGCAACAACAAAATAATAAATGAGTAATGGTATTTCCTTGTTACTTTGGTTTGTTATTTCCTTGTTACTTTGGTTTGTTTTGAAGTAAATTATAAGATAAATATTTTGTTTAATTTTTAGTATTAGTTTTTCTGAAATAATTTTTGTTTAATGTTTTGGCAGATAAATATTTTAGTATTAGTTTTTTTTTCAGTACTAAACTTTTTGTGGTATTGAAAAACCTTGGTACCATGAAGGTTTGTGATCCTGTATGAAACTTTGAGCGAAGGTATGATTGGCTGAATTTGATTACGGTCCATATGTTTAAGAGATCTTCTACCTCCAAAATCTTGTGTTTCCATATTCCTAATCACCCTCTAACATCGTAGAGTACATAGATATACATTTGTACTGTTAACTGACATATCATATTGAAGACGACAAATTAGCACTCTAACTTCATTGTTTGCTTAACCGAGTTAAAGTACTTATTTTATTAAAATACTCACTACCTTTTACTATGTTCAGGCATATATGACAAACAATATGTATCATATTGATTTAAATAAATCACCTTCAATGATCAATGATGAGGAACCATTTGAAGATCGTGACGATAATAAGCATGTGGTATTAACGTCAATCTTTGATAAGGTAATCATTTTCATATACAATAATGGATAAAGATTTTTTTTTTCTAATGATAATTCTACTATGATCAATCATGCTAACTAATTTATTTCACATATTCAGAAAAATGAGATGCAAAATATATTTCCTATTGATTTGAATGCAATGCCATTGTGTAGTAATGACAAGCAACTATATGAAGATCTTGTTGATCATGAAGAAATTATATCAACATCGCAGTCAAACTTCCGTACGGTAAATTTCTCTACAATGTTATAATTTCCTATTTAATTTGTATGTATGTCAAATTTATGTTTAATTTTTTATATTTACGATACAAGATTATTCGACGGTCAGATGAATAAGTTTCTAATGATATTTGCACTAACATGTTTAGAATCCGGTTGAAGCAATATGTAAAGAACTTCCAAGATCATCAGTAGGTGCTGCACAATTTGAAGAAACTTCAAAAAAGACTCTAACTAACGATAAAGGTGACTCGTTTACCAAAATCAACAATCGTATAATATATTAGTACAAATTATTTTTTTTCACTTTTATTATAAGTTTTTGTGATGTTTTTAAATTTATGACGAATAAATTTATTTGTCTTCACCTCTGCAGTTGATATGCACTGTATTGATCTGAATGCATTGTAGGATCTAGAATAACCCTAGAGGGGGGGGGGTGAATAGGGTTATGACAAATTTTCTTGATTTAAACAGATTCAATCACAGAAACAAATAGCAGATAAGTAAATATGCAGAAAAGTAAATCACACACAAAATTTACCCAGCTTCGGCAAACCCTGCCTACTGCTGCATTCCCAGATTTCTATTAGAATTAAACAGTCTCACGCTTACAAACACTCTCACAGACTCGCAGACACTCGCAGACACGCTCCCGCTCACAAACACTCTACTAGACTCGCAAACACTCGCTCCCGCTCACAAACACTCTAATAGACTCGCAACCCCTGCTCCCGCCTATAGAGCTTCGTTTACTCGCGAACTCTGCTCCCGCCTATAGAGCTTCGCTTACTCGCGAACTCTGCTCCCGCACTCTGCTCCCGCCTGTAGAATTTTGCAAACTCGCAACCCCTGCTCACTGAACTAATTCTAACTAGACAATCTGACAACACCTAAACCCTAGGTGGTGATTAACCCTGCTTTTGATTTGAAAATTAAAAACAAACTGCTGATTTAAAACCGGAGCAAAAATTTAAATATAGACTTGATTAAACAATTTTTTGCTCGATAAAAATTCGATTTGAAAATTTAAAAGTAATGAAAAATATTAATCAAAATTTTCAAATCCTAAGTTTAAAAGCTTTTTAAAAATTTAAAAAACTAATAAAGAAAAGCTTTTAAAACCTTTTTTTTTTTAAATCAAACCCCTTTTAAAAACTTTAATTAATTAACCCTTTAAAAAAAAACTTAACCTAACCAACTAAGCCCAATAGAAAACCGGCCGCCTTTATTCATTCTTTCACGCGATTCTTTTCTCTTCTGGAAAAATAAAAATGGCGACTTCCTCTGATCAATTAAATTGCGTTCGTTCCTTTGATGCTTGCTAGAGTTTCGGCCTTGCTTCTTTGAGATTTATGAGGGTTTTGTGCAATTTAGGGCTTCGATCCCTATTCTCCAGACTTGATGATTTGGGTATTTTTCACCCTTGTGAGTGCTCGGCTTTACTTGAGAATGTGATTCGTGCTTGCTTCGGCCTTGCACGCTCCTTGGGATTACTGAGAATCGTTCGTTCCTTCAATCTGGAAATTAGGGCTTGCGAGAAGAGGGCTTTCGTTCGATTGTGAGATTTGTTAGGGCTTTTCGAAGCTTCGATACTATTTCGATCGTTGTTGGATATTTGCAAGGTTGCCTGGTTCGATCGATTTTGAGATGCTGTCTTCCGTAGCTTCGATGAGTTCGATAATTGCTTCAGGTTAGATTTTTTATCACTGTTGCTCTTCAATTTTTTTTATTCGAACTCCTATGGATATGCCGATGATGATTGGGGTTATTTTGCGTTTGTATGATTTGTCGTTGAAGCTCATGGCCGATGATGATTTTCTTGGGTTGAATTTATATGGGTTCGATACCCTGTTTTCTCGTTCGTCTGAATATATTTGAATTTGTCAATATTTTTGCTCTGCCGCTTGATGATACTTGAACGATTGAGATGTTTTCTGACCTTTTCCCATAATCGTATATACTCGTATATTTTATACGTGTTCTCCACGGCTTTGAATCTGGACTTGATTTTGGTTCCTTGATTGCTTGGTTATCACGTTACTGTTTGATTTTGTGTAGACTTGATTGAATTTGTAGACTTCAGCCTTGTGATGCTTATGCACTTCTCTATTGAACTGTCTGCATGCATTTGCCTTGTTGAACTTGGTTGATCATTTTGTATGTAGCAGTTGCTTGGTGGCACTGTGCACATTTCATCACTTGGTAGCAACTGTAGTTTCTGATGTTGGAGTTGCATTTGTGATATTGTTGTCAGTAGTTCATCATGTTGCTCTGTCCAGTTTTGGTTTGTGAGTTGCATATGCTAGTTTGGATTCTGTTGCCTCTTGTACATGCTTGCTTTTGATCGAGACTATTTGCATACCTTGTGCACTCGAGTTGGCGAGGCAGTGCACACGTGCATACGTGTGTACTGCAGCCACTCGTAATTCCCTATCCCTGATATAAATACTGATATGCACAGATACTACACAATTAAAAATGATGATAGCAACCCGTATATCTGAGGCAAACAATGTTTTCAACATCATAGTTTATTTTGAATTTCAGAAATATTTCTTTTTCAATTTTACTGCGTTTGAAAATATTTTTGCAGATTGCTCAAATGCTGGAATCCGGACTGTAATATAGTTGAAGATCAAATATGAGTGTGAGCGAAATGTAGTGAGGAAATGATGTAAAATCGAGTTGTGATGTATTCAGAAAAATGTACAGTTATTGTGAGAGTGTGAGTGTGTACTATTCAAAAACTTTGTAATGACAATGATATGAATAAAATTTCTTTTTGAATTCCAAATTCCGTTGTTATTTAATTTTATTCAGTATATTGTCATTTATTCTGTGAAGTATGAAATAGTACAATATCAAATACATTTGTATGAATATATATGTTTATTATCATCAAACAAAAACTATATAACGATCATATAATCGCATATTCCACAATCTCCCCCTTTTGATGATAACAAACATATATTTAAGATTTTGATCATGTGAAATGTATTTGATCATTCAATTTTGCTCCCCCTATTTGAATGCTTCCTATTTTCTCAAAACTCCCCCTTTATAAATGCATAGAAGCTCCCCCTTCATCAATGCATAGTCAAATAAATAGACAAATAAAATTTGACTTCTTTGCTTGATTTTATTTGATAAAATCTTAACTTTTCTCTCCCCCTTTTGTTATCAGCAAAAGAATAACAGTGTTATAAAAATAGAGATGAAGTGACAGACATAAATCTAACATTAACATCAATTGAATATAAATATCAAATTTCAATAAAAATCAAACAAAAATCATAATTATTCTCGTTAGACGCATATTCCACTTTCAGAAATGGTGGAGATAAAATCATCAAAAATCATACAGTTTTGTCTATTTGCGGTATATTTATTTCAGGAAATTTGAATATCTACGAACCATGCATAACCGTTAGGACTTTTAAATGAGATTAGTAGTATTCACATTTTAAAAAAAATGCAAGTATCTTCTAACCACGCATAACCGTGAGGACTTTTAAATGGGATTAGAATCAACTTGTTAGTTTAAAAACTCAATTTTGATACGCGTTCCATACATGCATAACCGTGAGGACTTTTAAATGAGTATGGAAGCACATAATCAAAAATCCAAGTAATTCACCCATGCATGACCGTGAGGACTTTTAAATGAGAGTGAATACTTTGGATATTATTTTTATTAAAGCACAAATGACTTCTTTCACAAATCTGAAGATATTGTAAATTGAAGAACAAATGATCTCCTTTGTAAACTACCACAAATTTACATACTATATGAAGTTTTGATGAGTTATGGTCGGTAGAAAAGATGATAGAAATAGAAATGGTCATGGAATTTTTACCCAACGAAAAATTTTTATAACTCTTGTTATGAAATTCTAAAGAAATTCTTCTAAATATACTGTCTTGAGTAATGTATGAAAAATATCGACACTCATCACTTTTTCTATTCACTATTGATCTTTTCGATAACCATTAGGGAGTTTGATAAGTCAACATAGTCATTTAAAATCAAATTCAAGAATGATTATAAAATCAAATTTTCAAAATGTCTGCTCTGAAAATATGAAAAAGAGATGATTTTCTCAAAGGGGTTTTATAAGAGGAAAATCTGCTAAAATAAAAATTATTTCAAGTGAAAAATATGCAGATATTTTCTATGAAAGAAATGATGCAATTAATAAGAATCACTTTCAACTCTTACTTTTTCTATCAACTAGATTACCAGTGATCCTCATCCGAGTTTTTCAATTTTATTCCAAATTATCACAAATTCACTTTGATAGATCAGACCATGAAGTGAGTACCATAAACAGAGTTAGCAACATTTTTGAATTTGAATTGAAGCAGTGTAAATAATCGAAACTCGTGAGTAAAGCCAAAATCAAAAGTATTATCATCCAAAAAATAATAATTCGGAAAGGATTTTCAAGCATAGTGTTATTGACATGATTGGCCAACAGTTTTGAATAAATCAGAGTCAAAAATTATTATCTCAATATTGACTGATTTTGATTCAATATTATGGTGCAGATAATCACCTTTGATATACCGTTCAAATATACCAATACCTGTTTTACCTTTACGATATTTCTCAAAGTTGTTCATGGTGATTCTGTCACCTTTACGTTGGGCTGAGGATCTCGCTTAGTCATCCGTTGTGTCCTTAGAACAGTCTGAGTCCGAGTAACACTATTATTGTTCCTCTGCTTGCCATCTCACCTGCACGAAAAGATTTATGTGACCTATATAGGTCCATGATTGTTAGTGGCAGAAAAATAACGAATAGTTTTGTGGAGACCCATTTTAACAAGTTTTGTACTCTTTGAATAATCAAAAATTCAGACTTTTTGGTTAAGAGATAAACCTATGTAAATCAAGAAGAATCATCAATCAACAATAACGAATTCCATTCAAGCTTGCAAATTCATTTGGTTCAAGTAAATCTATGTGAATTGACTCAAGGACCCTTGATGTGCTAGCAAAGTCTTTATCAATTATACTTGCGGTTGTCTTCCATGATCACAATTCAATTCTCTAAAATTCTCTAGGCTAAGGAGCTTCAAATTATCACTTGTTATATGTCTAGAACAGCCAAAAACTTGAAACCATTCTAGTTACTCCCTAGCCTGCCAACAAATCTATATAGAGAGAGGGAGGGAGGACCTAGAGTAACTCGTAGGTCCAATGACATTAGTAACAGAAGCATTGTGAATATACACTCCCTTTGGAATCCAAACTTGTTTTGTATTTTTATTCTTGTTCCAATAGATATTGAGTTTGTTTGTAAAATTCTTAGGAACCCAAACTTGTATAAATTTTGTGTTCTTGTTCCTATGACTACAATTTTCAATATGATGTCCAATTATTTCACATTCAGTAAAGATGCCCTTTCCTTTTGCACTATCGTCAACCTGTGGTTTACCAAAACCTAGCCCTTTTCGGTTGTTAGCAAACAGTTGATTGCCTAATAACATATTGAATGATTTTTCTCCTCTAGAAAAGTTATTCAGTGATTTCTCAAGATCTAGGACTTTGGTTTTCAGTGTTGAGTTTTCAGACACAAGTGTAGTGCATCTATTTATAAAATCCTTTTTCCTAGTCTCAATAATTTCCTTTAGATTCAGATTTTCTTTTTCAAGATCCTCGAAGCTATTTTTCAGTTTAGATAATTCTGAATCTAAAGCTTTACAGTTTTTACATTCTAAGTTTTGAATTTTTTCAAGTTCAAATTCTAACCTAAAATTTTCACGGGCAAGTTCTTTCCTATCAGATTTCAGTTTTTCATTTTTAGAATCAAGAGCTTCAACAGTTTTAGTAAGATCGAGGCACAAATAAACAAGATCTTTATAAGAATAGTTTCTTACCTCATTATCCTTTGAGCTTGCTTCTGAATCTGATCTTGATTCCACTGAGCTTTCTTCTGAATCTGATCTTGCCGTAAGACACAAGTTAGCCTCCTCTGAGTTATCATTCGAAACTTCCTCTCCTTCTTCATCATCCCAAGTTGCTGCAAAGACCTTCTTCTTCTTTTTCTTTCCTTTGTTGTTTTTGAGAAGTGGGCAGTTTGGTTTGATGTGGCCAGGCTTATTGCAGTTATAACAGGTCAATTCATTATCGGAACTGTCAGAATCTTTTGACCTATTACCATTTGTTTTCTTCTTGCGTGACCCGAATCTTGACCATTTTCTAAAATTATTGACAGCCATTGCAAGTTCTTCAATTATATCTTCTACTTCATCATCGCTCTCTTCTCTGCTCTTTAAGGCAATCGTCTTCTTCTTTGGTTCGGAATTGATGCGTTCCTCCTTTGCTTTCAACTCAAGCTCATACGTCATTAAATTTCCGATCAAATCCTCCATGCGTAGTTTACTCAAATCTTTTGATTCTTGTATTGCCGTGACTTTTGCCTCAAAGTTCATTGGTAAGACTCGTAGAATCTTCCTCACTAGCTCTACTTCAGAGAATACCTTTCCAAGCGCTCTAGCATTGTACACCAAGGTTGAGAAGCGTCCAAACATATCCTTTATGCTCTCGCCTTTGTCCATCACAAAGTTCTCGTATTCATTGCTGAACAGGGCTAGACGAGACTCTTTGACTTGAGAAGTTCCTTCGTGTGTCACCTCCAAAGTATGCCAAATTTCCTGTGCTGTTTTACAATGAGAAATTCTATTAAATTCAGTTTTATCAAGAGCACAGATAAGAGCATTCATGGCCTTAGCATTAGTGGTTTTCAACTTCTTATCATTAGCATCCCACCTATCTCTCGGTTTAGGAATCTCAGTATCACCAATAGTTATAGTGGGAGGTGTATAGCCAGTTTCAATAATATCCCAAACATCATAATCAACAGAACTAAGATAAATACTCATCCTAACTTTCCAGTAAGCATAATCATTACCATTAAACATCGGTGGCCTAGCAATAGATTGCCCCTCAGAAAAAGCATTATTCGATGAATTCATGACTCTAGAGTTAAAGTAAAAAAACCTGGCTCTGATACCACTTGTAGGATCTAGAATAACCCTAGAGGGGGGGGTGAATAGGGTTATGACAAATTTTCTTGATTTAAACAGATTCAATCACAGAAACAAATAGCAGATAAGTAAATATGCAGAAAAGTAAATCACACACAAAATTTACCCAGCTTCGGCAAACCCTGCCTACTGCTGCATTCCCAGATTTCTATTAGAATTAAACAGTCTCACGCTTACAAACACTCTCACAGACTCGCAGACACTCGCAGACACGCTCCCGCTCACAAACACTCTACTAGACTCGCAAACACTCGCTCCCGCTCACAAACACTCTAATAGACTCGCAACCCCTGCTCCCGCCTATAGAGCTTCGTTTACTCGCGAACTCTGCTCCCGCCTATAGAGCTTCGCTTACTCGCGAACTCTGCTCCCGCACTCTGCTCCCGCCTGTAGAATTTTGCAAACTCGCAACCCCTGCTCACTGAACTAATTCTAACTAGACAATCTGACAACACCTAAACCCTAGGTGGTGATTAACCCTGCTTTTGATTTGAAAATTAAAAACAAACTGCTGATTTAAAACCGGAGCAAAAATTTAAATATAGACTTGATTAAACAATTTTTTGCTCGATAAAAATTCGATTTGAAAATTTAAAAGTAATGAAAAATATTAATCAAAATTTTCAAATCCTAAGTTTAAAAGCTTTTTAAAAATTTAAAAAACTAATAAAGAAAAGCTTTTAAAACCTTTTTTTTTTTTTAATCAAACCCCTTTTAAAAACTTTAATTAATTAACCCTTTAAAAAAAAACTTAACCTAACCAACTAAGCCCAATAGAAAACCGGCCGCCTTTATTCATTCTTTCACGCGATTCTTTTCTCTTCTGGAAAAATAAAAATGGCGACTTCCTCTGATCAATTAAATTGCGTTCGTTCCTTTGATGCTTGCTAGAGTTTCGGCCTTGCTTCTTTGAGATTTATGAGGGTTTTGTGCAATTTAGGGCTTCGATCCCTATTCTCCAGACTTGATGATTTGGGTATTTTTCACCCTTGTGAGTGCTCGGCTTTACTTGAGAATGTGATTCGTGCTTGCTTCGGCCTTGCACGCTCCTTGGGATTACTGAGAATCGTTCGTTCCTTCAATCTGGAAATTAGGGCTTGCGAGAAGAGGGCTTTCGTTCGATTGTGAGATTTGTTAGGGCTTTTCGAAGCTTCGATACTATTTCGATCGTTGTTGGATATTTGCAAGGTTGCCTGGTTCGATCGATTTTGAGATGCTGTCTTCCGTAGCTTCGATGAGTTCGATAATTGCTTCAGGTTAGATTTTTTATCACTGTTGCTCTTCAATTTTTTTTATTCGAACTCCTATGGATATGCCGATGATGATTGGGGTTATTTTGCGTTTGTATGATTTGTCGTTGAAGCTCATGGCCGATGATGATTTTCTTGGGTTGAATTTATATGGGTTCGATACCCTGTTTTCTCGTTCGTCTGAATATATTTGAATTTGTCAATATTTTTGCTCTGCCGCTTGATGATACTTGAACGATTGAGATGTTTTCTGACCTTTTCCCATAATCGTATATACTCGTATATTTTATACGTGTTCTCCACGGCTTTGAATCTGGACTTGATTTTGGTTCCTTGATTGCTTGGTTATCACGTTACTGTTTGATTTTGTGTAGACTTGATTGAATTTGTAGACTTCAGCCTTGTGATGCTTATGCACTTCTCTATTGAACTGTCTGCATGCATTTGCCTTGTTGAACTTGGTTGATCATTTTGTATGTAGCAGTTGCTTGGTGGCACTGTGCACATTTCATCACTTGGTAGCAACTGTAGTTTCTGATGTTGGAGTTGCATTTGTGATATTGTTGTCAGTAGTTCATCATGTTGCTCTGTCCAGTTTTGGTTTGTGAGTTGCATATGCTAGTTTGGATTCTGTTGCCTCTTGTACATGCTTGCTTTTGATCGAGACTATTTGCATACCTTGTGCACTCGAGTTGGCGAGGCAGTGCACACGTGCATACGTGTGTACTGCAGCCACTCGTAATTCCCTGTCCCTGATATAAATACTGATATGCACAGATACTACACAATTAAAAATGATGATAGCAACCCGTATATCTGAGGCAAACAATGTTTTCAACATCATAGTTTATTTTGAATTTCAGAAATATTTCTTTTTCAATTTTACTGCGTTTGAAAATATTTTTGCAGATTGCTCAAATGCTGGAATCCGGACTGTAATATAGTTGAAGATCAAATATGAGTGTGAGCGAAATGTAGTGAGGAAATGATGTAAAATCGAGTTGTGATGTATTCAGAAAAATGTACAGTTATTGTGAGAGTGTGAGTGTGTACTATTCAAAAACTTTGTAATGACAATGATATGAATAAAATTTCTTTTTGAATTCCAAATTCCGTTGTTATTTAATTTTATTCAGTATATTGTCATTTATTCTGTGAAGTATGAAATAGTACAATATCAAATACATTTGTATGAATATATATGTTTATTATCATCAAACAAAAACTATATAATGATCATATAATCGCATATTCCACATGCATCACCTTTGCTTGACAATGAGGAGCAGTCAATATCAGGTTATGTCGATAATATGCAAGCAGTGTCAACGACAAACGTAAAGGTGAACTTCCATATTATAATTTTTTCCACATTTACCGTTATTTTTATTTTAATGTTTAATTTTTACAGTAATCAAACATATTAATATAATATAAATATTTAATTACAATTTGCTAGTTTATGTCCCATATTACCCTTTTCCTTACTTTTTAAATTGCTCTATAATTGCTTAGATGTCACATGATGTACTACGTCAGCCTATCCTCATAGAAGATCCATTATCGTTATCTGATGCTTTGAATAGAGATTTTGTTCCTTTTGATGTATCCAACAAGGTTGATTTATTCACCCATTCCGGTTCAATTTCACACGATGTTTTAAAAGAGTCAGTTGATGCAATTTGTCCTTTAGACTTATCATGCACCTTACAAAGGTATATAATGCTACATTTACTTATAACATGCAAACAAAAGATTACTACTCTTACTATTTTTGACTTATTTTTTAATTGGATGTACATATTTTTACACTAGAGACTCGCCTGTATTTCGTCAATATGAGAAAATGATGGCTAAATATAATGAAAATCGGTCATCCAACCAACGAGCTAGACGTTTGAGAGAAACTGATCAACAAAAACAACATAGAAGAGCAATTGATGCAGCAAGATATAAACAAAAGGGAACTCATGTCAAATCCTCAAACATCAACACTACAATGCTAGTTTCAAAAGTTACAAATGCTCACAAATTTATAAGCTCATGCCAAAATATTAATTGGGCAAGTTGTCAAACTTGTTCTCGATTTTTTCCGGATTTAATTGTTACATCAAGTACATGCTCTTATTGTCGTACTGAAAAACCATAGCATGGCCTTCCCTACAAGTTTAGTTCTCAAAATCTAATGGAACCCGGTCCTGTTCCACCTGAATTATCATGCCTTACTAACTTGGAGCGAATGCGCGCATTCATCCAGTAATGTTAGTTTATCGTTTTAAAGGACAACAATATAAATATAGTGGAAATATTATTAATTTCCCTCAGGATATCAATGCAATAGCACATTCTCTCCCTTTCACACCAAATGAATTATCAGCAGTATTAGTTGTCAATAGAAGTGGAACGAATGAAAGTCAAGAGTTTCGCGTAAGACGTGAACATGTAAGAAAGGCACTACTTTGGCTTAAATCTAATAATATATTTTATTCCGATGTGCACATTAATGAAGAATCTCTCCATGAGTTACCAGAGGATGGTGTACCTTTAAATCTTCCTCATATTCAAGATAATTCGCAAACTCAAATTCACAACGACGATTTTCATGGACCTCTAGAATTTGAAAGCGAAATAACTCACATCGGGTGCAGCCACGGCTGTAGTACAACCGAACCACCAAGCCTATCTATTATCCTTTTTGCAAAATAAAGAAATAAATGAAACAGTTGTTCAGATGCCTATTTCTTCTGTTGCTATTGATGAGTTTAATACTCCTGGATATATCTCGATGGCATTTCCAACATTATTTCCTTTAGGTAATGCTGATTTATGACAAGCACGACCACGGAAAATTAGACCCTTGGAATATTTTTAATTTTTAATGAAATATCATGATCAAAGGTTTGCAAAAGATTCTAGATTTAGATATTTTGCGTACAATTCAATTAGTAGGTGGCGTGCATTAGATATTGGTAGCATATACGTACAAAAAAACCCGGATGATGGGAATTTATCTATAAATGATATCCATGAAATGTTAAAATCGGGAGATAAGCAGTTATCCCAACACATTTCTTACTATGCAAAAGGCATTCGTGGAAGTCGTTCTTACTGGTCTGCAAGATTAAAAGAGCTTACAGCTATGGTCAAACAGTTAGGTGCGCCAACTATATTTTTCACATTAAGTTCAGTAGATTTGCAATGGCCAGAACTTTACAAACTTCTTGATCAAACAAATGAATTGCAAAAATTAAGCTACAGTGAACAAATAAAAAGAAAGGCACAGTTATTAAATGAAAATCCACTTGTTGCTGCATGGTTTTTCCAAGCAAGGGTTAAAACTTTTGTACTATATTTTTTGACACTAGAATTTTCTGTTAAGGACTATTGGTATCGTTTTGAATGGCAAAATCGTGGAAGTGGACATATCCATGGCTTTTTGTGGTTACATGATGCACCAGATGTATCTTCTGTTACCGAAAATTCATATGTAAATTCTACAATTATTGAATATTTTGATCGTCTTGTTTGTACAATAAACCCAAATATGGGTGGACCTTCACGGGAACAAGTGCATCCATGTTCACAAGTTATTCCACCCGATGTAAATTTGGATATGGACGACGAGGATTATGGAAATCTAGTTACTTGGGTCATGCGTCATTCAAGGTGTGGAAACTACTGTTTGCGAGTACATAGAACAACCAAACAATTGACATGTCGCTTTAAATATCCGTTTGACGTGCTTCCACAATCTAAAATTATAGAAGATCCTCCAAATAGTAAAATCTTTCGATTTATTTCAAAACGTAATGATCCTTTGATCTGCTCACATAATAGAAAAGTACTTCAGGTTTGGCGTGCTAATATTGATTGGTCTCCTATGTTATCTGTGCATGCTGTGGTAAATTATATTGGAAAATATGCAGCAAAATCTAAACCAGTTTCAAAGAGCTTTACAGACACATTCAGAACAATAGTTGAAAATAGCCATCGACCTTGTCAAACATCAACTTCCGCAATCAAGAAACTACTTCTGAAGAGTGTATCCGAACGAGACATTTCTGCATAAGAGGTATGTCATCTTATCATGTCTTACCCTCTAGTAAGTTCATCTAGAACAATAGTGCAACTTAACGTAACTGAAAAAACATGTTATCAATAATAATTCGACGTCGAAATACAACAATAGATGAAGATACCGTTGATTCGGACCCAAATTTTATTACAAGGTATATGGATCGACCAAGCGAACTTGAAAACCATTCACTACTTGATATGGCAAAAAACTTCAGTTACTATAATAAAGGGTGGCATAAGTTTCGAAAAGAGGCAATTGTACGAATAGTACCGGATCTAAGTAGCAATATTCCTCCACTCAGTGAAAAGTGGGAATTTTATTGCAAACAACAGGTAATGCACCTTCTCTGTATTTTATTAGATAAAATTTTACAAATATTAATGATAAACTTTGATAATTAAAAACTACATTGATTTTTATTATATTTAAAATATGAAATCATACTTAAACTTGTTTTTTAATATGAATACAGGTACTACTACGTCATCACTATAGAAATCTTAATGAAGCAAAAGGAAACTTTGATGCTTGGTCTGATAGATATGTTAATTTAGGTTTGATTCAACATCAATCACTCCCAGATGCTGTAGAAGATGATTTCGAAGATGATAGTATAAACAATGATGTAGAAGAAAATCAAAAGGAAGAATGGATGATAGCAGCCGCGATGGGTCCAATGTTTGTTTCAGGAGAGGAAATAGAAATGGGCTTTAGAGAATTCGATACTTTGCATAATTGGAATGAAGCACTTCAAAGATACCCTAATATAAATATTGAACGTAATTTTATCCATACCAATTTACGTTCAATTATGGAACATGAAAGTGAGATCATAAACAGTTCAAATGTTGTTCCTTTTGAGAGCTTGTCTACATAATAGAGGATTGCACATAATGTGATATTTAAAGCAATATCTAAAGGTAAATCAATTCGAATGATTATTTGCGGTGGTGCTGGTACAGGAAAATCAACGCTTGTAAATGCCATTGTTCGAACAATTGTTACTCATTTTGGAACCAGCAAAGCAGTTCGCATTATGGCTCCAACAGGAGTGGTTGCATTTAATATTGGTGGTAGCACAATTCATCATGAACTTCAAATATCCACGAAAAGAAAATCAACATACAAAGAACTATCATCAGAGCAATGTCATCGTATGCAAGATGAATTTAAAAATACAAAGTTGATTATAATAGATGAATATAGTATGATTGGTAGAACAATGATGGGAAATATTGATTTACGGTGTCGTGATATTTATTCAATAAATGACTTATTCTGTAGCATTTCGATTGTCTTAGTTGGTGATATGCGACAACTACCTCCTGTTTGTGATAGTTCGTTATACTTGAAAGGTGGTAATCTCTTACAACAGCGTGGTGGACTTGCATATCTGAGTTTTGATAAGTGTGTAAGACTATCATGTATATTCCGTCAAGTTGGAGATGAGCAAGCACCTTTAAGAGGAGCTTTAGAAAGACTGAGTAGAGGTGCATCTAATTTAGATGATTGGAATCTTTTCAAAACCAGAGATTGGTCAATTTTATCGAACAAAGAGAAGGAAACCTTTAAGAATGCTCTTTGTCTTTTTCCAACAAGAATTGCTGCTAACGAACATAACAAAAATCGTTTGATTCAACTTGGAAAACCTATTGCACGCATTCCTTCTTTCAATAACTGTGAAGCAGCATCTAATGCTTCGGTTGATGATGCAAAAGGTTTAGAACGATGTATTTATCTTTCTGTAGGTGCTCGAGTGATGTTACGATCTAATCTTTCAGTGCAAAATGGATTGCTTAATGGTGCAATGGGTACTGTTATGGATATTGTATATTCACAGTCATCAAGTTCTCCTAACGATCTACCGCTAGCGGTCATAGTCGATTTTGATAAATACCGTGGTACTCCATTTCGTGAGGGAACAAATATTATTCCAGTAACTCCGCAAACAGTAAATTGGGAAACTTCTTCTGGTACAACTTGTATGAGAACACAATTACCTTTAGCTCTATGTTGGGCAATAACAATACATAAAAGTCAAGGAATGACTCTTGATCAAGCAATCATTAATATCGGCGATCGAGAAAGTCTTGGTTTAACGTTTGTTGCATTATCAAGAACTAGAAAATTAAAGGATCTTGCTTTCAATCCTATGTTTACTTTTGAAAGACTTGCATAGATTGGAAGATCCAAAGGCCTGCCATTTAGATTATTAGAGGAAGAACGTTTGAATGCAATGTCTGTTGAATAAATGGTAAGTAAAAACAACTATTATCATCACAATTTTTGTACTGCTCAATATCATGGTATAACTTGCATTTTTTCAAAGTGTAAATTAGTTTGTGGTTTTCAATTTATTTATATGAATTAAATCATTTACTGTTTTCCCCATTGTCAATTTTTGTAGATTTTCGCGGCACAACTCTAATATTTCAGAATCAAAGTATGTTTTCCATTTTTTTTATTTTACTAAAATATGGAGTAATAATTAGGTATGCAAGTACAAAACTTGTTATCTATAACGTTATGACTTGGACATATCTGACTCTGTACCACGCAAGTAACTATTGCAGCAAAAAGAAAAACAATATATTTAATCCCATATACTTATGTGTTTGAATATGATTTCACCAATTTGTTTTGAATAAGCTTAAATCCTTCTTGAGCTATAGATCCTTTCTTTGCACTAACTCGATCTTATTTAAAACAACTATGGACATAAGACATTCTTTTATGAATTCATTTCCAACTTGCATCTCACTGTGGAAAAAAAGGCTGTTAAGATATAATTATTATATGTTCAGAAAATAAGTCAAAAATATTTTAATATTTTGGTTTTCCATTTTACAATAGTTTCATATTGTATAATTACTTGGACTCTAAGGAGTGTGGCTATAAATACTAGTTATAAATTGAATAACAATCATCAAGTTATTATAAATTCATTACCAATATTCAGTAAACTCCTTTTCAAAATTTCATGCTTTCCATGATTATAGAAATACAGAGGGAAACTGGTTATTTCCTAAAGTAGAATGATGCAAAAGTAATTCCCTGGAAAACAAGTTAGAAACATAAAATGTGAAATTGTATACTGAACATGGAAAATCTTATTTATGCAGGTGTACCTTCCGGAAAACACTCCAGAGCCAATGAAACCATACAGAGAAGACGAGCTCATCCATTTACAAGGCAACGATGTCCATCGTAAGCTGGAAGAGTGGGATCGCATCTACAATTATGCATACTACAACGATCTTGCTAATCCGGATAAAGGCATTACTAGGCCTGTTCTAGGTGGTTCTAATGAATATCCTTATCAGAGCAGAGGAAAAACTGGTCGAGCTCCAAGTATTAATGGTAATAGATATATGTTAATAACGTATCATCTGTCAAATTAAAATGTATAGAACTGCTTTTAGGTGCATTCATGATACACATATGACTGATCATGTCACTAGTGTGCAAAACCCCTCATTTCGTCTAGTAAGTAAAGAAATGAGCGTAAGCGATGCAACTTGTATTGGTAAATTAGTTTCTAGTTTTAGTACTCCATTTTTATAAATAAACCCATCACCTAGTGCGTGGAAATGACCAATGTGAAAGTATGCCGTTTAGCTGAGTGAATCTGAGTAATGAGAAACCAGGAAAAATAATTATGGTTTATGCTTGTAAGTTCAAGGTCTTTCTTTGATTGCAGATCCAAACACCGAGAGCAGACTGAATGATATTGTAGGCCTCCACATATATGTACCTCGAGATGAGCGGTTTGGTCATCTAAAAATGTCAGATTTTCTTGGTTACTCACTCAAATCATTAGCTCTATCTACCATCCCAAAACTTAGAGCAAAATTTGATGACACTGCTGAAGTGTTTGACTCGATGGAAGATGTAATGAAACTATTCAAAGGCGGTCCTGCTCTTCCAAAAACTCATTTTCTTGACTGTATTCGAGAAAATAATCCATTAGTTCACTTGCAGAACTTGAAATTTGAAATATGAACTTCAGCACTTTTCGAAAGACAAGATTAGACCACGCTAAAATTAGTTCACTAATTTATATTCAAGAAAATTCTGATGTTTAAACACATTGAACCTTTAGATTGGAGTTCTCGAATAAGATTTGAAGTTCATATCCAATAAGTCGTTTTGGCTAATACTGATTAGGCTTGCATCTAATCGCATCTTGTCATTTATATTACTGCATGACAATGAGAGTTTTTTCAACCTTGATGACAGCACCAGTCAATCATATACAACCAACTCTATTAACTGCTAAATAGAGATAGAGATGACTAGATTATTGAATATCATGGGTCACGGTTGAAATTGCTGAGATGTTCGCTCCTCTAGGCTCTAAAATATACATGATCTATTTTTGCCCAAGCATTGAATATGTCAAGAGACTAGACATAAAAAGGAAAAAAAAGAAACACAACCAGTTTATAAGTTGATTCAAATATATGTATGTATGTGCATGTGTGTGTGTATTTAATATGTCACTCACTTTGTGTTGCAATCTGTTCGACTAGACTGATCGACCGTTAAAATCTGCCAACCCATTTGACCATCAACTGCTGCAAGGAAAGGATAGAATGGCCATGGTGTCATTTAAATTATACTTGTTTTGTTAGTTTGATATACAAATGCATCTAAAACATAACAAGAAATTAGGATATCTCACACTTCATATAAGTTGCATCGTTACTAGAAACAGTGGTGGAACTTGACATAAAACGCCGGAGGATGATTCCAAATGCCAAACATAAAGAAAATGCATAAAAATAATACAAAACAACAAACACGAGGGAAAATGCTAGTATCGAGTATAGCAACTAAAAGTTAGTAACCAGAGGTTGGAAGAACGCTAAATATAGAACATGTTGAAAATCATTTTAGTTGAAAAGGAAAGAGAAAATTAAACTTAAAATTTACATAACCCATAGAGGAAAGTAGAACACAGCAAAAAATTACGAACAAGCTTAGAAAATAAGCAGCTCAGCCAAACTAAGTTTGCTGGCATATAATTTAAGAAGATCAGCGGACGGCTTTACTATATCTCCTCAGGAGTTTACCGGCCTGCCGGGTTTTCCTGAGTTTTCAAAAAAAAACATATCGGTTGCATGTTTTATTATTAATCATTTTTATTTTTTCCCTTTTCTTTGCACTCATGCGTGACAGTGTGAAGACAATAAGATGAGAGTGAACGGTCTGGAATACTAAACAACATTAAGTTATGCATCAACAAACAATTTTCTCACCAGCAATAAGTAATAAATGCAAAATTGCTGGTGTAAGAAAACAGAAGCCTAAATCAAATTTATACCAAGCTCTGCATTGTGGCCACTAATTGCAAGACTTCCAATACACGCTAGACCAAATCCACTGATCTAAGTTTTTGTAAGATCTCTGAATCTCAATGCAGTAGATTTTACACCAACTTTAACATCATCTTCTTTATCCTACATTAATAAAAATCAGTTTACTGAAAAATTAGGGATAATAAACAACTACGAAAATGCCCAAATGAAAGAACCTGATGTGCATATATTGTGTCGTATACAAGTGTCCAACAAATACCAGCAGTATATAATGGGATGACAACTGCAGGATCAATACTCTTTCTTATTGCTGCCCATCCTAAAAGAGCTCCCCAATTGAATGTCAAACCTAAATATGCTTGAGGCTGTTTAAAACATTTCCAACAATTAAGAAGGGCAAGAAAGGAAAAACATGTTTGATTGATCAGAACATCATTGGGCCACTTGCAGATTAATGCTTATATATTTCATCATTTAAATTTCACGCAAAGGAAATGTTTAACTACCTTCAATAAATGCTTTTGAGTGCTAGCAATGAGAAGGTACAAATTGCTAATTTAGGCATTTGAATTCATTTCCATTTGTGTTACATCTCTAATCTAAATAAAATTCTTCTCAGTTTTCAGGAAACCTGCACTTAATGGACTGCATAGGCAACTGCAGTGATAAGAAAACATTAAAGAAGTGGTTTTTCATCGACAAAAGAGTTGGATAGTTGTTCATTAGAACCCCTAGTTATTACTTAAATTGAAATTTAAGTTCGCTATTAAATTTCCTTGAATTTATATTCTCCTTTAATCAGACTGAACTCTATGGATTTTAAACCAAACCGCAACTCTCCTGTTTTAACTGATTCTGTCTCAACAAATAAGTCTAGATTAACATTTATATTTTGAAAAAAGAAAGTCGCAGCATAACTAGAGATAAACTATAAATGACAAAATCAACAGATCAATGCAAAAAAAGTGTGAACTGTTACCTCATTAACAATGAAACGAAAAATGCATACCTTATCTTCTTGACCACGTATTCCACCTTCCAAATTTTCGATTCCGTTTTCATCGGTTTCGTTTAAATTTCCAGTATTCTTCTCCCCATAATTTTATCCTAATGACCTCGTATTCTCCCTTTGAAACTTTCCACTCCTTTTTCTCCGTTCAATTTCATCCATCCATCTCCTATTTAATTTGCCCTAAACCAAATAAAACCCTAATCCAGTGCCCGATATAGATTGACACGCTCCTCTACTCGAACGCTACTCCTCTCGAGTCTCCTCTGGTTGTTCAAATACGCCTTTCGTCTCGCTCCTCCTCTTTATTTTACCGCAGCTACATCACCCACTCCTCTTCTCGAACGCTACTTCTCTCGAGTCTCCCCTGGTTGTTCGACTGCGCCTCTCGTCTCGCTCCAGGTAACTCCTTTCTTTTCTAATTATTTTCTAATTTCTTCACAGAGCTCGAGAGTCATGGATTTGGTTTTATGTGAAGAAGGAATAAGACTTTGGTTTGTGTTTGGCTTATAAGAATGGAAAAGGATAATATGTCTTTATAAATATAAAATATTACAGCAGAGATAAAAAACCCAGCGTTCAAAGCTGCTATGCTAGAGTGACTCATAATTTGTTAATAATATTTTACAACTACATGGATATATAAACAAGTTTTGTCTGGCTTAGTATGATGTCAAAATTATAAATAGTGCATAAATACCGTAGTCATAAATAAAACTGCAGATGTCAACCAGTATTAAAAGAAATAGGTAGATGTCAACCAGTATTAAAACGGTGTAGTAGCCAACCGATTTATGTGTTACTTATACTACGAAGAATAGAATAAAGCAACTAGTTAGTGCTTTAGTTTGTTCATTAATTACACAACACACATTTCTATTCAATTGTTGTATTCTTCCTCTAAATATATATAAAGAAATTTAAATTATTTCAAACACTTAATAATTTTATTATTTTATATACTTAAGCTGTCATTGTTGCATTATCATTTATATAATATTGTTGAGCTCACTTTGTTTAAATTTGTATGATGTCTGTTTTCTAATATTTTACTACTCAATGTTAGTAGTATTAGTCAAATGGATTTGGGTACAAATGTTCTTCCTCTTGCACTACTGAATCCATACCATCGTAATTGGATCATCAAGGTTCGAGTGACAAATAAAGGCAATTTGAGATCTTATAAAAATATTAAAGGAGAAGGTTGCGTGTTTAGTATAGAACTAACCGATGAAGATGTAAGTTTTTTTACTCTTGATGCTTTCAATAATATTTTCTCTACTTGTACTTTAATTAAGTTATTGTTATAATATTTTTTCTCTTCAAATTCATAGGGTACCCAAATTCAAGCTACAATGTTTAATAAAGCTGCAGATAAGTATTATCATATATTTCAATATGGAAAAGTTTATTATATTTCTAAAGGAACAGTTAAGCCCGCGAATAAAGAATTTAGTACTATAAAAAATGAGTACGAGATTATTATAAATGAGTACTCATTAGTCGAATGCATGGATGTTGCGAACTCTAGTATAATCGATATCGTATACAACTTTGTAAAGATTGACCAACTTCAAAAATATATTGCAGGAAAGGAAGTTGTAGGTAATGCATCCATATTATTAATTTTTTATAAACCATTGTATGATTGCTTAACATTAGTATATTCTAGATGTTATCGGCCTAGTTCAAAGTGTCTCATCAATCAAAGGAATTCGAAGAAAAATCAACGATGAGAATATTCCAAAATGTGATATAACCATTGCAGACGATTCGTAAGTACACATATTAAACCATTAATTTTGTTTTCTCAACATATTTATGATTAGATTTAAATTACAGAAGTAAAACTGTTAATGTGACTTTATGGGGAGAACTTGCTATGACAGTCGGTGCTGAGCTGGTACAAATGGTTGATGAATGTCCTATAGTAGCTATTAAATATGCCAGAGTTGGTGATTTTCAAGGTAAAAATTATTCTGTTTTTTAAGTACTTGCCAAGCCATCATTTTTTAATATTATTTAATCTTACTGCAGGTTTATCTTTATCCACATTGAGTAAAAGCAATTTATATATACATCTAAACATAGCAGAAGCTAAAAAGCTTAGAAGTTGGTACAATTGTGAAGGCAAAAACACAATAATCTCATCTACCACTTATGATAGACTTATGCTTTCTCATATAATAAATGATCCAACATTGGGTCATGACAAGGTTTGTCCATATCGTTTCTAACTATATTGTACATTAATAATTTTATATTAACTATTTATTTTTATTCCATTCATAGTCTGCATTCTTCAGCGTGTTTGCTTACATTACTTATATTAAGAGTCAGAATTTGTGGTATCAAGCCTGTAAGAGTTGCAAAAAAAGGTAACTGAATCTGCAGGATCGAGCTATTGGTGTGAAGCATGCCAACAGAATGAAAGCTCTTGTATTTTGAGGTAAAAATTTAAGTGCTAATTATTATTATTATTATTATTTGAAATGGTACGATATATACCATATATTTATCAATGGGATAATATATCAAAAGTTAATAAATGTTCGAATAACGCGACGCAAATTTCAAACTTGTGACCCATGACACCAAAGTTTAGTTAATTATTTATAGTAATCAGTAATATATGTACTAATATGTTCATTTAATGCAAATATATTATTATGGTAATGAAAATTAATGATCCAACCGCTGAAGCTTGGATTACTGCTTTTAATGAACCAGCAGAGGAAATCATAGGTTGCAGTGCTGATGATCTTTATAAGATTAAGAATGATGAAGGTGAAGATATATACGAACAAAAACTAAAGGAGTTGTTATGGATCCCTCGTCTTTTCAGAGTTGGTGTTACCCAAATAGAGTACATAAATGAAAAAAAAACAAAAAATCAATGTTATGTCTCAATCACTTATTGATTATGTGACGGAATCAAGTTTCTTGTTAGAAGAAATATCAACAATGGCAGAATCCAAAGTTTAGTTTTTTTTTGTTTCAGTCATTTTAGTTTATTTCTTGTTTTTTCTTCAGCGTGGTTAGTTTTTCATATAATAAAGTTATTTTTAGGTAATTTATTTAAACATTGTAGTTCAATAATATGAGATTTATTTATTAAATCAATTTTAACATTAGTAGTCTTCTTTTTTTAGGTAATGAAAAATTTGATGATATATATTGTGGTGATATTTTTTTGATTTTTTTTAACAAATATGATGATGTATATTGATATAATAAAATTTACACAGTTTCAATTTTTTTTTTTAAAAGCGATTAATTTTGTATCAGATTAATAATAAAGAAAAAAATTAAACAAAACATTTTTCTTTGATATCAAATACCACAACGGTCGGTTTATCCACCGTTATGCGGTTATACTAGTGTAGTTATACAAGGAGATTTGAATTTATAATTAAAATAAAAGAGTTAAAATAAACTTACTTTTGCGTATTGGGCTTGATTCGAAACCAAAAAAAGACCAACAATTATAAATAAAACTATTAATTTTTTTCCAGCGTCCAAAACCAGTTCCTCTTTCCTCTCTGAATAAATCCTCTAGCCTTAATTCCCCTCTTCCTCACGCAAAAATGAGAATTATCAGGCTAAAGAGGGGGTAAAAAACGCGTCTTTAAAATGAAAATTCAAACGCGACATTAAAAACAAAAAGGAAGAAGAAAAGAAATTCGATGCTTGCGCTTGCCCGCATCCATGGCGGCGACGGCATGGTGGCCGTGCCAGATCTGGCGCACGGTAAGGAGGAGGGGGTGCTGGCGATTTGGGCGAGTGCTAGCTGAAACGATGTGGCAACAGCCGACGTAGGTTGGTGGCAGCAAATCGTGGCGAAGGGGATGCAAGGTTCAATGGCTGAAGTTGCAAAGGTATAAATTGGAACTGTGTGCATTGTTTTGGTGAGTTAAATCTTCTTCCTTTTTATTTAATTAACATACACCATTTTTTTTTTGAATTAATCCCTTGCTGGCAGTATGTGATTTTGGCGAGTTAAATCATTTATCTTCAATGTGATTCACTTAATCCCGTCATTGAAATGTTGGATGTCGAAATTATAGTCATTGGGTGAATTAAATTATAATTTGCTTTATTTAAATCCCCTTCTTTTTGATTTATTTCACCGCGCTAAATTGACTGTATGTCGCATTTGGGTGAAATAGATCCTTTCTCCTCTATTTAATTCACAAACCCACCTCTTAAACAATTGTGTGTCGTATTTATATGAATTAAATCACCTCCTTTCTGATTTAATTCACATTTGCAAATTATTGTACTACATGCATGTTGAAATTATAGCCATTGAATGAAATAAATTATAGTTTGCTTGGGTTTAATTCATTAATTACATGCATGAAAGGATGAAAAATCTAGATGTACTATTTCGTGTTGAATTGGTTTATCGACATCGTAATGTCCACTTGTAGTTACTAGAGAAACTACTATGTTTGAAATTAACGTTTTTTATGTATAAAATATACATACATAAATATGTATCTATATATAAATACAATTCGGATTCATCTTTGACTAAATCCATTTAGGTTATTAATTTCTCCATTTTTAACTTCCAATATATTGCTTACAAAAGTTTTGATGGATAACTGAAGCTAAATAGATTTGTTGAAAATGGAATTTTTTAACAGGTATTCAAAAAACCATTTCTAGTGTATCCATAAACAGATTCTACCTCATTTTGAAAAAAATGATTTTTAGGCTCATGTTTACTTTTTAGATTCAAATTTATTGTTTACCCCTTATTTTAAAATGAGGTAAAAACATCCTTTTTACAGCAAAATAATAAAGTTCCTTAAGTATAGTTCTATATAAATTATACTTTGATTAAAATGGAGCATACAATTGTTTTTGTACAAATTTAATACCCATATGGATTTAATCTAATCAAGAATGGTTCGTTAATGAATTCGAAGTTGTGATGTTTGATTTACGTTCAATATTTATTTAAATCAAACTTCAATTGTATAAAATTTTACTTTGCTTATGTTATGGGACAACAACATTGTATTATTCGTTCTGAAAAATTATTTAACTTTTTAAAATAAAAGGTATTCGGTTTAGCCACATAAGAAAAGAAAATCTCTATTTTGCTACTTATGTGAAGCTTAGGCAATGATATACATATACATAAATGCAGAAAAATAGACGTACATACATACATATCGCTAGTTCTGATATTGTCAAACTTGCAAAAGAATGATTATGTTATCGAATATCATTAGATTTGCATTAATTAATAGTAATATTGTCATATTCACAAATTTTGGAATATTAAATGATATTTTCTAATATCATTTACTTCGAAACAAAATTTCATCATGGTATTTTCTAATATCGTTTAACTTTTCGAATATTTGGTGATATTTCGATATTACTAATGTGTGATGTTTTCTGATATCACTTAAGATGAATATTTAATCATCGTTTTTTAAGCTATAAATATTTTCTTTTAAGGGTAACGAGACGTCTTTTACCAGATGAGCTAACTTCCTGGTGTTCGCTGATTGACTTTGGACCGCGACCTAAATTGACGGCAACTTGCCATAGCCATCCTAATCAATGGCCTGCTACTAATGTTTGTGATGTTTTTAGGCATCGGTTTTAATCCGTGCGAGTACCCATGAGAATGTATGGTGTTTGTGTGCGTCTTTTGTTATACATTGGATTTTACTACATCTTTGTCCGGGGTAAGTGACGTACACTATTGGGGTATCTGAGTCGTCGATGGAATCGTCCACATTTTTGCGAAATATGAGCAACTTATGGTGTTAAAGTTCATCACACGTCGAATATTAATGTTATAAGATGCTAAATAATCCATTTTGGTGATCCTGGCACTTGACTCTTCGAATTTAGTTCGTTACTCACCTCATAGTAATTATTTAAACAAGTGCTAGGCACGCACTTTGCGCGTGACGATATTAAACCCTTCGCAGATAATCTTTTTTTATACAAATTATATATGCTTAACATATAAAAAAATGATTTTCATAAATATTTAGCTATGATTTTACGTTGGAATCATGTGTAGTCAGTTTGAGTTTGAATTTTTATTTTTAAGTTGCATCGTTTAATTTTTTTTGTTAGTTTGAATTTTTATTTTTATGTTGCATCGTTTAGTTTTTTTGTTAGTTTGATTTTTTTACCCCGTTATCAATTAATAAAAAGCAAAAATGTATAGGAAGTTTATTTCTTAGATCATATTTTTAAGTGATATTAATATATGTAAAAGAGCGTTATGAATTTGCAAAAGAGTATTTTTGCTAGATCCTATTTTTAAGTGATATTAATATTTGTTAATATCCATAGAGAGACGTTTTTGTAAGTTGACGTTGATACCAGACAAATATCATGCTTTCACTTAAACTCAGAAACAGAAAATTATAATAATAGTTTATTTGCTCTCTATTTCAACCTATTTTGATTTTAACGTATGATAAAAGATTGGGCTTCTAAACGCTACTCACCATAGTAAGCATTTGACAATAATACTGCATGTAATAAAAGTGCAGTGCTATATGCATGAGTTTAGAATCAGGTACCTAGATGCTATTTCTTAGGACCAATTGATAGATGCACTGAGTTTAGGAACAAATATGCAGATGCTATTTTTTAGGATTAATTAGTAGAGATTTTTTTTAAAGAATTGTATATAAAAAGCAATTTGAGAACTTCACGGTCGGACCAAAAGATTGCATTTTCAAGCCAACTATTATAAAGATTTAAACCGGCTATAAGTATATATATGAAATCCACTTGTGTACATGGATTCTTATATACTCATAGCTTGAAAATTTGTTTTATCATATTTTTGTGGGGAATAAAGACTTCACACATCACTATGTGCATCGTCCTCCATTTCACCCGACTATGGGGCATCTGTTATAATTTTATTGGAAGTTATGATCGATAGGTCATCGTTCCATTCTTCTCTATTGCCTACTTCATTGACTAACTTAAGCATCTTTTAAGATTTAGAATACTCATTATACGTGCATATGTCTGTATGCATATAAAATCCAGAATTACCCTGTATATTCAGAATATTCATTATATTTTCATAAATCTATATGCATATAAAAGCCAAAATTTCCACGTATACACACGTATATTATTGACATTTAACATCCGCTAATATCTATCGATGACTGTTATTTCCTTATGTCGATATTTTTTCTCAGTTTTTTCTTATGTTTTATCTCACACTAGACTATCTAGTCTGATCCGTGTATTATTTTCTTATAATACTCGGGTCAGTCCTCGAGCTATTTGGGAGGTTAGATTTATCTCATCGGCTAGACCTGAACAAAAGATTTGTCTTCCCTTTGGTATTTTTGTTATGTGTATTCATGTATTGTATTATCTAGTGGTGTATCTATTAAGGCATCTTATGCATTTGTAACCGATTATCCAATTGATGTATTATTATAGAGACATGTGTTGTATTAAACTAAGTATTCTATTATGATTTTATTACTATTTTATATTCTGCATGCTTTCTGTTTTGGGAAACTAAACTACGTATTATTGCTTTGTGCAAAGACTGAATACGAACTTTGGAAATGTTATTGATTATATCGTGTTTAGTGTTGGTTCACGGGAATAAATACATCGGTTCATGCACCAATCGTCTCATCCTTCGAGTATACAGACAATATTACTTCCGTAATATTCTTTGTTAACCCAGGTATATGCGCGGGTGTTACATTTTTGGTATCAAAGCCTAGGTTCAGAAAATATATAGAATTAACTATGGAAGTAGGGTCTGGTTAGAATACGTTGGTTTAAAAATAACAATTTTCCTCCGTAATAATTCCCTTTTCGTGGTAAGAGTGTTGCGAACCTTGAAATTCTTATCTCATGCACTTTAGACAATCACCTTTTGTGCAATAAACATCCAAGTAATTACAGAATGTTACAAAATCTTTGTTATGGTTGGTTGAGATGCATGACTGATTATTTGATAATTTATATATAAAAAATTGAGCCTCAGTTGAGAGTAAAAGTCCATAACTAGATCAATGCGCGCTCTAATGATGCTTTAGCTGATCTGGAAGGCAAAAAGAAATTTTGTTGAAGACGGTGGTGAAGTTATATCAGTTATTTCTGAAAGTAAAGCAATTCGGAACCCTTTTCAAATCCCAAAGTGAAGTTTAATGGAGAACGAGTTTTAGAATGCAAATATCGAGGTATGATTATTACATATACCAGGATATGCACTCTAGGTGCTTTTTCATTATGGATACACCATATTAGTTTGTATCGAAGGACCTTGAGATCTTCGTATATTTTCCCATCAATCACCCCTTCACTAAATGCTGATTCAAGTGGTAGTAGTGCTAGTTAAGATACATTTTGCCTGGAGGTCGAGTTGCGGTTATCCGACCCTCACCTCTTTTATATATATATATATATATATATATATATATATATATATGACATAAGGCAATTCATATTTGAACAACAAGCCCTACACAATGAGGTTTCTTTTGAAAGTAGAAAAATGATAATAATACTACTAATAAAAGGCTTGAGTTCGAGCGATTTATTGGACCCACATCGAAAGTGAACAAGTGTATTCCAAATCCAAATTGTAAAAATAATAAATTCAAAATTTTCTTGTCGGGAGTGTGGTTCATCCCTTGCGCGAACCAAAATTCCCAAATATTTTCTACAAACAAAGTTATGAGGAATAATATTATTTAACTCTTGTTGATGAAATAATAATAATGATACATATAACCATAAGTGTGTTAGATTAAAATGGAAAGATACATCATCATATATATTTTAAAGCTTTAAATTTATTATTTTTCCATGTTGATCTCGTGCCCGATTGGGGGTTCCAAATTCAAGTCGATGCGACTGGCCAACATAGAATTTGAAATACCTGGACATCGACACAGCAAATAAATCATTATTCAGAAATTATTTTATGATAATAAAAAATTTAATTTTAAAAGAAAATGAATTTGAAATATAATTTTAACACTTCTTAGAATGGTTAAATGGACTTAAAAAATTTGAGTTATAAATTTCAAAATAAACGATGAAGCACTATTGTTCCTTAAAAGTGATGCACATATATTCATATACATTTGGTATTAGATTTGGATTAAGCAGAAGTAGGTCAGGTCCCAGCATGGTTAGAGAAAAACTAACCTTAACTGGATAGAAAAAAAAGAAACAAATTTTTTGATTCTTTGTCAATATTTGAACAAAATAGCATCGCTCAAAATGTTAACGTCGATCTCTCCCTTGGAGTTGCCCACGGATAGCCAATTCAGCTCTATAACATTTCGCTCTACAACCGCTTCCAATACATAGAACTCATATCAGTTTTGAAGTGGTTTTCAATAAGTAATACCTAAATATACTTATATAATCTTGAACTCTTCAAAATTAAAATTGTGAATTTTTGGTTAACCCAATTTTTATTTTTTTAGAAGTAAGCGGACTATATATATGAGTCCTCAGAGGATCTCGAATATACGCTCTTAAAGCAAGAGACATTTCATATGAGTGAGTCTTCCTTGAGGGATCCCGAACAGTAAATTTTGGTCAAGTTCGATAGTTGATAAAGCAACTATCTGGCGTGAAATAAAAAACACGTTTTATTCACTCGTGTGGCTTATTATCCCATTTTATCAAATAGTAAATACAACAATCCTTTTCAAAAACATGCGTATGTATATTAAAACCCTTAAAAATGATATACACATGTATACTAAATTATTTACTCAGATAGTACAGTTGGTATAATTTTCCAAAACAATTTAAAATAGTGGAATGTTACATAAACCCTTTTGTCCTTTTTATAAAATATTTAACTAATCTCCTAACTATATATATATATATAGTTTTACTTTTAAAATACTTAAAAATATGTTTTAAATATCCGTATAAAATATTATGTAAAAATTACTAATTTAGAATCTACAAAACCATTTTAAAATAAATGTTACAAAAATTATTACTAAATCCCAAAAAGATGTTAGAAAATTAATTGATTTTAACTATTATTTTAAAGCATATAGAGTTTTGGCTGAGAACATATAGAAATACATAAAAGTTTGGCCTGTTTTCTCCATGCTAACAAGTGATTTAGGATTTGATTTTTTTACAGTAAGTAGTATACTTAGGGTACATAATAAATTTGCTAATAAACCACGAGGATGTCTTTCTAATTTTTTTTTTATAAATTTCAACCAAAACAAGAGATTCAGAATGCTCATATAGCCACCTTTTGCTATATAAACATTTCCACATTCACATTCATGCCACACAATCCAGCCAAATAAGTATACGCAATGTCAAGGCCACGTCGCATATTTTAGAAGGTCATAGAAGTGATTATATATATATATATATATATATATATAATTGTTATTTACTTTGCAAAGCAAGAGAGGTCCAAAGTTATAACTTTAATTAGTTAGTGACTTTACCAGAGTTGTCAAAGCGTACGCTATAGCAGAAAATAGGCCAAGCGCAAGCTGTGTGCTATTGTACAAATAGCGCACCCGTCAACTATGGCTCTTTTTAGCGCAAAAAAGCGCTATTTTCATAAAGTTTACAAATTCCCATAGCACAAAATATCCCGCTGTTTTTATTTTTTTCCCTTTTGCAGGACAAGTTCAATTCAGTTGCTTCCGACTGATTAAAATTGTAATGTATTAAATTCTATTTTTTTGTGTAACACCCCTAAAAAATGGGAATAATAGTCCCACATCACAGAAAAACACTATGAAATGAGTGCTTGTATACCAAAAGCTTTCGCCTCTTAACAACGTCGATGCCTTTTGAGGAACAAAACCCTACACCTTGGCTTGACCCATGAGGCGAAGGTGGGGGCTGTTACATTCGGCCTGTCATTTTTTTCCCTCGGTTATCGTTCTTTTGCAATCTATGGCAAATAATGCTCAACATCTTTTCTAATCTGAGTCAACTTCATGTTAAAACTTAAATTGAAGCTTAATCTAATTTATTTTTTGGGTTGTTTTTCTCTTAATCTGAACCAATCTTTTACTTGAACAAATTTTCAATTCTAAATGTACATTTTTGTTTCTTTTCTTCACTTTGAACTATTTTGATTTTTTTTACTTTTATTTCCTAATCTGTTTATGAGCTTCAATATTTAGGATTGGCTTGTTTAAAACTAGTTGCTAAACTGAACTTTTATGCTCTTTTATTCTTAATATTAATTTTTTATGGTCATACTTGGTTGTTGTTGACAAAAAAAGTCTGAACTTAATTTTGATTTTGTTTGAGCGGTGAGTACATAAAAAATTAACATGGATAGTTTACAAAATGGTGAAAACAGAATAGAGTTTTATGTCAATTCTTTTTTATCTGTTTTATTTTGGTTATATGTGAATCTGTATAGTACTTACATGCGAAAATATAATATCAAACTCTAAATAGTGAAAATAGAATATCAAACTCTATGAACATGATACAATCACAAAATAGTGAAAATATAATATCAAACTTTGAATTAGTTACATGTGGAGTTGTCCAGTAGTTTGAAAAGATTTTAGCTGAGCACTTAATATTGATTTTTATGCTCATATGAGTAGTTGATAATAGAATTAGCACTTATAATTTTGTTGAGCAATAAGCAATTAAATTTCTTTTTTAATATGTTTTGTTGTACATGAAAAAAAGAAGTAAAATCTAACATTTTGAACAAAATAGCACACGCTATTATACCACATAACGTAAAATATCACATAGCGCAAGCCTTGCGCTACTTTGCGCTATATGTAATTAACTACTTTGGACTTTACTACAGATTTGCAGCCAAATTGTACCACAACATATACATTCAAATGACAAGTTAACTCACCCTTAAACAAGTCTACTTCCAAGCTCAAGCCTCTAGATCAGGAACACTTCCTACATCAACAAAATAAGCCTAAAACTTCACCCTTGCTTCCAAATTGCTCACGGCCACCTCCCCTCCTCTCAAAAAGCGCACGGCCTCAAATGATTTTGGGGATTGTGCTCCTTTCTTCAAGCTTTGAGTTGTTATTCCTAGCTCCTATGTTGTGCTAGTTCCTTTGCTTGAGTTTGAAAAGATTTGGAGTTGATTTGCGTTGGTTTTAGAATGTTAGAGAGAAGAGAACAAGGAGGATGAAACATATAAAAATTATATATTGATATAACTTATTTTTTCATTTGGCATGTAAAAATTAAAAATTTATAATGGTATATTTTTTAAAAAAACCGTGTGCATAGCACTGTTTCGCCGTAGGTTTTTAAAGACATAACTGTCACTGTCACTAATAAATCAAAATAAAAACTAAACCACAAATATGTTATTTAATTTTTTGAATTAAATAACATACAATAATATTTCTGAATATAGGGATCCATAATAGTATTATTATTAGTCATAATTTTCTTACAAACTTATCCATCAAGGATGGCTTTAATCATCAGAATATGCAATAGATGTAAAATTAGGTAGAAACATTATTTACTGTTGATTAATATTTTAATTGAGTAATATTTATTACTACAATAAGAGATTGTACCTGAAGCTTCGACCTTGTTTTCCGATGCACATTGTAATGCTCTAGAAATATGATACTGACCAAACACACATTCAAACTGGACCTTGATTTTACGTATAGTTAGATCCTTGATATCAAACTTGAAATGCGATTCTTACTTGGTTCCTTGCATGTTTAGAATTTTGAGGAGTACTAAATACAACCATAAATATCTTAGAGAAAACAATAAAAATAATATTGTTTCTTCTATTTGTGACTGTATGTAGTACTCCCTCAAACTTCAAACATGTAAGGAACAATCGCATTTCAAGTTCGATATTAAAGATCTTACTATTCGTAAGGTTAAAGTCCAATTTGGCTGTGTGCTTGGTCAGTATCGTATTCCTGAAGCGTTACAATGTGAATCAAAGAACAAGATGGAAGCTTCAGGTACAATTTCTCACTATAATAATAAATATTACTTAATTAAAATATCAATCAATATAATAAACAATGTTTCTATCTAATTTTACAACTATTGCAGATTCCAATGATGAAAACCATCCACGATGGATAAGTTTGTAAGGGAGTTATGAATAATAATAATAATGTATGAATTTCTATGTTTGGAAATATTATTATACGTTACTGAATTTAAAAAATTAAATAACGTATTTGTGGCTTAGCTTTTGTTTTGATTTTGTTAGTAATAGTAACAGTTCTGTCTTTAAAAACTAGGACGAACCCGTGCTACGCACATGGTTTTGTTTAAAAATATACTATTGTAATTTTTTAGTCTTTTCTTGCCGAATAAAATAAATTAGTTATATCAATATATAAGATAGAAATGATAGTGATAACTTCCTGCATTCGTACAGATGACAGAAAAATATGTAATAGAAAAAGGCTTAGGAAGTAATAGCAAAAAGCTTAGGAAGTAATAGCAAAAAGCTTAGGAAGACAATTAGATGTCATTATGACCACGGTTCACAAAAGACTATAGTCTACAACCATCGATTTGAAAATGTTTCACATTAGAAAATATTGAAAAAATAAGGACAAATTTTCAAAGTAGGCTACTTTTCGGAACAATTTCGCGATCGGTGTTAGTTTTCAAACTTATTACCAAACAAGGCTAGTTTCAACCCAGTCAACATTTGTCTAACTGTCAGACCAATGCGCAACTGTTAGGTGCGCCTATCAATTAATCTTTTTCCGCTGCGCAACTATGAGATGCGCAAATTCCATGGTGAACAATATTGTAAAAGGTGCAATTGTTGGTTGCGCAAGTGTATTTTATAACTTTGCGCAATCAACAGTTGCGCATAACAATATAATAAGTACGCGCAGCTCATAGTTGCGCCTACTTTAACATGGTGTAGGTGCAGCTCATAGTTGCGCCTACACAGCCTACTGCTGTTAAAACAGATGTAGTAACAACATTTTGCTCTAACCCCTTCAAAACATTTCCCAATCTCCTTCATCTTCTTCATGGCCGAACCCAACATCCCCAAATCCATTTTTTAGCCAATTTGCATCAAATTATCATAAATTTTCCAAATTTCTTCTTCATTCTTCAATTAAACCAAAGCTACAACAATCCCTTCACCCCACACTCACATTACCATTCATTTATATGGATAATTGAGAGATTCTAGATGAAGTATTAGTGAAATATGTTGAACGGATGAAAGCTGAAAATGAATTTGTTCCTGAAACTCAGTTTGAAACAGTTCCTGAAGCTCAATTTGAGATAGTTCCTCCAGCTAATGGTGTTGCTGTTCAATCTGCTTTGGATAATCAAGTTTGCTTAAGCGAACCGAATCAAAGACCAGGGAAACAAATTAGCGGCGAAGGTCGAATGAGACAAGATACACATTCATTTTGCCACCGTGGAGATGTTTGTAAGGTAGTTGTATGCAAGACTCAAACAAATGCTGGACGTCGGTTTTAAGGATGTGCCGGTTATCTTGATCATATAACTAATCCGAAATGTGTTGGGTGCTGTAATTTCTTCAAATGGCTAGATTGTCCGTTGACCCCTAGGTGAGTGGAGTATGCACTAGAGATGCAAGCGGAAGTGAGACGTTTGAAAAAGGAAAAAAGTCTGCTTCGACATCAAGTAGACTATTTGCAGTCCGTAAATCCAATTTGGAAAAGGGTCTCGTAAACTAGGTAGTATCCAAAAAATATCCGGTCTTCAACACCGGTCTTCAAATGCTATCCATATCGACGTATCACATATTCGGAATGGGTTATACGACCCAAAGGTCCTCTCTCGGCTAAACCGTATAGTGAGCGACCATATTTAAAAACATATGGATATGGGATTTCAATTAAGTCACAACTTATTACCCAAAATCTTTCTTTTTAAATGGTTTCAATCGATTACCATTTTCAAATCTTTAAACAAAAAGATTTATTTTAAACAACCTTCAACGGTTTAAACAATTTCCACACTTTAATCTTTTAAACAAAAGATTCATTCACAGATTTTCCAAATTAATTTCCATTTCAATTTGATTAACTCGTTAAATCTTTAAATCAAGATTTAACTTATAGCTTTCAAAACAATTCATTCATAACTTGGAAAACCATTTTTCAATTCAATATTGAAATTCCTTTAATTAAACTGGAATTTCATTTCTTATCTGAAAGCTTTTATTCTTTTAAAACAAACAGTTTCATTTCAGAAAATCTGATTCATTCATACGAGGTAAAGTCTTTGGGTTAAATCCAAATTCTCAAAATTATACTTTTAAATGGTTTAAATTCAGATAAACACATTTATAACATTTTTAATCCCTAATTTCAAATCATAGGATTCAATTTCAAACTTGAATTCAAATTTAAATCAAATTATTTAAATTTTCATAACTCGATTAAGTTATTCAAAATAACTTTTATCTTTGAAATTCTATTTCAAAAGCTTTTCACTTTAAATCCAAATTTCCAATTTCAAAATCAATTGAAATTAAAATTTCAATTTCAAAAATATCAAATTTAAATTATCTGCGACTTAACCGATTTCCACGTGAAATCCATATTTGTGTGTAAAGGTGTAGTCCAGGGGTTTCACACACAATAGTGCAACATCAATCATCACAGATATATCGATAAGCGGTAAAATCGATAACGCTTATCTTCATTTACAGATTCATAGATAAAATAAATTTATCGGTCACAAAGATTCACTATTACAATTCGATGTGGTTTTCGGATAACCAACTGGAATCCGACTCCCTGTCGCATCGAAATTCAAGTGCCGTTTTACGGGCCAAGGGTTTCATATTCACATAGTAATATATCACAGAAATATAAATCATAGCTCAGCACAAAGTAATTCACATCACGAAGCATCACAATCACAAACAGGGATATCAGACTGCTCAAAATATTTCAATAATAATCAATCATCTAACGATTTGATGAATTAATAGTGTGATTATAATCAATCTATCACATAATTAAATAAATATATATTTTCCTTTAATTAATGATTAATTTTCCTTAATTTAAATTAATTCATCCTTAAGGATTAATTAATTAATTAAATCTTAATCGCCTTCATAGATTAATTATTTCTTAATTAATTACCCTAATAAATTAACCACATTAACTAGTTGTTTCTTTAAAGTAATTAACCCTTGATTACTTGATTAATCAATCTTTGATCATTAATAAATTATCCATTCTTAGCTACTTTTTTATTAATAAATATATTTTTCTATTTAAGCATTCATTAATTTCTTGATAAATCAAACTTGAATTATTAATTAATTCTATATTAATTACTTATTAAAAAAATAACTCTTTAAATCATTTTCTTCAAGTAGTTAATTTTATTAATTTATTGATTTATCTTAAATTAATTACAACAATAAATCATTCTTTAGTTTATCAAAACCTTGCTAAATTTTAAAGACAAACCCTTTATTAATTACAACATTAAAACTTATTTTAATGAACCTTTAAATAAATTTAATCATTATCCCATGAACTCATGAAAACTTTTATTAAGGAAACAATTCAACTTGATTGATTTAAACATTAAAACTTGATTTATTTTAATTTTCCCAAAACTGCTGTTACAAACACCCGAGCAACTCATGCCTTGACTCGATTGACACTTCGAGTTACCTACCCAAATCACTCGAGTCATCCCTGCAACACACGTACTTCTTCTCTTCTTCCCCGAATACACTTCCTTACGCATCTCAAATCTGAAACAAAACTTTGCCACTTAACTCGAGCTCGACCCCGTGTTTTCCACCCACAAACTCGAGAACGCAGCCGAGTACCCAGTTTCATCTTCCCACTGACACGCATTCCAGACCGTGCACGTGCACGAACGTTCTGCCTCGCTCCGTCCATCTTTTCCGTTGCCACCAAGTCGCTACTGGCCTACTTCATCGATCTCGACCACAAAAACTCCACCTCAAACTCCAAATCGAATTCGAGGTGATCAACCCACCTGGAACCCAAAAACTGGAACCGTCATCAAAACCCTATCATCACCTCGTTCTCGCGCCTCCGACCATCTGAACCCCTGCGATTCCGGCCACCACTCCATCTACTACCCAGCTATCACCACGCCAAAACACTCTACACTCGATAAACTACACGCGACGCAAAGTTCAATTACATCAACCCAGGGAAACTTAGGGTTCTAAAAGAAATTCGACAGCCGCAACTCCTCTAGTGAATTGCATCACCATCCACTAATTTTCCACTATCCCCTGATCGCATCTCTACCTCCAGGAAAGACAACGAGCTTCCCTATCCACTTGATCACCAGAGAGACCCAGATTTCATATTTTTGAGAAACCCAAAACTGCTCATTCACTCCATCTCTAAAAATTATAATTTTAGCTGTAAAAATCATGGTTTGGTTTGAGTATTCGATTTATAACCCTGAATTTATAAACTAAGATGTTTGAAATTTCCACAAAACTAAAGCTTTCCTGTTCCTAGAGTTTTCCAGAGTAGAATTAAATTTATTTTAACTTAAATAAATTTTTAAAAACTTACTCTATGATTCAACAACAAATTTTGTTTAGAACTTAAACCTTAACAAAGGTTTGATCAGGAGATAAAGTATTTTTTTTAAATCCTTGAGTTTGAAAACAAAGAACAGAGATGTTTTCAGGCATACACTCAGATATACATTCACAGCACATTACCCTTATATATATATACATATAAACACCATACATATATATCACAGAAACAACAGGCAACCATAATCATATTTATATTTGAAAAATGTGATGTTACTCACCTTTGCTTGAGAATGACAGAGCACTTTTTATTTGAAAAGCTTTGAACTTTAAAAAAACTGAGAAGTTGTTTGCTTTAATCTTCCTTTATATCATCTTGCTTGACTCTCTGGTTTTGATGAATTCATATTGTTTTGTTTGAGTTGTAGCTTTGGGTGATGTTTACTTTAGTTTCTTTTTCTTTTTTTCCAGTTTAGAATGGAGCGAATACTGAAGTGAGGATTGATAAAGGAAATACACAAAAATATGTTTTGTACAGGTGATACAACATTGGTTTTACAGAATGAGCAGGGATATTTTCTTTGGTTTGGAGGCTGAAGTGATAAAACTCTGGCTTGCATTAAATTACCATGTACCATATTACCTTATTTTATTTCTTCTTTTGCAAGCCTACATCTATATATCCCCCTACTTAAAATTGTGCAGGTGATATTGTTTCGGCTGAAATGATATATATATTTGTGTACTTGTTTCATGTTTGCAAAGTAATCCATGTTCAAAGATATTTATATTATGTACCCATGCATTCATTTATTTTATTTTTTTTCATGCCTGCCTACAAAACTTCACATACCTATTTTATTTTTACTTTGTCTATGTTCTTTCACTTTCCTTTGTTTGCTTGGTTATGCTCTTATACTTCATATATAGTTATTTGTTACAAATTTTTTAACTTAAGTATTTAGTTCTATTCTAACATATATGCTTATTTTTTTTTATTTCTTTGTTTTAAAGTTCAACTATCAAACATTTTCCAAGTCGTTTATTTAAATTTTAAATTCAAATACAAATTCAATATTCAAGTTTAAATTCTAAAGTCAAATTCAATTTTTACTAATATATACAATATTTACAATATTTTTAAATTTTTAAACGATTTATACAAATATACTTGGATATCGGGGAAACTCGCAATCCATTTATCGTTTTATTCCACAAATATAATTCAAAAATTGAATTAATTATCAATTTAAATATCTATAAGATTCGGGGTCGTTACAAACTTCCCCCCTTAAAAGAATTTCGTCCTCGAAATTCAGAGGCACGAAAACAAAGACAAATGAAGAATGTTTCATCTAATTAAACTGAATATTTATTCTGCATTTGGCTCACCAAATCAGAATATCAATGATAGATACAAGAACAAATCTGTTTAACACTTCACAAGATACTCGGGTTATCCAGATCTACGAAGTATGCAGTGGCATCGGTTAGTTCAAAAGGATAACTAACCATTCGTAGAACATATTGGGACCCAAAGAATAGACAGATATATAGATACGATTTCGAATTTTTTTTTTTTTTTTAGTTTAGAACTAAAGTATACCTATCAACCATAACAAACAAAGCAACCAATTCATCCATACAAACAATTTTTGGTTCATCTGGAGTTTATGTCCCATTTTAATATATCGAATCTCCTTTCTGGATCTACCAGAAACTACCGAAGAATTGAGAAAAGATGACGAACAAAGAGATGGATAGACTAAAAGATTGCTTCCTTGTTGTTACAGAGTATTGACCATTTATAGTCGTATTTCCCTGTCCCCTATCTCGTCCTCTTCTTTCATTCATACTTACTATCAGTGGATAGCAAGAGAATTTACTGAGGCTTACGGACGGATATCTTAAGGATTACTCATTCTAGAGTTTACTTCACTCTATCTCTAATGAGCTACTTAACGTGTTATACTCCTGAGCTAAAGTTCAACCTTAGCTCTGATACCAAATGTAACGTATCGGGTTTTGCCCGCTCGAAAATCAACATCCGTACTTCACATTGTACTAGAATGCCGCAGATTCGACCGTTCAAATCCGATTCGCCGGAGCTATAACACAATTAAGTAAAACAACACAGCGGAATAAAGAAATCAATGATATCATATACAACTCCAATGAATACAATATCCAGAATGATATACAACAATGATATCAATATACATCAGAGATGATACAACATATAGCAGCGGAAAGAAAATAGATAACATCAGCAGCGGAACAATATCTCCAATAGAGTGCCCCAATCCATAGCTAGCTCCAGATAATCTACTAAACCTGAATATCTGAAAAGAAACCCAACTCTAGACTGCTCGTGTGGAAAATTATGAGCACCCAGAGTTTAGGAAGGGAACAATAAACTCCGGATCAGTCATGGGACTGGTGTGAGCAACAAAAACAGTTTATCTTTAAACAAACAACAAAGAAATTTAAACGTTGAAATCCGCAATGCTTTTGAAAAATGAAACTACCATAAGACCTCCCGCCACACACACAATGCAAACGCAGAATTGGAGGAGATTTCTTCTTATGATAGTCAAAGATGCTTACTACGCAAATCATTGGATTATTATTTTTAGTGCATAGTGCAGAAAACATTTCGAAAGTATAATATTAATCTTAGCCAGCATACGACCAGTATCGTATGCCTACTATAGCTACCATCTAAACAGTGGTGACCACCGTACGTAAATGGCAGGTTCTACAACTAAAACCGTACAAGTTCCGTATTGGGAAATGGATTTCCAACAAATGGTCAGGCTAAGGAACTTCCTATGCCACGAAGGAAACGCCTCTGGCGGGACGCTCCGAGAGACAAACTGCTCTCTGCCAAACAAGGCCGGGTTACCCCTGTAACAGGTAACTCACGAATATGCCACCTCCCGGTCCTTTGGGACCTTTATCCGAGCTCGGTATCCAACATCACACATCATAAAGAAAGTGTATCCACATGAGTAAGTATCTGGGCTCCATACCATGATACCACCCCTTTCCAGAAGGAAATGACATACCCTAAAGGGCGCGACCCTCATAACCTTGCCGCAACATTCCTGTTTCGACCATTTCCGGGTAGTGAGGCCCTGACGAAGTCTCGTCCACAAAGCTACACTTTTTCAAAAAGCCATGCTTTGGGTCAACAGATGATCAACCTATGATCACAAAGATAAATGATCAAACAAATGATCATATCACAAATGATCAAACACTGATCATCACACAGCAACACTCAGCATGCCACATTACCAAATTGGGAGTATATCGCTGATAACCTTCAACTACATAACCTCTGAGCTCGTACGTCTCAGAGAAGGGTGTTAAGCTAAGAGAATAATTCTCCGCCACCAACAAAAATGTATTTGAAAGAAATCAGCTTTATATCTCAAAGTGTAATGTCAGACATACAATCCATACAAGTCTGTTCCGGGTTCGAACAGAACCGAAGGCACTTCTCACGAAGCCCTTGCAATTCCGGATAATTTCCAATCACGTCCGGACTTCCCGTCACTAAGGATGATAAAACCTCTATATCGGGGATCAGCCGATGCAGAGTAACTCGACGGTAATCCTTCCGTTTTCAAAAAATATCCGGTCTTCAACACCGGTCTTCAAATGCTATCCATATCGACGTATCACATATTCGGAATGGGTTATACGACCCAAAGGTCCTCTCCCGGCTAAACCGAATAGTGAGCGACCATATTTAAAAACATATGGATATGGGATTTCAATTAAGTCACAACTTATTACCCAAAATCTTTCTTTTTAAATGGTTTCAATCGATTACCATTTTCAAATCTTTAAACAAAAAGATTTATTTTAAACAACCTTCAACGGTTTAAACAATTTCCACACTTTAATCTTTTAAACAAAAGATTCATTCACAGATTTTCCAAATTAATTTCCATTTCAATTTGATTAACTCGTTAAATCTTTAAATCAAGATTTAACTTATAGCTTTCAAAACAATTCATTCATAACTTGGAAAACCATTTTTCAATTCAATATTGAAATTCCTTTAATTAAACTGGAATTTCATTTCTTATCTGAAAGCTTTTATTCTTTTAAAACAAACAGTTTCATTTCAGAAAATCTGATTCATTCATACGAGGTAAAGTCTTTGGGTTAAATCCAAATTCTCAAAATTATACTTTTAAATGGTTTAAATTCAGATAAACACATTTATAACATTTTTAATCCCTAGTTTCAAATCATAGGATTCAATTTCAAACTTGAATTCAAATTTAAATCAAATTATTTAAATTTTCATAACTCGATTAAGTTATTCAAAATAACTTTTATCTTTGAAATTCTATTTCAAAAGCTTTTCACTTTAAATCCAAATTTCCAATTTCAAAATCAATTGAAATTAAAATTTCAATTTCAAAAATATCAAATTTAAATTATCTGCGACTTAACCGATTTCCACGTGAAATCCATATTTGTGTGTGTAAAGGTGTAGTCCAGGGGTTTCACACACAATAGTGCAACATCAATCATCACAGATATATCGATAAGCGGTAAAATCGATAACGCTTATCTTCATTTACAGATTCATAGATAAAATAAATTTATCGGTCACAAAGATTCACTATTACAATTCGATGTGGTTTTCGGATAACCAACTGGAATCCGACTCCCTGTCGCATCGAAATTCAAGTGCCGTTTTACGGGCCAAGGGTTTCATATTCACATAGTATTATATCACAGAAATATAAATCATAGCTCAGCACAAAGTAATTCACATCACGAAGCATCACAATCACAAACAGGGATATCAGACTGCTCAAAATATTTCAATAATAATCAATCATCTAACGATTTGATGAATTAATAGTGTGATTATAATCAATCTATCACATAATTAAATAAATATATATTTTCCTTTAATTAATGATTAATTTTCCTTAATTTAAATTAATTCATCCTTAAGGATTAATTAATTAATTAAATCTTAATCGCCTTCATAGATTAATTATTTCTTAATTAATTACCCTAATAAATTAACCACATTAACTAGTTGTTTCTTTAAAGTAATTAACCCTTGATTACTTGATTAATCAATCTTTGATCATTAATAAATTATCCATTCTTAGCTACTTTTTTATTAATAAATATATTTTTCTATTTAAGCATTCATTAATTTCTTGATAAATCAAACTTGAATTATTAATTAATTCTATATTAATTACTTATTAAAAAAATAACTCTTTAAATCATTTTCTTCAAGTAGTTAATTTTATTAATTTATTGATTTATCTTAAATTAATTACAACAATAAATCATTCTTTAGTTTATCAAAACCTTGCTAAATTTTAAAGACAAACCCTTTATTAATTGCAACATTAAAACTTATTTTAATGAACCTTTAAATAAATTTAATCATTATCCCATGAACTCATGAAAACTTTTATTAAGGAAACAATTCAACTTGATTGATTTAAACATTAAAACTTGATTTATTTTAATTTTCCCAAAACTGCTGTTACAAACACCCGAGCAACTCATGCCTTGACTCGATTGACACTTCGAGTTACCTACCCAAATCACTCGAGTCATCCCTGCAACACACGTACTTCTTCTCTTCTTCCCCGAATACACTTCCTTACGCATCTCAAATCTGAAACAAAACTTTGCCACTTAACTCGAGCTCGACCCCGTGTTTTCCACCCACAAACTCGAGAACGCAGCCGAGTACCCAGTTTCATCTTCCCACTGACACGCATTCCAGACCGTGCACGTGCACGAACGTTCTGCCTCGCTCCGTCCATCTTTTCCGTTGCCACCAAGTCGCTACTGGCCTACTTCATCGATCTCGACCACAAAAACTCCACCTCAAACTCCAAATCGAATTCGAGGTGATCAACCCACCTGGAACCCAAAAACTGGAACCGTCATCAAAACCCTATCATCACCTCGTTCTCGCGCCTCCGACCATCTGAACCCCTGCGATTCCGGCCACCACTCCATCTACTACCCAGCTATCACCACGCCAAAACACTCTACACTCGATAAACTACACGCGACGCAAAGTTCAATTACATCAACCCAGGGAAACTTAGGGTTCTAAAAGAAATTCGACAGCCGCAACTCCTCTAGTGAATTGCATCACCATCCACTAATTTTCCACTATCCCCTGATCGCATCTCTACCTCCAGGAAAGACAACGAGCTTCCCTATCCACTTGATCACCAGAGAGACCCAGATTTCATATTTTTGAGAAACCCAAAACTGCTCATTCACTCCATCTCTAAAATTTATAATTTTAGCTGTAAAAATCATGGTTTGGTTTGAGTATTCGATTTATAACCCTGAATTTATAAACTAAGATGTTTGAAATTTCCACAAAACTAAAGCTTTCCTGTTCCTAGAGTTTTCCAGAGTAGAATTAAATTTATTTTAACTTAAATAAATTTTTAAAAACTTACTCTATGATTCAACAACAAATTTTGTTTAGAACTTAAACCTTAACAAAGGTTTGATCAGGAGATAAAGTATTTTTTTTAAATCCTTGAGTTTGAAAACAAAGAACAGAGATGTTTTCAGGCATACACTCAGATATACATTCACAGCACATTACCCTTATATATATATATACATATAAACACCATACATATATATCACAGAAACAACAGGCAACCATAATCATATTTATATTTGAAAAATGTGATGTTACTCACCTTTGCTTGAGAATGACAGAGCACTTTTTATTTGAAAAGCTTTGAAATTAAAAAAACTGAGAAGTTGTTTGCTTTAATCTTCCTTTATATCATCTTGCTTGACTCTCTGGTTTTGATGAATTCATATTGTTTTGTTTGAGTTGTAGCTTTGGGTGATGTTTACTTTAGTTTCTTTTTCTTTTTTTCCAGTTTAGAATGGAGCGAATACTGAAGTGAGGATTGATAAAGGAAATACACAAAAATATGTTTTGTACAGGTGATACAACATTGGTTTTACAGAATGAGCAGGGATATTTTCTTTGGTTTGGAGGCTGAAGTGATAAAACTCTGGCTTGCATTAAATTACCATGTACCATATTACCTTATTTTATTTCTTCTTTTGCAAGCCTACATCTATATATCCCCCTACTTAAAATTGTGCAGGTGATATTGTTTCGGCTGAAATGATATATATATTTGTGTACTTGTTTCATGTTTGCAAAGTAATCCATGTTCAAAGATATTTATATTATGTACCCATGCATTCAATTTTTTTTTTCATGCCTACCTACAAAACTTCACATACCTATTTATTTTTACTTTGTCTATGTTCTTTCACTTTCCTTTGTTTGCTTGGTTATGCTCTTATACTTCATATATAGTTATTTGTTACAAATTTTTTAACTTAAGTATTTAGTTCTATTCTAACATATATGCTTATTTTTTTTATTTCTTTGTTTTAAAGTTCAACTATCAAACATTTTCCAAGTCGTTTATTTAAATTTTAAATTCAAATACAAATTCAATATTCAAGTTTAAATTCTAAAGTCAAATTCAATTTTTACTAATATATACAATATTTACAATATTTTTAAATTTTTAAACGATTTATACAAATATACTTGGATATCGGGGAAACTCGCAATCCATTTATCGTTTTATTCCACAAATATAATTCAAAAATTGAATTAATTATCAATTTAAATATCTATAAGATTCGGGGTCGTTACAATTTATTGTTTCCCACACGCTCTTCTCTTATGACCCAAGTTACCGCATTGTCCACATCTGTCCCATCTTCTGTCCCCCATTTCGTCCATAACTCCCTTTATTCTTGTGGAACTCGGTCTTCCTGTATTCCTTCGCGTTGGCGGTGGGAGTATAGTAGGGCCTTTATGTACATCCCAATATCTACTGTCGGGCACTGGATGAAAAACTGGAGAATAACTATGTCTATAAATGTCTGTCGTAAACCAGGATAAAATAAGATCATGATAAGCTCTGTTCGCTCCTCCTCTACCTTGTGCGTATGCAGCTAAAACATGGGAACATGGAAAATGGGCTAGAATCGGAATATCGCATGAACAGCTGCAATTGTTATTGGCAATATTTACTGTGTAGTTGCATGCGTTTGTGTAGTCGAACGAGCGATGGATGCTAGGGATTTATGCCAAGCGACAACCCAACCCTATAGGCTCTTCGATACACCACCAATAGCATGTCCAAACATCCAAGATAAGATCTTTAAAGATTTTGACTTCAAAATACCAAAACTGGAAAATTCACCAAACCAATTCAAATAAAAAACAATTGAATCATGAAATTGATGTTAGGAATTCGTACCTAATAACAATGAAAGCTATAGACATAGATGTGAGTTCAAGAACTCATTTTTAAATTTAAAAACAAGGAATGAGAAGCTTTAAAACAAAGCAAGACCAATTCCTCTTCACTACACCTCTAGTGTAACGACCCAGAATTTTGAACAAATTAAATTGAGAATATTTAATTAATTTTAAATATTTGAACGATGATTTAATTTGAATCCCCGATATAACTCTGAAATTTGCGATTAAACTTTAAAATTTAATCTATTGTATGTTGAATAAAAATTTAAATCTTCAATTTTGGCTGAAGAAAAATATTTCCAAAGCTTTTAAAATTCATATTGACAATACTGAAGATAATTAAAACTTCAGAATCGAATTTGAATAAATTTGATCAGTTTTGAATTTATATCGTTCGTATCGATATTTAAAAATAGCCTTCCGAGGCACAGTCTTGGAATTCGACGAAACCAGTTCCATTGGGTCTGTAATACTGAATTATTACCGGATTTCAAATTCCGTATTTTTTGAAGTTGTTATGTGAGCATATGACACATAAACACGTTGAAATTAAATCAAATACAATTTAAATTTAAAATTTAAATTCTTGCCGACATCAGAAGAAAAGCTGGCACGATACTCTTCCGTAAATCTCGCCTAAAATCACGATACTAGATCGTGTAGAGCATGCCTCAGTTTTGATTTTAAAATACTCCTCTCCCTCACTTCGATCATTCAGAGAAAAACAAATAAATGGCCGAAGTCTCTTTTAAATTCAAATCGAGCTCCTTCCTTCACAAAGCAAATTATAATTCAGAGAAAAAATATATATAATGGCCGATCCCCTCAGCTTTAAATCAATCGAACCCTTATCCATCGATTAGGGCCTCGCGTGGAGTTCGAAATGGCTGGAGAGGACCGCGTCGTCGATTCATACAATCTTCGATCAAAAGGGGGAATCGCGATCGACTGTTGGGTTTGGGCTTGGGCTCGTTTTCGGCATCACGTATCGCAAGGAGGAGGCGACCACGGCGGAGGCACGCTGAACGATGGTGCGCGAGGCAATAGCGGCGAGGCTAGGGGATGTTCGACATATGTGGGGTTTGCGATTTGGGGCGACTCGATGGTCTTCGGTGATGTCAGCGACGAGGTGGGCCTCGATGGTGGCTCGAGCGTGGCCGAATGTGTGAGGAGCAAAGGAGGTACAAATTTTGGATATCAGGCAGAGGCTCGACGATGTGGTTTGCCTGTCGAGTTAGGTAATTTGTTTTTTGTAAAAAACATCTTTAATTTAATTTAAGTTAAAGCTTGGAATTTAATTTGTTATACCTCATTCACCATACAATATTACAGTAAGTTTATATAGGTCGGAAGAAGGAAAACATATTTTTACAGTAAGTTAAATATTAAAATTTTAACATCTTGATTTGGAATTAAGAAATTGCAGAAAAGAATTTTGATGTAGATTTATAGATTTACAGAAAAGAAAATTTTATATAGTTTTAGAAACTTTGGTTTGTTTAAATATCTACAGTAAATAAAAAATGATGATGATTTACAGAAAAGAAAATTTTAAATGTAAATATATATTAGAAAATGATCTTTCCAATAAGAAGTTAGAATTTTATTTAATATGAATATGCAGAGAATTGTTTTCAGTAAGGTTAAATGAATTAAACCATTAGTTAATAAAAATACAAAGGAAAATTTGTTTAAATCACCAGTTTGAATAAGATTGTTAGTTAAATGAAATAATTTAATAATTAGTTAACTCAATCTGTTTAAAATGGGAAATAAATTGTTCGTCTAGTTCAAATATTGATAAAATTGTATAATTATTTATACAAGGTATAAATCAAGAAAATCGAGTCATGGAAATGGACTACAAATTAAAGCGAAGGTGAGATTTTTCTCACTCAAATAAATTTGGATTTTGCAGTTATTTATTGACTGTTTGATTGCTATTTGGATGTGATATTAGATATAGTATGATATATCTCTATATATATAGCAATATATACATATTGGCATATGTATATATTGGATTGATTGATTTCCTGCATTGTATAGCGGATGAGACCCTATTGCGCCATTAGTAAGCGGATGATATTTATAAAACCCATATATCGCGATATTCCACCTCGAAGTGGAATTGGTATTGTGCTAACGTCTGTGGATGCAGGGAAACAGGTTGGAGGGATCCAACTGGATTCCTCACCACTATTTATTTATTTACAGATATTGATGTATATTCTGTTATCATATTGATATATGATGTTTGTTGTTGTGATTGACTAATTGGTGCTGTTGCATCATCGGATTCAGTTTTGAAGTTTAAAAATAACGACTTTTACTTTAAAAGGATTTTAAAGTTATTTTTTGAAAATAGACGTTTTATTGAATTTTTGAATTGATTTATAAACGTTCAAATTTTAAAGTTATAAAAATTATGATTTTTGTGAAATATAACCGAAAGGTGATTTTTGAAATAAATAGTAAAGTAATTTATAAAATGGTTAAATAGGGATTTTTGAATAAGTATGAATGGTTCATAGACGAGATAAGATAGAATATATATTTTATAAATAAAAACAATGGAATTATAAAAGTAGTTCGGTTATGGTTGAAAATAAGGTTATAGGTGAAATCTTATAAGTAATAAGATTTAAAATTTTGTGAAGTTTAAAAGAACGATTTCTTTAAATAAATGAATTATAAGTTATTAACTTATAATATGGACTTGTGTATATATATTGAGTTATAAATTGAATTGGGTAATAAAAGGAAATTTATTAAATCGAAGTTGTTATGAAATATAAAGGTGAATTTATAAACGTTGTTTTATAAATTCGAAAATCAATCAAATTTGATGAATTAAATATAGAAGGTTATTAAGGGAATTTTATCCACGATTTTGGATAGTGGACAATCCTTGAAAATAAATGTGTAGAAAATATTGAAATGTGGTTAGTGAAGTATATTCACGATTTTGGACAGTGAATATATTATTAAGTAAAATGGATATGTTTTGGGAAAGTGACATTAAAAATGAAGTTAATTGTTTAACGATGTTTTAAAATGTGTTAAATATCGAAATCATTGATTTCAACATTTATTGTTGAAATAGACGTTTTCGAGGAAATAAGGAAATGGTGGACTATAACACTGTTGTTATAGTAAATGATTTCCGAAAGGAAATGTTTTTATCTAATATTGGGATTTATATATCTATCTTAATTCCGAATCCCTATACTAGTGATTTAGAGTCGTCGTAACGATGTTTTACGTAACATTCGTTTTGACTCAAATAGATGTTGTTAAATAAATGATTTCCTTAAAAGAATGAAATTTATACTAAATTCTGATTTAAGTATTTTGAATATTTCCAAGTGTTGAAAATTAATTAGATTTGGAAAATACTTATTATTAAATAAGTAGGGAAATGCTTTTCCAAAATGAAGTGTTTTTGAGAATTTATCTTCTTAAAGATAAATAAGATAAATTGAAAGTGAATATTTGAAATCGATTTGAAAATCGTATATCAGTAGATATTTTGAAAATATAAATTCACTATGGAATTTATAAAAAAAAGGGAAACTGTTTAGAAAAATAAATATCGATTTATTTTTAAAGTGTGGAAATTTTATATCTAGTAAAGATATTTTTGGAAAATAAATAATTTGGAAAATTATTTGGAATCTGATGATGTTGCGCATCTTTATTGATAGTTAAATAACCGACTATCAATAATTACCTCGAATGGTATTTGTTGTGAATTGGATGAATTTGAATGCCACACTTATTTTTGAATAAACGCTCACTATTCGGGTTAGCCGGGAAAGGACCATGGGATCGTATAACCCATTCCGAATATGTGATACGTCGTTATGAATCGCATTTGATGACCGGTGTTGAAGACCGGATATTTTTGAAAACGGAAGGATTACCGTCGAGTTACTCTACATCGGCTGATCTCCGATTTAGAGGTTTTATCACCCTTAGTGACGGGAAGTCCGGACGTGATTAGAAAATTATCTGGATGTGCAAGGGCTTCGTGAGAAGTGCCTTCGGTTCTGTTCGATCCCGGAACAGACTTGTATGGATTGTATGTCTGACGTTACAAATTGAGATATAAAGTTGATTTCTTTCAAATACATTTCTGTTGGTGGCGGAGAATTTATTCTCTTAGCTTAACACCCTTCTCTGAGACGTACGAGCTCAGAGGTTATGTAGTTGAAATTTATCAACGATATATTCCCAATTTGGTAACGTGGCATACTGAGTGTTGCTGTGAAATGATCAGTGTTTGATCATTTGCGATATGATCATTTGTTTGATCTTATATCTTTGTGATCATAGGTTGATCATTTGTTTGACCCGAAGCATGGCTTTGTGACAAAGCGTAGCTTTGTGGACAAGACTTCGTCGAGCCTCACACCCCGGAAATGGTCGAAACAGGAAGGATGCGGCAAGGTTCTAGGGAGTAGCGCCCCTTAGTGTATGTCATTCCTTCTGGATAGAGGTGGTATCATGGTATGGAGCCCAGATACTTAACCTATGTGGTTACTGCGTTATTATTATTATGTGGTTTGTTGGAAATCGGGGATTCTCGGGAAGATCGGTTACGATCGGGGGATGGCATACGCGTGTCAGTAGTTACCTATTTTTGCAGAGGTAACCCGGCCTTGTGTTGGCAGAGATCCGGTTAGGTTCTCGGGACGTCATTCCAGAGGCGTTTCCATGTGGCAATGGGAAGTTCCTTAGCCTGACCATTTGTTGGAAATCCAAAGAAACAATACGTGACTTGTACGGTTTTAGTTGTAGAACCTATCATTCACTTATGGTGGTCACCACTGTTTGGATGATAGCTATAGTAGGCATAAGTGCGGAATGCCTATGCTGGCTAAGATTAATATTATACTTTCGAAATGTTTTCTACACTATGCACTAATAATAATATCAAAAATGATTTGATTTTGCATATCAAGCATCTTTGACTATCATAAGGAGAAATCTCCTCCGATTCTGCGTTTGCATTGTGTGTGCGTGCGGGAGGCCTTATGGTAGTTTCATTTTCCAAATGCATTGCGAATCTATTTTAAAATAATTCCTTGTTTGTTTTAAAAATAACTATTTTACGATCTCACACCAGTCACCATGACTGACTCGGAGTTTATTGTTCCCTTCTAAACTCTGGGTGCCCACAAATTTCCACACGGGCAGCCTAGAGTTATGTTATCAGGATATTCTGGATATTCTGGAGCTTTGGAAGCAAGCTGGATGACGAGACGTAGTATTTGTATCTGATAGTATTTATTCCGCTGTGTATTCTGTATGAGGACAAGTTTATATAACTGTCAATTGTTGTATATTGACTCTGATTGATGTATGTATAAACTGATATAGTTCTTTGTTTTAAAAGACTAGTGATTATCTATTATATATTGTTCCGCTGCGATATGTGAGATTCTGATATTGTTTCTGTTTCTGATGTTGTTCTCTTCTTCTTTCTTCTTCTGCTTTCTTCTTCTTCTATCTTTTCTTCTACCTCTTCTTTCTTAAAACCATAACATTTCGGGTTTCCGGCACTCGATTGCTCGGCAGTCGATAAAGTGAGTATCGATGTCGAATTTTCGAAAGTCGAAAATTCCGGTATGTTACATCTAGAATCTTCAATCTATTATCAAATGCATAGATTTTTTAAGTTAGGTTATATGAATTTTTGAAAATTGAAGAGGGATTGAGATGGAGAAGATGAAGTTTACCTAAGCTTCTCTTTGATTTATAACTTGAATTTGAATTCTTAAGAAAAGCTAGGGCTTAGGAATTTTAATTTCCTTTCTTTTCCCCCATTTTTCCTTTTGCTTGAGAGTGTTAGGAAATTATGAAAGGAATGGATGAAGAGGAGTGGAGTTAGGGTATTTGGTAGAGGAGTTTGGGTTATCTTGTTGGGTTGGTGAGCTAGAACCAAACCCAAAGCCCAAATGAAAATACCAAAATCCTAATTAACTTTAAACATATCGATGTTTATACTCAAGCAAGTTGTAAAATCAATGGAATTGGTCTCGAGTCCGGATTCGGCTGTTTACAAAAAGTCACGTTTCGGACTTTAAATTCAACTAACGATGCTATATTCAAATAAAACATTTAAATATATAATCGTAAAATATGCGGGTTGTTACAGACTCCCCTCCTTAAAGAAATTGCGTCCTCGTAATACTTAAGAAGAAAATAAAAAGTAACAACCACTTAGGCATAACAACACAAAAGAAAATTTTGAAGTAAGAAGTTCACCTTAAGGAGCACGGGAGAGTAAGTCCGGATGTGTTCGCTCGTTGAATTCTCTAGATTTCCAAGAACAATCCTTAGGATTTGCAGACCATTGAACTTTCACAAGCGAAACATCTTTATTTCGAAGGCGTTTAACCTCCGTAGCAACGATACGAATAGGATGTTGCTCATAAGTCTAATTAGGTGAAACTTCAATTTATTCAATAACACCGGGCTCAAGAATTGAATCGGAATCTCTAAGGTATTTCCGTAGTTGAGAAACATGGAATATGTAATGAGTAGCAGAAAATTGAGCCGGTAATAAAAGACGATAAGCCATAGAACCAATGCGTTCGGTGATGGGAAATGGGCCAATATATCGGGGTGTTAATTTTTCCGATCGACTGAAACGCACAACACCCTTCATTGAAACGCGAATAAACACCAAATCTTCCACAGAAAATTCTAAATTCCTCCTTCGGTTATCAGCATAGGATTTTTGTCTACTTTGAGCTTCTTTCATCCTATGATGAATAAGGTCAATCTTTTCTATGGTATCACAAATAAAATCTGGACCTAAAACCAGCTTCTCACCGGCTTTAAGCCAACACGAAGGAGATCGTCATAGCCTTCCCTAGAGTGCCTCGAAAGGTGCCACATGTAACGACCCACATTTTTGACCGTTCAAGTCGACAAAACATACACACATGCCGACTCAAACAATCCAAAATACAGATAGTTATTGGGGTTAAATAAGAAAAGAAAGGAAAGAACAGAAACAACTCAGAATCTCGTAGCGGAAGGAACAAGATATAATAATAAAATAACAGTTCATGAAGCTGTTAAATAAATAAATTTGATTATTATTATACATCATAAATCAGAGTTACAAACATATCAGAGATAATACAACAATGCAGCGGAAAAAATAATGCAGTAGTAGAATACAAATGATGTAATACCAAACTCCGTCTTCGTCCTCCAGAATAGATCTTCGACCTTATCTTAAATGCTCAGGCTGACCCGAGCGTAATGAAAAGACAAAACACTCGAGTCAGGACTAAAATATCTCATGTAAGTTAAATCGATTAAGTAAATATGAGTGTGACGGCGTCAGAGATGTTACGGGTTTTAGACACCTCCTATCCAGTGTTTAACGTGTGTGCATTAACTTAAGAGATGTTCGGGATTTCCAACTCCTAAGGATCCGTTAAACTATCTACTATATAATAGAATACACTATATACAATAATGTCTATCATAAAGTAAAATATCAAACTAGCGTTAAGCCATGGCCCATTCCACCCTTAACACATTTTTATTCCCAAGAGCATAAACAAGACCGTAGTTTCCCCAAAACCGGAAGTCACCAGAGGGCAATCCATATACTAAAGGTACAAACCAAAACGTAGTGGTTGCGAATAGGATAATCAGTATAACAAGGTCCATGAGGCGATACCAACTAGGATACTAGTAGTTGCGTCATCCTGACTGATGTTGGGCATAGCAGCTACTACCCCAACACCGCGAAACAACACTCCCATAATCGAGGGGTGCACCCAAATCGAATCACAAAAGTAATAGACATGGCAACGAAGAAGTGTGTATGCTAGAGGTGACGAACCTCAATGGCCCGACGGGGCTACTGTTTTAGTCATGTCAGGGGTCATCCAAAATCATTCTCTTTCTTCAGTCAACGCGTTCACCAAAACCATCCACTTCGTTCTGGATCAATCACTCCGCGTATATTAGTTATTAAAGTGGTTTTCGGTATCGACAGAGAGTGTCCATATCCGATCCCGGTCTCTTTAATAACTACGTTATATTTTTCACCGATGGTCATTTAATAACTTTCAAAATAGTTATATTTCAAAACCGACATATCATTGCCATTTCAAAACCATATCAATACGATATCACTTTCACTTCAAATAAATCCATTTCCAAAATCATATCACATTCCAAAGTTATACCGCTTTCGAAATCATAAGTCTTTTAAAATCAAAACACTTTGGAAACCAAAACCTTGAAATTCATAACACTTTGAAATCATAGCTTGAAATCATAACATTTTGGAATCCTAACACTTTCCTCTTAAACAGTTTAGATATTAAAATTTGTATATATAGAAAATAGTTTATACAATAAAATAGTTTATATAAAATAGTTATAAGTTAAAATAGTTTATAATAAAATAATTTATATTGAAAATGATATATATTAAAATAATTTATATTAAAATTTATAAAGTAAAATATAAATAGTTTTAGATATAGTTTAAAATACTTTATATAAAATAGCTTCCTCAAATTTCACAAGTCAATTCACATAAACTCGAATTCCAAAATTAAATTTTAATCAAATCTCAAATCATCAATTTCAACTCGATTCAGCTTCTCAATAAACCATTTCAAATTATCAATTTCAAATACATATTTGAACCACAAAATAAGCCATTTCAATTTCAATATATTTTAAAGCTTTAAATATTCACATTTCAAAACAGTTCATATATTTATACAAGAATATAAGATTCGCTTTAAAACCATTTCGTATTCAAATTAGAATATACTTCAAATTAAACATCCGTAATAAGTAGTTTACTTAATTTCTGGAACAATTCCAATTCAATAAACTTAGATTAATATTCGGATTTCAAGAATTCATTTAAGTATTACATTCCAAATAAATTTCAGTTCAAATCCTATTCAAATCAACTTTATCTTCAAATTTAATTCAATAGTTTCAATTTAGTTCAATTCACAAATTTCTTTAAATTTCAATTCAATTCCAAATTAATTAAATCTCAATTTCAAATAAATTTTCAATTCCAAACTCAAACTTGAAATAACATTTCATATAAATTTTCTTAGAAATATTCAGAGTTCGATTAAAAGTCCAATCTTTTAAACAAATCAACTTTCGAAAATTTACGCCGTATTTCAAATTTTTTTTCTTAAAAATCTAAACTTCGAATAATTAAACAATTTCATTTACCAAGTTTAAATTCCAACATCTCGAGCTTCAATTCAAAATAATTCAATTTCCATAAATTGGATTTTATTCTTAAAATCAATTCATTTAAATAATTTCAAAACAACCTTTAAAATCATTTAATGTAACCAACCTGGTGTCCGTATATAATTTCTAACCTATGGCCAAGTGGATAATTATTTCAATTTTAATTTCAAGGATGGATATATACCATTTCAATCCAAATAGATGTCATAGGTATATCATTTCAACCTATTCCTTAATTTATTCGAAATGATTCATTCTACAGTTTTTTATGCAATAAACAATATACATGATGATAGCATGATATATCAAAATAAATAAACAACCAATATCGACCAATAGCATCCATCACAACCAATCAACCATAAAGCCAATAACATTCACAACAATTTTATAATTATCAATATCGAGTAATATACTGCCAATTTAAATTTAAATTTATTTTAACGGTCAATTTAAATTCTATCAATTAATTCATATATCAATACAGATGATAATTAAACCTACCAAACAACAGCCAATAAATTTCATATCACTTCAGAATATAAATTTAACTAACAAAAAATTATTTTAGTCAATTGTGAGCGTATAAACACTCACCTTTGATTTATCGACGATTTAAAAATTCAAATAAAAGCCCAAATTTAAACAGTCTTGGAATCCAACCAAACCAGCTCCATGTTGTCCGGAATTTTGATACGAACGCAACGGAGAAAACCGCGCGTCGATCCGAGCTCGTATGCAAAAGTTATATACGTTAGAACGATTGAACATTTAAAATTTTAAATGATTAATTAATAATAAAAAAGAATGTATACCATTTCTTCCATTCACGCACAGCACACCCGAGACCCAACTTCACGCCGTTCATCCTCATCCACGCGCGAGGCAAACGACGACCGGACGTCGATCAACACCAGCTACCACGTGCGCCCCATCCTCCTCCACCAACGCGCCAAGATTCGCCACCCCATTTGCCACCGTTTGCGCAAAATCCGAGAAAATACGTCCATGCTTCCAAGCCAGATTCTGGCGAATCCGTGGCGTAATAGCATAGATCAACCGTATGGATTTGAAGAGCTCGTCGAGATCTACACTTTTGATTTTGGAATTTTTCGATTTCGTTGAACGGATTGAGAGATAAAGAGGAAAGAAGATCGGTAATTTTTGACCATTGGAATAGGTGGCGGCCATGGTTTGAAATTAGGGTTTCTGAATGAAACAATGATAAAACTGTCTCGGTTTGCGTGCGTATTTTTATAGGTAGGTCCAAAATTGTCCGAACTCTAATCGAGACGTGCCGCCAGGCGTTTATAAGGTTTTACCCATATTCCGAACGTAATAGAACTATTCCCAAGGCCTAATTCAATCGTATGTGGAAGATAGCTTTTGAAGTCGATTATTTTAATTAAATTCGAAATTAAATTTCTACGCGTTTCAAGCTCGCACGGCCAAACGACAAGTCTGATTGCTACGAAAATTGAAACCTTACAATAATTCACTGTTACGGATCCGATGAAACTGGTTTCGTCGAAATCCGAGACAGTTGTAAAAATGGCTATTTCTACTGTTTAATTTCAATATAAAATTCCCAATTTTAAATTATTAACTTTTAAATCAAATTTCAATTGTTCACAAATTTCATTTTTAATTTCACAGTAATTAACAATCTTTTACAATGCAGTTTTCCATTATAAATCTAGTATAAAAGATTACATTAGATTCAACGTTCCATTATATTGTAATTCAAATTCAAGTTATTTAATTCCAATTGAATTCTTTTATTTCGATTTACACTTTCATTATTGAATCAACCATTTACTTATACATTATTATCAATAATTTATAATTCATTTACTTTCGTTTTCTTCAGCTATCATCTTATTTAAATTCACAGTAATATTAAATTACATTTATTTACGTTGATTTCAATATTAAATGTAACATTTTATTTATTTCGTTGTTTACAATCAAATTCAATTCATTATTTACATTCAATACAAGTTAACATCCATATTTAATTTACAAATAAGTTATTTCAGAATTCAGTTTTGTATTTTAACTTGTAATTCACATTTAACAACACAAAATTTTATTTCCTTCGGATTTTTATCCAATTTTTTTTTATTTTAATTCGTATTTTTAAAGTGTTAAAAATACAGGTCGTTACACCACACCAATGTTAGATTGGAAGCTATTATTGTAAGAAAACTCGACAAGGGAAATATGATCTTTCCAACTTCCACCAAAATCAAGAACACATGCACGAAGAAGATCTTCAAGAGTTTGATTCACATGCTCTGTTTGTCCATCGGACTAAGGATGATAAGCGGTGCTAAAATTAAGCTTCGTTTCCAAAGCTTTTTGAAGACCTTTCAAAAATCCACTAGTAAATAATTGATCACGATCGCTAACAATAGAAGTAGGAACTCCATGCAATTTAATAATTTATTTAACATAAAGTTTGGCCAAAAGAGATACAGTCAGGTTGGACCGAACGGAAAGAAAATGGACGGATTTTGTAAGTCTATCTACTATCTCCCATAGACTATTATGACCCGAACGAGAACGAGAAAGACCGTCAATAAAGTCCATGGAGACTTGATCCCACTTCCAAACGGGAATGTCCAAAGGTTGCAATAACCCACCGGGCCTTTGATGCTCGGCCTTTATGAGTTGGCAAATCATGCAACACTTAATAAAGTTAACAATATCATATTTCATTCCATCCCAATAATAAAGTCGTTTCATTTCCGTACATTTTACTACTACCGGGATGAATGGTAAATTTAGATTAATGAGAATCTTCTAAAATGTCTTTGCGAAGATAACTAATATTTGGCACAACAAGTCTATCAAATTTTCGAATGCTTCCGCGAGCATCAATATCAAAGTCTTTCAAACCATCAACCTTGTTTTTATCCCTACAACTTTGGCTAAGAAGAGTCAATTCGGGATCTTGCCATTGAGCTTTAAGGATGTGGTCTAAAAGAGAAGGATGAGCCTCAAGGCTACATAAACAAGAGATGAACATGAATCAGATTCACGATCTCGAATCTCACAAGTGGACAAAGTCTCGAGATCATTTCATTCAGATATTGTCATGAAAACAACCGCTTGTTGCTTACGACTAAGGGCATCGGCAACACGATTTCCCTTTCCGAAAGTATAGAGAATATCAAGATCATAAGATGCAAGGAATTCGAGCCAACATTGTTGACGCAAATTAAGTTCCTTTTGAGAGAACAAATACTTCAAAGATTTATGATCGGTGTAGAGAACAAATTTCTCTCCCAAAAGATAATGACGCCAAATTCTTAGGGTGAAAACAATGGCCGCGAGCTCTAAATCATGAGTGGCATATCTAGTCTCGGCATGTTTTAATTGTCTAGAAGCATAAGCGATAACACGTTCCCTTTGCATGAGAATGGCTCCCAAACCAACACGACTAGCATCAGTACAAACATTCAAGTCTTGGTTTCCTTCGGGAAACACAAGAATATGAGCATCGGAAAGGAGTTCTTTTAATTTTTAAAAAGCAGCTTCACATTTGTCTGACCAAATGTACCTAAATCCCTTCTTTGTCAAACTAGCAAGAGGCACATAAATTTTAGAAAAGTCTTTTATGAAACGATGGTAATAGCCCATCAATCCAAAAAAGCTACAGATTTCCATCACACTCTCCGGTCTCTTCCAATTTTGAATCACTTTAATCTTTAAAGGATCCACGGAAATTCCGGATTCAGAAATAATATGTCCTAAAAATTTCACATGGGATTGCCAAAAGTGGCACATAGAAAATGTTGCTTTCAATTGATTGCTCCTAGGAGTTTCCAACACAATCCGAAGATGTTTTTCATGCTCTTTCTCGGTTTTAGAATAAACAAGAACATCATCTATAAAGATGAGAACAAATCGATCGAGGAAGTCTTTGAAAATTCGGTTCATAAGGTCAAAGAAATAAGCTGGAGCATTCGTTAAACCAAATGGCATAACAAGCCATTCATAAGATCCATAACGAGTATGGAACGATGTCAAAAGAATGATATTCTCTGCAATACGAAGTTGATGAAAACCGGTTGCTAAGTCTAACTGTGAAAAGACTCTAGCACCGCTAAGTTGATCGAATAGATCATCAATTCGAGGTAAGAGATATTTATTCTTGATGGTGAGATCATTAAGCTTGCGGTAGTCAACGCAAAGCCTACGTGTACCATTAGATTTCTTCACAAAGATAGCTGGAGCTCCCCAAGGAGAGGAACTAGAATGAATAAACTGTTTTGCTTCCAATTCGGATAATTGTTTACGCATCTTCTCATTTTCCTTATTGGACATACGATAAGGAGGACGAGTAATAGGTAGAGCTGCAGGGATTAGATTAATTCTGAACTCAATTGCTCGCTTATGTGGTAATCCTAACACGGGCTCAAATATATCGAGAAATTCACGAACAACGTGAATGAGGGAAATGACATCATCCTCATCATCTTTATCGTCATCATGTGGATTTAGAGAATATAAGGATGCCACCGAATTTGAATCTGAATCTTTAAAAACAATAGAAATCTGCTTAACAAATTGGGGATATCGAAGATGGATAGTCCTCTCAGGACATAGGATGCGGGCTTCATAACGGTTAAGCCAATCCATTTTCAAAATCATTCCAAAACCTAAATAACGCATAACATGCAAATCGACGTGGAAAGCATAATCACATAAAATAATTTCAACATCCTCACAAAATAAACTGAGTGTTGCGGATCCACCAACCGAATTCACAATTCTTAATAAAGTCATCAAGCCCATAACATTTAAAGAAAAAGTATCAACAAGTTCTTTTGATATAAAAGAGTGAGATGCACCCGTATCAAAAAGAACTCGAATAGGATGATCACGAAACATAATAATGCCATCAAGGACAGAATGAGAAATATCTTGACTAAGAGAAGTGTTACTAGGGGCTTGCACAACATTCAGCTTTCCCTCTTTCTTGGTTTGAAGTTTGGGACATGAAGATATATGATGACCCGAACTTTTGCAATAGCGGTAATAAAGGGGTTTCGGACACCTATTTGCATAATGATCCTTAGAACCACAAATGTAGTATTCTCCACGACTAGAGGTAGGAGTCTTTGCTACCGAAGTTGCTTGCTTCCCTTTCTTGTTGGGATTAGGGCATTTGAACTTATTGTTGAGTTGCCTTTTCTTGTTGTTGTTGAAGTTCTGTTTGGCATGACCAACATCGCCATCACTTTCTTTATCGGCCTCTTCAAGTCGAAGAGCAATATCTACAAGCTGATCGAAAGGAACTTCTAGTTTCAGAAGTAAAGGCTTTTTGAGGTTCTTATTCAACCCATAGATAAACCTCTGATTTTTCTTCAATGGGGTATTAATATACTCGACCCATATTTAGAAAGTGATTCAAAAGATGCGACATAATCTGTCACAGAAGATTCACCTTGAATAAGGTCAATAAAACATCGGGCTAAAGTTACTTTTTCAGCTTCCGGCACAAACTTTAACTCGAATTTTTCCCGAAATTGCTCCCAAGTAAGACCCGCTTCAATAATTTCCGAAACCAAAAGCTCATACCAATCTAATGCTCTCTCCTGGAGCATGCTAAAAGCCACTTGGACACGATATAGATCCACAAGATTCATGCGAGAAAAGATGCGATCGCATGTTCTAAGCCAAGCTTGAACTTCTATAGCGCTTTTGGAACCCTTGAATGGCTTTCCACCCAAATTGATATAATCACTGTACAAGCGTGCAAACCCGAATTTAGGATGAGTATGCTCAGGAATGAGTCCGGCAGCTTGGGTATTCTTTCAAGATCCAAAAGTTGTTGGGCAGATATGAATACGCCATCCTCAGGAGTAGCACTGGATTGACCGGCGCTGGGATGGCCAGGTCTAAACATTTCTCTTCTTTTCAGAAAGAAAGAAAGAAGAGGAAAAATGTTATTCTCGGAATGAATATCAAACAAACTTGATTGATAAAACAAGGCATCATAAAAAAGGATAGAACGGGTCCTAAGACTTGAATTAAATCCTAAGGCACGATTCCTAAGTGAGACTTAGGACAATGATTCTTGCTAGATTATTCTACACTGTTCCGAAGTTTTTCAAAGACCCCTACCAGATGTCTGGATTTTTCAACCAGATGTCTGGATTTTTCTGCTAGGCAAAAATTTGCCTAGCCTAAAGAGGGCAAATCCAAACCGGAAGCGATCGAACGAGCGATGGATGTTAGGGATTTATGCCAAGCGACAACCCAGCCCTATAGGCTCTTCGATACACTACCAATAACATGTCCAAACATCCAAGATAGGATCTTTAAAGATTTTGACTTCAAAATACCAAAATTGGAAAATTCACCAAACCAATTCAAATAAAAAACAATTGAATCATGAAATAGATGTTAGGAATTCATACCTAACAACAATGAAAGCTATAGACATCAATGTGAGTTCAAGAACTCACTTTTAAATTCAAAAACAAGGAATGAGAAGCTCTAAAACAAAGCAAGACCAATTCCTCTTCACTACACCTCTAGAATCTTCAATCTATTATCAAATGCATAGATTTACTAAGTTATGTTATAGGAATTTCTGAAAATTAAAGAGGGATTGAGATGGAGAAGATGAAGATGATGTTTACCTAAGCTTCTCTTTGATTTATAACTTGAATTTGAATTCTTAAGAAAAGCTAGGGCTTAGGAGTTTTAATTTCCTTTCCTTTTCCCCATTTTCCCTTTTGCTTGAGAGTGTTAGGAAATTATGAAAGGAATGAATAAAGAGTAGTGGAGTTAGGGTATTTGGTAGAGGAGTTTGAGTTATCTTGTTGGGTTGGTGGGCTAGAACCAAATCCAAAACCCAAATGAAAATACCAAAATCCTAATCAACTCCAAACATATCGATGTTTATACTCAAACAAGTTGTAAACGTCGTTTTAAAATCAATGGAAGTTGTCTCGAGTCCCGATTCAATTGTTTACAAAAAGTCACGTTTCGGACTTTAAATTCAACTAACGATGTTATATTCAAATAAAACATTTAAATATAAAATCATCATATTTACTCAAATATGTCATTTCACAAAAAGGTATCAATTTCAACTTCTAACTTAGGTTGTATCATCATCAAGGATTTAAATATAAATACTTCACTTTTACACAGTCTGAAATTTTAGAAAATAGGTTAAATAGTCATAAATAGTTTTAATAGTTTGAAAATAATTTAAAATAGATTAAAATAGTTTTTTATTAAAATAGTAAAATAGTTTAAATAGATTTAAATTTTACTTAATTAGATTTTTAAATGATTTAAGTAGATTTAAATAGATTAGATAGATGTAAAATGATTAAAATATAAATTAAATATAGGTTAAATAGATTCAAATTATATTAAGTAGGTTTTAAATAGATTAAATAAATTTAAAATAGATTAAATATATTTAAATTATATCAAATAGATTTAAAATAGATTAAATAGATTTAATTAGTTAAAATAGGTGAAATAGATTAAATTGGATTAAATATGTCATAATAGATTTAGAATAAATTGAAATAGTTTTAAATTGATTTAAATAGTTTAAATTAATTAAAATAGTTTAAATTAGTTTAAAATAGATTTCAAAGTTATATCCAAACATTTTCAATAACTCAATTCCGATAAATTCATTTTATTTGACACTTCAACTTCGAAATTCCAATTTAAATCCTTTGACAATTCATTAAATCAATTCCAATTCAACATTAAAGCTTGGATTATTGAAAATAATTCAGTTTATATAAATCAATTTCTATTTCAAAATGCCAGTTAACTGAATTCAAAAATTTTAAAGAATTAAAAATCATTAAATTTAACCGATCCGGTGTCCGTATTTAATTTTCTACCCTATGGTCAAGTGATACGGATATTTATATTTTCAATCCGCAATTTAACAATTTAAATTTTATTAAAATAGTAAAATAGTTTAAATAGATTTAAAATTACTTAATTAGATTTTTAAATGATTTAAGTAGATTTAAATAGATTAGATAGATGTAAAATGAATAAAATATAAATTAAATATAGGTTAAATAGATTCAAATTATATTAAGTAGGTTTTAAATAGATTAAATAAATTTAAAATATATTAAATAGATTTAAATTATATCAAATAGATTTAATTAGTTAAAATAGGTGAAATAGATTAAATTGGATTAAATAGGTTATAATAGATTTAGAATAAATTGAAATAGTTTTAAATTGATTTAAATAGTTTAAATTAATTAAAATAGTTTAAATTAGTTTAAAATAGATTTCAAAGTTATATCCAAACATTTTCAATAACTCAATTCCGATAAATTCATTTTATTTGACACTTCAACTTTGAAATTCCAATTTAAATCCTTTGACAATTCATTAAATCAATTCCAATTCAACATTAAAGCTTGGATTATTGAAAATTATTCAGTTTATATAAATCAATTTCTATTTCAAAATGCCAGTTAACTGAATTCAAAAAATTTAAAGAATTAAAAATCATTAAATTTAACCGATCCGGTGTCCGTATTTAATTTTCTACCCTATGGTCAAGTGATACAGATATTTATATTCTCAATCCGCAATTTAACAATTTACGGTTATATATCATTTCAAACCGCAATCTCGAATTAAATAAAAATCCATAAAATCGCTCGAATCTATCATTTCAACCCATAATGATTTTTCCCTAATCTATAGATCATTCGGGTATGTATCATTCCAACCCATAAGGAACTTGCACTGTTATAACATATAAAAATACAACATCCAATCATCCAATATCAACAATCAAACATCCATCACAATCATCATCCAAATCAACCAATAAACATCAATAGATAACTGATTTTCATTAACAGGTATTAAATTGACAATTAAATTCAATATTAAATTAAATGAGATTAAATGCAATAAAGGTCGGATTTAACTAGAATGACAATTTTAAACATACCAAACATCCATCAATTAATTTCTAATCACATCATAAATTTAATTTAACTAACATAAGATAATCTAGTAGTCGTGAGTTGGTCGAAACACTCACCTTCGATTTTAAATCGAATAAAAATCCAATTTAGGCTCAAAATTCAAACAGTCTCAGAATTTGTCCAAACCAGCGTCAAAATGTCCAGAATTTCGATACGATCTCAATGAAACAAACCGTGCGTGAATTGGACCTCGTATGTAAAAGTTATGATCGTTAGAAGATTAAAAGATCAAAATTTTAAATAAAAAAATAAAAGGTACTCGGCCACGTCATCACGTTTCTCGCGTACCCACATCTTCGTTCGAACAGGAACTCGAACAACCTCAACCCTAGCCGCCGATCTTCATCAATATTTAAAATTAGTTAATTATTTTAATAACAGATGGCTAAAAATCTGGGTCGTTACACTCCAATTCGTATCTCTCCTGCGATGAAGAACAGTAGTTTGTAATAATAAATAATAAAGAACTTATCAAGTGTGCAGTAAAAAAATTAAACAAATTTACCATCACAGATTTAGATTTATCGTCCGTAAATTCATACAAAATATTTCCCTCCTCATCCGTGCGCTCGACGGCATGTGTATGGGTGAAGACATCAGCCAGTGTATGCTCACGATTATATTTCTGAAACTGAAGTTATATATACAAATGAATAATTTTACCAATATGACTAAATTATTTTACAACTATTTAGAAACGCATTTTATAACTTTACCAATTCCCTGTGATGTTGTTGGAATCGACCCACCGCGGTGCAAAGTAGGATTTTTAGCCCTGTTTGCACGGTTCCGCGTCGATGATTCCTATAAATTTAAACGCATGATTAACTAAATTAATGCACCTAATATACGAATTTTAAACAAAATATAATAACAAAATGAAATGATATATATAACTTACCTTCGACTCCGGAGTATCCCATTGCTGCATAAATTGAGCCCATACATCAGCTCCCATCCAAGATGGCTTCTTTCCCGCTCTCTTGGCTTTTGATATGGTGTCTATGTAATTTCTGCGCATTCTTTGGTTCCAGTGATTGACAAAAACATCCATATCCTGCGGGTCCACACGAACAGCGACCTGCGTATTGAAATTGATATTGGTTTGAATTATATACATTGTATTAATTGTAAGTTTAAACTTACCATCAAGTCCGCGAATATGGCATTCTTGATGTGATCGAGAATGTCGGCCCAGTGAGCCTAGCATCCCGACATCCGGCTCATGAATGCCTTCCTCGACACTTGCAAAACAAAGTCGCTCGGCTGGACCTCAAACCCCCTGTGTAAAATAAGATGTACAAATTTAATAAATTTTATATAGTGAAAATGTAATAAATTTAATACTTACCCCACGCTCTCTGACACTACCTCTGTCACCGGACGTAAGTCCAGCGTTGCGCCGCTGGCACCCGCACCAGCGAAAGGAGAAGGCTGAGATCTTTTAGAGTGTCTCTTATGCATATCTGTTACAAACATATCATTTCATATAATGATAAAAATATCAGTTGATTATTACAAAATTTGTTTGATTAATCATCATCACATAAAACTTGCACTAAAACATCATAAATGAGATAAGATCTCTGGAGTATATATACATAATTAAAAAAAAAAAGACATAACTCACAACATAATCATCATTATTGATAACAGCTGAAACTTCGAATATACATTATACAACAACTGATACAAAAATTCAAAAATTTCAATCTTCGTCGTCTTCTGATTCAGTCTCGGTCTCCTACTCTATATCGTTTTCTTCTGTACTCTCAAATGCTTCTATTAAAACATTCAATTCATTATTTAACAAACCCAGATCAATATCATCAGCTATTATTATTTCATCATTTGGCTCAAGATCTATTTGATACGCTGCTTTGGAATATTAATTCCATCAAACGTAAATTTTGCCTTTGTTTTAAAAACAGCAGACCAATCTGCTTTATCTTTTTTTAAGAATGGATACGGAGCAAAATAAACTTGTAATGCTTGCTTGGCCAATACGAAAGGATCATACTTATAATAATGTGAGGTGTGCTTTATTTCTATAAGTTTATAATCTTTATGCACGTTGATTCCAGAATCAGGAATATTGCTAAACCAATTGCACTTGAATAAAAAACCTTTTTCTGCAGGTTGTACATAATATGTCAATTTTAAAACCAGTGTTAAGACGCCGTAAAAATCTTTTATATGCTCATCTGGATCGTCATCGCCTTCGACAAATACACCACGGTTATATATTAATTTTTCAGCACCATAATTCTTGGTGTTGAATTTAAATCCATTGATGAAGAATATTGGATAAGTCTTGTCATTTCTTTTTGGTCCGAGCGCAAGATGTTGTAATCCTTCATCAACGACGCTATTTCTCGGATCATAAACATAGTTCGAAAACCATTTAGAAAATTCATTACTGAGATCGCCAGATGGATGCTGTGATTCGTAAATACTGCGAATATATATGTACTATATGTTACATTACGATTAAAATATAAGTATCATTGAAATAAATATGAATTTATTATTACCTAACAAATGGTGCAACTTCAACATAATTAAGAAAAATATATGTGTGCGCTACATGTTGATCTCTATCGTCTAACTATATTTTCACACATTTTCCAGCAGGTTGGTCATGTTGTTTAAAAATAGACAACATTGTCTGAGAATAATCTTCTTCAACGGCTGCATCATTACGAGGACCACTTACAAATGATAAGTTCACATGGTCACTAAATTAATGAGAGAAAAAGAATGAAGCTTCTTCTTTAAGATATGATTTGCAAATTGAACCTTCAACTCGTGCTTTCTGTCTAATTTTTTTTCCAGATGATTCAAGTACCTATTAACAAAATTAATTCAATTTAAATGCACCTACATAAATCTGAATTTTAAACTAACAACAATTTTACGAATATTTATCATTACCTCTCAAATAGGTACATCCATCCATATTGCATTGGACATCGAAGAAGAGCTTCGGATGGAAGATGAACAGGTAAATGCTTTATTACATTAATGAAACCTAGCGGAAATATTTTCTCCAGTTTGCATAGAAATATAGGGATTTCTACTTCAAGTTTACGTATACGGTCGATTTTCAACGTTGTCGAACAAAGCTGTTTGTAAAACAGACTTAATTCTATTATAACACTCCATGCTTTTATAGGCAACAGTTCTTTAAAAACCACCAGTAATATATATTCCATCATAATATGACAATCGTGACTTTTTATCATACTCAATTTATTGTTTTTAAAGTCAACACGTCTCGAAGATTAATAGACATCCCATCAGAGCATTTATGTCCTTTCACCCACTTTAGCCGAGTTTTATTTGCTTGTTGTCTAGCTCATAGCATGCTTTGGGTTTTTTATTGTCATTGGGCTTCATATGAAGTTCGGGACATTTGCAAAAGTATGCTATATCGAGTCTCGAATTCAGATCATTCTTAGTTTCCCTTTAACATTCACAATTGTATTAAACATGTTATCAAACACGTTTTTTTCGTTGTGCACCACGTCAATATTATGTCGAAGTAGGAGATATTTCCAATAAGCTAACTTTCAAAATATACTTTGTTTGCACCAATTAAGAATGTCTGATTTACTTGGAATTTCAATATGTATTCTAGTTTCATGTATCTTCGAGTAATCCTTTACGATTTCATATATTTCTTCGCTTGACCAAATCTTTGGTGGTTGCATACTCTCTTCTTCGTTAGCTTTAAAGTTTTTTTATCTCTTCTAAATGTATGATTGGAATGGAGAAAACACCGATAACAATCAAACCAAGAAATTTTCCTTCCATACCGTAAAGAAAATGATCTTGTTTCTTCCATGCAATAAGGATAGGTTAGACGACCGGCCGTACTCCAACCTAAAAGCATCTCATATGTAGGAAAATCACTAGTAGTCCATAACAAAGAAGCGAACATACGAAAATTCCTTTTTTGTGAAATGTTCTATGTTTCAACACCTTCAAGCCACAATGTTTTCGGCTCTTCGATTAATGGTTGCAGATAAACATCGATTCCTTGTGTCGGATCATCAGGCCCAGGGACGACAATAGTGAGAAACACGTATGGAGTTTTCATACACATCCACGGAGGTAAATTATAAGGAGTAACGATAACATGCCAAGATGAATATTTGCTGCCAAACTTAGAGAATGGCGTAAACCCATCCATACATAAACCAAGCCTGATGTTACGGCTCTCTGCAGCAAATGTGTGATACATCTTATCGAAATGTTTCTATGCTTCTCCATCGGATGGATGTGTCAAAGTTCCCTCTACTTGTCTTCTCACGCTATACCATCGTATATGACATGCCGTGGCTGAAGACGCATATAACCTTTGAAGTCTTGGGGTAATTGGTAAATAATGCATTCTCTTGTATGGAACTTCCTTTTTTTTGTTTATATATTTCCTCATTACATATTTTGCAGTTTCTAAGATTAATGTCATCTTTCCAATACAACATGCAATCATTTATATATGTATCTATCTTTTGATAAGGCATACCGAAAGCCGACATAAGTGTTTTCACTTTATAATGACCGTCGCACATCAGATTATTGGGTGACATATGTCGTTTTGCAGCTTATACAACTGCTGTAAATCCAGCTTCTATAAAGTTGAATTTTGATTTCATAGTGATGTATTCAGCGGTTACTGATAATTCGGTTCCACTTTTACAACCATCCCACAACGGTCTCTTAGCGACATCCAATAAATCATAAAGAAAATTTGCTTCCACATTCGGTTCTTCTTCGACATTGACGTCTTCATCGTCAATTTGAACGGCAGGGAACATTGATCGTTATGCATCTTTCATCATACATTCTATTGGATTCGTCATAAAAACATCGACCTTTGACGCAACAGGATCCGCCGTAGGTGCAATAAGTTCTCCATGACGATCCTATAAATAATAAATTGGATCAAATCTATATTTATACAGATGTAGTTTCACTGTATCTGGTTTTCAATGCTTCAAATGTTGACACTTACTATAAGGGCAACGAACTTCTTCATTATTTGAATTATTAGATAATGCGAATCTAATAAATTCGTGTACACCATTGTAGAAATGTTCTTTCATCGAACTTTTCATTCCAGTTCTTACTTCCTACTTTTATGTACGGTCGACAAAATAATCGAATATTGTTCCTAATTTAAAAAAATACGTCAGGAATTTCGACAGCACTTCACTTCTATTCTATGCACAACTTCTCACCCAAGTGATATATTGTTGTAGTTTTATTTTCTAAAATAAAGTGAAACCTTTTAGAACTAAAGGCTTCACACACCACACTTCTGTTCAATTTCGACAGCACTCCACTTCTCTTCTACGCATAACTTTGCATCCAAGAGGAGTATTTTTGTTTTTGTATTTTCTAAAATAAATTAAAATCTTTTGGGACTAGAGGCTTTAATTTGTGGTTGTTGTATTTGTTATAGTAATACTTAATGCTTATTTTCAAATCAATATTATATTCATTTCATATTTTTTTAGATAATTGATTTTACAATATTTGTTTTTGTATATAAATTTCATAGTTTTTTAGAAAATCGATTTGAGTACATTATTTTTTGTTATATTCATTTGTTAACTTATTGGAAAATCGATTTCAGTAGCATATTTTTTGTTGTTATGTTCATTTCTTAAGTTTAAAGAAAATCGATTTGAGTACAGTATTTGTTCTTGTCATATTCATTTCTCAACTTTTTGAAAAACCAATTTGAGTACAATATTTGTTGTTTTCATATTTATTTCTTGATTTTTTTTTACAAAATCGATTTCAGTAGAATATTTTTTGTTATATTTGTTACTTAATTTTTTACAAAATCGATTTTTGTACAATATTCGTTGTTGTTATCTTCATTTCTAAAACTTTTTACAAAATCGATTTAAGTATAATATTTCTTAAAGTTTTGTTAACTAAATTATACGCTTTATAACGTATTTTTAAACTCTTTTAACTAATAAAATTTTAATTTACTGATTTTACAAGCTAAAATTAGAAGTTAGCACTAATAATAACAAATTAAAATAAATTAATTTTATATAAGCACCAACAGTTATAATTAACACGCACTAATTAATTAAAGAATATTACTTATGTTTACCCATACCTACTTAGGCTACTTAGGAGCATATTAATCAATAATTATACACTAATTTTCACGTAAACTGTAACAAAAATCGTTTTCCACTATAACAAACATTCGTGTAAACTTATCAATAAGCATATTAATCAATAATACTAATTTTTGAATTTTAAATCAACCCTAATTCTTAATTACAAATTAAACAATCAAACCACTTACATCTTCAAATCAACTAACACATTATTATCATCAACTAATACACAATAATCATCAATTTTAAATCAATAATCAACTAATTTTCTAAATTAGGGTTTGAATTTTATCTCCAAATCAACTAATAAACTATACCATCATCTAATACCAACCAATCTAACATATTCAAACCAAAATTACTAAATTTTGCATAAATATGGTTTTACACAATATACCTCAAAAAATCGAAAGAAATAGAAGAAGGAAGGAGTGCGCAGCGGGATGAGGTCGCTGGCGTCGGCTAGAGGTGGCTGGAGGCGGCAGAAACCGAATTTGGGAAGAAGAGAGTAGGATGGTGGAAGGAAGCAAAGTGCTGAAATGTTTCTTTGTTCGCGGGTTATATTTCAAATAGGCGAGGACCGTGTTTTTTAGCCGTCGCTAGCAATCGTCCAAGTCTGTCGCAAATTGAAGCCGTTTTAGTAATGCAAACATAGAAATAATTTTCACCTGGAATCCCCAGCCAATAATAAGCCCAATTTATTTGGCCCCTTTAACTGCATCAGGCAACAAGTGAAGTAAATCTCAAAAGCAGCAATAACTATTTTGAGCAAAACTCATTCTGTTGCATATAGTTATCTCAAACAAAAAGAGAATTTAGATGTAACCCTAATAATAAAACATTAAAATTTAGAAAAAGCCTATTAATAAGCAAGGAAGTGCTAGCCTTAAATAAATAATGGCGGTAAAACACCGAGTACGACATGAATGTGAGGACAAACATCGAGAGCTGTAGTAGTATTCCAACTCCTGCAGCCTTCTGCTGCATGCCTAGTTGATGGTGAGAATACCTCCGGAGGCGGAGGCAGCGTTGACATGTTCAGTTTGGATAACTGTCAACCGCATGAAATCTTAGATAACCCGAGTTCAGATTTTTCCAAGTAGAAATTGTGAGCTGACCTATAATAATTGTTTACCTAGTGCAAAAGTACAACAAATGAGTTGACCATTAGTAACATAAAGAACAAATAGGCATATCTTCAAAATATGGTGTGAATTCAACATCGTTACAAGCTTATGGTTACAAATTTATCTCATCTCAGTTTTCTTATACAATGTAATATTATGAAAATATGTTATGAGTTATGCATGAATTGACCTAGGATTGTGTGTTGTTTCAAGTTCTAGAGTTTAATTTATGGTGCAGCTTGTATTAATTAAGCCTCCTTGACAAATTTTGAAAGACCCCAGGACGAATTTCATTCTCTTGCTTGAACTGCTGTATAAATAAGAAAAATAAACATGAGTCTATGATCCTCAAATTTTTGAACCAACACGACCATTTTCTTACATTTATTACGGTAAACAGTATGCATGCAATTAAAATGCAAAATAAGTTGAGACATGATAATACATGGATATATATATTTTCCAGAAAGCTAGTTCACTTTGGTTAGTGTCTGCTTCAAAATTGATCACAAATACCCAATTGCCGATGAAATCACCTGTTTACAGTCACAGACCACAGATAGCAAATATGTAGATAATATATTGATCATTACTTGATCGATACGAACAAGTATCGAGCCGAAATACGTACATTGTACCCTTCTTCTTGATCGATATGAACGACGTGTTCGCATCCATGCCGATCGATACGAACAACGTGTTCGTATCCATGCCGATCTATCCGAACAACGAGTTCGTATCTATGCCGATCGATACGAATTAGTATCGATTCGAATGAGATATCATTGGGCACGTATCCATCAATTTTTTGAGCAAATGAACTCCGTTTGACTTGCAATTTGAAACATAGCATTTTTCAGCCTCGTTCTTCATTCCCAATCGATCTCGTTCTAATTGGAGCTCGGTCGAATTTTGACGACATCGATAATAGTCTTGCTTTCAATCAATCTCCAATCCTGATACCCATCCTTTCCATCTAATTTATTGATATTCCAGCCTTGACCAAAAAGTGGGATAACAGTTAGTATATCACCAGAGGCCGGATCATAATAAATGTTTACAGTACTGAACATGTCAACCAAAAATGTGTAGTGATCTTTTTCAAATATGTCTGCCTTGCACTCATTCTTTTTTATTTTCAAAAATAGCATTACCTCCATGTTGTTAGTATTCATACACAGACACATACATAGGTACACACATGTGTTTCTGCGTATAGTTTCCCCTCTCCCTTCGTTATCTGCCGTAATTTGAGACTACTACTTATAATAGAACATTATAAAGGGTAGCTTAAGTGAAACATGGAGAATTAGAAACTATACCTCACGTTACATTCGGCGACACATTAAAGCTACAATGACAAACTTAAGAAACGTATCCAATGGTAAATGTACCTATTTTAGGTGCATCATTGAAACACATATGTACAATAAATCGTTGACCATGAATACATTAAATATCAGTGTAAGACATAAACACAGAAACCACTTATTTGTTAACTGATCAATAAGGCATTTGCAGATGTAAAGACGACAAATGATTTCCTTATATCATACTATTCACGACAATAACCTCGAGTTAGGAATCTCATAGCGTAATACACTGCACTTTTGAGATCATTTACACTGTTTTAGAAATTTAAAGATCATCGATAATCGGGTAGTTCATTACAATGGAAGCAGGGAGTAGACAGTAACAATGGCTTAGGCACGACATTCTACAGCTGCACTTGAACTGACTAACATGATATAACTTTTGCATACTGAATACGACTAACATTATAATGGATAATTTCATAATATAATAAAACATGGTTGAATACAGCATGTAAATCACGTGGATAACTAATACTAAACGGTAATCAATAATAAGAAACGTATGCTCTAAATATTACAACTAATGAAATTGCCTTTGAACTATTGTGCGCATCACCAGATTGCAAATTTCCCATCGTCATAAGCCTTATTAGCTGTTAACGTTAGGTATTGATATTTGTTGTTTCACTACACCAAAACATGGAATTCCTAACAAAAATATTTTTTGATTGCTAACATTCTAAAGCCGTTATAAAATAATAACACTTAAACTCCATTATAAGCTTTTTAAAGCCGTTGGAAAAAGAGCAGTGCATTCTCCAACGAAAATTATTCATTTTTTCACGCCATCGGACCGTTACAACATTTGGTAAAAATGAAAATAAAATAAAAACGAAGGATAAAGATGGAAAACAGTAAACATCACGCCTCACGACACTTATCACGCTTCCGCTTTCATCAGCCGCATCTTTCCCAAATTCCAAATAATTTTCCTAGGGCAAAATCTTTTTGGAACCGCTTTCAATTTTTTAAAATCTTCGGCAGAATCAAGGTATGTAGAAAGGTATTGCTATTTACTTTTATAATCCAACTTTAGAGAATTGATTCTACGGCAGAATCTTTTTGGTTGTTTTTGGTTTATTTTTCTTTGAGACGAGGCCATATTTTCAATATTTGATATAAAAGAGAGATTAAATCTTGCGGAAATATGTGTACATATTTCATTACTTTGGACGGCTGTATATATTTGCTTTTGTCCGCAATAAAGTATTTAGAACTTTGGTGTAAAAAAAAAAAATTTGGTTCATTACGCTTTTAACATTGTCTGTCAAAATTTAGACAGTGTTTGATTTAGAAATGAATTGTTTGTTATTTTTTCAAAATACGGAAAATAAAAATAAGTTAAAGGAAGAATGAAGTGTTTTTTGTTTTGAAATGTAAGATAATAAAGGGTGTTTTTTTTAGTATTTGGTTGGATGATTTTCGGACTGGGTTAAAAAGAGGGTTGAGGTGCATGTACGATTGCTATTGTTTTTGGGGTAATTCAAATGCAATTCATGTATTATCATTATTAATACACTTTTTGCGGTATTCAAATGCAATTTGGATGCCAGTATTTGTTATTTCTTAGATAATTACTTACAACCACCATTATTGCGATGGACTAGTTGCAGCAGCTGTTTTTTCTGGAGCATGATGTACGCTGTTTCCAGTCCATTTAACAGCTAGCATATTACCTAACAAACTTGATAGGTATAAGTTTTCTGTTCAAATTGATTATGTGTACTTTTGGCTAATTATCACAGAAGTTGATGCCATGAAACTGCTTTTTTTTTTTGTATTTGGATTTGGATATTGCTGCTGATTTTTCATCATATACTTGCGGAAAAAGTATCCTAATTTCATCATAAGAGATCTGAATTCATAAAAAAACAAAAAAGTTTGAAATCGATTTACTGTATGTGAAATTTTCTAAACAGTCAATCTAAAGTCCTTGTACTTTTCCTTTTGAGTTCTTTGATTTGTTTACTTCAACACAACAGAATATATATTGTCGAATGGCTTAGCGGCACATGGTAGTGCAGTAGATTTGAGAGGTAGTCGGTGGATCAAAAGTTCGTCGACTACAATGCACATGCCAATATACCAGAAGTCTAGAGCTGAGTACAGAGAACATACTTTCTCAGAATATACACAGTAAAGTTGAGTTTGCTGTACGCTGTTTGTAGCATAGTGGTGGTGTTTGCAACAGTAGCGAGTTGAAGTGGTGATGATTGTTTGAAGTATGCAGAGTTGTTTTGACAGTGTTGAGTTGCAGTGAATGCTGAAGTATGTATGTGGGATGGTCAATTATGGCAGTGGCAAGGCTGATGGATGTAAATGTGAAGGCGGTAATAAAGGAAGTGAAGTGGTATGTGAGAACAGTGCACAATATGATGTAGCCAGAACAGTGCATAAATGGAAGGGGATTCTGTTGGCAGTAGCGAGTGAAGTATGTGGTAATTGTTGTTTATTTGAGGATGTGGTATAAGGCACAGTGCACTTATTAGGCAATGCACAGAGGATGGTGAAGTTCATATATTTTCACCATCATAAACAAATGGCTGTTTTAAATGTATAAATTATAATATTTTACCAGAAATATAAATGTGTATACAATGGTAATTCTGAATTTGAATCTTATTTTGAGAACTTTGACTGAATTTGAATCGTTGTGTCATTTTTTGCCGTAATATTTTATTATATGTGCTTTTGCTCCATTCATATAAGAAACGACATTGAATTAATAATCTTTATTTTCATAATGAATTAGGTGATCCACGAGTTTTTGCTAATGTCAGAACCTACCTCGAGAGATTGGATCAGAATTCGATATAGGAACACAAATGAATATATACAAAGTGTTCGATATTTTATGAATTTCGTGAAGCGTCATTCACCACCTGATTTTGAAATATGCTGTTGTCCTTGTATAAAGTGTAGAAATTCTAAAAAATTGCCTTTTGAAATAGTTGAGAAGCACTTAATTCTTTATGGTATGGATCCAGCATACGATGAATGGTTTTTTCATGGAGAAAGTAATGGCATTGAAGTAATGGTCAATCCTACACCCCATGTTGTCAATGATGATTTCGTGTCTCATCAATTTCAAGAGGAAAACCCAATAGAAGGTGGTCTTGGAAATCTTGTTGATGATGTATATGGATTATCTCATGGTACACAAGCAACTTTTGGTGGAAACCATGAAAAAAAGTATAATGAATACAAAAGAAAAGCAAGCGAAAAATTATATCCTTCTTGTGAAGATGATCTTACAACATTAAGTGTCCTCATAATACACTACCCGAGTTGTTGACCAAGTTGTTGAAGAGGTTGAAACTATGGCTTCCAAAGAAAAATACACTACCCGATAAGTACCCTACAATGAAAAAAATATTAAAAGATCTAGGAATGAATGTAAAAGGAATACATGCTTGTGAAAATGATTGTATATTATTTTGGAAGGGGTATGAAGATGCATTGGAATGTCCACACTGTAATACTTCGAGATTTAAAGTTAAAGAACATGGGAAAATAGTCGAAGTCACAAAACAACCAAGAAAAGTTTTGAAATATTTTCCCATCATTCCTAGATTAACTAAGTTGTACACTGTACCTTGGATAGCCCGAAAAATGTTATGGCATAGTGAAGCAAAGCCTTCTTGGGACTCCATGCGCCATCCTATTGATTCGGCTGAATGGAGATCGCTTAAAAATAGATGGTCGGATTTTGCTACTAACGGAAGAAATGTTTGGCTTGGCATTGCTACTGATGGATTTAATCCTAGTGGAGCTCTAATAGTTATAGTTGTTGGCCCGTATACATGATCCCATATAATTTGCCCCCTTCATTATGTATGAAACCCGATTTTCAAATGTTATGTTTGTTGATTCCTGGACCTAGAGCACCAAGCCAAGACATTGATGTATACTTAGAACCACTTATGGATGAGTTAAAGCAGCTTTGGATAGGAGTGCCTGCATTTGACATGGATAAGAAAGAGCAATTTACACTGAGAGCGATGCTTTTGTGGGGAATTCATGACTTACCAGCATTTGGAAATTTATCCGGTTGTGTGACACATGGTTACAAAGCATGTTCGGTTTATACCGAGTCAGAACGTATTGATAATAAGATTGTTTATACAAAGTATAAAAGATTTTTGAATAATGGTCATCCATATAGAGCATTGAAACATGGATGGTACAAAGATGTAGAGCATAAGGAACCTCCCACACGATTGGTAGGATCGGCATTTTTGGAAAAGCTTGCTCATATCAAATATGTACCGGGTAAAAAAAAATTAAAACGTAAAGAATTTGATGATGGTGATGAAGATCATTTTGTAAATGAGAATGACAATGAAGAAAGACCAGCGTGGTATAAGAAGTCGATTCTTTTTACCTTAGAGTATTGGAGTAGTCATAAAGTGCGACATACGATTGATGTGATGCATACTGAAAAGAATGTAGCGGAGCATCTTATTAACTTGTTTTTTGATAGAAAACAATCTTCCAAGTTTGCATTTGATAAGACTTACAAAATTCAATGCTGCCAAGTCTTAAAAGATGCAAAGCTTCCATCATGCTTTTCAACAAAGATAGGCAATTTAGTCAACGTTCAACCACCTAGCTTGAGCATTAGAAAATCATATAATTATCATATCATTCTTCAATATTTTCTTCCAATCATGGTTCAACATGCCTATCCAAAATGTCGTGACTTAAGACGTGCAATTTTGCAAGTATGTTTATACTTCAAAATTATTTGTTCGAAGGTTTTAGTTCGAGAGCATGTCCAAGCTGCTAAAGATATGATTTCAGAGGCGTTATGTGTGTTGGTTCACTACTTTCCTGCTCACTTCTTTGATATAAGCATACATCTAATGTTGCATTTAGCTGATCAAGCATTACTTTGTGGACCTGTTAATTATATATGGATGTATCCGTTTGAGAGGTATGATACATCTTTATAAAATTACTTGTTTTATATTTAAAAAAATATATATATAAGGTAATATATTTTTTGTTTCTTGACTAGAGCTATGAAGGAGTGTAAGAACATACCAAGTAACAAGCGATATGTGGAAGGCTCAATTTCCGAAGCGTATCTTGTTTCAGAATCTATTAGATATGCAATGGAATATATGCCAAATCCACGTATGGGTAATCATAGTTCTACACAAGCGTCATTTTTGGATGAGAATGACAATGATATATACGAATGTTCAATTATGGAAGGCAAAAATATCAAGTTATCTAGTGTGCAACGTACGCAGATTCGAAGATGGATACTTTTCAGAATTGACATACCAGATCTAGATGATTATTATAGGTTTGTATTTTTGTGCATTTCGTAAGGTATAACATTATATTTATTGAGAATATTACTTATAATTTGTAGCGAGTATCGGTTGTCCTTAGAAGATGCTTGGCGTGGTAAAAAAAGACTACAGACAAAGGCGGAAGTGGTAGTACAATCTGAATTTATTGATTGGTTGCACAATAAGGTTGGTCGAACTTGCTTCCTAGTTCATAGTTTAATAATAAAAATAATAGTGTTTAATATATTTCAGTGGATTTAACAGCTAATTGAAGAAAAAAGCATGGATTCAATGTTGTGGCGTTATGTTAGTGGACCACAATGGGAAGCTAGAACTCATCTTAAGTATAGAATCAATGGTTATATATTCTCTCCACAACATTATGATAACACATTATCAACCCAAAATAGTGGCGTTTGCATGAATGCGATTACAACATTTGTTGCACGTGCGAAAGATTTAAATCCTATGGATGATGATACTACGTGGTATGGTGTTATCAAAGAGATAATTGAAGTTGATTATTCTGAATCTCAACATGTAGTATTCTACTGTGATTGGATCAATGTAGCAGATAAATCAAATAGCTGTAAGATTTGTAGTGACTTCAATTTGTTAATGGTGAATCTAAGGAAATTGAAAAGCAGTAGTGGAGAATATGACGAGCCCGTCATTCTATCGTCCGAAGCAAGTCAAGTCTTTTACATAAGTGACATGCATGATCCTAATTGGTCCATCGTACAACACTCGCCTAAGCGCATGACTAATAGCATAGATGATTATGAGATGCCAATGAGCTTTCAATCTATTTTGAAGGAGCAGCCTAATTTAACTGCATTGTTGAAATGTATCGAATCAAAATAGACACACTTGATTGAACAATAATTATTTTGTTTACTTGTTACAATGTTGTATTGATTACTATACACTTGGGTATGTTTCTCTATTGTTGAATATTTTTGAAGTTATTACAGTTGTCTTGAACGCATCATATTAATGCTATGATTTAATCTTTTTGTATATAATTGATACCTTTTACAAATATGAATTGGTATGAACAATAAATAAACATGGATTAAGCTTTTGCTATGTTCTCCATCTTGGATGAGCCATTATCCTACAAATTTTCTTTCATGCTTTAATATACATTCATCGTCTTTAAATTATTTGCATTGTAGAATGTCAGGCAATTGTAATGTCACGTCACTACATACAAATGACGCAGAGGAAGTTGATGTTCCTCCTCCCCCTCCAAATAAAAAGTACTCAATAATTGTGGACTTAGAAGGTGAAAAAGGCAGTGATGCAAAAAAATGGGCCTCGAGTTGTGGTGTTTTGCTTCGTTCTCTCATTCCGATTGGTTATGAAGGATGGAATGATGTAGATGCTGTTTTCAAAGAACCTATGGAAAGCACTAATGGTACATAACTGTTTATTCGTAATATATTTAACTATTTATTCGTAACTGTGGAAACCACACACATTCAATGTTCCAAAAGTTTGTAGAAATTGACATTGTTATTTGATTTTTTTTGTTTCAACAGAAAGAGTTTGACTTGAATATCGACCCCATGGTAGCTAGACCAATATTGGAGAAGAAGTTTTCACAACGTTATCGAACATTCAAAGCAACGGTACGTCAGAGATTCCTCAAAAAAGATGGACAACTCATGCCCAAACATGTTGCACTTAATAGTCGTCCTGATGACGTTGATAAAGTATGATGGCAGAGGTTTGTTGACATCGAATATAGTGACAAGAAAATGAAACAATGCAAGACAAATTCCGGAAACAAGGCCAAAAGTACTCTAACTCATACATTGGGAAGGAAACCTTATCTTAGACTATATGAAGAATTGGTATGTGTAAACATTTTTTAGGTTAATATTTCAGTGACAAAAATATACTTTATGAAATTATTCAAATGCAGGCAGCTGAGAATCCAGGACAGAAGATCACACGTACAGTGGCATGGAAAGTGGCTCATACAAGTAGAAAAACGGGAAATATGATTCCATGTGCTGCCGAAAAATTTGTAAGTACTTCAACATCTATTCAAATGCTTGTTTATGCTTCATTTTGATGTTGAAAAATAACTATCAGGTTTGAAATCTACAAATGCTAATTAATTAAGTTGAACAATGAAAAAATAAAAACGTTTGTACAGGAGCAGTTTGAAATCTACAAATGCTAATTAATTAAGTTGAACAATGAACAATGAAATCTACAAATGTTATGAGGTTCACAGTTTGTATTTTCATCACTAATTAAAAAATACAAATTTGCGATAGCATAGTACTTAGTTGATGAGGAAGTTTGGAGAATAAATAAATAAAGGCCGTACTCCAATCTTTAATAAGGGGTAAAAAATTGACAGAAAAATAAAAACCCTTAAACCTGTAACAGATGAATTGCAGTGGTATAGGTATGCACAGTTGTATGCAGTGGGATGGGGTGATGAAGTTGTTTGGATTGGCAGGTGGCAAGGCAGCTTGGTATGTGGTAGTAGCAGGAATGGGCTGTGCATAGAAGTGCACAGAAAATGCACAAGAAGGTGACAGTGCACATGAAGGTGTATGAAGTAGCAGTTGCTATTGAAGATGGTCAAAGGGCAGTAAGATGAAGTGGATGTAGGAAGATGGCTGTGATAAGGCAGTGAGGAGATGTTGGCTGATGGGTTTAGGTTGTGAAGTTGTAGTCATGAGGAGAGGCAGGGGTGATGTTGAATGAAGTAGAAGAAGTAGTGTTGGCAGTTGCAAGTTGCAAGTTTGTGTGCAAGTTGTTGCAAGTTGATGCAAGTTGCAAGTAGTAGTTGTTGTTTATAGGACTGCTGAGCTTCTCCCTATATCCGACCGTGTAAGACATTCTAAGCGGATTATCCCCAAGAATGTAATCAACCTGTAAATTAGTTATGGTTTAAACACCGTACGCACCCAACTTAATTATGCAAAATAAAGTATTACTTGTCTTTTGGCGACACGCTTAAGCTGAGCTGGCGTAACAGTGGACCCACCACAAGCCACGTGAACATCGGCGTGGCTGAGGTAATTGGAGTAGGCAAGAACCAAAAAGGAGAGCGTGCTGCATGTTACTTCCTCCTACTTTAAACAGTAGCCCTCCTACATAATTACAAAGATTTTTGAGTTTAATTAGCTGTCATTAATTAGGATAGATTAAGTGGACATTATTAAATTAATTAGCAGGATAACATTCTTTTTTATGCAAGTAGAATAAAAGTGAATGAATGTATTACCCGCTGAATATTGGATTTGTGGGTGTCGAGATATTCCCGGTAGCAGGGAACATATAAAATTATCTGCCCTTGCTTTGAATGATTGCAAGTAGTCGTCTTTTCCCATTAGCACTTCCTAACATCACACAAACACTGTCAATTGACTATCTCCTATGCACATTGTGTGTGAAATACATTTACACATAATGATGTAATGGAGCGTTGTAAGCTGGAAGATGTTAATGTCAATGGCTGTGGAGTGTAATGGTGATGGTGGAGTTTGAGTTGATGGTTGTTTGTCAGGCAAGTTGAGTTTGTTGTGAAGGTAGGTGGTGATGACTGTTGAACTGATGTAAATTGTAAGGGGTGTTGCAGGCAGCAGTTGTAGGAGGATGTGCACACAGTATTTTAGTGTTTGACTAAAACTTAATCTGCATTTTTTGTGGTCGTTTGTTATAGAGATGATGGATTTATGGAACATGCTAAGGCTTAAGCAACTTAGCTAGGAAATATGGAGAAGAAAACCTGACACTCTTTTGTGCAATAGAACAAATATGGTGTGTTTTTATAGCAATTGTCTTATCTGCATTACCTTTTTGATGAATACGTTGCCTAAATTGAGTTCTTTTTAGTTTGGTTTCTTTAACACTGCCATTTTTTTGTTTTTTTGTTATAAAATGGAACCTACAACTAGTCAGGTGCCTCACAGAAAACCCAACTACAGACCAATGCAAATATATCTTACAATGATGAGTTTTTCAATGAGTGGTTTTTGTGTAACAGAATGCTTAGGCTTGATGATTCATTAACAGTATCACAAACGTATAGAAGATACGTCAAAATTATTAACGGTTTCTCATCTGCAACAAAGTTACTTCGAAATTGGATAAGCCATGGATAAACATAGTATGATATTTATGCTTGAGTGTGAATTGGAATGCCATTAGAACATAATATTGAAACTAGGACCCATGGTTTGTGTTGATTTTGTGATGTTAATAGTATATACAGATGTCATAATGTACTCAATACGATCATAAGTAATTACCTTGCTTTTGCTATTTATTTGATTTTTGTGCGCATGTGCCTTGCCTTTGTCATGAATTGGTCACTCACGTTTCCCATGGCCCTGTTCTTTGATTTTTTTTCTGTCCTGTTGTGATTTTGTGTCTCCACTTGTTCTGTTGTTTGAACTTGAACTTCGCTTTGTTTGAGGATTTCGTCCTGGTGATGTATTGCACTGCAATTGTGTTGTATTCTATGTCATTTAAGTGTTAACTATGAGATATCAATGGACATTTAGTAAATCAGTTTTAACCTATCACCTCCTTTGTTTATCAACTGCCGTACATACATATATACACACTTTACTTAGATTGGACTTTCAACTTTGTTAGTTATAAATAACCTTATATTCCTGCAACAGAACAAGTGGAGACACAATAACCTTATATTCCTGCAAATCTATGTATTGCTTTATTTAATATGCAATATGCAAAATATTTTCAAGTTCAACTTTTGTTTATAATTTATTTGGGTATTATGCATGCATTAGTTGAAGCAGCGGAGGAAAGACAAAAGGAAAACTCTAGTGTCAATGGTAGCAATGGAAGTAGAAGTTTTGAAGATTTTGAGAATGATCATATTGCTGAAATGTTTGGAAAGGAGAAAAAAAAACTATTGTCGTGCAATTAGCTCTACATCGACTATGAAGCAAGTGAAGCTTACACAAGCATCAAAAGCAATAGCTAATTTCAAGGAAGACGAAGATAGAAAATGGAAAGCAAAGATGGAGAACAATCAAAATAGACTAACCGAAGAATTTAGATCGATGCATTCGACTATGATGAGTATGCAACAAAGTTTGTTACAATTTATGAATCAGTTTGGAGGGAATGCGACATCAAGAAATGAAGTTGCTTCCAACAGTCAGCATGATAGTCCTAGAGCTAGCTTGGGTGTTCAATCCAATGGTGCTATTGGATCTTCCACAAGAGATAGGCAATCTGTAGTCTTATTGTCAGAAGAGTTGAAAGAGGTTGCTAAGGACCATTTTGGAACACAGAAAATATGCCACCATAGAGAGGTGATGAATGGGGAAAGAGTTGTATGGGTGGAGAAAGTGTTTGATCCAGAAGCACCTATTTATGAAGCACCACAAAATGGTAATTACAAGCTATTTGATATAATTGATGGAGGTTTTGTTATTTGGCCTGAGTGTCGTGTTCGTTGTTTGTAGGATCTAGAATTTATTTTGAAGTAGTGTTAGAACTTGTAATATTTTGATTTTATACTCTTTAGTTATGTATGATGAACTTGTGAAATTTCGAATCTTCCTTTAATTTGTTGTCAAATATTTGTGCAATTTAAGTTGTACGTTTGGATGCGTAATTGCTTATTGTTATCGAAATTCTGTAATTTTTGATATGTATGTATCTATTGTATTATAATAGACAATTATGTAGTGTAAATGCTAGCAAAAATGCAGCTCTACATGGTTTGGTAGCTGTAACGAACATATTCGTTACTAAAGACGAAATTTATAACGAGCATAGTCGTTAATATTGATGAAATTTGTAACGGACAAGTGCGTTACTAATGATGAAATTTGTAACGGACAAAGTCGTGATAATTTAGAATGACAACCTCTTCTTCTACCATGAAAGGGGAAACAAAGTAACGGAAAATACCCGTTACAAACCGATGCAACTAATAACAAACTTTTTCGTTACAAAAATTTAGATTTCTAACGACAAAGTCCGTTGGTAAGTGATATATCTAATAACGGGTAGAGGTCGTTATAAATATTTGTAACGACATACCTCACGCCTGTACCGCTCACGACTATATATGTTATAAATTTCATTTGTAACGACTATATTCGTTACAAATACACCTTTTTGGTGTAGTGTTAGTGTATTCATCCTCCATCATGTGTCCCATGGTTTAAGATTCCATGGCATCATACTTGAACTATGATCCACAACAAAGTATTGTTCTACCTACTTGAACTAGAAAAATACAAATAAAAATATGAAAACAAATCCTGAATGATAAAAACATGAATTCTCATAAAAAGCAATTCCTATTAGTAAATTTTCACATTTAATATCACGGTCTTATTTTCCAACCTTCAAATGTCGGCACTGAGAAATTCACGGTATTTATGTGTCGACCACCCAAGTATCGGAAAGACAAATTATTAGGGTAAAAAATAAGACTAGACAAGTAAGAGGAGAACACAACGACAGCTCGCAAAGAGACAATAATATATAATATCAAAAGACGGTACAAAGTGCTACTCTAAGATACATAGCATTTCAAAGACAAAATCATGTACCATCATCAGTCTGAACAGTTATAACAACCCACCCTTACAAATGCTGATATATATACATAATATTAGTGCAACAGAAATAGGAATGTCACAGTAGGTGAAAGCATTCAGCTCGTCTCCTTGAGCTTCAAAGAATATAAACGGAAACCTGCCTTTCTCGGACTACTTGAAAGAGCACTCCTGGAAATAAGGAAAAGATAAAATCATGAATCAGACATAAATCCGGCATGAGAAACTCAATAAATATGCGATCAACATATAACAACACTTTTTAGACCATTTGAATCATCGTAACGGTTATCCTCTCAAAAGAACCAAACTCTTCTAATAAGTACATATGGCGATATAATAGATAATGTCTACGATGAAAAATATAAATCAGAAAATAGATGTGCTGCTTGCTTCTCGCAACACAATAATATTAGAAGTGCAACTAAAACTGCTAAGGTTCGTTCACATATGGATTTCTGTGGAGACGCCTTTTGTAAACCGAGGCGGATCTTCTACACAAGGATCAAAAACTACCTTCCTGAGCATTGTATGTCTCTGGAAAAAATATACCATAAGGTAAATACAACTAGCCCATGCCCAAACATGTGGAACCAAATATCATCAACTACTGTGCGCGATATCGATAAACATCTCTTGATATGGAGTTGATATACCCTTTCGTGGGTTAGCTAAACCCTATGATGTGCTAACTATTCTGTCTTTAGCCATTTCCGATGATGAAGTCACGTTCAACACATAAGCCTTCATCACTCGAACAAATCACGAATCTCTTTCTGGATCCCAACATCTCGAACAGTTCACGAATCTCTCCATGATCCTAACATAAGTCGTACGACGAATACTAATGCTGACCTCTCCCTCGGACGTAACCTCAGGATAGACAATTCAACTCTATAACATTAGTTCGATATGTTAATACCGACCTTTTCCTTCGATTTAACCTTAGAACAGACATTTCAACTCTACAACATTTCACTTCACCACCACTTTCAAAACATAAAACATGTATATATATTTTGAAGTGGTTTTCGATAAGTAATACACTTATCTGATCCCGGTCTCTTCAAAACTAAATTGATTGATTTTCAGTTAACACAATTACGGTTCTTTGAGAAGTAAACAAACAATATAAAGGAAACCTCCTCAGAGGATCTCATATGTACACATTCTTAAAGCAAGAGACGATTCATGCGAATGAGTCTTCCTCGGGGTGATGCTTACATATACTTCCAAAGTTAATTGGTCTATTTCGATAGTCGACCAATCGACTATTCAATACAAAATGGAAACGACCACATATGAAAACCAAGTCTTGTATGCTTATCATATTTTCGATTTCTTAATTTATACCATCCCTTGGTCAAGTGTGAAGCCAGTAAGTTAGAGCACTGTTGCTTTTAAACCATACTCGAACATCAGTTTTAACTCTCACATATAGAATAAATCTACTTTGTCGGCTTTTAGTGCTAAGTATATGATTAAATACTTTTCATAAACAGGTAAATACACAAAGCACGATTAAGTCGTACAAGCGACTTCTAATCATGTTTTATATTTAATTAATTCTTTTGTTAATTAAAACTTCTTTGTAAATACTTGTGTGTGTGTATTTAAAATAACTTTACAAAAGTTATATACTTGTATACTACTATTTCACTATTCACTTCTACTCTTTAAATACTTAGAAATGTATTCGTCTTCCTATCCCAAATGGTATAAGAATATTCACAAATCTTAAGCTAGATTTCACATTTCCAAAAGTATAATTACATGGTTATGCAACAAGTCATATAAAGTCAATACAAGTCCAAATACATAGCATACATATGCCATTTGTTGCTTTCCAAAACAAGAACCATAAAAGATAAAGCACTAATATATAGTTAAGCATATACTATAATATAAACATGCATTATATACACTTCATATATATATCAAATGGTGAGTTTGCTTACCCTTCAACAAGTACAAAACCAAGCACAAGCCTCAACCTTTGCAACCACTTCCTACCTCAACCATGCAACCGCCAAAACTTCCTTGTACCCTCCTCTTGCTCATGGCCTAAGGAACAAATGGCCTTATAATTGTCACAGCCTAGACTCCTATGGACTAGAGTGCTCCAAATATTCAAGCTTCAAGTTGCTAAAAGGTGTTTCTATGTTGTTATATGCCTTATACTAGAGTTTGGTAATGTTTTTGAGTTGTTTTGATTTACTTTCTACTTAGGAATTTATGAAGATAGAAGGATGAAGAGCTAGTTTATATTTGCTGAAAATTTGTCAAAGTGTTTTTAGGAGGTATAGGGTCCTTTATATAGAAGCACAAGGATATGCTCACCTTCCCCATCAATTCCTAGTCGGTCAAAGCCCTCACCTCCATGTGCCTACCTTTCCATCTCATGAGCCAAAACAAATATCTTCACTTCAAAATATCTTCTACCACTCAATATATCTCCGCCGTACACCTTCAAGAAGCTTTTAAGAGAATTAGTTAACCATATTAAGTGAATTTTTTTATTATCTATTAATGATTTCATATGATATTTAGACTGTACAAAAAGTTTAAACAACTTATATTGAATAAAAAAGCTGTTTATCGATAAAACGATTTCTCACATTATCGATATTTATTCAAAGTATTTATTTTTGTAAACAAATTTCTTATTATTAGTTATTACTTAAAAGAGGTTAACAAGGTTATAAAATTATTTTAATTGCATTAAATTCAAGATTTAGATATTTAAATACTTCAGATATCAAATACGAAATGTTCAAAATTCCGGGTTGTTAAATTCGAATTTCCCTTGCATGTAGGACTTTGAAATATCAGTGACCTAAATAATGAAACTTGTTTCTTATTGTACATAAAGGGAAATAGTAAATTTGTGTACATTTGTATAAAATATGGAACAAGGCTTGTTATTTCCACATGGATAATGTGGAATGACTATTTTATTTGGAAAAATAGTAAGCAATTTGTTATAGTTCACACCGAAAATGGAGACCATCCACTGTAGATGTTGGATCTAGGCAATTCATAGTAGGGAAAATGGGTAAATTTCAAAATAAAAAACTCCATTTGGATCTTATTGGGCATATGAAGTCTAAATTTATTTAGATCTTGTCTAAATATGTTTTAAATAATCAATATTTTATTTAATTTATAAATGAAGTTCTATTTAATGTCGAGTTTATATTATATTATATAACATGTGTATCATACACACATATATGTGTACGTACACGTGCAACATAAATAGCGTGCATGGTTTAATATGCTTGTGTATAATTGTCGGAATTTACACCGCAACGAACATATTGGCCCCTCTATATACATGTGTGTTGTCTATTATATATGTGTATATAAATTTATGTTGATATATATATATATTGTAAAACATATTTATATATAATGTTATTGTTTATACTAATGTATTTATTTCTACACACACACTCTTTACTATAATATAAAATAATTGTAAAAGGTAATATAAATAACTATAAGATTGAATCCAAAATTATATTTCAATTTTTAATTTTAGATTTAGATTATCTTGTTGAAATCTAGTAATTTCAAAATTAAAAATTTAATATATTAGTTTTGAAATAAATGTCTATATATAAAATTTATATACATTTTGAAACAATTTTTTTAATATAATATATATATAAACGCATAGATATATACACACACATACGTATTAAATTAATAACCAAAATATTATATATATGAAATATATACATATAAATTTGTTTGATATATATATATATATATCATTAAATACATATATGCATACACGGCCATAAAAAAACAAATGATTATTATTATTAATTTCCGTAATAGCAATTTTTTTTCCTAAAAAAATGTATACTTGTATATATCTTATAAAATATTTTAAATGTATATTTTTTTATAATATATATACCTATATTTATTTATGTTTAAACTGATATAATATTTAAACTTTATATATATATATATGAGCTAGGATCAGCAATCCCTTATTTAGCATCATCTTGTAGCCTCATGATATCAACCATAAGTTTCTATTTAAATAGACATGCGTACGTGTGTGTGTGTGTATATATATTATGCGGTTTTAAATAAACATATATATATATATATAATTGATTTTTTTAATTCCCTGAACTATAAAGTATATGTATAGATTAATATTATAAACATATACTTTATATAATTGTGTATGAATCTAAAATCTAGTTTATATTAAATAACCATTTTATAATATTATTATATTCTAATTTTTTTAAAGTATGGTCATAAGCTTTATATATAAATATAATTTATATACATATAGACGTTATTATCTAATGATGACAACATCAACATATATAGATTCGTGATAAAAAACACCAACTCCAACATATACATGAAATGAAGAACAATATACGCCCTTACATATAATTGTAAACAGAAGATTTATGCCTAGATGAAACACCTTGAGATTTTGAATCGAAACTCCTTGAATCAGTATCCAAGCCATCATATAGAGCTATCAATATGAGTGAAGCAACCATCGATTTTCGAATTTGATTTAATTTATGTGTTTGGGAGCTTGAATTTTAGGAGGAGGGAGGCTTTAGTGGCCGGCCTTGGCTGGTTGAATGGAGCGAGAAAGAGAACCAGATAAACTTAGGGTTTGAGTGAATAAAAAAGGGATATCCTAAGGAACAAAAAGAGTATCTGATCCACCTTTCTCTCTTGCAGTTTTCTTCAATTTAATTCATTAAATACCATCTCATACTTTATTACCATTCAAAGTAATGTTCATGACATTATCCAGACAGTGAAAAAATATAACCTGTCTTAGAAAATCTCGATACATATATAATTACACAAATAAAGTCCTTAATAAAATAGCAATTATTTAATATCAACACAAAACCCTCGATAAATCAAATGTAAATCTTCCACCATCCTTGCATGTACAATGGATCCGTCAGCAACCTGAAGTCTCATTGATCCCTTTGCCATGCAACGCCAGTCTGTATGCCCCTGTAACGAATCACAAACATGAGTTTCAGTTTCAGTATCTAAAACGTAATATAATATTGATTACAAAACAATTTTGAATCATAAATGTAACTGATGGAGCAGCATAACTATTCTATTTCCTTTTCTTAACAATCTTCAAGTACTTTGGACAGTTCCATTTCCAATGACCTTTCTTATGACAATAATGACATTCATCCCTGTCAACAACAAAAATCTTCTTGCTTTTCTTACTAGCCCTCTTCTGCTTCTTCGAATCTTTCAAAGATGATGCATTACCCTTTACAACAAGTATGACTCCTTGATCATTGGATGCGGACTCGACCGACCTCAACATATTGAGGAGCTCAACGAGATTCATATTCAACCGGTTCATATTGTGATTCAATGTGGACGGCCATAGTTGGACGTAAGAGACCCAAGGTTCTAATCAACTTGCAACTTATTGAATATCGCTACGTCCAGTCCTGAAAGTCTATCTATATAGCCTTTCGTCATAAGGATGTAATCGTCCACTTTTTGTCCTTTAGTCATTTTAGTGTTGAACCGCTTCTTCGTAAGCTCATAACTTGCAAGACGAGACTGTTCACCAAAAAGAGCCTTGAGACTATCAAATATCTCATACACAGACATGTTCTTGTGTTGCCTCTGCAACGACTTGTTTAACGTAGACATCATAAAAACTTGGACGGTCTTTAGGTCAGCGGCCCATTTATTATACGCAACTTGTTGTTTGGGGTCAGTGTTATCAGCTAGTTTAGTTTTAGGAGTAAATGTGACAGACTACAAAAGATGCCCGCAAGTCGATGCTATTTTAATTTCTCTTAGTCAATCGATATAGTTGGGTCCAATAAGTTTCACATTAAGAAAACAGTTTAGGTGTAGCTATTTTCTCCAAGTTTTAAATTGGTAGATTAGGACATTATCTTAGTAGATGTTTTTATAATACCAATAAGGTTAAACTTTATGTATCATTTTACTAATAAGCTCCCACCGATCTTTTATGTTTCACCTAAGTTGAAAGATAGAAGTCGTTCGAGTACATTAGTGAGTGTCAAGACTCGTTTGTCTTGAATTCCGACCTTGAGGAATATTAACAAATCATACTTCCACAAAATGATATATAACTCCTTATCGGTTGTATCATATACAATCGCTAATCCGTGATCCTTGTCCTAATATCATTTCGACCTTAAGGAATATCAGCAAATCAAAAGAAATTATTCACTGATACCTTCTATTTCGCAATGGCCTTAGAATAATTATATTACCTTGAGGAATATCAATAATACATACATATATCTTACATCATCCATTCAATATATTAATAGTGCCACCACACAAGATCTTTAGCTTAAGGAAAATCAACAACTAAGGAGTATGCAAACATTTTATTAATATATAAATGTTGAACAACTTTATATTAAAGATTCATTATCTCTAATATATTATATTGAGTGATACCGACTTATGGAATAAGGTATTTCTTATGAAATACCCTTGTGATTCAAGTGGCAGACATATAAGAAATCACGGTATAAGTACTTTACATATGAATTTACTCCTTATGTATATTTAAGATTATTTAATGTTCCACTTTTAATTATACATTCGTATTATACAAGTTTATTATTATATAACTTTTATAATTTAATTAACTTTTATAATAGTCTTATGTATAAAATTATGTTGATTAAATCTTATTTAATTAATTTAATTAATTAAAAATTAATTAATTATTGTATTATTCAACTATAAAATTTTATATTGAATATGTATACCATAACCTTTGGTAGTTATACACATACATCTTTATATACATATGTGTGTGTATATATATATGTATGTATATGTATTGTTTTATTTATTAATTAACTTTTAATTAATTAATTTAATTATTAATTTTAAATAAATGTTATTAATTTTGAAAATTCTTACATGCATATATGCATTTATATTATTTTAAACTATTAAAGACAACATAACATATATCATTATATATAATACACATATACATGTGTGTATTTTAATTAATTAACTATTTAATTAATTAATTTATATTATTAATGTTATTAATGAATATAAAATTTCAAAATCAATTTTATAATGTTCTCAAACAATTTGAATAATTGTACTATAACATTAATAATATGTATCTTACTTTAAATTTATCATTTAAATTTAAAACTTTAATTTTGAAAATTAGCCCAATCCAATTCAAATTGGGCTATTTCTATTAAGGGCAACCATTGGTCCCACTTCACCTTTCGAGCCAAGTTGGTGGCTAGGTAGGATCGAGTACTTGATTACCCAAACTCAATCCTTCGACATTACCATTCTAGACACCATACAAAATAGGAAAGCTTAATTAATTAGCCTTAACTTGACTAATTTAGACTGCAAAGGCTATTGGATTTTGATACCATTGTTAGATTTGAGTCAGCTCACAACGGGGTAAATGAGTAAATTTTGGAAAAATATATTTCATTTCGATCTTGTTTGACTCATGAAGTCTAAATTTATTTAGGTCTTATCTAAATATGATTTAAATAAAATCAATATTTTATTTTATTTATAAGTAAAGTGTTATTTAACGTTAAGTTTATATTAGATTATATAATATGTGCTTCATATACACATGTTACGTGCACGTTCAACGTAAATAATGTACATGGTTTATCATTCTCATGTATAAGTGCTGGAATTTACATTGCAACTGACATATTAGCCCCTCTATATACATGTGTGTTGTTTATATCTTATAAAATATTTATATATCTATTTTTTGTAACATTATACCTATATTTATTTATGTTCAAATTGATAGTGTTATCCACATATTTTCTGACTATTATGTTAATATAAACATAAGATTTTGGAAGCAATGAAAGATAGTGTTACTACAAATATGTGCATCGAGTATCTACAGAAAGCATAATCGAGCTTTTTTTTTGAAATGGTACTTAAATACAACATATCACTGAGACAACATATCACATGTCAATATATGTTCGAATCACGCTATGCAATTTTCGAACTTGTGACCTCTCACACCAAAGTCGAATCACTTAACCAATGAGACAATGGAGCATAATCGAGCTTATAAATGCATGTCAAGTTAATAAATTTATTACATATTGAGCTTCCAAGTCAATAATGTAGCAAGCATCTAACATGAGAATATCAAGTCATAAAGGTTATCCAATCTAAAGGCATGAAAGATATCGAGGTCTTACAGCCTAAATAAATGGTATCTAGCCTATAAATATTGAAATAGTTTCGAAAAGGTGATATCGAGTCAATGGAATAATAACATTGTCGAACTTGTAAATGCAAGACATCTCAAGCTTATAAAGAAGTGAAGATAATGAGCTTCTATAATAGCAGAAGGGATGTCGAGCTACTACCATAGCTATTAAAGCCCTCGCCTGGGAGCCAAAAAGCCCTCGCCTAGGCGCCAAAAAGCCTTAAGCGCCATCCTGGGGCTTTTTTATCTTTCAAAGCGCCGACGATGCTTAAAACGCTAAAAAACCCCAAAAGCCCCGTAAGCGCTAAAAAGGCACGCCTTGTGCAGTATTATCGAGGAAAAAATAAAATTTTAGCATTGGCTTAATATGGAGCTCAATTGCATTCCAAAATCAACCGCAAACAAAAAGAGTGTTCTTTCAACCTTACTTCAGTATCTAACATAAAATACATCTTTCTTCAACAAAACAAAAACCCTAGATTCAAAATCGTTGTCTCCACTCGACTTTTGCCACAGCTACTCAACTTTGAATGACTTTGTGCCTTCTTAGTTTGATTTATGATCAATATTGTATTTGTATGCAATTTTTTGAAGTCAAAAATTGAGTTTTAGTGCATTTTCTAGGTGCAGTTTTTTTTGCTGAAAAACAGAAAAATGATGCTCAAAGCGTCTAAAAAAAGCCCTAGATGCAAAAAAATGCTAGGCGAGAGCCTGGAGCTTTTTCACCTTGACAACTATGGCTACTACAATGAAGAACGTCGTCGAATATATAACAAAAGAAAGGAATACCGAACATATAACATTGAGGAAAGATACCGAATTTCTAGGAGATACCGAACTTATAAATGGGTAAGCATGTCGAGCATGTAAGCAAGAAGTGTGCCAAGCATGAATATTAAGCATATATCCAAAGAAGGGTATCAAACTTCTAATTACCAAGAGATGTCGAATCTCTAAAGGATGCCGCACAATTAAGGGGCATCGAACACCTAGTTACAAAGAGGGTATATCGAGTCTCTATGCCATTAAAAAAAATCTTAAGCCATAAATGATGTCGAACTTTTGCAAGAATGATGAGCTACAATACCAGCTATGAAGCCCAAGCACTTTACAACCAATAATGGATGCCGAGTGGTAAAAGATATAGAGTATTGACAAAATGCCATCTTGAAGGTTATTTAGTACAGGATGTCGAATATGAACTGTTTTTTTTTGAAATGGTACTTAGGTACAACATGTCACTGGGACAGCATATCACAAATCATATGAAAATATATGTTCGAGTCACGCTACGCAAGTTTCGAACTTGTGACCTCTTGCACCAAAAACATATGATGTCGAGTCACAACAAAAGCGATACTGAAGTGGAATCGGGATATGAGTAGTCAAACCCTTCGATTTGAACCCAGGACACGTGTTAACCATCATGTATGGTTGACACCTCTATAAATAGACTCCCTTGGCCATTCAAATAAAGGCGAATTTTTTTTCTTCCCTCTTTCCCTAATTGAAGTATTGTAGATCCTAAATTGATTTGGTGAAATTAGGAATCGATTGCAATATTTTAAAACTTATGCAAACAAAAGACCTGAACAATTTTGTATAGCCTACTTCCTTTGAATTATACATATTTGGCTATTATCAAATTATAGATGTGCAAATGACTAATTTTTGACTTGGACTTGGATTTACACATAAGACAAGCCTAATTAAGCCCTTGTATAGATTAAAGATTACCTTTTATAATGACTATCATGTCTATTGATGTATGAATAAAGGATTGTGACTTATATGAATCGTCTATCTTGTCCATTAACAAATAATTAATGGACTATTGCACATTATGTGACTTGCCAATTTTACCCTTGAAATATGATTCGGATTTTTAAACAACTTCATTATCATACTAACAGTACATGGGCATTGTAGGACCATTCTGAATAATATTATCTTATGCAAAAGTATCAAGTGTTGAGCCAATTTTTGTTTTAACATTTTGACGCTAGGAGAAGGGCTCGGACCTCCGTTTAATTATTTCCTTACTTAAAAACTAATTATTTCAAGTTTTAATTCAGAAAAATGGCGATAGCTAAGAAAGTCAATGTTCCGAACGAAGAGATTGTGCAACGAACAAACTTGAAGGAAAATATCACTCCAAACTTCAATCCAGAGAATGAGGATACTGGGCAGCCTTCGACACTAGTGAAGCTAACAAACAGTGAGGCTAAGATTCAAGATATAATACAACGGCTTGCAATGATGCAGGAACTTCCTGAGAAAGTTCTTTTTCAGAAGTTTTCTAAGATAACAAAGCTTACTGAAGGAGGAGAAGTGGAATTTCCAAGGAGGAATTCAGACACCCCTACACCAAATATTCCATTTTGCAATACTTTTCTGCATTCAATTTGTAACGGTAAGTAACCATGACAAATTTCTAACAAATATATCCATTAGGAGCATTTGTCACAGTTATTATCTTTGCTAAATTTGGTAATTTCATAAATCGTCAGATGTGATACGGATAGGATTGTAATTTTATCTTCTGCGGTTGCTTATCCCATTTCTCACAGGCAACCTTTCATCGTTCATTTTATTTCCCATTTTGTTCTAGGGTTAATGCCCCTCTGATTTATTCGACCACCGCCTCCGTCTCCATCGCTCTGTCACCACCTCCGCCATTCTGCCATCGCCTCTGTCTCTGCCGCTCTATCACCACCTCCGCCATTCTGCCACCGGCTCCACTATTCTGCCACTGCCTCCGTCGTTCTACCACCGCCTCCGTTGTTTATTTTCCAACAGTTTGACGAAGACAAAAGGATTAGGGCTTGCGTTCTATCTTGTCGATTGCAACCTAGTTTTCAATTTCAAATTAGGCAATTACTTCAACTTCAACTTATTTTTCAAAATTAGTTATTTTGTACTACTAATTGGTAGTTGCAAGTTTACTTAAGTTCTTAAAGTACATTTCAAAGATTTAGAAGCTACTAAATTTAGAGAATTACTACCTCTGTATGCTTTCTAAATTCAAATTATGTGTACATTGTTTTATGTTTCTTGGCTTAGTGACTTCAGCTTTCACCTTTAGTCGTTTGCCATAATGCTTTGGAAGCAAACCCCGTTATTTGAATTGCTAAATTTTCGTTTGCTCAAGTTTTTCTGGTTTGAATTCAGCTTCATTTCAAATATACAAGGATTTAGAGGCAAAACAAAAAATTGTTGACAATGCCGGTCTTCTTGGTAGATCAACCGATTTGTAAAACGGTGCTGGAAGAGGTGGGTTGCTCTGCACTTTTGTTCATGATTTTTGGTTGCATTTCTTGATGATGTGATGAGTTGCTTTGAGGAAAATGAAGAAGATATGGTGGCACTGGTATTTACAGGAAATTGAAGTGAGGGAACTTATCGAGGAAGAAGAAAGTTAAGTGACAGTTTGGGAGGAAGAAGGACTGAAACAAACATGCACATTGACACAAGAAAATGTGCACAAATTTCATGTACACAGCGAGAAAATGATGATTTAAAAGATGAATTGTGGTGCAGGTGATATGGTGAATCAAGAATTGACAGTATGGGTTTATACTTGAAAAAAAATGGCACAATGTAGTGATATGGATCAAAAATTTATGGATCTAAGGATTAGAAATTAATCAAGAAAATGTGATAAAAGAAGTGTAAACTAACAGAGGCTGGGAACATGTACAAGAACAGCTGCTTTTTTAAAGAATTTACACATGAATTATAAGAAGATTTGGCAAAATATAGTGTAAAACAGCAATTCACTGACAAAATGATACAACAGGAGAAATATTGATAAAATGAAGATAACCAGAACAAGAAATTATTGATCAAAAGAAATATTAAATGTCAGATTCAAGAACAAGAATTAAGTGGAAAATGAATAACAATGATCATATAATTGCCAAATGAAATAATTGCACACAGAACCGGAACAACTAAAAACAGAAGTTATACTAACAGAATATTGCAAGATCAATATTAAAGCATCAAAAAATGATAAGATAGCTGAACTAGATAAAGAATGAAGATGAGATACTAACTGCAATATCACAAGAGAATCAAGAGAAAGCAACAATATAATTTTATTTCAGATTTTTCTTCACACCCTTACAACATCAATCCACCACTATATATATACATATCAAGACATTATCACAAACACCCTGTCTACATAACCCATACAAGCCCAAACACCACAAATGACCCATTACAACACATAGCAACATATACAACAGATCAGATTTACATATCACTGCTACTGCACACATGTACAACTCAACACAACCGAAATTCCGAGTGTATCAGTTGTGCACGTGCATGCATGCACAGACATGTACAGACTTATACACCCATTTATCTCACTACTCCGGCCTCAATCACAACAACACCCATCTCTAACATCCTCCTGGCACCTTCTAGCAACTTCTCCGGTGAAGCAGTAATCAACGGTGGTGAACTTGACATTTCCTCCTCCATTTTAGCATTTTCCAGATATGCTAACAGCCTTTCTTCTTCAAAACCATGGCAATAACCCCTTGGCTGTTACAGGTGCGGTATTGTTATTTTGTTTAAACAACATTTTCCTAAATAGGTGGTTTTTTTTAGTTATATTTATTTACTACAATTTGTTATTTGTCTTCCTTGTTAGTTGTACATCTGTAGGCCAAATTTCTTGGAATACCTTGCATTTTTTGGCCATAAACAAGCAACAGTTCTGTCTTTGAACAGCAGCATTTTATCCCAACAAATCTCAATTTTGCCAAATTTTTGAAATACTGTAAACTCACAAATTTATTGTTTATTATTTTATTTCATTTTTGCACAAAAGTCAGTGCTTAAAGTATCTCTATTCATAATGGTATTGAAGGCCAAATAAGCAAGGTCTTGCTAATTGTTAGCCAAACTTTTCTGCAGGCGATATGTGATTTAAGTAGGGAAGTAGCTATATGTTTTTCTCTCATATATCCCAGTATATTATAACATTTTTTTGCATAATATACTGTTAACATATATTTGTATAAAAAATATATTATATTTCAGTGTGCTGTGGTACAGAAAAATCCCTGTACTTCAGTACGGGCTCATTGCTTAAGGTCTATGTGTTACTTACCTGTACTGTTTTTCTATTATGGCTTGGAGTTTTACATGTCTATTTTTTATTGTTTGAAAACAGGCTTTGTTATAGTTGACTGTTCTGCCAGCTCATAAACTATATTAACACTAAAGCAGGCTGTTGATCATGGTTGATGTACTGTGCTAGCAAATAAGAAGCCTCTAACATCTTCAATGGTAATTTCCTTTTTTAATTCTTAAAAAGCGATTTAAGATCTTTTGTTATGTCTTTTCGAACTAGTTGATTAACATAAGATAAAATCCTTTTGTTTTCAGGAAGATCATGAAAAATTATTGTCCGAGTTATGCCGCATCCGATTTGAATCACCTGTATGATATTTTATCAGTACTCCTTAAATTTTCCTTGAATCGACTGTATGATATTTTATCGACTGAATGATATTTTATCAACTGAATGATATTTTATGAGTATCTTTAAAAGTTACCGTTAATGCATGCTTGTCATATTGGTTTTCCAAAGAAATTGAGAATTTAATGCTACAATATTAATTATTTGTTTCCAAGCATCAATATATAAATTTCGAAGATTCTGAAATTGGGTTGATGCGAACTTACAACCTTTTCAAACTTTATTTATCTTTTTATACAATTTCGTGTTAAGTAGTTTTTTCTCTTAGGGTTTTAAAAAAGTTTGAGGTTTTTTTAAATCTTTTGAATAATACAATCATCCTCTTCTACCTTTTTTTTAAGATAGTTAAAATGGGCCCAGCCCAAATAAATAAGGTCGGGTGCATAAAAAGCAAACCCGAAACCACAAAACATAATACCGATACAACAGCAACTAGGGTTGCCGACATAACCCAAACCCTATACTCTTCGAAGCACAGTCGAAAACTTAAAAATGACGGAAGCGATTCATGAAATCTTAGTCAAAGCTTTACCTTTCTTCACTCCACTAGTTTCTCCGCGCTCCCAATAAGATAAACTATCATTAAACCCTTCTCTCATCCTCCTACCGCTCCCAAAATTGCTCGAATCTCTAAAACTTTTGATGAGAAGCGGTGAATTGTTAGATCTAGCGTCATCGTGACCTAGATCTAACGATGTCATCCTCGAATTGCTGCTACCACCCAAATTAGCTCTGAAATTCGAGTTGTTGATAGCTGGAGCTTGCTGGGGGTGGAAGTAACTGTTATCGGCCACATGGGAGCACTTATTATCAGTATTAGCAGCAAGTCCTTGCTGGTTGTAGGAGCTAGACTCTCGAATCATACTGTCAGCATGCTTATTAGGCTGTATACTTTTCGGATGCAAAAGATAGGCTTTTAAATGTTTGCTCCCAGCTTCAGAACTCCAGTCATCGGCAAGGGAAGCGAACTTGGTTTGGTTTTTAAATATTTTCTTTGGAAGAATCATCTTGCTGTCAATGCTAATAAATAACCAAATCTGCTCTTTATTTTTGCTACCTTTGTTATGCACACGCAAATTTCTTTCTTTCCACAAGTTGAATACTACAGTAGTTAAAAGAATGTGAGCATAGTCTGTTTCCTTGGACTTAGATCTGAATTTGTTGTTGATCATTATGATAATATGCATCAGGCATTTGACTGTTGTCATCAATACCCAGAGTAGCTCTAATTTGATTCCAAATAAAGTAAGAGTAACTGCATTCAAAAAAATAGGAGGTTAGCATTTTCATTACACATATTGCACAAGAAACAAAGTGAATTCAGATTATTGCCCCATTTATTAAGTCTATCCCAAGTTGACAATCTGTTTTTAATTGCAAAATATGTACAAAATGCATCTTGGGACAATTCACTCTGTTCCGTATGCATTGATACCAATCTTCCTTTTGGAATTTATTTCTAATAATATTCCATGTTGATTTGAATGAAAACTTCCCTCTGTTGCTTGCTTTCCATTCCCAGTAGTCATTTTCTACATAAGGATCAAGTTGAATTTTGCATATTTCATATTTATGAGGGTTAGTAATAGGGTGTAGCTGTGGTTGTCACTGATTATTTATAATAATATCATATACTTTAGCATTTAAGCCACCACAAATAACCAAACTGTTCCAACTAACTTTATTAAAGACTCATTTTTAAACCAAGGATCAAACCATAAACTGGTTTCTTTACCTTGTTTAAATTTTCTTTCAAGCAATGTTTTGCCTAACTCTCTACAATTTAATATTTGCTTCCAAGCATTAGATTGATTACTGTTAGGCACAGTAGGCCAAAAAATTGTATGTTTCAAATACTTAGATCTCATCCATCTAGCCCACAAAGAGTTTGAATTAAGGAATCTCCAAAATAATTTTAAGTGACAAGTAACACTAAGATCATTAATGTTTCTAATGCTAAAACCCCCTTTATTTTTAGGTCTACAAACTTTTTCCCAGCTAATTTGTGATATTTACCCCTCGATAGGAAATCAGCTCATCTACTTTCTAATTTTTTAATAGATGCAGCTGGAATATGAAAAGTTTGTGGCCAATATAAAATAATTGCATAAATCACAATCTTAATAAGTTCAAGTCTCCCAGCAATAGAAAGTAACTTACAAGACCAAGTCTTCATTCTTTCTTGGATTTTTTCAATAAGAACAGAACAATCTGTATCTTTAATCTGATTTATAGAAAGAGACAATCCCAAATATTTAATTGGAAGATTTCCCTCGGCTATTTTTAAAACATCTAAAAAATCTTTTTTATACTTACTAAATTTACTAAAGTAAGCTTTACACTTATTAACATTAAGCTGCAACCCAGCATAAGATTTCAGACTCTTAAAAAATTTCTTTATAGTGTCTGCATTAGCTTTATTAGCTTTTACAAACACCATGAGATCATCAACATAAATCAAATGGTTAATACAGGGTTGGATCCTATTTATAGGATAAATATTACCTTTAATAGCTTCTATATCCATAAGTATGGAAAAATATTCCATAACCATAGCAAAAGGATAAGATGATAAGGGATCACCTTGTCTTATACCCCTATTACTTTTAATAAATCCTTCAGCCTTTCCTTGAATCAGTATAGAAAATGTAGGAGTATTAATACATTTAAAACAAAATCACAAAACTTTGTAGGAAATGTGAGAAATGCGGATTATGGATTTTAAGGCTGGAATAACACTAGAGGGGGGGTGAATAGTGTTTTATGGACTTTTTAAATCTTTTTGAATTTTATTTTATTTAAACACAAACAAATGCAATTCACAAACACGGATATAATCACAGAATCAGACATAGATGCAAATACTAAATGAAAGCAGTAAAGGAAAGAACACACCAGGATTTTATACTGCTTCTGAGTTACCCTACATCCAGTCCCGTATAATCGTACGGATTTCTTATCAAAAATAATCTCCCAGATTACACCCTCGGTTTCAAGGCTACGAGGTACACCCTCCTGTATTCGAGTCCAGGGCAACTCTCTTGATTTAACCAGGCTACAAGATCACCTAATTGATTTCCGGGGCTACAATCACACCCAATTGATTTCAAAGCTCAACCGCACCTTTTACTCAACAGTTTGTTTTACAAAAGATTCTATAAATCTGAATAGCACTTAGATCTTATGGAGAGAGTGACAGAGAATCAAACAAGAGATAATCAAGTTTGATTCACTTGGTATTTTGGCAGAGTATAGTTTAGGATTCTTTAGAATAAATGTGGAAGATGAAGAGGAGAGAAAATAAATGAAATCTGGTAAAAATTCGTTTATAACTTACTGGTATTTATAGTAGAGCAACAGCCATATCTATTCGTGAAAGGATACGACAAATAGACACTTCTTTTGAAAATTGAAATTTGAAAATAACGGACACCATGTCGACATGGGGGGTTGAGGGATGTCGACATGCTCAAGGAAAAATTGATGTTTTGATTTTCTTATTAAAATTGGTTTTTATAATTTGTCAAAACAATTTCTAAACTTTGTAAATATATTTGAATATAGTTTAAACATATAAAAGAGTTTAGAAAATAATTTTTAATATATATATATAGTCTTAATCTATAAAGTGATTTAAAATCTGTGTATATAAATATTTTAAAGCTAAATATTTAAAACAAGAGATGGTTTAAAAACAAGGACAATTTTGAAATCAAAATGTTAAAAAGGATAAAAATACTAAAATATTTCAAACAAGAGAGATGTCTTTTTGAAAAGAAAGTTTTGAAAACATTTTTAAAAAACAAGAGATATATTTTTGAAAAACATTTTTATAAAATTAGTGGATATCAAAATAGGACCACTATATGTTCCACTAGATATTGTCGTGGGTTCCATCCCACTACGGTTCCATCCCTTTAACGGGCTCGAAATGGATTCCATTCCACGAATAAATTTCGAATAAAGATGTAAGTGCTTTTAAGAAGTTTTAACATAATTCTAGACTAACTACGTTATTTTGTACTGTTTGAAATCTTAAACTCTTGATAACTTGATTTCTTGATACTCATGAGTCTTCAATCTTGATATCTTCGATCTTTAAATTCAACGGTCTTGTATCTCTATACTGTTCAGTCTTCATTCTTGGTACCTGCATGCTTATATTCTGCATATACATATATATCTAAACCATAACGTTAGTATTTATATTTTATAACAAGTCGTAAGGTTGTTTTCATCAAAACCATCATCTCAAGGACTAACAGGAAATCCCATGCATTTCATAATATGATGAATAAAATGTCTGTTTACCTTATCATATGCTTTTTGCAAGTCAATTTTGGTGCAAACATTATCACCCTGCTTTGTATTGAATTTTCTGACCATCTCATGTGCTAAAAGAGAATTTTCATAGATAAGTCTACCAGGTACAAAGGCACTCTGATTTTCAGAAATAATAAAAGGCAAAAACATTTTGATTCTATTACTAAGGACATTAGCAATAATTTTATAAATAAAGTTGCAGCAAGAAATAGGTCTATAATCACCAATATTAGTGGGATTTTTATTTTTAGAAATAAGGGTAATAAATGTATGGTTTAAACTTTTGAGAATTTTCACTTTGTCCATAAATTCTTTAATAACTTCATAAATCTACTGCTTAATATTATCTCAATGATTTTTATAAAATTTGGCATTGAACCCATCAGGGCCAGGATTTTTATTATCACCAGCATTAAAAACAATGTATTTTATCTCATCTAAATTGACAAGAGCAAGTAAAATTTCAGATGCATTATCTTTCAAAATATTTTTACAAGTAATATGAGGAAATTTTTTACAGTACTATCAGAAAAATAAAGATCCTCATAGAAGCTGATAGCTTCTTTAGCAACTTTATCATATGCATTTGACAAATTACCCTCTTTGTCTATAATGTTACCAATATTATTTAAGTGCTTTCTATTACTCATTTTAGCATGAAAGAATTTGGTGCAGTCATCACCTAGATTAAGCCAATCAACTTTAGCTTTTTGACTAGCATTAACAGATTCTTTATACATTTCAATAGAAAACTCTCTCTGATTATTAAAAATAACACTGATATCATTAGGCTTATTGTCAGATATATCCTGTAAGAATTTTCCTTCATTTCTTAAGCTAATAAGCTTATTTTTATTCATATAGTTATTTCTGTTCCAGTTTTTAAGATTGTTTTTAGTGTATTTCAAAAACATACAAAACTGATATTGTTTAGTACCCACACAAGAGAAGTTCAGACTGCTTTCCATCAAAGCTTTATAATCTTCTTCAAACACCCAACTATTTTTGAATCTACAAGGAGATACTTTACTACTAGATTCAACATTAACAAAAAGATTAACCAATAAAGCAGTGTGATCACTCAAATTTTGTTCTAAAGTGGAACAGACACAATTTGGAATATTTTTTGAAAATTCTTTATTATATAAAATTCTATTTAGCTTACAGTGAATATTTTTAGCCAGACCATATTTCCATGTGAATTTGTTTCCACCAACAAATTGGTTCAGTGAGACCAGAATCTAAAAGAAATTTATTAACTCTATCCAACTTACTTTGAGGGATTTTAATACCTCCAAACTTTTCATTGACATGAAAAACAGTATTAAAATCACCTAAAACAATCCAAGGGAAATCATATATAAAATTCAAAGGTTTAAGTTTATGTCATAATCCATTTCTTTCATTTTCAAAATTACTACCATAAACACTAGTAACCTGCAAAGAGAAACCCCCAATATTTTTAAAACTACAATCTATAAATTGATTATCTTTGTTTATATTCATATTTGTCCAGATATTAGAATCCCAAATAACAATGATTCTACCTTTACAGCCACAATCATTGTTATTTATAGCTTTCCAATTACTAGACAACTTGAGACAAAACCTATCATAATTCTCATCATTCAATTTATTCTCAATTAAAGCAATAATAGAAGGTTTGTAAACATTAAGCATATGAAGAATATCAGATTGTTTGGCAGGGGTGTTCATCCCCCTAACATTCCAAGCAAATAGAGCCATGTATATCTAATAAAAAGAAGAAATTTAAATGGTACCTGACACTATAGTACCTTTACCTCTCCTTTTATTATCAACACCCTTAGCTTTCAGTCTAGTAGACATTTGATCCCATTCTGGATTGATTAAAATGTATTTTTGCTTGAAAGGTTTCTTCTCTTTGCTTCCCTTTAACTTACCAGATGCTTTTGGTTTTGTGATATGTAATTCTGATATATCAAACTCTTCATTATTATCAACCATCTCAGATTCATCTTCTTCCATTTTTGTAGATTTTGGGACCTTAATTAGGGAAATATCAAAAGAAGCTGTGCAAGGTATGACTAAGTCATTACATTCAGTCACTGCAGCCTGCTTTGGGGGAGAAGCACACTTGTGAGGCAATGTTGAGTGGATGCAATTACTCTCCTCAACATCTGTAGCAAGTTCAGAAGGGGATTCCTTCTCTATATCATTTTCTCGATTCTGGCTAATACTTTGATGAGAGTTGTCGATTATTTTTGTAACATTATTCTCTGTAACTAAACATGGCTCTGAAATAGGAGGGGTTTTAGAGTTAAAGACCTTTTTATTTTTACCCTTCTCTGAATTAATCTGTACCGAATCTTTTGATTTTTTTTTCATAATCTTTTAACTGATGAACTTCCATAGCAGCGATCTGATCATCTTGATCAGTGAGCTCCTTTGAATTGTTTTCTTGATCGAAAATGATACTATCTTGATTGATTCGATCGCTGCCCCCTTGATTTCTTGATTGATTTTCTGTATCTTTACTGAGAATCGGTTCTTGAATCTCTTCATATCTATTTTCTTGAACATCGTCTCTATTTTGATCATTGGATTTGGGTATCCACATCTGTTTTGGTTTGCATTGCTCTCTAGTGTGACTGAAACACTTACAGATGCTACACTTTGGTGGAACCCATTCATATTCAACTTTTTGTGTTATGATTTCACCATTATAAAGATTGAGATTGATTTCATCTGGAAGTTCATCAGTCGCAGATACTTCCACTAGAAGCCGAGCGTAATTCATTCTCCTCTTCATGGTAGTACCTGCGTCCATTTTTATTTGTTTTCCGATAATACTTGCCATAATGCTAAAAGCCTCACGATCCCACATTTTGAAGTTTACATTAGGAAGTTTAACCCATATCGGCATAGTTGACAGTAAATCTCTATCCAACTTCAGTGATTCGGACCACCTTCTCATGATGATGAGCTTGTCGTTATAAAAATAAGAACCATTATGAATAATTGAATTGCAGCCTTGAGATTTATTGAATTTGACAAGAAAAAACCCATTTTCTCTAGAAAATTTTTTGAACTCTCCAACCAGTTTCCAAACTCGTTTTATATATTCTTTAAAAAACAAGAAATAGGGTTTGGTGCCTACCACATAAACAAGAACAGAGTTATTCCAACTTTCTATGGCTCTTTTACAAACTGCCTCCTTCACCAAACCATATTTCTTGTTGTTGATTTGTATATGAGAAATGGTTTCAAGACTGCATTCTTCATCTCTTGGTTCCTCTGATTGCTCTAAGACAATATCATCCCAGGATTTGTGTCCTTGTTCTTTATTCAGAGAGAAATTGGTCGGCTTATGCGGTTGCATCGGTTTAGTCTTATCTTGATTGGAGTTGGTCGGCAGACCCTCCTTCTTTTTCAGGACACCATTATTATATGACCGAACTTGATCATTTCTTGCTGGTATTTTCTTTGCGATCTTGGCTGAACCAATTGGAAGCCCTCGCCATCTATGATGACACCATTCGGCTTTCTGATATGAGATTCAAGTGGTCTATCCTGAGGAGAAGGACGAGGAAGAGGAAGATTGGATTGATTTATATGAGGAGAGATGGTTTCCCCCATGGTAGAAGAAAACCCTAAAATTTTATAACCGGCTCAAAAAAATTCCTCTTCTACCTTTAATTCCCATGATCTTTGTGGTTTTGGAAATAGCGGGTGCATGTATTAAATCCTTTGTCTTTGTATGAATAGATATTTTAATATTAATTTTTAAGGTATGAAGCAGAGTTTTTTGACTTGATCACTTTTTTTATTTTTCATCCATATTTTCTTAATTCGATATTCATTTACGTATATATTTGTTTTAACTTACTTTAAATACTATCATTAATGCATATCCATAATTAAGGGAGAAAAATATACGGTACGATCAAAAGTATGGAGGCACAAATTATTTGTTGGATGTCTTAAATGAATATGGTTAAATAAATTATTGTCTTAGTACTGTGTAAAGATTATCCATATCATCATTTCATACCTTACTTATCAGTTATTTCGTGTTAAATAGATTCATGTAATAAAATGGAAATTAATGCTTTATGGACCTTTCCCCACTTCATGTATGCTACGTTATCTTTGAGTAAAGTAATTATGTATCAACTAGTGCGAATCCGTGCAACGCACACAGATTGCTACTATATTTTTTGCAACTATGGTTAAGTATATTTTTATGATTAACTCAAGTAAAACCATTATTTCCAAGATATATTTTACATTTAAACATTCTTTATATTTTGAATATTCAAAATTATTTATCCAAAAAACATATTTGTTTGTCATTGTGTACGCATATACAACTATATTTATGCACAATGCAAAAGAAGATTAAAATAATTATGTAATACATCTATAAATAATTATGCAGATGCACACATCAAATTTAAATTTTAAGCTATAAAACTAAAACATTGATTCAAGAGATCATTATTAATAAAAGTAATTTATACACAATGGCTCAATTCAAGTAACTATGCGCACATATAAAAAATATAAAAAGAAATTGCATCATGCATATGCTATCATTGTACAAAAATGAATTTTTTTTATAAATTAGTCTATGCGTGATTAGTAGATATAAAAGGAATAATGTTAAATGCTTACAAAATTTGAGCTATACAAAATATTACAACAGAACTATAAATCTTAGGAGTATCCAATGATAATACATAATTATCTGGTTACTATTCTGATGTGCACGTAACTGTGCATATTTTTGCTTCCATGTTTATTCTAATTAAATTAAATAAATGATCATATTAGGTATTTTAACTTGTTTAAACCAAATTCAAATTGTTTTCAAATCGTCATATATTCATCTTCATATAGGGGCAAAATGATAATTTTTGTGCATATATTAATTTGAGAAAATTTACTTGGAAATTTCTATGCTATTTTGTAGGAATTTGAATTCAAATTACTAGTGGCTTCTTGAAGATATGCATGCACAAGAGTAGAGAACAAATAAAGATGGATATAATTCATTTCATGACAACTTGGAGGACCCCACCTACCAACTTACCATGATGTACACTTAGGAGCTAATTCACATGATAATGAAAATTAAAGCTACATGTACATTTAAATGGAGGATTAACACATGCTAATGATTACTTTGTGGCCACACTACCTCAAGGGTAATTTGAGTAGATCTCAAAAATTTGGATTAGGGTTTCATACATGTATAAATAACCTTTATGTTCATGTAATTACTCTCTCTTCCTCTTAGCCTCTTTAGTTTAGTTTAGGCTCAAAAATAAAATGCAAGTTCTTTTTTTTCATGGCTACTTAGCAATTTCTTTCATGTAATTCTTTTTATGCAATTTTAATACATGTTCCTTTCTTTTCATGCTAGTAGTGTAGATCTTTTATTCATGCAAGTAGATTAGTTTTTATTGCTTTCTAATTAGCTCTATTTTCATTTAGCTCTCATTTTCCTTTTGTTTTTGTTTCATGTTGCAACCTATATTTGTTGATATGATAACAAATATGACAGACTAAACCCCTTCGATTTAGGGGTAATGAAACTCCCTATTTATATAGATTCAACATAACTTGTTCATTTTGATTTTTTTGTGCTTAATGGAAGTGATAGAATGTGGTTTAACTTGTTGTTTTAGTTTTGAATTTGATAGCCTATATTGTTGATACCAAATAGGCTATGCTTAAACAAACAAAAAACAAATTACATCTTCATCTGCATATGATTATCGTAACGAAGTGAATATTGAAGTCAAAATTTGATGGTCTATATTTCTAATCAATAGTTAACAGGTCATGCTTAAAATAGATTTTATTTTCAATTTCATTATTATTGTCAAGAGAGTTAGCAAGTGGTTTAAGGGGTGTGTTATAGTTTGATGGCTTATGTTGAGCTAATTAATAGCACAAATATGTCATACTTATGTTAGACACATTAATTAAACTCACTAATGACCAAATAAGAGAGATCATAATTTCACATTTTGTTGAACTATGTGATCTAGAGAGTGGATTTACCTTTAAATTGCCTTCAAAATCTCATATTTTTATCTATTTTATTTTGCTAGTTTGTTAGTATTCTCATTTTCTAGCTTAACACCACTCTCAACTTTGGTTAATTTGATTGAATGGAAAATTAAAAAAAATCTAACAATTCCCTGCGGATCGACCCGTACTCGCCACGTACTATCATTGTACGATGTGCGCTTGCGGTTATTTTTATTATAAATTTTTCAACGATTTTCTAAACCGATAGAAAAACGGTCGTGAAATAAGTTTTTGGCGCCGTTGCTAGGGAATTGCTTTGATTTTATTTTCTATTCTTCGAATTATTTTTCGTTTGATTTTATTTTGTTTTTATTTTGTGTTTGTTTGCATTTAAAAATAAAATTGTGTTTGTGTTTGATTTTTGTGTGCATTGTGTGCTTGTATTCTTTTTGTTTGCATTTGTTTTCTTTTCATTTTGCATTTGCATTGCTATTAGAAAAAAAAAGAGAAAAACATTCATTTTTGCATTTTGTTCACATTCTGTTAGTTTTCATTCTAAATTGCATTCTCATTCATTTTGCCGTTACATTCCATTTCAGTTTCTCTTCATCTCTTAAAAAAAATTGCATTTCATTTGCTAGAACATTTCATTTGATTTCTACTCTCTATTATAGATCATTTTCATCACAAGCGTTTGAGGCATTTCATTCCATCTCCAATATTTTTTCATTTCTGTTTTGCATTTTCACTTCTTTCATTTTACATTACATTTCTGTTTGCTTACACTTTCAACTATAGTGGATACTAATCTTCACCAACACAAACTCCATCACTACCAGAGCCAACCACTAACAGACCCCATGTCACAACTACCACTATCAACTCCACATTACCAACTTCCCACATTCATCAATTACTGCTCCATATATCACTATTACACCATCTCCACCACCAATTCTATTTAATCACTACCATTGTCTTTCCATTTCATACCATACAACATCAACCAAAGATCACCACATCGCACTGCCTAACAAACCATCCCATACCATCATCATTATGATACCAGTGTGTTGAGTTTCGGCATTCTAGCGTTCCGTACGCGTCCGCTTCACCTTGTCTAGACAGCATCAACAGTCGAAGTCTTCCATCCCGGCGTCCCGATTGAACATCCCTCCATCTCCTTCCATCGAGCATATAATCTGGTCTTGACAACACATTATAACAAAAGGAATCCCCAATGTTATGTGCCACCAATCTCATATATATTATTCTGAATATCCTGCGATGTGGGACTTTAACCGTTCAATCCACGCACCCACTCCATTTACAATGCGTGCCACACCTAACACAATGTGCACTACATTCAACAACATTGTCATCTTCAAAATCATACTCCACCATTACTTCCTTGATCCAGCCACCTTCAAACCCAAAACATCCTCCTACCATACATACAACCACCCACCCACCACTGTCTCACCATCACCTACATCACCTTTTCCATCTCCTACCACTGACATTTCCTCCACACCAATTTCATATCCCTTCACCATACATACCTTCGGTAACATACAACAAATATTTCATATCACTTACTGCCTTTAGCCAATAACCACCATTGTCACTTCTGCCTACATCAATACATCTGCCCCTTCTCCAACAACTTCATCAAGAAAATCTGCAGCATCAACCAACACTTCACATTATCCTATAGTGTTTCACATTAACATCCCCTCTTTGTTCAACCCAGTGAACATCAATTCTACTACAGTCACATTTTCCACTTCACAAACCTTCATCTGCTACTAATCACATATCAAGTGCCACTGCAGCAAGACAAAACTCATCACAGACAAACTTCATCAAATCACCGCTATAGATAATCGAGCCTCACTCCAAAATCGAATTCCAGAACTTCACCCGCTACCTCCAAACTTGACCTCCATTACCTACCGAACTGCAAACCACATATACAACGTCAATTCCAAACTTCGAACTATTCTCAGTCCAAATCACCTTCATCGACATCAACCACCGCAACCATAGCCTCCACGGCCATCTCGTACTACAACATAGCTAATCGTGAGGCAGACCCAACCGACTTTCCTCGGCAAATCCAATTCAAGATCCCATAAAAAAATCGCATCAAATTTTAGGAAATTGCTTTAATTTTTTTTTAAAGAGGAAGTCGAATTTTTCATAGCCGAGTAAGCAAACGAATGAGAGATAAACAAGGGCATTGTTATTGACACTCCAAAAATTGTTAATGGGGGTCAATTTTTATTTTCACTCCACTGTAAATCAAACTGCTAAGGGGAGTATAGTTATATTATAAAATAAAATATAGATTGCAAATTCTAACCTTTTAACCCTATTCGTTACTTTTTACCGTTCCTTATCCATTGTTACTTTTTACCGTTCGTTCACTTCGCTCTTCTCCTTCTCAAACGATTTCGATCAAAATGGTTCGAACAAAAAACTGTGCTTGTTCATGAAATCCAGACCCAAAATTGATGGAGAAGGTCATGGCAAGGTGAGTTTGGTTATTTTTTACTATTACTGGTAGTGTAGTTGATTGCGATTTAGGAATTTATGTGGAAGATGGAGATTAAAAACGCTAGGGTTTAGGCACTTCTATAATTCGGCATCTAGAAATCGAAAATTTTATTTAACTTCGGATCTGTAGCGTCATTTTGATATAGATCGGTGATAGGTGGTCGAATTTCATAATATATCTGTTTTCCACTTCTCAAAATAATTTACCATTTTCATATCAAAATCAACTATTCACATTCAAAAAATTACACCACTTATTATTTAACTCATTTTAAACATTTATTTGTCACAAGTTTGGTTCGCAATATCACTCAACTGTTGATCTCTTTGCAAAACGTTGTCTGTGTGTATATTTAATAGTAAATTCAAGTCAAAGAAATAGTTTGTTAAATGATACTAATTTTAGTAATAAAAACTAATGTATGTATTTTATTATTAATATTCTACATTTTGATACAAAATTGAGGGAACAAAAATCAATTAGTGAGATACATAAGAACACATCATGCTTACTAACTAATCATAAAGAATATAACATGTTCACTTCATCTCCAGAAAGAGACCTGTGCATAGACTAAGTATTTATGCAATATGTAACGATACACAGATAGCATACTCATAAGGATACACACAAACACACACAAGCAGCTCAAACATGGTGCACAACGCACACATACAGACTTACGGATACTTACACACAACCTGCACACACCCGCAACATCACATACACCCACGATATACATGAAATAAAAGTTAGTCATTCAATCTGTGTATTGTCCGATGAAAAAAAAAAATGTTGTCACAGCAAAAAATCTTCTACCTCGTCTATAACCACTCGCGATCCGCAAACCGCTTTAAATCGCAGGAGATTAGAGTTGGAGCGAATGAAAAAAATTATATACGAGCCTGTTGTAGTAGAAGAAAGAACTAGTGAGGAAGATGAAAGTTCGAGCAAGGAGGAAGGAAGTCAAGATGAACACAATGTTGAAGGAAACGCAGGGGTCAGGATCAAGTAGAAGAGGTTTCGAAGGAGGTTGATCCATCTCCTGACACCGAAGAGGAGACTGAAACAGGGATACAACCATTGTAAAGGAAAAAGAAAGGAAAACAGTTGATGGCACAACCAAGTGAATTGACGGAAAGCGAAACACAATCAACATTATTATTTGCGTTCAAAGATCATATTGCTTCTACCATATGGAACTCTATGGTATGTCTATGTATATCATATATAATTTTGGATAATATAACTATATGCATATCTATGTATATGTTTTGTTTATTGTTATGGTAATGTAGGCCCCAAGGGAAGAAGCAAGAATTGTTGAGCTTCATAGTCATGTAGGAACTCATAAACGGTGGGATTTAAACAACGAGTGTGCTTTTGTTAAGGATGCAGTAGCTGAATCGGGACTTTTGGATATAATAAAACATGCACATGACAAAGTTGACAAGACACTGATCAACGCTTTTATTGAGCGATTCTATCCAGAAACCAACACTTTTCATCTTCCGTTTGGGGAGATGACAATCCGTATCGATGAAGCGTTTCACATCACTGGTCTTTCCGTCGAAGGAAAAGTGGTTACCAGGCCACTTAAAGGATCAAGGGGAATAAGTGATAATAATGTGTATGAGTTGTTAGATAAGTGTCTTGGCATCAAAGAAAAAGAGGCTGACGAGTTGTTGGGAGGTGAGAAAAAAGTACGTTTGGAATGGTTGAGAACAACATTTTCTGGTTGTCAAAATTCCAATACTATGGAACGTAAACGGCAGTGCGCAATTACATATTTTCTATATACTATTGGTGTGCTAGTTTGTGGTGATAAATCTAAAAACAAGATCTCTGTGCCTTTTTTGCAATGTCTACGAATGTTAAGGCAAGTGGACACGTATTCTTAGGGCACAACATGCTTGAGTTAGCTGTTTTATAATTTGGCTCAAGGCACAAGAAAAGTTGTACGTCAAATTGCAGGTTGCATGACTTTGCTTCAGGTATGAATCAAAATTTAAAAATAAAATTATTTGCAATGTTTGTGTTTATGATTGATATTTCTTGTATAGGTTTGGATATTTGAACACTTCCCAGTTTTAAGACGACGCAACCGTAATCCACATGCACAGATTGGAGATCCTAGGTCAGCCTTTTACTTTGCGATGGAAACTAATACCAACTTGTGTTACGATTTGGTGAATCTTAGGGAGAAGTTAGATGACCTTTAAGCGACAGATGTTGTTTGGTACTATTTGGGTGGTATGAGAGATCAGTACCTGTTCAAACCGTGTGCGTTATACAATGGACCAATAGTGTGTTTTGAAGTAATTGAGTTGTATCTTCCGTAAAGAATCCTTCGTCAGTTTGGCTATGTTCAACCAGTACCTGTAATCACTTTTTCTTTGGAGAAGAAAAAAATGAAGTAGTCGCAAAAATCTTACAAGGCAGCATATTCTAATGTAGGAGATTTCAGTTGGAGCGAGTGACGAAACCATCTTCCGAATCAAAGTCTAACCTCGACCCGTGTCACATAGCCTTGGAATTGCGATCTAATGTACATGTAGTGGCACATATCTGTGTCACATCCTGTTTTTGCCAATCCAAAGTCATGATTCACGGAGCCAATGCAAGTTAGCAAAAATAATTTACTAGTTATTCGCATTATAAGTCCATGTTTTCATTCAACTTATTGTTTTCTTAAAGTATATTCGATCGTACCTTTAAAGTTTTAAATTTATAGAAATGGAGACTGAGAAACATTGTGGACTTCATTAAAGCTTGCGCTCCTACTGAGTCAATGGAACGAGTTCTGGAAAGGATAGAACGCATTGAAGAAGATGAGCCACTTGATAGATTTGGTGAACAAGTGCGTAGACAAGAAGAAGACGCTGAACCAGTCGAAGGATCAAAATCGAAGAAGAGCAAGGACATTAAAGAGGGTGAAGGTGGAAGACATAATGCAAAGAGGGTTGCGAGCAAGCAAAAAAGTTGAAGTTGGGTGATTTGAAAGTTGATGTTTTGTTTGTTTGAACTCATGTAGATTCGTACTATGTTATGTTATGTAGTTTCATCTGTATTAGCATACGATGAAATGTGGTGCAAGCAACAAAAAATTTGATGTTTTGTTTAAACTCTTGTATTGTGCATTTTATGTGAATGACTATGGTAATGTTGTTTTGAGGTGTTTATTTTTTGTCGTATTGATTTTTGGTGGTGCTTTTGTCTTATGATGAATTTATTTTGTGATATGGAATATGATAGTGATGAATGTTTGTGTGAAGCACTATAATAATGCATGTTTGAATGTGTGAAATTTTTTTCTGGTTAAGTTAGTAGGCACGACACCTTTAAATCGAAAAGAAAAAAAATGATACACCCCTATCGAAAATACTCTAAACTCTCAGGAATGGCATGTCTTTATCAAACCAATGGTCAACAGACGTTGGGGAGAAATTGAACTGACCATGCTATTACCAACATGCATATACCAATAGCAAGAACGGAAAACATATACGAAAATATTAATAACACACGATGCCCACTCTTCAAAACTACACAAAACGGTAGGGGCTGACATGTTCATGTCGAACATTTGTTCATAAACTGGTGAGGTTCTATCGAACTGACCTTGCTATAAACTAAGTCACCAAAGCATATAGAGTAGTAGCAGGAACGGCAAGGTTGGGTCGAGATTTGTTATATAAGTCGATGTATATTCATCGATAGTGAACAGAATTCTTGGGAATGACAAGCTTTGGTCGAAAATATAAATAATAGACGTTGGGTACTGATCGAATAGACGTTGGAAGAAAATGATCAAACAACATATACTCATTGTCATCACAGCACAATCAAAAGATGGCCAACAAAATGAAATCCAAAACAATCAAAAGAAGGCCAAGAAGCAAAAAGAAAATTAAACAATGAAAAACAGTTTATTTTTCATATACTCATTGACTTGCACTATGAACATGAACAGAAAATGATCAAAGACCATATACTCAATTTCATCACAGCACAATCAAAAGAAGGCCAACAAAATGAAACCCAACACAATCAAAAGAAGGCCAACAAGCAAAAAGAAAATTAAACAATGAAAAACAAAGAAAATTAAACAATGAACATATACTCATTGACAATGATTCCTAGTACAAATTCAGATGAATGCTATGAACATGAACAGAAGCAAAAACATGAAAGTCAAATATATGTTTGTCAATTCATTTATATATCTCAAACCCATTACAACCCATCAAGTGCATATCCCAAAGTCAATACATGCGTCAAAGTCAATACGTATCTCAAAGTAACGACATTTCATTCCTCTTCACCAGTAAGTACGTTAAGTGCGCTGCCTTCATCTTCGTCGTCATCCGTACAAGCTAAGTACTTGTTCACTCTTTCCGCATATGGTCTGATCCAATCTTCCACGTTAATATTATAGAACTGCCGAAAATAAGTAAATTGAGGTGTAGGGGCCAAAGTAGAGTCGGAACTGAGTTTAATACCCACATAATGTGAGTTGTTTACATGGCCCATAACTATCATCCTATCATGGTTTAACATGGTCGGACATACTGTTGTGGGAACAAATGTACAACTCATATGTTTGCTTAACAAGACAACCATAGTGCTAAACGTTTCAGCTATTATAAATCCTGATTCTGGCATCTGCATCCACTCACTAAACCCAACTGCATTTGGACATTGTATCCTTTTCTTCATTTCTTCAAAACCACATTCATCCCACATTATTTTGTACATTTCCGACCGTAGCAGTAAATTGTCAACCATAGACTCACGTACAAACTTACACAGATTTTTCGGTCTTCAATTATGGAGATTCAATTGATTAACCACAACCCAATAACCGTAATTACCATCACTAGGCATATCGTATATGCCAATTATGTATGGTCTATACGTTTGGGCATTTGCAAAAAATATTCATCATCAACTTGACTGTTCGCACATACTTTAGTTTTGATGCCAAGCTTCTTTAAGTAACGACCAACCGGAGTAAGATTTGATCCACATGACAATGACGCTTCTACATGTTCAAAGTAAGAAGGATCTCGTTTAGTTGACTTATCTTTTTTCGAAGGTCTACCTTTTCTAATGTTGCCACAGAGGATTCTAAAATAGTGGTTGTTTGAGGGAACGCTAGCACTTTCAAATCTTGTTGCATAACAAGTCTCACATTATCAGGCGATTCGTCATACCTACTTTTCAAAGCTATGATTTCTGGCAAGTCAAAAAAATCAAGAATTGAGCGATGCAACGTAGGCAGAGTGCAAGATAATTGCTTCCAATAAGAGTCTATAACGGCTAGAGGTATGAAACCTTCTGAATGCCTAAAATCTACAAGCATATGTGCACATGGTAGCTCATTTAATTTCCATAAAACACAAACACAATTGTCAATAGTCAAACCGACGTTTGAAATGTTACACAATTTGTTTAATAGTAAATCAAGTGCTTTGTGAGATACAAATCCCAAAATTTCTTTAAACATTGGTTCACTTCAAAATCTATGCATTGTCCTGGATGTACTCGTTTCGAATGCATATTCGATTGCAACTAATTCATTCTCACAACAAAGACGTACACTAGTCTAACATTGCACGAAGCTACCAGCAGCTGAATCGAAGTACAATTTCAAACGATGGTGTGCACTTTTGACTATGCTTGTTGATACATTATCATAGTGTTTTATTTTGTTGGTCTAAGCCAAAACAAACATCTCCATAGTAAGCCAATTTTTCATTACATACGTCATAGATTTTTTATGTTTGTCAATCCATTCGTCACGAAATAATTTTAAGTTTCGATGGGAAGCATACTCTTCCTCGGACAATGAGTTAATCACATTTATCCAACCATCCCAAAAAAGTTCATACTCCTTTTTTCCTTCCTCATCCTCCAATAGTACCTCTATCCCCAATCAATACTCGTTTCCTTTTCATAAAATTGGGTCTACAATTTGACTGAACATTCTTCGAAATATGCATGCACACAGAATATGACGTGCTGTTGGAAAGACAGTAGCTACTGTATTTGTAAGAGCAATTTCGGCATCTGTGATGATTACACATGGAATTTCTTTATGCCTATAACAATCAAAATTTTGAAAAAAATAGAGTTAGTTCTTTTTTAAAACAAAAATCCAAAATAAAAATATAAACTTTTCACAAAACAAAAAAAAATTGAAAATCCAAAAACAAAACAAAAACCAAATTTTCCTTTTGAAAAATAAATTCCTTTTGGTAAATAGTTTTCCTTTGTAAAAAAAATTTCCAAAAAAAACATTTTGAAAGTGTCGGAATTTGCTTATTCTCCAGAATTTTATGATAGTTGTGAAAATCAATATAATCCATATAATTTCACACCAAATTCCTATGGATATTTCAACAACAACTATTGTTTAAACGATTCAAATTTTGAACCACAAAAATTTTCAAAATGATAACCAACCCTCAAATCTTGAAATAGCATTCCGTCTTTACTTGAACTCTCTATACAATAAAATCAAAGGATAAATGAGTTGTAAGTCGTATTTGTGCGATAACTCAAATCAAAATTTTCAAAATAATCAAAATTTAAATTCACTTCAAAATTCAATTGATTTCGAGTATAACTCATGCCAATTCAATTTCGAACTTCAAAATGAGTTTCAAAGTCAAAATGAAAATGGAAACAACTTTTTAAATGACTTTGGCAATGGAAATATTCTCGACTATGATGCGAGTGAAAATTTTTGTTCTTAAAAAGTCCAAATTGAAAATTCTCAAGTTAATAATTATAAATTGGATTTTGTTGAGCAAATGGATGAAATCTACAATGATCACACGGATTTGTTGTTCGAAACATATATGAAACAACGTGGGGAACAAAATCATATCCCAACGTATGACGAGTCAAGTGGTAATCCACCTTTTACCATAATTGACGATTTTCAAATAATAACTTTTGAAATTGAAAATGACAATCTTAATGGAGTTGTTGAAAAAATGGTAATTGAATTGGATTTCAATTCATTTGAAAGTGTGGAACCAAATTTAAAATTCGATCTTCCTTTTTCCAATTTCGAAAATTTGAATACAACAACTTTGGATTTTGAAATTGATACACGCAATGAAGTTTTTGATCCAACAAAGGAAGACAAATCTAATAAACACAAATCTTTTGGACTTTTCGACGACGAGTTGTTGAATTTCGAAGGAGAAGATTTAAATCACCATTTTGAGTTTGAAATCGATAATTCTAAAAAGTTTTCAATGATGAGTTTGAATTTCAAGGTGAAATTAAACTTAAACTTCAATCAATTGATTCTATCAACCCCAATAATCATCAAAAATAAAATAACTCGTACGATTTTTAAAACGACATTCATTTTTCCAAATCAACATTCAACTTCGAAATCTTTTATGAATTGGTTTTCCGAGCTTAAGTCGTGTCTTTCATACTTGACGAGATAAATGAATTGGTCTTTTGAAGACCGTTTCATTTATTCTTTAACAATATATTTTCTGATATCGTGTAAATAAGCTCTTCTTTTGTAAAAAGAGGTCATAGTTTTATTTTAATTTTCTCCTTTCACTTGGGTTGACTGAGGAGACACAGTCAAAATCAAGTGATTCAAAATCAAGTGTGGGAGGAGCCTTATCTTCCTTTTGATTTTTCATGGTTTATTTTTTACATTTTCTTTCCAAAACTCAAAAAATTAAAAAAAAATCAAAAAAATCTCAAAATCAAAAATTTATTTTTAGTCTTTTGATTTACTTTTTAAAAAAACACTATAGGATAAATATATGGTTTTGGTTATTAAATTGAAATTTTTGAAAATTTATTTGTCTTAACAAAAATAAAAATAAAGTTTGATTACAAGTAACGATGGTTTAACTAGTATATAGGAAGATTAATGGTGATAATTATGAAGTATATCCTAATTGAAAATCTTTTTTTAAAGGAGTGGTTGATTTTAAGGTAAAGGCGATAATATTTTAAATCTTTTAAGTTAAGTGGTACTAAGATGATATTGTAAAACTCTCTCTTTCCAAAAAAAATTGAAAAAAAAGACAAAAAAAGGAAAAGAAAAATCTTGTTGTATATATGTATATATTTATTAACACCTACAGTCGATAGGTGTACACACTTGTGTGTGCACTCGTTATGCTATGTACCCTTCTCACGTATGCACGAGTGCATGATCGATATATCTAGCCTCAGTTTATCTGAGTTAGGTGTACGTATATAAAAATATCTTTCTCTACTAACGTCTACAATTGATAGGTGTTCACACTCGTGTATTCACTCACCACGCTCTATATTCCCCTCACATAAGCCCGTTAGGCAGTGCATGGGTGGTATATCTGGCCTCAGTTTACCTGAGTTTGACATATGTAAATATTGTTAATATCAATAAAATTTTCAAAATAAGAGAGAGTAAGCAATTGAAATCCAAGCACTATTTTTACTCATTTGATTTGACTTGTTATTCAAAAGAAATGAAAATACCACTTTGATAAACTTTGAAAATCGACTAAGGATCCATTTCATAATTGCACTATGTGATCAACCGAAACAACTAGCCAAACTTAAGTCTATTTGCTATGATAACTTAATTTTTATTGGAAATTTTGACAAGTAAAATGACTAAAATTTCATGATGATGACCAAAATTTATATTTAACTTATTTGTGTTAATTTAAAAGTAAATCTTTCATTTTTAAATATTTTCAAAAACTTGCATTCATCTTTTTAAAATAAATCTTTCATTTAGGAAATTTTCATTTTGTAAATGCTTTCACTTTGCATTTGGATTTTGTGGATAGTATTCGTTGAAAACCCTAACGAGACAACACTCGTCCTACTAGGGACACCTAGAGGTTTAACGGCTTGTTGCATACACCAAATGCAATCGTGCTCCCTATGAAAATGGATTTATCTTAGTTTTAGTTTATTCGAGGACGAATAAAAAGGTAAGTGTGGGGGTATTTGATGTGCACGTAACTGTGCATATTTTTTGTAACAACCCGCATATTTATCGATTTTATATTTAAATATTTTATCGTTAGTCGGATGTTAGACCGAAAAGCTACTTTTTGCATACGGTCAAATTGGGACTCGAGACCACCCCCATTGAGTTCAAAATGACGTTTGCGATCTTTTTGAGTGTAAACTTCGATATGTTTGGAGATAGTGAAATTTTCGTCACTTTTTGTGTTGAGCTTTTGGTTTGGGCTGCACCTCTTCTACCTCAGCCCAACCCCTTCCTTCTCTTCATCACTTCATCAACTTTGAAGCTTTAGCAACAATGGTGGAGGGAGTAGGAAATTAAAATTCCAAGCTCAAATTCTTTAGCAAATTCAACATCTAACTCCAAATTCAAAGTGAAGACATTGATTCAAGCTTGTGGTTGATCTTTGCTTTGCCCCGAGCTTCATCTTCATCAAATTCCGTGAAAAGGTGAGATTTTTGATCTCACATCTTGCCTATATCTATCTTGGACTGTTGGGAATGATCCCCTATTGTATTTGCATCAACATTTGCATTTGGTTTGGATTGGATTGGCGAAAAACTTCGATTTTCAGCGTTTTGGTGGTTTTTCTGGCGTTAAGTCGTTTCTGCCTTCGCTGAGTCGTCCACGAGTTAAGCCTAAGTCGTGAGTCGTTCACGAGTTAAGGGCTTAGGTCGCGCGCGTGCATTTCTGTTCGCCTGGCTTGAGTCGTTCGCGAGTTAACTCCTTGAGTCGTTCGCGAGTTAACTTCTTGAGTCGTTCACGAGTTAAAGGCCTGAGTCGTTCTGGGTGTTCTGCCTTCGCTAGGTCTTTCGCGAGTTAAGTGATAAGTCGTAGCTCGTATGATCTTAAGTCCTAGGACGTTGGCTTTTAAACTGTTAAGTCGTATGACCTTAAGTCGTAGGTCGTCCCCGAGTTAAGACTTAAGTCGTTGCCTTCTGCTATCTCGTCCTGGCTTAGGTCGTACTGAGATAAGTCGTTAGGTCGTATAGACCTTAGCTCGTAGCTCGTATTTGAGCTTAAGTCGTTAAGTCGTATTGACTTTAAGTCGTTCGCGAGATAAGCAAGTACTAAGTCGTTCGCGATTTAAAACCTTAAGTCGTAGGTCGTCTCCGATCTTGTCCTTAGCCTTGTTAGGTCGCGTGAACTCATAGGTCGTATGAACTACTTTTTCTTAGGTCGTTGGACCTTCTTAACTCGTTAGGTCGAAGACCCTTAAACTCTTAGGTCGCGCATCCCACTTAGGTCGCAGAACCCTCTTAAGTCGTAACTCGTTCGCGAGTTAGCACTTGGTCGTTTTGACCTGTTTTTCCCTAGGTCGTTCGACATGTTCTTCTGCTAAGTCGCGTGGCATTATCCACTTAGGTCGTATGACTTTATCCCTTAAGTCGTAAGTCGTTCGCGAGTTAGTACTTGGTCGTTTGACCGGTTTGGCTCCTCGAGACAGCTTGCCTTCACTAAGTCGTACTTTGATGGTTTTGGGATTGACTTCTTTGGACTTTACTCACGTCTTCGAACGTGAATTGATTTGTTCTACAATCGTTTTATGACTTGTCACTTTAAAGATATATGAAGGTTTCGATACTAATAGTAAATATCAAAACTCTTTCATCAAAGCGATTTCAACACTATTTTAAATATCTAAAGTTCGTTTTCTCAAACCGATTTTCAATCTACTAGTATATACAAGCCTTTACTTCACTCGAATGAGAAATCGACTTAAACGACTTAGTAAAACAAGTGGTATGAAACGCTTGCGTTCACTTCGTCGGTTAGCTCTTGGACTTGTTCGATTGAATCCTTTTCGTGACAATTTCCTAGTGAAGATTTACAGCTTGTTCGTAAATATTTAAGTTAAGCAAGTGGTTATGGGACATGAAGCTAAACTCATATATTTACTAGCTTGGTGTGATTGACACTTCTCGCTGATCATGATGATCATTTTCTGATTTAGACTAGCAATTGTGCGATGTCTCTTTGTCCATATGAAGGACTGTACTTCATTTTATTGAGCTTCGTCTCATTTCTTTGTGGGCTGTCAACCCAAGTGCTTTTAATGTGTTTCGATTCATCTGATGTACCGTTTGTACTACATCGATGTCTCTGTCTTTCTGATTCATTGGACGTACCGTTTGCACTGCGTCAATGTTTCGATTCATCTGATGTACCGTTTGTACTACATCGATGTCTCTGTCTTTCTGATTCATTGGGCGTACCGTTTGCACTGCGTCAATGTTCGATTCATCTGATGTACCGTTTGTACTACATCGATGTCTCTGTCTTTCTGATTCATTGGACGTACCGTTTGCACTGCGTCAATGTTTCGATTCATCTGATGTACCGTTTGTACTACATCGATGTCTCTGTCTTTCTGATTCATTGGACGTACCGTTTGCACTGCGTCAATGTTCGATTCATCTGATGTACCGTTTGTACTACATCGATGTCTCTGTCTTTCTGGTTCATTGGGCGTACCGTTTGCACTGCGTCAATGTTCGATTCATCTGATGTACCGTTTGTACTACATCGATGTCTCTGTCTTTCTGATTCATTGGACGTACCGTTTGCACTGCGTCAATGTTCGATTCATCTGATGTACCGTTTGTACTACATCGATGTCTCTGTCTTTCTGGTTCATTGGGCGTACCGTTTGCACTGCGTCAATGTTCGATTCATCTGATGTACCGTTTGTACTACATCGATGTCTCTGTCTTTCTGGTTCATTGGGCGTACCGTTTGCACTGCGTCAATGTACCGGCATTCATGCTCCTGTTTGGGATTGGCCATCCTTTATGTGTTTTCTGGATTTCTGATGATGATTTCTGGAATTTTGTGCTTCACCAATTTTCATGATTTTCATTGATATGATATCAGCTTTTGTGCATTGGAGAATTTATGTGTTATTGACTTGTTATGAATACAAGTTTAGGGTATGATGCTCTATTTTATCTTTGAGAAGATTCTTGTGATATTGATTAATCTTTTGTTGATTATCATTTACATACTTATAGTAGTATGTCGCTATGGTTATTACATGTTCATGTCATGCCTTTTACTGTATACCATATCATCTGATATTTATAGTTAGACTGATCCGTTTATTATTTTCTTATAAATAATACTCGGGTCAGACCGAGATGTTACAGGTGCTTCTGCTTGACTTCTCTTCAGGATTATTCTGACTTTTGGCTAACTACTTAGATTAGTAGTTTTTGGATGTACACCTTTGAGATATAGACTCTATGTTGTGTACTTATTCTTTTGTATAGCACGTGATGCTATTCTTTTGTATTATCGTGGATCTTTCTGACCACTACTCTGATGTACACTTTCATGTGTTATATATTTATTCATATCTTCTTCCGCCTTTGTGATATGGATGTCTGTGACTGATTTACGTTATGATTATTTCTATGTTTGTTTTCCGAAGATTATATATAGCCACCGTGTGATAGCTTTGTGTTTGTATCGGTATGTCGGATTTCCTCCTTAAAAGATATGCATCCTATTCTATCTGACGTATCGGTGCTCGCACAAAGAAGTTACATGGATGGTCGCTCCTCAACAGCCTTATTCTCCGCGCTAATTGACAGCACTACACCGTAGTGTTCTTGGTTAGCGTGGGTATAGAGGTGGGGCGTCACAGCTTGGTATCAGAGCCAAACTTCGGAACAATGTAGAATAATCTAGCAAGGATCATTGTCCTAAGTCTTTCTTAGGATTCGTGCCATAGGATTTGATTCGGGTCTTCGTACCATTCTATCCTATTTTCATTTTATGATTCCTTGTTCTATCAATCAAGGTTGTTTGATATTCATTCTGAGAATAACATTTTCTTCTTCTTTCTTTCTTAAAGAAGAGAAATGGTTAGATCTGGCCGTCCCAGCGCCGGTCAATCCAGTGCTACTCCTCAGGAGGGAGTATTTATGTCTGCCCAGCAGCTTCTAGATCTTGTTAAGAATGCTCAAGCTATCGGACCCATTTCAGAGCCTACTCATCCTAGATCCGGTTTTGCACGCTTGTGTAGAGATTATACCGATTTGGGTGGAAGGCCATTCCGGGGATCCGAGAGTGTTATTGAAATCCAAGCTTGGCTTAGATCATGCGACCGCATCTTTTCTCGCATGAATCTTGTTGATCTCCACCGAGTCCAAGTGGCTTCTAGCATGCTCCAAGAAAGAGCATTGGATTGGTATGAGCTCCTTATTTCTGAAATTGTTGAAGCGGATCTCACTTGGGAGCAATTCCGGGAGCGATTCGAATTGAAATTTGTGCCGGAGGCTGAAAAAGTAACCTTGGCCCGGCGATTTATCGACCTTGTTCAAGGTGAATCTTCTGTGACGGACTACGTCGCATCTTTCGAATCTCTTTCTAAATACGGGGTTGAATACATTAATACCCCATTGAAGAAAAATCAGAGATTTGTCTATGGCTTGAATAAGAATCTAAAGAAGCCATTACTCCTGAAACTCGAGGTTTCATTTGATCAGCTTATTGATATCGCTCTTCGTCTTGAAGAGGCCGATAGAGAGTGTGATGTTGAAGTTGTGGGTGCTAAACAAAACTTCAACAACAACATGAAAAGGCCTACTAAGTTCAAAGGCCCTAATCCAATTCCCGACAAGAAAGGGAAGCAAGAATCTTCGGTAGCAAAGACTCCTACCTCTAGTCGTGGACGATGCTACAATTGTGGCCTTACGGACCACTATGTAAATGAGTGCCCGAAACCATTTTTCTGTCGTTATTGCAAAGGTTCGGGACATCTTTTATCTTCATGCCCCAAACTTCCGGACAAGAGGGAGGGAAAGCTAAATGTGGTTCAAGTCCCTAGTGACACTTCCCATGGTCAAGGTATCCATTCTATCCTTGATGACATTTATTTCGTGAACATTTTTATTATTATTATTATTATTATTCGAGTTCTTTTGATATGGGTTTCGTCTCATTATTTTATAACAAAAGAACAGGTTGATTCCTTTTCTTTAGACATTTTTGGGCTTGTTGACTTCTTTGAGGATTGCGAACCCGGTTGGCGGATCCGCAACACTCAATTTTCTTTTTATTGATGTCGAAATTATTTTATGTGATTTTTCTTTCTTTCCGAACCGATTTCTACTTATGCTTCGGAATTGACTTTTGTAAGGACTGGCTTAATTACTGTGAAGCCATATCCTTTGTCCCGTGTGGGATATTCATCTTCGACATTTTCAATCTGTTAAACAGATTTCTGTTTTTCCTCTGAGATTTTGATTCCAATTTGAGGGCATCATTTTATTCTTGTAGTTTGAGAATTTCCGGTATTTTTGAGCGTGTCTTAGGATTATCGCCTAAGAAATCTTTTGAGTGATGTTAAGGTCTTTTTAGTTCGACCTCGCCCTCGATTTTCATTTGCTACGAGTTGCGGGAGTTAGCATTCCCTTTACCGCATTCCGCGCTCAATATGATTCTTATGAATGACTTGTTATGTCATTCAGTTTATCCAGCTTATTTCATCCATTTTATGAATCGAGTATTTTACGATCTCGATGACTCCATTCTTTGATTTTGGATGAAAATAGCAATTTAAAATTTTGCAAATCTTTTTCATAAGATTTATTTATAAGTAAAATTGGATTTTTATTCTTTAAGCAAACAAAGAATATTCTTAAGAGTTTTTAAGAAACAATCTTGAAGATGATTTTGTGATTGTATTGCCCATTGAGTGCTTTAAGAATTTTGGTCGATGCGCTTGATCAACGTTATCGATAGAAATTTCCTAAACGCTTTGATGAGACAATCAGACACAGTAAAATGTAAATTTCTCTAGAAAGATTATTTGAAAGAATTCTTTTCCGCTACTTTTATTCTTGTGATTCCCGATGGGAACCAAGACTTTATCTTTTGTACCAATGCTAATTGTATTGGTTTGGAGGTCGTTCTTTTTCTTTTGCCTCTAAATAGTTATAGCCTATCGAGACTAGGTATGCCACTCATGATCTAGTGCTCGCGGTTATTGTTTTTCCTTTTGAAAATTTGGCATCACTATTTTTGGGTGAGAAATTTGTTCTCTACCTTAATCATAAATCTTTGGAATATTTATTTTCTCATAAGGAACTTAATATTGGCTTGAGTTTCTTGCATCTTATGATTTTGATATTCCTTTTATTCCCAGAAGGGAAATCGTGTTGCCAATGCGTTTACTCATATGCAACAAGTTGTTGATTCTTTGATGATGTCCGAAAGGAATAATCTTTTTATCAAGTTCATCGGACGTTTTGACATACTTCATTTTTATGGAGTTTTATCTCATTTCTTTTATGGACTTGCGTCCGATGTTCTTTTATGGCCTCTGATTCATTGGACGTACCGTTTTTGTACTACGTCGGTGTTCGGAGATGTTCGGGTTTCCAGTTTCTTAGGCGTATCGCTTTTTGTGCTACGCCGTTCCACCAGCTCAATTTTCTGTTATTCATGACATTTTCCACGTCTTCCAACTATGGAAATGCCTTAGGGATTCTAATTTTATTCTTGAGCCCGGTGTTATTGTGGAAATTGAATTTTCGTCCGTTTGACTTTTGAGCAACATTTTATTCGCATCATTGCTTCGGAGGTTGAGCGTCTTCGAAATAAAGATGTTCTTCTTGTGAAAGTTCTATGGTTCTCAAATCCCAAGGATTGCTCTTGGGAAATCTAGAGAATTCATCGAGCGAACTCGTCCGGGTTTTCTCTTTCATGCTCTTTTTGGTGAACTTCTCATTTCAAATTTTCTTTGGTATTGATATGCTTTTATGGTTGTTACTCTTTTATTTCCATCTTACTTATTGCGAGGACGCAATTTCTTTAAGGAGGGGAGTCTGTAACAACCCGCATATTTATCGATTTTATATTTAAATATTTTATCGTTAGTCGGATGTTAGACCGAAAAGCTACTTTTTGCATACGGTCAAATTGGGACTCGAGACCACCCCCATTGAGTTCAAAATGACGTTTGCGATCTTTTTGAGTGTAAACTTCGATATGTTTGGAGATAGTGAAATTTTCGTCACTTTTTGTGTTGAGCTTTTGGTTTGGGCTGCACCTCTTCTACCTCAGCCCAACCCCTTCCTTCTCTTCATCACTTCATCAACTTTGAAGCTTTAGCAACAATGGTGGAGGGAGTAGGAAATTAAAATTCCAAGCTCAAATTCTTTAGCAAATTCAACATCTAACTCCAAATTCAAAGTGAAGACATTGATTCAAGCTTGTGGTTGATCTTTGCTTTGCCCCGAGCTTCATCTTCATCAAATTCCGTGAAAAGGTGAGATTTTTGATCTCACATCTTGCCTATATCTATCTTGGACTGTTGGGAATGATCCCCTATTGTATTTGCATCAACATTTGCATTTGGTTTGGATTGGATTGGCGAAAAACTTCGATTTTCAGCGTTTTGGTGGTTTTTCTGGCGTTAAGTCGTTTCTGCCTTCGCTGAGTCGTCCACGAGTTAAGCCTAAGTCGTGAGTCGTTCACGAGTTAAGGGCTTAGGTCGCGCGCGTGCATTTCTGTTCGCCTGGCTTGAGTCGTTCGCGAGTTAACTCCTTGAGTCGTTCGCGAGTTAACTTCTTGAGTCGTTCACGAGTTAAAGGCCTGAGTCGTTCTGGGTGTTCTGCCTTCGCTAGGTCTTTCGCGAGTTAAGTGATAAGTCGTAGCTCGTATGATCTTAAGTCCTAGGACGTTGGCTTTTAAACTGTTAAGTCGTATGACCTTAAGTCGTAGGTCGTCCCCGAGTTAAGACTTAAGTCGTTGCCTTCTGCTATCTCGTCCTGGCTTAGGTCGTACTGAGATAAGTCGTTAGGTCGTATAGACCTTAGCTCGTAGCTCGTATTTGAGCTTAAGTCGTTAAGTCGTATTGACTTTAAGTCGTTCGCGAGATAAGCAAGTACTAAGTCGTTCGCGATTTAAAACCTTAAGTCGTAGGTCGTCTCCGATCTTGTCCTTAGCCTTGTTAGGTCGCGTGAACTCATAGGTCGTATGAACTACTTTTTCTTAGGTCGTTGGACCTTCTTAACTCGTTAGGTCGAAGACCCTTAAGCTCTTAGGTCGCGCATCCCACTTAGGTCGCAGAACCCTCTTAAGTCGTAACTCGTTCGCGAGTTAGCACTTGGTCGTTTTGACCTGTTTTTCCCTAGGTCGTTCGACATGTTCTTCTGCTAAGTCGCGTGGCATTATCCACTTAGGTCGTATGACTTTATCCCTTAAGTCGTAAGTCGTTCGCGAGTTAGTACTTGGTCGTTTGACCGGTTTGGCTCCTCGAGACAGCTTGCCTTCACTAAGTCGTACTTTGATGGTTTTGGGATTGACTTCTTTGGACTTTACTCACGTCTTCGAACGTGAATTGATTTGTTCTACAATCGTTTTATGACTTGTCACTTTAAAGATATATGAAGGTTTCGATACTAATAGTAAATATCAAAACTCTTTCATCAAAGCGATTTCAACACTATTTTAAATATCTAAAGTTCGTTTTCTCAAACCGATTTTCAATCTACTAGTATATACAAGCCTTTACTTCACTCGAATGAGAAATCGACTTAAACGACTTAGTAAAACAAGTGGTATGAAACGCTTGCGTTCACTTCGTCGGTTAGCTCTTGGACTTGTTCGATTGAATCCTTTTCGTGACAATTTCCTAGTGAAGATTTACAGCTTGTTCGTAAATATTTAAGTTAAGCAAGTGGTTATGGGACATGAAGCTAAACTCATATATTTACTAGCTTGGTGTGATTGACACTTCTCGCTGATCATGATGATCATTTTCTGATTTAGACTAGCAATTGTGCGATGTCTCTTTGTCCATATGAAGGACTGTACTTCATTTTATTGAGCTTCGTCTCATTTCTTTGTGGGCTGTCAACCCAAGTGCTTTTAATGTGTTTCGATTCATCTGATGTACCGTTTGTACTACATCGATGTCTCTGTCTTTCTGATTCATTGGACGTACCGTTTGCACTGCGTCAATGTTTCGATTCATCTGATGTACCGTTTGTACTACATCGATGTCTCTGTCTTTCTGATTCATTGGGCGTACCGTTTGCACTGCGTCAATGTTCGATTCATCTGATGTACCGTTTGTACTACATCGATGTCTCTGTCTTTCTGATTCATTGGACGTACCGTTTGCACTGCGTCAATGTTTCGATTCATCTGATGTACCGTTTGTACTACATCGATGTCTCTGTCTTTCTGATTCATTGGACGTACCGTTTGCACTGCGTCAATGTTCGATTCATCTGATGTACCGTTTGTACTACATCGATGTCTCTGTCTTTCTGGTTCATTGGGCGTACCGTTTGCACTGCGTCAATGTTCGATTCATCTGATGTACCGTTTGTACTACATCGATGTCTCTGTCTTTCTGATTCATTGGACGTACCGTTTGCACTGCGTCAATGTTCGATTCATCTGATGTACCGTTTGTACTACATCGATGTCTCTGTCTTTCTGGTTCATTGGGCGTACCGTTTGCACTGCGTCAATGTTCGATTCATCTGATGTACCGTTTGTACTACATCGATGTCTCTGTCTTTCTGGTTCATTGGGCGTACCGTTTGCACTGCGTCAATGTACCGGCATTCATGCTCCTGTTTGGGATTGGCCATCCTTTATGTGTTTTCTGGATTTCTGATGATGATTTCTGGAATTTTGTGCTTCACCAATTTTCATGATTTTCATTGATATGATATCAGCTTTTGTGCATTGGAGAATTTATGTGTTATTGACTTGTTATGAATACAAGTTTAGGGTATGATGCTCTATTTTATCTTTGAGAAGATTCTTGTGATATTGATTAATCTTTTGTTGATTATCATTTACATACTTATAGTAGTATGTCGCTATGGTTATTACATGTTCATGTCATGCCTTTTACTGTATACCATATCATCTGATATTTATAGTTAGACTGATCCGTTTATTATTTTCTTATAAATAATACTCGGGTCAGACCGAGATGTTACAGGTGCTTCTGCTTGACTTCTCTTCAGGATTATTCTGACTTTTGGCTAACTACTTAGATTAGTAGTTTTTGGATGTACACCTTTGAGATATAGACTCTATGTTGTGTACTTATTCTTTTGTATAGCACGTGATGCTATTCTTTTGTATTATCGTGGATCTTTCTGACCACTACTCTGATGTACACTTTCATGTGTTATATATTTATTCATATCTTCTTCCGCCTTTGTGATATGGATGTCTGTGACTGATTTACGTTATGATTATTTCTATGTTTGTTTTCCGAAGATTATATATAGCCACCGTGTGATAGCTTTGTGTTTGTATCGGTATGTCGGATTTCCTCCTTAAAAGATATGCATCCTATTCTATCTGACGTATCGGTGCTCGCACAAAGAAGTTACATGGATGGTCGCTCCTCAACAGCCTTATTCTCCGCGCTAATTGACAGCACTACACCGTAGTGTTCTTGGTTAGCGTGGGTATAGAGGTGGGGCGTCACATTTTTACTTCTATATTTATTCTAATTAAATTAAATACATGATCATATTAGGTATTTTAACATGTTTAAACCAAAATTCAAATTATTTTTAAATCGTCGTATATTCATCTTCATATAGAGGCAAAGTGGTCATTTTTGTGCATATATTAATATGAGAAAATTTACTTGGAAATTTCTATGTTCTTTTGTAGGAATTTGAATTCAAATTACAAGTGGCTTCATGAAGATATGCATGCACAAGAGTTAGAAAACAAATGAAGATGGACATAATTCATTTCATGACAATATGGAGGACCCCACCAATCCACTTACCATGATGTACGCTTAGGAGCTAATGCATATGATAATGGAAATTAAAGCTACATATACATTTAAGTAGAGGATTAAAACATGCTAATGATTACTTGATGGCCACATTACCTCAAGGGTAGTTTGGGTAGTTACCAAAAATTTGGATTAGGGTTTCATACATGTATAAATACCCCTTATGTTCATGTAATTACTCTCTCTTCCTCTTAGCCTCTTTAGTTTAGTTTATGCTCAAAAATAAAATGCAAGTTCTCTTTCTTTCTTTTTCATGGCTACTTAACCATTTCTTTCATGTAATTTTTTTTATGCAATTTTAATACATGTTCCTATCCTTTCTTATTTATTTCCTTTCATGCTAGTAGTATAGATCTTTTATTCATGCAAGTAGATTAGTTTTTATTGCTTTCTAATTATCTCTCTTTTCATTTAGCTCTCATTTTCCTTTTGTTTTTGTTTCATGTTGCAATATATATTTGTTGATATAATAGCAAATATGAAAGGCTAAACCCATTTAATTTAGGGGTAATGAAGCTCTCTAATTATATAGATTCAATATAACTTGTTCATTTTGATCTTTTTTTGTGCTTAATGGAATTGGTAGGATGTGGTTTAACTTGTTGTTTTAGTTTTAAATTTGATAGCCTATATTGTTGACACTAAATAGGCTATGCTTAAACAAACTAAAAAAAATTACCTCTTCATCTACATATGATTATAGTAACGAAGTGAATGTTGAAGTCAAAATTTGATGGTCTATATTTCTAATCGGTAGTTAATAGGCCGTGCTTAAAATAGATTTTATTTTCAATTTCATTGTCATAGTCAAGAGATAGCAAGTGGTTTAAGGGGTGTGTTATAATTTGATGGCTTATGTTAAGCTAATTAGTAGCACAAATAGGCCATACTTATGATAGACACATCAATTAAACTCACTAATGACCAAAAAAGAGAGATCATAATTTCATATTTTGTTGAACTATGTGATCTAGAGAGTGGATTTACCTTTAAATTTCCTTCAAACTCTATTATTTTTACCTATTTTCTTTTGCTAGTTTGTTAGTATTCTCGTTTTCTAGCTTAACACCACTCTCAACTTTGGTTAATTTGATTGAATATAAATTTAAAAAAAATCTAATAATTCCCTATGGATCGATCCGTACTCGCCACGTACTATCATTGTACACCGTGCGCTTGCGGTTATTTTCATTATAGATTTTCGACGATTTTCTAAATCGATAGAAAAACCGTCGTTAAACATCTTCCAAGCATTGTTTCATATCCAAGAATTTTAGTTGCTAAGGAATTAATATTGCTAGTCACTAAGATGAAAGTACAATACAAAGGTTGATATTATAATATAAATTTTTGGAAACATTAAAATATGAAAGAACAAATTAAATGGGAAATAACGGCATTGGAACTTCTCAAATCCTTGAATTGATCCTTCTCTCATTTCTCCTTTACTACTTCCTTGTCTTTATTAGTATTAAGTAAACAACAAATGGATTCGAAATAACTTTACTGTATCTAGAAAGTTATTCAATATTCGAAATATATAAAATTTATTCCAATCTTATATGAAAGTCTAAAAATAAAAGGTAAGTAGTGGACTTTGAGTATATGAGTTTTTGAGGAATGTCCATGTCTAGCTAAGGTTTAACATAGCTAGAATGTAGAATATAATATTGAATTCATGTATTTATTTGGAGGGTTAATTTTTGCTAAGATTGTGTACGTAAAATAAATTCCATTAGGTAAGTAAGATATTATTTGCATTTGTTATTATTTTTATAAAGCTTTTATTCGTTACATGAATGTTATCATGTTATTGTTCAATTTGAATCTAAAATTAATAATTATTTCGATAAATTTCAAGTTTCTTATTTTTGCATAACGCATGTGTTTGGATAAATGAATGGCACATTTTTAGTTCAAATATTATTATTCAAGTTCTTAAAGTTTTAAATTTGAAAACACTTAAGTGAAAATATCAATAAAGATTTTGAAGTGATTGGATAAGAATTTAGAATATGAAGAATTTAGTTTAAAATAATTATGAGTGGATCAAGATAACATGCAAATTTTTTGGAAATATGGACAATGTAAATGAAAATATTATGAGAGAATTAAATGAAGAAGAGTAAGTTATTTTAATTTACAATTATATAATATGATTTGAGTATAAAAGTCGCTTTGAACACATGTTTACATATCCCAAAGCATAAAAAAATCATGTAATATTTTGAGTTTTATATATCTTATATATATCCACCATGTAAAAGGTAATTTAAGAAAAATAAATTAGTATTTTTATAGCATTGTGGAAATCAAGGTCATTAAACTAACTTGAATATATATATTTTACCGAGCATTATTCATTTTTTACACATACAAAGTTTTTGTCTTTTCCTTATTTTATTTTGTTTATTCAAAATACTTTCTAAAAAAGATCAAATTAAATCGAAATAAATGAAGAAGTAACTCATTTTGACATTAATTACCTTATTAGTCTCTATATTAATTGCATTTAGTAATGAATTTATCAATTGCATTATGCCCTAAATTTAGTTTGATTGAATTTAAGTTAGTAACAACTCACATTAAATTATTTTGGCTCAAATATGAACATTAGCTCAAATATGAAAGATTATGCTTAATTTTTTCAAATAATAATCTTATTTTCATTAGATAATTATTATATAATCATTTTCTAAAAAAAGTAATATTACCAAAAAAAGAATAAGAATAAAATATAAATCTTTTTCTTTTTATTCTTAGATAAAATAGCTACCTATTATTTCGTTATCTATATTACCAAATCAATTTTTTTGACAAATTATCCTGTAAAAAAAGAAATGATATAAAAACGGAATTGTTAAATGGAGAATCTCTAAACCTGTAGTCATTTCTATATAAAGTTATAACTCTGTATATCAATAATATCTCTCTACTTTTTAAAAATATCATACCTTAATTTGATATTCAATCAAAACTAAAGATACTAAAATTTATCAAAAGCATAATTAGAATCTTGAATATATAGAAAGAAATTAATATCCGTGTTATTTTGTCTATTGTATATCTTAATAAGGATTGAGAAAATCAAGATTAAGATTGAGATAAAGTTTTCCTCCATAGTCATGAATAAATATTTGCAGTTTAGGGTTTGAAGATGAAGTGACAAATTTTTTGACGCAATAATGTACATAAATCGGAAACTAAGAAGAAAGAGAAAGATAGATTATAGGAATGACAATTTAGTGTTTTTAATAGGATTTTATAAGAGGAGAATGTTTTGTTTGATTCTTCCCTTAATAAAACTGTGACGACTCGCCTTTTCGACCCTCGAAAATCGACATAAATACGCTCATTATATAACATGCCGAACGATCGAGTGCTGGAAAGACAGATTGTTGAGGGGAAAGAAAGTAGGTAGATGAGAGAAGAAACCAAAATCTATCCAACAGCTCCATGTACCTGTACTTACTCAAAATAAGCACATAAGTTTCAAAAACTTGAAATTTTATACATTTCATTCCTTTAACTAGCTAAACATATATACTTCATAACCTGAACATGTCAATCATATAACAAGCAATTTTAAGGTTCCAACACTAATTTAATTCCTTTCCATGGGTCCATATATCATTTCATTCAAATTGAAAAGATTTGCAACCAAATTTATTGCATTCAATTCATATTTACAACAACCGAACTCATATCCACTTCTAATTGATTTCAAAATCATTTTATTCACTTTCTATTATGTGCAAATCCTTTTCATTAAGCTTTCATACACAAACATGTCATATCATGTGTTTTAGAATGCATAGCAATTTACAGGGTTCAAACACTCAATTATACACTTCCAAATTGATTTGTATGTGCTTTACTTACATACATTCACTTCTATTCAATTTCAAATTAATTCAAAATAAATTTATTTGCATTCCATTAATATTCACTTCCATTATATGCAAATTCATTTTTATCAACTTCAATTTATTCCTTTTTAAATTGACTCTAAATCAAATTTTCTAATTTCCATTTGATTCTCATTTATGCTATTCACCAAACCTTGTCTGCTACATGTTGTATTAAACAACATTCCAATCAATGTTAATTTTATTGGTGAATTCATTTCATAAACAATCATTAAGTTAAGTTTCCATGGCACCCAAATTCTAATTCATTTTAAATTGATCTCATTCAATTTATTCGCTTCCATTTACTTAGCATATCCAATTTATACTATCACTTGGGGATCATTCCATGCTAATCAATTCTCGAACAATTTATTATATCATTAAATAGTTCATGCACTTACTTTTCTATTAACTTTACTTCCAACTTATTTTACATCCTTTCCATTCACTTCCATTTAACTCACAAAGTGTTATCCTCTTTATTCTATAGTGAACGACATTTCATTTCATGCTAATTTATTTATAAACATTCCCTATCACTGCTTAAGTTATATTCAGCTTTAAAACTTAAGTTCATACCCCAACTATACTCCAAAATCATATTTCAAAACATATTCAATTTATTTGCTCTTAAATTGAATTCATTTCTTGTTATCAATTTCCTTAACCCCTTTTTAACTTAGTTATACTTTTTCACTTTCTCATTTTAATAAGTTATACAACTTACTTTATTTACAATTCCTTGAATTTCCACTTAAGTTTACTCACATTCAATATTTATAACATACAGTTATATAAACACTTCACAATTCATATTTATATTTAATTTACTCCATTTCAATTCACCCTTCATTTACAATTCAATTTTTTTTTTAATTTTCATTCTTTTAATCCATTCTGGTTTTACCATTTCATTTCTCAATTCATAAGTTCAAAAACTTATTTACTTAATATCTCCTATTGCTTACTTGAGTCCATTTACATTTTATAACCATAACTCTAGATTATATATATCACTTTATAACTTAAGTGTATCTACTCCATTCAATAATTATGACTTATAGTTATATAATCATCTTACATTTTAACTTAATATCCAATTCAAATCAAATTCAATTTCAATTTTATTTAACTTATCTTAAGTTAAATTCCAACTCATAATATTCATTTCAACTTACTCAGATCAAGTTTTTAATTCCAAGATTAAAATTTACATTTTCCTTTCTTATCTACACCAACTTCAATTTATAAGTTCAATTAACTTATTTCCCTGACTTTACCAGTCATTTAGACGGAAATCCCAAAATTTAACTACCCGATTTTATTTCAAATCATTTTGAAATCATAATATACATATATCACTTTGGTATACCAAATCATACTTTCTAAATTTTAAAACAACTTGGTTTTGCCCAAAATAATTTTCATTTGGAATTTCTAAAACAAAACTTGTTTACCAAACAAGTCCAAAGCAAATAATCATAGTCAATCACTATGGTAGCAATCCGTCACTTAGAAACTCGAAAATGAATACTGATGATGCGGCCGTCATCTCCAGAATTATTTTCCAGCGACTAAAGTGAGCTCAGTGCTTCCTTACTTCCAAAATTCATTTTAAAAACAATTTATTTAAAAGCAATTTTCTATTCCAAAAACATTTTAAAATAATACTCCATTATTCCCTTCAACCACTTTGGGAAACATTTCCAAATTTTCCCAGATTTAAAAATTCCAAACACTTGGTTTAAATTCATTTTAAAACAATATCCTTATTCAAGAATATCTCCAAAATAATATCACCATTCTTCCTTTCAAACACTTTGGAAAACATTTCCAAAAAGCTCCAAGATTTAAAAATTCCCAAACATTTAGTTCAAACCCAATTTAAAACATTTTCCAAAATTTCCGGGTTTTAAATTCTGGTTTAAATCCAATTTTAGTTATAACTCCCATGTATATATCATATTTATATACAATTTCCATTTGGTTATATACATAACCATTTCAAATTTTATAATATTATTTTGATTATAATATTAACAACCAAACATTCCAAGCATATACAGTATAATAATTTCAGAAAATTATTTCCCTTTATAACAAAATATAGTTTAGGTAAAATTGTTTCATTTACCCACTTCAAAACAATACTATGTCGGTTTACCTTGTTTAAGAGTTTAGAAACCCCTATCGATACAGTTGTACTTCCCGTACCGATCAGAATTCATAAACACTCAACCGATAAGTCAACACAATATAAAAACATTTTATATTCACTAACCATTACGCGCTCATATCTGTTAATACACTCAACTCATTCTAGAGTGCTACTGACTCTATCTCTAATGAGTAATCCCCCCCAAAACCTAGGTATATCGCCAACCTAAGATCCAATACCAACTGTGACGACCTGCCTGTCGACCCTCGAAAATTGACATAAAGACGCTCATTGTATAACATGCCGAACGACAGAGTGCCGGAAAGACGGATTGTTGAGGGGAAAGAAAGTAGGTAGATGAGAGAAGAAACCAAACAAAACAGAATCTCACAGCGGACTGAATAACATATAATACGAATAGTTCTTTACACAAATCAAATGTAACGACCCAGAATTTCAAACAAATTAAATTGAGAATATTTAATTAATTTTAAATATTTGAACGATGATTTAATTTGAATCCCGAATATAACTTGGAATTTGGCGATTAAATTTTATAATTTAATCTATTGAAACTGAATAAAAATTTAAATCTTCAATTTTAAGCTGAAGAAAAATATTTCAAAAGCTTCTAAAATTTATATTGATAACACTGAAGATAATAGAAGCTTCAGAATCGAATTTGAAATTGATTTGTTCAGTTTTGAAATTTTATCGTCCGAATTGATATTTAAAAATAGCGTTCCGAGGCGCAGTCTCGGAATTCGACGAAACCAGTCCCATTGGGTCCGTAATATTGAATCATTGTCGGATTTCAACTTTCGTATTTATCGGAGTTGATATGTGAGCGCACGGTGAGTAAACGCGTTGAGATTTAACCGAATTCAATTTTAATTTAAAATTTAAATTAGTCAACATCAGCCACCCTAGTTTTCTTAGCAGACCTACTCTCTGCAATGCCGCGTACTCTTGTTCCCCTTCTGTTTCTTTTATCACGCGAGCAGTTTCATCTCGTCCAAAAAATAAAAATCAAAATGAAAAGAAAATAATGGCTGAGTAGTTCTTCCCTTTACAATTCGAAGACGAGCCCTTCATTCAAATTAAAAACAGTTCAAACGAAATCTTCTCCTCGTTCAAATAAAAAAAATGGCGAACGAACTAATCCAGCTTCAAACGATTCATCCCAAGTTATGGCAGAGGATGCTAGCGCGATTTCAAATCGCGAGTTCGAGAGGGGCGAGGTGGGTTCGAGCACGATATCAGCGAGCGTCATGTTGGTTGAACAGCAGGCGCGCGCTCGTATGTGAGGGCTGAGGTGACGCGATGTGGCATCGCGATACGTAAGCGAGGAGGCAGGGTTTTCGGCGATTCAAAGTAACGGTCGAGATAGGTTCGCCGCCGCCTGTGGTGCTCGCGAGCAGGGGAGCTAGGGTTTCAAGATGGCAGTGGCGAGTATGGAGACGTTCGATTTCGAATGGGTTCTAGAAGCTCGCCTGCGATGGCATGGTCGCGTTTGGTTCGTGGTTGAAATCTTCGGTGAGGTATCTATTCTTGTTTACAATTTAAAGTTGAAAAAAAAATTTATTAAAAAAAAAAAACTGAAAGTATATGAATTAGCAGTAAGGTATCCTTTTATAATTATTTATTAAATGTATATATATTTACATAAACATTTTACAGGAAGGAAATTTTATATGGTTTTAGAGATTACAGTTTGTTAAAAATTTACAGTCAAGTTTATATAGATTAGAAAATATTAACAATGAAATTAATTTCTGTTTTATAATAAATACTATTACGATTTTACAGTAGAGAAAAACAGGAAGAAAAATAATTAATTAAACAGCTAGATTTTTATTTATTTATACAAAAGTTAAGTATGTATACATAAGCAGTTTTCAAATTTTATATATAATATCATTGGAAAGTTTTATATAAAGATAATCTGTTAAAGGAGAAATTAGTTTTAAATTTATTTCCTTGTTAAATAATTCTATTAAAAGAAATTGGTTTGAAATAAAATCATTGAATAATTGAAATTATCAAATGGAAATTTATTATTCGATTGTTCGAATATTAACGAATTGTATAATTATTTATACAAGGTTAAAGTCGAGAAAACGAAAGAAGAATTGGATTGGATTACAAATATAAAGCTAAGGTGAGATCTTCTCACTCAAATTGAATGTGGAATTTTTGCAGTTATTTATTGACTGATTGATTTGTTTGAATGTGCTATTAGATATGATAGGATATATCTATATATATAGCAGTATATACATATTGGCATATGTATATATTGGATTGATGATTTCCCGCCTCGTATAGCGGATGAGACCCTATTGCGCCGTTAGTAAGCGGATTTATAAAAACCCATATACCGCGATAATTTCGTACTGGAGCGGAATTGGTATTGTGCTAACGTCTGTGGATGCAGGGAAACAGGTTGGAGGGATCCAACTGGATTCCTCACCAGTAGTTATTTATTTTCAGATATTGTGATATATTCTGTTATCATATGATGATATATGATATTTGACTGTTGTGATGGACTGATTGGTGTTGTGACATCATCGGATTCAGTTTTGAAGTTTAAAAATAACGACTTTTATTTTAAAAAGATTTTTAAGTGATTTTTGAAAAATAGACGTTTATCGAATTTTTGAATTGATTTATTTCAGAAAAATAAACGTCTAGAATTTTAAAGTTATAAGAGTTAAGATTTTTGGTGAAATATAACCAAAGTGTGATTTTTGAAATGAAAGTTGATTTAATTGTAAAATGGGTTAAATTGAGATTTTTTTAAAGTATTATAAAAGATGTACAGAAAAATTGATGTATTTATCAATTAAAATTTTTGGAATTTTAAAACGAGTTTTTATAAGTGAAGATATGAATCTTATAGGATTTTAAAATTGTGAAGATATGAAATTTATAGATGTATAAATTGTGAAGTTAAAATGAATAAAATTGTAGAATAGAAGATTTATAAGGAATTAACTTATAAATTGGATTTTTGCCTACAAAAGAAATATTGATCGAATTTGTTAGTAAAGGAGATGTACAAATCGAAGTTGTTATAAAATATAAAAGGTGAAATTTATAAACATTGTTTTATAAATCCAAAACCAATTGAAATTGATAGGTTAAACATAGAAGTTTAATAAAGGAGATATGTCCGCGATTTTGGATAGTGGATATTTATTGAAATAAAAATGGGTAGAAAATATTGAAATGAGGTTAGTGAAGTATATTCACGATTTTGGACAGTGAATATATTATTAAGTAAAATGGATACTGTTTTGGAAAAGCGATATTGTAAAATAAAGTTAATTGTTTTAAAAGATGTTTTAAAATGTATTATGAATCGAAAGCATAGATTTCAACAGTACTTGTTGAAAAAGACGTTTTCGAGGAATTTAAGGAAATGATGGACTATAACACTGTTGTTATAGTAAATGATTTCCGAAAGGAAATGTTTTGATGTAGTATTGGGATTTACATATCTATCTTAATTTCGAATCCCTATACTAGTGATTTTGAGTCGTCGTAACGATGTTTTACGTAACATTCGTTTTGACTCAAATAAATGTTGTTATAGTAATGATTTCCTTAAAAGAATGAATATGTACTTAATATTGATTTAAGTATATTGAATATTTTCCCAGTGTTGAAAATAAATGACTTGTAAAATTCTTATTATTAATAAGAATGGAAATGTTTTCCAAAATAAAATGAAACGTTTGAGAATTTATCTTCTTAAAGATAAATCGAAAATGAATATTTGAAAACGATTGAAAATCGAATATTAGTAGATATTCGAAAAATGTAAATTCAATATGGAATTTATAAAGGAAATGGAAATTCGTTTTAAAAATAAACGTTGATTTATTTTTAAAGTGTGGAAATTTTATATCTAGTAAAGATATTTTGGAAGATAAATAATTTGGGAAAAATTATTGGAATCTGATGATGTTGCGCATCTTTATTGATAGTTAAATAACCGACTATCAATAATTACCTTTAGATAGGCATTTGTGTGAATTGGTTGAATTTGAATGCCACACTTGTTTTTGAATAATCGCTCACTATTCGAGTTAGCCGGGAAAGGACCATGGGGTCGTATAACCCATTCCGAATATGTGATACGTCGTTATGAATCGCATTTGAAGACCGGTGTTGAAGACCGGATATTTTTGAAAACGGAAGGATTACCGTCGAGTTACTCTACATCGGCTGATCTCCGATTTAGAGGTTTTATCACCCTTAGTGACGGGAAGTCCTGACGTGATTAGAAATTTATCCGGATATGCAAGGGCTTCGTGAGAAGTGCCTTCGGTTCTGTTCGATCCCGGAACAGACTTGTATGGATTGTGTGTCTGACGTTACAATTTGAGATATAAAGCTGATTTCTTTCAAATACATTTCTGTTGGTGGCGGAGAATTTATTCTCTTAGCTTAACACCCTTCTCTGAGACGTACGAGCTCAGAGGTTATGTAGTTGAAATTTATCAGCGATATATCCCAATTTGGTAACGTGGCACACTGAGTGTTGCTGTGAAATGATCAGTGTTTGATCATTTGTGATATGATCATTTGTTTGATCTTATATCTTTGTGATCATAGGTTGATCATTTTGTTTGACCCGAAGCAGGGCTTTTTGAGAAAGCGTAGCTTTGTGGACGAGACTTCATCGAGCCTCACACCCCGGAAATGGTCGAAACAGGAAGAATGCAGCAAGGTTCTAGGGAGTAGCGCCCCTTAGTGTATGTCATTCCTTCTGGATAAAGGTGGTATCATGGTATGGAGCCCAGATACTTAACCTCTGTGGTTACTGCATTATTATTATCTATGTGGTTTGTTGCGAATCGGGGATCCTCGGGAAGATCGGTGACGATCGGGGGATGACATACGCGTGTCAGTAGTTACCTATTTTTGCAGAGGTAACCCGGCCTTGTGTTGGCAGAGATCCGGTTAGGTTCTCGGGTCGTCTATTCCAGGGACGTACCCATCGTGGATAGGAAGTTCCTTTGCCTGACCATTTGTTGGAAATCCAAATCCCAATACGCACCTTGTACGGTATTAGTTGTAGAACCTGCCATTTACGTACGGTGGTCACCACTGTTTAGATGGTAGCTATAGTAGGCATACGATACTGGTCGTATGTTGGCTAAGATTAATATTATACTTTCGAAATGTTTTCGACACTATGCACTAATAATAATATAAAAAATGATTTGATTTTGCGTAGTAAGCATCTTTGACTATCATAAGAAGAAATCTCCTCCAATTCTGCGTTTGCATTGTGTGTGTGGTGGGAGGTCTTATGGTAGTTTCATTTTCCAAAAGCATTGCGAATTGACTTTAGAAATTCTCTGCTGTTTATTTTAAAGATAAATAACTGTTTTACGATCTCACACCAGTCACCATGACTGACTCGGAGTTTATTGTTCCCTTCTAAACTCTGGGTGCCCACCAATTTCCACACGGGCAGCCTAGAGTTATATTATCAGGATATTCTGGATATTCTGGAGCTTTGGAAGCAAGCTGGATGACGAGACGTAGTATTTGTATCTGATATATTTATTCCGCTGTGTATTCTGTATGAGGACAAGTTTATATAACTGTCCATTGTTGTTTATTGACTCTGATGATATGATGTGATGTAATGTAATAACAGATATAATTCTTTTGTTTTTAAATGATATTCATTTATCTATTGTATATTGTTCCGCTGCGATGTGTAAGATTCTGATATTGTTTTCTATTCTGATGTTGTTTTGTTGTTCTCCTTTCTTTTTCTTCTATCTTCTTCTTCTACTTTTTTTTCTTCTTTCTTAAAACCATAACTTTCCGGGTTTCCGGCATTCGATGGCTCAGCAGTCGATAAAGTGAGTATCGATGTTGAATTTTCGAAAGTCGAAAATTTTCGGGATGTTACATTTGGTATCAGAGCATATGGTTAAGCGACAACCCTGCTCTGTTGGGTATTACTCATTAGAGATAGAGTCAGTTGTACTCTAGAATGAGTTGAGTGTAATAATAGATACGAGTGCGTATTTGTTAGTGAATATAAAAAAAATTATTTTATATTGTGATGATTGGTTTGTTGAGTGGTATATGGATTCTGGTCGGTATTGTCCGTACAACTCTATCGATAGGGATCTCTAAACACTTATATAGAACAATTCGGCACAGTATTGTTTTAAATAGGGCAATTGAGATAATTTTGCCCAAAACTATTTTTGTATAGAAAAGAAATGTTTTTCTATAAAGTACTATAATATATGGTTGCATGGTTGCTAGAAATGATAACATTAAACTATTATCATTGAAATTAAATGAGAAATTGGAATTATAACTCCAAATTTAAGAAATGAATTCATATACCAGTAGAATTTAAGAATGTAAATTATAAATGTGACTTATAATTTGAAACGGAATTCCAGAGAAGTTTTTGGAAATGTGTTGAAAAGAATTTGAAATTTTGGAGATTCGAGAAGTTTAAATTTTTTTTTTTTTTTTGATTGGAAAATGAATTTCAAAGGTTTTGAAAAGTATTTTGAAAGAGATGAGAGCTCTAAACTCTTTTCGGTCGCTGGAAAATAACTTCGATAATGACTGCAGCATTATCGATGTTCATTTTCGGGTTTCCAAAAGAGGTATTGCTGCCAAATTATTTTAAATGGAAAGTGTTTGGAAAATTTGGGTTTTGTTTTAGAAAATTCAAATGGAATTTGAATTGTTTTCAAATGATTTTGAAAATGTTGATAAACTCTGGAATACTATATTAAATATTTATGAAATATTAATAAGTTGATAACTTATAGAATATTTGAAATTTGATTAGAATGGAATTCAAATTAAAAACGAATGAATTAGTGAATGAATGAATAAATTGTGATTGCAAGTGCCAGAAAATGAAATTGAATGTTAAAATTCATTTTGAATTTGAAAGTAAATAGAACTGGAATTGAATTTGATAAATGAAGTATTAAACTGAAAGTTAGTAAGTGAAGCTAATTGATTATTGACCAAATGGATAAGGTCTGAACGAATTAAATTCAATGATTATAAATGAAGATAAATTAAATTCCAATAGAATTGAAAATGTGAATTATAAGTTCAAATGAATGTGAAATGAAAAATTGAACGAAATTGAATATGTAATTTCAATAGCGAATTTAAAGAGGATATAAGAAGAATATATTGAAAATTTGTAATCGAATTTGCAAAATAGTTGAATGCTGTAACTAGATATATATGGCTAGTAGGATATACAGGTGTATGAAGGGATTGGAAAAATTTATTTCACAGATAATTCGAATTTGCTCGAAAAGGTACGTATTTGAATTATAATATGAGTTTTTGATGATTTCTGGTCTAGCCGCTTGGCTTTTTCTTTTTCTTTTTGAAATCTGAGAGTCCGTAGGGACATTTTGTAGTCGTACCGTATTAGCCGCGCAAAGGAGACGCTGGCGAAATTTTTCGAAAATTTCGAGTGTTAGAAAATTTTTAAGAAATTTTGAAAGTTTAAAATTTGAATCTAAACTCGAATTTGAATTTTGAAGTAAACAGTGCTGTTTTGAAACTTATAACTGAAGTTGGAAAGTTAGATGAAATGATAACGAATCTTTAGTAGAAAGATTTGTTTTGAAAATTTGATAAAACTATTAGAGGTTGAAAAATAATAGACGAGTTAAGGACCTTTCTTCCTAACTTGTAATTTCGGGGACGAAATTCTTTTAAGGGGGGAAGTCTGTAACGACCCAGAATTTCGAACAAATTAAATTGAGAATATTTAATTAATTTTAAATATTTGAACGATGATTTAATTTGAATCCCGAATATAACTTGGAATTTGGCGATTAAATTTTATAATTTAATCTATTGAAACTGAATAAAAATTTAAATCTTCAATTTTAAGCTGAAGAAAAATATTTCAAAAGCTTCTAAAATTTATATTGATAACACTGAAGATAATAGAAGCTTCAGAATCGAATTTGAAATTGATTTGTTCAGTTTTGAAATTTTATCGTCCGAATTGATATTTAAAAATAGCGTTCCGAGGCGCAGTCTCGGAATTCGACGAAACCAGTCCCATTGGGTCCGTAATATTGAATCATTGTCGGATTTCAACTTTCGTATTTATCGGAGTTGATATGTGAGCGCACGGTGAGTAAACGCGTTGAGATTTAACCGAATTCAATTTTAATTTAAAATTTAAATTAGTCAACATCAGCCACCCTAGTTTTCTTAGCAGACCTACTCTCTGCAATGCCGCGTACTCTTGTTCCCCTTCTGTTTCTTTTATCACGCGAGCAGTTTCATCTCGTCCAAAAAATAAAAATCAAAATGAAAAGAAAATAATGGCTGAGTAGTTCTTCCCTTTACAATTCGAAGACGAGCCCTTCATTCAAATTAAAAACAGTTCAAACGAAATCTTCTCCTCGTTCAAATAAAAAAAATGGCGAACGAACTAATCCAGCTTCAAACGATTCATCCCAAGTTATGGCAGAGGATGCTAGCGCGATTTCAAATCGCGAGTTCGAGAGGGGCGAGGTGGGTTCGAGCACGATATCAGCGAGCGTCATGTTGGTTGAACAGCAGGCGCACGCTCGTATGTGAGGGCTGAGGTGACGCGATGTGGCATCGCGATACGTAAGCGAGGAGGCAGGGTTTTCGGCGATTCAAAGTAACGGTCGAGATAGGTTCGCCGCCGCCTGTGGTGCTCGCGAGCAGGGGAGCTAGGGTTTCAAGATGGCAGTGGCGAGTATGGAGACGTTCGATTTCGAATGGGTTCTAGAAGCTCGCCTGCGATGGCATGGTCGCGTTTGGTTCGTGGTTGAAATCTTCGGTGAGGTATCTATTCTTGTTTACAATTTAAAGTTGAAAAAAAAATTTATTAAAAAAAAAAAACTGAAAGTATATGAATTAGCAGTAAGGTATCCTTTTATAATTATTTATTAAATGTATATATATTTACATAAACATTTTACAGGAAGGAAATTTTATATGGTTTTAGAGATTACAGTTTGTTAAAAATTTACAGTCAAGTTTATATAGATTAGAAAATATTAACAGTGAAATTAATTTCTGTTTTATAATAAATACTATTACGATTTTACAGTAGAGAAAAACAGGAAGAAAAAAAATTAATTAAACAGCTAGATTTTTATTTATTTATACAAAAGTTAAGTATGTATACATAAGCAGTTTTCAAATTTTATATATAATATCATTGGAAAGTTTTATATAAAGATAATCTGTTAAAGGAGAAATTAGTTTTAAATTTATTTCCTTGTTAAATAATTCTATTAAAAGAAATTGGTTTGAAATAAAATCATTGAATAATTGAAATTATCAAATGGAAATTTATTATTCGATTGTTCGAATATTAACGAATTGTATAATTATTTATACAAGGTTAAAGTCGAGAAAACGAAAGAAGAATTGGATTGGATTACAAATATAAAGCTAAGGTGAGATCTTCTCACTCAAATTGAATGTGGAATTTTTGCAGTTATTTATTGACTGATTGATTTGTTTGAATGTGCTATTAGATATGATAGGATATATCTATATATATAGCAGTATATACATATTGGCATATGTATATATTGGATTGATGATTTCCCGCCTCGTATAGCGGATGAGACCCTATTGCGCCGTTAGTAAGCGGATTTATAAAAACCCATATACCGCGATAATTTCGTACTGGAGCGGAATTGGTATTGTGCTAACGTCTGTGGATGCAGGGAAACAGGTTGGAGGGATCCAACTGGATTCCTCACCAGTAGTTATTTATTTTCAGATATTGTGATATATTCTGTTATCATATGATGATATATGATATTTGACTGTTGTGATGGACTGATTGGTGTTGTGACATCATCGGATTCAGTTTTGAAGTTTAAAAATAACGACTTTTATTTTAAAAAGATTTTTAAGTGATTTTTGAAAAATAGACGTTTATCGAATTTTTGAATTGATTTATTTCAGAAAAATAAACGTCTAGAATTTTAAAGTTATAAGAGTTAAGATTTTTGGTGAAATATAACCAAAGTGTGATTTTTGAAATGAAAGTTGATTTAATTGTAAAATGGGTTAAATTGAGATTTTTTTAAAGTATTATAAAAGATGTACAGAAAAATTGATGTATTTATCAATTAAAATTTTTGGAATTTTAAAACGAGTTTTTATAAGTGAAGATATGAATCTTATAGGATTTTAAAATTGTGAAGATATGAAATTTATAGATGTATAAATTGTGAAGTTAAAATGAATAAAATTGTAGAATAGAAGATTTATAAGGAATTAACTTATAAATTGGATTTTTGCCTACAAAAGAAATATTGATCGAATTTGTTAATAAAGGAGATGTACAAATCGAAGTTGTTATAAAATATAAAAGGTGAAATTTATAAACATTGTTTTATAAATCCAAAACCAATTGAAATTGATAGGTTAAACATAGAAGTTTAATAAAGGAGATATGTCCGCGATTTTGGATAGTGGATATTTATTGAAATAAAAATGGGTAGAAAATATTGAAATGAGGTTAGTGAAGTATATTCACGATTTTGGACAGTGAATATATTATTAAGTAAAATGGATACTGTTTTGGAAAAGCGATATTGTAAAATAAAGTTAATTGTTTTAAAAGATGTTTTAAAATGTATTATGAATCGAAAGCATAGATTTCAACAGTACTTGTTGAAAAAGACGTTTTCGAGGAATTTAAGGAAATGATGGACTATAACACTGTTGTTATAGTAAATGATTTCCGAAAGGAAATGTTTTGATGTAGTATTGGGATTTACATATCTATCTTAATTTCGAATCCCTATACTAGTGATTTTGAGTCGTCGTAACGATGTTTTACGTAACATTCGTTTTGACTCAAATAAATGTTGTTATAGTAATGATTTCCTTAAAAGAATGAATATGTACTTAATATTGATTTAAGTATATTGAATATTTTCCCAGTGTTGAAAATAAATGACTTGTAAAATTCTTATTATTAATAAGAATGGAAATGTTTTCCAAAATAAAATGAAACGTTTGAGAATTTATCTTCTTAAAGATAAATCGAAAATGAATATTTGAAAACGATTGAAAATCGAATATTAGTAGATATTCGAAAAATGTAAATTCAATATGGAATTTATAAAGGAAATGGAAATTCGTTTTAAAAATAAACGTTGATTTATTTTTAAAGTGTGGAAATTTTATATCTAGTAAAGATATTTTGGAAGATAAATAATTTGGGAAAAATTATTGGAATCTGATGATGTTGCGCATCTTTATTGATAGTTAAATAACCGACTATCAATAATTACCTTTAGATAGGCATTTGTGTGAATTGGTTGAATTTGAATGCCACACTTGTTTTTGAATAATCGCTCACTATTCGAGTTAGCCGGGAAAGGACCATGGGGTCGTATAACCCATTCCGAATATGTGATACGTCGTTATGAATCGCATTTGAAGACCGGTGTTGAAGACCGGATATTTTTGAAAACGGAAGGATTACCGTCGAGTTACTCTACATCGGCTGATCTCCGATTTAGAGGTTTTATCACCCTTAGTGACGGGAAGTCCTGACGTGATTAGAAATTTATCTGGATATGCAAGGGCTTCGTGAGAAGTGCCTTCGGTTCTGTTCGATCCCGGAACAGACTTGTATGGATTGTGTGTCTGACGTTACAATTTGAGATATAAAGCTGATTTCTTTCAAATACATTTCTGTTGGTGGCGGAGAATTTATTCTCTTAGCTTAACACCCTTCTCTGAGACGTACGAGCTCAGAGGTTATGTAGTTGAAATTTATCAGCGATATATCCCAATTTGGTAACGTGGCACACTGAGTGTTGCTGTGAAATGATCAGTGTTTGATCATTTGTGATATGATCATTTGTTTGATCTTATATCTTTGTGATCATAGGTTGATCATTTTGTTTGACCCGAAGCAGGGCTTTTTGAGAAAGCGTAGCTTTGTGGACGAGACTTCATCGAGCCTCACACCCCGGAAATGGTCGAAACAGGAAGAATGCAGCAAGGTTCTAGGGAGTAGCGCCCCTTAGTGTATGTCATTCCTTCTGGATAAAGGTGGTATCATGGTATGGAGCCCAGATACTTAACCTCTGTGGTTACTGCATTATTATTATCTATGTGGTTTGTTGCGAATCGGGGATCCTCGGGAAGATCGGTGACGATCGGGGGATGACATACGCGTGTCAGTAGTTACCTATTTTTGCAGAGGTAACCCGGCCTTGTGTTGGCAGAGATCCGGTTAGGTTCTCGGGTCGTCTATTCCAGGGACGTACCCATCGTGGATAGGAAGTTCCTTTGCCTGACCATTTGTTGGAAATCCAAATCCCAATACGCACCTTGTACGGTATTAGTTGTAGAACCTGCCATTTACGTACGGTGGTCACCACTGTTTAGATGGTAGCTATAGTAGGCATACGATACTGGTCGTATGTTGGCTAAGATTAATATTATACTTTCGAAATGTTTTCGACACTATGCACTAATAATAATATAAAAAATGATTTGATTTTGCGTAGTAAGCATCTTTGACTATCATAAGAAGAAATCTCCTCCAATTCTGCGTTTGCATTGTGTGTGTGGTGGGAGGTCTTATGGTAGTTTCATTTTCCAAAAGCATTGCGAATTGACTTTAGAAATTCTCTGCTGTTTATTTTAAAGATAAATAACTGTTTTACGATCTCACACCAGTCACCATGACTGACTCGGAGTTTATTGTTCCCTTCTAAACTCTGGGTGCCCACCAATTTCCACACGGGCAGCCTAGAGTTATATTATCAGGATATTCTGGATATTCTGGAGCTTTGGAAGCAAGCTGGATGACGAGACGTAGTATTTGTATCTGATATATTTATTCCGCTGTGTATTCTGTATGAGGACAAGTTTATATAACTGTCCATTGTTGTTTATTGACTCTGATGATATGATGTGATGTAATGTAATAACAGATATAATTCTTTTGTTTTTAAATGATATTCATTTATCTATTGTATATTGTTCCGCTGCGATGTGTAAGATTCTGATATTGTTTTCTATTCTGATGTTGTTTTGTTGTTCTCCTTTCTTTTTCTTCTATCTTCTTCTTCTACTTTTTTTTCTTCTTTCTTAAAACCATAACTTTCCGGGTTTCCGGCATTCGATGGCTCAGCAGTCGATAAAGTGAGTATCGATGTTGAATTTTCGAAAGTCGAAAATTTTCGGGATGTTACATCAAAACTGTAACATATGTATCTCACATCAGAGTACACAAATCAATAATTACCAGCCTGGACAGTTATAACAACTTGCCCTCACAATTTGCTGGTAATTTCAACAAAACACTGCAGCGGAATAAAATCAAATACGAGTAATACGTCTTCGCCATCCAGCTCGTCTCCTGAGATCCATAGCGTCCTAACCTGAACCTGTAATACTCGGTCTGACCCAAGCATTATAATAAAATAACACCTGAGTCAGTCTGGAAAACCAGCGTGAGAAAACACACTCAATTTGAATTATTAAAGTTTTCAAAATCCTTTGAAAATCTAAGGTATCTCGTAAGACCGCGCCACACATAAACACGACGTGTTTTTACCTTACGATAACCAAAACATTTCATATCAAAATCATCTAATATTATAATAGTGTCTAATACAAATACTTATTCAAATGGCTGAAATGCTTGCATCTCACATTCCGGCATAGTTGGACACAATCAAAACCGTACGACACTTATTAGAGAATGGATTCCATACGAATGACTAAGTACTGGGGTATCACCGGTCACAGTACATGTCTAGAACAATGTACCGAGGACCACGCCGGGATCCCTGCTACACAAGACCGGGCTATCCCTAACCTGGATAGATCGAATATGCTATCACCCCGGGTGTTCCCACCCTTTCCGAGCTCCTTCCATAAATCGTAGTAATAATATCCGAGGGTATCAGAAAGGTGATAAACAAACCCTCATTGGGTGCTACCCACTTAGCCTTGCTGCATCTCCCCTGCTTTTCATCATTCCCGGTTGAGGAGGCTAGAGGCTAAGATTACCTTTTCAAGGAAATTTCACTTAGAATGCTCATTGTCCTCCGATGACAATGTACCGATAGCATTCATCCATACAAGTCCGTCCTAGGTCCGAACGGAACCGAAGGCACTATTCCTACTACATCCATTTTGGAATCACCCTCAGGATTAGTAGCGACTAGCCCTTGCACTTCACTGCTCCAACTTCGACTCCATGCTCTAGTTTTCCTATCGAAATTGTACTCTTTGGATCGAAGTGGTTTTCGGATAACAAATCCGATCCCGATCTCTTTGAAACAACGTTCGATATTTCCGGTAAACTCAACCCGGTTCTTTAGAAAATAAACAGATGAAGATAAGATCGGGGATCAACTCCTAACCATTAGTGGACGGATTTCCTTATAAACGTCCTAGAAAAACGAAACGAGTTCACACGTACAGTATAACACCTCGAACGGCAACTGTACCATATAATTCCTGTATTCCTCCTAGATATTTCCAAAGTTATGTTTGGGTCCAGATTTGATAGTCGGTTATTTAAATATCAAATAAAAAATCATTCAACCAAATATTCCATTTTCCACTGAAAAACTCCAAATCTCTTTTTATTTAATTTTAATAAATTAAATCCCTTTATCCAAAATATGTGTACTTATCTTACCGAATTCAATAAATTCACAAACTATCCTTCAAAAATATTTGAAAATCCTTTTGAAAATAATGTGGAATGTACCACTGCGGTATCACCATGGATTCACAGCTCAATGGTTACGTCTCTATCCCAGAGAAATCCAAGACTTAACTGCAGGCACTCACTGCCTCCGATTACGCCATGCGAGTATACCATTACTTCTCGACTTTATTTAAAAATTATCTCGAAATAATGCTTATAAATTTCTAAAATAATTTCCAAGTTCAATCTAGGCAAATATACTTAAATAAAAGTTATTATACAAAGCCATATTATTTTAAATCAAAAATGCAGACTAGTTCTTAAATAATAATGAATCTTAACAATCATCATAAAGTAACTAATTAATAATTTAATATGTTTTAAACAATTTAAAATAATCAAATAACTAGTTTCTAAAATCATTTTAATGCTTTTAAAGTTACCTAGTTAATAAATAAAAATCCTCTTTTTTAAATCAAGCCCAGTTTATCGATTCTAATTTATTTTCGTAAGTTTGGAAATCTTACTTTGAGCTCCAGTATAACCAACTTTATACGTATTTCCAATTTCACCTTTATCCTTCCAATTTATTAAAAATCTCGATTTTAAAACCTCCTTTATTTTTAAACAAGTGCCACTTAAGAATTTATTATTTAAAATCTTTTTATATACTTTTATCCCAAAATCTCTATTCACAATATTCTGAAATAGTTAAGTACAAATTTCAAAACCATTTATTTCATCCAATTAATTAACCCAAAATTCTTTATAAATATTTAGCTTCAAAAATCCCTTTTCAAATTCTTTTCAAATTCTTTTCAAATTCACCATATATTATTTGTATTTTAAAATACCAAAATCTAGGCCAAAACAACCATAGCATCCAATCAGTTCAAATCACACTATAATCCATCATAGATTATTCAAACAAAAACATATATCACTGTATATGAAATTAAATTCAACATTTTTTAGGAATCCAGTTGGATTCCTCCAACCCATTTCTCTACATCCACAGATGTTAGCACAACATAAAAATACCAATTCCGCTTCGAGGTGGAATATCGCGGTATATAGGTCATCCGCTATTATACGGGGCGCATAGGATCTCATTCTCTATATATGCGGGAATATCAATCACTCCAATATATATATATATATATATACTACTAGGTATAATATCACATCCAACTTGATAATAATTTATCAATTCTATCAATCAATCAACAATTAATTTTAACTATTTAAAATTAATACCAGCAGTCCAAAATTGAGTGAGATTAACTCACCTTGAGTTTTAATTTCGCCAAACGCTCCAATTTTAAATTAAACGAACACGTTCGATTTAACCTAAAATTTTAGCTCACTCCAAACGTCTCCAGATCTATTCCACAGCGTAGTGCTCATCGCCACAATTCCATCGTTGCTTGTTTTGTCTGATTTTGACCTCGTATGACAAAGATACGAGTTTTTAAAGATTTGAATGTAAATTACATATAAATTTCTTTTTTTTATTATTATTATTAATATACCTAGAAACAAATCTTGATGTGCATCAGGAAGAAGAAAATCATGACCGATTATTTCTTTCTCCTCCATCACATGTTCTAGGTTTCCAGACATCCTTTGAACCCATCGTTCTCAAACGTTGACCGCGATATTCCTTCATTCCCGACCACGTGACGACGATCAACGACCACCATGCTATGCTCTCCACTCCCACGCGCCTACGGCCACCGACTGGCTCACCCTAACCCCGCCTCCGCGTCATTGTTCGCCATCAAAGGAACCATGAACGTGAGCCAATCTTGGCTTCCTCAGTGAACTAGAGACGATCGCCACCGTTCAACTCGTAGAACTCGATGAGCTCTTCGACTTTCATGTTGAAGATTTTTCATGAAGGCATATGGATTTGAAGAGAAACGAGGGGAAAATGAAGAAGCTTTCGGCCATTGAAATTAGAATGACGGCCACGTGAATGGGGACTAGGGTTTCACTGTTTCACGGGTATATATATGCATTTACATATTATTTTAATATTAATTTCTAAATTAACGTGCATTTCCAAACGAACTCCAATCGAGATGTGCCAACAGGCATTTAGAATGTATTACCCTTATTCTGAACATAATGGAACATGTTTCCGGGCCTAATTCGGTCGTATGTGGAAGATAGCTTTTCGAATTAAATTAAAATATTAAATTTTCTATAATTATTTCAACGCGTTTCCATCCCGTTCAACCAAACGGTAACTCCAAATGCTACGAAATTTGAAATTCGATAATAATAAACTATTACGGATCCAATGGAACTGGTTTCGTCGAATTTCGAGACTGTGTCCCGGAAGGCTATTTTAACGTGTCGATTAAATCGAGCGATTTTTAAAATTGACGGAATTTCTTGAAAATTCAAATTTTAAAATCTTACTGACTCATTTATAATTCAAATAGAATTTATATCCATATTAGAAATCATTCTGATTCATATTAAATCAGAATTCAATTATTTACACTATTACTATATATTAATTTCCACCATTAAATTAATATATAAATTTCAACTTTAAATTTATCGATTTTTAATTCCGTTCTAAAGTCTATTACCATCACTCTAATCCAATAGAGTTTTAAATCAACTTAGAAATCTTTTTTATTCACATTTAACCCCAGATCCCCATATTTACCCAATTTTCAAATATTAAATTACCATTTACTGAATCCGTTAATTGCTATATTTGAAATTTTAGACTATTTTACTAATTCCACCAAAATCTCCATATTCAAAATAATTAACAATTCAAATTCAACATTTAAAATAAATTAAACGTTCAAAATCAACGACCAAAATCTCGGGTCATTACATTCCTCCCCCCTTATAAGAATTTCGTCCTCGAAATTGCTAAGCTAGGAAAAATGCTCCTTAACCCATTTACCTTTAAAACCCACTTAGTTAAAATCCTACATTCACTTCTCAAAACCTTTTAGTTTTATCCAAAACAATTAGCTTTCATTTCTGACTCAAACCCCTTGGTTTCTAATATGGTTCCAAAAATCAACTTTTCTAGTTAAAAAATTTTCAAAATTTTTCTAACAACCTAAATTTTTGACAGTCTCCTTTGTACGGAGAGCCTTTTGCAATAACACCATATAATAAAAATAATATACATCGTCCCACACGGTCGGAAACACAAAATATATATCAATATATTATCATTTCTTTATTTTATTGCGTAGGCGTACCTTTATTTAGCGTTTTTAAGCGAGCAGTTTATTTATATGCATTTACGCAACCCAAAATCTATCCAACAGCTCCATGTACCTGTACTTACTCAAAATAAGCACATAAGTTTCAAAAACATGAAATTTTATACATTTCATTCCTTTAACTAGCTAAACATATAAACTTCATAACCCGAACATACCAATCATATATTACAAGCAATTTTAAGGTTCCAACACTAATTTAATTCCTTTCCATGGGTCCATATATCATTTCATTCAATTAGAAATGATTTACAACCAAATTTATTGCATTTAATTCATTTTTACAACAACCGAACTCATATCCATTTCTTGTATATAAAGAACTATTGTTAGAATATAAAGGAAAAATAATTGCAGGATTATTGTACATGGAAATAAAAATGTTACAAAGGGAAATATACGAAATATATTCTATAAACATAAGATTTTACTCTGAAAATAGCATTTATAAATCAATTAACCTACTACAAATAAATAACCAATCTCATAATCCTATTAATCGAAAACAAAAATCATAAGGAGACATAACTTTAGATAAAAAACTCAAAGAAAAGATGCAATTTTGAACTAAAATAATAAATTCAACATTGAATCAATTAAAAAGGAAAATAAAAAAATACAGTTCAAACCAAGATTTTTCGGGGTTCTTTCGATCCAATCTGCCAAGATTTTTTGGGGTTCTTTCAATCCAGTCAGCTAAGATTTTCTAGATTCTTTCGATCCAGTCCGCCAAGATTTTTTGGGGTTCTTTCGATCAGTAACATTGAAAGTAAGGTAGAAATATGCAACGCATCAATAAAATCATAAATAATTTAAGATCATTGCAAAGTTAAGAATTGTTGGCAAATTAAATCAAATTCTAGTTGGAATAAAAAGGTTCAAAAGACAATCAAAACTTGTGTATAGGATTTACCATGGAAATAAAATCAAAATCTCTAATCTAGAACCAAAGAAAGATGATTGGAGTAAGTTTTTGGGGGAACAATTTCTGTTAACCTGATTTTTCCAACCATGATCTATAAAAAAGATCATTTCTTACAGATTAAGAAATATTTTATTTAACATATTAATTTCTTTTAATGCTAACACTAAGCCACTTTAGTTTATATTAATCAACACGAAATCAAATATAAAAAAATATAACATACTCAAAAGCATGAAACATCTCTTAAAACATGCAAGAGGGAATTCTATGATTATAGCTAAATGAGCAAATTTTCCACTTGGATCTAAAGGGGAAAAACATAGTATATAATGGTATGTAAAGATTAAAAATTATTTTAGATAGGAAGCTGAGAAAAGGAAAGTAAGAAGAGAAAATGAGCATTGAACATTCTTGAACATTCTCGGTTAACTTCGTTAGATTTGAGGAAATTTTGGAGAAATCCTTAATAAACCTCCGGTAATATTCGACCAATCCTAAGAAGCTATGGACATTCATCGGAGTCTGTGGTTGCTTCCAATCTTATATAGCAGATATCTTCTCTAGATCCATCGAAACTCCATCCCCTGACACTACATGCCCAAAGAACCTTACCTCTTTCTCCCAAAAATGGCATTTTGAGAATTTTCACTTTAAGCATATGTCTTCTTAATATCCCCAATAAAATCTCCAGATGTCTTTCATGCTCCTCCTTGGTCTTTGAATAGGTAAGAGTATCGTCGATAAAAACCAACACGAATTTGTTAAGTACATCTCTAAACACTATATTCATGAGATCCATAAAATAAGCGGGTGCATTGATCAGCCCAAAAGACATAACCAACCATTCGTAGAAACAATCTAGTCCTCTGAATATAGCTAACAGAATACAATCTTCTACTATCCTTAGTTGATGGAATCCTGTAGCCAGATCCATTTGTTAGAATACTCGAGCACCATGGAGTTGATCAAAAAATTCATTTATACGGCGTAGAGGATACATTTTCTTAATTGTCTGCTTGTTCAGGTCTTGATAGTCTACATAAAACCTTAGGGAGCCATCAGACTTTACAACGAAAACTTCTGCTGCGCCCCAACTTGAGCGACTAGACCTAATCAACCCTTTCATTAACAACTCATCGATTTGATTCCTCAACCGATTCTTCTCTTTTAGAGCCATCCTTCGAATGGGGTATATAACAAGCCTTGCACCAGGAATCAAGTCAATACGGAACTCAATTTCTTAATGTAGGGGCAAACTTTTCACTTCTTCAAAAACATCCTAAACCTTCTTAATTATTGGTATCGTTTCTAAACCTTTTTGGGTTGAGTCTAGTGCATACATGAAAGTATCCCATACTGGACTAGGTTCTTCACACAATATTTCAATAAATCTCCCGAAGTTGGTTCATATAATCATCGTCCTCTTAATACAATCAAGCATGGCTTTATACTTAGATAACCAATCCGTATCAAGTAAAACTTCAAACCCAATAAATTCAAGAAAAAATAGGTTGTATGAATTTTTTTTGGGAAAGGTAAGTAATTCGAATATCTTCACAAATTATACAAAGATTAGTTGTACTGCCTATGGGATTAGATGCATAATAGAGGTATCTACAAATTTTGTGATCAGTTCTAATCTATCAATCGATCCTTTAGAAATAAAACTATGGGAAGCCCCAGTATCAAATAACACTTTAACTAAATTCTCATTAACATAGATATTACCTTCTAGAACTCCCTTTCCCTTTACATCTTTAGAGGTTGAAGGCTCATCCTTGATAACATAAACCTTAACCCACTCTCCTTTCTTCATTGATGGGCAAGCATTTTTCCAATGTCTGGGCTGATGGAAGTTGTGTAGAGACTTTTAAGAACTATATGAGAGATGAGACTCTGTTGTTGTTTATAAACTCTGGGACTCCTATAGAACATTGGAAGATGGCCCTTCTTTCCATAGTTAAAACACTTCACATTCTTAAACCGGTTCTCCTGAGTTCCTCCACTGGTCTTGCCTTGCCAGGGCTTCTTCCTCTTATTGTTGTTGTTGTCTTGAACTACTACCGCATTCTTTTTTTGCAAAAATTCTTATCGAAAACCCATATCCACCAGATCTACAAAGGTTACTTTCACATGAGCGGTCATTCTATCCTGATACCACCCCTTCATACCAGTAATAAATATTGTATTTTTCTTTAGGGACTGTCTATCGGTCTAGGCCCAAAGTGGGATAGTTCATTAAACTTGCATAAATACACTTCCACGGATATTTTTCCTTGCTTCAGATCTATGAAACTTCTATAAAGACAGGACTTTGCAGCAGCGGGTTTGTATTTTTCTTCAAAAACTCCTTTAAACCTTGCATAAGAGAAATTATCTTCTGATTCATTAAGAGTAATGTACTCCTACCAAGCTAGAGCCCTATCCTTCGGTTGCCAAGTGGCAAGAACCTTTTTTGATCATCATCGATGTTTAATCCTTAAACATTTTCTTACATGATCAAAGCCAAGCTTGAACTTCAATAATAGATTCTCTTCCTGTAATTGGCTTTCCTCCCAAGCTGGTATAATCTTTGCATAGTGTGACAAAGTTAACCTGAGGTTGCATAGGAACTACTACTTGTTCAACTACCATAGCATTTGGAGTTTGACCATTGGTGGTCGTTGTGCTGTTATTTTCCCCTCTACATCCTCTTTGGTTACTCGTTTCCTACTATCTGCATATAGTAAGGAAACAATTTTGGAATCCATAGACGAGGTTATCTTAAGGAGTGAGTATATACTCGAACATTTTTATTCTAATAAAAATTACAAATATGCACTCACATTGACCAAACTCATTCTAGGGCATTACTGACTCTATCTCTAATGAGTCGACCCCATCAAGGCTTACATGTTCACTCAACCTAAGCTTTGATACTAAGTGTGACAACCCACCTTTTCGACCCTCGAAAATCGACAATAATATATCTATGTTATTCATGTGTCACGAATTCAAGTGCCAGAGAGGTAGATGATAAACAATAAAAGAAAATAATGATAGAAGATAGAAACACATATTCTCACACCGCATTAAAAAACTTAAATTTTTTACATACATATAGTACATACAATCACTCTAAATATGGTGTATTAGAGTTATGGAAAGTACTAACCAAACCAGAGACGATTATAACTGCTTATCCCTACACAGATGCAGGTATATACTTATACATAATATAGCAAAAATAGAAATTGATAACTATCTACAGAGGAATCTTCTCCTTCATGCTCCAAGCTCTTTCAAATGCTCCAAGTTAAACTTGACAACTTGGCTGCCTAGAAAAATAGGGCACCTAGAGTTTAAGGAAAAAGAAAATAAACTTCGGGTTAGTCATGAGACTGGAGTGAGAAAAATGAAAAGAATGGATATTTTTGAAATCAAATGGTATCTTAGAAGACCACGTCACACATAAACACGGATGGGTGTTTATCTTATGATAACCAAAACATTTGCTATGTAAAATCAAGGGTATTATTTTTAATGACATTCTTTGAAAACCCTTTCAAATAACATATTAATCATAGCTGAAATTGTTACATTAATTAAATTCCAGCATACTATGTTCTACAATCAAAACTTTAAAGGCACGTATTGGTGAATGGATTTCCAATAGTTACAAGGTAAGAGACTACCTTCCGATAGTACATCTCCAGAGGAATGTACCAAGGCATAGCCTCGCTGCCTTCTACCAACACCGAACCGGTCTACCTCTACCATGGATAGTAATGAATATCCCATCACCCCGATTGTTCCCGACCTATCCATGGGATCCCAAGCAGACACAACAAACCCGAAATATAGATGGTAATCAAGAAAAGTGTTGATCATATCCTAATGGATGCGAACCACTTAGCCTTGCTACATCTACCATGATTTCGCCGTTACTGATGAGTGAGGACTGAGGTAATGTTTTACCTTTCATATGACAAATACTACTTTGAATGCCACAGTCATTTTCGACGGCACACTAATTAGTTTCCAAAAAAGTACAACCCCCGTGTTCATACGCCTCAGGGAAGGGTGTTAAGTATAAGAGGAACCTCCTACACCACCAAACATATGTATGTTTGTAAAAACAATGCATGTGGTCTTAGAAATGCAATGTCAAATATTCATCCATACAGGTTATTCAGGAATTAGACAAGCCGAAGGTATTCCTACTACATCCTATTTGAAAATCACCCCTAGGATTAGTACCGGGCTGTCCTCGCACTGAAAATTTCAAAATCATTATCTTTAACGTCTCTTCACTTTCAAATGCGTATATTGGTTCGAAGTGGTTTTCTGATAGAAATCACCCAAATCTAGTCCCAGTCTGTTCGAACCAATTATCGATAGAAAAGATGTTAAGTATGTGGGTGATTGGCGATCATCATTCAATCAATTAATATCTTTATATTCGATAAAATATATTTAGAGATATATTTTAAACCATTTCTTCTTGGTATATATAGATTTATTAAACCTCTTTTTAAATTTGGAAATACCAAATCATTTCCTTTAAATTACTTAGGAAAAATATTTCCATCTTCTGGGGATTACTTAGTTCCAAAATATATGTTTTAATAGGTTAAAAACAATGGTATTTAAGACATCGTTTACTGCATACCCAAACCAATTAGTGTTGAGTAAAAAGAATTCATAGATTTTAGATTAATTATATTCAATACTAACATTCATATTCAACCCATACTATTCGTCAAATAATGGTGAAATCATCTTTTAAATTCACACGGATAGTATGGGTTCCCTCCTCGGAATTTTATACAGGGTTTAACTAGAACGTTCTCTTTACCATCAAAATCTTATTTGAAATCTTTTTTAACTTTATGGAGAATTCCAAGCCTCTTTTCTTTTATCTTAAGAAAATACAATTCGAGTAAATTAAATTAACTATCCTCTCCGTTGGACCAGTCCGGATAGCTAAGGGAGCATGCAGCTAGTTTCCCAAATTCCAACCTGGAGACTACCTCTCTGTCACGCATAAGGCGATCAAGTTAATTGATCAAATATAAACTTTAAAATACTTCTATAGTTATTTGGAAAAAATTTCTAAAAGATTCGGGAAGAGAAATCCAAGTTTAAATCGATTATTCAAAAAGTGCCAAATTCAACTGTCAAATTGTTGGTGAATGGTTATTTTAAAGCTTTGTAGAACAAAACATTTATTCCATTATATATTTATGTCCATTTTTATTACTTAAATCCCTTTTAAAACATTTTAATATATTTATGTAATTTATTTCATATTTTATAGATTTTAAAATATCAAATTTTAAAAGGTTGAAAATCATGATATAAGAACTGCAAAACGCCACTATTTTGAAAACTTGATTTGGACATATCTCAAACTTTATTAAATGAAAACTCGATTTTTTATTTTTCATTTGTAAACTATGATTATAAGAGTCCGGAAAATAATTCCAAAGAATTCTGACTCATATTCCATTCTACAAATGGATTTAACATTTTACGGCGTGGAATCGCGAACTACCGTTACGCAATGCACTTATTTTAACCTCGTTTCCAAACCTTTTTCAAACTTTATCGAAATGAGTTTTGATGTTTATAAAACATTTATAAACCATTTTAAACTATTTTTAAAGAGATTAACAATGTTACATATACATTATAATATATAAAGGGAAGTGATTCCTTTGTGTAAATTCAACATGTGTTTTACCGTGAATCATTTCCACATCAAGCAAGCATATAATCAAAATATAAAACATGATGATCAAGCATATAAAACAAGTACGACAAAACATATCATATCATCGGATAGTTAATAAAATAAAGTAGTGGAGTAAGTCTCAGATATATGCTTTTCCGATCCAACTTTTAGTGTTACGATATCGACTATGGCTCTGCTTTTCCCGCACCAAAGCTTATGATATCTGCCTTGGGACCCTAGGTTGTGCTCAGCTCTGAACTTGGGAGGGTGGAGGTGCCTAGATGAGCTCGACGAGCAAGAAGAGAAGAGGAGGAGATAACTAGCTTTAATTTCAAACTACGGTGGTATATCTCTCTATATATTATGATATATTTCGGTAGAACTTCGACTTGACTTTAGAATAAGAGGCCATGGAAGCCGGTAATGGACTCATGAAGAAGTCAAAGAAAGCTTAAGAATTTGTGAAGGAAAGTGTGAATACATGAGATGGTATGCCTCTCCTTTTATAGGCAAAGATTTGTAAAATAAAACAACGTCATAACACATCACATCACCACTTTCCACCTCAACTCCACCATTTCCCCTCCATGTACTCGATCGTGCTCTCCCACCCTCCTTTACATCATCTCCGTCTCTTCTCTTATCTCTTAAGGCATGCACTTGGAAGAAAATATGGACTAAGGTGGAGATATGTCATCATTAGTTTAGATTTCCTTAAGAAAATATCATGATATTTACCATTAGTAATTTTGAGATGTAAATGTAATTCTAATGTACATGTATGTGTTCATGGATGTATATATATGTGTATGTGTACATGTATGTCACATATAACATATAATGTTGCACAACTTCCTCTTGTCAAACTGTTACGAATCCGGTATCCGATTTCCGATCACATTTTTACTTCTTAGTTATAAACTATATATGTAAAAAAATATAAAAATGATATTTCTATTATTATTTGATGATTAAAAAGGCTTCATTTGATTTTAAAACAATGATTAAATCAATTAAACTCAATTTAAATCCAAAAATCAATTATTTAAAAATGATGACATCATTGATGATGTCATAAAGACATTTTATTTCCAAAAATAAAATATAATTTTTTATTACATATTCTTGCTTAAATCAAGAAATAAGTGTACATAAAAAAATTGTGCATGACTTATGATGGTAAAAAGTTGTTTATCGGTAAAATGATTTTCGGTCATATTATCGATATTTTTTCGGCAAAATCCAAAATCCTTAGTTTTGGAAAAAAATTATAAACAAAATCACTATTATTGTTGATTACATAAAACATGATTATTTATGTTTAATAGACCTATATTTGAATATTTAAAATAAGCTAAATATTCTAATTCAAAGTGGTAAAATTACGGGTCGTTACAAGTATGGATTTCTTTATCTAAACGTTTCAAATTGCCAAACATTTTTTAGTTAATGCATTAAATATTTTAGTTAAGGAGAAAATTGAATATTACTATGAAGTTATGCTTGAAAATAAGCAAATGTAAATAGACCGGTTGAAGAGAGAATTGGACAAACACATGAAAGAGTACAGTGAGTTGTCCGGAAAATATAAGAACCTTGCATCCAACGCATCAAAACTAAGATCTTTCAAAGAAAGGGAAGTTGCTCCCCAGATGAAGAGAACACGTAAAACCCTTACTGAAGGCTGCAAGAATTGATGACCCTCTTCTAGATATTGATTAATGGCAGAGTACACTAGTGGATTCTCTGCAAGGTTTACTCTAGGGGTATATTTGTTGACTTCTCCAATTTAGGTGACAATTATGGAGGTTTGCTCATATGCTTTCATCGTAGATACTTGGATGAGCATGTGTTCGATCCCTATCCCAGGGTGTGCTGGAATCTTCCCAGAGTTACCTCTGTTCCTCCTTCTTCTCCTTCTCTTCCCCCCGAGAAGCTCAAATATAATAAGAAAAGATTTATTTCTAAATTGTATAAAGAATCAATTTTATATGAACCCAACTGATTATATAATTGTATTATGTTACTCAAGCTTATAAAGCTTTCTGCCTTCATTTTTCTTTTGTTTACTCAAGCTTAAAGATCAGGGAAAACCCGAGTAGTCCCGTTTCTATAGAACTACTGAATAAGTTTGTCAAGCTAAAGAAGGATTTTAAGGAGAATTCTTCAATTCTTAGAATGTCTCAGTTAGTAAGGCATTGTTTCCTTGGAAATCTTTAAGAAGTTTATATGTAATTCCCTCATTTTTTTGACTTCTTGGGCGATGAGAAAGACAAACTACTTAGCAAAATTCCAACTTATCATACCAAATTAATATGTGATCATGCTAGCTCTTCGATTGGGAAAGATTATCACAAATTCCCTCCTGTTTACCCACCGAAAAAAATTAAGGCTTCTTTGAATCTACACTTACCTTATTGGCTAGGCCATTTGGAAAGGCCAAACTATTGTTTCAAAGCTTTAGAAAATAATTAAATGTTTGAAAATAGAATAGTGGTGTATCTCAAATTTCCTTATTGTCTGTAAATCTTTGTTGTTACTAATAAAAGAGCTTGTTTTTCCTGCATTACATCCTATTTTACTTATTCTTAACAGGAAACCCAGTTAGTGCGTGCATCTGAATCTGATCCTTTAGATTTTTTCTCGAGAGTGATCGAGGTCTAGGATAGATTACTAGCCGATATCGAAAAGAAGCAGTCTTCTCAAGATGCTTCAACTTTACGGTTTCCGAACAACCTAGATACGCAAGAGTGGCATAGGAAATACTTACAATTGAGATTAATTTTAAAGGTTTGAAAGAACGAACATCCAGCTTGGAAGAGGAAACTAAAGAGAAGAACAAGAGAGTCCATCAGTTGATAGAATAGATTGAATAGTCTTGGAATCTAGACCTTTAGTTGTGCTTGATGCTGAAATAGCTAAACTACATCAATAAATAAACAATCTTAAAGCAGATCTAATGAAAAGCCAAGTGTACTGCCATTCATTAGAGCTTATCACGAGTGAAGGCAAATTTGGCCTTCTTACCCCTACTCTTGGTAGAATAACTAGGTCTCACTCTCTAGCCAATCATAATTCCCTACTTTATTAAACCCACCTCCAGGCTTAAGTGATGAAACAAACCGCTCCATATTATTCTTTTGGCTCGCTCCCAGCTTCAAAGTCAAAGACCCCTCAAAATGGGGTGGACAAGTCAAATTTGAATGCATGCAACATTTTAGACTGAAATGGAATGAAAAACTGTCTCGACGTCTTAACGAATACGAAAGAAAAGTTGAAAAGCTTGAGCATGAGAAATACGTTCTCAAATAAGATATTGAAGAGTTAAAAAGCATGGTTCACACTTTGAGAGGAGCCAACAAGACTCTGTGGCACACTTTGAGAGCTCAAATTGATTCGGCTGACGATGTAGATATTATTCGAGGGAAGGAAAAGAAACTCAAAGAGCTTTTAGACGTGGCTCTTCTCCATATTACTGATCCTATAATTGCCAAGGATTTGGACAATACATCATGAAAACTCGGGCTTTGACCAAGATTTGTTTTGAGAAGATTCCTCCTTTATCTGATTTTTGTACTTGCAACTTTGTATATAGTGTATTAGATTGTAAATAAATTTGTAGCTAAACAAATATTACCTCAGATGTAAGGTATGTAGCCTTGAATTTGATACTAGAAATTGCATGACGATTAATATCCAGCTTTTTTATACTTCGAGCCTTTTGATATAGATCAACTTTCTGCTTATTTAGAGAACTAAGAATCTTACTAATAGAACTTGATATAAAAAAAATTTCTTCCCGTTAATAAATTCTCAACGGCTTGTTTAGTAACAGAGATTCCCATTAAATTGATTCAAGTCTGAATTGAGAAACGACTTAGCGAAATTCTACCATTAGAAAATCCTTTTGAAAATTATTCTGGTTATAGCATAAAAAGAAGACCGGAAAACTCATTTTGTAGTTAATAAGGAAGACCAAAAAATCCATCTGGCATTTTAATATAAGAGGACCAGAAATTTCTTATCGGATAGAAGGCCAAAAATCCATATCGACAATAATGGAGAACCAAAAATCCTTAACTGCAATAATAGAAGACCAGAAATCCTTATCCGACAATAAATAAAAGACCAGAATCCTTATCTGGCTATAATAATAGAAGACCAGAAATCCTTATCCGGAAATGATAATAGAAGACCAAAAACCCTTATTTGACAATAATGATAGTAGACCAGAAATCCTTATCCAGTAATTGAAAATTGTTTTTGTCGAGGAGCAAAAATAGCTCATATTCGATGGATCTTTCTCCATATGATTGTTTGAATTGAAGCACCAACTAGCTTTGATTTTTGATAGATCTTATGTAGAAGATTAATTGATTTTGGAGTACCACTTTACTGATTTCCATTGATTTGTTTGGCACCATCTTATATGATAATCTTTACTTGGATCAGACCTATTATCATCGTCTTAGGTGATGATTTAGGTCTGGTGTACGGTGCATTTGGTTAGCTATCATGAGCAGGACTAAAGATTTACCCAACCTCCCTCTAGGAGACGCTTCAGTGAGGCCTTTAATGATGACACTAAAGGCTGGTTAGATGCTTTGGATAGGGCAAAGGCTTACCCATCCTCCCTCTAGGAGACACTTCAACCAGGCTGCGTAGTTAGGGGTTGAAGGCTTGTAGAAACATTGGACATGCCGTTTTTAGGCAGGACTAAAGGATTAATCTGGCCTCCCACTAGGAGGCGCCTTAATCAAGCCATGGAGATGGGATTAAGGGTTTATGTTTTGGTCAGGCAACGTAAGCGGAACTGAAGGCTTAGTTGGTGCTTTGGTCAAGCCATCTTTGGTGGAACCAAAGGCTTATTCCATCCTCCCTCTAGGAGGTGCTTTGACCAGGCCATCGTGGTAGGATCAAAGGCTTTTCCCCCTTACTACCATCTTAGGTAGTAGTTTAGTCAATTCCATTATTTTAGGAGAGTCTTACTCCTCAACTATGTAGATGCACTTACTTTATCTGGAAGAGCTGAGTTTATTGATAATTGACTTGACATCTTCATACAAAGTCATTCGACGTTCCTTGCCCTAGGAAATTGTTAGTCAAGCCCTCTATGCTTGACATTGGTTTGTATCATGCCCATTGGCTTGATGATAATAGCAATATGACCCTCCGAGATTCCTTACATTTTTTGGATGTTTCTTTTCTGGAGGCCGGTAGTTGAATTCATCCTTAGTCAAGAGATATATGTTCTCATAGGAAGTAGTAAGAGTGTAGTTTTTGGAAGCGGTGATCCTTTGAAAGTTGATCCTTCAAAATTCATTTTGGCTCTTTTATGCATGGCATGCTCCTTAGCTCCCATAGAATGCTTTCTTTTTAAAGAATCTCGAGTTTCATTTGGTCCTTGAGAGTGGTTAAGAATATCTTCCTATATTTTAGTGATCGATCGAAATCATTTGTTATTTCTCTTTCGAAAATGGTCCACTTGACTTTGAGTTGAATTACTTTTCTTATTTTCAAGAAGTCACTATCCCTCTTGCATTGTCTCCCTAGAGCAAAGATCGGTGATGGCCCTAGATGGAACAGATTCAAGCTCCATTATCTAGGTTGTAAGATACTACTTATTTTCTCTTATTTTTTATGATTTGCAAAGCCCTGATTCTTAGTACTTGTTCTTCGTGAAGCCGAGGACTATTAGTAATTAGGTAAGTTGGCCTAGTTTGTTTTGGCTTAGATGATCCTTGTTTGGAGATCTTAATACAATTAATTGACATGGCTAAGCAAAACATAGTTGATGCGATTAATTGGTGTTGAAGATCAAAGGTAAGTTAGCTTAAAATGGAATATTTTTGGTTAGGCATGTCTTTTAAGCCCTAATATGCAAGCCAAGGTAGTTCCACTTTGGTTTTTAATATAGTCGGAGGTTCGGGCCTCCTTCTAATGCCAAAATGTTAACGAATTTCTTCGTTAACCTCAAGAGCGAGAGATAAGTGAAAGTTGGTTAAGGGATGACAAAGGTAATTTTAGATGAAGTCGCTGGGATGAAGTATGCTCAATATCAAGTCCATAATAATTCCATGTGCATTGGATAGTATAGTTGGAACCATGTCGATCATCATAAATGAACTAAGTCAATATGCAAGTCATAATTCAAGAGTCAATTTGTCAAATATGTTATGCATTGGTGTGATATTCAATCCCTATGTGTACAATGTTTGAGCATTACAATCCACAAAAATCTCCAAATTGATTTAAGGTTTACAAAGCTTAAAATGTAAGAAGTGAGGTAAGAATGAATCGCTCCTCCTTTAACCCCCTAGGTTCATATTTATAGAGGTGAAAATGCGACATGGCGCTCGGCATTAGGATACTTGATTTTAGCAGCAAGTTCAATGTCATCAATGTTGCAAGGTGTGGGGTCTACATTCAAAGATACACAGCAGTGGAACCTCAATGCCATCTTAGGGGTCATGACCTTCGATAATCGATGATCCTATGCATTGAAACACTCTTGATGATTGTTGGTGGCATCAGTTAGAAGTAGTGTTAATCATTGATGAAGAGCGGTGAGGATATACAGTAGTGTTGAGAAGGAGCGGCTTTATTCAGCATAATGTCGGCATCAATGATTCTCAACGTCAATACTCAGTAGCTGATGAAACGCGGTACTAAACAAAGCATTACTTGGGAGTTGATATGGAGGAGTTGCATTGGTGATGAGTTTGTTCGGTAACAACAGATGAATAACGATTACGTTGATAAAGTAGGTTTAAGCCTGGATTAACAATGGCGACATTTGCGATGACTTTATTGGTTTCTTGGCGACGTCATTGGAGCAGCATTAACTATGAAGTTACTCGTTAGGTGGATGGCGACATTGAATAGATTCGGCATCAATATTGAGTAACATTATCCATAATATTAATGGCTTACAACGTCAATCATACTTCATATCTCGACTTTCTTTGGTAACATTCGGCACTGATGTTGTTTAAAGTTCTTTGGCTTTGCTGATACGATATTAACATTGATAAGAGTTGGCACCATTGTTGTCAGCACTAGCTCATTTTCATTACTTCAACATCGGTCGTTGATGCGGCATCGTAGTCAGATAGCACATCGAACATTTTTTAGATCAACAATGGCGATAATAGACATAAAATTATTTAAATACTAAATTGAGACCGATATTAAACAGTTTCAAATATTATAGACCAATCAAAGACTGATTTTCAATCTTTAATACTAAAAATTAAAGACTGATTTATTAATCATTGATCAGTTTCTAATTAGAAACTGAAAAGTTTCAGTCTTTAAATTATAGTCTCTAATTAATTAATTAATTATTTGTAGTGTTAATATCCAAATAGATTTTTTTAAATTTATCCATTTCACCCACTATCAAATCATGCCAAATCCAACAAGTTTTAAGTTCTATTTACCTTTTCTGCAATTAACCTTTTGTTTTCCAGCATATTACTTTGATTTGTGATTTGAATTAGAATAGGAACTAACATAGTTGACAGCCATAGATCTCACATCTCAAAAACTAGCACTAGAATCACACCCAAGATCTTACGCTCTACCAGATCTCTGTTCTTAGTGTCTGGTCAACAAACATCAAGTCTGTGATGATTGGGCATCGCTACAAACACCCGAGCAAGGACTCAATCTTAGAACTCAGCCATCAAGATTTGACCACTCACTGTTCACAAGTTAAGACAAAATTATGAAAGTCAACCATGAGGTCAAATGCCCATGGTCATCGCTCTTACTCGATTCCAAAATTCAACCACCGTTCCCAACTACTCCTAATTATTATATAAACTTTATCATAGAACTCCATTATTCAGTTTCGAATGTAATCTTCAATATCCCTAAGTCACCACTTGCACTCACATGCATTTATATTTTTTTAATGTATACAACTAACTGTATGTTCAAACACATTCAATTTTCTGAAAAGATATGAATTACCACAAGGTGAGTGCTCATATATGATTATATTTTCATTATTGCATGCAAAATCCATGCTAGGAGCACTTATTCATTGCAATCGATTCTTATACTTGTTTTTGTTTTCTCCATGGTTGAATTCAATTTTCATTTTTGTTTTACGTTAACACAACGAGGTCAATTACCAAATGCTTAATCAATTATTGAACATTCTTAAATGCATAATGTTCCATCCGTTTTCAAATTCATATCTTTCAAACTTTAAATTTAGTTCATACTTATGATCAAACCGATAGTAAGGAGGTTCGCCAAATTCTACTTGACTAGAATAAAATAATCTAAAGCAAAAAACAATAGGCATTTGTTCCTTCGCATTTTCTCTCCGTGTCTGCATGCATTCGTAGATTTTTCTTATCTTTTGTAAATGTTGATTTAATTTCCACATTGGATATTTTGTTTGTCCCCTTTTGCTTCACAAAAATCTGACCTGGATTCCCTTCTTTAAAATCCACAAATTACGCAATGATTTACTAATATTTCTCCATTTTTGATGCGATCTTTCAGATCCGTAGTAAGTTTCTACTCCATATCAAAATTATTTTCACATTAAATTTCTCGTCCTCATCAGTGAAAAACACTCTTTTAATTCCACCTCTAACTGATGATGCAGAGACTGATGCACACTCTACAAACGAACCTCAGGTTTTTCGCACAATTTAATATATGTTTTGATTTCATTGTTGAAGTTATTAATGAAAAAAATCTATACTTGCAAGTATGTTTCTGTTTGGAATTGGAACAATTGCTTTTAAAATTTCGATTCTCGCATCAGTACTTTATAGTTTCTATCATATATAGGAAGATCGAAATATAATTTAAATATCCAATTCAAAGAAGTTACCACTACACGTTCAGAGCTAAAGTGAATAGTTCTTCAGGATTTTGGACCCAGCCTGACCATTTATCATCGTTAATCCTATAGTTGCAAGTTTAATGGTCCGCTTGCTGACCTAGATTTTGCCACAATCACCAATTGTTATATTATTTGGACGATTTTACCTTTTCCCTTATAAATTTGTTGTGAAGGTAACATGTTTTGGAACATTTTTTTATCACCTGACACTTTGTTGAGAAATTGCAAATTTGTTGATACTACCATCATCTTGAATTGATGCACTTAGGTAACAGAATTCAACATGTCATGTTATCTCATTTTCTTGTTCAATAACTTGCAGATCCAAGGATGTATAGTTCTAACTTCTAATTTTGTACCCAACACACTACTATTTTCCCTCTGTTTTTTTATTTAATATGAATGTGGTAGGGATTTTTAAAGTTTATTGTGAAATTTATAGCTAACAATCAACTTATTTATTTCTTTATCATCATTCAACAACATTTTACTGGCTCTTTCTTGCTAATGTGAACATAAACCAATGATTATTCTTTTCAATACTCATCTAGACATGGAAAAATAATAAATAATATGTATAAACAACCATAATGTGATTTGATTAGGATTATTATATTCACCATGATAGTGTTTATCTGAATGTTAAATATAAATGAGCATTTAGGTAGTTATATTAATTGTGTGTCACCAATAGATGGTTTCAGAAAAAAGACAGTTTCAATATATTATGATCTACGAGTTTAATTTTATCAATATGATATTTCTATATGAAAGTTTTCAGTTTACCAATATAATTGTACTTTCCCTACTATCGCCTCAGTCACCAACGTTGCATGTAGATCCCCGATTTGGCCTCATCGATTATAAAAGGTATATATTCAAGCAATGTATATGTTATACTGGTTTTGAAACCATAAAAATTAATAATAAACAAAATTAACTAATTAGTATACAGTAATTATTGATTTTCTTACTATATATGCTTGTTTGCATAATGTAGTAGAGAGATTCAAGGAGATTGTGGCAACCCTTATTATACAGCACATGAGGTTATGAAATAAAATTATGCGCCTAACGTTGATGTTTGGAGTGCAGGACTTATCTTCTATGTTTCGCATTATGATGTGCCTAACGTTGATCTCAAAGTCGCCGTTGAAAGAATCTACCAGCATAAGTGAATGAAGAATGCTAGCTTTTGATTGGTGTTTGCTACCACGGAGATGAAACCGTACATGGAACTCGAGCTGCCCTTAGCTCTGAAACGTCATCTCTATCCAGTCGGGCATCCACGATTTGAAGTTTGCATACTGTCATCAATTCTAGTCAAGTGTCGCCATGGATCTCTAGCTGCCGCCAGATATAAGAGAATGATGCTCCTTTTTACTTACTTTGTTGTTGTTTTTTTGTATATCCAATATTGAGATTTAACTTCTGAATCCATATATAGGAAAGAGATGTTTGAATATCCAGCTATTTAGGCAGATCGTTTGGGTTAATGGAAAAAAAATCATGTTTGAATGGTTTTGAGTTGGTTATCATTTTATTTGGATGACTCTTTTATCTAGAGTCATTTAATAGTGAATGAATTAGTTATTTTGAATGGTCCTATCAGTAACAGCAATTAAGGCTATCCTATTATTTCAAAGACGTTTTTATGACATTAAGGTGTCGTTTTGCCCGTTCATGTTGGGGATGTGTCGAACGCCCTAACGGTGTTAGCCTCGTTTCCAACTCCGTTGGGGAAATGGTGAGAGAAGGTACGTTGGCATCCAATATTTCTTCAACGATTGACATCAACAACTGTTAATTTCTTTTCTGATCATATTCTCCCTTCAAATTAGGATTATCAATGGATACCCAAAAAATCTGAAATTTATTTGTATCCGTATTCGAAAAGTAGATAAATTTTCGATATTCGAAAAAACGGACGAGGATGCGGATATAAAGACATCCGCATCTGAAAATTATCTGCTCGGTTTTTTTAACAGTATAGTTTAAATTACATGTATTTTAGCACAATGAAATATATCTATTTATTTATTGCTTTTTTATGTTAGAGGTTTATGTTATATGCACTAAATGCATATTAACTACTCAAAAATATTTATTATCGTCCTATTTTTTTTATTTTTAACACTTTAATAGTCAATAAACGGAAAAAAGTCTATTTTAAATTGAAATTTTCTATTTATTTTTCTTAATTTATCACTCGTTGGCGGATAAGATAATTATCTGATATTTGTTTATATCCGTGGATATATCCGAAAATTATTTCTGATGCGAATACAGATATGACATCATCCTCATTCAAAAGTATCCATTGACATGCCAAATTCAAATACTCCGTCAATGCACCGTTCAGATTCTTCATTTGCAACACACAAACGCTTTTCTCGTTCGCTCCGCTTCCTCATTCAATTGCCCGTTCAAATACCTTGTTTTCTTTCGTCTGTTCACATACACTAGATTTCATGATCACTCGTATTTATTTCTTCGATTCATTTGAAACCATGCATAAAGGCTCCATGTTGCAATCAACTTTTACCTACTAAAATACCAAATAAGTTGTTGCTTTATAATGTATATTTGTGTAAATTATGCTTTAGCTAGTGGATGAACATGAGACCGCAGACTGCAGTATTACTATTTTGTTTTCTTAGCAATGGATAATAAACCCAAATAATTACACACATACACATACTTGCATAAATATTATTTTTCAAGCTGGATGAACATGAGAAGTTTAAAGTAGTTTACAATTTACATGGTATAACATTTATAAGAAGTTTATAGCACATTCTTGGAAAAGATGGTTATAATTGTTCAAAAATGCAAGGCAAACATGAAACAATTTGATTAAAGAAGATGTACAAAATATAATATTTACTTAGGTGTTTCCCTTGTGGAGATGAAGGCTAGAATGTCTAGGAGGCCCTAAACATCAAGGATGATGAACTTTAAAAAATATATACATACATACATATATATATAAAAATATACCTAAAACGTAAAGTGTTTTTCAAAAGTTTCCTAACTTTTTATATTATATATTATCATTAGGTGTTTTACAAAATGGAAAATAGCAACAAACATATCTTTTGAAATCAAGACATCAAAACGGTTAGTTAAGTCGGTTCTCTGCTTTTACAATAATTTAAAATTCAAAATAAATTCAAATCTATTATAAAATTGGTCTTCAGGAAAATTGTTCTTCAATTTATATGCAAATTTTCTTTCTTCATACTGCAAATATGTTTTTTTTTCTTTTCATTTTTCTTCTATTTTGTTAATATATTTACATATTCCTTGTCTTCTTCCTTTTAAATAACACGATTTCTATATATACACACATTTTTTCTTTGATATTCTATTTTGTGTTCTTAGCGATGCAAATAAATTTTATCCAGTATATTATTTAGATTCAAACATTTAATTGAAATTAATAAAAAATATTGCAATAACTATTTTACCTTTTAAAAAGTTATATAATCCAATGATCGATTTTTTCACCGTTCTACGGTTATAATAGTAATTTCTAAAAGAGGAAATTAGTTTAAAGGAAAAAGTTTAATAAAATTTAATTTTAATGGACGTTAAAATTAAACTTTGGTCTGAAGGACAAGCGCCAAAAATTGTATTTCTTTCGTACTTCTGTAGTTTCATTTCTTCTGCAAACAAAATTTCTTCTTCATCAAACAATGGCAACCCAAACCGAAATCAATTTTCTTCCTCAAACTGATTTAAAAGCGCAATCGACTTCAGAATCTAAGTCGATGGACGTAAATCAAAATATTTCAATAAATCCTGAACAAATAAATGATGAACCTACGATTTCAAAAAGTAGGGTTTCCAATGCTATGCGTACAGCAGTAAAGAGAAGGCGAAAAACTACTTCATCAACGGCTGTTGATTCGGATGAGATTGATGAAGATACAAAGAGGACGAAAAAACCTAGGGCATGTAAAACTATGAATGAAGACGAAAGGAAGAAACAACAGCTTACTGATGAAAACGTCAACAGAAAAAGAAAAACAAAGGTAAAACAACTGATTATTTTTTAAAATAAAAGATAATTTTACAATGATAGTTCAACTATCATTTGATTTGTTATTGAATGATAGATCAATGTATCATTTGATTTGTTGCATGTATAATATTGATGGTAAAAAATAATTAGATGGATACTTATTTAATGATAGTTCAATATATCATTTGATTTGCATGTGTAATATTGAAATATGAAATGATGGATGAACATAGCATTCAGTCTTTGACAGATGATAGACAATGATAAGATGAATATTTATAGAATGATAGAAATATATAGCATTGAAAAAAATGTTGGACAAACATATCATGATAGAATGATAGTTGAATATATCATTTTATTTACAGTATTTGCTAGTATAGTATGATAAATGATAGTTCAATATATCATTTGATTTACTGTTTTAATGGTTATAGAATGATAGTTCAATATATCATTTGATTTACTGTTTTGATGGTTATAGAATGATAGTTCAATATATCATTTGATTTGTATGCATCATATTAAAATATAATATGATAGATGAACATATGATAGACAAACATAGCATTCAATATTTCGACTTTAGAACCATACATTGAAAAAAAGAAATGATAAATTTTAGTTTCATTTTATATGAAATGATGGATGAACATAGCATTCAGTCTTTGACAGATGATAGACAATGATAAGATGAATATTTATAGAATGATAGAAATATATAGCATTGAAAAAAATGTTGGAGAAACATATCATGATAGAATGATAGTTGAATATATCATTTTATTTACAGTATTTGCTAGTATGGTATGATATATGATATTTATAGAATGATAGTTCAATATATCATTTGATTTTCTGTTTTGATGGTTATAGAATGATAGTTCAATATATCATTTGATTTGTATGCATCATATTAAAATATAATATGATAGATGAACATATGATAGACAAACATAGCATTCAATATTTCGACTTTAGAAGCATACAGTGAAAAAAAGAAATGATAGACAAATATAGCATTTGAAAAAAGAATGATAGATGTATATATCACTAGTAAATTATGCTTTCATAGTTGTAAAAATTGATAGATAAAAATAAGAAAGCATTTAAAAAATGAGACATAAAAATAATATTATAGTTTGTTAAATACCGAATTATTCATTCACAGTTTTTTGTACAGGGATCAATAGGTAAATCATTGAAGAAAGCAAAAACAACTGAAGGAAAAAAACCAAAGAAAGTTTCTCAGAAAAAAATTCAGTATAGATGTAGCTTACTGCCAATGATAAAAAATTTCAAGAAAATTAAGGAAAAAGGAGGTTATCTTATAGATCAATTAAATTATTTAAAACAAACACCTTTCGAAAAATTCATGCTAGTTTTTTTCAAAGAAATTTTATCCATAGCTGCTTTTACAAAATCATCAACAACCTTAGATGATATAATAGAAACATTTTCTATCAATGATGAAGCTTTTAAAGTAGGGAATATTTTTTTAAAAATCAAACCTGAGGATGTTTTAATTATTTTTAGCTTACCTTTGTCTGGAGTAAATATTTTTCCAGTACCGAAAATGAGTTTACAAATCCTTCCAGACAATTGCAAAGATTTTGTACTGAGAAACTTTGGAACAATAGAGCACATCACAAAGGATCTTACAATTTCGAAGATAAATAATGTGCTAGAAACACAACAATTTCAACATGAAAATGATTTTCCAAAATTGCTTATAATTCTTGCAATGATAACCTTCTTCTTTCCTGATAACCAAAGATACTTACCATGGGGATATATTCCCTATATCTTAGATCAAAACAAAATGAATTCAGTATCTTGGCCAGTTTCAATTCATCATTCATTGATTAGAGCTTTGACAACTTTCAAAACAAAGCCAAGAAACATGCCAGGTTGTTCCATGCTCCCTATTGTAAGTACAACAATCTAACTTTATGTTCATGCATCTATCTGTATAAATTAAATTATACACATTATATGTTTTAACAAGTAATATTTTATTTGTAGTTTTTCCTATGTGAGCATGTGAATTTGATACCTCCATTAGCAACATACTGTTCAAACTTACCTAGATTTGGGAGGTGGAATATTGCAAGCTTGAAAAAGGTGATCTCAAGAGATGCATTGATGAACATGGACAATAGAAAGGTATTATTTATCACACTAGTATAACAAATATATAATGATAGATAAATATATCATAACATAGTGTATATCAACAGTTGTCATTTTGTTATTATATCATAACACTAGTATAACTAAAGAATGATAGTCAGATATAGCATCACATGAAAAATGACAACTATATATAAAATTAGTTCATCCTTGTATGTTACCTGATTCATTACTATTTACGTTATTACATAGATTTTTGTTGAAATAAGAAATCTGACTGAAGATGAAAAAGCACTTCTTCAACAAAATAGCCAACAAAAATTTGTCCAGCTGGATAATAATGAGAATATTGGGATGCACAAAATAGAAAATGTGGAAGAGACATCAGAAGACCAAGTTGAGACAATGTAGCAGTACATCATACAGTTGGAAAATAAATTGAAGAAAAGTGAAAAAGAATTAGAAAAGGAAAAACATAAAAGAATACAAGCAGAAGGCACTGTCATACAATTGAAAAAAGAAATCAAGATTTTAAGATCAAAAGAAAAAGTAGAAATAGAACCACCATCATTTGATCTCAAAATAACTCGGGAAATTGAAAAGATGCGGAAAGAGAAAGAACAACAGGATCAAAACAAACCTTCAGAGGCAACAGAAAAATCACCAGCAGTGCATGAAAAAACGCAGAAGAAACCAAGCTCTTTAGTTTTGAGGGTTAAAAAGCGCCAACAAAGGAGTAAAATTGATTCTGATTGCCAATATGAAATTGTGTGCAGAAAAACAAAGAAAAATGTTGACAATGAAAACCAAAAGCAACAATTTGAAACCAAGGAAGGTCAGAAAGAAAATACAAATGAACAGAAACAAGAGGAACAAAATGAAGAATCAGATTATGAACATGAATCTGAAACTGAAACAGATGAACAAGTCACAACAACTGAAAATGAAGAAATTATTGATGTTGATGGATACTCGCAATCAAGTAAAACCTACAAGAGTAAGGATATCACAAAAAGCAGTATTCTACAATTATTGAATGAAGAACAGCAAAACAAAATTCTTACTTTCTTCAAATTTAACAAAAATGAGAAGTAAGAATTCTAATATTTTTTCTTTCATTATATTTGTAATTAAATAAAATTGAAGGAAAATATAGTTATCAATTATTAATTTTCAATTACAGCACTGTAGCATATGAAAAAGATGAAGGACACAAAGGAGGAATCACAATAGTTAAATCTATGCGGGAAGCTGTTCTGTTCGAGGGGGTTACAGATGGACAGGTATGCATCAAATTAAAATTATGATAACTGTCTAGGATGGAAGAATGAGTAATAAAACTAGCATTCATAGTTTTTTAAGTGCATATAAGTGTATAGAATGAGAGAATGATAGTTAAAACTAGCATTCAAAGTTTCAAACTGCATATAAATGTATTGAATGAAAGAATGGGAGTTAAAAATAACATTGATATTTGTAAACCACATATAAATATATAGAATGTCCAAGATGACTGATTAAATGATCATTTGCATTTTTCAACGCATACAATGTAGTAAACATATAAATGAAAATGAATACTAGCATTAATATTCCTGATCCAAAATAAATTAATTATCCCATGAAACTTACAACCTTTGTTGTTTGGTTTAATAGATTATTGATTGGTTTTATTACAATCAAGAGATGTATGAACACAGTTACTACTTCACCACAATGATGATGGTAAGTATAAGCTTTTTAATATAAATGTTAAAAATTAATATAAAGTATTCTAATACATATAAATGTGCAGAATGCTTTAACACATGACCAGCAAACTGTGATCAAAGACATAGTTATACCAACAGTAGATGTCATTGTCAAAGATGAATTTACAGAGAAAATTTTCTTCCCTCTACATTACACAAACCATTGGAGCTTGTTGATGCTAAATTATGAAACAATGCAGTGGAGTCATTATGATTCAACAAAACCAAAAAATAGATCAACAAGGACTTCAAACCCCAGCTATAACCAAGCCTTCGTTCTTGTAAGAAAAGTATATTTTTGAAATCACTCTAACATTAATATACAGCACTAATTTTACTTCTTGCAGAAAGACAAAATTGAATTGATATTCAAGACAAAATGGGCAGAATTAGGAATACTGAACAAAGAATTTCACAAACCTAAAATGCTGCAGCCAAAAAGCCCACCACAGGATTCAAATTCGTAAGTAAATAATTTCATTTCTTCTCTTGTTTAAACTATCATTTCTATTTTTAAATTGTAGAAGAATGCATGAAATATGCAAAATGATAATTAAAACTAGCATTGCTAATTAACAGTTCATTGATCTGCACTTATTGAACAAAAAGATAATGTATAAGCATGCACATTCCACACACAGCAATGTTGTCTCTATGAATGCATTGATTAATATTGTGATCGAAATATAAAGCTATGTTTTAGAATTCTGGAGTAAAAATTGCAATATTATTTTAGAATTAGGTTTTATTGTAATATGAACTAACATTTGTATATTTGAAACAGACTTGATTGTGCGTTCTTTGTCATGGTAAACATGAAAAAACTGGACAAGGATGAGATACCAGAAAAATATCCAAAGGAAATGCTTAGAAACCTAAGAGCTGTAGTGGTGTATAACATACTCAATGATCCACAATACAGTTGGTCACTGGAGAAACTCTGCAAAGATTCTACATAAAAAAAGCTGTTGCATTGTAACTTCGAAAAACTTTGGATATATTTGAACTGAACCATTTGTGCTAATTAAACTGATATGGAGTCTGATACGGAGTCTAAGATGGAATCTGAGATGGAGTCTGAGATGAAGTTTTATATGTTTTCCAATAATTGAATTTTGTTCTCAGTGTATAATCTGTGTAGATGAATTTGAACTTCTTGATTTGAATTTGATTTGATAATAGTTGTCTAATTTCAATGCATGAACTACAATGTATAAACTATCAATATACTCAAGTGTCATTTTTATTTGTTTTTTAATGCTTTTATTGTATTTCTGATGTACCAAATAATGTTTTATACTGAAATGCTAAATAGAACTAGCATTATGCGAAAATACATTTCTCAGTGATTGAACAGTGATAAATAATGTGTGAATTTATCCATATCGAATTTTTATATGATTTCAAATGTTTCAACTCCATTTCAAATATGTTGACTATTGTTTACACTGTAATGCTACTTATAACTAGCATTAAACTGAAATGATAAACAGATATAGGCAATTATGGATATGGTAAGTGCTGGGGTAGAAACATGGAGATAGTGGTTTTATTGTAATGAAGATATCTCATTTACAAATAACAGAAGATATCTCATTTACAAACTGAAATGATAAACAGATATAGGCAATTATGGATATGTTATTTTCTGAAACAGAGAGATGCAGTTTGCATAATGAAGATATCTCATTTACAAATTACTATTAATTATTTTTTCCAACTGCTATTTTTAACAATAACAGAAGATATTCAGATGCAGTGTAGAAGAAATATGGGAACAGATGTTCCACAATATCATATAAACAATACATCATCATACTGAAAAATCATTACAAAACCACTTAAATAATCTAACCAAGTAATCATATAAACAGTATATCATCATCATCAAATCCTTCATGCTTGCTCAAAAGCTTACTCAGTTGTGTACAATGACAGATGATTGATTTCAATGACAGAACACTGAATACTAATTATAATTAAATGCTAGTTACAACTGGCATTCAATTGAAATGATAAGTACATATAACATTGAATACAAATATCAATACCAAAATGCAGAGGAACAGCAGATATCACAAATTTAAAAAAAATAACCAAAACATATCACATTTTATTTTCTAATGATTTCACAATGTCTAACTGCATTTTTCTATAATCTTTAGCAGCTGTAAACTTAAAAAACTTCTCAATTGCAGTAACAAAACACATAAATTTTCTTAAATTTTTGAAGAACCAAGACAATTCCTTTTGTTGTGGCCAACTTTATTACACTGACTGCATCTGTTTCTTTTACTTTGAGAATATCCAAATCCACCACGCCTCTTTGTAGATGGTCTTCCAGCACCACGAATTTCTTTAGGAGGCCTAATCAAAACATTATTTTCAGCAACAATTGGATTATCAAAATCTGGAATTGGATTGATAGCATTAGCATATGAAGATCTGAAAGCATTAATAGTGAAATAGTCCTCCACAAAATCATAAACTGATAACCTACACTTGTTAATGGACTTAATTGCATGAGCACATGGAAAACTAGTAACTCTCCATTGATTACAAGAGCATAAACGATTTTTAAGATCAACAACCTGTGACTTAGGAGATTTAACTTCAAACACAAATTCCGAAGACTTAAAAACTTCCCAACCAAAGCCATCTTCTACTAACTTTGACAAACGTTCCTCCATAACAGGACAAAGATATGTTGTCCATAGACAACATTCCTCTCTTCGTCTCGCCATTTGCTCCATAACTTTCACACGAATACCATCCAAACAAGAAGTTATAGACATAACTCTATTTTCCAAAATCCATGAGTTGAAACTTTCTGCAACATTAGAAGAATACTCACCATAACGCTTTCCTTGAAAAAACAAATCTGCCCAATGGTCAAACGGTTTATCTCTTAAAAAATTTTCTACAGATATACCCCGAATATTTTTAAATTTGGAAAGATATCACTCAAAATCATACACATTAGAAGCTCTAGCACAAAGTTTGAACAACTCCACAATAGATGAATCACGTTTACCCGCCTTGACAACAGTACCAATATTCTGTTCCATGTGAAGTAAACAATAACTATGATATGAAGAAGAAAATATTTTGGGAACACCTAAAACAAGACCCCATTGACGATCAGACATAAAAACTAAAGACCGATCTTCATTAAGCATTCCTTTCAGATGGGATAAAAACCAAGACCAATTAGATTCATTTTCGTGCGAAACAATACCCATAGCAAGAGGAAAGAAACCTACAAAATAAATAATTAAGGACAGCTCAGTAATGAGAAACATGAATTATATTAAACATCAAAACCATTATTAAAGGTTAATAATTTCTGTTACACAGAGTTAAAGTAAATTCATAATGATATATGAATATAGCATACGTTATTTAAAAGTCTTTTAGGTACTGCTGCATAAAATTTTATTTCATGTTTTTGTAAACATTTCTACCATAAACATTTGTACTATAACCAGGTCAATCATTTAATAAAATAAAGCCAACAATTCTTGTGTAAACATGGCTGCATTATAATTATGAACAACTTTGAACAATGATAGTTTAATATATCATCACTAGAAAAACAAATGAGTAAATAAAAAAAAAACTAAAATGAAACTCATACCTTGATTACCATTTTTAGAAGTAGCAGCTAACAAAACACCCGGTCTTCCCTTCAAAGCAGCTGCGTCTAAAAATATTAATGGCCGACAATGTTTAAATCCAAGTAGACAAGCACCAAAACCAGTACAAACTCTCTCAAACTGATCAGTTGAACCATTAACTTCCAGGACCACATAACTACCAGGATTATACTTTTGCAACGCTTCTAAATACCAATGTAAATCATTATATGACATAGCATCATCGCCATATATTTCTTTCAAAGCCAATTGTTTTCCGCTATAAGCATAATAATATGAAAGAGTAAAATTGTAATCTCTTCTAAATTCTTTCATTATATCTGTTGGCTTCTTCATAGGAGCATCTCGAATTTGATCAACAATCAAAGATTTAACAAATCTACTTGAAATATTAACTTTATTAACATCTCTAAGACCGCCTCCACACGAATGAGCAAAATTGTAAGTTCTAATAAAAAACCGAGAGAGTAGACCGGGATCCGAAGAAGCATTAAGATAAAACTTACAACCATCCTTCAACCAAGAGCAATTAACCGATATTCTATCTGGAGAATTTCTTATAAAAATCAAATCATAACCATTTTTTATTTGATATGCCATTAAAAACTCCCGAAAATCCTCAGCTCCATTAAAACAAAAACCAAGAAAATCCACAATAGTTTTTTGACAACCTTTCTTCAACATATCTTTCAAATAATAAGAAGAATCAGCATGTGAATCACTATTTGAACCAGAAGTACTACCAATTGAAGAGCTTTGAACACTTGCATTGCCTAAACCACAGCCAGCAATATCAGCTTCCTTAACACAAACATTTTCCTTAACAGTAAACTTAAAATATCGACTCTTCTTGAAAATTAAAAAACACACAATACTAATCAAATCTGAATCAGTATCAATGATTATATTCTTATTCTCAAGAACATAAGATATCTCAATAGAAAATGGACTTAGATGTGGCCAAACTTCACAGATTTCAGTCTTAACACCAAACAAAGAGGAGGCCGTCGTGAGATGACAAGAATAGCAATTCCCATTATGTTCAAAAATAACTAGCAAACTTTTTGATTCATCATCATAGATATCAGTACTGCAAAAGAAATTAAAAAAACAGTTAACAAACTTACTTAATATTATGACAGAGCAACAACAGAAAATGTTAAATTAACATAGCATAACAAATCAAAATGATAATTAAGACATAAATAAAAGAAATATAAATCAATTAAAAAGCAGATGATAAATGAACAGAGCACAATCAAATTACAACAAAATATGAATACAACAGCAAAAAATGCTATATAAATATAGCATAACGAAAAAAACTACATATGAAATTCACTCGTAAGATAGATGAACAGTAAAATTGTAAAACCTTAAACTATATTGAAGAAACAGAATAATACACAATAAAATCTTACCTTGCCATTGAAACAAATCCAAAATAGGAACTGAAATCTGGAATAAGACAATCTATACAACCTACAAAAACAAAAAATATAATTACTAATCGAACGATATTTTATCAGAGAAAGATAAAAAGAATATCGAAACAAATAAAAGTAATATACCTGAATGTAACGAAATTGTAAAGATCCAGAGCACGATGAAGATCGACGATTAAAAAACACGACGAAGATGGATGACAATCGAGAAGATCGAGTACAAAACGCGTCCTTGAATCGAGAAGATCGACGAACAAAGATCAGTAATATCAAAAAGAAGGTGGAGAAGAAACAAAGAGGAAAATTTAAATTTTATAGAAGTTTGTCCTTAGAAAGAAAAAAGTAAGCCCGCGTCCTTTAGACGAAAAAAAACATACGCGTCCGTAGGTCCAAAAACAGAAATAAAAACTTCCTTCCCCCATTTTCCTATTTCTAAAAATGGGAGCGTGAAGTGAATTTATACAGCCTCTTTGATAAACCTCATCTAGAAGGAAGTCCAAGTTAACCGTGTGCCGTGTTTATTTGCACCTTCTTCCATTTCTGGTTCTGCTCATCTTTTTCTTCCTCCACGACCCCACTTTTTTAATACCATAAAAAAAGATCAAAATATATGCGCTAATCTCGCTCGAGATCTATGTATAAAGTGTTCATCAAGGAAGAAAATTACACTACACGAAGATCTAAAGATCCTACTTTTATTTCTTTCCACTACCTTTTTCTTTCTTCTCGCTTTTTCTTTTGCTCTTTCCCTCGATAACTCTCATTTCAGCAAATCAAAGCTTTATCCTTTTTTGTTCCATTTATTAGTTAGCAATTTGTTTAACCTAGGTTTGTCTTAGATTTGTTTATTGATGGTAATATTTTGACTTTCCTATCCCTATTTTTTCCAATTTGGTCATATGATTAGAAGGAATAATTTGTGATGGGGTGTGCTAATTCGAAAAAAGCAGTACTAGTAACTCCAGCATTAGATTCCTCGGGAATCTTAAGGGAAGCCAGTGGATCAGATACAGTATCTTCTACTACTTCAAGGCGTAGGATTGGATCGAGGTTGAGGAATGAAGAGGAAGAAAGTAGCAGATGTGGGTCAGGCAAATCGAGCTTGAAGAGTGAGAGTTCACTTAGTGTTAGATTGGGGAATTTGCACAAGTATATTGAAGGAGAGCAAGTAGCTGCTGGCTGGCCTTCTTGGCTATGTGCTGTGGCTGGAGAAGCACTTCAGGGCTGGGTCCCTCTAAAAGCTGAATCTTTTGAGAAGCTGGAGAAGGTAACGTATTAAGGATTTTTAAAATTGTGCTTGTTCAATTTTGGTTATGCAGTTGATAAAAAGCATTTTCTTTTTCTTCGCTAGGCTGCATTGCATTGCAATGTAATTTGTTAGCTGTATTAGTGAAAGAGTTGAAACTTTTTGAATTTTGAGATCATGCATATTGTTCTTTCACGATAGCGCTGGAAGATTATATATGATTCTATATTTAGTATGTATATTGTGTTCCTTAATTAAAAAGAGTAGTTCAACTAGTTTAGTTGTGGGATGATGTGTAGCGTTGTTTGGTTACTTTTTATGGAGTGCACCTTAATTGAAAAGATTTGTTTTGAGGTAGAAGATTCTATTAACCGTGTTGCAAGGCAGAGATATACAAGAGTGCACATCAAAAGGTGCAAATAACACACATATGTGCACATAGCATGTTGTAAAGTTGTGTCTACGTCCTTTTTTTCTTTTGATTATTTTAATAAATAAGAATCTACTAAACCTCTTAAAAATCTATTTATTTCGAAATTAGGTTTTTTCTTCTTCATGTTATTACCGTTTAATTCTTATTTTGAAATTTTAGAAATATAAAAAAGTGTATCGCCTTATTCTCTCTCATGAAAGCTGAAAGCATGCATCAACTATTATGGACAACAGTAATCATCGTGTGGAGCAATTCTCTGAGCAGTCGTATGTAATTTATTGTTTTTATCATTGATACATCGTTAGGTGTAAAAGATATAGTTATCACTTTATATATTGTGATATATAAATGAACTAAACATATTTAATATGCAAAGGTAACAATGTTATAATAGCAGCAATTCTTTTTGATGACCAAACCGAGGTTCTCAGGTCACTTCTAACTTACATCTGGGTAAATCAAAAGGATTTATGCTACTGTCCCGATTTCCTTACCTCTTGTTTCTAACACTACACATTAGACATCCCCACTCAATCACTCTTTGTGGGAAATAAATTATATGTGCGTGCGTGCATGCATGTGTATATCATTGTTGTTTTTTCAATAAATTTATATATTCATTCATATGACTTTTGTTGGATATTTATTATAACAAGAAATACTAATTTTAGATTAGTTTTATTTGATTGATTTGTAATGCATAGTAACTTTTCTTAGAGAATGCACCTTAATTTGGAAGGTACGCGCGTTTGCATGTCAATAGCATTAGCTTTATGATGTAATTCTAGAACTATAGTCCTATATAGTTTTTAATTAAACCTAAAACTATGTTCGACTAAATTACTGCATTAAGGAACATAGCCTAATTCCTTTGCCAGAGATTGGATTTTCCAATCATTAGTTTGACTGACAATTAAGATTGCAGCGTCAGTTCACAATGCACATTTCTGATTGTTATCCGGTCTAACATATAAAACAAAAACCTGTGGATATAATTCTCTTCTGGATTTGTTTCATACTGTTTTCTGATATTACTGCTATTTTGTTAGTCCACCATTTTTTGGTATCTTATTTCTCTGAATGGTAACTTTATATATCAGTTATTTATCCAATATGTTTAAAGATAGGGCAAGGTACATATAGCAGTGTGTTTAGAGCAAATGATCTGGATACGGGGAAGGTAGTTGCATTAAAGAAGGTCCGTTTTGACAATTATGATCGTGAGAGCGTTAGATTTATGGCAAGGGAGATCAACATTCTTCGTCGCCTTGATCATCCAAATGTGATGAAATTGGAGGGCTTAATTACGTCACGATCATCATGTAGTTTATATCTGGTGTTTGAATATATGGAACATGATCTAGCTGGATTGTCATCTTGCCCTGATATAACGTTTAGCGAGCCACAGGTTCTTTCAACTTCTAGTTTTCATATCATTATTCAAAAGTTACAATAATTTTGGTCTTGAAGTATTACTTTTAAATTTCTTAAATTGGTATGCTGTGGTTGTTATAAAATAGTGTGGTGTTAAACAATTCCCTTTAGCGCAGCCTATGCGTGCATGACAATTCTAGCAGAAACACAGTATAATAAACAACAATTTTTTTGGTGAAAATTAATGAAAGACAAATCAGTTGGGTACCGGTATGTAATTTGAATTTGAATTTTAATAAATTTGATGAGGTTTATGACCAACACTTTCCAAAAGAAGGTACAGTTGAAATTTTAAAATCATCTTAAGGATTTACTTTGAGTTTTTTTTTTCTGAGAAAATATTTTGGTTAAAGTTGGTTAATCTAATCGACTTCCATACGTGATACACATATGGTTTTTAGTTTAGTTCTGCGGAAAACTTGCTTTTTTGCAGTGAAATTTGGAAATACATGTTGGATTTTGAACCTTGAGAAATTGCTTTTGATTTTAGATTTAAACTAAACTAATTATTTTTTGGATTTTAGATTGCTTTTCAAAGCACGTAGACAAAAAATAAACAAAAAACTTTTAAGTTTTATCTATTTTGAGAAATTAGTATTTATTTTTTCTAAAGTGCATTTTGAGAAGCATTACACCAAACATGTTGCTGCTGTTATTTTTCCTTTTTAAAAATAAAAAAGAAACTGAAAACACCCTTAAAAAACAGACTACAAACATGCTTTTAACTTTGATAACTTAGCATCATTATACAAACATGCCATTATGCTTGACAATTTTTATTCCAGAACAGTTGTAGGCATGCCACTGTAATATTGTTACATTTGATATTGAAATACCATTGTTTTTTTCATACCATTTTTTGTTTGAACTAACATAGTACTTAAAACAGATAAAATGCTATATGCATCAATTGCTTTCCGGGGTTGGACATTGCCATTCTCGTGGAGTAATTCACCGTGATATAAAAGGGGCAAATCTTCTTCTTAACAATGAAGGCATATTGAAAATTGCTGATTTCGGTTTGGCAAACTATTGTAGTCCTAATAACAAACAACCGCTCACGAGCCGTGTTGTAACCCTATGGTATCGTCCACCTGAACTTCTCTTAGGTTCAACTGATTATGAAGCAAGTGTTGATTTATGGAGCGTTGGATGTGTATTTGCAGAATTATACTTTAAGAAACCCATCTTACAAGGAAGAACCGAGGTAATTATTATATAATGTATGAGGATTGATTTCTAAACCCAAATTTTGCACTTACACACTTAATTTTTTTTAGCCAACCAAGAATAAATAATAGTTTCAAGTGTAAAAACTTGAGTCCACGAACCATCATCAAAGAAGCACACAGAACACTCACGTATTCAAATAGCCGCCTCCCTCTATGTGTGTGCGTGCAACATGTATATTTTTGTGTGTACATATATGTAGTTGAGTTGAAGGAGCATTTACTATATGCAGTGTTCCATTTCCATAAGAGAGGTTGTGGTTTTTTACGTTGGCTCGCCAAGCCTATCACAACCCTCCTCCTTTATCTTGGCTTGGGACAGTATATGCCGTGTACCAATCTCATATTGCTGTGACAGTTATATTTTCTAACTGGGAGTCTTAAATGATTTGGTGCGTATCACTTAAATAGTTAAAGCAAAATTTCCTTGTAATATCTTCAAATTTGATAGACTTCAAATTTTTAGGCCCTTGGATATCTGATTTTCAGCATGCTAATGAATATAATTTTCCAAAATATCTGCATAGATTTACGATTGCATTATTAGCTTGTGCAACATTTTCTTTGGTTTTCATATAGATTTCTTGTCTATCTACAGGTTGAACAATTGCATAAAATATTCAAACTTTGTGGGTCCCCTGCAGAAGAATATTGGAAAAAGTCTAAGCTCCCACATGCTACAATATTTAAGCCTCATCGGCCATATGATAGCTGCCTTCATGAGACATTCAAAACATTACCATCTAGCACTTACAGTTTATTGCAGACTTTACTCTCTGTTGAACCTTATAAACGTGGTACAGCTACGACTGCTCTTGAATCTGATGTAAGTATCATGTTATTGTATAATAGTTATGTTCCTTTATATCTGCTACTTGTGTTTTGGATAGTTTATTCCCGTCGTATGTTTTTTTGTGTGGTTTGAGTTCATACTTAAAATGGACTATAGATACCTATGTTCTTATAGTGTCATGATAAAGCAGTCATCTTGGTTCCTTAATGACAAACCGTTTACAAAATTTCACTCCATACCATGGTTGTCAAAGATCGTTAAATCGTACGATCTGAATCGCGATTTGGATCGAATCGTACCCCTCCCGATCTGACGCGGAGAATAAATCGTGTATTCCTAAAATCGTACGATCTTTTATCAAATCGAAAAGATCGCTCAAATCGATTCGTTCGAAAACCATAATTTTTTAGATCCGTTGATACTTACAGCAACCCTAGAAAGTCGTATCCAAAACCGAAGAGAAAGGAAGTTAAAAGATAAGGAAGTAAAATTAACAAAGAAACCCAGAAAAACAAAATCAAGAAAACAAAACAAAAAAAAGACCAAGGGAAGAAGAAAAATGAAAAGGAATAGGGGAAAAAAGGACTGACCTGGCATTGCAAGTTGCTGAAGGTAAGAGAAGAATTTGGGTTTTTCTTCCTGCAACTCATCTTTCTGCTGTATATTTTATCTTCTGAATTTGGGTTTTTCTTCCGGTCGATTAAGAAATGAGTGGAAAAGTATTACAGTAAGCTATGTCCATGTGTTTTTTTTATGAAGTTGGGTTTTCTTTCGTATAAAGCAAGCTATGTATAGCAAGTTATACATTATTCTCGATTTCTCACCACATAAATAGCCAATTAAATTAGGTTAAAAGTCAATCTTGTAACTTGTGAAGCCAGACTAATTTTTTTGGTAAGCTTTTGTCTTTTATAAATTAAATTTGTGATGTACAGTAAGCATGTTTCTTTTTACAGCATGGTGATATTTTGTGAAGTCGGTCTAAATTATAGTGTGAAGTTATATATTTGCTATACAATCATTAAAATTGAAAAAAGAAAATATTAACTAGTAATTTATTATTGAGGTTGATATGAATTTTTAACTAATATTTAGAAACTTAAAATATCAACATATAAAACATTTAAATCTACGATTTAAATCCCGATTCGATTCAAATTTCGAACTTTACGATTTACGATTTAAATCCCAAATTGACAACCTTGCTCCATACTATTGTCTTGAGTTCTCAATCAAACAGAATACTTTCATGTTCATGCCTGCTGCAGCTGAGCTTTGCTAATTGCTAAAGTGGAAGTTTTGAATAATGGTGTTAAAGAAGTAAGTGCGTCTTATTACGCATTCTATTTGCATCAGAAAGCGAAAGAAGTGTGACAAGTGTAGTTCATGGTAGTTTCAGTGGAAGTATAAAGGAGAAAATCTAGGATGAACCAAAGAGTATAATTAAAAGAACACATGTTGGTATAACACATATTCAGAAAATCTGTACGTGTGTACACACACACTACTATTAGAAGGAACTGATCGTACGATGTACCACCATTTCAACTGTCATCAAAGTTCTATTACCATCGTTTCAAATTTTCCTAATCTTTTTCATGTTTGCGTATCATGTATGTCATGCACTGGTGCGTGTTACGAATGGAGGAGTCCATAGCCCTTTATTTTGGCCAAATGCGAAAGGGACTCCACTTTTGGATTGGGGAGGGGAGGAGGGGTGAAGGCGGGGTAGGCAAAAATTTGGTTAGATCCCATCGAAATAAAAAATAAAATTTACACTACGCTCGGTGACCCATGAAAAATCAATTCAAATTCAGTGATCTCGCCCGTCGAAAACCCTTTTTATCCGAAAGTAGAGTCTCTTTAACAACACCCTTTATTTTTAGCACCTTCTACAGCTCTTCACATTATCCATTGGATTCAATAAATTAGTGGTTGACTCTGATGATGATGCAATAGACAGAAAAAGGATAAAGTATGAGAGAGTATGGGACTAAAAATAAAGGGCTATGGATCATGCTCACTCTATTTACGTGCGTCCGTGTGTGTATGCACGCTTGCGCGTGCACACACATATATATTATGTGTATGTGTGTATACATGCATATATTATGTGTGTGTATACACACGTACATGTTGAAAACTGATGTCCGGGGGCTCAAACCCACACCCTCGGGGCCTGTGCTCCGAAGGCCTTGCCATTCACTTTGCTAGTGGTTTTGATATACATCTAATATTGTTATTAGTGAAAATTTGAGTACTTCGAAAATGATAAAAAGAAGGAAAGGACCATCTTGGAAATCTCATAGTTAGGTTATATGTGTAGCTTTTGTACTTACACTGCACTAAATTGAACCCGTATAAAGTTCATAATAAAATAAAATGAAATATTTTTATCATTCTTCGGCAGTATTTCAAAGCAAATCCATGTGCATGCGAACCATCAAGCTTGCCCAAGTACCCACCTAACAAGGAGATTGATGCAAAATGTCGTGAAGACTCAAAAAGGTTAGTTCGATAAATTATCTAATCAATCTTTATTAAACATAATTTTAGATCCCTGGGTATCCAGCGGATATGGCAAATCATTTAAGATTATATTTACCACTTGCACACATGCTGTACCAACTAAATTTCAACAAATCCCAGTGCTACCTACCTATATATGCATAATCAATGATCATCTGATATTATCTGGTAGAAAATTTTCCATCTAAATATCGTGTAGATTATAGATTATATTTAATAATTCATACTAGATTTTTTAAATATTTTCAACACTAGGAACCGTTATTTACATAATTTAAAGGCGTTTTTAATTTGAAAATAGTTTTTATTACCTCTTATATAGGTTTAATAGTTATTATTGCATTTATTGTCATATTGATTCTGCCATAAAAAGGATATATAAAAGACCGAAATTTGGCACATTTAAGCTACTTTTAAAACTAATTACACATTTGAACTACTTTTGAAATTTCCTTTCTACAAAAGGAATTATACTGACACTATTTGAAATAAGGCCGGTAAACATTTCAGTTTTTGACAAGTAGGCAGAAATGACTTATTTTTGTAAATAGTTTTCAAGTTGCTTCAGTTTTAATATAGTTTTGATAGTGGTCTAAATGAGTGAAAAAAAATAATCCTAAAAGACCTGTCTAGAAGGAATATATTATTTGTTCACGAAAAATTCTATAAATTATAATTGTTGATCATTTTATATGAAATAAGACGGTCAAGTTTATGAGCAGGTAATAAAAGGCACGTCGAACACAGATATATTTGCTTTAAATATATAACTCTACTGTGAGTTTTATTCACGCATTGTTAGATTCGGATTTTGTGGATGTTTGGTTTAATGACTGTTTTAGAAACAGCCTCTCCAGTAATGAGGGTTGCACTGGGTAGAGAATGATGATAAATTGATATAAAATATAATAATTTATGAGTAAAACTAAATTATTCACCACTTTATCTAAAAAAGGGGTAAATATCAAATAATGACCTAAAACAATGTTACTGTGGACCTACATCACTTGCCCATTTTCTTCAACCATTTTCAGTGTCACATCCAGGAAAAGGACCTCAAGAGTTACCAGTAAAACGAACGTCTTAGAAGCCGCTAGAAGATCATCGAAATCGATTAAAACTCCTCAAGAATCAAATGGAGAAAATAAACTGTCTTCTCGCCAAGAGGTATATATAACATAAATACATTGTTTTTCTTCATTATGCCCATCATGACAAAACATTTAAGCAGAAGCAAAATTTTCAAATGCTCTCAGGAGTTAAAACAGGATGATAATCAACCTACAAGAGATAAAACTCAAGAAGAACTTTCTTTCTCCGGTCCTATGAATGTAAACACATCAAGCGGGTTTGCATGGGTGAAAAAAACAAAAAACGATCAACCCATTATTAGAAGAAACCATTCTGTCACATTAGATCCTTCAAATGCTATGGATACCAAAGTGAGAAGCAATGGAGATATATCCGATACTATTTCAAAAGTCAATGAGCAATATGAGATAACTAGGAAAGCCATGATGAAGAAATGGAACCATCTGGAACGTCCTGATTCATTTAATAATTCTGAAACTTTTCGTTCCCAAGGTTTTTCAAAAGAAGATATGGCATACTCCAACCGAACTGATCTGGTAATGCATGTTAGGTCCATATAAATTGCTTTATTTGTAGAAAACTCAACTAAAGCTGCTTTATAATAGTTTCCAAATTCTAACAGTTTTCATTTAAATGGCTAGATGTACCGAGATCAAGGAGAAAGAGTCGAGTTTTCTGGGCCATTGTTAACTAATTCTCATAAGGTTGATGAACTTCTTCGAAAGCATGAACGAAACATTCGGCGTAAAGTGTGGTTCTTAAGAGGTAATAATATCTTATATTACATGCATATGTTTGCTTATCAACACTAATCAAACTTAACTCATAGGTTAATCTAGTATGCTCAAGTTTAGTAACAAGTTATCGATAGTTTATAACTATATTCTTAGAAAAGATTGACAACCTGAGTCCTTTTTATAAAATTCAAATCTCACTCAATAGCTTAAAGCTTGAACTTCTACATAAGTTTTTTCATTGTGAGATTATTGCAAAGCCATGTTATATTACAACCAAAATTATAGTAACGTCTGCACTGAAACTACAACAATTCAACAATATGAGTATGCACCACCTGTAGTGCAGCTAAGGCCCTGTTTGGCTTGCTGTTTTTAGTTTTGCGTTTTCATCTAAACAAAAATGCACATTTCTTATGTATTGTTGGAAAACACACAATTTCGAAAAATGAAATTAACATAGAAAATAGAAAACAAGTTTATTTGATTTTTCGTGTTTTGAGACGTAACAAGAGGATGGAAAACAATTCATCTTCTCCATTTTCCGTCCATCGTCGCAACGACTAAGAATTGTAAAAAATTTCCCCCATTTTTTTGTATTTTGTAGTGTGGGTTGAAAACTCAAAACAAAACCAAACGGGCCCTAAATGTCTGTACCATGGGTGATTTGGTATCAAAATACCCCTGGTCAAATATTAATTTAAGGGGATAGCAAAGGCAAATTTGTTCAATCATAGGTGCAACACAGTTAAGATAGATAAAAGAGGATATCGAGTCCTTTTTCTCATAACAGTTAACTTAGCTGAACTATTTATTGCAAATAATAGAATGTTTTATTCGGTATTAAAAAATTCAACACTAAATAATACTACAAATTCTTTTATAATCTTTTTTGCTATAAATTGGTCAATATTATCATTCGATACTGAATTTTTTTGTATTGAATAATAAGTACTATTTGTACTAAATAACTCTATTGTAAAAATCCTTCTAGGCTTCCGTCTAGGTCCTAGGCAAGGCTTACTGCCTAGCCATCCGCCTAGACCCACCTAGGACTGCTTAGCCATCCGCCTAGGCCCACCTAGGTCTGCCTAGACAGGGTTTAAGTCTCCTTGCCTGGTCCTAAGCACATTCAAAACTCCAACTTTGGATCAATTAACACTAAACAAAACATTAAAACTTTATCCAAAATACATGAGTTATCAAAAACACCTAGCTTGGATTTATCCCCATTTAAATGATTACTCTTTAGTCCATATTTAGTGACTATCGTCCGCCTAGCGATTTTTTACAACCTTGCTAAATGGTTGCTTTACCATTTAGTACAAGATATTACTCTTTTTTTCCCTTTTCTCGAAAATCCAAAGAACTAGGTTTTTCTTGTAAACTCCGAAGAACTATTCTCTTATTATAGCTTTTTTTATGCATAGGTAAAACTAGAAAGTTGTATCAGTCAGCAAAACATTCATCAGCATACATTTCTGCGTCAATTTTCAAAGATAACATCCGGTGTCAATACACGAACTTTTACATATTCGTTATTTAGGAATAGAGGATAATATCTCCGTGCTAATAGTACAACAACTTAACTGGACTTTTAACTACAAATAATATGGCGTTATCATTCAGTATTAAAAAGTACAAAAAGCGAATCTGTGTTAATATTACCGTTTCCTGTTTCCTTTATTTTAAGAGGGAACCAGGGGCGGAGCCACTGTGTGGGCAGGGTCCACTGTCCTATCTGAGAAATTGAAATTTAGGCAAAAAAAAACCAAAATCCAATATTTTGCCGTAGCTGAGGCGGAGTTCTTTGCCATAGCTGAGATAATACACAGCCATCATTGGCCCAAACAGCATTGCTGCTAATTAATTTGTAATGTTTAAACACATATTGATATATGCACACCAAAATTTGAGTTATTTTGGCAATGTGGGACAATTTTTTTTTTCAGTTTGGCCCTACCTAAATTTGGGAGCTAGCTCCGCCACCAGAGGGAACCATATACTAATAGTACAACAACTTAACTGGACTTTTAACTACAAATAATATGGCGTTATCATTCAGTATTAAAAAGTACAAAAAGCGAATCTGTGTTAATATTACCGTTTCCTGTTTCCTTTATTTTAAGAGGGAACCAGGGGCGGAGCCACTGTGTGGGCAGCTGGGTCCACTGTCCTATCTGAGAAATTGAAATTTAGGCAAAAAAAACCAAAATCCAATATTTTGCCGTAGCTGAGGCGGAGTTCTTTGCCATAGCTGAGATAATACACAGCCATCATTGGCCCAAACAGCATTGCTGCTAATTAATTTGTAATGTTTAAACACATTGATATATGCACACCAAAATTTGAGTTATTTTGGCAATGTTGGACAATTTTTTTTTTTCAGTTTGGCCCTACCTAAATTTGGGAGCTAGCTCCGCCACCGGAGGGAACCATATATTAATAGTACATACTGCTTTTTATACTTTTTGATATTATCTAATATTAGTTTTTTGCTGAATAATATATAATAAGATAATACTATTTGTAGTATATAGTATAACAAAGTTATTAGTTCCGTTTTTCTGTTTTATTAAATGATATGTATGATTTAAGTTTGTGTAATGATATTGGATATTAGTTTTAGAAAATGATGCAAAGAAGTGTAATAATTTTAAGAGAAAAAGAAAATCTGTATTAATTATACAAATTCTTTTGTATACTTTTTACAGTATAGTATTAATACTTGATATTTTTTTGTAACAACTGAATAACGTCATACTATTTGTAGTAATCAGATTTTTTAAAAACAGTGCATAACGTCTCTGTACTAATAGTACAGCAAGTCAGCAATAGCTGGAATATTTTTGCTACAGACGGCAGTATGGTGTTATTAATCAATATTAAGAAACTGTACTATTGGTACAGCTAAATACTGTAGTACCATTAATTAAATCTATACCGTTATATGAAGGAAATAATGTTTCTGTATATTACAAAAATTTAGCTGTACTATTAATTACAAATAGCATGGTGTTGCTATTCAGTATTAAAAGTTTAAAATTAAATAATAATAATACCTATAAATTACCTTTTATCATAATAATTATAGTATTAATTTTAATATTTATCTTTTTATTTTTTGAATAATGGATAATACCATCATACTTGTAATAATAGAGCTCAGGTGTCGCACTATTAGCGCATTAACATCTTCTCATCCTATATTATACAATTTATGGTATAGGGTTTTATTTGTAACACTGGAAAGTCATACTTATCTGCAAATCATTCATTATTAGAGCATCTTCAATGGAGTAAGTAAAGGATATTCATATACATGAATATTAAGGGATGACTTTTGGTGAAATCTTCAACCAATGAGCGCGTATTTAATAAACATCTTACTTTAGGCGCTTATTTAATAAGCGCCTCACGTCAGGCGCTAATGCGCCTCACGTCAGGCGCTAATTAAAAAAAGCCTAAGTAAGTGTCCAGTCCAATTCAGAATTCTGAATCTCAAACCAAACGTTAACCTTAACATTGAGTCTGAATTTCTGAATCTCAAACCAAACATTAACCTTAACATTGAGTCTGAATTTGTTTGTTGAAGATGCAAACTTGAACATTAATGCGTACAAACTTGAATATTAAAATGAATCCTTTAAGAATAGTAAATAAACACTGTACTATAAGCACAACAACTTAAGTGTACTTTTTACTGCAAACAGCACGGTGTTATCATTCAGTGAATCAGTATTAAATGTTCAATATTAAATAGTAATGTTAAAGTAATTATAGTAAAAACATAGAAAAGAAACTATAACATTGGTACACTCCCTTTCTCTTTTAAGAATCTTATCAACTGGCCCGTAAATATATTTTTTTCGCCTCTAAATGTGGACAATTTTACAAAACTAACTACAATAATACATTTTGGTATAAATAGTAGTGTATTTGCAATAGGGCTATCATGGTGATGGTAACCGCTACCGATACGAGAAAACTGTTAAGGTACCGATATAACTAGCAAGTCAAAAATGACTACTGATATTTTACCGTTAGTGCTAATAAACTGTTCGTTGGTATACTGATAAACTGGTAAACCATTGACTGGTAATGTAAATGTATTAATGCATAAAGGCATTAAAATTTTATTACATTAAAATTCCGATAATGATAAAAAAAAGTAAATATTTTGTTACTTACTCCAACTATATCAACGCTTACATAAAAAATTTGACTTATTTTAGTCGATGGAGAATATTTTCTTGATTCTTCTAAATTATTTACAACAATAATTTTACCAATCTTAAATTTTGTATATAATAAAGCCAAAAAAAAAATATAATCATGAATAATACTACAGGCATCTGCTTAAAATATGATAATCCTTCAAAAGTTTTTGTGGTTAGGATTAATTAAAATAGTGAAGAAAAAAAAATAGTATTACCATTGTTTTTGTGGTTAGGATTAATTAAAACAGTGGTAAATTTACTATTACCACTGTTTTTGACAGTTTTACTTCTATATTTACTGTCAATAATGGTCATTTACCGTTACCATACCGTCAGCATTGATATACTCATGTAGCTCGACACTAGTTATCAATTGTTTGGTATTGGTATTGGCATAACAGCCCTAATTTGTAATATGCATTCAAATAAGTTTACATGTACTTTTAAGTTTGGCAAAGTGGTTTACAATGTGTGTGTATGCGCCCACACACGCCGCTGTATGCTTACTCACTTCTTTAATGTTTTATAACAGCTGCAGGAAGAAAGCAAAGGAATTGAATCTTATGTACATTATAACAGAGTCCGTCAGGCAAGTCGAGTCATGTTTGATTACATGGGAGAACTTCAGAGTAACAACAAATCTTCTCTAAAGAAATTGTGTATATGTATTTTCTTTCCTTTCAAATATTCAAATCAGTGAAGTCTCTGAGTGTATAGAGTGCCTAAATAGGAATTCTGTTTATGAATTTTATTGAAAATTCTTTTGACAACCCTGATCATTGTTAAATTTACGTTTCATAACACATGTAGTGTTCCCATTAGAATAAAGGATTTACTTCAAATTTTGGTAAATGTTAATGGGTTTTGCATAATAGGTTAAACTTTTTTACACTTTGAAAACCCAGTTTCTTTTGATCAAAACCCAGTTTCATAACACATGTAATATGTTGTATATTATCTAACATGTGTATACTATATGCTACCTTATACAAGTGGATCAGACTTGCTTTGTTAACGAACTATAAAACCGCACGTTTACAATATATACATGGCAAACGACTTCCTCAAAATAAACATGAATAACGCTGGTTTTCGAAAAGTCACACAACGTTGCCATGCCCTTATATTCATATTGTTTGAATACAAAGCCCAATCTGAATCCATCTCCAACCAGAGATCAAATGAACCAAAATAAATGTAATTATGTGCAGCAAAGTTCAGTGTGTCATACATTACATGATAGCTTCATAGCACTGTACAACGGAATAAGTTGTATAGCAGCTTCATAAAGTAGTATATATGACTAAGCGCAAGCCTCCTGCACGTACCCGGTACCGCTTCGTGCGTTATCATCATATCAAACTCTCAACATAATCATTTAAGAGTACCCGAGAATACAAAAACCAATGTAATTAACCTCGAGTTAGATAACAATTTGGTATGAGTGGCCTATAAGCCTAAAACTACATGCATGCATGCATGGTTTGGAAACGCAATTTTTTGGTTCGACCGTAAAGTTTCAAAATTTTTCTTTATATATAATTCTTTAAAAAAAAATTCTTTACTAATTGATCCTAAAAAATAGCATCTACATATCTGATCCTCAACTCATGCATATAACACCGCACTTTTATTATGTGTAATATTATTGTCAACTGCATACTATGGTGAGTAGCATTAAGAAGCTCAACCTTTTATTATACGTTAGATTCAAAATAGGTTGAAATATGGATTATAATTTTTTGTTCCTAAATTTAAGTAAAAGCATGATATTTGTCTGGTATTAACGTCAACTTACAAAAAACGTCTCTATATAAGATATTAACAAATGTTAACACTTAAAAATAGGATCTAACAAATATACTTTTTTTGTAAATTCATAACGCTCTTTTACATATATTACCAAACTTAATATCGTTTACAATTTGATTTAACAAATAAACTTTCTATATATTTTTGTTCTTTATCAATTGATAATGGAAAAAGAAATTCAAATTAACAAAAAAATTAAACGATACAACTTAAAAATAAAAACAAAAACCGACTACATATGGTTCCAACGTAAAGTCATAGCTAAATACTTATGAAAATCATTTTTTTTGAATTAATTTGTAAAAAATCAATTTATCTGCGAATGGTGTACTACTGTCATGCGCGAAGCGTGTGCCGTAACATTCGTGTGTGTGTAGACACACACTCTTGATATATCGTAAATAAGAGTAATATGGTATATGAAAGTTATACTTCACCTGCACCGGCATCGAACAAGATAGCACATATAAACATCATATGCTAAATCAAGTTTGTACATATAAACATCATATGCAAAATTGTGGGGTATGTTACTCTATCTTAGCATATATTAAGGTGTTTATCAGTACAAGAAAGTGCGTAATATCTGACGGCTGAAATCCGTCGACGGCCGTCAGAAGCCGACGAGAGCCGTCGGAAAAAGCCGTCGAAAATAAAACCGTCACCAAATAGTGCTTCCAACGGCTTTGCGACGGCTTCATCGATGACTACCAACGGCAAATTCCGACGGCTTTCCGACGGCCGTCGTGGACTCGTGGCTATTCGTGGTTCACCTTTGCGTGTGTCGGAAGCCGTCGGAAACCGTTGCTCTCTAGCCGTCGGAAACCGCTACAAGTCGTCGATCATTTCTTGCCAATAAGCTGTTGATAGCCGTCAGATATTACTGACAAATAGGCCATCGGTAGCCGTCAGAAATCTGGGCTGTTTTTTTATTTCTGCTGTCATTCGTTTCCTATACAACACGTACATATCAATATATATCACAGATCGATTTTACACATATAAATCATACATACACACACATACACAAACATATATGCCCAAATTACATGTAAAACATCAATACAAAAAAAACATCACTATTTACAGCAAATAAAACTCAAACAATCCACTATACAACAAAACATTCAATCAACATACACATAATCAACATCCAACATCTCAAAATGTATCAATCGTGTTAGAACAAACCAACACATCATCCAACATCTCCTTAAAATGTATCAAACATACCAAAATACTTCATCTTCACTATCTTCAAGTGCATATATGTACAATATCCAAACACAAACACAAAAATTATACCTATCAAGCCTCATCATCACCTCCGAAACCACTCGACGAAGGAAACGCCCCATGCTGCTGCATATACGCAGCCAAACACTCGTCCAATTGTGTCATCTCCACGACGCGACGGTAGTGTCGCTCCTCTAGCTCTGCAATCCTGGCTCCCCGCTCCTGAATCTCTTCTTTGTCCTGAGCTTTTTGGTACTTGCTCTGCTTGCTCCTAGCCTGCAACACATGATCTAATAAGAGATTGTGTCTAATGGCTTAGCAGCCGCTATAACAATGTGATATATAAGATTAACAGACTCTATAACAATGTTAAATGGAATATCGTTGGGATTCAAAGATATTATTACCTTACTTGCTTTGATTAAATTGAGAATGGTTGGATTGTCTTCTCAATCTAGTGTTTGTACATGTATATATATTGAAGAGAAACCGAATTGATAAGAAATTACATCCTGATAATCTAAATTATTGTTATAAACTAACTTATTTCTTTAAAACTAAATTTTATCTTACTTATTTTTACATTGAACAAGTAAAATGTGTGACTTTATTCTTATTTCTATTTACAGAGTTTCTATCTGACTCTGACTATACAATTAAATTGACCAAGTTAAATTGATATTATATATATGCTCTATATATAGTGTGGTAGATTGTATATGAAACTTCAGTTTAAATAATCAATAAGAGATTAGTAAACTTACATTCGCCTCATTGCTATTCCACCAAACAACCCAAGCATCACACACGCTTGCGTCCATCTAGTCGGGTTTCTTCTCCGCTTTTTTTTATGTCTGACATCATGTCGCGGTAGTTCTTCCTCATCTTTCTCATCCAGTAGTTTCTACAAAGGAGTGTGTCAACTTCTTGCAAATCTACCACTCCCTGCGCGTTGAAAAAAATATAAGTTATACATTTATACTTAGTCAGCAAATTGTACAGTGGTTATATATAATGATATATAAATTTACACCTACGAGGAAGTCTTGCCAGATACACTTTATGATGTGGGCTGGGATTTTATCCCACCTAGGCTAGCATGCAGTCATCCTGCTCATGTAAGCTTGCTTGGAAATACTAAGAACAAGCTCTGAAGGCTTCAACTCAAATCCTCTTTGTTAAATATGATACAGACCTTTAATAAATCATGACTAAATATCATACACAAAATATTTATGATGGTGAAATAAATTTAATACTTACCCTTTCGCTTTAGGCTATAACGTCACTATAGGATGCTGTGCTTGCTCTGATAGGCCGCTGCCATCACCTTTCGCTGTGGCCCCTCTTTGAGAAGAAGAGGGGGAACCTGAATGAGAAGACCTCCATCATCGAAAAACGATAAAATACATGTCACAGACATATCATTTTATTACGTGACAATCATGACTTTTCATCCGACTCAGTTTATCGTTTTTATAGTTGACACATCCACGAAGATTAAAAGAAATCCCATCATGAAATCTTAATCATTCCGCTCATTTTAACAGAACTTTAACTTGGTTATTGTCTAACTCATAGCATGCTTTGGGTTTTTTAGTGTCATCTGGTTTGATATGAAGCTCGGGACGCTTACATATTTCTTATATATCACATCTTGATTTCAAATTGTCCTTAGTCTTTCCCTTAACATTCAAAATTGTATTAACCACATTATCAAACACATTTTTCTCATTATGCATCACGTCAATATTATGACGAAGTAGAGGATCTTTCCAATAAGGCAACTCCCAAAATATATTTTGTTTGCATCAATTATGAATTGTCGATTTACCTGGAATTTCAATTTGTACCACGGTTTCATGTACCTTTGGATAATTCTTTACAACTTTATATATTTTTTCGTTTGACCAAATCGTTGGTGGTTGCATAGTCTCTTATCTAGTAGATGTAAAGTTTGTTCTATCTTTTCTAAAAGGATGATTAATGTGGAGAAAATACCGATGACAATCAGACCATGAAATTTTCTTCCTATGCGGTAAAGAAAATGCTCATGTTTTTTCCATGCAATAAAGACAAGTTAGACGACTGGCCGTACTTCAACATGAAAGTATTGCATACGCAGGATAATCGCTAATAGTCCATAAAAAAGAAGCAAACATACGAAAATTCTTTTTTTTGAAATGTCGTATGTTTTAACTCCTTTATGCCATGATGTTTTCAACTCTTCAATCAATAGTTGTAAATAAACATCGATTCCTTGTGTCGAGTCATCTGCACCAGAGATGACAATAGTGAGAAACATATATGGAATTTTCATACACATCCAAGAAGGTAAATTGTAAAGTGTAACGATAAAAGGCCAAGATGAATATTTAGAACCAAATTGATAGAATGATGAAAATCCATCCGTACATAAACCAAGTCTACCATTACGACTCTCCGCTGCAAAAGCAGGATATGTCTTATCAAATGCTTCCATACTTCCCCATCAGCTAGGTGTGTTAACATACCTTCTTCCTATATTCTCACACTGTGTCATCTCATATGAGGTGCCATTACAGAAGATGCATATAACCTTTGAAGCCTAGGAGTAATAGGTAAATAATGCACACGCTTGTACGGAATTTCCTTTTCCTTCTTTTTTCTTGATTTGTATCTTTTCTCGTTACATATTCTACACTTACTAAGATCGATGTTCCTTCCAAAACAACATGCAACCATTTGAACATGCGTCTATTTTTTGATACGACAAACCAAAAATAGACATCAGTTTTTTCACTTCATAATGATTTTCGCACATTAAATTATCAGGTGACATATGTCATTTTGCAGCTTGTACAACAGTTGTAAATTCGGCTTCTGTGAAGTTGTATTTTGATTTCATCGCAATATACTCTGAAGTTATTAATAATTGGGTGCCGCTTTTACATCCATTCCAAAAGGGTTTTTTAGCAACATCAAATAAATCAGAGATTTTCTTTGCTCCAATATTTTGTTCTTCTTCGACATTTACATCGTCATCATCAACTTCAACCGTAGGGAACATTGATCATGCTGCATCTTCAACCATATCTTCTATGAGATTCACCAAGACAATGTCATTATCCACCTCCCTCTCTGACTATACATGATTAGGTGGTACAAGTTCTCCATGACGATCCCATAATTTATAATCTGGCACGAAATAGTATTGGCACAAATGAACTTTAACTATATCTGGTACTAAATGCTTTAAGAGTTTGCACCTACTACACGGACAACGAATTTCTTCATCGTTTCCATTATTACTTGAAACGAATTCAATAAGTACATTCACACCATTATAGAAATGTTCCTTTATCGAACCTCTTAACCCTCTACGTTTTTGATACATCCAGCTTTGATCAACAAAGAAGATGCTCATTTTTCCTATTTAAGAAAATATGATAGAAAGTCCAAAAAAGTAATTTTCAACTCATTTATACATTTTAATGTTCCTTTAACTATAATTCATTTATTAATTATCATTTATACATTTTATGGATTGGCATAAATTATATGAATATAATTTAAACTTTTAGTTTATTATTTTCGACTTTGATGGTCGGTCATCCTACTTTCCATTACAAACACAATAGTAATTACATTTCGTAAATCATTTCATTTTAAACGATTCAACAAAATTTCAACAGCACTTCCCCTTTGTTTCCTGTATTGTACACAAATGCATGTACATAGGGAACAAAAGGGAAGCGCTGTCGAAATTTTATGTAATCGTTTAAAATTGTAACAAGCCGTAATTTTAACTTTTGAATGGAATATTTAATTAATTGTAAATATTCAAATATATAATCTTAAAAATTAAATAATCATGTTTTATGTGATAAATATGAATGATGAACTTATTTTTAGAATTAAATAGAGATTTTGAAGTTTTATCGTAAAATTAACAAAAGCCGGTTTTCGATAAAATTTGATATACATTCGAATAATTGTTGTAAATGGTAAATAACTCTTTTTAGTGGTTATATAATGATACGATAATAATAGAAATTTGATTTATAATGGTTTTATAAACATATATACTTGTTTTATAAAAATGTACAAACTTCGTCGCATGTTGACAAATTGACGTCGTATTTTTATAATTGAATTTTAATATTATTAAATATAGTTTTATAACTTAAATAAACTTGTTTTAATTAATTAAATATGATAAGAAAAATATTTTCAAGTTTTGTTTACATAAATGAATGGTTTAACAAAAACGTCAAAATGTGATCGTAAAATGTTTTGTCGAAAATCAATGTTTTGTTCAAAATAAGTTGTCACAACGTTGTTGCACCTTTGTTAGCATGTTTTAACATATATATTACACATTTTAGTAACTAAACAAGTTTATTTTTACTAGTCATAATTAGAAAATTCTAAAATATCATTAGTAAAAGTAAGTACGGTAATTAACAAAAGTAAAAAAACAAACATCAAATCAATCATATCCAAATCCAACAAAATCGTTACTTTATTTTTTAATGCTTAAGTGATTAAGATATAAAGTTGTGAAGTGAAAGATGATGTTAAGTGTTAAAAAAATGTAGTTTACGTAATGGTTAAGGAAAGGGTATTTTGGTCTTTTTACCTAAAGATATTTTGTAAACTTTTTCTTTCTATAAATACACATGCATAACCTCTTCATTTCATTTGTTCAAAACTCATCGCCTTCTTCATTTTCTTCTTCTTCCTCCATGCTCTCTAATGGCTTCTTCCTCTCTTCTTCCTCCTCTCTAACTTTATAGAAAACTATGTAAATCAGGTCCAATCTTCACCAAACTTTACCAAAGTTCTTATATCACTTAGAGAACATGGTTTAGCACATAAAAAGGGAAGAAATGATGAAGGAAGGGGGAGATAAGACTTGGGCCGTGAGTACCATGATGGAGGATGGCCATGAGCTAAAAGGTGGTGATGGAGGATGGTTGTGTGGTTTAAAGGAGAGAAGCATGGTTCTAGGTGATGTTTAAGTGAAAAAGAAATTGATTTAGTGGAGTAGAAGTTGATTAATTGAAGTTAACAATGGTCAAGTGAAGTGTTGTGATAATATGAATGTTGGTAGGAAGTTGGTTTTTTTTTTTTTTGAAACTTGGTAAAAACTTTATTAAAGCCCAGTCCAAAGGTCTGCCCGACCCGGTACATATTCTATTTGTTCAAACTTTCTACCTATCTAGCAGTAAAAAGAAATAAACAAAAGAAACTGCTTCGTCTTCCTTCTATCACGGAGGTTTCCATGACTTCTCTTGCTGAATCTCGGTATTATGTACTCTTAGTCCCATCCTCTTCAATGTCTCTCGTTCAGCAGCTGATAGCTCTATAAGAATCCTTCCAGCTCTTTTCATACATATTTGCGCATCTCTTCTAATCATTTCACTAATTGCATGTTCATTTTTTTGATTGTTTTGAAAAATACGTCGATTTCTCTCTCTCCACACATGCCAAACTGAAGTAGTCAGCAGAATAGAGGCAGCTTTCCCCATCAAGCTTTTGGTTTTCCAACATCTTGTCAGGTATATCGCAATTTCACTTAGATAATCATCTTGTAAATTGCAGTTTAGAACTTTTCTTTGTTTGTCCCAAATTGCTCTAGTAAATGCACAGTTAAAGAAAAGATGTTTGTGGTTTTCTTCCTCCATTTTACAAAATACACAAATCAAGTCCTGTATAATCCCCCATTTCTTAAGTCTGTCCATAGTAGGAAGTCTGTAGATAATAGCCTTATAAGTGGTTTGTGACATTTTAGGGGCCCTGACTCTATTACAGATTATTTGAGTCCATTCAATTTCTAGATTTCTTGCCCTAAGTTGTTCCCAAGCAGACCGCAAGGTGAAGTCTTTTTTGTTTGGGTTCCATATCGAAGTGTCTGATGATGTTGAGCTTAATGGAATGCTCATTATTTCCTGTTTTATTTGATTTGCTGGAGAATCAGAGGGAAATACCCATGAGTTTTCCTGTATAATTTTTTCCAGCATAAAGTCTCTTCCTCCATAAGCAGTAAAACTATCCCATCCTAGTTTGTTTATGACACATTCATTATTTAACCAGGGATCAAACCAGAAACTTGTATACTTACCAGTAGCAATCTTCCTGTTCACTAATTTTTTGAGGTCACTTCTTACTCTGAGGATTGTTTTCCATGTACCTGATGCATTTATATCCTCATTTTGGATCCAAAAATTATCTCTTATGTATCTACTTCTCATCCATTCAGCCCAAAGTCCTTTACCATTAAGGATTTTCCATGCCAAATTTTTTGCATAAGCTCTTTTTAGGTCTCTGAGGTTTTTAAGGCAAACCCTACCTTCATTTTTTGGTTTGCATAATGTTTGATATGATACTTTGTGAATCCCCCCTTTCTATATAAAATTAGCACAAACACTCTCAATTTTCCCAATGGAAGCACTAGATAGTTGAAATGTTTGTAACCAAAATCTTACCATAGATGTAATAACAGTGTGAACCAGTTCTATTCTGCCAACAAAAGATAGCAATTTTGAACTCCAGCTTTGTAGTTTGTTTCTGATTTTTGTAACTAGAACTCCACATTCTCTATCTGTTATAACATTAGTTGATAATGGCACACCAAGGTATTTGACAGGCAAATATCCCTCCTCACAATTAAGGAGTGAACAGAAAATCTCTTTGTTCTTACAGTGCTCATTAAAGTAGCATTTTTTTTCTGTTCATTGACCTTCAGTCCAACAAAACTCTCAAGTTTGTGGAAGATTTCTTTCACACATATATTTGCATTATTAGTAGCTTTGTAGCAAATAATAAAATCATCAGCATATAAAAGATGTGTTAGTTGAGGTTGAATTTTATATACTGGCTGCATAATACTGTTGTGGGTATATATTTCCATTTGTAGGGAAAAGTATTCCATTGCCACAGCAAAAAGATAAAGGGAGAGGGGATCTCCTTGCCTCAGACCTCTATTACTTTTAATAAACCCTTTAGGTACTCCATTAATAAGAATTGAGTAGGTTGGTGAGCTTATGCACTCTTTAATAAGATTCAAAAGTTTTCAGGGAACCCCATACACCTAAGCATATGAATAATAAATCTTCTATTTATTTTATCATATGCCTTTTGAAGATCAACCTTTAGACAAATTTTATCAGATCCCTTCTTCTTAAAATTTCTTACCAGCTCATGTGCTAATAAAGAATTTTCTGATATGCTTCTCCCTTTAATAAAGGCACTTTGGATTCACTTATGCATTCAGACAGAATGGGTTTAATCCTATTGCAGATCATTTTACTAAGGATTTTGTAGGAAACATTACAACATGAGATAGGCTTGTAGTCCTGTACTTGAGCTGGTTTTTCTTTTTTTGGTATAAGACATATGAATGTATGATTCATTTCTTTTATAATTTTTTCCCAGTTTCAAATGCTTCTTGATAAGCTAATCTCAGTTTTTCTTTCAAGTCCTTCCAGTGGGTTATATAGAAATGAGAACCCAACCCATTTGGCCCTGGGCTGGAATCATGATGAATGGATTTAACAGCTTCCTCAATTTCCCTGCTTTCAATGTCTCTGGTCAGCATATGCCTTCCTCTTTCAGTCACCAGGCTTTTGGTATTAACAGCAGGTAATACCACAGGATATTCTCTGTTAAATAAGTCACTGAAGTAGAATATAGCTTCCTCCTTCAATTTTCTCAGATTAGTAACCTGTTCACCGTTGTTATCGATAATATTATATGGATTATTATAATTTTGTCTAAGAGACATTTTGGTGTAAAAAAACTTTGAGCATTCATCTCCCTCAATCAGCCATTTTTCCTTTGCTTTTTTTCTTTAGCTCCATAGCTTGAATCTGTAAAGCATTCTTGAGTTCACATTGCACTTCAAAGAATTCTCTGTTTAACTCATCATTATAAAGGTCTATATCCAGTTCAGATTGAGTTTTTTCTAAGATTTCCTGAAGCTGTGTAACTTTGCTAACTTGTTTTGTTCTACATTTGTTCCATTCTTTGAGTCTCAGTTTGATGTGTTTAAGTATCATTATCAAGATAAAAGAATTATTGCCTTCAAATATGTCTAACTTAGAGAAGTCAGCTGCATTATAATAATCTTTACACAAAGGCCAATAATTAGCATACCTGAATGGCTTACCTTTCTCAGTCTTAAGTTGAATAAGTTCTATAAGGAGAGGGGAATGATCACTTGTAGAACAAGGCAAAATAGTAACTTTCATGGAAGGAAAAAGATTAATAGCTTCAGAATTCACTAGTACTCTGTCCAGTTTACAAGCAATCTTTCTAACTTCACCACTTCTCCCTGTATATTGCAGTCCAGTGTGGGCTACTTTAGTCAACCCTACAGCTATGACACAGCCATTAAGTTCCTCCAACTGGGAAGCTTTCAATGTGAGTCCACCAACTTTATCTTCTTCCTTTAGCATTGCATTATAATCTCCCATTGTGAACCATGGACCATCAATTTGCTTTGATATATTTATAATTTGTTTCCAGAGACCTGAACGTATTGATGCAAAATTATTGGCATAAATGAATGTAATGTTAATTGTCAGACCTCCAGTGTTGATAGCTTTTACTGTTATTTGCTGATCATCCTTACTTATCAAATTGCATGACCAAAATTCATTACACCAGGCTACTAAGATTCTGCCCTTGCAAGTAGATGTGTTATTATGATATAAACTCCAGTTTGCCCCCAAAGTAAAATGAAAATTATCAATGTTATCATTATTCATTTTATTCTCAAGTAAACCAAGTAATGATGGTTTATATTTATTTCTTAAATTAAAGAGGTCTAATTGTCTTTCATCACTATAAAGACCTCTAACATTCCAACAAATAATTGTCATTGGGAGGGTGGTGCCTTATTACTCCTCAAGTTTCTAGGAGCAAAGTTCTTTGGACCATGCTTACTTGCTTTCTTATTGAACTGTTCTATGTATTCCTGGTTTGGTTTTGTGTAAGTTCTTGTTTTTGAATCAACATTTATCTCCTCGTCACTAGAAGCCAAATTTATATTCATTTTATTAATGTCTTCTAATGATTCAGGTTCCTCTTCATTCTGGCCTGGCTCGTCAAGCACCTGTTCCTGCGCCTTATCCTGGATCAAATTGTTCTGATACTCCTGCTGCTAGTTTTTTTGGGCAATCTCATGGTTTGGGTGGTCAGGGTGTATTTGACTATCAACCGTACTTTGATGTATTGAATCAGTGAAAGTAGTACTATCAGTGTTATGTATATTTTGACCGTCTTCTGGTATCTTGTTGATAATCTCTGCTGTATCATTTTGTGGGGCTTGGAATATATCTAGCAATATTTCTTTTTGACTTTGGTGTATTGTACTTGTTCTTGCCTCTACTAAACTATTTTCCAGATGTTTGTTCTTTGATCTTCCATATTTTTCTCTTTGATCCTCCATTCTTGTAAGTTGCTTCTTGTGCATTGCATTTGTGTGTGTCCAAAGCATATGTATTGCGTGCATTTTGGAGGTACAAACTCATATTCCACATCTTGAACATACTCTTTCCCACTGCTATCCTTAGCTCGTAATTTGTTGGGTAACTTTGAGTCTGCTGTAATTTCTACCAGGACCCTTGCAAATCGAAGTTTCCTAAGATGTTTAGTATCTTCATCCATCTTTATTGGCCTTCCTACAAGACTGGCAAGTTTACTGATTCCCCTGCTGCTCCATAATGCTAAATTAAGATTCATTAGCCTGATCCAGATAGGGTGTGAATCTAGCATATTGCGCTCCAGTCTTAAGTTTGCTTCCCATCTTTTGATAAAAAGTAATTTCCTGTCCATAAACCATGGTCCATTTTCTATAACTTTTTGACAATCTGATTCCAGTTCAAATTTAACCAAGTAGTATCCATTTTCTCTTGCGAATATGTTCCATCCACCTTCTGGTTTCCATTCCCTTTTGATGTATGCATTAAAATAAATGTAATATGGCCTTTTCCCTACCATATAGATGTATATAGAGTTCTTCCACATGCTCACTGCCTCTGAAAAATCATCATCATCTATCTCACCATAGCCTCCTTTATCGTCTTTAGTCTTTTCATAAAATCGAACATTTTTATCTATACTTTCTTTGCAATCTGTAGCTTTTGTCCAACTTTTAAGTTTTCCATCTGAAACCACTTGAGATCTGAGTGCATCTGCATAGGACGAGCGAGATCTATCTGAGTTAGGGTTAGCCGCCATCTTCTGCTTGCCTTTTCTCCTGACCTCTTGCCAATTATCATCTTCTTCACCTTCTTGAGAAGGGGGATCCGATAATAAGGTCGAATTTTTCGCATTAGGGTTTTGATCCGACGAAAGCGAAGACGAAGACGCAGCCGCCATTGAATTTACTTATATAGTTCAGTTGGTTTGATTTAAGGTGATTATATGAATATTTAAATTATAAATTTAAATGCTTGATTGATAACTTTGTTGATAATATGGTTGATATTATGAATGTTGATATGGTTGATAACTTGGTTGTGATAAATTATAAGAAATCAAATGGTTAAGTAATTAAAAATGGTTAATTAATAAAAAATAAATCCATATGGATGTGTATATGAAGTTATTTAGCCTCTTAATGGTTTTGAAAATATAAAAAAGTTGAAAAGGAATATTATAATAATATAATATTAAGAGATGATTTAAAAGTGCGAGATTTAATATGGAAAATATTGGTTTAAATGTTTGAAAATGGTTTGTAAATAATTTATAAACATTACAATTCAATTTGAAGAAGTTTTGACAAATAATGAATTTGGAGTCAAAAATAGGCGCGTCGCGTAACGTTAGTTCGTGATTTCGCGCCGTAAAAGTTAAATCCTTCTATAGGATTGAATCGGAGTCGGATTTCTTTGCGATAATTTTTTTGAACTCTTATGACTATAATTTTTAAATAAAAGAAAAGGATTTCGTTTAGTAAATTTTAAAATATGAGCAAATCAAGATTTTGATAAAATCGCGCTTTGGCAGTTTGGGGGCCAAAGTAGCAAATGTTCTAAATATATATTTCTAAATTGTTTACAAATATGGAATAAATCTTACAAATCATTTAAAGTGTTTTAAAAGTGGTTTGAGTTGGAAAAATGAACATATGTGAAGTAAAAATGTTGTTTTGATCAAAGAAACTTTCATACACTATTTGCAACACTTTTTCGCAGTAGTTTTATAACTTGTGATATATGATTTTAAACTTAACCATTATTTTTCATATTTTATTGGTTTTTAAAAGAATAATTAACTATTTTAAAAAATGATTTGGAAGTTTTATAAATCATTTCTAAAAATGAAAGGAGTATGCAAAAACTACTAATACATTTGTCCCACATATGAGATCTAGAAAGGTAAAACGAGGTGCGTAAATATGGTTAGGGATGGAGCAACCAGTGCTCTGAACTTACCTGACCTCTATTTTCTCTTTTTAGGCGAGGGGTGGAACAGATTGAAAGGAAAGCCCAGATGCTCTAAAATAATGTTTTCCAATATGAGATTTAAACGAACGATTTGGAAATGTTTTTCCTAAGTAAAAGATGAATTGATTTGGAATTATTCCAAGATTAAAAAGGTTTAAATTTACCAAATGATTTGATAAATGAGGCTTAATGATTCCATATACTGTTAAAAAGATAATGGAATAATTTAAAATAATATATCTTTGAGAAATATTTATGTATGAATAAAAAGGATGAATTAAATTGATTGATGATTGATAATCACATATGAACTTAATATCTTTTTAATTGATGATTGATGCGAAGGAATCGGGGTCGAATGTGAATAATTCCTATCCGAAAACCACTTCGAACCAATGTACACGTTCCAAAGTGAAGATATGTTGAAGATGATGATTATTGAAGACTGGAGATCTTCAGAATGTAGGGATTTCTGTCACGAGTCCCATGGGTTTACCCCACATTATATTTATATGGCAGTGGTGTCTGCATTTTGAAAATCTTCGTTGTATTGAAGACCGAAGATCTTCGTAGCAGAAGGACCGCTTGTTGACATTTTCTGGGTCGCTTATAATTTAGAGATATTTATTAAAAAAGTGGTCCCGTCGTATTTTAAAATCTTTGTAATGCAAGGACTACCTGTGTAGTTAATTCCCCGATATTGCCCCGATATATCCCCAATATATCCTGTAGCGGACTTTTGGGGCAACGATATTCCTATAAAGCGGCCCAATATAGCGGATCCGCTATTATCCCCGATATTGCGACAATAATCCACTATATCCCCAATTTTGTTGCCCCGCTATATCCCCCTTTCCTATAAATAAGCATTTTGCTTGATGTTTTGCTTTTAAGTTTTATGGTAACTTCAAAGTTGATGTAACAATGATATACGCCGTTGGTTATTATAACTAGTTCTAACTTTTTAAGTGTCAACTTTGTTTATCTTTACTTTATTATAACTTGTTTTTCTTGGTGGGAAATAATAAGTCATACTCGTTCCTCTTTCTAATGTAGAATGTTCATAATTCCTCCTTCTAAAGTCGCCCGCTATATCCTGCTATATCCCCGATATATCTTTGCTACAACTTTTCGCACCTCATACGCTATGGAGCAGCAAGGCGCTTTAACTGCACAGAGGACTACTTACTGATCCTAGGGGTGATTCCCAAAGATGTAGTAGGAGGAGTGCCTTCAGTTTCGTTCAGTCCCAGAATGAACTTGTATGGACAAATGTCTGGCATTGCATTTCTAAGATCACAACGTTGACTTTTACAAACGTAATCTGCTTGGTGGCAGAGAAGGCAACTTCTCTTAGCTTAACACCCTTCTCTAAGACGTACGAGCTCAGATATTGTATGTTTGTGGAAGTCAATAGTGATCGAAGGAATGGTAGTGTGGCATTCTAAGTGGAATGTGTTTTGTGAAAGAATAAAGTGTGGCTTTGTGAATATCAAAGTGTGGCTTTTTTAAAATTGAGCATAGCCTCACATCCTGGAGATGACACGGGTAATTATGTAGTCTACAAGACATGTATTTCAAGATATCGGTTGTATGAGTATGGAGAAGTCCAGTGGAATCTAGATCCTCAAGGCATTTATTTTAATATAGTGGCTTGCTTGTGATAAGCATAAGGCTACCAGATATTGGTAGTTAGCAAGTGCAGTTCCAAGTGGCTTGCTTGAGAAAAGCGATAAAGGCACCACAGGAACTATGATTGCTATGTGTGGATTGAAGGAAAAGGACACTAGTTCCCTATCATGTTGGAAATCCAATTCCAATACGAGCTTTACGATTTTAGTTGTATTCCTAAAATAGCTGTAATGCTTTGCAAACATTTCAGTTACCCCTTTGGTATCATATATTCTGTCTAGGTATATTCCGTTTGAATTATTCTGGATATATTACCACAGACTTTCTCCGGGCATTGATACATGTTTTATATATATTTACTTGAAAAATGTTTTCGAAGCCCATGTCATTAAAGATAATATCAAAGTGTTTTCAGTATAAAGTATTTTGGTTATCATAAGATAAAACCCATCCGTATTTATGTGTGGGCATGGTCTTATGAGATACCCTTCTTTTCAAAGGTTTCTAACTAGCATCAATTTTTAAATCGAGTATCTCACGTTGGTTTATCAAGCCTGATTCGGGTATTTTTAATATTCGGGTCAGATCCGAGTAGTTTTAGGTTTTTTTGAGGATGCTTGGAGTTTCTAGAAGAGAGCTGGAGATCTTCATTACGTATGGACGTATTCTATTATCCGCTGCATCTTTTCATTTATTTTTACATTTATAAGGACAAAGGGTTTATAACTGTCCAGGGTAAATACAGGTTAGACTTTGATATAGTATTCAAATTTTTCCACTGAATAAAGATTATATATTGAAATATTATATGTTTTTCCATTCGTGTGAGATTCTATTTTCTGTTCCGTTCTATCCGTTTTTTCTTTTTCCCCTAACAATCGGGCTTCCCGACACTTGGATTTGTGGCATAATGATGTATTAGTGTCGATTTTCGAGGGTTGAAAATCCCTATCATTACAAAAATGAAATGATTTACAAAATGTAATTACTTTATTGGATTTATAACTTGTCCAATACATGGAGAAATCCAACAAATATTGTATCAGATGAATATAGATGTCCATTCTATGACAAAAATGAATATTCATATAATGATTATATACAATCCTTGTCAAACGGGGCCAAAAACTCTCTAAAGGATTTAAAAAAATAAAGCACATTATGCACCAAGTTGTTTATATATTACAGTTACATACACATTATAATTTTTTATTAATTATATAACATATTAGCATTTGAACAATATTTTGTTTATGCTTTAATCTTCTATTAATTATATAATATAATATATAATTTTTTCTTTTTTTATAAAATCTTTTATGTTTTCAAATTTAATGAATTATGAATACAAAACTATATTAAAAAAATTAAACTACAATATACACTAGTTTATCGCATGTCACACATTGTAGCAAACTAGGTTTTATGCATAATTAAGAGTCTAAACTAATAAACGATTATGTAAATAAATTATTATTTTCGACATTTAGAAAACACATACACTAATTTATGCGCACCTACACTAATTAACCCAAGCTTGCCCTAATGCGCATATAAACTAATTAATTAACGCATACACATACACTAAATTATACCTTTTATATTTAAATGATAATAACTGTAATTAGCATTCAATGGAGTATAATAGACAACCAATATGGTATTATAAACAACTAGAATCAGAAATTAACCTTAATTTAGCAAATGGAAAGTAATTAGGGTTAGTAAAAAATGCCCGATTGGAGCGGAATTAATGGTCTAAGCTTGTGGAGAGTAAATAATAATGAATTTGTTGATCGTCGGGGAGGCGTACGAGCGGTGGTGATGGGGAGGTGGTGGAAGGAGGTAGGGTTTTTTGTTGTTTTTGGGGAGTAGAAGGAAATGAAGTAACTTTCGGCCTGGTGGCTGAATATACCCGACGACTTCCGACGACCGTCGATGGCTTCATTTAGTGACAGCTTCTGACGGCTGATAAATATTTTTTATTCTATTTTCAAACTTTTTAAAATAAATTTAATATAAATTAGTTTGTTTGAAAATTAAGTTTGTAGAAAATTGTATAGTTTATATTAGTTATCAATGAATATGGAATAAATATTAATGATTACAACCTCTCTTACTTACCTTTTTATATTAATTTAAAAATTTTAAATTATAGTTATTCACAATGTTTAGAAAATAATTTCATAAAACTATTATGTATTATAACTTTCATCAAAATTTTATAATTGATATACTAAAACTTGCAGAAAATGATTGTTTGTGTTCGATTTTCAATAAAGTTAATTATCAAATATAATTATAAAACAAAAAAGATTATCGACAACGCTAATTTAATTAATCAGAAACTTTCATAAATTTAAATAATTGAATAGAAATATCTTTACAACTTCCTAGTATCTGAATTATTTTATATTTTATCAAATTTCAAATTCATAAAAAATATTATAATAAAGTAATAAGTTTAATTAAATAAAACGAAGGGTCATCGACAACAGTTGGAAGCATGATGATGGAGCCGTTGGAAGCATTCGCCGTAATTTAGATTGTTCCTTTTAGTGTATTGGACTCGATAATTTGTATCATCAACAAAGGCTGTCAAAGAAATCATCACTCAAAACTCATATCATATCCCAGGTGGCTTATAGATGTGAAGGCTCTCGCTGGTCTAATGGAAATACCACTCAAATGACCTGCTAGTCCGCACACCTAGATGTGTTACTAACAACTGCTCGTTGGTAGTGTCCATACCTGGAAAAGGTCATATCAACCATATTTATGGCACACTTAGCATTGGCACTAATAGTCGCTCGCTGCTAAGCATTCTTAGTTGGTGAAAGGTCTCCCCTAAGGTAATTCGACTCCAAGACTTGCACATCAACCCCTCCCCGCACGTGGATAATGATAGTAATACACACATGTTGTTCCGCTACGATCACCTCAAGCCAGAACTTTCCTGCTAGAACAACTCAAATTCTTTAGCTAGGTCCTTATAAAAGCCTACATAAATTTGCCACTGTAGCATGGAACAGTACCTATCCATCATGAATCAGTACTAGTCCATGTACTTAGCCAAATTTAACTCCACTCTTCATTCCAAAATTGACCATCTTGACGGATTGTTATCAATCCATCATGGACCGGTCTGATCCACACACTTAGCCAAAAATCTTCATTTTTGCCTTGTGATCCACCTCACATGCCTTCAATCCTAAAAAATGCTAAGCCTTCACTTGGCATGGATTAGGATCGATTCGTCACCTAGAAAAATTTGGCTAATTATTTTATGGCTCCACTCTAGCTATCGATCTATCTCTGATTTCTTTGCTCTAATGATCATGCAAACTTCAAACAACATTGATTAGCTCCATCTCTTTGCCAATCCATAGGTCATTCTATGATACGAGCTCCATTCTCTTATGCAAAGGTCTACTCCCTAGAATCCGCTCCATGCGCACTAAAGAATGCTCCGTCCATGTAGTTAACTCTTCTCATCCCAATCCATCAATTTCCATGTAACTGTTCATTTGAACATACATGAAAACACAACATACAACAATCATCATCATAGCAAGCCAAAAAAATTATAAAAGCATTACATTACACACTTAATATGCATATCTTAGCCTATATCATCCAATCATGTGATTTAAATCATTTAAAATCACCTAAATATGAAATTTGTTTTAAAATTAGGCAAATATAAAAATAGATTTTTTAACTTTATAAATGGATCCAAATACTTTTAAACATATATAACATATAAGAGGTCATAAACCACTCACATATCGATGTAAAAATGATATAATAAGTCAAATCAATGCAAATTCGAATCCAAACAGCAAAATAAACGAATCCTCTTATCCTAAATGATCATCATCATGATCTCTGCCGGTTTTCTTAAACTAGCTTTTCTTAATCTCTTGATTTTAGCCCAAAATAGTAATTTTTTGAACTAGGAGAGTTTTAGGAAGATAGAATAAAGTTATGGTAGCTACTATAACCCTAGGTTTAACACAATTTCAAAATTGACACATCAGACCTGAAATTGGGCTTTTAGGCCTTAACTATAAATCTATCTAAGTTTAAAAATGTGATATCTCTCAGATGTATGGGCCAGATTATGACCATTCTATGGAAAGGATACTATCAAATCTTTCATTTAGAACAAAAATCAGGTCCAAATTCGACTCCTATCAAAAGTTATGGTCTTTAAAAAAATTTCGAGTTGAAAATACTTACATTTTACTCTAAAGTCCAAAAATATAAAATTATTATATTACCCAAAGTTTAAGTGCCTAAAATTTTAGCTTATTATAAAGTCGTTTCGTTCTATAAATAATTGTTCACATACATACCAATATGTAAAAGTGTGGGTAATTACATTATCCTTTTTAAGAATTTCGCCCCCAAAATTCCAATTGTCAAGCAAGCACAACCAAAGAAAACAATCAAATAAGCCTACATAGTACAAAAGCACAATAATCAGTCTATATTACCATACTATCTTGCATATAATTCTAGCAACCAAATAGAATGCCGAATGTTATAGCAAACGCGATTAACGTAATCTTGCCAAGTAAAGAACTCCAAATAAGCGGTCCTCATGCTCTCATCGGTCTCCCAAGTGCTACCACCTTTGCTCCAATAAACCCTCACAAGCTTTACAGTCTCCTTCCTATGCTGCTTTGTACTCACCTTCACTATACAAATATATAGGACTATGAAGTCTTGTTGCTTAAAGTTCAACTTCTAAGTCAATAAGTTTATCTGACTATCACGTTTAAGTCATGCACAAATTTTTAAAGATGTAAACGTGCAAAACATTATGGACACCCACCGTCTTCTCAGGTAAGTCAATTCTGTAAAGAAGTTCATTAGGACTTCATAATGATTTTTATGTCATTAACACACCTCACCAAGAAGAATTAAGTTTTCTGTAACGACCTAGAATTTCTGTCATTTGAAATTTAGATATTTAATTGATTTTAAATATTAACAAGTGAAATTTGTAAGCTGAATAAATTTAATTTCGAATATAGAGATTTAATTGGATAATTAAATCGACAATTTAATATTTGAAATGATAGAAATAATTGGAATTTGGGGTTAATGTAATAAAAAATGATTTATAAAGTTATATTAAATCATATTGGAGTTAGAATGAGGTTTGTGAACTTTTAAAATTGAATTAAAAGTTAATTTGTGAAAATTGAATATTTTAATATTTAATTGACGAGTGAAAATAGTCATTTTTCAAACAGTCTCGGATTTCGTCGAAACTAAATTCATCGGATCCGTAATGTGAAATTATTGTAAAGTTTCAAATTTCGTGTCAATCGAATTTACGGTTTGTCCGGGGCAAGCTGAAACGTATAGAAATCGTTTTAATCGATTTAATTTTAAATTTGATCGTTTAATTCCGTAACTCGCACATATAACCGAATTAGCTCCCGAAACACGTTCCATTATGTCCGGAACATGGGTAAAACCTTAGAAACGCCAGTCGGCACGTTTGATTTCGAGTTTGAAAATTTTCGAGATGAATAGTGTTTTGCAATTTTATATAAAAGGACCTCATCATTCACATTTTATCACAAAACCCTAACCAGGTTGTAGCCGCCACCATCCCTTTCAATGGCCGATATACTCTCTCCTTTCCCTCGTTTTTTCTCTTCGTCCATGAAGTTTTAGCCAAAACCTCCAACTAGCAAATTGTAGAGCTCTTCGAGCTCGTTCTATCCAACGGTGGATCTTGCTTAAAACCATCGTTTGGAGCCAAATTTCTGCCACAATCATCTTCGTTTTGTGCATGTTTTTCAACCTAGGGGGGGACCGAGTTCGACGTGGGTAAAGGCGGTGATGGAGTCGATTTCGGGCTTCGAAACGGCGTAGGTTGATTGACGTATAGTCGTCGATGGGAGGGTGCGAAATTCATTGTTGAACGGCGGCAATGGGTTAAGGTGCGTACGTGATTTTCACAAAGGAGGAGGAAGGAGATCACGGCCAGATTTTCGTCAAGCAAAACGAACGGCCTAGATCAAGTAGGGTTTGAAAATAAAGATAAAATTGTAAATTTTTATATATATATTAAAATTTGTATAAACTTTGAAAAATCATATCTTTCTGATACGAGGTCCGTTTCGCACGAAACGAATTGCGTTGGGTCCGTATTGACGAGAACTACGCAATGGAACTGGATTGGAGTCGATTGGAGCCAGTGAAAATTTTGAGTAAAATTAAACGTGCGTTTAATTTTATTTGAAACAAAACACTGCAACTATTTTGGAATCAAGGTGAGAACTTCTCACTCAATCGAATTTGTTTCGATTTAAATTTTAAATAGTTAAATTTAAAATTGCTTGATTGTGTGAATTGAATGATGGTTGTTATCTATTGTATTGAATAGACCCTATACGCCGCATATTAAGCGGAGGTTATTATATTAAACACATATACCGCGATAATTCCACCGTGAAGTGGAATTGGTATTATATATGTATTTGGAGTTGATTTCCCACATTATATAGCGGATGAGACCCTATTGCGCAGCATAATAGCGGATAGTATTTTATAAATCCCATATACCGCGATATTCCACCTCGAAGTGGAATTGGTATTGTGCTAACATCTGTGGATGCAGGAAAACAGGTTGGAGGGATCCAACTGGATTCCTCAAACATTTGAATTATTTCATATGTTGTGTGTTGATTTATTTATAATCTATGTGTGATTATATTGTGATTGAAATCGTGGAAGGCTATAATTTAGCCGAATATATTTTTGGTATCGTTGGATACTGAAAATAAATAAAAATTGGATTTTTAAAATTCAAGTTGAAAATTTATCAAAAAATTTATTTTTTGAGAATTGGAAATTAAAAAGGAGTTTTAAAAAGATAAAAATCTTATTTTTGAACTATATTGAATTAAAATTCAATTTTTGGGAAAAAAGGCTTAATAAATGGATTTCGGGAAATATTATTTATAAGCTGAAGAATTTATTTAAATTTGGATTTTTAAATAGATTTGAAGGGATAAAAACAATTATTTAAAAAAAAGAAACAAATCTTTTGGAAATATTTGGAAATTTATTTGGTGTCTTGAAATGAATTTGGGAAATCAATATGGAATTTGATTTGGTGTTTTGAAATCAATTTGAAATTAATTGATTATTAATTTACTATAACTAGTAAAATTGATTTATAGAAATTTATCTGATTTAAATTAATCAGATAATTAAATTGATCCTATCTATGAATGTTTGGATTATATTGGATGTTGAATTGTTTGACATCTCTGATATGTGGTGCTTTGTGATATATCCTATTCTGTGTTGTGATCTGTAAATTGTTTATCTGTGATATGAATATATGTGATTTGGGAATGAAAGATAAGCATTATAGTTTATACCGCTTATCAATTATACTGTTATATTTGATCTATGATGATTGAATGTTGTTGCACTATTGTGTTAAACCCGTGGACTACACAATACACACACCAATGTGGATTTCACGTGGAAATCGGTTAAGTCACAGATTTTTATCAATTTTGAAAATTGAATTCTTGAATCAAAAAAAGGTTTTGTTATTGGAATTGAAAGTTTTTGAAAGTGAGTTTCAAAAATAAGAGTTATTTTAAATAACTTAATAGAATTGGAATTTGAATCATTTGATTTAAATTTTGAATTCAATACTTGAAATTGAATTCAATGAATTGGGAATTATGGTCTAAAGGATTTTACAAGTGTAAAAGATGTTTATATGGGTTTTAACCATTTGAAATATGGTTTTGGAAATTTAAATTTAAATTCAAGTTTCATACTTGGATGGCTTTAACCTGTGTAATTGTAACCAGTTTTTCCCAAAACAAAAACTATCCGTTTTCAAATAATAATAGCTTTCATAAAGTGAAAAGATTTTCAATTTGTATCAAAACATTTCAAGTTGAAATGAAATTGTGAATAGTTTGGGAAAACTATGAATTAACCTTTATGACGATGATTAAATCTTGTTTTGAAATCAAAGAAGATTTTAAAAGGTGTATCTTTTATATTATAAAAGACTTGAATTGTGAATAGTTTTGAAAGCTATAAATTTAATCTTGATTTAAAGATTTAATGGGTTAATCAAATTGAAATGGAAATTGATTTGGGAATCTGTGAATGAATCTTTGTGAAACTGGGTAAACTTTGTGAAGTAAATCTTTTTGTTTAAAGATTTAAAATGGTAATTTGTTTAAACCATTTAAAGGAAAGGATTTGGGTAATAAGTTGTGACTTAATTGAAATCCCTATATCCATATGTTTTAAATATTGTGCTCACTATTCGGTTTAGCTGGGAAAGGACCTTTGTGTCATATAACCCATTCCGAATAAGTGATATGACGGTATGGATAACATTTGAAGACCGGTGGTGAAGACCGGGTATTTGTGAAAATGATAGGATGACCTATCGATTGTCTCTGCATCGTTAGCTACGGTATAGAGATTTCCTTTGTGATGGGAAGTTCGATCGGGATTGTATATACCCGGATTGCAAGGGCTTCTTCGGAAGTGCCTTCGGTTCTGTTCGAACCTGGAACAGACTTGTATGGTTACATGTCTGACATTACATTTTGAGATATAAAGCTGATTTCTTTCAAATACATTTCTGTTTGGTGGCGGAGAATTTATTCTCTTACCTTAACACCCTTCTTTGAGACGTACGAGCTCAGAGGTTATGTAGTTGAAAGTTATCAGTGATATACTCCCAATTTGGTAGTGTGTCATGCTGAGTGTTGCTCTGTGATGATTATTTATTGATCATTTGTTGATCAAAGCGTGGCTTTGTGAAAAAGCATAGCTTTGTGGACGAGACCTCTTTGGTCCTCACAACCCGGATGGTCAATACAGGAATATGCGGCAAGGTTATGAGGGTCGCTCCCTTTAGGGTATGTCATTTCATTTTGGAAAAGGGTGGTATCAGGTATGGAGCCCTGGTATTTAACCTATGTGGTTGCTCCAATCTCATTTACTCTGTGTGATTGTTGCTTTGTGATCGAGGCGCCTCGGATAAAGGTCCCAAAGGACCGGGGGGTGGCATATTCGTCTAGTAGTTACCCAGTGTAAGGGGTAACCCGGTCTTGTGTTGGCAGAGAGCTAGTTAGTTCTCGGGACGTCCCGCCAGAGGCGATCCCATGTGGCAGTAGGAAGTTCCTTAGCCTGACCATTTGTTGGAAAATCCAATTTCCAATACGAACCTTGTACGGTTTTAGTTGTAGAACCTTCTATTTAACATAGCAGCTATAACAGGCATAATATAATGGTACCTATGCTGGCTAAGATTAATTTTGTATTTTCGAAATTTTTTCTGCACTATGCACTAGTAATAATATCAAAAATGATTTGTTTTGCGTAGTAAGCATGTTTGACTATCATAAGGAGAAATCTCCTCCAATTCTGCATTTGCATTGTGTGTGTGGCGGGAGGCCTTATGGTAGTTTCATTTTCCAAAAGCATTGCGGATGTCTTTTACTTCCTTTGTTGTTGTTTTAAAGATAATAACTGTTTTAAGTTCTCACACCAGTCCCATGACTGACCTGGAGTTTATTGTTTCCTTCCTAAACTCTGGGTGCCCACCAATTTCCACACGGGCAGTCTAGAGTCAGGTTATCTGGTCATTTTGGATTCAGGAGATGCTGTGGAGCTCAGTGGCGAGCTGGATGGCGAGACGTATCACTTGAATATGATATTATTTATTCCGCTGTGTATTCTGTATGAGGACAAGTTTATATAACTGTCCAGTGTTGTGTTGTATATTGTTGTGTAAACTCTGATGATGATGTAATGTATAAACTGATATAGTTCTTTGATTTAAAGATTATTCATTTATCTATTATATGTTGTTCCGCTGCGATATGTGAGATTATGATATTGTTTCTGTTTCTGTGTTTTTCTGTTCTCTTTTTATTCTGTCTTCTTCTACCTTTTCTTTTTAACAATAACAATTCGATTTTCCGGCATTCGATTGCTCGGCAGTTGATATAGTGGACGTATTAATGTCGACTTTCGAGCGTCGAAAATTCCGATTCGTTACATGTGGTATCAGAGCATTTGGTTAAGCGACAACCTTGGCTCTGTTGGGTGTTACTCATTAGAGATAGAGTCAGTAGTACTCTATAATGAGTGTGAGTGTAATAATAGATATGAGCGCGTATTTGTTAGTGAATATGAAATTGTTTTGTATTGTGTTGACTTATCGGTTGATTGTTTATAGATTCTGGTCGGTGCAGTCCAGCTAACTGTAATCGATAGGGGTTTCTAAACTCTTAAACAAGATGAACCGACACAGTATCATTCTAAATTGGGTAAATGAAATAATTTTACCTCGATTATATTTTATATATAAAGAAATATTTTTTCTGAATTATTAAAGTGTATATAAATTGATTGTTTGGTTGTTGAAAATGTAAGAATATATATGAGTTAATAAAAGTTGTTTGAATAATCTAAATAAAAACAACAATTGTAAAAGAATGAAGTATATAAGCAAATGAATAATAAGTATGGAATTATAATTAAAATGATTTACAATTGTGAAATAATCTTGTATAAGTAAAGTAAAATAATAAAATTATATGAGAAAAAGATTTATAAATGTGATTTATAAATAAAAGGAAATTTTAAAAGAATTTAAAGCACTGGATTCACTACTGTTGCTGGGAAATAATAAGGGTGATGACTGTAGCATCATCAGTATCATTTTCGAGTTTCTGTGTGATGGATTTGCTACCATAATAAAATGAAAAATTGAAATGTTGTTGTGATAAACAAATTTGAAATTAAAAATCCAAGTTGTAATTGATAATTATAAGTGAAATGAGTTTTATACTTATAATATGATTTGAAAGTTTAAATATATAAGTTGTATAACTTATAGAATGGGTAAAGGTAAGTGAAACCAATTATTAAAGTGGTTAAACAATTTTGTTAAGCAAAATGAGATATGAATTTGAATAAGTGATGAAAATTTGACTTTGGTGAAAGTTAAATAGAATTTACTTTAGTATTGGAATCTAAATTGGATTTATAAGTGGAAATTTAAGTTAAGTTAAACAAGTGATGTTTGAAATGGAATATAACTTAAGTGATGTTGAATGGAAGCCAATTTAATATTAAACCAATTGGAAAATTAAAAAGTGCTAAACCAAATTGAATACAAACGTAGTGAATTAATAAATCTGGTTGTGTTGAATATACATTGGTTGTTATATGATTATTAGTTGATTGTATATAATTCATTAAGTGTTAATGAAATTGAATTAGTAAAATTGAAAGCTATGTGATGGAATTTGAATTGGAAGTGAACTAACTTGAATTTAAATTAGTGAATGTAAACTAATTGAAAATGAATAATTGAATGTCGTTGTATATAAATTGGTTGTAAACAATTACAAGTGATGTCGAAATTATATAAGTTGCTTATAAACCTTGTTTAGTATGCATTTCTTTTAATATGCATGTGCTGTAGTTGTTTAAAAGAGTAAATTGTTAATAACTTTATATATATGTCACTTACATATTTAAATTGAGTAAGTACAGGTACCGGGGCTACCGTTTGGCGGGATTTGGTTGCGCTAAAATGCTTAATAAATAACTGCTTTGCTTAAAAATGCTAAAAGGGTACGGCTACACAATAAAAATAGGAAATATAAACTGTTTTTCTGTTTTCCGACCGCGTGGGTCGATGTATATATATTTATATCTATTGTGAAATTGTGAAAGCTCCTCCGTACAAAGGAGACTCTGCCAAAAATTTTCGTAAATTTTGGGAGTTAGAAATTTTTTGAACTTTTGGAAAATTTTTGTTAACGGAAAGTCGTTTTCCCAAATTGTAATAAAATGTAGGGATTGAACTAGAAAATGGAATCCATTGTTTTGGTTGAAGTTAAAGGTTTTGGAAAAGGTGAATATAAAATTTTCACTAAGTGGATTTTTGAAAAGTTAATGGATTTGGGCATTTTTCTTACTTGGCAATTTCGAGGACGAAATTCTTTTAAGGGGGAAGATTGTAACAACCCAGAATTTCTGTCATTTGAAATTCAGATATTTAATTGATTTTAAATATTAACAAGTGAAATTTGTAAGCTGAATAAATTTAATTTCGAATATAGAGATTTAATTGGATAATTAAATCGACAATTTAATATTTGAAATCATAGAAATAATTGGAATTTGGGGTTAATGTGATAAAAAATGATTTATAAAGTTATATTAAATCATATTGGAGTTAGAATGAGGTTTGTGAACTTTTAAAATTGAATTAAAAGTTAATTTGTGAAAATTGAATATTTTAATATTTAATTGACGAGTGAAAATAGTCATTTTTCAAACAGTCTCGGATTTCGACGAAACTAGTTTCATCGGATCCGTAATGTGAAATTATTGTAAAATTACAACTTTCGTATCAATCAGATTTACGGTTTGTCCGGGGCAAGCTGAAACGCATAGAAATCGTTTTAATCGATTTAATTTTAAATTTGATCGTTTAATTCCGTAACTCACACATATTACCGAATTAGCTCCCGAAACACGTTCCATTGTGTCCGGAACGCGGGTAAAACCTTAGAAATGCCAGTCGGCACGTTTGATTTCGAGTTCGAAAATTTTCGAGATGAATAGTGTTTTGCAATTTTGTATAAAAGGACCTCATCATTCACATTTTATCACAAAACCCTAACCAGGTTGTAGCCACCACCATCACTTTCAATGGCCGATATACTCTCTCCTTTCCCTCGTTTTTTCTCTTCATCCATGAAGTTTTAGCCAAAACCTCCAACTAGCAAATTGTAGAGCTCTTCGAGCTCGTTCTATCCAACGGTGGATCTTGCTTAAAACCATCGTTTGGAGCCAAATTTCTGCCGCAATCATCTTCTTTTTGTGCATGTTTTTCAACCTAGGGGGGGAATGAGTTCGACGTGGGTAAAGGCGGTGATGGAGTCGAGTACGGGCTTCGAAACGGCGTAGGTTGATTGACGTATAGTCGTCGATAGGAGGGTGCGAAATTCATTGTTGAACGGTGGCAATGGGCTAAGGTGCGTATGTGATTTTCACGAAGGAGAAGGAAGGAGATCATGACCAGATTTTCATCAAGCAAAACGAACGGCCTAGATCAAGTAGGATTTGAAAATACAGATAAAATTGTAAATTTATATATATTAAAATTCGTATAAACTTTGAAAAATCATATCTTTTTGATACGAGGTCCGTTTCGCACGAAACGAATTGCGTTGGGTCCGTATTGACGAGCACTACGCAATGGAACTGGATTGGAGTCGATTGGAGCCAGTGAAAATTTTGAGTAAAATTAAACGTGCGTTTAATTTTATTTGAAACAAAACACTGCAACTATTTTGGAAGCAAGGTGAGAACTTCTCACTCAATCGAATTTGTTTTGATTTAAATTTTAAATAGTTAAATTTAAAATTGCTTGATTGTGTGAATTGAATGATGGTTGTTATCTATTGTATTGAATAGACCCTATACGCCGCATATTAAGCGGAGGTTATTATATTAAACACATATACCGCGATAATTCCACCGTGAAGTGGAATTGGTATTATATATGTATTTGGAGTTGATTTCCCGCATTATATAGCGGATGAGACCCTATTGCGCCGCATAATAGCGGATAGTATTTTATAAATCCCATATACCGCGATATTCCACCTCGAAGTGGAATTGGTATTGTGCTAACATCTGTGGATGCAGGGAAACAGGTTGGAGGGATCCAACTGGATTCCTCAAACATTTGAATTATTTCATATGTTGTGTGTTGATTTATTTATAATCTGTGTGTGATTATATTGTGATTGAAATCGTGGAAGGCTATAATTTAGCCGAATATATTTTTGGTATCGTTGGATACCGAAAATAAATAAAAATTGGATTTTTAAAATTCAAGTTGAAAATTTATCGAAAAATTTATTTTTTGAGAATTGGAAATTAAAAAGGAGTTTTAAAAAGATAAAAATCTTATTTTTGAACTATATTGAATTAAAATTCAATTTTTGGGAAAAAAGGCTTAATAAATGGATTTCGGGAAATATTATTTATAAGCTGAAGAATTTATTTAAATTTGGATTTTTAAATAGATTTGAAGGGATAAAAACAATTATTTTAAAAAAAGAAACAAATCTTTTGGAAATATTTGGAAATTTATTTGGTGTCTTGAAATGAATTTGGGAAATCAATATGGAATTTGATTTGGTGTTTTGAAATCAATTTGAAATTAATTGATTATTAATTTACTATAACTAGTAAAATTGATTTATAGAAATTTATCTGATTTAAATTAATCAGATAATTAAATTGATCCTATCTATGAATGTTTGGATTATATTGGATGTTGAATTGTTTGACATCTCTGATATGTGGTGCTTTGTGATATATCCTGTTCTATGTTGTGATCTGTAAATTGTTTATCTGTGATATGAATTTATGTGATTTGTGAATGAAAGATAAGCATTATAGTTTATACCGCTTATCAATTATACTGTTATATTTGATCTATGATGATTGAATGTTGTTGCACTATTGTGTTAAACCCGTGGACTACACAATACACACACCAATGTGGATTTCACGTGGAAATCGGTTAAGTCAAAGATTTTGAAAATTGAATTCTTGAATCTAAAAAAGGTTTTGGAATTGGAATTGAAAGTTTTTGAAAGTGAGTTTCAAAAATAAGAGTTATTTTAAATAACTTAATAGAATTGGAATTTGAATCATTTGATTTAAATTTTGAATTCAATACTTGAAATTGAATTCAATGAATTGGGAATTACGGTCTAAAGGATTTTACAAGTGTAAAAGGTGTTTATATGGGTTTTAACCATTTGAAATATGGTTTTGGAAATTTAAATTTAATTCAAGTTTCATACTTGGATGGCTTTAACTTGTGTAATTGTAAGCAGTTTTTCCCAAAACGAAAACTATCCGTTTTCAGATAATAGTAGCTTTCATAAAGTGAAAAGATTTCCAATTTGTATCGAAACATTTCAAGTTGAAATGAAATTGTGAATAGTTTGGGAAAACTATGAATTAACCTTTGTGACGATGATTAAATCTTGTTTTGAAATCAAAGAAGATTTTAAAAGGTGTATCTTTTATATTATAAAGGACTTGAATTGTGAATAGTTTTGAAAGCTATAAATTAAATCTTGATTTAAAGATTTAATGGGTTAATCAAATTGAAATGGAAATTGATTTGGGAATCTGTGAATGAATCTTTGTGAAACTGGGTAAACTTTGTGAAGTAAATCTTTTTGTTTAAAGATTTAAAATGGTAATTTGTTTAAACCATTTAAAGGAAAGGATTTGGGTAATAAGTTGTGACTTAATTGAAATCCCTATATCCATATGTTTTAAATATTGTGCTCACTATTCGGTTTAGCTGGGAAAGGACCTTTGTGTCATATAACCCATTCCGAATAAGTGATATGACGGTATGGATAACATTTGAAGACCGGTGGTGAAGACCGGGTATTTGTGAAAATGATAGGATGACCTATCGATTGTCTCTGCATCGTTAGCTACGGTATAGAGATTTCCTTTGTGATGGGAAGTTCGATCGGGATTGTATATACCCGGATTGCAAGGGCTTCTTCGGAAGTGCCTTCGGTTCTGTTCGAACCTGGAACAGACTTGTATGGTTACATGTCTGACATTACATTTTGAGATATAAAGCTGATTTCTTTCAAATACATTTCTGTTTGGTGGCGGAGAATTTATTCTCTTACCTTAACACCCTTCTTTGAGACGTACGAGCTCAGAGGTTATGTAGTTGAAAGTTATCAGTGATATACTCCCAATTTGGTAGTGTGTCATGCTGAGTGTTGCTATGTGATGATTATTTATTGATCATTTGTTGATCAAAGCGTGGCTTTGTGAAAAAGCATAGCTTTGTGGACGAGACCTCTTTGGTCCTCACAACCCGGAAATGGTCAATACAGGAATATGCGGCAAGGTTATGAGTGTCGCTCCCTTTAGGGTATGTCATTTCCTTCTGGAAAAGGGTGGTATCAGGTATGGAGCCCTGGTATTTAACCTATGTGGTTGCTCCAATCTCATTTACTCTGTGTGATTGTTGCTTTGTGATCGAGGCGCCTCGGATAAAGGTCCCAAAGGACCGAGGGGTGGCATATTCGTGTAGTAGTTACCCAGTGTAAGGGGTAACTCGGCCTTGTGTTGGCAGAGAGCTAGTTAGTTCTCGGGACGTCCCGCCAGAGGCGATCCCATGTGGCAGTAGGAAGTTCCTTAGCCTGACCATTTGTTGGAAAATCCAATTTCCAATACGAACCTTGTACGGTTTTAGTTGTAGAACCTTCTATTTAACATAGCAGCTATAACATGCATAATATAATGGTACCCATGCTGGCTAAGATTAATATTGTATTTTCAAAATATTTTCTGCACTATGCACTAGTAATAATATCAAAAATGATTTGTTTTGCGTAGTAAGCATGTTTGACTATCATAATGAGAAATCTCCTCCAATTCTGCGTTTGCATTGTGTGTGTGGCAGGAGGCCTTATGGTAGTTTCATTTTCCAAAAGCATTGCGGATGTCTTTTACTTCCTTTGTTGTTGTTTTAAAGATAATAACTGTTTTAAGTTCTCACACCAGTCCCATGACTGACCTGGAGTTTATTTTTTTCTTCCTAAACTCTGGGTGCCCACCAATTTCCACACGGGCAGTCTAGGGTCAGGTTATCAGGTCATTCTAGATTCAGAAGATGCTGTGGAGCTCAGTGGCGAGCTGGATGGCGAGACGTATCACTTGTATATGATATTATTTATTCCGCTGTGTATTCTGTATGAGGACAAGTTTATATAACTGTCCAGTGTTGTGTTGTATATTGTTGTGTAAACTCTGATGATGATGTAATGTATAAACTGATATAGTTCTTTGATTTAAAGATTATTCATTTATCTATTATATGTTGTTTCGCTGCGATATGTGAGATTATGATATTGTTTCTGTTTCTGTTCTCATTTTCTTCTGTCTTCTTCTATCTCTTCTTTTTAACCATAACAATTCGGTTTTCCGGCATTCGATTGCTCGGCAGTTGATACAGTGGACGTATTAATGTCGACTTTCGAGCATCAAAAATTCTGATTCGTTACATTTTCTTATGGAACCTGAAATGTGATCATGCTTTTATTAAGTTAAAGGAATTGTTTATCGATCATATGTCCCTAGAGTGTTAGTTGTTTTAACATTGTTGGAAGAGATAGATGATTCAGACTACTTGTTGATAAGTGTCGTTGATTCGACTTTTCGATTAACGTTACGGCACACATGTTGCTTTTGGCTTGAGAAGTTATAAGGTACCAAGCGAGTAAGTTGTCGTCTAACAGTATACATTCTATGGAGATATTTCTAATACACGAGTTGTCGTTGCAACTGCAAGTACGTTGTTTGGGCTGAAGTGACATGAGTTCCATATTATATTCACTAGGCTAGGACATTACCTATTTTAGATGTTCCTACAGGAGTTTTTGGTATGACATTATTTAAGTAATAAACAATATGTGAGCCAGATTAATATGGCAAGACATCCATCTTGATTTGTCTTGACTATAAAATAATTGCAGTAAAATGATGAGAAGTTTTGTTTGGGGAAAATCCTATTAATAAGGTTGCATTAATAATGGTAGAAAAATTGGAAGTTCAAATTGTAAAAGATATCCTAGATGAAGTTATATATAAGACTACACAAGGAATTACTTATTCACGAATTTGAATTTTTATTAAGAAAAGGATATTACAGTTTGCAATGCATCGAGGATTCAAGAACGAACTTTATGGAAAATGAAATTTAAAAGATTTTCGTATGATTTTGATAAGAGGATAATTTAATTTCTTTCAATCATCCCTTGGATTAGTATGAGACTATTTATTAAACAAAGCTAACATGAAGTACCGACTTAAGGGTACATAGTATGTGTTGCATAATAGTTGCACGTACATGACCTAACCGATTACCTTTAATGCTAAAACAATTTTAGTTAAGATTTCACTTAAATTTAGGACTCCACTTAGACTTATGATTTAGGTTACTATGATTGAATGGATTAATTAATAAGGTTTCCTTACTTGAATGCCTTAATGATTACTGCTTGTATGCTATATAACTTAGGATAAAAATTCTTACAGACCGAAAATATGATACCTTGGTATCATAATCGTTGGAGGATTAGAGAATCAAAATTATAACTGAAATGATATGGTCTAAATTGAATCGAAATTAGAAAAGAAGCTTTTATTTTCACCAATTTAAGAGATAACCAGATTTTGACATCCTTAAGTAAAACGGAAGAATAGTAAGAGATTCAAGTAATTTAACGCTAGATGAGACGCCGTCCACTTTTGAGTAGACTTACCTCAGTATCTAGAAGATGCATGTCAATATACTACTGGGGTGATTTAAGGTATTGTGTCTGTAATTTGAGGGTTGCATAAGGCTACTCTGTTAGGGCATACTTGTGCTCAAGTTATCAACATGCTACACGTCGACATCATATTATCTAAGTTAGTAACAAAGATTGCAGATGTTTACTTATGCACATGCATTTATAGTTTTTTGGATCAAGACTTCATAACAATAGTAAAGTTGATAGTTTAAGGTTCGAAGAACGATCCAGTCGAGAGTACTTGGGAGCCCAAGGTGAAAATCTGAGCTACCTCTCCATTGCTATTATCAGGTAAATTTCTGTTTAGGTTAGTATAATTACATTCGTACATAGTATTTAGTATGGTAGGAGTATATGGTTGTTGATGTCGGCTGCATGAGCAAGTTGCATTTTTCGTCTCTTGAAATTTCAAGAACCAAATTCTTTTAAAATGGGGAGGAGGTGTGGTGGAGGGAGGGGGAGGGGGGAGGAAGGGAATGTAACATCTTGTATTTTTAATAAAAATAAATAAATAATTAAAAATAAATAATTAATTAAAAATGACATTTTAAATAATTTTAAAAAGGTTAAAAAAACTGAATTTTTACAAATGAAAGAATTTAGGAAATTTGACCATTTCATTGCATTAAGTTTCTAGCCTATATATATATATAGACACATAAACACATATATACATATTTGACGTCAGAAGAGAACACTGCATGAGGGATATATTGACCGTTTACCACAGCGTGCATACCAGATTTAGCGCCTATTTTGAAATTAATTTTAAGAATAAATCGAAAACTTATTTATTAAGTAATTAATTGAATTTATGCGATTATTTTAGAAAGGCACAATGGTTTTATGTGCATAAAAAGAAAATAAGGAAAGGTATACATTCACAAATCTGAAATTGCTTTAAGAGAAAGCATTAATATGAAATTATTATTGTGATTAATGAAAGGATATGTTATGTATATTAGAAAGAGAAGATAACAATATATTTGTAAAAAGATTGCATTTAATGGAAGAAATGTTACAAATATTAGAAAGGAAATGCAAAAATATATTTATAAAAAAGAACGCATTTAATGAAAGAAACGTCACGTATATTAGAAACGGAATGTCAAAATATATTTATGAAAATAATGTTGCATTTAATGTTACACATTTTTAAAAGTCAAGATAATAATACATGCATGGAAGGAAAGCGTTATTTTAAAACATAGAGTGAGGTTCCCAGTTAATGGAAATATATATATATATATATATGTATGTATGTATATATGTATGTATGTATGTATGTATGTATGTATGTACATACATACATACATACATACATACATTTGCTTATACATACCAGTAAATGGTATTAATTGATTTTAATTATAATAAATGGTATTCACTCAAATCATAATTAATGGCGTTAACTGGGAGAATATAAACGTTATTTTCTTTGAGGAAATAAAAGAAAAGGACTTTTGCATATATATACGGATAAGTTATATATAAATAAACATATAGTTTTTCCTAGTCATATACTTCATCTATAAATATAAAGCCCTAACTGCCCTACTTTTCAATCTAACACTAGCCGCCGTCGCCTCCTCATTCCTATACATTCTTTTTCTTATTCATCTTCCTCCCCAAAAGCTCCACTGCCTTAACTCTCTTCTCCAAATTCTAAAATTAAAAAAAGCAAAATTAAATCAAATAAGAGAGAGAATCAAATAATCTAAGAGCAAAAAGATTTGAATTGAAAGGAGGAACAAATTAACAAAGAAAAGAAGCAGTGAATTGAAATCAAAGTAGATGAGAGATTCCTTCGAGGTGAGTGAATTGATTACGGTGTTATGATGACTCATAAGTAATTGATTTCCCTTAATATTCTGCCTAAATAAAAATACCAAGTTTTGAATTTGGAAGAACACTTTTTAACCTAGAATTTACTTAATTTACAATTTCAACTATAAACAAAAGTAATAGTAATGATGGGAAAACCTAATCGTTAATTTAATAAGAATAATTATTGAAAAAGTGGAAAGGATAAAGAATGAAATTCTTATAAAATTCTATGAAGACAAATGTTTATAAATAAAGTTTGGTTTGAATGGATAAACGAAGTAATCAAATATTTCTTTTATCTTACTTTGAATTTATTATATAACTTGGAATATATATATATATATATATATTTGAAGGTATATAGGTTGTTTATTTAAAAGTTATATATATGGATAATTATTGGAATCAACTAATTGAATTCGCATAAACAAAAACACAAAATACAATTAAGGTGAACCTTAAGTCTACTACAATCAAAACCAAGAAGAAGAGGAACGAAAAAATTAAATAGAATAATTTTTTTTATAAAATATAAAAACACTAAAATTGACATTTGAAGAAGAAATATGACGTCTGATTTAAGATTCAAATGTCTGAATTTCAGATAACTTAACCCGAAAGCAATTATGTTGAATTCGACTCGTTTACACGTTTGGAACATTTTTTAGATGTCTAGTATTGGAATCAGACATTTGAGAAAGGGAGTTAGATGTCTGAGAAAGGAGTTAGATGTTATAATGTTTGGAAAACTATTTTTTGTAAAGTGGGAAAAACGTCCAAAGTAGATTTTTAGATGTCTGAATTCTTTCAAAGCTTAGATTGAATTTAGACCCGTTGACATGCCAAGTTAGGCGAATAGGGGGACTTGTCCGCACTTTCACGACCATTAGGAGTTCGCATAGCTTCATGAAGCAGGTGTGACAGGGAGAATCAGTTGTACACTTGATGACGTACCTAGGTTCACACTTCATGGTTGGCGTAACGTGGAACTTGACAAGACGTGTGATAACGGGGCAACTAGAAGCTCTTGGTGTTATTGGGGCACACCCGATCACATGTTAAACATGTAGAAATAGAGGAAGGGAGATTGAGGCACTCGCAATAGTAGGACTATATGGTAGGGTTATGGCTGGACCTATAGGGAAACCACTATAGCAATTACTTTAGCTTTAGGTTGAATGATAAAGAGCATATGACATTTTCACCATTAAGTAGGTGACATGAAAGCTTAGGCAAGCCATAAATCGTCGAGGTAGTATACTCAGTGCAAGCCCAAGCATTACTATGTTCGCTTTGATAGAGTTAGGGGTACGGGCTAGGGTAGTAGTAACAACCCAGAATTTTGGTCATTTAATGTTAAGTGTTTAATTAATTTTAAATATTTAAATTACAGGATTTTTGGAATTTTATAATTTGAATTCAAATATGATTAATCATTTAAATATTTGAATTGTAAATATAATATTAATTAAATGGATTTAATAATATTATTTAACTTCTTTTAATTAATAAGTAATATTGATGAATTAAATTTGTAAATTTATTTACAAATATAAATAGATCAGATAAATATCGATAATTGGATCAAAAATATAAAACAATATTTAAATTTGTGAAATTAGCATTCCGAGGCACTGTCTTGGATTTTGATGATACCAATGCCATTAGATTTGGAATAATAAATTGTTGAACGCCGTTGAGTTTCATAACGATTGGGCATATTGTGTGGTCGTGTGAGCTCGAAACGCATTGCGGTTAATTTTAAATATACTTTGATTTAAAAATCTAACATTCGTATACTTTGGGACTGGGTCTCGAAAATAGTTCCATCGAGTTCGGAATAGAGATATCTAGTATAAAACACCAGTCGACACGCCTTTTTTCGAGTTTGAGATTTTTAGTTATTTGAGCTTGATATTATGGAATAAAATATTGTGTACTTTACTTTATTCACCATACCAGTCACGTTTCGACCCATACCCTCCACGTTTTCAAACCCATACCCTCCCTCCTACTTATATTCCTCTTTTATCTTTTCTAGTTTAAAAGCAGTAAAAGAAAATGGCTCCATACATTCAAAAATCAAAATCTAAGAATCTAGGCAATAAAAAATCATGATTTTGGATCCGTTGAGCTTCTATCGACAAAAGCCACCATCCCATACCCTTTTGGTGTTTGTCGAACATGTTTTGGGGCGATGAGCTTTTCGGGCAGCAGCTAGGGCTGGGTTTTGTAGGAGATTGGATAGGAGATAGCTAAATTGGAGGGTACAGTTGAGTTCGCCTTGCCGTTTAGCACCTAGGGTCGAAGGTTTGTGGAGTGCGGTGCCTTAGGGAGGTGTGCGGCACTTAGGGGCAGCAAATAGACCCATCAGGTTGGATTTGCCTTAGGGGATGTTGACCTATATTAGTTCTGTCATGGATCAAGAGCTCGTTAAGAGCAACGCGTTGGCGAAAACGAGAGTCAATTTTGTCGAGAAATGAAGGAGTTATGGTCGTTGAAAGATTTCAATGAAGGTTGTTTGTTCATATCTTTGTGCAGGTGGGAAGAGTAATTAAGGAGAAGGAGAAGATGATTAGAAGGAGGTAATGAAGGATTAGTTATTTAATTTAGTTATTAATTAATTTAATTTGATCGATAACTTATTATTTGAATAACTTTTGCATATGAAGTCGGATTCGAACGCCGTTTTTTTGCATTAGACTCGTAGCGACGATGGCTATGCAATGGATTTGGAACTAGTGAAATTTTTGGCTAATATCGTACGCCCGTTCTGTAACACCCCATATTTTTAGTAACATTATTTATGAAATTTTATTATTTAAATAAAATAATGTAAGACGATTAATGAGTTGAGATTTTATTTAACCAAGGGTAGCCGTGCCTATATGTACAATGAACTAAGGAAATAAGATGGGGATAAGTGTTAGGATGTTAGTATACAATAGGCAAATGGGCATTTTAATACCCTAAACCATAGCCGTGAATACTCACTTTCACTCATTTGCAAAAATTAAAATTAAGAGAGGCCGACCACTGTTTTAAATCTCAAGAGAAGATAAAGTTAGGATTTTTAAGAGGAAGAAGTAAATCAACATAATCAAGATCAAATCTCACATCTTTAGTCAAAAAGCTAAGGTGAATGATTACAACATCCCATTTTTCTTATAGTTTTCGATTTTAAGGATAACCCGAAATGATTTTGCATGATAATGCCATGTTTTGAATGATTAAAAGTTTATATATGCTTGTTGATGATTTATGCATGTTCATATTAGTTTTTATGATATGTTTGATATGAAAACCCTATTAATGACATCCAAATGCCTCAAAAATTTAAATGTAGATCAGAAATAATATTTTATAGGTGGGTTTAAATTTTCATAATTTTCCAAATTAATGTGGATTTTATATTAAGTTTCTAGTGAGGAAAAAGATTTATTGGGTTATAAATTATTTACGGCAAAATAAATAATTATTTGAGTCTAAAATTTATATATGTTAGAAAACATATTAAAAAGGATTTTATGAAATTTTTATAGAATTTTCATAAGTGTTTTGATGAATATATAAAATTATTTAAGGTATTAGACTTAAATGTTTTATATATTTAATTAAGGAGAAGGGGTATTTTGGAAAATAAAATCATTGTTTAATTCTGAAAATATTGGCAGCACTTTTGAAAAAGATATTTAGCAACCAATAAAATTTTGACAAACAATAGCAGGTTAGTTAAAAAGTTTCTATTTTAAGTTAAAAACAAAAATAATATGTTTTTAGCCTGTTCCGCCACTTTCGACACAAAAGGTTCCGAGCCAGACCATTCACCACCATTGGTTTCGAAACTAATGCGCATGGTATCAAACTACTTGGTACGTAGCGCATTAGATAAAGGCAAGGGGCACTGTAACAACCCGCATATCTATCGATTTTATATTTAAATATTTTATCGTTAGTCGGATGTTAGTCCGAAAAGCTACTTTTTGCATACGGTCAAATTAGGACTCGAGACCACTTCCATTGAGTTCAAAATGACGTTTGCGATCTTTTTGAGTGTAAACTTCGATATGTTTGGAGATAGTGAAATTTTCGGCACTTTTTCCCGCCTTTGACTTTGGTTTGGACTGCACCCCTTTAGTTCAGCCCAACCATCTTCCTCACTTTATCAAAACACTTCAAGCTTTGTCAAAAATGGTGGTGGGAAGTGGAAATTAAAACTCCAAACACATATTCTATTGCAAATCCGAGATTCAACATCAAATTCACGTGAAGGACATTGATTCAAGCTTGTTGGTGTTCTTGCTTTGCTCTCAAATCTCCATCTTCATCAAATTCCGTGAAAAGGTGAGATTTTTGATCTCACATCTTGCCTATAATCGTCATTGGACTGTTGGGAATGATTCCCTATCACTCTAGCATCAACATTTGCTTTTGGTTTGGATTGGATTGGCAAAAAACTTCAATTTTTGGTGTTTTGGTGATTTTTCTGGCACTAGGTCGTTCTGGCCTTCGCTAGGTCGTACGCGAGTTAAGGAGTTAGGTCGCTGCGTTGAAAAGTCACAGAACTTAAGTCGTTCACGAGTTAAAAGCATAAGTCGTTCACGAGTTAAAGGCATAAGTCGTTCACGAGTTAAAGGCATAAGTCGTTCACGAGTTAAAGGCCTTAAGTCGTTTGCAGTTAGCTCGCGTGCCTAGTTAAGTCGTTAGGTCGCGTGCCTTGCTAACTCGTTAGGTCGCATGCCTAGTTAAGTCATTAGGTCGCGTGCCTTGTTAAGTCGTTAGGTCGCGTGCCTAGTCAAGTCGTTAGGTCGTGAACACTTAGGTCGTAAGACTTTTCTGTTACTTAGGTCGTAAGACTTTTCTGTTACTTAGGTCGTAAGACTTTTCTGTTCCTTAGGTCGTAAGACCTTAGGTCGTGCACTTTTAGGTCGCGACCAACCTTATGTCGCGAACCTCTTTAGGTCGTATGACCCTAATTTTTCTTAGGTCGTTGGACCTTTTTAACCCGTTAGGTCGTAGACCCTTAAACTGTTAAGTCCCTCGTCACCTTAGGTCGTAGCTCGTAAGTCGCTCGACCCTGCTAAGCCTTTAGGTCGCATATCCTTAGGTCGCCAGTTTTAGGTCGCTGGTTCGTATGGCTCTTAAGTCGTAAGTCGTTCGCGAGTTAGCACTTAGGTCGTTTGACCTGTTTTCCCCTAGGTCGTTCGACCTGTTCTTCTGCTAGGTCGCGTGGCATTCTTCCCTTAGGTCGTTTGGCTTCTCGAGACCGCTTGCCTTCACTAGGTCGTACCGTATTACTCTGCGTAGGCAATCTCTTCTGAAAAACATTTATCAGAATTTCTACTTTGATGGTTTTGGGATTGACTTCTTTGGACTTTACTCACGTCTTCGAACGTGAATTGATTTGTTTCTACAATCGTTTTATGACTTGTCACTTTAAAGATATATGAAGGTTTCAATACTAATAGTAAATATCAAAACTCTTTCATCAAAGCGATTTCAACACTATTTTAAATATCAAAAGTTCGTTTTCTCAAACCGATTTTCAATCTACTAGTATATACAAGCCTTTACTTCACTCGAATGAGAAATCGACTTAAACGACTTAGTAAAACGAGTGGTATGAAACGCTTGCGTTCACTTCGTCGGTTAGCTCTTGGACTTGTTCGATTGAACCCTTTTTGTGACAATTTCCTAGTGAAGATTTACAGCTTGTTCGTAAATATTTAAGTTAAGCAAGTGGTTATGGGACATGAAGCTAAACTCATATATTTACTAGCTTGGTGTGATTGACACTTCCTTATGATCATGACGATCATTTTTGTGATTTAGACTAGCGATTGAGCGATGTCTCTTTGTCTGCGTGGGAGACTATACCCCGTTTATGTGATGTTTCGCCATCACATATCTAGGGTAGCACCCTACGGTCTTCGGGCCATTCCTGTGTGAAAATTTAATGGATAGCTTCCATGAGATAGCTTCTCGTCATGTGTTTACCCGTAGGTGAGTTTTCATGCTCCCATTCATGTGTTAGGCCTCCCCCCTTTTTATGTGTTTTCTGGATTTCTGATGATGATTTCTGGAATTTTGTGCTTCACCAATTTTCATGATTTTCATTGATATGATATCAGTTTTTGTGCATTGGTGAATTCATGTGTTATTGACTTGTTATGAATACAAGTTTAGGGTATGATACCCTACCTTATCTTTGTGAAGATTCTTGTGATATTGATTAATCTTTTGTTGATTATCATTTGCATACTTATAGTAGTATGTCGTTATGGTTATTTCATGTTCATGTCGCCTTTTACTTTATACCATATCATCTGATATTTATAGCTAGACTGATCCGTTTATTATTTTCTTATAAATAATACTCGGGTCAGACCGAGATGTTACAGGTGCTTCTGCTTGACTTCTCTTCAGGATATTTCTGACTTTTGGCTAACTACATAGATTAGTAGTTTTTGGATGTACACCTTTGAGATATAGACTCTATGTTGTGTACTTATTCTTTTGTATAGCACGTGATGCTATTCTTTTGTATTATCGTGGATCTTTCCGACCACTACTCTGATGTACACTTTCATGTGTTATATATTTATTCATATCTTCTTCCGCCTTTGTGATATGGATGTCTGTGACTGATTTATGTTATGATTATTTCTATGTTTGTTTCCGAAGATTATATATAGCCACCGTGTGATAGCTTTGTGTTTGTATCGGTATGTCGGATTTCCTCCTTAAAAGATATGCATTCTATTCTATCTGACGTATCGGTGCTCGCACAAAGAAGTTACATGGATGGTCGCTCCTCCACAGCCTCATTCTCCGTGCTAATTGACAGCACTACATCGTAGTGTTCTTGGTTAGCGTGGGTATAGAGGTGGGGCGTCACAGGCACTTTGTCGAAACGCTGGGTTTCGAAGGGGTCAGAGTATGCCTTGTTTTAAAATAAGAGGTAGCGCCACTGTGCTTTCGAAAGGTTAGGTTCCGACTCAGTTGGCTTTCGACTGGGTCAAATATTTTAAAAGGAAGGGTTTCGATTGGGTTGCACTTTATTATTTTAAGTAATGCTTTCGAAAGGGTCGAAACCCCTAGTTACCGTCCTTCTACCTTACGAAGTCAATGGTTTCGAAAGGTATACTCTGTTTTAAAAATTAACCACTTCTCCAATGCTTATGAAGGGATGGTTTTGACACCATCACTTCTTTACTTCGAAATAGTTTCGAAAGGAAGGCTTTTGACTTAGATGTTTTAAATGACCCTTTTTATTCTGATTGAAGTATAACCTAAAAGTTTCGAAAGAGTTAGTTTAAATGGTTTCAAAAGGTGTTTTTCCATATGTTTTAAATTGAACCCAAGTGCTTTCGAAAGGTTTTAGTTTCTAAAAGTTTAATGCTTTCGAAAGGTATTTAAAATGGTTTCGAAGGGGTGGTTCTCCAAAGGGTTTCGAAGGAGTCGAAAGGTAGTGTTTTTGATGGTTTTGAAAGGGTTGAAATGGAAGGTTTTTCCAAGGTTTTTAAAGGCAATGTTTTAAAGTATTTTAAGATACGATGTCAAAGGTTTTAATGCTTTCGAAAGGAAGGTTTTAAAAGGTTTCGAAAGGGTTTAAGTATGGTTTCGAAAGGGAAGCTTTGGCCTTTCGGCCTAGATAAATAAGGGGTTTTACTTGGTTTTGAATGAGATACTTTCAATAGAATCGAAAGGGGTGATTTCAAGTGTTAAATGTTTTCATCAACTAAGGTTTGAGTAAAGTATATATACATATAACATGTCAAGGTGATTTTGAGTAAAGCATAAGAGTATATGTATTTTCCTTGTGTGAGTTTGATTTAAAGATTTTAAATCAATTTGAGAAAAATGTTTTTCAAGGAAAACTATGGGAAGGCATCCCTAAGTAAAATGACTAGGATATTAGAATACCAAATGGGACTGGTATAGGGTCGCGCCTTATACATTAGCTTTTGGCCCCAGCTAATTTAATCCAAAATTCCAGTGTGTAGGGCTTTGTCACAGGTAAGACTAAAATTATGATTACACGCAAAAGGGAATATATATTTGTATACAGATAGGTTATTGGTGAGCCCATAAAACCATTAGGATCAGGTGACCCTAGGAGATGTTAAGTTAGGGACAGACCGTCCAGAAGATTAGTATTTAACATATAGTTAAGGACAGACCATCCAAAAGTGGAGTGTCTAACAGATGTTAGATAAATTTTATTTCTTTGTCTAGTAGGCCCGAGTCAGTCAAAGGTTAAAAGTCATCCAAACAAAACCAAAGTGTTTGAACAGATAGTTCTTTTATTACCTGATATGTATGTTTATATAATGATGCTTTACAGTATTTTACCAGTTATGGTTGCAGGAAAAGATATGCAAAAGATATGTTTTAAAAGAATGTTAGTGAGGGGAAACCACTTCCGCTAAGCGGCATGGTCTCACTTAACATTAAAAACCGAGATGTATAATATTATTCACATCAGGCTTTATGTCTGACTCGAAGTTTATGTTTATCCCCTTAAACTCTCGGGTGCTCAAAATTGATTTGAGTAGGCTGAGGGTTGTGGTTCTTTTTGGTTTTTACTAGGATGATGAATAAAGCTACCAAAGGCGAGCAGGAGGCTAACAGATAGCTATTTAGGAGTTGCAGTTCTTTTTTTGTACTTTTTCCGTTGTATATGTATTAAGTCAATTATGACTATATAACTCTGATCATCCAAGGGGGCATCTTCATATGTCGCTCTGGGCATATTTTGTAATAAGTATATTTTATCATTGCTTGGGAAACGTTTTGGGATTATGTAATATGAAAATGGAAGATGTGTTTTAAGATGTAATGGAAAACTCTATTTTGAAATCCGTGATTTGTTTCATATTCAAGTGCTTTTGATATTATAGATAACATGAACATTGCCGTTTTTAGTCACTGGAAGTTAATACTATAGATGACTACATTATCTGTAGCGCTTAACTGTGGGCCTCTAGATAGGGAATGTTAAAACTTGGTATCAGAGCATAGGTTTATGAAATACTTTAACTAAAAATAATTTTTGAAAACATAATCCTTAATTAGAGTTAAGATTGGGGTATGGGGATAAGGCTATAGTAAGGTACATGTATTTTCTATATATATATATATATATATATATGAGTATATGCTTTATCTATAGTCTCCTATCTTTGTTCGGCTATTCTTTTGTACCTCACTAGAATTGAATACAGATATGGATGGAAGGAGAGGCAGAGTTAATATAGGATGAGACAACACCACTACAAATGGAAATGCCCGACCAAATGCTAGAAGAGGTCAGGCTCAGGCTGAGATTGTTGGTGCTGGGGTTCCCTAAGTGGACATGGGAGACATGTATCAGTTTTTCGTAAACATGATCCAAGCCGGGATCGTTGCTGGGGTTGTTGGAGGAAATGCTGCTGGAGGAGGAGTTCAGGAAGCTCCGATGGTCAATCGATATGCTAACTTGAGCAGAGACTATGCTAGGCTTAGGGGAAGGCCGTTTATTAGGGCCGAGGATGCTATCGAGGTGGAAAACTGGCTGCTACACTGTTAAAGGATTTTTGCTGACTTAGGGCTCAATGACGAGCAGAAAAGAAAACTTGCTTCAAGACAGCTTCATGGAGCTGCTTTGTTTTGTGGAATACTGTAACTGCCAGTGGGGATGAAGAGACTATGACATGGGCAGAGTTTAGGAGGAGGTTTCAAGAAAGGTTAATGTCAGTAATAGCGCAGTCTGTGTTGGTTAGGAAGTTTGCTGAGCTGGAACAAAGGGAGATGTCTGTTCTAGAATATGCTAGTAGATTCAAAGAGTTAGCCCGATATGGGTATGCTACTGTTGACACAGTGTTGAAAAGAAATGAAAAGTTTATTAGAGGTTTAAAGCCGTAGTTGGCTAGGGCTACTTTACCGCACATTAGAGATCCATGTAATGTGGTAGTGGAAATGGCATCGAGACATGAAGAGATGTTAGCTTGTTTGGAGAAGAAGAAGGAGAAGGAGGTCTAGGTTGGATAGGGCCAAAAGAGAAAGTTTTTCCACAAAAAGAATGCTCAGAAAGGAGGTGCGGCAAAGAAAGGAAAGACTAAAGTGGTCTGCTATAAGTGCGACAAGAAAGGACATTATGCTCATGAGTGTCGTACCAGAAAAGGAAAAGGAAAAGAGGTGATTGGAAAGAAGAACATCAAGTGTTTTAATTGTGATCCGATCGACCACTACAAGAACCAGTGCAAAGAGCCAGCTAAAGGAGACAAAGGTCAAGGGTTCGCATTAGAGCCTGCTACTTCAAAGCCGACAGTGCAGGAGAAGGGAAAGGCTATGTTTGGAGGTACGCTTTAGGTCCATGATACATCTGTTAGCGTTTTATTTGATACTGGTGCATCTCATTCTTTTATATCTCGATGTTTGGTAGATAAACTTAACCTAGAACCCATATATTTAGTTAGTTCCTTAAGAGTTGCAAATCCGATAGAAGGGTATGCGACGCTTGGGATGAAGTGTGACCACTTAGAGTTTGACTTGTTAGGTTACACCTTTGTTTGTAGTTTGCACGTATTTGACTTTGTAGGGTTTAGAATTATATTGGGAATGGATCGGTTAAGTAATTACGATGCTAAGATATTTTGCCTAGATAGGAAAATATCACTTAGACACCCGGATTGTAGTGATCAGATAGTTTATACCGTAGAAAACCCTAGCTGTGAAGTGAATGCTTTGTTGGGTGTTATGGAGTTAGAAGATGAGTTAAATTTCATTTTCGTAGTTAGAGAATTCATAGATGTTTTTGAGCCGGTAGTTGGATTACCACCGAAATGAGTCATTGAGTTTCAGATTGATTTAGTGCCTGGAGCAGAACCGGTAAGTATGCCGCCAAGTAGAATGACGCCAAAAGAGATGAAGGAGTTGGAAGCTCAGTTGGTAGATTTGGAAGGTAAGAGTTTTATTAGACCAAGAAGTTCACCTTGGGGAGCATCCGCAGTATTTTCTAAGAAGCCGGATGGATTGTTAAGATTATATATCGATTATCGTAAGCTGAATGAGAAGATGATAAAGAATCGATATCCATTGTCGAGAATTGACGGTTTGTTCGATCAACTGAGTGGGGCCAGGATATTCTCTCAGTTGGATCTGGCGATATGATTTCATCAACTTAGAGTGGCAGAAGATAGTATACCTTTGACGGTGTTTAGAACAAGGTATGGGCCATACTAATGGTTAGTTATGCCATTTAGACTCACTAATGTGCCGACATTCTTTATGGATTTGATGAACCGGATTTTCCGCGAGCACTTGGATAGGTTCATGTTGGTTTTTATAGATGATATTCTGATATACTCTAAGGATGAGAAGGAACATGAAGTTCAGCTTACAATTGTGCTTGAGACGCTGAGGCAACATCAGCTAAGGAAAAGTTTTCGAAGTGCCATTTTTGGAAGAAGGAAGTAAAGTTTCTTGGTCATGTGATTTCAGAGAAAGGATTGTCAGTCGATCCAGAAAAGTTTGAAGCCGTTAATAATTGGAAGAGACCAGAAACGGTAACTGAAATAAGAAGTTTCCTTGGATTAGCGGGATATTATCGGAGGTTCATAAAGGATTTCTCACGGATAGAAACACCGATGACAAAGCTAACACGAAAGGATGTAAATTTTGTGTGGACCGATAAGTGTGAGGAAGCTTTCCAGAGCTTGAATCACTTGTTGACCTATGCACCAATGTTGGTGGTTCCGGAGGGGAATGAAGATTTAGTTGTTTATACTGATGCATGTGGTACTGGGTGGGAGCTGTACTAATGTAGAGGGGTAAAGTGATTGCCTATGCATCTCGACAACTCAGACCGCATGAGGTTAGATATCCAATGCATTACTTGGAATTAGCTGCAGTTATTTTTGCTTTGAAGGTGTGGAGGCATTACCTTTCGGGAGAAATATTTGAGCTTTATATGGATCATAAGTCGTTGAAATACTTATTCTCTCAGATGGAGCTGAATATGAGATAGCAAAGATGGTTGGAGTTTATTGATGCTTATGACTTTGGAATTGAGTATACACCCGGAAAAGGAAGTAAGGTGGCAAATGCACTTAGCAGGAAACATCAGAATGCAGATTTAGCGATGATTGCTGAGTGGAAGGATTTATAAACATTGTCAGCTTGCAGAGTGCAGTTGAGATACGAGGCTGAGTCTAGTAGAGGATCTACTAGGTTGTCTTGTTTATAAGTCCGACCGGTATTGATTGAGTAGATTGCTTCTAAACAAGAAGAGGATCCAGTGTTAGCTAAAAGGATCAGGAAATTAAAGGATGGAACGGAGAGTGATGACTTAAGGGATTTTAGTCTTGACCAAAATGGATGGTTGAGAAAGAAGGGTAGATTATGTGTTCCAAATGTGGGAGACATAAGGAAGGAAATTTTGGAGGAATTTCATCGTTTGAAGTTCACTATTCATCCAAGAGGAACGAAGATGTATCAAGATATAAATAGAAGTTTCTTCTAGGAAGCAATGAAGAGGGATGTTGGCTTATGCATAAACAGTGTTTGGACTATGAGAAAGTGAAAGCCGAGCATCAGAAGCCAAGTGGATTGCTTCAACCATTAGATATTCCAGTATGGAAGTGGGATTCCATTTCTATGGATTTTACAGATGGGTTGCCGAGATCTAATAAAGGGAATGAAAGTATAAGGGTCACAGTGGACAGATTGACCAAGAGTGCCCATTTCATTCCGGTTAAGGCAAATAGGATGACATCTGTATTGGCTAAGTTTTATGAAGAATGTAGTTAGAATTCACGGAATTCGTAGTAGTATTGTTAGCGATAGAGATTCCTTATTCACTAGCAAGTTCTGGAAGAGTCTACAAGAGATTTTAGGAGCCAAGCTTAAGATGAGTACCACTTACCATCCGCAGACCAATGAGCAAACAGAAAGGGTTTACAAGATCTTGGAGGACTTGTTGCGAGCTTGTGTATTGGACTTCGGGGGATCATGGGAAGACAACCTACACCTAGTCGAGTTTTTGTATAACTATAGTTATTAGACTAGTATAGGGATGGAACCGTTTGAGGCTTTGTAAGGAAAACCATGCAAATTCTCTGCATGTTGGTTAGAGACCGGAGATAGAATGGTCCTTGGTCCTGATTTGGTAAAAGAAGCAGCATAAAAGATTGAGCTGATAAGGGTGAGAATGAAGGAAGCTTAGTCTAGGCAGAAAAGCTATGCAGATAGAAGACAAAAAGATTTTGAGTTCTTTGTTAGAGATCATGTTTTCTTCAAAGTATCGCCGACGATAGGTGTTATCAGGTTCAGGAAGACAGGGAAGTTAGCGCCAAGGTTTGTAGGACAATTTCCTATTTTAAAAAGATCGAGAAACTTGCATATAGAGTAGAGTTACCGAGTAGTTTGGTGGGAGTCCACGATGTTTTTCATGTATCTCATCTGAGGAAATGTGTTAGGGATCCAAACACTACTATAGCACCAACCGTGTTAGAAGATTTAATAGTGGAACCAGATACGACTATAGTTAGGAAGCCTATCCGGATAGCCGTGAGAGATGAGAAGAAGTTGAGGAATAAGACAGTCAGATTAGTGAAAGTCCAGTGAAGTGACGATGCTAGAGGCTGTACTTGGGAAACTAAGAGCAAGATTAGAGACGCTTATCCTGATTTATTGATGGTATGTTTTACCTTTGATCGTGTGATGTGTACCTTATCGTAATTTCGAGGATGAAATTCTTTAAGGAGGGGAGATTGTAACACCCCATATTTTTAATAACATTAATTAGGATATTTAATCAGTTAAATAAAATAAAATAATGTAAGATGATTAATGGGTTGAGATTTGATTTAACCAAGGGTAGCCGTGCCTATATGTAAGGGGTACAATAGGAAAATGGGCATTTTAATACCCTAAACCATAGCTGTGAATCCTCACTTTCACTCATTTGCAAAAATTAAAATTAAGAGGGGCCCACCACCATTTTCAATCTCAAGAGAAGATAAAGCTAGGATTTTCAAGAGGAAGAAGTAAATCAACATAATCAAGATCAAATCTCACATCTTTAATCACAAAGCTAAGGTGAATAATTACTACATCCCATTTTTCTTATAGTTTTCAGTTTTAAGGATAACCCGAAATGATTTTGCATGATAATGCCATGTTTTGAATGATTAAAAGTTTATATATGCTTGTTGATGATTTATGCATGTTCATATTAGTTTTTATGATATGTTTGATCTGAAAACCCTAGGACATCCAAATGCCTCGAAAATTTAAATGTAGATCAGAAATAATATTTTAGAGGTGGGTTTCAATTTTCATAATTTTCCGAATTAATGTGGATTTTATATTAATTTTCTAGTGAGGAAAATAATTTATTGGGTTATAAATTATTTACCGCAAAATAAATAATTATTTGGGTTTGAAATTTATATATGTTAGAAAACTTATTGAGAAGGATTTTTTGAAATTTTTATAGAATTTTCCTAAGTGTTTTGATGAATATATAAAATTATCTAAGGTATGAGACTTAAATGTTTTATATATTTAATTAAGGAGAAGGGCTATTTTGCAAAATAAAATCATTGTTTAATGCTGAAAATATTGGCAACACTTTTGAAAATGATATTTACCAACCAATAAAATTTTGACAAACAATGGCAGGTTAGCTAAAAAGTTTCTCTTTTAAGTTAATTACAAAAATAACATGTTTTTAGTGTGTTTCGCCAATTTCGGCACTGGGGGTTTCGACCCAGACCTTTCGCCACCATTGGTTTTGAAACCAATGCGCATGGTATCAAACTACTTGGTACGTAGCGCATTGGATAAAGGCAAGGGGCACTTGGTCGAAACGTTAGGTTCCGAAGGGGTTGGAGTATGCCTTGTTTTAAAATAAGAGGTAGCGTCTACTTTACTTTCGAAAGGTTAGGTTTCGACTCAGTTGGATTTTGACCGTGTCAAATATTTTAAAAGGAATGGTTTTGAATGGGATGCACTCTATTATTTTAAGTAATGATTTCGAAGGGGTCGAAACCCCTAGATGTCGCCTTTCTACCTTTCAAGTCAATGGTTTTGAAAGGAATACTTTGTTTTAAAAATTAAACACTTCTCCAATGCTTACGAAGGGATGGTTTTGACCCCATCACTTCTTTACTTAGAATTAGTTTTCGAAAGGAAGGCTTTCGACTTAGATGTTTTAAATGACCCTTTTTATTCTGATTGAAGTATAACCCAAAGGTTTCGAAAGAGTTGGTTTAAATAGTTTCAAAAGGTGTTTTTTCACATGTTTTAAAATTGAACCCAAGTGCATTCGAAAGGGTTGAGTTTCTAAAAGTTTGATGCTTTCGAAAGGTATTAAAATGGTTTCGAAGGGGTGGTTCTCCAAAGGGTTTCGAAGGAGTCGAAAGGTAGTGTTTCCGATGGTTTTGAAAGGGTTGGAATAGAAAGTTTTTCCAAGGTTTTTAAAGGCAATGTTTTGAAGTATTTTAAGATATGATGTCAAAGGTTTTAATAATTTCAAAAGGAAGGTTTTCAAAGGTTTTGAATGAATTTAAGTATGGGTTCGAAAGGGAAGCTTTGGCCTAGATAAATAAAGGGTTTTACTTGGTTTTGAAAGAGATGCTTTCAATAGAATCGAAAGGGGGTACTTTCAAGTGTTAAATGTTTTCATCAACTAAGGTTTGAGCAAAGTACATATACATATAACATGGCAAGGTGATTTTGAGTAAAGCACAGAGTATATGTATTTCCTTATGCGAGTTTGATTTAAAGATTTTAAATCAATTTGAGAAAAAGGTTTTCTAAGGAAAATTATGGGAAGGCATCCCTAAGTAAAATGACTCAGATATTAGAATACCAGATGGGACTGGTATAGGGTCGCACCCTATACATCATTTATTGGCCCCAGCTAATTTAGTCCAAAATTCCAGTGTGTAGGGCTTTGTCGTAGGTAAGACTAAAATTATGATTACACACAGAAGGGAATATATATTTTTATACAGATAGGTTATTGGTGAGCTTGCAAAACCATTAGGATCAGGTGACCCTGTGAGATGTTAAGTTAGGGACAGACCGTCAAGAAGATTAGTATTTAACATATTGTTAAGGACAGACCGTCTAGAAGTGGAGTGTCTAACAGATGTTAGATAAATTTTGTTACTTTGTCTGGTAGGCCCGAGTCAGCCTAAGGTTAATAGTCAGCCAAACAAAGCCAAAGTGTTTGAACAGATAGTTCTCTTATTACGTGATAAGTATGTTTACATAATGATGCTTTACAGTACTTAACCAGTTGTGGTTGCTGGAAAAGATTTGCAAAAGATATGTTTTAAAAGAATGTTAAACCCATTCCGCTAAGCAGCGTGGTCTCACTTTACATTAATAACAGGGATGTATAGTATTATTCACACCAGGTTTTATGTCTGACTCGAAGTTTATGTTTTTCCCCTAAAACTCTCGGGTGCTCAAAATTGATTTGAGTAGGCTGAGGGTTGAGGTTCTTTCAGATTTTTAGTAGTATGACGAATAAAGCTACTTGAGGCGAGTAGGAGGCTAACAAATAGCTATTTAGGAGCTGTAATTCTTTGTTTTGTTATTTGTTTCCGCTATATATACATTAAGTCAATTATGACTATATAACTATGATCATCCAAGGGGGCATCTTCATATGTCGCTCTTAGCGTATTTTGTAATAAGTATATTTTATCATTGCCTGGGAAACGTTTTGAGATTATGTAATATGAATATGGAACATGTGTTTTGAGATGTAATGGAAAACTCTGTTTTGAAATATGTGATTTGTTTCATATTCAAGTGCTTTTGATGTTATAGACACTATTAACATAGCTGCATTTAGTCGCCGGAAGTTAATACTATAGACGACTGCAGCATCTGTAGCGCTTAGCTTTGGGCCTCTAGATAGGGGATGTTATACGTTCAGTTTTAGTTCAAAACGGAACGTTTCGGCGAAAACTGAAATCAATGTGAGGTTAACTCACGTTCAATTTTACTATATCATATCTATGATGCTACAAATTATTATAGATTGCTTGGATGTTATTTAAATTATTTGATTAATTGTTTGGTTGAATTTCTGTTTGGAAAATGGATGACATATTAATTTGATTGTTATGAACCCATATGATTATATATATATATATATATATGTGTGTGTGTGTGTGTGTATTATCTACAACTATTGTTTCGTAGGGAACATTTGTTGAGAGGCCCTGAGGGGTTTCTCGCCAGTAATTATTTATTTACCTTTTTATGCTGTTTATATTGATGTTTGATTAAAATTAGATATGATATTTTATTTAATTGTTTAAGTGTCATTATAATGATTTTCGCTATATCATCACTAATTGCATATCACCCCGTAAACCCATGTGTGTTTTGAACTTGAGCTTATGTTTTCACAAAAATGGATGTTTAAAATTCATTAATTATTTTGATTAATGATAATTTAAATTAATTAATCATTTTAACTAATGATTTTGAAATTAAATAACCAATTTAATTAATGATGTTTAAAATTGGTTTATCTTTAGATTTTAATTAATCGTTCTTGCTAATGATGTTTTATACTTAATTAATCGTTTTAACTAATGATCATTTGAATTTAACTAATTATTTTAATTAATGATATTGGAGTTCAATTAATCTTTTTAACTAATGATATTTGAAATTAATAATCATTTTTAATTAATGATTTTTAAAAGTAATTAATCATTTTAAATAATGATATTTGAATTTAATTAATCATTTTTATTAATGGTTTTTGAAGTTAAATAATCTTTTTGATTAATGAGATTTGAATATAAAATAGATCATTTTAATTAATGATATTGAACTTTAATTAGTCATTTTAATTAATGATTGTTTAAATTTAATTAATTGTTTTAACCAATAATGTTTTGAAATTTAGTTAATCGTCTTAATTAATGATGTTTGAATTTAACTAAATCATTTTAATTAATGATATTTGAAATATGATAAATCATTTAACTAATGATTATTTGAATTTAATTAATTGTTTTGATTAATAGTGTTTAAATTTTAGTAATCAATTTATTTAATGATATTTAAAATTAATTATTCATTTTAATTAATGATTATTTGGTTTAATAAATCATTTGATAAATGATATTTTAAGTTAGTTAATTGATTTAATAAATGAGCTTAAAGTAAATTAACTAATTTGATAAAAGTATTTTAAAGTTAAATAAGTTATTTAGTGTTTTAAAGTTAGTCAACTTATTCAATAACGGTTTTAAAGTTAATTTACTTATCTAATGAAAACGTTTTGGAAATATCTAACTATTTTATTAAAGGTAATTGGTTTGTTTATTAAAAGAAATTGTAAATTTGATTTATTTTCTTTTGGGGAAAATTAATGTGGTTTTAATAGGTATAAAAGAATATTATAAATCATCCTTTGGAATGACTAACATTATTCTAAAATTGTCAAAGATATTTGTACTATTTTATTATCTCTTGGATAATAAATATTGTTTTGAATTTATAAATGAAGGTTTATAAGTGAAAAGTCTTCAAATAGAATTATTTTAAAAAAATAAAGCTAAGTGTAAATAATTTTAGATTTATAGTAAACAATTTTTTAATGACCTTTGTTTAGACCATTGTTTCAATACACTTAGTATTATAAATTTGTCTTTTAATAGATCAATTTAATGTGAAAATCAAGCACAAGTAAGAATTAAATGTTTTTAAGCGTTTGATTCATTTCATTTGTGGTAAGTGTATGCAATTTAATTCTCATACACAAATCAAGTAGTTATTCCCGATAGTTGATTTCTCGACTATCGATTTTAGTTCTGCTGTCTTCTTTATTTTTCGTCATTCTAAGATGTTGTTTTTCTCCGTTGAGCTTTGTTATCCTTTATCGAAAATGAATAAAACCAAAACGCGGATAAAGGGACTGCACACTCCAGGTCATTATTGTGCGTCATCATTCTAGGACGAATTATTGCTCGTTTTGAGCATTGGTATTCAACACCGGAAAAACTAAAACCAAAGCATGAGAGGGAGCCAAGCATGTGAGTTGCATCCGTCAGGGTATGTTCACATCTATCTAGAGAGTTATCGGCATGCATGCATTGATATGAAATATTCGGATGCTTGTGTGAAGCGGGGTCCAGCTTGGAAGTTCCCAAGAGTGACGTGTGTGCTGTCAAGTATATTTTATCCAGATATATACTTTCGTTGAAGCGTGGAGGACCCTTCCAGTTATGTTGAATAAATTCATTCTCCTTATTTGATTCGAACATTCGAATTGTTTTTCTGTAATTGCAATGGGGAGAGTCAACCACTCTTCACGATGTTTAATTATAGGTTTTGTCCATTCTATCAAGTTTGGACTATTATCTTGTTTTATTCATTCTGTCTAGTTTGGATTTTGCTCGGATTATTTTCATTTTTTCTAGCCTGGTTTTTTTCATACCATTTATGCCCATTTTTATCTGTATTTGTTTCCTGTTGTTTATCTCTACTCTTCTCTATGTGGATGTTATTCTTATGAGGTAAAAAACCGTTCCGCGTTAGCGGCGAGGTCTCACAGAACTTTTATATATTCTCCATTATTTGAGTTTTTCTCATGTTGGTATTTCCAGACTGATCCGGATGTTATTTTATTATAATGCTTGGGTCAGACCGAGTATCTTTTCTCAGGTCGACTTTGATGTTATAGAGATCTTGGAGAGAAGCTAGAGGTTTACATATCGTAGTGTTTTATTTTCCCCTGTATTATATAGTATCCCTATCAGCAATTGTAAGGTCAAGATTTATAATTGTCCAACTGATAAGGTCTGTTTTTAACTCTAATATACTTTGTATTTTTTTGAAGTGGCATTTTTACTGTCCTTTTTATATTATATGTTATCGATTCCATTGTGAGATTCTGTTTTCTCTGTTCTCTGTTCTTTTCTTTTTTTATTTACCCTAATAATATGCCCTTTTGACAACTGGATGTTCAACATTTGAACACAGTGGTAGTATTCGATGTTGACTTTCGATGGTCAAAAAGCGGGTCATTATAGCTTCGTATCGGAGTGCAAGGTTAAGCAAGAACCTTGGCTTTGGTAGGGTCTGGCTCATTAGAGATAGAGTAAGCGACACCCTAGAATGAGTTTGAGAGTACTATATATTTGAGAGCGTATTTTTTAATGTTATAAAAACGTATTATGTTAATTGGTCTATTGAGTTTTTATGAATTTTGGTCGAGAAGCGGGACGCCACAGTGTCGATAAACAGTCGAACAAGGCCAACAAACATGGTATTGAATTTTTGAAATTTTGGCAAATGAAATATTTTGCCTAGGATTATATTATATATATATAAAGGAATAATTTTCAAAACTTTATATAGTTATTAAGTGTGTTTGTTTGAATGTGATAATATTTATTTGCTATCACTATTGTTTGATCAGTCATGCTTAATTAAATTAGGAGCGTTGATTGTCATTGGTTGATTATTGATTATTTATGTCTGGCTTATTTATAAGCATTTGTTGTTTGAATTTATAAGCGAACCCCTTGTGAATTAATTTTCAAAATTTGACTATAAGGTGTTCGGAGAAAATGTTAAGTTAAAATTCACCTTTTAATAATGGTTAGTTAAAAATAAAATTTTAATAACAATTGTTTAATATAATCTAAATGATAGGATAAGACCTATATAGAATAGATATTTGAGAAAATTCTATTATAATAAAGAAGATTTATTATAATATGAGATGATTTTTATATAAAGGAAATTTTATATAAATTTAATTTATAAAATGAGTTTAAAAAGTATTTTTGAATCTGAATCCCGGAATTTTTGAAAATAATTTCAAAAGGTTTTTGAGAAATGAAATAGTAGTATTTTTGGAAGTAATTGAAAGTAAAAATATTTTGGGAAGTGAAATTTTAAATGGAATACATTTTCTTTAGGGTAATTCGAAGGAAATCGTCTCGATTAGTTTTGTAGTAATTTGAATAATCTTCTAAGTTACGATCAGAAGTTTTCTTAGGCAAACGTTGTGGAGTACTTAGTAAATCATTCTCTTTACCGTTGTGCGATCGAAATGAGTTCAAATTCGGATGAACCCAAAGTGAGTTTTAATAAATAAACTGTTTGAAGTTATTTCATATAAAAATATATGTAGTTGCTTTTAATAATGAGTTTTTGAAATTAAAAACCTGGACATTTAATTTTTAAATTCCCTTAAAAGGGAATTTTTTTCAAAACAAAAAGTTGTTCTGATAAGAGATTATTTTGATAAAAGAGATTTTACCATTAGATAAGATAGGGGATAATTTAACATAGGTTTAAAAGAGTTAAAATTGGATGGGAAGGTTTTGATGAGCATTGTTTTATTAAAACAATAGTTTTTGTTTAAAACTTGTATATAGTGTAAACTATTTGTTCTTTTGAGTCAACCCATGAACATAGTTCATTTTAACACTCTAAGTTAAAGAGGTCGAGAAGTTGACTAGGTTTTAAAAGTCCCAAATTCTGATTAGATCTTCACCTAAATTATGAAAAGAAAAATAATTTTTTTTAGTATTCTTAGGATATAGAAGAGTATTATATAAGTAAATAAAGTGGAATAAGTTATTATTTGATGTTTTGTAAAGAAATAACTTTATAAAATATTTTTAAAACTTAAGCGAACAATTATGAAATAATTCATAAATAATTTTAGTATTGAATAAAATACTAAGTGGAAATATAAGTGATTTAGAAAAAAATTAATGTAGTTAAGAAACTAATAAAATTTAATGTATAACTTTCCATTTTCTCCAAGTGAGTTTGGATAATCTTCTAAGCAATAACCAACGGCCAATGAGCAAACAGTACGCTTAGATAGTTATCTATATTTTTGGACAGTCAAGAAAGTTTTGAACCTAAGTTAAGATTTTTTTTAATCATTTGACATTTTGAACAATGTTAAGTGATAAGTTTTCCCTTATGAAATTTGATTGATTGACTGATAGTGTTGGTTTATCCCTATACGGAATTTGATTTGATTGAATTTGATTTACTAATTGTGTAATTTTATATACATTGTTTATAAATTTTAAATTTATAGACAAAGGGTTTTGATTTGTTGTTATTAGAACCAAAATACCGGTGATTTTAAAAAAGAGTTTTTTTAAAATTTTTGGGAAAGAAATAATATTTATTCACTCTAGTTGATGTTTTTTGGAGGAACCGGAATACCACTGGATGCTCCATGTTGTTTTGATTCTGGAGTTTCACCATACTTTATTAGGAGGAATCCCCTCCTTGTCATTTTGATTTTTGATCTTTGGTTTGATTCCCGTTGGAGAAATTTGAAAATAATTTTTTTAATAAAAAAACTGGACATTTAGATCTAAATTTATCATTTGAAATTATTGGATGCATAAGATTTATTATATAATTTTCTCCGTATTTTATTGCCTAGGATTATGATGAAGTTGCATGTTGATTTATATCATGCTAGTTTTTGCATGTAGAGTTACATCATATTGCTTTTGTCAATCTGATTCTCTTTTAGATTATGTAAGTATAAGGAAGCAAGAGATTTCTACTTGATTTCTTACGCACCTGCAATTGCAACGAGATATTAAATTGCTTTCCAAAAATATAAACAAATGCGAAAAGGTATGTAATAGATTTAGAAATTTAAATTGGTCGATCATTTTGTGCCCCAGATATGGGAGACCACTTGGCTTTTATTTTCTTTGGTTGGTGATGTGCACATAAATGTGCATATTTTTACCACCATATTTAATCTATTTAAATTAAATAAATGATCATATTGGGTATTTTAACTTGTTTAAACCAAAATTCAAATAATTTGAAATTGTCACATATTCATCTTCATATAGGGGCAAAATAGTCATTTTTATGCATTTATTAAATTGTGAAAATTTACTTGGAATTTTCTATGTTGTTTTGTAGGAAATTTGGTGAATTGTACAAGTAGTTACATGATGATATATGCATGCATAAGAGTGAAGAGAACAAATGAAGATGGAAATAATTCAAAGTGAAGATAATGGAGGACCCCACCTACCTTATTGTACAAATTAGAAGCTAATCCACATGCTAATGGTCATCAAATCTTCATGCACACTTAAATGGATTATTATGGGAGGCTAATGATTACTTGGCCACCACACTACCTCAAGGGCATTTTGGGCATTCCCCTAAAATATGAATTAGGGTTTAACACTTGTATAAATACCCCATATCTTCATGTAACCCATCCTCCCCTTAGTCTCTCTTTAGCTTAGTTTAGGCTCAAAATAAAACAAAGCTTCTCTTTTCTTTTTCCATGGCTACTTAGCCATTTTGTTTCATGTAATTTTTTTATGCAACTTTAATATATTTCTCTTTTCTTCTCTTGTTTATTTTCCTTTCATGTTGTAGTGTAGATCTAGTTTACTTATGCAAGTAGAATAATTTTTCCTTTCATTTTTGCTCTCTTTTTCTCTTCTTGTTTCATGTTGCTTTCTACATTTGTTCATATGATAACAAATATGAGAGCTTAATCCCTTCAATTTAGGGGTAATGAAGCTCTCTAGTATGTAGATCCAACATTTTGTTGTTTATGCTCTCTTTTGTGCTTAATGAGAATGATTGAAGTGGTTTAATGATGTTGTTTAGCTTTGAATTTGATAGTCTATGTTGTTCATAACAAATAGGCTATGCTTAAACAAACAAAACACAAATTGCCTCTTCATCTACATATGATTATGGCAAAGAAGTGAATGTTGAAATTAAAATTTGATGGTTTATATTTCTAATTAATAGTTAATAGGCCATGCTTAAAATAGATTTTGCTTTCAACTTTGTTGTCAAATTTTATGAGATTTAAAAGTGTATTAGTGGTTGTGTTATAGTTTGACGGTTTATATTGGGCTAATTAATAGGACAAATATACCATACTTATGATAAACACATCAAATAATTCACTAATGACAAGAAAAGAGAGATCATAACTTCATTTTGTTGATTTATGTGATCTAGAGAGTGGACATTGCCTCTAAATTGTCTTAACACTCTCTTATTTTTATCAATTTTCTTTTGTTAGTTTTCTACATTTTTAGCTTAACTTTCACTCGACTTTGGTATAATTTGATTGAATAGAATTTTAAAATCATCAATTCCATGCGGATCGACCCATACTCGCCACGTGCTACATTCGTACACCGTGCGCTTGCGGTTATTTTTAATTTAAATTGGTTCTACGGTTTTCTAAACCGATAGAATTTCAGTCGACGAACAGTTGGTTTGGAGTCCATAGAGGTAATTTGTAGTTGTTCCGATTGAATCGTGCAAAGGAGACATTGTCGAAATTTTTCAAAAGATCTTAGAGTTTAACCAAAAAGTTTAATAACTCATTTTAGTTAATACTTTTAAACTTAAGGGTTTGGAAACATTTTCTTCCTTAGGAATTTTGTGGACAAAATTCTGTTGGGGGGGGGGGATGTAACAACTCAGAATTTTGGTCGTTTAATTTTAAATGTTTAATTAATTTTAAATATTTAAATTACAGGATTTTTGGAATTTAATAATTTGAATTCAAACATGATTAATCATTTTTAAATTTTAATTCTAAATTAAATATTAATTAAATGTATTTAATAATATTATTTAACTCCTTTTAATTAATAAATAATATTGATGAATTCAATTTGTAAATTTATTTACAAATATAAATCGATCAAATAAATATCGATAATTGGATCAAAAATATAAAACGATATTTAAATTTGTGAAATTAGCATTTTGGAGCACTGTCTTGGATTTTGATGAAACTAGTGCCATTAGATCCGGAATACTAAATTGTTGAACGCCATTGAGTTTCATAATGATTGGACATATTATGTGGTTGTGCGAACTCAAAACGCATTGCGATTAATTTTAAATAAAAGTTGATTTAAAAAGCTAACTTTCGTGTACTTTAGAATTGGGTCTCGAAAATAGTTCCATTAAGTTCGAAATAGAGGTATTTAGTATAGAATGCCAATCAGCATGCCTTGTTTAGAGTTTGAGATTTTTAATTGCTTTGAGCTTGATATTTTAGAATAAAATATTGTGTACTTTACTTTATTCACCATACCAGTCACCTATAGGCCCATAACCCCATGTTTTCAAACCCATAACCATCTCCCCTACTTATAATCCTCTTTCATTTTTTCTAGTTCAAAAGAAGTAAACGAAAATGGCTCCATACATTCAAAAATTGAAATATAAGAATCTAGGAACCGAAGAATCGTGATTTTGGATCCGTTGAGCTTCTATCGACAAGAACTACCATCCCATATTCTTTTGGTGTTTATCGAATGTTATTCGGCATTTTGACCCGGCTATATCCGAATTGACTGGACAAGTTAGACTCGATTGTCATCAAGGCCAGTATCCCAGAGCGATGATTGTGAGGTCCAAAAATTAAGCATAGATGATAATATAAAGCAGAAGCATGAAAGCTCACTACTCCTCGAAGATGGACCAGGTACGATCCATATTCAACACTATGGATCGCATTGTATCGATTCTACAACTCAATTTTGCAGCAATGATCGATCAATAACTCAAAATTTACACATTCTATCAACATGAAACTTAGAGCACAAGCTTACTATAACATGTGGAATGCTCCCTAGTGATCTCATTCCAATTGGAGGAAGTTGGAGGGATCGACATAATCCCTTTGGAGGGATCGGTAGAAATCAGAATTCAAGCAATATTACTTTAGGGAAAATGCGATATCTCACAAACTGTACGTCGGAATTGCATGAAATTTAGGAAGCAAGTAGCTAACATCATGGAGCATCCATCCTAGGGATCACATCCCATTTGGATGCATTAGTAGGGATCAGTACCATCCCTATTGTGGGCCTTGATGGGCCTGCAAATTTTTGGGTAGCCTCTTCTTGGTCTCCCGAACCTTCTGCCAAAATGACAGTTCGTTCCATGCACTTCTTCCCCTATAAATACAGTGGGCATATCGTTAGAAAAGGGATCCTGCTTTCTCTACCGAGGCTCTGCCATTTTCATTCTTCACTTTTGTACTAATGGATCCTAGCTGATCCAAATATTTTTGTAATGATAATCAAGTGGAAGATCAATAAAAATATGAAGTGGAGTAAGCCAATATTTCCGAACCACTATAAAAATCTACTTGTTCATTTATGATATTTGCTCTGTTTTAATTTCATTCTTCATTTAATCCCTACTAGATTATATTGGGTGTTGATGCCCATTTTTGACGTCAACATTTTGGTGCTTTCACTGAGAATCTAATTCTTAGCTTGATTGGATGTCATCATCTACTTGTGGATTCCCATATTTGTAAGATAGATCCAGCATTCTACCGATAAACTTCCTATTCTACTCAGATTTGAAGGAAATCTAAAGGAAGCTGATAGCCATGGTTAGAGGAACTAAATCTACTTCACGTGTTGTTGGAGGAACTGATGATGCTAGTGTTCAACTAGACGAGCAGAATGTTCAAACAGCTTTCACGTCGATTATTATGGATTTTACATAGGCTTTGGGATTGGCAATCGACATATTGAAGTATGAAGTTCACTGTTAAATTCCATATGCAAATTTATAATTCATATTCAAGTTTCAAGAAAAAAGTGTGATTGTTTGATTTGAAGTTCAATATCGAGTATGCAACTTACATTGCCCATGGTGGTCCATATGTTCAACTTCTATGAGATAAGGTTGGCGATATTAAATGAATTAGTTGTATGAAATTTACAAGTCTTGAAGTTATATGTACTCTGGCTGATCCCTCGGTTAAGTTCCCGTAGCCAATCCCTCATCCACTTACATGACTGATCCCTCCTCTATCCAGTACATTCCGATCCCTCACCATTCCATTGTGACCGAACCCTATACATGCTTTGTCCTCTCCAGCTCATCACAATTGACTTTGCAATTGATTCCTGGCTGATCCCTCCAGCATATACATTGACCCCTCTGCGAAGTATATGTACCGATCCCTCTTCAAAGTATATATACCGACCCCTCTACAATGTATATACACTGATCCCTCTACAAGGTAATATGCCGATCCCTCTGCTAGGTGTATATATCGATCCCACTTCAAAGTATATATACCAATCCCTCCGCAAGGTATATATGCTGATAACTCTGCTAGGTGTATATACTAATCCCTCTTCAATGTATATATACCGATCCCTCAAGTAATATCGATCCCTCAAGCTATACCGATCCCTCAAGCTATACCGATCCATCAAGCTGATAGCTATGCTCAATACGGTTCCCTCTCCAAATCGAATAATGATCAATTCCTTCATTCCTACTACCGATCCCTCTACAAATCGGTTCACAACCGATCCCTCTGGCCGATCCCTCATTCACGTCCCCATAGTCGATCCCTCTCATATTGCAAACTACCGATCCCTCATAAAGGAAATTCAGCCGATCCTTATATAACCGATCCCTATTCGAAAAAAATATGGATCGGATACGATCCATTTAAAAAAAAATTATGGATCGGGAACTCAACTTAAACACGGTGCATTCTATCCACTTCCATTACGTCCTGTGACTGACCGGGGCATAGTGGATCAAGCCACAGCTTCTAAATTGCAACCAAGGAATGGACAAGCAACCGCTACTTAAACGATACTCCTTAAGCTTGGAGAAAATAGGTGATTTGACTCTAAGAAAACCCATGAAACTTTGGCCCGAAGCCAAACTCGGGTAAAACCAAGATTTTCTCTAAGAAATTGCCAAGATGACTCCAAGCACGTTCTTCACTGACCCCGCATTTCGAACTCAGTGACTCCAAGCAAACAAATTGCTGACTCCAAGCAAATAGTAGATTTTCTTAGGTCCGACTCCAAGTAACTTACCACTGATCCATCAATACCAGTCCATCTTGCTTTGCTCATATCTCGGGCATGCATACATCATTCACAAGCATGACAAGTAATTATAAATTAAAAACGAACCGGATTGACAATGACTGAAGCATCTCCCCTAGTCGAAGCTTATTCATTGAAGCCGTTCAGTGTGGAGAAAATCCGAGGTGATTCAATGTACCAATCATATTAGTTTACTCATGGAAAAAAGACCCTGGATACATCTCATGAAATTCGAGTGGCTTATGAATTCCGACCAAAGCGATATGGGCCAACGAATGCAGATGCTTTCCTATATTCCTCGAAGGTGTATCGATCATGTGGTTTATGCGGTTATTGCCCAAATCCATCTCCTCATTCAATCAACCGGATCAGAAGTTTGTCGAGCAGTTCAAAATGCATGCGACTCACACCAAGGATGTGAAGTCATTATCCAATTTATTCCAGATGCTAGGTGAGCCACTCAAATACTTCCTATAGAGATTCAATGCCATCGTCATCATCGCTACAGTGAGCAATCCTAGCGAGGATATCATACTGATGACGTTGATGAGGGGAATCGACCACCAGATAGATTTTGGCTACTAGTTAGCTGGATAGCCTTCTATGATCTTGGATCGTTTCTGTTATAAAGTGAATCAGAACCTAAGCAAGGAGGAGGTAAAGCAGACTAGGAGAAAGAACAATATAGGCCCGTTGGCTAAGGAATCAGGTTCCAGGAGATGACCCAGAATCTCAAAATTCGATTCATATACTCCTTTGAGCGATTCAATTGATAACATCTACTTGGAGACTCACAACTCGGAAAAGTACTGAAATCCAGCCTCGAAAGAGTCCATCGAAGCCCAAAGAAAATCTAGGGAATGTTGTATAATCCAAGAGCACATGGTCCTAACATTGACGATTGCAAACACCTCCGAGATATGACCGGAAAGTTGATTCGGAAAGGAAAGTTTCGACAATATGCACAAGCCCCACGGAATAGTGGGTAGGGAACATCCGACCCCTATCAATAAAGAACTTTGATTATTAATTAGACCACCCACGGTCGACTTCTAGCTGAGAAGGGGTTGGACAAAGTGGAATAGCGAGCATATGACATTGCTTCATTTATCAATGAGATTTGTTCCGATCATATTCGAATTATTTCTATTTCAATTTCAATTGTGTTGTGAACTATGACCAACTTGAACTAAACTACTTCCAAATGATGCATGTGACCAAGTACTTAGAGTTGGGTGCCAAACAATCTCTACAGACCATGATCGAACCTTTTGAGTTTCATCAAGATAAGCATGATTTAAACCCTCATCAACTACCATATGTCCCTGACTTAGAGCCAAGGACTCGAAATGGAAAAGCCCGAGAAGGTCAGGATCTAGCAAAAAGTGGACACGGCTGGTCATCCACTCTTTAACTTCCGCGCCTGACTTGGAGACCAAAGAAAGACTTGCAGTCGATGCAACCCAACCATCCACTCCCCAGCTCATACTTGAAGTTCGCCAAAATACTTATGCCTCTCCCGAAGCTCAGCATGATTGAGGTCCAACTAAAGTGGACGCGATTCGACCATCCACACATTAACTCCTGCCCTGAACACAGGAGGTAGTTCGAAAGCTCGACTTAAAGTAGGCGCGACCGACTGGTTACTCATCAACCACCGCCCTCAACACGCGGACAAGACTGCAGCTTGAGATGGATGTGACCTAACCGTCCAACCCAAGCATGGATGTGATTCGATAATCCATCGCATACTCCTTTCCTTGACTTGACAAGAGGAGCTACAACTACCAAGTGGATACGAATTGATCGTCTCACTTGCCAAGTTCTGTTCTTAATGCTAGGGGTAGAATTCCATTCCATGAATGAATGTGATTTGACCGTTCATTTAATAACTCTTACCTTGACTTGGTAGATGGAGTATAAACATAAATCGGGTAGAGACCGACCACCCACGAAATAACGCTAAGTCCCTAGAGTGCGGACTGGAGTATAAAGATAAACCAAGTGGAGACCGATCGCCCGTGAAACAACTCTAAGTCCCCAGAGTGCGGAATGGAGTATAAACATAAATCTGGTGGAGATCGACCATCCGTGAAACAACTCTAAGTCCCCAGAGTGCGAACTGAAGTATAAACATAAATCAGGTGGAGACTGACCGTCCGCAAAACAACTCTAAGTCCCCATTATGCGGACTGGAGTATAGACCTAAATCAGGTGGAGACCGTCCACGAAATAATTCTAAGTCCCCAGAATGCGGACTGGAGTATAAACATAAATCGGGTGTGAACCGACAGCCGGTTTAGTAAGTCTGGTCCCCTAGTGTGGATTGGAGTATAAACACAAATTGGGTGTGGCTCGATCATCCGCCAACAAATTCTTATCCCCAGAGTGCAAATATGAGTACAAATAAATAGATGAGTGCAGTTCGACCACTCAATATTCCATAAACTCCAACCAGAACTCGACAGGAGGAGTATAAACTAACTATGGATGGAATTCGACCATCAACGAACTAACTCCACTAACCCAAGACTGGGGTAGGAGTACAAATTGCTGAAAGCTAAATATGACGGCTTACTATAGCTCCGGTTTGGTGTTCTTTACAACTCAAGGCAACGATTGAGGGGAGGCTTTAACACAAAACCAATCGGAACGACATCCGAAGTTACGGATGACCGACTATATCGTACCATCAGATCCATGGTCAATATTGATCCACACCAACCATAAATGGATGTGACCCGAACGTCCATCGAATAACTCCAATCAACAAAGCATGGAAAAGAGAATAAACCACGAATGAGTGCGACTTGATCATTAATTCTCTAGCACCCTCCTTCGATCCATCAGGAGGAGTATGAAACCAGATGAGCATGACCTGACTGCACATGAGCCAACTCTATCCCTAGATCTATTGGGAGAATATGAATCAAAATGGACGCGATTGACCATTCAACTTCGAATGAATGCGACACAACCGTTCATTCATTGACTCTTACCATAGTATGACTAGAAGAGCAATACTAAATGGACGTGGCTCAACCGTCCGCACACTGACCCTTGCCCTTGTTCCGGCAGGGAGAGCATCAATCACTGATTGGACATGACTCGCCTTCCTACTTATTAACGTATACCCCAGACTTGGGGGCACGAGCAAGAAACAAGATGAATGTGAACCGACCATTCATCGATCGACTCTAAGTCTTCAGAGCTTAGGTGGGAGTATAAGCACAACTAAGATGAGACTCGACCGTCCATGTAGTACATTTATCAACCCAAGATCGGGAGTAGAAATGTGATCATCCAAAGACTGACTATGATAGCTCAATATTGTGACTCGTCCCTGGTGTTTACAATGACTCGAAGCTACGAACAAAAGGATGCCTAGAGATAGAATCATCGAATCGATGCCCAAGCTCATTGACAACTGACCATCATTCCAACCAAAACGACGAGTAACAAATTATGAGTACATTGAGTGGAAAGTGCATTACTCGAATATACAAGCAGATTCAAACTCAAAGCAAGAGCTAGCTATGTAGTTGCGCAACACCATGAGGCTGAATCATACTCGAGACTTGATTCAATGTGCTTCTAAGCCTGATCTTCGGCCAGTTGTAGATAATCGCTCAAAACATCTAAGGCTCTTCAGTATCAGACTCAATAACTCGTGACAAGACTCTAGGACCGTAGTAACCGTCATCATTAACCGTCCCAATTGAATTTCACATTGGTTGTTGCGCGAAACAATTACATTTGAACTTGAGGAATCTAAGGCTACACTTGCAGAGCTAATGATTAACATTACGGTCAGCAATGGCGACCCATTACGGGTACTAAAGATCGGATCACAACTCAGTGCAACAATGATAAAATAATTAGATGGCTTTCTCCAAACGAGTCCTAATGTGTTCGCTTGGACCCATTCTGACATGTGTGTGATCTCACTAATTATTGCAAGCCATGCATTGAATATCAACCTAAGTCATGTCCTGGTGAATCAAAAGCAACGCGACATAGATCCGAAAAGAATTGCTTAACTTAAAGAGGAGGTGGATAAAATTAAAAACAATGGATTTATCCGTGACGCCCTCCACCCAAATTGGATATCCAATCCATTTCATGTAAAAAAAGCTGATGGAAACCGGAGGACATACGTCGACTACTCTGACTAAACACGGCATGCCCAAAAGACAGCTTTTCACTTTCGAGGATCGATCAGCTGGTAGACTCAACCGTTGGATATTAACTGCTTTCATTTATGAATGTGTACTCCGGATGCAACCAGATCCTAATGCACATCCTCGACCCGGAGCACACCAACTTCATTACCGATCTAGGGTTATATCATTATGTTGTGATGCCATTTGAACTAAATAATGCTGAAGCTACTTACCAGAGACTAGTCAACCGGATGTTCAAAGATCAGATCGGGTGATTGATGGAAGTATATATAGATGATATGCTAGTGAAGTCATGACGATTAAATGACCACAACGATGAATTAGTGGAGATGTTTAGTTTCTCCAAAAATATGGAATGAAACTAAATCCCTTGAAAGGCCCTTTCACATCGCATCAAGGAAATTTTAGGGTTTCATCGTCAACTCTTGTGGAATCGAAGCTGATCCTAAGAAGATTCAAGAAATTCAAAACATCTAGGTACCGAAGACGATTAAGTAGGTACAGAGCTTAAATGAGAAGGTTTTCGCCCTATGCCGTTTCATCTCTAGGGCCACTGAAATGTGTATTCCTTTCTTTGACTTGATCGGGAGAGAGAAAAGGAATTTTGAATGGATGCAGGATTGCATAGATGTGTTTCAAGATCTAGTAGATCACTTAGAGAGACCTCCCATCCTATCTAAGCCACTGGATCATGGAGACTTATACATCTATTTAGCTATGTCAGTACACGCCATAAGCACCGCAATGTTATGCAAAGAGAAACAGATCCAAAGACTAGTATATGATGTAAGCAAGCGATTGACAGGCTCACCCCATTAACGTCTATACTGACCAGCCGTTACAACAGGTCCTACAACAACCTTAGATGTATGGAAGGTTACTCAAATGGAATATTGAGCTAAGCTAATTCGATATCACTTATCTCCCTCGGAGAGCTATCCATGGACAAACATTAGCAGACTTCATATCTGAATTCACTGCATCAAATGACTACCCAAAAAGTAGGGGAGAACCGACACCGATAAAAAATGTACATGCATGGAACTTCCAATGATTGGTGTTTTGGTGTCGGAGTTGCATTAATGACTCCTAAGGAACGATCGATCTTCTATGCCCTGAAACTCGACTTCCCTGCAACAAATAACGAAGCTAAGTATGAAGCCTTGATCGTCAGGCTTAAACCTTCTAGAGAACTGGAAGTGGAAACTTTACATATCTTTTATGATTTCTGGTTAGTAGTATGCAAAGTCAGGGAAATTAATCTTGCTAGAGGGCAGTGTCTTGCTCCTTATCTCAGCCGGGTCCAAGAGCTACTGGCCAACTTTGAGTATTACACCATTACACACATCCCTAGAGAACAAAATGAAAAAGTCGAGTCACTGGCCAAGCTGGCTAGTTCTGGGGATGCGCAGCAAATAGACTATGTTTCGGTTGAAGTACTTAATATTCCAAGCATTGACAGATGGAGATCGACTAGATCTTGGAGACGGAGCCAGAAAAGGAGTCATGGATGACTCCTATCAAAGACTATCTACAATGGGGAATTCTTCTTAAATGGAGGAATGGATAATGATAGATTCTCATCAAAGCTTCACGCTGAATCATCCAAGAAGAAGTCATGTATAGAAAGGGCTTTCTCTATTCCCCTTCTTCGGTGTATCATCCATGATGAAGTCAAACGATTCTTGAGAGAAGTCCATGAAGAAGAATGCGGCGATCATACCAAGGGGCAAACCTTGACAAAGAAAATACTCCGCTATGGGTATTACTGGCCAACTGTTAATCGAGATGCAGCTAATCACACTAGACAATGCGATAAGTGCTAGATGTTTGCAAAAATTCCAAGAGCCCCGCCGACATAAATCACTCAAATTGTCAATCCATAGCCGTTTGCCACTTGGGGTATTGACATCATCTGCTCCTTGTCGATTTCTAAACATGGTGCGAAATATGCCATCATAGCAATAGATTACTTCACCAAATAGGTTTTAGCCGAACCTTTAGCCACGATCACAACGAAAAAATAATATTTAGCTTCATTGTCTGGAACATCATCTGTTGTTTTGGCTTTCCATGAACCATTATAACTGATAATGGAACCCAATTCGATAGTGCTAAATTTAAAGACTTCTACCGTCGACATCATATTGAAAAGAGATTTGCGGTAGTTGCTCGCCCTTAAGAAAATAGACGGGTTGAAGTTGTGAATAAAATCATAAAGTCCATTCTAAAGAAACATTTGGAAAAGGCTAGAGGCAGTGGGTGGATGAATTTAGAACAACATTATAGGCTTGTAGAACCACCCACAAGTCCACGACTGGCCATACTCCATTCGCCCTTGCTTATGGCTCTGAGGCCGTCATTTCAGTAGAACTTGAAGTCCCCTCTCATCGAATGGCTTAATAAAACCCCTATTTCGTTATAAAATAATATATAAACAAGGAATTACAATCCAATTGCAATTAAACTAAAAGGAATTGGTGACGACTTGTGAGCATACAAACACTTCCAGGAGCTAATGACAAAAACATGTATCTGAACGTGCACGTGTATATTCAAAAAAATTGACTTCTTGAAATTGATAGAAATTGAATTTTCACCCAGAGTTATTAAAGAAAAGTCTGGATCAGATAGCCAAAGCTTACTACCTCCATAGTACCGGGCATAGATAATAACTGATGGAATACAACCCAGAATTTATACTATTGGAAATCGACTAAGCGTCATGATGATCAAAGAGAGATACAACACTTTGGGAAGATAATTCAACAGAAGGATAGTGACTATCTAGGAAACTGGATGGATTTCTTTCTGGCGAATCTAACTTGCTTCGATTCAAAGCACGTCATGTACGAAACAAGACATACTTCGGGGGGGGGGGGAAATGTTATCCGGCATTTTGATCCGGCTATATCCGAACCGACTGGACAAGTTAGACTCGACTTCCATCAAGGCCAGTAGCCTAGAGTGATGATTGTGGAGTCTAAAAATTAAGCATATGTTTGCACAAAAATTGGGTAAACACCTCCAAGTTTGAATTTAGTTAAGTTGCCTTAGATTGTTTGATATGCTATTTTATCTATCTCAATGTGTCATTAAGTAGTCATTACAGTCACAGAATAATTCAGAGGCTCGGAATAGGAAAGTAACTTAAAAGCAATAAATCACATAAAGTTTTATAAAATATACCGAGCCAACACTTGCCCCCCAAAGCACATTGTGTTGCTACACAATGTGCTTTGTTTGGTTCGGCACAAAGCTTCACCAACCGGTCTGCAGTCTTGGGAAACTCCCTGACTGTTCGGCTACCCCTCATTTTCTTTTAAATACAACACCTTTCTTTCTCATTCCCCTTCTTCTACTTTTCGAATCCAAAATTCTTCAATTGCTTTCAAGTTCTTCGAAGCTTTCAACGTTCGATTTCTCGATTTTTCCACTTCAATATTATCCGAGGTAAGGTTAGTTCTTAAATTCGATTTCTGTTCTAGCGTTTTCGATGCTTTATGGTTTCAATTCTAGGGGAATTCTGTAGTTTTTTGTAAGTGGAGAGGGTGCTTCGTTCTGAATCGAAGGAAGGAGGCTTATTTGAATGAGTGCTGTAACCTTGGAATGATTCGGCGAAGGCGAAATCTAGGATGAGTGAAGGTGAGGTAGTTTTGGTTATCGAGGGCGGAAGGAGTTTGTGTTTTATCAGTGGTAGGCGGCAAGAGCTCTTCCATATCGTATTTGGTATCTCTGTGTGTTAGGCTAGGGCACGAGAGAGGTTTCTAGATGGAGTGGTAGCGAATGCGGCTAGGCTGTTAGAGAGTGGGCATTGGACCAAAGTAGTCATTGTGCAGTGCTCAGTGGATTTGGTTCGGCACCATGACGTTGTCTGGTTTTGGACCGGTGATAGAGTGATGCCGGACCAGATTAGTTCATGTTTGGTGATCATGGATATGCCGGGCCAAGAGGTAAATCTTTGGAATAGTAGCCTGAGTTTTGTATGGTTTGGTTCGGTGTGTGGTATTAACCGGACCACACGATAAGAGGCTTTTCATGAGCGTTTACTTTCCTGCTTTGATTGCACAATTACTAATGTGTTAAACTCGTTGCTACTGCTTTATTCTTTTTACAATTGCATAGTGATTGGGGTGCTGAATTGTTAGAGGATACGAGCTGCTGGTGGAGGATGAAGATGATAAAGATGGTTCAGATCACGAGGGGCTCGATGATCCACTGAACATCACCGCAGGTACCTTGTTGTTTTATTTTAGCTTCGTTATCTCTTATCATAGACTATAAGACTTATGAATTTTCTCACTTGTCTCATATAGGGATGGCTTCAGGACAAGATGCGTTGCCTCTATCTTCAAAGGGTACTGATGGGGCATCGCTAAAAGAGGCAGAGTCCCTTGAGCGAGCTGGGCCTTCAAAGGACATGTCCGGAGGAAGCAAGCCAAGTGATAAGGATGTCCCTCCTACTTAGTCGAGAAAGTTTCCTTATTTTTTTATATGTATTTTGGAGGATGTGGGGTTGTCCTATATTTTTTTTTATGTTGTACATACAGACTTGGTGTTGTAATATTCGACTTTTGTTTTTTGTATGTTTATCTGAAATGATTTTTGTGACATATGATTTTATGGCTTGCCTTGCCTACTTGTGAACTTCTTATGACTTAGTTAATTGCCATCGTGTTTTGAGATGTGGGAAATCACAAAATCGTTGCCATATTCAAGGCCGATCGCGAACAATAATTACTCGGGCTATTGCCCGTGTCATGAATATTATTCAATTTTTTGTTGCCGACGTGGGATTTATAATCGATCTATAGCCATGCCTTAATCATGGGATTTATAATCGGTTCGCAGTTGCCGGTTAGCCGAACGCCAATGATAAACTGTCTAGGCTATAAATCGTGCCTAATATGTGGCTTATAGTCGGTTCATCATTGCCGACTTGGGGGCCGATCGTCAGTAGTGAAATTGCCCAGGCTTGTCTCGTGCCTTTTGTCATGGCTATCTTATTTTCACTACTGCCGGCGAGCGCTTGCGATTGATCGCAATAGGAATAGCAACAGATAAACAATTAAGTAAAAGTAGAAATAGGACAAACAACACAAGACACTAATTTTTATAGTGGTTCGGCCAGAATATGCCTACGTCCACTGTCTTTCTTTTATTGCTTCAGTTAATACATGCTTCCTTACAATTCAAGAGAAATAATGGTGGAGGTATTGGAGATTCCATGCTTTCCCGAACACCTTCCCATCGACTATTGATAGGATGCAAGCTCCATTATGAAGGTCCTTATGAACAACAAACGGTCCTTCCCAGATTGGGTCTAACGCTCCTGGACGTGGAAAGACCCGCTTGAGTACCAGGCCCTCCTCTTGCTATGCCCAAGGTTTCACCTTAGAGTTATATTGCCTTTCCACTTTCTGTCTATGTACGGTGGCTTTGAGGGCAGCGTCATTCCTTTCTCCTCGATTAGATCTAGCGATATGTTCAAGAGTTCTTCATTTTCTTCCAGATTATAATGTATCCTTCGATGTGATGGGACGATCGTTTCAACTGGGAGCATGGCTTTGGCCCCGTATGCTAAGGCGAATGGCATATGCCCTATCGTTGTTTTGTAGAAGGTTCGATAGGCCTACAGTGTAGTAGGTAGTTCGTCGACCTATGCCCCCTTGGATTTCTTCAGTTTCTTTTTTGTCAGTGTTTTTAAAACCTTGCTTACCGCTTCGACCTATCCGTTGGCCTGGAGATAAGCTTCAGCCAAGAAGCTTTGAGCAATCCCATGTTCTTGGCACCAATTGGAGAATTCTTCACTATCAAATTGGAGCCTGTTGTCTGATATGATCTTCTGTGGAACCTCATACCTGCACAGGATGTTTCGTATTAGGAAGTTTATCAGTTTGGCAGATGAAATCTTGTTCAAGGGTTCTGCTTCCACCCATTTGGTGAAATAATCCACTGCCATTATGGCATATCTTGCCCTTCCTCAACCCATGGGGAGCTCTCTGATCAAATCAATCCCCCAAATTGCAAAGGGCCAGGGGCCGACCATTTGGGTCAAACTGGTAGGTGGTAGCCTTGGGATTTTGGCGAATCTTTGGCATTTGTCACATTTTTAGCGAACTCTGTCGCATCTTTGTTTAGTGTGGGCCAAAAGTATCCATATCGGAGAATTTTCTTAGCTAGAGTATGCCTTCTGGTGTGATCGCCATAACTTCCTTGATGGATGTTATTAAGGATATCTTTAGCTTCGTTCCCAGCAACACACCTTAGTAACGGATTGGAAAAACCACGATGGTACAACATGCCATTCTGAATGGTATAGCGGGATGCTTTCCTTAGGATCCTCCTAACTTCATTCTGTTCTACGGGTAAGGTTCCATCCTGTAGGTATCTGATGATGGGGGTCATCCATGTCTCTTCTTCGCTGGCAGTTGCTGTGATTTGAAGACACTCGAAACTTGGTGTGGTTTGAATCATGGCGGGGGTTGGCCCCAGCATTGGTTCACTCCTTACGCTTGCCTCTTTGGCGAGGGCGTCTGCTTCTTGATTTTCTCCTCGTGGAATGTGTTTGAGTACATAGCAGTCTAGCTCATTGAAGAGGGTTTTGGCCTTTTTGAGGTAAGACTTGAGCTTCTATCCACGAGTCTGGAATTCTCCGAGGATCTGGTTCACAATCAACTGAGAGTCACTGTGAATACATACCGACCTTACTCCTATCTCTTTACTGATCTCTAGGCCATCTATCACTGCTTCATATTCGGCTTCATTATTGGTTGCAGCGAATTTTAGTCTTAGTGCACAACATAACTTCCTTCCTCTGGGTGTGACTATTATGACTCCTGGCCCCGAGCCAAGCTCATTCGATGCTCCATCAACGAACAAATTCCATTTGACTACTTCCTCAAATTTAATTCCGTCTTGTCATCTTGTATGGTATATTCAGCTATGAAATCAGCTAAGGCTTGTCTTAATTGCGGTGCGTAGATTGTAGGTGATGTTGTATTGGCTTAGCTCAATGCACCACTTCAGTAGACGCCCTCACGTATCCGGTTTATGCAAAACTTGTCTCAAGGGTTGATCCATTAGAACCTTAATTGAGTGAGATTGGAAGTAGAGCCACAATTTCCTGGATGCTATGAGCAGGCAGTAAGCAGTTTTTCGATCTTAGGGTATCTTGCTTCTATGCCCATGAATCTTGTGCTAATGAAGTATACCGGTCTCTGGATATGATCATCTTCTTGTACTAGTGCTGCACTTACGGCATGGGAAGATACAGCCAGGTATAAGTAAAGGCCCTCTCCATCCATCGGAGTGGAGAGTACTGGGGGCTTCTGCAGATGTTCGAGTAGGTTTTGGAAGGCAGAGTAGCACTCATCGGTCCATTCAAATTTCCCATTGTCTCTTTTAAGGGCTTCGAAGAACGGGACACACTTGTCCGTTGCTTTGGATATAAATCTACTCAAAGCAGCTACTTTCCCATTTAGGCTGTGCATTTCTCTTCGTGTCGCTGGGATTTTAATATCCTTCAAAGCTTGTATCTTTTCAGGATTTGCCTCTATTCCTCTAGCATGTACGATAAAACTTAAAAACTTACCATATGACACCCCAAAAGAGCATTTTAGTGGGTTTAGCTTCATTTGGTATTTATGCAATACCTGGAACATCTCATCTAGGTGGCTCAGATGATCCACTGTCTTCTTGATTTAACAAGCATGTCGTCAACATAGACTTCCATGGAGTGGCCAATTTGTCGTTCGAACATCTTATTAACCAAACGTTGATAGGTAGCACCATTTATTTAGCTCGATGGGCATGGTTGTGTAACAGTACAGGCCTAGGTCCGTAATGAAGCTAGTGTGTTCTTGATCTGGCACATGCATGGGAATCTGGTTGTATCCCAAATACGCGTCCATGAATGACAATAATTCATGCCCAGCGGTTTTGTCCACCAGTCGGCCGATTCGGGGAAAAGGGAAACAGTCCTTGGGGTAAGCATCATTGAGTTGGAGAAGTCAATGCATGTTCGCCACTTTCCATTTGGTTTCTTTACCATCACCGGGTTGGAGATCCACTCCGGGTAAATGGCTTCACGATTGAAACCAGTGGCGAGCAGGTTCTTCACTTCCTCATTGGGAGCGGTTGATCTCTCTACCCCCATGCTTCTTTTCTTTTGGTTGATAGGGACCTTGGTTGGGTCAACAATGAGAGCATGGCAAGCAATCTATGGGGATATCCCCACCATATCATTATGTGTCCATGCAAATACATCCAAGTTCCTTCGTAGGAATCCTATCATCTGAACTTTGAGATTTAGTTGAGAACCTATCTTTAAAAGCTTTGTTTTGTCATGTTCGTCTACTGTCACATGATCCATAGCCTCAACAGACTCGGTGTTAACCTCCTCCTCCTTTTCTCTAGGGCCCAATTCATTGAATGGGTCACTGGTATATTCAAGAGCAAGGGTCTTCTTTGATTGCTATGCTTCCAAATTTTAGCACAGAGGATGACCCCTACGCCTTTTCCCTTTTCCTTATTCTTATTTTGGCGAAGTTTAGTCATATAACAACTGGGAGCCGCGTCTTGGTCTCCTTTCACCTCTCCTTTTCCGTTATCGGTCGGGAATTTCATCTTCAAGCACCACGGTGCTAATACTATTTGGGAGTCTAACAATGAGGGTCTTCCCAAGAAGGCGTTGTAGGTGGAGTGCCCATCCACTGGTGTGAAGGTTTGCTTCCGTACAACTAATCGAGGGTGACTTCCAAGCTCAATAAACAAGTCCAGCTATCCGAGAGGCAATGTGGCCTCTCCGGTGAACCCATGTAAAGGTTTATGGCATAGAGATACATCTTTTATTGACAACTTCATTTTATTGAATGTATGTTTGAATAAAATATTCACCGAGCTTCCTGTATCGACCAAAATGCGAAACACTTCGGTCGGGCCGATCCAGGTGGAGATAACCAGAGGGTCAGTGTGAGTATACAGTTTTCCAACCAAATCTTCATCATTGAAGGTTATGTCAACTTTCTCTCCGCTTTACGATGCGACCTTCAGTTACGGAATGAATGTACCCTTCCGTATCCTTTAAGGACTTTCCGTATCTCTCCATCTCATCCCAACTTCTGTCAACTATATGCGAGCCTCCAAATATGGTGTGGACAGTTATCTTTTCTTGGTTAGAGCGGCTCGCACTTATTCCTTCCCCATTATTTCCTTACGGAGGTTGTCCAGATCCTTCACGGCCTGGAGTAGGAGAGTTGTGGTTTTTTTGCATGTATCGCTCCAGCTTCTTTTTTCCAGATATATTCTTCAATGAGATATTGTAAATGTTGGCATTCTTCGGTGTTATGTCCATGGGACTCGTGGAAGCGATAATATCTCCATGTTCTATTTGCGGCCTCTGATTCTTTTTTGTATGGAGGGCGTTTATATTTCAACTCATGTTGAGCAGCCATGTAGATGTTCTCAACTATGTCGTTCAGAGGTGTGTATGAGTCGAATCTTAGTCCAGGTCGGTATCGCCACTTATTGCCTTTTTCATTCCCAGTATTGCCTTAGTAACCACATTTAACTTCACTATTCTGTTTATTACCTTCCCTCAGGGTGGGGCACCCACGTTTCCTTGGACGCTGGAAGCCTTTGCTGGTTGCTCGTTATGTTGGTGGGCCGTCGCATCCTCCAATCTCATGTACTTCCCAGCCTCGAAAGAAAATTTGAAGAGTTAGGGGTTTCTCCTTTGTCAACCTTCTTGAAAGTGTGGAATCTGGGTGGATGCATCCGCATAGTGCCATCAATGTAAGCCTCTTATCAGCGTCATGCACCGCTGCTGTGGCACCGTTAAAGCGGGTAAGATATTGTTGTAGCAGTTCTCCTGCTTTTTGTTTCATGCCTAATAAGGAGTAGGCATCCTTAGGCTGTTCCACATGGATTCGGAATTAACTTATGAATCTTTCCATCAACATTTCCCAAGAGCTAATAGAGCCATGAGGCAGGCGACAAAACTGTTAGGAACTGGAGATAGTGGTTTTGATGACAACAACCTTTGTAACTTATTTTATTATAACTTATATACTAACACTATTGTCTAGATATATATATATATATGTTATTATGTAGGATATATATAAGGCAGGTACTGATTATTGAAGACTGTATAGTATAAAGATCAAGAATGAAGAAATCAAGTTTGAAGACTCATGAGTATCAAGATCAAGATTTCAAGATAAGTGTCTAGTTTTGTTAAAACTTCATAATAGCACGGAAATCTTCATTCCAAATTTTATTAGGGATGGAACCCATTTCTACCTTGTTAGTGGGTTACAAACCCACGACAAGTAGCTTACAAACCTACGACAAGTGGCTTACAAACCCACGAACATCCTGGTTTTGTACAAGTTCTCAAGTCCTGATGTGATGAGATATTCTGCAGGAAGAAGCTTGCAAAACTACTTCAAAATGGTTTTTCAAAATGATTTTCAAAATTGCTTTTCAAAATGTTTTAGCCTTAAAAATTATCTTTTCAAATGATTTTCAAAAAGTTGTTTTAGCCTTAAAATATTCTTTGTTTTTGTTTTTAAATAAACTCTTGTTTTAAACTTCATTTGTTTTTAAAACTATCTTCTGATTTTTAAATATTCTTTTATAATATATATACTTGAGATTTAAAATCAAATTTATATATACATTCTAAAATATATTTTTCTACTCTTCTTTATTTTAAAACATAGGAAAATTAGTTTATTTTACTCCAGAATCATTTCATCTTGTTTTCCTTTCAATACCATTTTCAAAACAAATTTTACATTGTTTTTAACTAAGGGATGTCGACATCATGGGATACCCCATGTCAACATGGTGGCCATTAAATTCAAAAGTTTCAATTTTCAAAAGAAATATCTATTCGTTTAAATCTCTTCACGAATGGTTATGACCGTTACTGGTCTATAAATAGCCTTCACAAATGAATTTTTTAACTAACTATTTTCTTATTTTCTTCACTCTTTCTTCTCCACAAATCCATATTCTAAAATTTTAATATTTTTAAGATCGTGCCGAAATTCTCAAATTAATCAAATTAAAATCTCATTCTTGTTTGATTCTCTGCCCTCTCTCGAAGATCAAAGTGTTATTCAGAGTTATAGGATCAATTTGTAATGAAAAGTTTATCGAGTCTCTCTATAAGGTGTGGTTGTGCCTGGAAATCAATTGGGTGATCTTGTGTCCCGTAAATCAAGAGAGTTGGCCCCGGACTCGAAGACAGGAGGGTACCTCAAGGCCTTTAGAAATTGAGGATTGTAATCTCGACATTGGTATATTAAAAATCTGTACGAGGTGTTTGCCTTGGTGCAGGATTGGACGTAGGGTAACTCCGAACCAGTATAAAATCCAGTGTGTTCTTTCTTTTTACTGCTTTTTATTTACTTTCTGCATCTGTGTTTGATTCTGTGATTGTTCTGTGATTAAGTTTTGCATTTTTTATATCATAAATTTTAAATTAGTCCATATAAGTCTTAGAATCCATTAAACACTATTCACCCCCCTCTAGTGTTAAATTAGCCTTAAGATCCTTAATCCGCACTCCCTTTCAATTGGTATCAGAGCATAGGTTTTCATAGTTTTTATAATCTGAAACTTGAAAAGTTAAAAATGGCATTTTTAGGAAATTTTGTCAATACTAGTTTGAATTTATGCATTTCATCAAAGTATCATAAGTTTGCATATAGTTTTTATGAAAAATCAAGTTATCTACCGAATTGGATTGTTATGCAGGAACAGACATGTTACATGGCTTTTGAAGAATCAATAACCAATGGACAAACTGTGCAAATTGAGAAATATAAATGGATACTTGATAGTGGCTATTCAGGGCATATGACTGGAAATCCTGAGATACTCAACGACATTATATATCAAGATGGCGATTTAATTAATTTTGAAGTTTTCTCATTTTAATTAATGAGTGGAAATAGCCTTCCGGGACACTATTTCGCATTTCGATGAAACCGGTGTCATTGGATCCGTAATAATGAATTATAATTTGCCATCAAATTTCGTAGCGATCAGACGTACCGTTTGGTCGTACGGGATAGAAACGCGTTGCATTTAATATCGAAAATTTAATATTTTAATTGGGTTCAAAAGGCTATCTTCTCCATACTATCGAATCGGGGCTCGAGACTTGTTCCATTATGTTCGGAATAAGGTTATAACATTAGGTACGCTAGGCGGCACGCCTCGATCGGAGTCCGTAATTACATAGCTAGATATTTTGAACTTTAAATATATATATATATATATATATTTGGATTTCACTTCACAGAAATATCTTCTTTCTCATCAGCCACCCTACAAGCCACCCTACCCTGTATGAGCCACACCTACCTGTTAACTTTTGTATCTCCCTCCCTTATTTAAACTTTGCTTTACAGTGAAAAGAAAAGAAAAGAAAAGAAAAGAAAAAAGCAACTTCAAAGATTAATTTCTAAAATTCAACACGATTAACAAGTCCAAGACTAGCTTTCAAAATCGAGATTCATCTACGGCTTCATGCTGATATGGGTTTGGTGTGGTTTGATCGTACTTGGGCAGTGGGCGTTTGTGAGCAGCAAACTAGGGTTTGGGATTCTGGAATTTTGGGTCATCGATTGGCGAAACGGAGATTTTATTCGAACTCGTGGAAGAGTTTAGCACCTGGAGGTGAATTTTTATGGAGCACGATTGCGGTTTGGGTTGCACAACATATATCATGGTCGATGGTCTTCGAGCATGTCGCGATGGAGTAGGATGGCTGTAGGGCATGGATTTTGGTTCGGGCAAGTCGAGTTTGTGGAGAGAAGGCCAACGGTGCGATCAATTTTGGAATTCGTCGAATGTTTTGCCATGTTAGTGCCTTGTGTGCACGCCTTGTTTGGGTTCGATGTATCTCCTGTACAAGTCCTAGATTCGGAAAGAAGATGAGGGTGGGCAAAGTTGTAATTTTATAGAAGTTGTAATTAGTTATTAATTTTTAAAATTTAAATATTTCAATACTTATAAAATGCGTATCTCTCTCATACGACGTCCGATTATGACAAAACTTTTTCCATTGCGATCGTGATGATGAGAGCTTTGCAATGGAATTAGTTTGGACTAATTTGGAGACTGTGGAAATTTGGGTTAAAATCAAACGTCGTCCGGTTTTAGTTCCAAACTGGAACGCCTCGGCAACAACAGAAAATAAATGTGAGTAAATCTCACTCAATTTGAATAATTTGTTTTATTTTAAATAGTTAAAATTATTTATTGGTTGATTTGATGGATTGATAAATTATTATCAGTTGGATATATTTCCCAACGATTGGAGCGGATGAGACACTATGTGCCCCGCATAATAGTGGATGACTCTTTTTATTGCGATATCCCACCTCGAAGCTATGATTATATTTTAATGCGGTCGTCACCCCCTTAGTGGCATGCTGCATCGATACCCCGATGTAGTGATAAATGAGCAAGGGTCTTCGCACTTTACTCGGCGGGTGCGAAGGGTAAGGAAGCTAGTCGATGAAAGTAGGATTCGGTTAGGTAGTTAGAATGTAGGATCATTAACAGGAAAGCTAAGAGAGATAGTTGATACTATGACTAGGAGACGTGTAAATATCTTATGCGTTCAGGAGACCAAATGGACGGGCCAAAAGGCGAAGGAGGTGGAGAACACAAGCTTCAAGTTATGGTACATGGGAAAAGAGCGTAACAAGAACGTGGTAGGTATTTTAATTGACAAGAACTTTAGAAACGGAGTGGTCGACGTTAGGAGACAAGGGGACATGATCATCCTAGTTAAGCTGGTAGTGGGTGATATGATTTTGAACGTCATTAGTGCTTATGCCCCACAAGTAGGTCTAAGTGAAGCCGTCAAGAGGAATTTCTGGGAAGAGCTAGATGTCATGGTTAGGGATGTGCCTAGTAGCGAAAAACTTTTCATAGGAGGAGATTTCAATGGCCATGTTTGTACAACTAGTGGGGGGTTTGAGAGAGTGCATGGTGGTTTTGGATCTGGCGATAGGAACCAAGAAGGAGAAGAAATATTGAATTTCTCTATTGCTTATGACCTCATGATAGCTAATACATTCCACACTTAATTACTTTTAGTAGTGGCCAACACTTTAGCCAGATTGACTTTGTACTTACTAGAAGAGACGACAAACAAGCTTGTGTAGATTGCAAAGTCATACCTGGAGAATGTGTCGTCTCACAGCATCAGCTTTTGATATCCGAGTTTCGTCTCCGAATATGTGTTCAACAGGGTAAAGGAGCCAAGACTAGTCGGACGAAATGGTGGAAGCTCAACGGAGACGCCTCACAGGTGTTTAAGGATAGAGTGATGGTAGAAGGGGCATTGAATATGGAAGGAGAAGCAAATCACATGTGGGACGAGATGGAAAGACGCATTCGGAAAGTGGCTACCGAGGTGTTTGGGATAGCGAAAGGAAATAAACGCGAACCTAAAGATTCTTGGTGGTGGAACAGTGATGTGCAAAAGGCTATCAAAGAGAAGAAGGATTTCTATAAGTGCTTACATCATCACATGAGCGAGGACAACATGCAAAAGTACAAAGTGGTAAAGAAGAACGCAAAGAGAGCGGTGAGTGAAGCAAGAGGTCGGACGTATGAAGATCTATATCATAACCTAAGTACGAAAGAGGGTGAAAAAAACGTCTATAGGATAGCTAAGCTCCGCGAGAGGAAGACAAGAGACTTCAACCAAGTTAAATGCATCAAAGATGACAATAATAGACTTTTGGTGAAGGACGAGGAGATAAAAAATAGACGGAGAGATTATTTCAACAAACTATTTAATGAAGAAGGTGATAACACCACAATCGAGATAGACGACTCTTCTGATGACACTTGCAGACATTTTGTTCGGAGAATTCAAGAATCCGAGGTAAAGGAGGCACTAAAATGGATGAAAGCAGGCAAGGCATTGGGGCCTGATGACATCCTCATTGAGGTGTGGAGATGTCTTGGAGATGCAGGGATAACCTGGCTAACTAAGTTGTTCAATAATATTTTCAAATCAAACAAGATGCCAAATGAGTGGAGGAGAAGCATATTAGTTCCAATTTTAAGAATAAGGAGATATCCAAAGTTGCACAAACTACAGAGGAATTAAGCTTATGAGTCATACAATGAAGCTTGGGGAGAGAGTCATTGAGCATAGACTAAGAAGAATGGCAAGTGTTTCAAAAAACCAATTTGGCTTCATGCCTGGGAGGTCGACCACAGAGGTGATTTTTTTGATAAGACAACTTATGGAGAGGTTTAGGGAGCAAAAGAAGGATCTACACATGGTATTTATCGATTTGGAGAAAGCTTATGACAAGGTACCGCGAAAGGTGTTGTGGTGGGCCCTGGAAAAGAAGAGAGTCCCAACAAAGTCCATTACACTTATCAAGGATATGTACGATGATGTTGTGACTAGTGTCAGAGCATGCGATGGTGAAACCGGTGACTTTCCCATTAACATAGGATTACATCAACGGTCAGTTTTGAGCCCCTACATTTTTGCTCTAGTGATGGATGAGGTTACGAAGGGTATACAAGGTGAGATTCCTTGGTGTATGCTATTTGCTGATGATGTTGTGCTAATTGATGAAAGTAGGATTGGGGTTGATAGACAACTGGAGCTGTGGAGACAGACTTTAGAATCAAAGGGTTTTAGGCTTAGCAGAACTAAAACAAAGAATATGAAGTGCGGGTTCAACGGTGTCAGGTCGGAAGATGGAGATGTCACTCTGGTTGGACAAATAGTTCCCAAGACGGAATCATTTCGATATCTAGGATCAATGTTGCATTATAATGGTGAGATTGATGAAGATGTTAGTTTTAAAATTCGAGCGGGATGGGTGAAATGGCGACAAGCGTCTGGGATTCTCTGTGACAGGAAGGTCTCACGAAAACTTAAAGGAAAGTTCTACAAAACGGAAATCAGGCCTGCGATGTTGTATGGTGTAGAATGTTGTCCTACTAAAAGCCAACACGTCCAAAAGATAAGCGTAGCAGGGATGCGTATGCTACGATGGAGCTGTGGTCATACAAGAAGAGACCGAATTAGAAATGATGATATACGTGATAAACTTGGAGTAGCACCAATTGAGGAGAAGCTAATTCAACATCGCTTAAGATGGTTTGGACATCTTCAACGAAGGCCGCCTGAGGCACCTGTGCGTGTTGGAATTATAGGCCGTGTGGAATGCTCAAAGAGAGATAGAGGTCGACCAAGGTTGACATGGGAGGAAGTAGTAAAAAGTGATTTGAAGGATTGGGGTTTATCCGAAGAGCTGGTGACTGATCGGAGCGAGTGGAAGTTAGCGATTCACGTACCAAAACCATGAGCGTTGAGTTTTATAAGTTTTAGATTATAGGACTAGGAAACATGAGCCTAAGACGTAGGTTTGGTCTTTGACCAATATTACTATTAGTATCATTATCGCTATTAGTATTATTATTATCATTCCTCTTATATATATACATATATATTTTTATTTTTATTTTACTTTACTTAAGTATTATTATTAATTTACTTGTTTGACTTTATTTTATTATTGTTATTGCTATTGTTATTATTATAACTTTTAAATTGATTTTTTCATTTAGTTTTGGATTCCATCTCTAGCCGACCCTAACTTGTTTGGGAATAATGGCTTAGTTGTTGTTGTTGTTGTTGTTGTTGTTGTTGTTGTTGTATATGACATATGTGATTACAGGGAAACAGGTTGGAGGGATCCAACTGGATTCCTCAAAATTGTTGATTTTAATTTCATATATAGTAATATATGATGTGTTTTGAATAGTTTGTGATATACAATGATGTGATTTGAATTTATTGGATGTTATAGTAGAACAAGCCTTAATTTTGGTATTATAAATACCATAAATAATATTTTTGAATTTAAAAAGGAAATTCAAAGGCGATTTTGGAAATGAAAATATTTATATTTAATTTTGGGATTATTTAAAAGAGAATTGAGTTGGATAAAATAAATGATTGGATTTTGATATTTATTTAGCTATTTCGTAAAATGATTTCAAATAGAGAATTTTAAATTGAGGATTTTTAAATGATGGTTTTTTAAATGAGATTCTTAAAATACGAAATGGGAGTCGAAATTGAGATTCGACTGGTTTTGGAATATAGTTTGGATTATTTAAGGAATAGATTCCTAAATGGAATTTTGATTAGAAATCGATTTATAAATGGATTTTTGTAAAATAAACCTGTATAAACTGGTAATGAGTTTATGATATTTATAAAGAAGGTTTATAAATAAAGTAGAATGAGTATCATTTGATGAATTGGGAATATAAATTCACAGCGTGAATTTAAAATGAGATATAGAAATCAGTTTAGAAAGAAATACTAGAGTATATTTTTGAATTTGGAAATAGTTAGGAAATTGGAGACGCAGGTCGGTTTGTGATAAATCGAGAGAGAGATTTGTAAATGCTAAAATGGTTATATTAGATTTTAAAATAGATGTTTATCATGAAGTTAAGTTTTGTTTTTAGAAAGGGATTTTTATTTACTAAACTATGTAGTTTAAAAATTGTTTAGTATTGAAATTATTTTGGAAGGTTGGTTGTTCAAATATATGATATTAGTTGAAATGAATTATAAATTTTAATAATAAGGTTGGTAAATCGATTAGTACTATTTATAAAGGAATTGGAGATTGGTATCGTTATTTGTTAAAAAATGTTTTGGATATTTTAAACGATTACTTAAATGTGTTTTGAAAATAGATTATTATTCTTTAAAAATATTTATTATTTTATATATGGAAGTTAAAGGCAAGTGAATGGGATGTGTTTATAAATACTCTCGAGATTTGTAAACTAAGTTATTTAATGAAGGTGATTTTGTAAGAGAATTTTATAATGGAATTCTGGAAACTTAAGAAATTTCCAAAATGTTTTGGACACGAGAACTTCGGAAATGAATCTGGATTTATAAAAGAAGTCATAAATCGTTAGTTGGGACTATAAATAAGTATAATCGATAATCTTTGGAAATTGTAAAGGAATCAATAAAATTCCGAAAATTTATGAGATAAGTACGGAATATTTCCTAAGTATGGATATTAGAAATGATTTTGGAAAATATACTTATAATATTTTCCTAAGTATTGAAATGAAGGGTTTTGGAAATATTTTAACTACAAAATGATTTTTTTGAAATATTTTTCTAATTAATGAATTACAAAATTGAAATTTTGAAATATTTCTAAGTGTTGATATGGTTTGGAAATATCCCATTATGGATATAAGAAATTGAAATTGTTTTCAAATATTGAAAAACTGGAAGAGATTTGAACATATATCTTTGTAAAGATATTTGAAATAAATGTTTTGAAAGATTTATAATATGGCCCAGCGACTACTTATGTTTGTAATTTGATAGTTAAATAACCGACTATCAAATCTGGCCAATTTCGTTGATCCTTTCAAAGAGACCGGGATCAGATTTAATTATCCGAAAACCACTTCGATTTGATTTGTGCGTTGCGAACTGTGATATCGCGAAGATAGTGAAGACGGTGATTTTGGAGATTCGGTTTGTTTAGACCCATAACAACTTGTATGGATGAATGCTATCATTGCATTATTGCTTGGAAGGCAGTTTTAGCATTCCAAGCATGAATGTTCTTCTTAAGGTAAAACGTAGCCTTAAGCCTCATCAATTAGGAATTACTGAAAATCAGGGGAGATGCAGCAAGGCTAAGTGGGTCGCACCCATTAGGGTATGTTGTCACCTTTCTTGATTACCCTATATCTACATATTTATGGATTGATTGTGCATGAGGTCTCAAAAGGGTTGCAAAGCAACTAGCATGATGACATATTTGGTACGATCCAGTAAGGGGTAAGCCGGTCTTGTGTTGGCAGGGATCGATAAGTTCGACCTTGGTACATTTTCTAGACGTGTACCATGATAGGTGGTACCCCAATGCCTAGTAATTGTATGGAATCCATTCTCCAATAAGCGTCGTACAGTTTTGATTGTGCCCAACTATGTTGGAATGTGAGATGCAAGCATTTTGGCTATTTTAATAAGTATTTGTACTTAGAAACTATTATAATATCACGGGATTTTTATATAAAAGTGTTTGGTTATCGTAAGGTAAAAACCCGTCGTTTTTATGTGTGGCGTGGTCTTACGAGATACCTTTGTTTTCAAAAGAGTTTTTGAAAATAATTAAATTCAAATCGAGTGTGTTTTCTCATGCTGGTTTTCCAGACCGACTCGGGTGTTGTTTTATTATAATGTTCGGGTCAGATTGAGTATTTTATAGCTTAGCTTTTATGCATGGAGTTTCAAGAGACGAGTTAGAGGCCCGAGATGTATTTACATAGATGGTTATATTTTCCATTGTATTCATTGGGGTGTTATAAGAAATTGTGAGGACATACTACTATAATTGTCCAAGCTGAAATAGGTTAGTATGCTCTGATTGATGGTTGTAAATACACATATTACAGTTTTGCTTTTGTGTAAAGACTTGTGATATATTATAGATTATTTGTTCCACTGTGAGATTCTATGTTGTGTAGTTTTCTTCTTATCTTCTTTCTTCTTCTTTTCCCCTAACAAATCGGGTTTTTTGTGACGACCCGACTTTCCACTCCCGGAAAATCGCATCGACAGTAAGAAAGAAAGGGATGAGAAGTAGAAAAGAGAAGAAGAGAAAAGAAACAAACACAAATACTCACAGCGGAAACGAACAAAATATATTATATCACATAAATATTATATAGTATCATATACAACACTTATCAGAGTTACACAGATTACATATCATATACTAGACAGTTATAAACATCTGTCTAGTTATTACATCTCAATACAAAACAAAGATCTAAACAAGATCAACACAGCGGAAACTACTATCTATATCTACAACGCTGAAGCCTCCTGCTCCATTGCTCCTCCAGATTACTCGTCAAAGCTAACCTGAATCCCTTGGCTACTCGTAAAAATTTGAGTACCCAAGAGTTTATAAAACAGAAATAAACAACTTGGGTCAGACATGGGTCTGGTGTGAGTAAACGGGTTAAACTTGTTTAACTTCAAAACCTTTTTGAAAGAAAAGGTATCACGTAAGACTCCCCACCAATAAATATGGGTAAGTTTTTACCTTACGCTAACCAAAACACTTGATAGGAAATTCGATTGTATTATAATAGGTCTAGGGTTTTCAAATAAATATGAAATAGCCGAAATTGTTACATTCATTAAATTCCAGCATACATATGTATACAATCAAGTCCGTTATCACTTATTGGAAGTTGGATTTCCATACAATGGCAGGGCTACCGGGGTACCGCCCGTCACAGTACGTGGCCTAGATCACCGTACCGAGGATCACTCCCAATCCCCTGCAACACAAGGTCGGAACATCCCTTACTGGATAATTCCCGCACAAGATACCTCACGGTTGGGATCAGCAACCGCACCACTAAGTCGAAAATAGAAAGGGACATCTAGACAGAGGTAACCTTGTCCTACTTGGGTGCTACCCACTAACCTTGCTGCACCTCCCCTGTTTTAGCCATTCCCGGTTTGTGAGGCTTGAGGTCACGATTACCTTAGAAAAGAACACATCACTTAGAATGCTCATCGTTCACCTGACGATGTTCTGAAAGCATTCAATCCATACAAGTTCGTTCCGGGTTCGAACGAAACCGAAGGCATTATCTCGTTACACTCGTTTTGGAATCACCCTCAGAGTTAACGACAATAACCCTTGCACTCTGAATCTTCATCTTCACTTGCTCCATTTGGATTTCACGACCTAACGTAAATTTGGATCGATGTGGTATTCGGGTCTCCAGACCTGGAAATCCGGTATACGGAAACCCGATCCCGGTCTCATCGAAATCCAAAACGTATCTTTTAAGGCCAAGTTGTTTTAAAGGTTAAAACAATTTAGTTCAATTATCTTTATTCACATAGAAAGATAATTCACAACAGATAATTAACATTATCAGATAATCCATATTATCATCATAATTCAACTAAACATCCATATCACACAGCATATATCTCATCAGAGATATCAATCAATGCATAGCATTCAATATTATCATCCATTCTTAAGTAATGATTTATATCATCTCTAATTAATTTAAAATGAATTAAATTAATTACTTTATTTTAAAAAATCCTTCTTACTTAACCATTAATTAATTAAAATCAATTAATTAATTATCCTCTAATAGTTCATTTTAATTAATCATCTTTGATTAATTATCTTTTAATTACATCCAAGTAATTTATCTTTAATTAATTACTCAAATTAATTATCATTAACCATTTATAGTAATTACCTTTAATTACTTCATTAATTAATTTACTAAAATTAATTAACTTAATCAACTATAATTAATTACATTAATCCTTAATTAATTACATTAATTAATCACTTCATTTATTAATTATTACTTAATTAATCAATTCTTAATTACATCATTAATTATATTAATTAATGATCCTTAATTACAACTTAATTATTAATTACTCAATTAAATTAATTACATTAAGTAATTAACTTTTAATTAAACAACATTTATTAATCACCCTTGACTAATCTTCAATCAGTAATTTACTACCCTTAATTACTTTCATTTACTAAATTAATTTTCCTTAATTAATTTCTTAATTAATCCCTTGATTAATTATTCAAAGTAATTAAACTTAAATTACTTTCCTTAATACATAACCATCAATTAATTACTTCAAGTAATTATCTTATTATTTACTTCCTAAATAATCATACCTTAATAATTACATTAAGTAATTATCATTAAATCATTTCTTAATTAATTAATCTAACTAAATCAAATTAACTTAATTAATTACAATAAGTAATTAATTCTTAATTACTTTCATTAAGTAATATAATTAATTATCTTCAAATTAATTAATCTAATTAATTATTAAAATTAATCCTATTAATTAATTATTTAATAATCCATAGTTAATGACCTTCATTAACTACTAACAACTCTTAAATTACTTTTCTTAAGTAATTAAATTAATGAATCTTAATAACCAAGTAATTAATCTCTAATTATTTAATTAATTAAGTGTTAACCATAACTTAATTGATCTTAAATTACTTTATTAATTAATTCTTAATCATTAATTAATATTCCAATTTATAATCCATATTTATAAATTAATTATTCTATTTAATAAATCTTAACCTTAATTAAATAAATTAAATCCTTAATTACAAATTAATTAATCCAAATCATTAATAAATTAAATTAATTAAACCATTTTAATTACCTTAATAATTTAATCTTTAAGATAAAAACATTTTTCCCATGGTCACATCTCATTCACAAATTATTTGAAAACATCCAATTTCAAATCTATTTTTTTTTTTTCATTTTAATTTCTGGATTTAAAATACCACTTTGTCTTCAACAAAGTTCAAAACTAAATTTCAACTTTTTACTTGTTAAAGAATTTCCTATATCTTATAAAAGAATTTTAAAAAGGATTTAAATCAAATTTCTTTTTAATTTCTAACATTTAAATATAACTAACAATTTAAATTGTTTAAATTTATAAAACTTATCTATTTCCAAACCTAAGATTCAAAACCAACTTGAATCTATATTTTTTTAAACTTTGATTTAAATTCCTGTTTTAAATTTTGCTTTTCAAATTTAAAATCAGATTTTAAATTTAAAAACACCCAGATTTAAAAACCTGGCAACAACAAATCTACCCGAGCTCACCTGAATCTACTTCGAGTCAACTAGCCTACTGCTTCGAGTAGTACACAGCACCTACTCGAGTAATTCTCGAGTTTCCCCCACTGCTTATACCCAGGCAAACACCTGGAACCAAAAGTGCACGGTGCACATGCACCGTGCCTCCGATCAACTCCAGCCAACTCCGGTGGCTTCCAAACATCAACGACCATCCCCTTAGTCCAATACGATCATCACCTCGCTCCTATTCAGCTCGAATTTGAATTCGAGTTTAAAACATAAACCTGGAACAGAAAAGTTCAACCCCAACCAAACCTGACATCGCCAAAATCACGGCCCTCCGACCACCGAAAATCCAACAACTCCGACTGCGACTTCAACTATGGCCAAGCTTCCATCTGCCCAATTTTCATCGAACTCGATCATCTCTACAGGTAGTACTGACCAAAACAAACTACCTAGCTTAAACTAGGGCTACAGGTAACAATTCATCACCACTGTCTCCATGTTGATTTGCATCAACAACAATTATTTTTCCAATCATCAATGGTTACTCCTCTACCCACAAATTGAACCCCGATCCCCCAATATAGATAGATCATAAGAAATCCCTTAATTCCCCTTTTCTGTTCTTCACAGAACTGCACCATACCCCCTTAACTAAAAATCCTAATTCTTGATTTAAAAATCAAGCTTTAGTTAATGCTTTTGATTTACGAAACTGAATTTCAAAATTAACATGTTTGGATTTTGATAAAAATTATCATGCACTGATTGTTTTTAAATTCCAGAGATAACATATTTTATTTTGACTATCTTAAATTCTTAAAAATTACACCAGGTTAAATCAAACAATATTTGTTTGATAATCAAGTCCTGACAAGAATTAGATCATGGGGTAAGGATTTTAAATAAAAATTGAATTTGAGAAAAATAAGACAGGACAGAGCAAATTTTTAAACAGGGTGCACACAGATAACATTCACATCAAACATCCACTTATATATACATGCAATACACATTTATATTCATGCAACCAATTATATTTTTAATTTTATAGTTACTCACTTTTCTGAGATTTCAATTCATAGATCATTTAGATATATTTTAAGTTGAGTTTGCTCACAAGGTTATAAAACAGAGAACATGTCTGTATAGATTTCAAATATTTCACATGCATCACACTATATACATATACATTCACATCTATACATTTATATAGACTTAATATACTATATTACTTCAACAAGCATCAAGCATAAGATCAGGTTTAATCTGTTTTTAAAAGAATTTACTCACCAGGCATGCATGAAACAGAGAGCAGTGCACTTAGTATTTGAAAAACTTGAAACTGGGAAAACTTGAATTCCTTAGCTTCTTTGATTTTAAAACTTTGAGCTCCCTTTTCTTTTGAAAACTGCATGCTATTGAAACTTGTAAAGATGACTGAAGACTTGATTTTTGAGCTTGCTTCAGACAAAATTCCAGGTTTGCTTGCAGGCTTATGGTTACATTTTCTTTTGAAAATGAATTTTAGGTTGAAGAATTTAGTTCAGGCTTTTGAATTGATTTCTGGTTTGAGGAGGAACTGATTTTGATTTGAAACTGGAATGGAAGCTTTAGTTCTCAGGTTTGCATGCAGTAACCAAATTCCAGATTGCATTTGAAAACTTGGAAAATGATTACAGGCTTATTGATTTGGAAAATGTATTACAAGGTTGATGAAAAGCTTTGGTTTTCTGGTTTTTGATTCTCAGATTTGATTTTGAGAAATAAGTTTCAGCTGAAGCTTTCTTTGTTTTAGAAATTAAATGAGAGAAAGAAAAAGAAAAATGGAGATGTGTGCTTATATAACTTAATAAATGATTTTTAATAAAAATAAAAGAAAAACTAAATTTAAAAATGCCACTTGTCTAATATTACAAAATTTGTCAAATTCCTTAATTAGTTAAATGACACATGTTATATAAAACTTTAGGATAATGACACATGTCTCTCAAGTAATTTCCTTTTAGTTTAAATGTAAATAAAAGCTTTTTAACTTAATTAATTAGTTTATAAATACTTAGTTATATATATAGCTAATTTTAAAGAAATAAAACAAAGTATATTCATAAATAAAAACAATACATATCATTTTTTTTTTGAAAATAACATCTTTGACAATTTTATATAATTTATAAAAGAGATTATAAGTTACTTATTACTCGAATGGATTAATGTTTCATATACTAATTGTATTTTAAACTTTCATATCTATTTACAAATTATATTTATTAAGCTATATTCAGAAATAAAATAAAGCAAACCTTTTTGTTAATTAATTTCTATTTTAAACTTCAGCTAAAATAAACTTAAACAATTAACATTTATCTTGAGTACTTAAAAACCATATAATTATTTATTTAAATAGCTTTGAAAAGTTTAATTTTAAATAAATCATAATTTCCCATTTTACCAAAGATATTAGAATTAGAAAATATGCTTTATAAATTAAATTTAAAACAAAGCTTATCTATTTACAATATATACAAATATATATATACATTATAAATAGAAAACAATTTATTAGTTTTTAAAAGATAAATTCACTAATCAAATATTTATTAAATTAGATTATTAAATTAATTCAAATTTATTTACAAAATTATCAAATCAATTTAATTTTTAATACAGATTATTAAATTGATATTGTCCAAAATTCCGGGATATCACATTCCTCCCCCCTTAAAAGAATTTCGTCCCCGAAATTTAAACAAAGGTAATTTAATAATCTTATTAAAGATTTAAATTTAAAACACAAGCATATACTATCATCCATATGCTAGCAACCATAGCAACCATAGCAGCCAAATCATCCAATCAATCAATTCTAACTATCTAGACTAAATTCTAGATAAAATACCTCGAGTTTCCCCAAGTATATATATACCGGGATACTCGCTCTATAAACAATTTAAACTACTAAGCTATAGATCTCCTACTCATCTAGATCTACAGAACTAAAAAGAATATCAGACTACAGACGAGTCTGACTCAACTACCAAACTTCCAGAACTGCTGATTTTAAAACCAGAGATAGATCAAATACGTACTCCTTCAGAGATACGTAAAACACAATGAATTCCAATTATCCAAACTGACAATTCAATCCTGAAAACCCAATACTTATCCAAATCAGAACACAGAAGAGATCCAAACATAACTTTACTTCACAACATCAGTAGATTCCCAACTTACTTCTCCTATCAGAGATACACTCCAAACTGCTTTCGCTGCTCAACTCTGATCTGAAGTAGATAAGAATACTGATGGAGAACACAAACAAAGACTGAACAACTCATCCAGAAAAATGGTTCAACAGATCCATAAATAAAACTTAGATATTCCAGCAAAACTTGAGCTGCTTCACCAACTCTATCTCTAGGAAACATCCTTCCACTAGACTGAACCACCGGTATCACTCCTGGAATCCAGTCGATAAGAAAACTCAACCTTCAGATGCGGACACTTCTGACTTCTCTGAAAACATCCAGAAAATCTGACAACCCACGAGAACACTCAGCAATCGCAAGTCACTTTTGCGATCAACCCATCCTAATTCAAACAGACTGTTCTCTCTTTACCAATCAGAACAGCTTACACTTATTTATCCAATTTATCGAAGAAATGGATCTACTCTACTGCTTCTGAACTCCACCTCCAGAAAAACTACTCATCCAGAAAACTTCCTGCCATCACAGAATACTCCGAGCTGCACTACTGACACTGATGCCAAGGACTTCCTACTCCAAAGATCTTTGAGAAATTCGAACTCCAAACCAAACAGAAACACCATGCTGAATTCAGCCACAAAACCAAAGCATACACGCTTCCTTAATCTTGTTCCAAAGAAAACATCTTCGGGAACATCCATCGTCACTGTATCTCATCATACAGCTACTATTACCTGAGGTATCAAGATATCATTACTCGCTTCTGCCTCATCGACAGATCCAACTCTACTCATCCAAATTTCAGAGATAAACTCCGAACCATTACAGTTTCCTTCGGAGATCGATGAAATCCTTTACCACAGCAAAGCTTACTCGAGACGGTATTGGGTCTACAGTCTCGACAAATACACTTCCAACCTCAACATTTAAACTCCAACCATTGGTAGTCGTGTTTCACACACCACTACCCCATCTACCTTTATAACTTATATTGGAAAACCCGAACAGGTAACCCAACAATTAGGTAGAAATATATATATATTTAAAATGATACTTTTTATATAGAAATTATTTCTGGGTAAAATTATTTCATTTACCTCTTTAAAACAATATTGTGTCCGTTGGCCTGGTTCAAGTGTTTAGAGATCCCTATCAATAACGTTAGCTACTCGTATTGACCAGAATCCATATACCACTCAACCGATCAATTAACACAATATAAAATCATTTTATATTCACTAACAAATACGCGCTCATATCTATTAATACACTCAAATTCCCACCAGAGCCAAGGTTATCGCTAGCCTCAGCTCTGATACCACGTGTGATGACCCGACTTTCCACTCCCGGAAAATCGCATCGACAGTAAGAAAGAAAGGGATGAGAAGTAGAAAAGAGAAGAAGAGAAAAGAAACAAACACAAATACTCACAGCGGAAACGAACAAAATATATTATATCACATAAATATTATATAGTATCATATACAACACTTATCAGAGTTACACAGATTACATATCATATACTAGACAGTTATAAACATCTGTCTAGTTATTACATCTCAATACAAAACAAAGATCTAAACAAGATCAACACAGCGGAAACTACTATCTATATCTACAACGCTGAAGCCTCCTGCTCCATTGCTCCTCCAGATTACTCGTCAAAGCTAACCTGAATCCCTTGGCTACTCGTAAAAATTTGAGTACCCAAGAGTTTATAAAACAGAAATAAACAACTTGGGTCAGACATGGGTCTGGTGTGAGTAAACGGGTTAAACTTGTTTAACTTCAAAACCTTTTTGAAAGAAAAGGTATCACGTAAGACTCCCCACCAATAAATATGGGTAAGTTTTTACCTTACGCTAACCAAAACACTTGATAGGAAATTCGATTGTATTATAATAGGTCTAGGGTTTTCAAATAAATATGAAATAGCCGAAATTGTTACATTCATTAAATTCCAGCATACATATGTATACAATCAAGTCCGTTATCACTTATTGGAAGTTGGATTTCCATACAATGGCAGGGCTACCGGGGTACCGCCCGTCACAGTACGTGGCCTAGATCACCGTACCGAGGATCACTCCCAATCCCCTGCAACACAAGGTCGGAACATCCCTTACTGGATAATTCCCGCACAAGATACCTCACGGTTGGGATCAGCAACCGCACCACTAAGTCGAAAATAGAAAGGGACATCTAGACAGAGGTAACCTTGTCCTACTTGGGTGCTACCCACTAACCTTGCTGCACCTCCCCTGTTTTAGCCATTCCCGGTTTGTGAGGCTTGAGGTCACGATTACCTTAGAAAAGAACACATCACTTAGAATGCTCATCGTTCACCTGACGATGTTCTGAAAGCATTCAATCCATACAAGTTCGTTCCGGGTTCGAACGAAACCGAAGGCATTATCTCGTTACACTCGTTTTGGAATCACCCTCAGAGTTAACGACAATAACCCTTGCACTCTGAATCTTCATCTTCACTTGCTCCATTTGGATTTCATGACCTAACGTAAATTTGGATCGATGTGGTATTCGGGTCTCCAGACCTGGAAATCCGGTATACGGAAACCCGATCCCGGTCTCATCGAAATCCAAAACGTATCTTTTAAGGCCAAGTTGTTTTAAAGGTTAAAACAATTTAGTTCAATTATCTTTATTCACATAGAAAGATAATTCACAACAGATAATTAACATTATCAGATAATCCATATTATCATCATAATTCAACTAAACATCCATATCACACAGCATATATCTCATCAGAGATATCAATCAATGCATAGCATTCAATATTATCATCCATTCTTAAGTAATGATTTATATCATCTCTAATTAATTTAAAATGAATTAAATTAATTACTTTATTTTAAAAAATCCTTCTTACTTAACCATTAATTAATTAAAATCAATTAATTAATTATCCTCTAATAGTTCATTTTAATTAATCATCTTTGATTAATTATCTTTTAATTACATCCAAGTAATTTATCTTTAATTAATTACTCAAATTAATTATCATTAACCATTTATAGTAATTACCTTTAATTACTTCATTAATTAATTTACTAAAATTAATTAACTTAATCAACTATAATTAATTACATTAATCCTTAATTAATTACATTAATTAATCACTTCATTTATTAATTATTACTTAATTAATCAATTCTTAATTACATCATTAATTATATTAATTAATGATCCTTAATTACAACTTAATTATTAATTACTCAATTAAATTAATTACATTAAGTAATTAACTTTTAATTAAACAACATTTATTAATCACCCTTGACTAATCTTCAATCAGTAATTTACTACCCTTAATTACTTTCATTTACTAAATTAATTTTCCTTAATTAATTTCTTAATTAATCCCTTGATTAATTATTCAAAGTAATTAAACTTAAATTACTTTCCTTAATACATAACCATCAATTAATTACTTCAAGTAATTATCTTATTATTTACTTCCTAAATAATCATACCTTAATAATTACATTAAGTAATTATCATTAAATCATTTCTTAATTAATTAATCTAACTAAATCAAATTAACTTAATTAATTACAATAAGTAATTAATTCTTAATTACTTTCATTAAGTAATATAATTAATTATCTTCAAATTAATTAATCTAATTAATTATTAAAATTAATCCTATTAATTAATTATTTAATAATCCATAGTTAATGACCTTCATTAACTACTAACAACTCTTAAATTACTTTTCTTAAGTAATTAAATTAATGAATCTTAATAACCAAGTAATTAATCTCTAATTATTTAATTAATTAAGTGTTAACCATAACTTAATTGATCTTAAATTACTTTATTAATTAATTCTTAATCATTAATTAATATTCCAATTTATAATCCATATTTATAAATTAATTATTCTATTTAATAAATCTTAACCTTAATTAAATAAATTAAATCCTTAATTACAAATTAATTAATCCAAATCATTAATAAATTAAATTAATTAAACCATTTTAATTACCTTAATAATTTAATCTTTAAGATAAAAACATTTTTCCCACGGTCACATCTCATTCACAAATTATTTGAAAACATCCAATTTCAAATCTATTTTTTTTTTTTTCATTTTAATTTCTGGATTTAAAATACCACTTTGTCTTCAACAAAGTTCAAAACTAAATTTCAACTTTTTACTTGTTAAAGAATTTCCTATATCTTATAAAAGAATTTTAAAAAGGATTTAAATCAAATTTCTTTTTAATTTCTAACATTTAAATATAACTAACAATTTAAATTGTTTAAATTTATAAAACTTATCTATTTCCAAACCTAAGATTCAAAACCAACTTGAATCTATATTTTTTTAAACTTTGATTTAAATTCCTGTTTTAAATTTTGCTTTTCAAATTTAAAATCAGATTTTAAATTTAAAAACACCCAGATTTAAAAACCTGGCAACAACAAATCTACCCGAGCTCACCTGAATCTACTTCGAGTCAACTAGCCTACTGCTTCGAGTAGTACACAGCACCTACTCGAGTAATTCTCGAGTTTCCCCCACTGCTTATACCCAGGCAAACACCTGGAACCAAAAGTGCACGGTGCACATGCACCGTGCCTCCGATCAACTCCAGCCAACTCCGGTGGCTTCCAAACATCAACGACCATCCCCTCAGTCCAATACGATCATCACCTCGCTCCTATTCAGCTCGAATTTGAATTCGAGTTTAAAACATAAACCTGGAACAGAAAAGTTCAACCCCAACCAAACCTGACATCGCCAAAATCACGGCCCTCCGACCACCGAAAATCCAACAACTCCGACTGCGACTTCAACTATGGCCAAGCTTCCATCTGCCCAATTTTCATCGAACTCGATCATCTCTACAGGTAGTACTGACCAAAACAAACTACCTAGCTTAAACTAGGGCTACAGGTAACAATTCATCACCACTGTCTCCATGTTGATTTGCATCAACAACAATTATTTTTCCAATCATCAATGGTTACTCCTCTACCCACAAATTGAACCCCGATCCCCCAATATAGATAGATCATAAGAAATCCCTTAATTCCCCTTTTCTGTTCTTCACAGAACTGCACCATACCCCCTTAACTAAAAATCCTAATTCTTGATTTAAAAATCAAGCTTTAGTTAATGCTTTTGATTTACGAAACTGAATTTCAAAATTAACATGTTTGGATTTTGATAAAAATTATCATGCACTGATTGTTTTTAAATTCCAGAGATAACATATTTTATTTTGACTATCTTAAATTCTTAAAAATTACACCAGGTTAAATCAAACAATATTTGTTTGATAATCAAGTCCTGACAAGAATTAGATCATGGGGTAAGGATTTTAAATAAAAATTGAATTTGAGAAAAATAAGACAGGACAGAGCAAATTTTTAAACAGGGTGCACACAGATAACATTCACATCAAACATCCACTTATATATACATGCAATACACATTTATATTCATGCAACCAATTATATTTTTAATTTTATAGTTACTCACTTTTCTGAGATTTCAATTCATAGATCATTTAGATATATTTTAAGTTGAGTTTGCTCACAAGGTTATAAAACAGAGAACATGTCTGTATAGATTTCAAATATTTCACATGCATCACACTATATACATATACATTCACATCTATACATTTATATAGACTTAATATACTATATTACTTCAACAAGCATCAAGCATAAGATCAGGTTTAATCTGTTTTTAAAAGAATTTACTCACCAGGCATGCATGAAACAGAGAGCAGTGCACTTAGTATTTGAAAAACTTGAAACTGGGAAAACTTGAATTCCTTAGCTTCTTTGATTTTAAAACTTTGAGCTCCCTTTTCTTTTGAAAACTGCATGCTATTGAAACTTGTAAAGATGACTGAAGACTTGATTTTTGAGCTTGCTTCAGACAAAATTCCAGGTTTGCTTGCAGGCTTATGGTTACATTTTCTTTTGAAAATGAATTTTAGGTTGAAGAATTTAGTTCAGGCTTTTGAATTGATTTCTGGTTTGAGGAGGAACTGATTTTGATTTGAAACTGGAATGGAAGCTTTAGTTCTCAGGTTTGCATGCAGTAACCAAATTCCAGATTGCATTTGAAAACTTGGAAAATGATTACAGGCTTATTGATTTGGAAAATGTATTACAAGGTTGATGAAAAGCTTTGGTTTTCTGGTTTTTGATTCTCAGATTTGATTTTGAGAAATAAGTTTCAGCTGAAGCTTTCTTTGTTTTAGAAATTAAATGAGAGAAAGAAAAAGAAAAATGGAGATGTGTGCTTATATAACTTAATAAATGATTTTTAATAAAAATAAAAGAAAAACTAAATTTAAAAATGCCACTTGTCTAATATTACAAAATTTGTCAAATTCCTTAATTAGTTAAATGACACATGTTATATAAAACTTTAGGATAATGACACATGTCTCTCAAGTAATTTCCTTTTAGTTTAAATGTAAATAAAAGCTTTTTAACTTAATTAATTAGTTTATAAATACTTAGTTATATATATAGCTAATTTTAAAGAAATAAAACAAAGTATATTCATAAATAAAAACAATACATATCATTTTTTTTTTTTGAAAATAACATCTTTGACAATTTTATATAATTTATAAAAGAGATTATAAGTTACTTATTACTCGAATGGATTAATGTTTCATATACTAATTGTATTTTAAACTTTCATATCTATTTACAAATTATATTTATTAAGCTATATTCAGAAATAAAATAAAGCAAACCTTTTTGTTAATTAATTTCTATTTTAAACTTCAGCTAAAATAAACTTAAACAATTAACATTTATCTTGAGTACTTAAAAACCATATAATTATTTATTTAAATAGCTTTGAAAAGTTTAATTTTAAATAAATCATAATTTCCCATTTTACCAAAGATATTAGAATTAGAAAATATGCTTTATAAATTAAATTTAAAACAAAGCTTATCTATTTACAATATATACAAATATATATATACATTATAAATAGAAAACAATTTATTAGTTTTTAAAAGATAAATTCACTAATCAAATATTTATTAAATTAGATTATTAAATTAATTCAAATTTATTTACAAAATTATCAAATCAATTTAATTTTTAATACAGATTATTAAATTGATATTGTCCAAAATTCCGGGATATCACATTTTTCGACATTCGATTTCTCAGCATGTGATACAATTGACGTATTAGTGTCGATTTCGAGGGTTGAAAATTCCGGTTCATTATAACGTGGTATCAGAGCTGAAGGTTAATCGAGAACCTTGGCTTTGGTGGGGTAGTCATTAGAGATAAGGTCAGTAGCACCCTAAATGAGTTTGTGTGTGTGTGTATATATGAGCGCGTATTTGCTAGTGATATAAAAATGATTTATATTGTGTTGGTTGATTTGTTGAGTGGCTTATGGATTCTGGTCAATACGAGTAATTAACATTATTGATAGGGATCTCTAAACTCTTGAACAGAGCAACTCGACATGGTATTATTTTGACACTGGGTAAATGAAATAATTTTACCTGGATTATATTTTATATATAAAGGAATAATTTTTCAGAAGTTATTATTATATGGTGCGCTTGGATGTTAGAAAATGGTAATATTTAATTATTATCATTGGTTGTGGTAAAAAGTTTTTGATATTCTTATAAAAAATAATAATTAAAAGCTAAGAAATAATTTCATATAAAAAAGTGGAATTATGTAAATATGATTTGTAAATGTGATTTATAAATTGAAAATGAAACGAAATTCCTGAAGTATATTATATAAATATGGTTTATAAAAACGATTTATAAAGGATTTAAAAGCTGAAAATTTGGGAATTTAAATCCCGTTGGTTTTGGAAATGTTTTTCAAAGTTTTGGAAAATAATAGTAGTATTATTTGAAAAATATTTTAGAATAGAAATATTTAAAAGGGTTGTAAAGGGAATAGAAAGCACTGAACTCACTTCGGTCATTGGAAAATAATTTCGGTGATGACCGCAACATCATCGACATTCATTTTCGAGTTTCCAAGAAATTGCTACCATGGAGTTTTGTTTTAGTACAACTTGTTTTGATTTTGGAATTCAAATGAATGATTTGATATACCAATGGGATTTTGTGTATATATGTGTATATGATTTCAAAAATGATTTGAAATACTTAAGAACGAGGTGTTTAAACTCTGGGAATTTTCATCGAGTATTTAATGAAAATATGAGAAAATAAGTTTTATAATTTATAATTTCGGGAATTAATAAGAGAAACAATGTTTTTAATTGTTGATATGAATGTTGTGAAAAGAAAAATTAAAAAGAATCTTAACTTAAGTTAAATAAAGTGAATTTTGAAAGTTTAGCTTGGGTTAGGCTAAGTGCAATGGTTTTAGAAATAAAATTGATTGTGATTGAAATAAATTAGTGAATGAACTAATTGAATAAATTAGTGAGCGAATATGATATTTGAATATGGTTGAAATATTGAAATTGAAACAAATGGATTGAGTCAAATGGAATTGATTGAGTTTTGAAATAAATTAATTGAATGAGATAATTAAAGTAATTAGTGAATTGGATATGGTTTGGAATGTTGATTGATAAATCAAATGTTGAAATTGGAGAATAGAACTGAAATTGGATTAATGGATAAGGACTTAAGTTGTGTAGTGGCAATAACTATAAGAAGTTTGTATAAAATGTTTATAAACTTAAGAGGAAGTTTTATGAAATGACTAATAAATGGAATCAATATAGAGTGAAATGTTGTTAAACATGAAATTCGATGAAATGGTTTATAAAAGATGTTGGTATTGATAATTGAATGTTGATAATTGAATGTACATCAATTGAATGTGGATAAAATTAATAAGAACAGGATAAAGGTGAAAAAGAAAATTTGGTGTAGCTAAGAAATCAATTGAAATAGATACATAAGTTGTACGTATATTATTTTCTTCACATGACGGTTCGATCCAGATTCCAGTACATGATTTTGGGATGATTTATATCGATCCGAGTTGGGATTTTTCATTCGATTCTCGATGGCGAACACTGGATATGGATTTTTGATTGATTCTGGGATTCTCTATCATAGTATATGGCTATGTAAGGAGAATGATGGTTCTAATCAAAGAACTGGATCTGAGTCCGCACTAGAGTTGTCATGTGAACGATACTGGTTCGAAAGTGAAATTGTGTGATGAGTAAGCGATCAGATTTGATATTGCGTACGAATGATATATGTACATCGTACGGGCTTAAGTAAAGAAAATATTGGAAATTTAAAATGCAAAACAATATAATTTTGAATTTTATGATTGGATATCATTGGTAAATAAGATGCAGGTATATAAAATCAAGAGATAATTTGATGCCTTTGATTTCATAAGAAAACTAGGTTGCTCGACTAAAAGTCACATGTTTATATTGTTGTTTAATTTGATGGTTTTATGGTTGAGCCGCTTGGCTTTTGTTTTCTTTTGCTGATTTGGGCCCGTAGAGATGATTTTTAGTATTTCTGATCTAGCCGCGTAAAGGAGACCCTGGCAAAATTTTTCAAAAATTTAAAGAGATAGAAATTTTGAAGAAAATTTTGGTAACTAAAAATTGATTTTTGAGTTATAACCAGAAATGATTGAATGTATAATATTAGTTGGAACCTATGGAAGAATCTTGGAACTTCGTAAAAGTAATAACAAGGATTCAATAAATTGGGTTGGAAAGTTAAAGGCTTGAAAGAATTTGGTAAGTTATTTGACCAAATTGGTTTTAAAACGTAATGGGTTTGGGCATTTTCCTACATTGGCAATTTCGAGAACGAAATTCTTTTTTGGGGGGAAGAATGTAATGACCAGAATTTTGGTTATTTGAAATTAGAATATTTAATTAATTTTAAAGATTTAAAAGTTAATTTTATAGATTAAATAACTTGAATTTCAAAAATAATGATTTATGGGATAATTTAATTGTTAAATTTAATAATTGAAATTGGTTAAATAATGGAATCTTGAGTTTTAAGTTAGATAAAAATTATTTCAAAGCTCATTTAATTTCTATTGATAAGAATAAAGATAATGAAACTTTTAAATTGGTTTTAAAAGTGATTTAACTAATTTTGAAATTTTCTCGTTTTAATTAACGAGTGAAAATAGTCTTCCAGGGCACTATGTCGGATTTCAACGAAACCAGTGTCATTGGGTCCGTAATAATGAATTATAATACGCCATCAAATTTCGTAGCGATCAGACGTACCGTTTGGTCGTACGGGATGGAATCACGTTGAATTTAATATCGAAAATTTAATATTTTAATTGGGTCACTACGCCATAAATGGCCTACTACAACACAAAAAAAATGTTGGCTCAGGCCCGAAAAATGTTGCCATAGGTCTATGGCAACACTTTTAGGGTGATGCAATTTTTGCCGTTGCCTTAGACCTCAAAGGCAACATTTTGACTATCTAAGGCAACATAAGTAATATTGTTGCAATAGAACCCTATTTGGGTCTATGGCAACACCCATAGGTATATGTAGCAACATTCCAAAATGTTGCTATAGATATGAACTTTTTGAATTTGTAGGGCCCACAATGTAGAGCATATTTGATTTTTTAATAAAAATAAATATTTATTTAATAAAATGCTATTGCACAGAATTTGATATTTAAACAGTAATTTATTTAAATAAATATTTTATTTCAACATTTGAAATAGTACAAATTCCTGACTCCACTATTTTACAATTCAATGATATATAACACTGATATTCACATATACAGATATTCCTCACTACATCACTCAGTTCAATCATTACATATGCAGTTTCAATTTATACAGACACCGACACTGACAAATATATGCCGAGCCGAAGGCGAGCCGAGTGCCGAGCCAAAGGCGAGCCGAGAAGCGGGTCCGGGCGCAGCACCGGCGGGGGTCCGGGGCACCGCAGTCGAGAGAGAGATTTGTAAATGCTAAAATGGTTATATTGGATTTTAAAATAGATGTTTATCGAGAAGTTAAGTTTTTTTTAGAAAGGTATTTTTGATTTACTAAACTATGTGGTATAAAAACTGTTTAGTACTGATATTATTTCGAAAGGTTGGTTGTTTAAATATTTGATATTAGTTGAAATCACTTATAAATTTTTATAAGAAGGTTGGTAAATCGATTAGTATTATTTAAAAAGGAATTGGAGATTGGTATCTTTGTTTGTTTAAAAATGTTTTGGATATTTTAAATGATTACTTAAACGTGTTTTGAAAATAAACTATTATTCTTTAAAAGTACTTATTATTTTATGTATAGAATTTAAATGCAAGTGATTGGGATGTGTTTATCAATACTCTTGAGATTTGTAAACCAAGTTATTTAATGGAGGTGGTTTTGTAAGAGAATTTTATAATGGAATTCTGGAAACTTAAGAAATTTCCTAAATATTTAGACACATGAACTTTGGAAATGAATCTAGATTTATAAAAGAAGTCATAAATCATTAGTTGGGATTATAAATAAGTATAATCGATAATTTTTGGAAATTGTATAGGAATTAATAAAATTCTAGAAATTTATGAGACAGGCACAGAATATTTCCTAAATATGGATATTAGAAATGATTTTGGAAAATATACTTATAATATTTTCCTAAGTATTGAAATGAAGGGTTTTGGAAATATTTTAAATACGTAATGATTTTTTTAGAAATATTTTCTAAGTAATGAATTACAAAATTGAAAATTTGAAATATTTCTAAGTATTGATATGGTTTGGAAATATCCCGTTATGGATATAAGAAATTGAAATTGTTTTCAAATATTGAAAAACTGGAAGAGATTTGAACATATATCTTTGTAAAGATATATGAAATAAATGTTTTGAAAGATTTATAATATGGCCCAGTGACTTCTTATGTGTGTAATTTGATAGTTAAATAACCGACTATCAAATCTGGCCAATTTCGTTGGTCCTTTTGAAGAGACCGGGATCAGATTTAATTATCTGAAAACCACTTCGATCTGATTTGAGCGTTGTGAATTGTGATATCATGAAGATAGTGAAGACGGTGATTTTGGAGATTCGGTTTGTTCAGACCCATAACAACTTGTATGGACGAATGCTATCATTGCATTATTTCCTGGAAGGCAGTGTTAGCATTCCGAACATGAATGATATTCTTAAGGTAAAACGTAGCCTCAAGCCTCATCGACCGGGAATAACAGAAAATTAGGGGAGATGCAGCAAGGCTAAGTGGGTCGCACCCAAAAGGGTATGTTGTCACCTTTCTAGGTTACCCTACATCTACGTATTTATGTATTGGTTGTGCATGAGATCTCAAAAGGGTTGCAAAGCAACCGATGTGATGACATATTCGGTACTATCCAGTAAGGGGTAGGCCGGTCTTGTGTTGGCAGAGATCGATAGGTTCGATTTTAATACATTTTCTAGACGTGTACCGTGATAGGTGGTACCCCAGTGCCTAGTCATTGTATGGAATTCATTCTCCAATAAGCCCTATACGGTTTTGATTGTGCCCAACTATGTTGAAATGTGAGATGCAAGCATTTCGAAAATTTTAATAAGTATTTGTACTTAGACACTATTATAATATCACAAGATTTTTATGTAAAAGTGTTTGGTTATCGTAAGGTAAAACCCATTATTTTTATGTGTGGTGTGGTCTTACGAGATACCTTTTTTTCAAAAGTATTTTTCAAAATAATTAAATTCAAATTGAGTGTGTTTTCTCACATTGGTTTTCCGGACTGATTCGGGTGTTATTTTATTATAATGCTCGGGTCAGACTGAGTATTTTGCAAATTAGCTTGGTTGCTTGGAGCTTCAAGAGACGATTTGGAGGCCCGAGAAGTATTTACGTAGATGGTTATATTTTCCGCTCTATTTATTGGGGTGTTATCAGCAATTGTGAGGACAGAATATTATAACTGTCCAGGCTAAAATAAGTTAGTATACTCTGATTGATGGTTGTATATACACATATTACAGTTTTGCTTTTGTGTAAAGACTTGTGATATATTATAGATTATTCGTTCCGCTGTGAGATTCTATGTTGTTTTGTTTTCTTCTTATCTTCTTTCTTCTTCTTTTCCCCTAACAAATCGGGTTTTTTCGACATTCGATTTCTCGGCATGTGATACGGTGGACATATTATTGTCGATTTTCGAGGGTCGAGAATTCCGGTTTGTTACAACATCACTTGAAGATATGATGGCCTTTGAGGGAGCTGAAAAAAATTCAAGCAGTTATAAAATCAGTAAAAGTATTTCACAGAGTTCCAGAGACAAAGAAGCTAATAATATACCTAGCCGAACAAACAAGTTTTTGGCGTCGTTGCCGGGGAATTTGTTTTGATTTTGATTTTTTATTCTTCGGATTATTTTTGTGTGATTTTGTTTGTGTGTTTATTTTGTGTGTTTGTTTGCATATTTAAAAAAAAAATTTGTGTTATTTAATTTTTGTTTGCATCTTGTGTTTGTTTTTGCTGTTTTCTAGTTTCATTCACTTTAGCATTTCTACTTTAAAAAAAATATACACAGTTTCAAAAAAAAAAATTATTCAACTGCATTTACAATATCATTTTTACAATTTCATTTTTTTTATATACAACTTTGAATTCACAATTTCTCCTCTCTGCCTCACTTTCTCTCTCTCTCTCTCTGTTTTCATAAAACTGCAGAGCAGTGCACTGTGCTTCACCATACTACAATACCATCCAACATATACAATCCTTCTTTCATCAATCTCTCCACTTTCCTCTACCACCAACAAACTGTCAAAGTCCAACATACATTCCTGCCTCGGCAACCCACCTCGGACCTTCTTCAACAAAGAACCGCCTATACACGTTCATTACTGCCTGTACATTACTTGCTTCTGACTGTACATGTTCATATCTCTACATTCGCCGATTGTCAACTCACAGCCACCAACAAACATCATCAGCCACTGTTCAACCACTCTCTACCACTCACTTCCTTGTCATATACCGCATTATCATCCAAACTGCTGCACATTCATATCACATCCTCCTCTTCAACATCTCTGCCTACCTCCTCCAAGAAACTATCCACTTAGTTGCAACTGTCCATCACCTTGAATACAACACTCACCAATATCACATCCAGCAGACCACTTCCATCATTTCAACACCACACCACTACATCATGTCATAAAAACTGCCACTGCATTGATACCACCAAGCTGTCACAAAACTTCTCTGGCCTCTTCAGTTTCTTCCACCAGCCTCTTCCCACTGCACTGCTATATCCTTCTGCCACCTACTGCCATTGGACTGCGACCATAGAAAAGACTGCCCTTCTCCCTGCCATCCAATCTTCATTACAAACTGCCTCACAAAAAAAAAGAGCTCAAGAAACTGTTGCATTCCCACTCCAGTCCCCCTGATCATACATTTGCATCTCACATCATTGCAACTTCAAACCATTTCTCTACTAAAAACCCCTACCAACGTCGTCTTCTCATCATCTTGCACTTACAATTTTCCTACCAACTTGTTAACATACAAACAAAAAACAACTTCCACATCCTCCTTCGGCTTTTCCACTTCACAAGTCACTGAACAGCCTTACATATCACAAAACTGTGAATACTTTCCAACCCAGCAGCAAAACCACACCACATCAAACTGTCATTTTTGATCAAGTACACACCACCATCCTCAAACATACCACTGCCCTTTTTATTTCTTCTCTGCTCTGCGCTACAGCCTATCCACTTGTTCACTGCCTACACCCTCTTGTCCATCTACTGACCACTGTCACAAACAATTCAACTGCTCTGGCCACACAACAACACATCACCTGTAAAAAACAAGCATTCATCATTCATCACTACCACAGCCATACTGCCATTCAACTTCTCCCCTTGCCTCTGTCAATCCAAACAACCACTAGCTATCAACAGTATTTCACTACAACTCCCCTTCACATTTCAGTGCCTTCTACTTACCTTCAACCACCCCACATCCTAATCACTGCCAATACCATCATACATTTGCATGCACCCTTAAACACTACCATCAGCCACCCAGACATCTGCACTTTGGAACCACTCGAATCCCCAAATCTGCAGCTGTCCCCTCGCCATCACTCGACTATCCCCAAATTCCAATTCTTATACACCACATCGACCAAACTGGAACCAAAATTCTCCAAACCCGCAATCGCCAACCACAGAATTTCATTTTGCCTTTGTCTTCCTCATCACGTGACCACCAACCTGCAAATTGCCGACTTCAAATAGTATTCTGCTTCATTTCCAGTTCACGTTTTGTTAAGAAAAAAAAAGAATCGATGTTGGGAAAGGGATTCTGGAGTTCGTGATGTATTGAGAAAGATATTAGGAAAGATTGTGTTTGTGATGTGTTTGATTTTTCAGTTGATTGGTTTGCTTTTGGACTGATATAGATCTTTAGGTTGATTTGTTTGTTTTTGGGCTGGACCTTGATTGTTAATAATAATAAAAAAAACAAGTTGTTTTGTCTAGTCTTCCTTCTTAAAAAAAGGTTATTTGGGTTAAGTTAGATTTTTTTTAGTTTAGTTTTGGTTTTAATTTGTTTTGTTTCAATTTGTTTTAAGTTCCAACAATATAATTTTTTTTAAGTAAAACGTCACTTTTAAGTTTCCTCTTCAAAAAAAAAAATTCCAAAAAAAAAGTTCAACTTTGTTTAATTTTCATTTTTCATTTGTTTTCACTTGTTTTAGTTTTCATTTATTTTATTTTCAAATATTTTTTTTTCGCTTATTTTGTTTTTCATCTTTGATAAACATACTAAAAAATAATAATAATAAAAATTGTTGAATATATCTTGTTTTTTATTTCAGGTTGCCAAAACAGATTAAAAGGAAGAACTGCTTGCCCAAAAAAATAATTGCTGCTTGCTTACAAAAAAAAAATTTGCCGCTTAAAAAAAATTGCTAATAATCTGCACGCTCTGGTATTGTGCTTTCATCTCTAGTGCATTGTTGGTTGCTTGCATTTGCATTTATATATACAAAAAAAAAATTAACAAAAACAAACTTCATTTTAGTTGCATTGTAAATTCACGTTTACTTTTTGTTTTGCTTCCATCTCATCTTATTTTCTTTTCTAAGGGCAATACCCCAATTCACATAAGGTGAGGGATTTCATCACCCTTTCCTTAGCCCACAAACGGATTTCATTGTAGAATTTGACTAATAATAAAGGTTAGACATTCGACTTAAGGGTGTCGAGAGTTCATCTAGGGCTTAATTGTATCTTCACAATTGTTTTCTTTGAACAATTTTATTTCTTGGTGTCTAGGCTACGGTAGAGTAATAACCAGTTATAAAAATTACGGTGATACGTAAATATTATACTGTTTGTTCCTCTGAAGGTACTTAAACCTTCCACTGCATTGCTACGGTGATTCGTGGTGCACCGATAACCCCTGCCCGTTACCTGGCTGAGAAATATTTTTGTTGATTTAAGACAAAGTGTGATTATACAATTTTGGGTTAGGACCTACTAAGGACAGAAAACTGTAATTAAGTCCTTTGCATTCATTAGTTCATGCATATATAAACAAAAAAAATCAAAAATCCAAAATCCAAAAAAAATTGTAAATTTTTCTTAACTTAGTTTTTAATTCCACAAAAAAAATTAAAACCCTTTTAAAAACAAAAAAAAATTTGAAAATAAAAAAAAAACAATTTTTTTTTACAAAAACAAAAAAAATATAAAATTTTGAAAAACAAAAAAAAAACAAAAATCAAACTTCTCTTTTGAAAATAAATTTCACTTGGTAAATATTTTTCTTCCTCTAAAAAAAAATTTTCACTTCGATTTTCAAATCTTCTTTCATTCACTAAACTCTATTCTAACTTCTTTCTCTTCTCAACTTTCACTTGTGCATGAGTGCTTAGACTCGTGACACAACAACAAATCGTTGGACTCGCGACCCTTCTACAAACCGTTTAACTCGAACAAACGATCCTCCCGAAATGGAAAATGAAAACGCCCCTCGAACTCTTATGGATAGAATCTTTCCCGATAGAGTTTCTATTCCATCTTGCATCACGTTACCCGCCCCTACGGGTAACCATTCGAAATTCACTCAAACCATATTGCCACTCTTCCGAAATTTGGCAATTTCGAGCACGATGATCCATACATCTTTTTGACGAAATTCGAACAAGTTTGTGCAACCATTAAACTCCAACAACTTTCCGATGATGGAATCAAACTTCGATTAATCCCATTCGCTCTTACGGATTATGCTGAAAAATGGTTGTACAGCTTACCATCGAACTCGATTAAAATGTGGGAAGAATTTGTAAAAGCTTTCTTAAAAAAGTTCTACCCTTTGGAAAAAACGAGTAGAATTCGAAACGAAATTGTAAACTTTCATCAATTCAAGGGAGAACCATTCGGAAAATATTTTGAAAGATTCAAAGAGCTTTTAATAAAATGTCCACACCATAACTTTGAAAAATGGACGATTTGCCAAATCTTATACGATGGACTCAAAAATAGCTCACGTACCATGCTCGAATCAATGTGCCAAGGCAACTTTCTTGCCCAACATCACGACGATGCTTGGAAATTTCTTGAAAACCTCGCTGAAAAATCATCCCAATGGGAACGATCGAACGAAAAATCAATCTACTCACGATCAAGTGCACACTCGATAGGATCTTCTGTTGCTTTGGAAGCTAAGATCGACGCAATGATTAAAAAATTCGATAACGTTTTCTCATCGAATCAAATAAACCAAGCTTCCTAACCGATGTGTTATTAATGCAACGATCCTAATCATATAGCCGATCAGTGTCCCAATTCTGTCGAACAAATCAATGCTTTCAATAAAGCCAAAAACGACCCATTTTCTCCAACATACAACCCTGGTTGGAGAAATCATCCGAATTTTGCATGGAACCAAAACAATCCCAACACGAATACGATTCGTCCCAATTTTCAAGCATTCCCGAATAATGGTTCGAATCCTCCCTTTCAGCCCAACAATTTTCAACCAAACTTTACGGGTCCGTCCTATAGTCAACCGCAATAATCGAATTTTCAACCAAATTCTGTTCATCCTCCCCAAGACGATAAACGTGTAACTTCGCTTGAGAAAAATCTTGAAACGTTGACTAAAGCAACTACTCAAAGCCTTCAATCAAACAGCAATTTGCAAAATTTATTGACTTCATATATGCAAAACACAAACCAATCGATTGCAAAACTTGAAATGCAAATGAGTCAATTAGCCACGTCTGTGAGCGAACGTGAACGAGGAACATTCCCAAGCCAACCAATTTCAAATCCCAGAAATCAAAACACAAATTCAAATCAAGCCCATGTTGTTCAAGATAGCAACGTCACCCAATTGAATGCTATCACAACTCTCCGTTCCGGTAAACAAATCGATAATTAAGTCGTTAATCCAAACAATTTAGCGGAAGCCTCTCTCGATACTTCTAAAACAACGAACGAATCCGAACAAAACGTGGAGCCAAACGTTGAATCAAATGCTAACCAAAATTCTTCTTCCTCTACTCAAGTAGACCCGCCTACTGAGTATCGTGTCCCATTTCCACATCGTCTTCGACCAAAGAAACACTCGGACCAAATGGAAAAGATGTTGGAAATTTTTAAACAAGTCAAAGTGAACATTTCGCTTCTTGACATCGTTCAGCAAGTCCCAACATACGCGAAATTCCTTAAGTACTTGTGTACACAAAAGCGACACACTCAAGTGCCCAAAAAAGTCTTCCTAGCCGCCAGTTTGAGCGAGGTCTTGTCCAATCCATGCCCGTCAAATATAAAGATCCTGGCTACCCTACGATTTCATGTACAATTGGTGACAAGACGATTAACAAATGTTTGATAGACTTAGGCGCGAGTGTCAACTTGATTCCATATTCCGTGTATGAACAATTAGGCCTAGGTGAGCTCAAACCCACAAAAGTCACACTTCAATTTGCCGATCGTTCCATTAAGAAACCCGTGGGAGAAATCGAAGACGTACTCATTCAAGTAGGGCAATTCATATTCCCCGTTGATTTTATTGTTCTCGAAACACAACCCGTGACAAATCCCGCAAGTCAAATTCCATTGATTCTAGGCCGACCATTTTTAGCCACCTCAAATGCCTTAATCAATTGTCGTAACGGATCGATGAAAATCTCATTTGGAAACATGACTTTGGATCTCAACATTTTCAACCTTGAAAGCCAATCAAACGAACCTCGTGACCAAATGTTGGAAGTTAGTGCCATTCACGAAAACTTTGAAAATGAAACACTTGATTTTAATGATGAACATGAGGCCGAGTACAAAAAATTGTTTCACGAAATTCCCAACGAAATTGAATACACACTTCCCTTTGAATCGCTTCAAGTTGAGTCCGAATCTCAATCAAACTCTTTGATCGAAAAACTCCCGAAGTTGGACCTCAAACCACTTCCCGATCACCTTAAGTACGCATACTTAGGTGATAACGAAACGTTGCCCATCATAATTCCCGCAACTCTCTCTCTTGATCAAGAAGCTTCTCTTCTCTCTATTCTTTCAAAAAACAAGGAAGCGATTGGATGGTCGATCTCCGATATAAAGGGAATTAGTCCCGCTCTTGTCCAACATCGCATTCATTTAATCGACGATGCCAAGCCTGCTCGTGACGCGCAACGAAGGCTTAACCCAAAAATGAAAGATGCGGTACGTGATGAAATTCTTAAACTTCTCAACAACGGAATCATTTACCCAATCTCTGATAGTTCATGGGTTAGCCCAATTCACATTGTACCAAAAAAGTCTGGGCTAACCATTGTTAAGAACGATTCAAACGAACTTATTCCAACTCGTACTCAAACGGGTTGGCGTGTTTGCATTGACTATCGAAAACTAAATGCCGCAACACGAAAAGATCACTTCCCTCTTCCCTTCATTGACCAAATGCTCGAACGTTTAGCCGGCCACGAATTTTACTGCTTCCTTGATGGTTATTTCGGCTATAACCAAATTCCCATCACTCCCGAAGATCAAGAGAAAATGACTTTCACGTGTCCATTCGGTACCTTTGCTTATCGACGTATGCCATTCGGACTTTGTAATGCCCCTGCGACTTTCCAACGATGCATGGTTGGAATCTTTTTCGACATGATTGAACGCTTTCTAGAAGTTTTTATGGACGATTTCTCAATCTTTAGGGATTCTTTTTCCCAATGTTTACATCATCTCGAGTTGGTTCTAAATCGATGTAAAGAAAAACATTTGACTTTGAATTGGGAAAAATGCCACTTTATGGTCAAACAAGGCATAGTCCTTGGACATATCATCTCAAATAAAGGCATTGAGGTAAATAAAGCGAAAATCGATGTAATTGCAAACCTACCCATTCCCAAAACTGTTAAGGACATCCGATCATTTCTAGGACACGTTGGCTTTTACCGACGCTTTGTGAAAGACTTTAGTAAAATCGCTCGTCCTTTGACTACTCTTCTTGGAAAAGACGTTCCTTTCGATTTTAACTCTGATTGTATCTCTTCTTTTGAACGTCTTAAGAACGAACTCATTTCTGCTCCAATCATTTGTGCGTCTAATTGGGATCTTCCTTTCGAAATAATGTGTGATGCTTCAAACTCTACCGTTGGTGCTGTCTTAGGACAACGCATCAACAAGATCCTTCACGTGATTTACTATGCGAGTATGACTTTGAACGACGCTCAACTCAACTACACAACAACCGAAAAAGAGCTTCTAGCTGTCTTTTTGCTCTTGAAAAATTCCGACAATACTTGATAGGGTCACACATTACTGTGTACACGGACCACTCCGCACTTCGATATCTCTTCTCTAAAAAGGATGCCAAATCCCGCTTGATTCGTTGGATCCTTTTACGTCAAGAATTTGACGTTACAATCAAAGACAAAAAAGGATACGATAATGTCATAGCCGATCACTTGTCTCGTCTTCCGAACGCACCATCTTCTTTACCGATCAATGAAAACTTCCCCGATGAACAACTTCTTTCAATTTCTATCGACCCATGGTACGCTGATATAATGAACTACTTAGTCACTAAAGAAACTCCCTCATCGCGGTCCAACCAGGACAAATACAAATTCATGTCCCAAGTGAAATATTTCTATTGGGACGATCCATACTTGTTCAAATATTGTCCCGACCAAATCATCCGACGTTGCATTCCGGATAATGAGATAAGGAGTGTTCTTTCGTTTTGCCACGATCAAGCGTGCGGTGGACATCTCGATCCTTGAAAAACTGCAGAAAAGGTGCTTCAGTGTGGTTTCTATTGGCCTTCTCTCTTCAAAGACTCATTCGAATTTTGTAAAACTTGCGATAGATGTCAAATGCTTGGACGAATTTCTCGACGAGATATGATGCCTCTAAACCCCATTCTTACCATCGAAATCTTTGATGTTTGGGGTATCGACTTTATGGGACCTTTTCCCAATTCTTTTGGAAACTTGTATATCCTTCTCGCTGTTGATTACATCTCAAAATGGGTCGAATTTGTTCCTTGCAAGACCAATGACCATATAATTGTTGTGAAATTTCTCAAAGAAAACATCTTTTCAAGGTTCGGCACACCTCGCACAATAATTAGTGATAATGGAACCTATTTTTGTAACCGTTCTTTTGAAACTTTACTGAAGAAATACTCGATAACCCACAAGTTATCCACTCCGTATCATCCTCAGACTTGTGGGCAAGTTGAAGTTTTGAACCGTCAAATAAAACAAATCTTGGACAAAACTGTCAACAAAAATCAAATAGATTGGTCTCAGAAACTGACCGACGCGCTTTGGGCTTACCGTACTGCTTTTAAAACTAACCTTGGGATGTCCCCATTTCGTTTAGTTTACGGTAAATCTTGCCATTTACCCGTTGAAATCGAACACAAAGCGTTGTGGGCAATAAAAAACTTAAACTTTGACCTTGAAAAAGCTAGCGAAAACCGAAAATTGCAACTCAACGAACTAGAATAACTTAGGAATGACGTGTATGAAAACGAGAAAATTTACAAAGAAAGAACAAAAGTTTTTCATGACAAGTCAATCCTAAGAAAAATGTTTTCGCCCAACCAGAAAGTTCTTTTATATGACTCGAGACTTCATTTATTTCCGAGGAAACTTAAATCAAGATGGACCGGACCATTTGTGGTATGAACTGTTTTTCCACATGGTGCCGTAGAAATAGAAAACCCCAGGGATGGATCAATTTTCAATGTCAACGGTCATCGTGAAACCTTTCTTGGAATTGCCAAATAACCAAGAGGAGGAGCTCATGATCCTTCATGAGCCAAGCTACGTCTAGTAAGAATGTTAACCCTCTTTTGTAAATATGTACATATTTTTTCCCGTTACACTCATTATATCATGCATTGACTATGGGGACATAGTCAAAATTAAGTGTGGGGGGGAGTCTCATTTTCATTTCTTTTAGTTTTTCATGGTTTTTCATGGCATTTTTGAATTTTAATTTTCTTAATTTTAAAAAAAAAATCTCAAAACTCCTATATCTCAAAAACATTTTCTTTTTACCATTTTGATTTATTTTTGAAGAAACACTATGGGATAAGTATAAGTTTTGGTTAATATATTGAAATTTTTGAAAATTTGTTTGTCTTAACAAAAATAAAAATGAAGTTTGATTACAAATAACAATGGTTTAACTAGTATATAGGAAGGTTCATCTATGTTAATTATGAAGTATGTTCTAATTGAAAATCTTTGTTTAAAAAGTGGTAAATTTAAAGTAAAGGATATAACATTTTTGTCCTCTAAGTTAAATGGTGCTAAGATGATTTTGCAAAACTCTCTCTCTCTTATATATATATATATATATATAAAATAATAACATCCAAAGTATTCACTCTCATTTAAAAGTCCTCACGGTTATGCATGGGTGAATTACTTGGAATCTTTGATTATGTGCTTTCATACTCATTTAAAAGTCCTCATGGTTATGCATGTATGGAACACATGTAAAAAAAACAAAGAACAGACTTAATAAAAACCACCTACGGTCGATAGGTGTATGCATGAAAGTATGTGCACTCGCCATGCTCTGTACTCCCCTCACATAAGCCCGAAAGGCAGTGCATGGGTGGTATATCTGGCCTCAGTTTACCTGAGCTAGGTGTGTAATTTTTTCTTACAAATAATAAGAGAGCAAGTAATTGAAATCCTAACACTATTTTTACTTATTTGATTTGATTTTTTATTGAAAAGAAATGAAAATACCACTTTAACAAACTTTGATAATCAACTAAGGATTTATTTCATAGTTACACTTTGTTATCAGCCGAAACAATGAGTTAAACTATTGTCTATGATGACTTGATTTTTGTTGGAAATTTTGACGAGTAAATGACTTAAATTTTCAAGATAATGACCAAGACTTATATTTAACTTCTTTGTGTCGATTTAAGAGTAAATCCATCATTTGTAAATATTTTCAAGTACTTTCATTCATTCCATTGTAAATAAATCTTGCATTTGGTAAATATTTTCACTTTGCATCTGGATTTTGTGGGTAGTATCCGCTGAAATCCCTCACGAGACAACACTCGTCCTACTGGGGACACCCAGAGGTTAACGGCTTGTTGCATACGCTCAATGCAATCGTGCTCCCTACGAAAATGGATTTATCTTAGTTTTCCTTTATTCGAGGACGAATAAAAAGATAAGTGTGGGGGTATTTGATATGCACGTAAATGTGCATATATTTACATCCACATTTTATCTCTTTTTTTAAAATAAACATCATATTTGGGCATTTTTTACATATTAAAACCAAAATTTGATTATTTTCAAACCATCATATTTTCATCTTCATTCAGGGGCAAAATGGTCATTTGTGTGCATGTGTTAGTTTAAGAATTTTTACTTGGACAATTTTTATGATTTTTATAGGATATTTTGGTGCTTATGGAAGTGGGATTCATGATGATATATGGATGCACAAGGAAATACAAAGGAATGAAGAGGAAATAATTCAAGCTCAAGATCATGGAGGACCCACCCACTTACCTAAATGTACAATTATGAGCTAATGGACAACTAAGTGGAGGTTAAAGCTTCATGCACTTTTAATAAGGGATTAATTAGTGGCTAATGGTTACTTGGTGGCCACACTTCCTAAAGGGCATTTTGGGAAGCACCCTAAAAATGGAATTAGGGTTTTATGCATGTTTAAATAGCCCACTTGTGTACATGAAAACATCATCTACTCTTTCATTTACTTAGGAAATTAAGAGATCAAATTGTAAGCTCAATGTTCTATGAAATAAAAATGGCTTCCAAGCCTCTTTCTTCTATCTTTTCTACATGCTTTTCTTTGTTTTATTGTTAATGTTTATTTCTATGCTCTCTTTTCCTTTAATGTTCATAGCTTAGATTTACATTTATGCAAGTAGTGTAGCTTTAATTTTTATGCAATTAGTTACTAGTTAATCTCTCTTTCTTCCTTTGCTTAGTTTTCATTTCTTTGCTCTTTCATGTTGAAATTTACAAGTGTTGCTTCAATGCCACAAATGAGTAGCTAAACCCTTCAATTTAGGGGTAATGAAGCTCTTAAATATTATGTAATTTCAACATTTTATGATTTATGATCTTATTTGGTTCATGCTTCATGAAGTGAGTTTTGATGCAAGTTTATACAAGTGGGTTTGATAGCTTATATTGCTTATGCAAATGAGCTATTCTTATTCAACATAAACACAAGTTGCATCATCATTTACTAATCCATTTTTGATTTTGAAATGAAAGTAAAAATGAAATTTGATGATCTATATTACTAGTTATAATAGTAAATAGATCATGCTTAAAATAACTTTTGCTTTGGCTTCATTTTCATGAGAATTATAAGTGGTATAATTGTTGTATTATAGTTTGATGGTTTGGGTTATGTTAATTAATAACATAAACAAACCATATTTATGATAAATGCAACACTTATTTCACTTAATATCAAAGTTAGAGATCATAAATTCTATGTTTTTTGATTTACAAAAAATATTAGAGTGGATTTGCCTCTAAATTGTTCTCTAGTTTAATAGTTTTTAAATCACATTTTAATTCTAGCTTTAGCTTCTTTTTGTAGTTAACAACTTTCATCTCACTTTGGTCTAATTTGATTGAATAGATTTTTAATCTCTCACAATTCCTTGCGGATCGACCCGTATTCGCCACGTACTACAAAGTGTACGCCGTGCGCTTGCGGTAAATTTTAATTCAAAATTCGTTCGGCTATTTTCTAACTCGATAGACATTTAGCCGTCCGAACAAGGGTCAGCGCAAATATGGGACATCGAAGTAAAATGCTCAGCATCACCTAAGGAATGGAAATGCTTGTTGCGAGAGGTGTGCATAATGGTGGGTGGAGTGCCTAGAATCCTTTGGCTAGGCGGCAGCAAAGAGTGTTTCCTTAGATTCAAAAAGGTTCAGAGCCTAAACTTGCTCCTAAGTTGTTCTGGAGCTGCGGTTAAAGAATCAATGGTTTTCTAGTCTGCATCACTAAGTGTCTTGGGAGATTGACTTGAAAAGATCAGATATTAGTTAAGACGAAATATAGAGAAAAGCAGAGACAATATTAAAATAGACATACGGGGGGAGGCAAAGGCCTCGTGAACATCCGCAAAGCACTTGACAAAGAAAAATTGGTCTTCCCAATCCTTAAACTTATTGATTCCATCTAATATTAGCTTCTTTTATACATTAACTCTAATGATCTGCTTGTTAAATTTGCTTAACCTTGCTAGCTTGGTCAACGAGTTTAAAAATTCAGGATTGAGCGAAGGATGTCCAGATTCCAACGCCAGCATTTCAAGATATACAAGGTGGGTATAAACGTTGGGAGAAAGTTGTATTGGAGCAATTCCAATGTGAGACAAGTAGGAGAGTAAGAACTCAGGAAATGGAAGAAAGCAACTATGCCATATGTGGATGGCCGTGGATGCAAAATACCCTTCTGGAGGGTTGTCTATGATATTAGTGGGTTTAGGAGGGATGACTTCAATCCCAGTGATGCCAAAGTCTTTCAGTATGGCATTCACTTCACTTTGAGACTCGATGGAAGATTGCTTAGCAGTGGCTTCAATCTTTAGAGAGCTCATGATTCTGTCAGGTGAAAACATTTTAATTAAAAACTCTTAATCAATTATGAATTTTAAAAGCAATCAAGAATTCAAAAAGAAATAAGTTCCTTAGATAGCTTAAGCATGAAAACATACACATGGTTTAGAAGATGGTGTAAAAAGTTTGAGTCTAAAACTTAATAGTTAAAGCTTTCGGCAAAGTCGAAAGGTTTATAATGAAAGCTTTCAAAAAATTTGAAAGGTTTACAGTAAAAGCTTTCGACAAAGTCGAAAGGTTTATAATGAAGTCTTTCGACAAAGTCGAAGGGTTATAGATCAAGCTTTCGACAATGTCGAAAGGTTAACAATTCAACTTTCGACAATGTCGAAAGGACAATGACATCAACTTTAACCATCATACTTCAACAATGTTGCAAAACCAAGTAAAAATATAACTTCCTAAAGCTATCAACAAAGTCGAAAGGGAGAGGTGGAACATCAATCCATTCATCACCTTTCGACAATGTCGAAAGCTCTATGGAAACCTGGATCTAGTTCAAGTGTAACATAAAGTTAAGTGGCAACACCTTTCGACATGATCAAAACCAAAACCTTAAAATTTCTAAGTTAAAAAATATTGATATGGTTAATGTTGTCGAAAGGTCTGGTCAAAGTTATCAAAATATGTCATATCCATTGACATCGAAAGGTTTTAGGTTTGGCTCATGCGTACTTTAAACGTTTCGACAAAATGGACAGAAGCAACTCTAAGGTTGAGGAATTTCAACCTTGTCGAAACCAAGTAGTCGAAAGGTTCAAAACTTTTCAACCTTGTTGAAATCTCGTTGCCGAAAGGTTACACCATTAAATTATCTAACCTTCGACAATAATGAAAAGTTGGCATTTCAATACCTTCCGAGCCCATCGAATGGTATAAAGAGGCCGAATCCATTATTACCGCCTCAGTCCCCTTCGAAAGGGTAGAAAGGTCATTTTGAGTAACCAAGTTGTACACTAGTGGGTTCCAGGTTATCATATTGGATTGAACCAAACCCAAACCCAATAATAAATGCAGTTTTCAAATTCTTCTTGAAGAACAAGTAAAACAAACCAATTAACAAAACCGATTTCATCTGGAATCGATCTAATTCGATTTCGAAGAGAAATACAAATTTTCAACAAGCCAAAAACCAGGATTAAAAACCAAAGCTAAATTTAGAGACTTTGGATTTAAAATTGAGCCCGATAAGGTGATTTTCCTTTATCAAACATCACCAGCTTAAAAATCCAAAGCCATAGATGGATTTTGTTAGAAACTGATTTATAGAAAAAAAATTCAGCAAATCAAATCAAAATTAGATATCGATTTTGGGTTTGGAAAACTGAGAATTTAATCGAACACTGATAAGGGTGAAGATTAGACTAAGATTTATGGAAAGAATTCAAGAAATTACCTTGTTTCAAATCGAGATTTAGAAAATTTTGGGAATTCTTTTACTTGTATACGATGATTTTAATTTCAGGTAAAAGAGGAAGAAAGAGAAGAAGCGTACTATATAAGAAAAGTCGTCCAAATTCTCAACCGTTAGATCAGATTTGAATGGACATACCAGATCATTGCGGGAAGACCAAGAGGCAAGAAGTTTTATAGCTTTTGATAAAGATGACTTGGAAAGGCAAGAGCATCCCTTCAAATTGGGGGGGGGGGGGTAAAATTTACACTAAAATCAACCTTTCGACTAAGACGAAAGGTCTTTCAACAAAAGAAAAGGAAAAGGAGTACAGCCCAAACCTTTTGAAGGAGTCGAAGGGATGCAGTCATAAGAATTCATTAGCATCAAACCTTTCGAAGGAGTCGACAGGTTCCATCTCTAGTATCCAAGGTGTTCTTACCTTTCGAACGGGATGAAGAAGCCAAAGCAAGTGTGTGTAACTACGTAGTGACCTTTTCGAAAGCATAAAAAGCCTTTCAAACCGGTTAAAGAACATCCAGGTTACCATTCGACAATGACGAAAGGTTTATGAAGAAAGCAGCACTCACAAGTCAACAAAGAGCGAAACACAACCTTTTGACAACGTTGAAGGAAAGCACTGCTCTTGAAGAGCAACCTTCCGACAAGGTCGAAGGGTTCGCAACAACCAAGAGAAGAGTAACCTTCCGACAAGGTCGAAAGGTTCACAGCAGTATAAAGAAGGCAAACCCTTCGACAAAGTCGAAAGGTTTATGAAGGCATAAAGGGAAGCAAACCTTTCAACTAAGTTGAAATATCTAGAATAGCAAATGAAAGGAAAACCTTTCGACAAAGTCAAAAGGTTCAAAGCTGCATATAAAAGGGAGACCTTCCGACCCAGTCGAGAGCATGGAGTTGAAAGGAGGGCCGCCTGCATCTATAAATAACACCCAAGGGGTCCTGTTTTGGGGATCCAAATTCTCTCATTCTAATCTTGTATTTTCTTAACCAATACATTGTAACCCTAATTGGGTGTTGATTTGGGGATTTAATAAAATAGAGATTTTCATGGAAAAAGAGGGAAGTCTTATGCTCTATTAATTACTTTACTGCTTGCTTATACTTTTGTTGAATTAACTCCTAATTTCAGGTTCAATATCACCTAAAGGTTCTTGTCGACAAGGTCGACAACACTTTTGCTACAAGTAAATACTACCAACTTTCAAAGCCTTTAGCTTGCAGTTTAAACCTTTCGATAAGGTTGATAATACATGGTCAAAACATCATTGCTAACCTTCCGAAGTGGTTAACTTTGTGGCCTAAACCTTTCGACTAGGTAAAAAGTGCTATGCTATAACAGTATCAATAACCTTTCAGAGTACTAATTCAAGTGGCTAAACCTTTCGAATAGGACAAAGACAACTTATTAAGTATAGATACCTGGACTTACAAGGCTTAATCTAAAAGAGTCTGTTCCTAAACCTTTCGACATGGATCAAAGATACATTATATATGTGACCTAACCTTTCGACAAGGTCGAAAGCTTCTACATATCCACTGAGAAGTTTGATATCCAACCAAGACCCAAAGAGGGCTATCCTCTTGACCTTTCAACAAGATGAAATCTAACCTCATAAGGACAAATTCAAGGAAATCCAATCTAAAGGAAATACAATCTAAACAAAGAAGGAAACTCTTGAAGAGGATCTCATAATAACTCAATAAAGTCGGGAGGTTTCATAACCCAACACCTAAAACCTTTCGACGACTCCGGAAGGTCTGATTCGAAAGCTATCTACCAGTAAGGCTAAGTTTGAAGGCAATTCCCAAGGGATTCACATCCACTATTCATAGAAAGGACTTTCATCTTCCTAAGCTCTATTTTGGGGTATTGACAAGAAATCTTGTTAACAAACACCATCTAAAAATAAATGGAAGAATTATTTTGAATAACATTTGTTTTAGCAGAATAAACTCTCGTTCTGCTATTATATTAATTTGAAAATTTATTTAATTACCAGTTGATTAATATTGGATTTGTGACATGTTAATAATTGATTGTCAATTATGGATGTAACTTACATATATGCCTGTTATGTAAATACATGTAATTTAACTTAGAAATTTAAATTGAATTTAATGGTTGCTTGTTAAGTACCATTGTGATCGTTAAGCATCTTTTTGAATTTGGGAAGTTATGAATGTTGTTTAACTTCAAATCTGATAATTTAAAGTAAAATGTTTTATTTAATTACTATATATACAAGTGTTTGTTTAATTTTTATTTTACAAAATGTTTTTGTAAATATTATATCTTTAGAAATATTTATTTATTATATTTATAATGTTCTAAAATCAATTGTTTTGATAATGTTTTTTTATATAATAAATCATTTTATTATTAGTTATTTAAGTTATATAATTATTTCCTTAATGATATTATCTGAATGTTAATCAATTTTATTTTAAAGGTTGATTAAAGCTATTTTATTGTATTAGATTATTAAAAATGTTTTAAAATTTAATTATTATTATATTATTTAAGAAGTTTAAAAGTTTATTTTATTCATATTAAAGTTTTTGTTTATTAAAATTAAAATAGTAAATTCATTATAAAAGGGATGTGCTAAAGGAGTTTACAAACTTGAAAGAGGTTGGGAAAATTAGAAAAGAAGTTGGGTTTGAATGATTTTAGAAAAGAAGTTTATAAATGGGTTAGTGATTTGAAAGGGAGTTTATAAATGGTTTGAGATTTATAAAAGTGTATTTTTCTAAATTAAACTAGGAATTTATAAAGAAGCTTTATAAATAGATTTAGAGATATTTATGAAATAAAGAGATTTTGGAAAGAAACGGTTGATTTCAAAGCGAAATTTGAGTGGCAGCGATTGAGTACAATTTACTATGGATTCGCTGGGATAGCGACGTAACGACTGTGTAAACTGCGATCTATGTTTTATTTTCCTTGCGTAATTCGAGAGGCAGGGATTGCCTACGGTTTAATATGTTTTCTCTGGGATAGAGGCGTAACCATGGCATAAACTGCGATCCAGGGTTGATATTGCCTGGCACTTTCCATATCTATTTTTAAAAGTTTCAACTATGTTGAAATGAATGGTTTGTGAATATACTTATTTCGGTAAGATAAGTATATGAATGTTTCGATAAATATTCTAGAAAGAGATTCTAATTAATGGAAATTTAATTAAATGAGGCTTAGCGACTTAAATGGGAAATGTAATCTTTATTTTGAATGTTTGTTTATTTGATAGTTAAATAGCCCACTATCAAATCTTGACCAAAATATGTAATCCTTCTTAATTTTGGTGGTAGGAAAACAATTCCTTACTTAAAACTGAAGGATTTTAACTTGGAAATATCTAGGAGAAACACGGGGATTATATGGTACAGTAATCGTCGGTGGTGCTATATTGTATGTATAAACTTTTTTTTGTTCTTCTTGGACAAATCATAAGGAGATCCGTCCACATAAACAGTTAGGGGGTGATCTCCGCTCTTATGTATTGTCTGATTATTTCCTAAAGAACCGGTATTGAGCATTCCAAAAACCGACGATTGGTTTATGGAGGACCCAGTAAGCGAAAGAGTGTACTCGTAAGAGATGACTCAAAAACTGTAACCACTTCAAAACCATATATGGTTCTATGGAGGAGTTTCGTAATATATTGAGATGTTGGTATCCATGTGTGATTCCAAGACCCGTTGGAGTATTGGAATCCATGTGGGATTCCGTGATCTATTTTGGTGGCGATGCATGAGCTGGAATGTCGGACGTAGTCTCATCAGCAGTAATGACAAAAACCAGAGATAGAAGGCATGGCCAGTAGGGTTGGCAAACCCATAGGGTGTAGTCGGCTCCACCTAGACATTACTTACAGTTGTTATGCATGCATGTGGCGATGCACTCGGTCTTAGCGAGACCAGCTATGTTATTCCTATGGTACATCATTAGGGATGTATGCTACTTCAGAACCATATCTCTAATCATTGTGCAGGAGGATCGTTCTCGAAATACTAGGGGCACCTCCATGGAAATCCTGTACAATTAGCGAACGCGCCTATCGTTTTTTGATTATATACATAGTATTGTTGTGATATACACTCATGAGCATCGCAGCTACTTGATTATTATTATTTTCACCCTTAGAAATTATTATAATATCATGGAATTTTTTGATATAAAAGGTATTTGGTTATCGTAAGGTAAAAACCGTTCATGTTTATATGCGGTGTGGCCTTATGAGATACCTTTGATTTTAAAGGATTTTACATGCTATAACAAATAAAATTCCTTGTGATTTGAGTTTCTCACGATAGTTTTACCAAATTGACCCAGGTGTCGTTATCCTATAATGTTCGGGTCAGACCGAGCATATTTCCAGGTTTAGTTGGATGTCTTGGAGTTTCAGGAGATGAGATGGAGGCCCGGAGATGTATTCATGTACATGGTTATTTTTCTGTTGCATTCATTGTTGTATCTATCACCAATTATGAGGAGAGGTTGTTATAACTGTTCGGACTGAAATAGGTTAGTATACTCTGATTGATGTCTGTATATATATATATATACTACCGTTTGTTTTTGTGTAAAGATTTGTTATATATTATAGATCATTCGTTCCACTGTGAGATTCTATGTTGTTTTTTTCTTCTTGTCTTCTTCCTTCTTTCTTTTCCCTTAACTATCCACCTTTTCATGCAATTTGGGTGGGTCATGTGTGGTTTATTGTCTGTTTAAACTATATGGAAAAGTGGGTTATTATATCGTGGTATCAAAGCGTAAGGTTAAGCGAGAACCTTTGTTTTGGTGCTGTAACTCATAAGAGAAAGGGTCAGTAGCACCCTAGAATGAGTTTGAGTGTATATATATATATTTGAGCGCGTATTTGTTAATGATATAAAAATGTTTTATATTGTGTTGGTTGATTTGTTGAGTGGCTTATGGATTCTGGTCAATGCGAGTAATTAACGTTATTAATAGGGATCTTTAAACATTTGAACAGAACAATTCGATAGGGTATTGTTTTAATTGGGTAATGAAATAATTTTACCTCGATTATATTTTACACATATAAAGGGATAATTTTTTAAAAATTATTGTAGTACATATAGTGTGTTTGGTTGTTATCGAATGATAATATTTGATCATTATCATTTGTTGTTTTTTGTTGGTGTTCTAATAAAAATTGCTGATTATCATTATAATGTAAATTAAGATTAAAAATTAAGAAATGGTTTTACTTAGCCAAAGTGAAATTATATAAATATGGTTTGTAAAAGCGGTTTATAAATTAGAAAGGGTTTAAAAGCTGGGAATTTGGGAATTTAAATCCCGTTGGTTTCGGAAATGGTTTTTCAAAGTTTTGGAAAATAATTATAATATTTGTTAACAAGATTCTTTTCAACACCCCAAAATAATGCTAAGTAAGGTGAAAAATCCTTTGTACAAGTAGAACATGAAAGAAGGTGTAGATCCTTTTAAGAATTGCCTTTCGATTAGGCTTTATTTGTTGCTATATCTCAAGCAGACCTTCCGCTAGTGTCGAAAGGGTGGTTTTTGTGTTTGATAACCTTTCCATTCAGATGGGAAGATATGGTTTCTCCATCGAAAGATTTCCTTTCAATCTGATTGGAACACCCTGGGTTAAGAACTCTTAGATAAGTTTCGACCTTCTCGGAGGCCTAAACCTGTTAATTGGCTTAGGCTTTGGTTTCTGAGAAGAAAGAGAGGTTTCAACGTTGTCGAGGGCTATGGGTATTTCCTCTTTGGGTTTGAATCTGTAAGGACCCGATTCTTCAACTTCCGAATATCGACATCAATACATCCACTGTATCGACTGCCGAGCCATCGAATGCCGGAAAACCGAATTCTTAGGGTTTAAGAAAGAAGAGGTAGAAGAAAACAGAAGAAAAGACAGAAGAAAAGAAAGAAGAAACAACAGAAAACACATAACAGAAACAATATCAGAATCTCACATTCGCAGCGGAACAATATATAATAAATGATCACTAGTCTTTTAAAACAAAGAACTATATAAGTTTATACATACATCAATCAGAGTCAATATACAACTCAATACAACAATGGACAGTTATATAAACTTGTCCTCATACAGAATACACAGCGGAATAAATAAACAAATACGGATGTACGTTTCGCCATCCAGCTTGCTTCCAAAGCTCCAGAATATCCAAATAACATAACTCTAGGCTGCCCGTGTGGAAAATAATGGGCACCCAAAGTTTAGAAGGGAAACAATAAACTTCGAGTCAGTCATGGTGACTGGTGTGAGATCGTAAAACAGTTATTTTTCACAAAGAAAATGAAATTTATTCGCAATGCTTTTTGAAAAATGAAACTACCATAAGGCCTCCCGCACACACACACAATGCAAACACAGAATCGGAGGAGATTTCTCCTTATGATAGTCAAAGATGCTTGATACGCAAAATCAAATCATTTTTGATATTATTATTAGTGCATAGTGTAGAAAAATCCTTTCAAAAGTATAATATAAATCTTAGCCAGCATAGGCATTCCGTACTTATGCCTACTATAGCTACCATCCAAACAGTGGTGACCACCATAAGTGAATGATAGGTTCTACAACTAAAACCGTACAAGTCACGTATTGTTTCTTTGGATTTCCAACAAATAGTCAGGCCAAGGAACTTCCCATTTCCACATGGAAACGCCTCTGGAAAGACGTCCCGAGAAATAACCTAACATTACGGTTAGATCTCTGCCAACACAAGGCCGGGTTACCTCTGCAAAAATAGGTAACTACTGACACGCGTATGCCATCCCCCGATCGTAACCGATCTTCCCGAGGATCCTCGATTTCCAACAACCACATAAGAATAATAATGCAGCAACAACATAGGTTAAGTATCTGGGCTCCATACCATGATACCACCTCTATCCAGAAGGAATGACATACACTAAGGGGCGCTACTCCCAAGAACCTTGCCGCATCCTTCCTGTTTTGACCATTTCCGGGGTGTGAGGTCCGACGATGTCTCGTCCACAAAGCTACGCTTTTCACAAAGCCATGCTTCGGGTCAACAAATGATCAAAGTAATGATCACAAAGATAAATGATCAAACAAATGGTCATATCACAAATGATCCAACAACGATCATTTCACAGCAACACTCAGCATGCCACGTTACCAAATTGGGAGTATATTGCTGATAACCTTCAACTACATAACCTCTGAGCTCGTACGTCTCAGAGAAGGGTGTTAAGCTAAGAGAATAAATTCTCCGCCATCAATAGAAATGTATTTGAAAGAAATTAGCTTTATATCTCAATCTGTAACGTCAAACATACAATCCATACAAGTCTGTTCCGGGATCGAACAAAACCGAAGGCACTTCTCACGAACCCCTTGCACATCCGGATAATTTTCTAATCACGTCTGGACTTCCCGTCACTAAGGGTGATAAAACCTCTATATCGAAGATCAGTCGATGTAGAGTAACTCGACGGTAATCCTTCCGTTTTCAAAAATATCCGGTCTTCAACACTGGTCATCAAATGCAATCCATAACGACGTATCACATATTCGGAATGGGTTATACGACCCCAAGGTCCTTTCCCGGCTAACCCGAATAGTGAGCGCTTATTTAAAAATAAGTCTGGCATTCAATTCATCCAATTCACAACAAATACCCATTCAAGGAAATTATTGATAGTCGGATATTTAAGTATCATAAAGATGCGCAACATCATCAGATTCCAAAAAATTTTCCAAATTATTTATTTTCCAAAAATATCTTTACAAGATATATAATTTCCACACTTTAAAAATAAATCGATATTTATTTTTAAACAGATTCCCTTTTCTTTAATAAATTCCATATTGAATTTATATTTCAAATATCTACTGATATATGATTTTCAATCGATTTCAAAAATTCACTTTCAATTTATCTTTAAAAGATAAAATCTCAAAAACATTTCACTTCATATTGAAAAAATATTTCCATACTTATTTAATAATAAGTAATTCACAAAGCTTATCTATTTTCAACATTTGAAAATATTCGATATACTTAAATCAAAATTAAGTATATATTTCATTCTTTAAGGAAATCATTTACTATAACATCTATTTGAGTCAAAACGAATGTTACGTAAAACATCGTTACGACAACTCAAAATCACTATTATAAGGATTCGAAATTAAGATAGATATATAAATCCCAATACTATATAAAAACATTTCCTTTCGGAAATCATTACTATAACAACAGTGTTATAGTCCACCATTTCCTTATTTCTCGAAAACGTCTATTTCAACAATGAATGTTGAAATCTATGGTTTCGATATTTAACACATTTTAAGACATCGTTAAAACAATTAACTTCATTTTTAATATCACTTCCCCAAAACATATCCATTTTACTTAATAATATATTCACTGTCCAAAATCGTGAATATACTTCACTAACCAAATTTCACTATTTTCTACACATTTTATTTCAAGAATTTATCCATTATCCAAAATCGTGGAAAAAATTCTCTTAATAACCTTCTATATTAAATTCATCAAATTTGATTGATTTTCGGATTTATAAAACAACGTTTATAAATTCCATTTCTATTTTATAACAACTTCGATTTATAAATCTCCTTTAATGATCAATTCAATTTATAACTCAATGTATATACCAAAAGTCCATATTATAAGTTAAATACTTATAATTCATTTATTTACAAAATCGTTCCTTTAAAACTTCACAATTTATAAATATAAAATTCCATTCACTTATGAAATCCATTTACACTTCATTCTAACACTTATAAAAACTCGTTTAATAATCCCAATATTTTAAGTTTATAAAAAAAATCAATTTTGTACATCTTTTATATACATCGTTTTTAATAATTCAAAAATTCCAATTTAAACCATTTTATAAATTACTTAACTATTTATTTCAAAAATCACCTTTCGGTTATATTTCACAAAAATCATAATTTTTATAACTTTAAAATTTGAACGTTTATTTATTTAAGATGAATCAATTCAAAAATTAAATAAAACGTATACTTTCAAAAATCACTTTAAAAATCTCTTTTAAAATCAACATCGTTATTTTTAAACTTCAAAAATGGATCCGATGATGCAACAGCACCAAAAAATCAATCACGACAACAAAACATCACATATCATCATATGATAACAGAATATATCACAATATCTGTAAATAAATCAATACGGTGAGGAATCCAGTTGGATCCCTCCAACCTGTTTCCCTGCATCCACAAATGTTAGCATAATACCCATTCCACTTCGAGGTGGAATATCGCGGTATATGGGATTTATAAAATATATCAATCCGCTATTATGCGGCGCAATAAGGTCTCATCCGCTATATAATGCGGGAAATCACAACTGCAATATATACATATGCCAATATATATATATATATATATATATATATTGCTATATATAGATATATCCTACTATATCTAATATCGCATCCAAACATCGATCAATCAATCAATAACTGTAAAATCAACTTTACATTCGAGTGAGAAGATCTCACCTTAGCTTTTTAAATTTGCAATCCATTTCCATCTTTACTCGATTTTTCTTGATTTATACCTTGTATAACAATTTATACGGTGTAACGACCCATAGATTTTCGATAATTAAAATAGTTAATTTAATAGGATTTCATGGTTTAATGTAGAGAGAGAAAATTTTTTTTTTTGTAATTTATTTATGATAATAATAACTAGAATGAATTGCAACAATATTTATCTAAGTTAATTATTAATAAATTGAATGACATTCCCATAAATAGAAATGACTTAAATATTATAACTTAGTTATAAAGGAAATATAAGAAAGACAAATGTAAATATTGGGTTAACTGATGAAATAATTTATAGTCAATGGTAATGGAATCTAATTAGTATTGTATAGGTAATTGTGACACTTGTAGTAAATAATAAACTTATAAGTGTGATTAAAAGTTAATGATGATGATTATTATAAGTTAACTGTTTAGTTAGTCAGTCGAATGAAATTATATATATTAAATGGGTGTATAAATAATAACTGAAGTTGAATAATAATCGTGAATTATTTATAAATAAAATTTTGAAATAGACTGATTTCGAAGATTTAATAATAACGAGTATTGAAAGATAATGCTACTCATTTAATGAGTTTACGATCAATAGTTGGACTAAATAATAATGTTGAATTTAATAGATGTAAATAAGGTAGTGGATTGGTAAGTAAAATTCATTTAAAATCCAATATTGGAATTTGTTGAATATTGAACAATTAAATTGTTTAAAATTCAATATTTGAAAATAACTGAATGATTGAATAACGGGAGTTGAATAACTGTATAATGGAAATAGTTGTTATAAAAAAAAATTGAATTTGTTTTAAAAGTTAAGTCTTATAAGTTCATTTCAAATAATGCAAGATAGTGGTTTTGGATAATCAAATTTGTTTCAAAAATTTAATACTGTAATTATTTGGAAAATTAAATTCTGAATATAATATGATTGAAAATGAAACCGAAACTTGATGTAAATTTTATTTAAACAACAATGAAATTTGCTAACATTTAAAATTGGATTTAAAAGTAAAAATTTGAAAATTTAAAATTTTATATTTTATCGACGAGTAAAAATAGCCTTTCGGGGCACAGTCTCGGAATTCGACGAAACCAGTTCCATTGGATCCGTAATAGTGTGTTATTATCGGATTTCAAATTTCGGAGCAATCGGAATTGCCATTTGACCGTGGCAGCTGAAAACGTTTAGAAATTCATTTAAACGGTTTAATTTAAAAATCGATCGTTTATTTCCATAACTCACTCAGACGATCGAATTAGCCTCCGAAACACGTTCCGTTGTGTTCGGAAGGCGGGTAGAACCTTACGAACGCCTGTCGGCACGTGTTATTTAGAGTTCGTTCGGAAAATCATGAATTTGTGAGATTAATATTAAAATAATATTAGTTATATGCGTATATACGCATTCATCCCGTAACCCTAGCTATTTTCTTTCGTGGCCGCCTCTATTCGTTTAATGGCCGATAAGCAACCCCTTTCCCCCTCGTTTTTCTCGTAATCCATGCCATTTTATCGAAAGCTCTCAACTAAGCATAGGAAGAACTCGAGGAGGCGAGCACATCTACCGGTGGAGATCACCGTTGGTGATCGGAGTTGACGACATTTTGGCAAGGAAGGGTGGCCGTTCGTTCGAACTTTCCGAGGCAATGGGGGCACCGAGCTTTTTGCCATTTGTGGCGGAGGTGCTAGCTGTGACGCCCCACCTCTATACCCACGCTAACCAAGAACACTACGATGTAGTGCTGTCAATTAGCACGGAGAATAAGGCTGTGGAGGAGCGACCATCCATGTAACTTCTTTGTGCGAGCACCGATACGTCAGATAGAATAGAATGCATATCTTTTAAGGAGGAAATCCGACATACCGATACAAACACAAAGCTATCATACGGTGGCTATATATAATCTTCGGAAACAAACATAGAAATAATCATAACATAAATCAGTCACAGACATCCATATCACAAAGGCGGAAGAAGATATGAATAAATATATAACACATGAAAGTGTACATCAGAGTAGTGGTCAGAAAGATCCACTATAATACAAAAGAATAGCATCACGTGCTATACAAAAGAATAAGTACATAACATAGAGTCTATATCTCAAAGGTGTACATCCAAAAACTACTAATCTATGTAGTTAGCCAAAAGTCAGAGTAATCCAGAAGAGAAGTCAAGCAGAAGCACCTGTAACATCTCGGTCTGACCCGAGTATTATTTATAAGAAAATAATAAACGAATCAGTCTAACTATAAATATCAGATGACATGATATAGGATAAGGGGAATGGCATAAACATATAATAACCATGATGGCATACTACTATAAGTATGTAAATGGTAATCAACAAGGGATTAATCAATGTCACAAGAATCTTCTCAAAGATCCAAACACATAAAAAGGTAATGACACACAAATTCACCAATACACAAAAACTGATATCATATCAGTGAAAACCACAAAAGTTGGTGAAGCACTAAATCCAGAAATCAACACACGAAATCCAGAACAAATCCCAGAAATCAACACACGAAATCCAGAAATCACTAAAAGGGGGAAGTCCGAACACACGGACGAGAAGCTATCTCATGGAAGCTATCCATTTAATTTTTCCGAACACACGGATGGCCCGAAGGCAAGTCCGAACACACGGACGAAGAGACATCGCACATTGCTAGTCTAAACCATAAAATGATCATCATCGATCATAAAGAAGTGTCGATTACACTAAGCTAGTAAATATAAGGGTTTAGCTTCATGTCCCATAACCACTTGCTTAACTCAAATATTTACGAACAAACTGTAGATCTTCACTAGGAAATTGTCACAAAAGGGTTCAATCGAACAAGTCCAAGAGCTAACCGACGAAGTGAACGCAAGCGTTTCATACCACTCGTTTTACTAAGTCGTTTAAGTCGATTTCTCATTCGAGTGAAGTAAAGGCTTGTATATACTAGTAGATTGAAAATCGGTTTGAGAAAACGAACTTTTGATATTTAAAATAGTGTTGAAATCGCTTTGATGAAAGAGTTTTGATATTTACTATTAGTATTGAAACCTTCATATATCTTTAAAGTGACAAGTCATAAAACGATTGTAGAAACAAATCAATTCACGTTCGAAGACGTGAGGAAAGTCCAAAGAAGTCAATCCCAAAACCATCAAAGTAGAAATTCTGATAAATGTTTTTCAAAAGAGATTGCCTACGCTGAGTAATACGGGGTTCGACCTAGTGAAGGCAAGCTGGTCCAGTGGTAGCATGACCGAGCTAAGGAATGGTGCGACTCAACCAGATGAACGACTTAAGGAAGGCAAGCGACTTACGACTTAAGGGAGGCAAGAGACTTACGACTTAAGGGAGGCAAGCGACTTACGACTTAAGGGAGGCAAGAGACTTACGACTTAAGGGATAAGGTCATACGACCTAAGTGGAGTTAAGGGAGGCGAGCGACTTAAGGTCCAACGACCTACGGCTTAACAGAGTCGAGCAACCTACGACCTAGCAAACGAATGTCTTAACGACCTAAACCTTGAACGACTTAGTGGAACGAACGACTTAACGACCTAAGCCTTGAACGACTTAACGACTTAAGCCTTGAACGACTTAACGACTTAAGCTCAAATACAAGCTACGAGCTAAAGTTGGAACGACCTAGTGAAGTTAGGTCGAGGACGACCTACGACTTAAGGCCTGGAACGACCTAGTGAAATTAGGTCAGGGACGACCTACGACTTAAGCCAGGGCGAGCGAGCTAACTGCAAACGACTTAAGCCTTTAACTCGTGAACGACTTATGCCTTTAACTCCTGAACGACTTATGCCTTTAGCTCGTGAACGACTTAACATTTTGCCTGGAGATTATAGGTCGGCAACGACCTACGACTTAAGGGCCAGAACGACCTAACTCCGAACGAGCTAAAAATGGCCAGAACGACCTAGTAGCAGTTTTTCACCAAAATCACTAAATTTTGGAGTTTTTCGCCAATCCAATCCAAACCAAATGCAAATGTTGATGCTAGAGTGACAGGGAATCATTCCCAACAGTCCAATGACAATCATAGGCAAGATGTGAGATCAAAAATCTCACCTTTTCCATGAAATTGATGTTGGAGAGCTTAAGAGCAAAGCAAGAATCAACCCCTAGCTTGAATCTATGTTCTTCACCTTGAAGTCGGAGTTTGATGCTGAATTCACTAAAGATCTCGAGCTTGGAATTTTAATTTCTCTTTCCCTCCACCATTTTTGAAGAAGCTTGAAGTATTTGATGAAGTGATGAAGAGAAGAGGGAGTTGGGCTGAGTTAAGAAGGTGCAGTCCCAACCAAAGTCACAAGTGGGAAAAGTGACGAAAATTTCACTATCTCCAAACATATCGAAGTTTACACTCAAAAAGATCGCAAACGTCATTTTGAACTCAATGGGGGTGGTCTCGAGTCCTAATTTGACCGTATGCAAAAAGTAGCTTTTCGGATTAACATCCGACTAACGATAAAATATTTAAATATAAAATCGATAGATATGCGGGTTGTTACACTAGGCGACTAGGCGAACGCGTGGGAGGTCTTGGATCGAGCTCCGGTGGCTCGATGGGGATGCGACATCGAGGGTTTGAACGGCGGCGTTGGGTTCGACTTCCTGTTCGCGTTTTGGAGGAGGGAAGCTGCTCTCGGCCTTTGATTTTGATCAATGGCCTGGATTTCGTTGGTATAAAAAATAAAAATAATAATAAAGATTGTAATTTAATTTATATAAATTTGTATATAAACTTTAAACATTCATATCTTCGTCGTACGTTATCAGAATCGGACGAAATTTTTTACATTGGAATCGTGGTGACGAGCTCTACGTCATGGAGCTATTTGGGGATGTTTGGAGCTAACTAAAATTTCAGGTTAAATCGAACGTCGTTCGGTTTGATTTGAAATTTAAAACTCAAAGGTGAGTGTTTTATAACGCTCACAACGTACTAGAATATTCTCATGCTAGTTAAATTTAATATTTGCGAAGTGATATGATTTTTATTAGTCGTTGTTGATAAAATTTAACTATCATCTAGATTGTCATTGAAATTAATGTTAGAAATTGAAATAGACAGTCAAATTAGAATTGAAATTTAATCGCAATTAAATTACCGAACATTTATAACTATGAAATTTCCGTGATTTATATTGTCTGTTTGGATGATTGGTTGCGATGGATGCTATTGATTGATATTTTGAAATGTTTGGATGTTTATTTGGTTGTCGATATCCTATCATCACCCTTTGTATAAATTACAACTGTAAATTGAATCATTTTGAATAAATTGAGAAATAGGTTGAAATGATATATACCTATGACACTATGATTTGATTTGAAGTAATATATATCTATTCCTGAAATTTAATTGAAATAACTGATCACTTGGCCATAGGATAGAAAATTATATATGAGCACCGGATTTGGTTAAATTAAATAATTTGTAAAATCTTTGATTTGGAATTATTTTAAATGGTCTGATTTAAAGGAATTTAAAAATCAAATTTTATAGAAATTGAATTCATCGCGAATTTGATGTTGAGATGTTGAAATAATTTTTGTTAAACAAATTGGTTAATAATTGAAGTTAAGACTTTGAAATTAAAATTGTGATATGATTGAATTTCGTAAATTGATTTGATTTTAAAGGATTCAACGTTTATTCGGACTTTGAATATTATTAAGTAAAAGTGTGATAAAGACAACATTTTGAAATTTGAGGAAATTGGATTTGAGATGGAATAAAAATTAAATTTGAAATCAAAATTTGATTTGAATTGAAATTGAGATTTTATCGACGGAATGGAAATTTGAATTTGATTCAGATTGGTAAGTTGGAAATTAAAATGGTTGACTTTGAAGCTATTTCAAATTTGGTTTTCTTAAGTTATTCTGCTGTACAAGCTATTTTAAATACTTAAACTATTTTATAGTAAACTATTTTAACCTATATTAACCATATTAAATTATTTTAACTTATTTCAAACATATTAACTTATTTTAATCTATTTTAAATCTACTTAACCCAATTTAATTTATTTTAAACTAATTAACTGTTTTAATTTATTTTAATTATATTTTATCTATTTTAAAGCTATTCAGCCTATTTTATTTTTATTTAATCTATCTTAAAAATCTATTTAACTATATTAAATCAAATTTAAACTATTTTGAAATCTATCTTTAATATTTAGAGTATTTTAACTATTTTCAAATTTTTTTAAGCTACTTTAAACTATTCAAAATATTTTTCCAAAATTCCCAGCTGGTCAATAAGGTGAAATGTTTATATTTAAATCTTGGATTTAAATACGAATTGGGCTAAATGAAGTTACAACCTAAATTGAAATGTGAAATGATTTTTAAATTGAAATGAGATATTGGGCGAAATGATTTTTGAAATGAAATCGTATGCTTTGCGTAGATACGATGATTTTGAAATGGATTTGATTTTGAAGCGAACTTGATATTTTGATATCAATTATGAATTGATTTTGAAAATGTAAAAGAACCATCCGCTGTGTAATAAGCGTTTGGTTGTTAAAGAGACCGGGATCAGATATGGGCATACTCTCTGTCCATACCGAAAACCACTTTAACAACTGTGCACGTGGTGGAGATTCCAGAAATGAAGTAGGATGGTTTGGCGACGATTCTATATGGTATGACGTGACCCTGACTCCCGTGAGTCAGCTTAGATGTGACTAAAATCAGGAGCTATACCGGGCCAATGTGAGGTCATTCCTCTTATCGGGCATATTTCTTCGATACCATTCTATTGCGTTTGTGATTGTTTTGGTGGCCACCCCTCGATTGTTTGGGAGTGTGTCCGAGGTGGGCGGTAGTAGCTGCTATGCGTCACCACCAGTCCGGGAGTGCAATTGGTATATCTACCCTGGCATCTCCTCGTGTGCCGTGCTCACATGCCCTAGCGTGCCTTCTACGAGTTTGTTTTGTACCATACCTATGGGGTGCCCTCTGCGTAAACCTTTCGGAGGAGCGTACGGTACTGTATAGACTATGGGAATATATAAAATGTGTTAAGGGGGATATGGGTAACGCCTTAACGCTATTTTAATACTTTTACTTTACTGTAGACATATTATAATAGCGTTTTGTACTACATAGTAGATAGTTTAACGGATCCTTAAGAGATGGAAAATCCCGTAACATCTCTTGAGTTATTGCATGCACATCGACACTGGATAAGAGATGTCAAACCCCGTAAACATCTCTGACGCCGTTACACTCATATTTATTTACGACTGATTTAACTTACATAAGGATGTTTTAGTCCTGACTCGAGTGTTTTGTCTTTTCATTACGCTCGGGTCAGTCCTGAGTTTTTTAGCTTATTGAAGATCTATTCTGGAGGACGAAGACGAAGATTTGGTATACTATTACTATTATTATCCTTGCATCATGCTGTCTGCTGCATTATTTTACTTGTTCTGTTATAGATGTATAACTCTGATAAATGATGTATAAATGATAATCAAAAATATATTAAACAGCTTCATGAACTGTTTATTTGATTATTATATTTTATCTTTCCGCTGCGAGATTCTGTGATTGTTTCTTGTTTCTTTTCTCTTCTTTTCTTATTTACCCCATTAACAATCCTCCCTTTTGAATGGGTTGAGTTGACAAGAGTGTTTTATTGTCGATTTAAACTGTCCAAAAAGGAGGGTCGTTACAGTTGGTATCAGAGCTTTGGTTTAGCGATAACCTTAGCTTTGTGGGGTCTGACTCTTTAAATATGGTAGTAATACCCTATGATGAGTCGCTGAGTGTATATGTATGAGAGAGCATATTTGTTAGTGATATAAAATTGTTTTATACTGTGTTGGTTGATTTGTTGAGTGGCATATGGATTCTGGTCAATACGAGTAATTAACGTCATTGATAGGGATCTCTAAACACTTGAACAGAACAATTCGACATAGTATTGTTTTGAAATAGGGTAAATGAAATAATTTTGCCCCAATTATATTTTGTATATAAAGAAATAATTTTTTTAGAAATTATTATGATTCATCCAGTTTGTTTGGTTGTTAGAAATGATAATATGTATGGTTACCGTAAATTGGATATTGTGTTTTAATAAATAAGGTTTATTACAAAATAAACAATGATAAAACAACTTATGGAAAGTTTTAAGAAGGAAAAATTTTGTAAGAATAATTTATAAATGTGACTTATAAATTAAATTGAATCTAAATTGAGAAATATTGAATTTAAGACTCGGGGATTTTGAAAATGGTTTTCAAAACTTTGAAGAAAATATGTAGTGATATGAGTTGAAAAAAAAATATTTATGGGAAACATCTTGAAAGGATTTTTAAGAAGGAATGAATTCAGTACTCCTCTCTTATGTCGCTGGAAAATAATTTCGGTGATGACTGCGCAGCATCATCGACGTTCATTTTCGAGTCTCAAAGTGGAGGAGACTTCTGCGAAGCTTTGCTTTGCTTCGAAACTGTTTTAAAAATTGCATTTTTGGGTTAAACTCCAAAGGTATGATTTGATATATATAAGATATAAATGTATGTATTTATTTAAAATGATTTGAAATGAACCGGGCATTTAAATTTTCAAGTTCTGTTAATTGATATTTTTCAAATTCTCTGAATGAAATGTGAATAATCAGAACTTATATAATAAGAGGATTAAAAACTCTAAGCTAAATGTTTTGAAAAACTTTAGGATTAAGAAGTTGTAACTCTTAAAATTGAAAGGTAAAGAAAATTTAAACTAGTTAAAATTGTGAACATTCTAATTTAGTAAAATGAATCCTATAAATTTTGTATTGTACCACATTGCATTCTAATAACATATAATATGACTTACCAAATGTTAAAAAGTTAAAAGAATGATTTGGATATGTAATGGGATAGTATACAAGTAAATCAAACCTAAAAGTAATTGAAATATACAAGTAAGAAAAACTTAAAGGTAATTAAAATGTATATAAATGGGAATTTGGTTGTGATAAAAATGTATATATACTTAAGTATAATATGAAATGATAAATGTCTAAATGGAATAAGTAAGTGAACTTAAGAAAACCGACAAATGAACCAAATAATATCTTTGTGAATTTGTAACAGAATAAAAAAAAAATTTGCAAAGAAATTGTGAAATTGAATTTGTATCTTTGAGATAATTATAAACTTAGATAAAGTCCAACTTCTTATACATGACTTCTATAGAATAATTATTAACTAAGTGAAGATTAATAAAATATTCCACAAATAAATTTGTTATTAACTGGAAATTTTGAAAATAAAGTAAATGTTAACAAATGAATTTGGTATAGCTAAAAATCAATTGAAGAATGAAATTGAATTGAATTAAATTACAGGGAGTGTTTAAAATGAACTTAACTAAGCAAATTGTATGAAATGATGCATAAAGAAATGATAGTATAAAGGAATATGCTCTGTAAAGAAATGGATATACTAAGTAAATAAGGGACATGAACGTTGCATTATGAATAATAAATTGTAAATGAAATGAAGGTAAGTAAAATAATTGAATATAGATGAAGCGTATAGAAATCTATTGAAAGTTAATATGTAAGTTGTACGTATATTATTTTATTCGCATAACAATTTGATCTGAATTCGAGCACAGAATTTTGAGATAATTTATATCGATCCGAGTTAGGATTTTTCACTCGATTCCCGACGGCGAACCCTGGATATAGATTTTTGATTTGATTCTGGAATTCTCTATCATAGTATATGGCTATGCAAGGAGAATAACAGTTTCCGATCAAGGAACCAAATCTGAGTCCGCACTAGAGGGTCGTGTGAATGATACTAGTTTGGAAGTGAAATTTTGTGATCAAATGAGCGATCAGATTTGATATTTCATACGGATGATGTATGTACTTCGTACAGGTTTAAGTAAAGCTAATATTGAAAATTGAAAATGCAGATTATAAAATGATTTTAAATTATATGATTGGATATCATTGAGAAATAAGATGCAGGTATTTCAAATCAAGGAAATTTGGATTGCCCGACAAAAAGGTACATGTTTATTTGTCATTGGATTTGGTGACTTTGATGGAGCCACTTGGCTTTTGTTTTCCTTTGTTGGTTTGAGGCCGTAGAGGCGTTTTGTAGTTGTGCCAATCGAGCCGCGCAAAGGAGACGCTGCCGAAATTTTCCGTATATCCGGGTGTTAGAAAATTTTCAAGTTTTAAAATTTTAAACTCGTTTGGATAACCAACTTAAAAATTTCGTAAGCTTATCAGAGTAGCGTAGTGGAAGCGTAGTAACGACTTTATAAACGAAATTCCATTGTTTTATAAATTGATAATTTTGAATAAAATATATCGACTGTTGAATTCTTTACTTATCTCCTTTTCCCTTCTTTTTCCTTTTCGGGGACGAAAAGTTTTGAGTGGGGGAGAGTGTAACGACCCGTAGATTTTCGATAATTAAAATAGTTAATTTAATAGGATTTCATGGTTTAATGTAGAGAGAAAAAAAAAATTTGTAATTTATTTATGATAATACTAACTAGAATGAATTGCAACAATATTTATCTAAGTTAATTATTAATAAATTGAATGAAATTCCCATAAATAGAAATGACTTAAATATTATAACTTAGTTATAAAGGAAATATAAGAAAGACAAATGTAAATATTGGGTTAACTGATGAAATAATTTATAGTCAATGGTAATGGAATCTAATTAGTATTGTATAGGTAATTGTGACACTTGTAGTAAATAATAAACTTATAAGTGTGATTAAAAGTTAATGATGATGATTATTATAAGTTAACTGTTTAGTTAGTCAGTCGAATGAAAGTATATATATTAAATGGGTGTATAAATAATAACTGAAGTTGAATAATAATCGTGAATTATTTATAAATAAAATTTTGAAATAAACTGATTTCGGAGATTTAATAATAACGAGTATTGAAAGATAATGCTACTCATTTAATGAGTTTACGATCAATAGTTGGACTAAATAATAATGTTGAATTTAATAGATGTAAATAAGGTAGTGGATTGGTAAGTAAAATTCATTTAAAATCCAATATTGGAATTTGTTGAATATTGAACAATTAAATTGTTTAAAATTCAATATTTGAAAATAACTGAATGATTGAATAACGGGAGTTGAATAACTGTATAATGGAAATAGTTGTTATAAAAAAAAATTGAATTTGTTTTAAAAGTTAAGTCTTATAAGTTCATTTCAAATAATGCAAGATAGTGGTTTTGGATAATCAAATTTGTTTCAAAAATTTAATACTGTAATTATTTGGAAAATTAAATTCTGAATATAATATGATTGAAAATGAAACCGAAACTTGATGTAAATTTTATTTAAACAACAATGAAATTTGCTAACATTTAAAATTGGATTTAAAAGTAAAAATTTGAAAATTTAAAATTTTATATTTTATCGACGAGTAAAAATAGCCTTCCGGGGCACAGTCTCGGAATTCGACGAAACCAGTTCCATTGGATCCGTAATAGTGTGTTATTATCGGATTTCAAATTTCGGAGCAATCGGAGTTGCCATTTGACCGTGGCAGCTGAAAACGTTTAGAAATTCATTTAAACGGTTTAATTTAAAAATCGATCGTTTATTTCCATAACTCACTCAGACGATCGAATTAGCCTCCGAAACACGTTCCGTTGTGTTCGGAAGGCAGGTAGAACCTTACGAACGCCTGTCGGCACGTGTTATTTGGAGTTCGTTCGGAAAATCATGAATTTGTGAGATTAATATTAAAATAATATTAGTTATACGCGTATATACGCATTCATCCCGTAACCCTAGCTATTTTCTTTCGTGGCCGCCTCTATTCGTTTAATGGCCGATAAGCAACCCCTTTCCCCCTCTTTTTTCTCGTAATCCACGCCATTTTATCGAAAGCTCTCAACTAAGCATAGGAAGAACTCGAGGAGGCGAGCACATCTACCGGTGGAGATCACCGTTGGTGATCGGAGTTGACGACATTTTGGCGAGGAAGGGTGGCCGTTCGTTTGCACTTTCCGAGGCAATGGGGGCACCGAGCTTTTTACCATTTGTGGCGGAGGTGCTAGGCGACTAGGCGAACGCGTGGGAGGTCTTGGATCGAGCTCCGGTGGCTCGATGGGGATGCGACATCGAGGGTTTGAACGGCGGCGTTGGGTTCGACTTCCTGTTCGCGTTTTGGAGGAGGGAAGCTGCTCTCGGCCTTTGATTTTGATCAACGGCCTGGATTTCGTTGGTATAAAAAATAAAAATAATAATAAAGATTGTAATTTAATTTATATAAATGTGTATATAAACTTTAAACATTCATATCTTCGTCGTACGTTATCAGAATCAGACGAAATTTTTTGCATTGGAATCGTGGTGACGAGCTCTACGTCATGGAGCTATTTGGGGATGTTTGGAGCTAACTAAAATTTCAGGTTAAATCGAACGTCGTTCGGTTTGATTTGAAATTTAAAACTCAAAGGTGAGTGTTTTTTAACGCTCACAACGTACTAGAATATTCTCATGCTAGTTAAATTTAATATTTGCGAAGTGATATGATTTTTATTAGTCGTTGTTGATAAAATTTAACTGTCATCTAGATTGTCATTGAATTTAATGTTAGAAATTGAAATAGACAGTCAAATTAGAATTGAAATTTAATCGCAATTAAATTACCGAACATTTATAACTATGAAATTTCCGTGATTTATATTGTCTGTTTGGATGATTGGTTGCGATGGATGCTATTGATTGATATTTTGAAATGTTTGGATGTTTATTTGGTTGTCGATATCCTATCATCACCCTTTGTATAAATTACAGCTGTAAATTGAATCATTTTGAATAAATTGAGAAATAGGTTGAAATGATATATACCTATGACACTATGATTTGATTTGAAGTAATATATATCTATTCTTGAAATTTAATTGAAATAACTGATCACTTGGCCATAGGATAGAAAATTATATATGAGCACCGGATTTGGTTAAATTAAATAATTTGTAAAATCTTTGATTTGGAATTATTTTAAATGGTCTGATTTAAAGGAATTTAAAAATCAAATTTTATAGAAATTGAATTCATCGCGAATTTGATGTTGAGATGTTGAAATAATTTTTGTTAAACAAATTGGTTAATAATTGAAGTTAAGACTTTGAAATTAAAATTGTGATATGATTGAATTTCGTAAATTGATTTGATTTTAAAGGATTCAACGTTTATTCGGACTTTGAATATTATTAAGTAAAAGTGTGATAAAGACAACATTTTGAAATTTGAGGAAATTGGATTTGAGATGGAATAAAAATTAAATTTGAAATCAAAATTTGATTTGAATTGAAATTGAGATTTTATCGACGGAATGGAAATTTGAATTTGATTCAGATTGGTAAGTTGGAAATTAAAATGGTTGACTTTGAAGCTATTTCAAATTTGGTTTTCTTAAGTTATTCTGCTGTACAAGCTATTTTAAATACTTAAACTATTTTATAGTAAACTATTTTAACCTATATTAACCATATTAAATTATTTTAACTTATTTCAAACATATTAACTTATTTTAATCTATTTTAAATCTACTTAACCCAATTTAATTTATTTTAAACTAATTAACTGTTTTAATTTATTTTAATTATATTTTATCTATTTTAAAGCTATTCAGCCTATTTTATTTTTATTTAATCTATCTTAAAAATCTATTTAACTATATTAAATCAAATTTAAACTATTTTGAAATCTATCTTTAATATTTAGAGTATTTTAACTATTTTCAAATTTTTTTAAGCTACTTTAAACTATTCAAAATATTTTTCCAAAATTCCCAGCTGGTCAATAAGGTGAAATGTTTATATTTAAATCTTGGATTTAAATACGAATTGGGCTAAATGAAGTTACAACCTAAATTGAAATGTGAAATGATTTTTAAATTGAAATGAGATATTGGGCGAAATGATTTTTGAAATGAAATCGTATGCTTTGCGTAGATACGATGATTTTGAAATGGATTTGATTTTGAAGCGAACTTGATATTTTGATATCAATTATGAATTGATTTTGAAAATGTAAAAGAACCATCCGCTGTGTAATAAGCGTTTGGTTGTTAAAGAGACCGGGATCAGATATGGGCATACTCTCTGTCCATACCGAAAACCACTTTAACAACTGTGTACGTGGTGGAGATTCCAGAAATGAAGTAGGATGGTTTGGCGACGATTCTATATGGTATGACGTGACCCTGACTCCCGTGAGTCAGCTTAGATGTGACTAAAATCAGGAGCTATACCGGGCCAATGTGAGGTCATTCCTCTTATCGGGCATATTTCTTCGATACCATTCTATTGCGTTTGTGATTGTTTTGGTGGCCACCCCTCGATTGTTTGGGAGTGTGTCCGAGGTGGGCGGTAGTAGCTGCTATGCGTCACCACCAGTCCGGGAGTGCAATTGGTATATCTACCCTGGCATCTCCTCGTGTGCCGTGCTCACATGCCCTAGCGTGCCTTCTACGAGTTTGTTTTGTACCATACCTATGGGGTGCCCTCTGCGTAAACCTTTCGGAGGAGCGTACGGTACTGTATAGACTATGGGAATATATAAAATGTGTTAAGGGGGATATGGGTAACGCCTTAACGCTATTTTAATACTTTTACTTTACTGTAGACATATTATAATAGCGTATTGTACTACATAGTAGATAGTTTAACGGATCCTTAAGAGATGGAAAATCCCGTAACATCTCTTAAGTTATTGCACGCATGTCGACACTGGATAAGAGATGTCAAACCCCGTAAACATCTCTGACGCCGTTACACTCATATTTATTTACGACTGATTTAACTTACATAAGGATGTTTTAGTCCTGACTCGAGTGTTTTGTCTTTTCATTACGCTCGGGTCAGTCCTGAGTTTTTTAGCTTATTGAAGATCTATTCTGGAGGACGAAGACGAAGATTTGGTATACTATTACTATTATTATCCTTGCATCATGCTGTCTACTGCATTATTTTACTTGTTCTGTTATATATGTATAACTCTGATAAATGATGTATAAATGATAATCAAAAATATATTAAACAGCTTCATGAACTGTTTATTTGATTATTATATTTTATCTTTCCGCTGCGAGATTCTGTGATTGTTTCTTGTTTCTTTTCTCTTCTTTTCTTATTTACCCCATTAACAATCCTCCCTTTTGAATGGGTTGAGTTGACAAGAGTGTTTTATTGTCGATTTAAACTGTCCAAAAAGGAGGGTCGTTACATATGGTTTCATTAATATTCGGAAAAATCGAATAATCAATTTTTATTTGATAAATTTAATTAGCCAATGATTTAATTTTTTTTACCAATTTCTTTTAATTGTTATTAAACAGATTATTTTTAACAATTTCTTTTAATTAATGATTAAATTTAATCCCATAATATTTACTGTTCAAACTATGTATTCTTTCCTGTTTTAAATTGTTTATAACCAAATAAATAAATTCATATAAAAATTTTCCAGTAAAGAAGAAAAATAAAAATATTTACTTTACTGAATCTGTTTGAACAAATTTATACTTAAATCAAAGCATTTCAACCTTCTGTCCATATATATTTTTAAATTTGAAAGAAAAATAAATACAATAACTATATTATTTAACATTTACAGTGAACTAATTAAAAATTTCTAAACCTGTACGTATAAATTCTGTAAAGTAATTTTTTTTTCAATACCTCGATCCTTCAGTCGAAACGAGCTACCGCCACTCGCGAGAAACTCTAAATCAGCACCTCGAATCGCCACTGCTCGCGACTCTGGCCTCAACTGAAACCCCGCTACGCTCAACTGCTCAAACTCGCGAACGACGCCAACATTGAAGCCCTAGCTCGCCACCTGCCTTATTCGCTAGACCAACACCTCCTACTCGGCCTCACCACCTAGCCCTAATCGCGCGCTGCCCCCTGCTCGAACCCCTAGCCTGGTTGCCGCCAATATCTCGACCACCACGAACAGTCGCGAGCGCCACCGCGAGCGCTTCGACTTCGCTTGCTCGCAACCTCGAACAGCACTTACACAATCCATACCCCTGATGGCGAACGCTAGCTTGCTGCATCCTCTACGTCGTCGCCCTCTCGCCGCGACTCGATCGCGATTTTTCTTTCCACTTTGAATGTTTTCAGCTGCTAATCGAAAAAGAGGAAGAGACATCGAAGAGGAACAAATTGATTTTGTATATTTTGAGTTTGAAGGAGGAAAAGAAAATGAAGTCCCTTATTTCACTCGCCATTCTCGTTTAAATTTTAATAAATTTCTTTTTGTTCGGCTGAAAAGAAAAAGGAGGAGAAAAGAGTACGTGACTTTGCAGAGAAAAAGTCTTTGATATTAACATGTTTGCATTACCTAGCTATAGTGTTTTGATGGGGAAGGCAAAGTACTGATGTTGACCAAATACAAATTTAAATTTAAATTGAATTTGATTTAATTTCAGCGCTTTTATACGTCGTACGCTCACACAATAACTTCGATCAATACGAAATTTGAAATCCGATAATAATTCAATATTACGGACCCAATGGAACTAGTTTCCTCGAATTCCAAGACTGCGCTCCGGAACGCTATTTTTAAATATCGATTCAAACGATATAATTTCAAAACTGAACAAATCATTTTCAAACTCAATTCTGAAGCTTCTATTATCTTCGGTATTATCAATATAGATTTTACAATCCTTTGAAATATTTTTAATCAGCTTAAAACTGAAGATTCAAATTTTTATTCAATTTTCAATAGATTAAATTTTATAATTAAATAGCCAAATTCATTTTGAAAATTTGAAATTCAAGTCAAACCATCATTCAAATATTTAAAATTAATTAAATATTTTCAATTTAAATTGTTCAAAATCGTGGGTCGTTACAATCTTCCCCCTTTAAAAGAATTTCGTCCCGAAATTACAAGTCAGGAAAAATGGTCCTTAACTCGTCTACTATTTTTCACAATCCAATAGTTTTATCAATTTACTAACCTAAATCTTTTTATTAGAGATCCATTATCATTTCAACTAGCTTTCCAACTTCAATTATAGGTTCCAAACAACATTGTTTCCTTAACAATTCAAATTTAAATTTAAATTCAGATTTTTAAATTTTCAAAATTTTCTCAAAAATTTTCTAACACTCTAAATTTTCGAAAAATTTCACCAGTGTCTCCTTTGCGCGGCTAGCTCGGTATGACTACAAAATGCCACATCGGGCCCCCAATTTCAAAAAGAAAAGAAAAAGCCAAGCGGCTAGACAAGAAAATCATCAAATCTCATACCGAAATTCAAATACTTACCTTTTGTCGAGCAATTCAAATTTATCTTTGAAATCAAAATTCCAATTTTCTTTATAACACCTGTATATCCTACTAGCAGTAGTATCCAGTTACAACATTCAAACCATTTTTCCAATTCCATTACAAAATTTTCAATATATGCTTCTTATACATTTTTACTTCACTATTGAAGTTACATATCTATTATCATTCAATTTTACATTTCAAATTTCATTTGAATTCAATTCACAATTTCAATTTAATTTGGATTCAGTTTAACTTCTGAATATTGAATATTATCAATTACCTTTTATTCACAACTGCACTATTTTAAATTAGTTCCAATTACTAATTCATTACAAATTCCAATTCATTTATTCAAATTTGTTTTCAACATTCAGTTTCAATTCCAGTTTTATTCTTTTGTTCATTCCCAAAATTTATTTTCAATTCACTATTTAAGTTTATAACCACTCATATTAAACTAGATTTCAAATCCCATACGAATTTAATTTACCTTTCTTTTATAATTATTCAATTCAATTCTATTCAAACCTTATTCATTTGGTCAATATTCAATTAGCTTCACTTACTAATTTTAGTTTAATACTTCACTTTGTTTTTCACAAATCAATTCAATTCTAGTTCTATTTATTTACAAATTTAAAATGAATTTTAACATTCAATTTCATTTTCTTTCACTTGCAATTGCAAATTTAATTATTCATTCACAAATTCATTCATTTTCAATTTGAATCTCATTCCAATCAGATTTCAAATATTTTATAAGTTATCAACTTATTTACATTCCATTAATGAATTTTATTTTCAATTATCTTCCTGGAATTCTATTTCGAATTATAAATCACATTTACAATTTATATTCACAATTTTATTCATATATGAATTCATTTCCTTATCTTTCAATTCACATTTATAAATTTCATTTGTCAAATGAATTTATCTCCAAATCTTTGGTTATTATTTTAATTTCTTATTCAATTCCATATAATAATGATAATAATTCAATATTATTACTTTCTAACAACCAAACATCCATATACTATAATAATTCATAGAAAATCATTTCTTTTCTATACAAAAATAATTTTGGGTAAAATTATCTCATTTACCCTATTTAAAACAATACTATGTCAGTTTATCTTGTTTAAGAGTTTAGAAATCCCTATCGATTACAGTTGCCCACCCTGCACCGACCAGAATCTATAAACAGTCAACCGATAAGTCAACACAATACAAAACAATTTCATATTCACTAACAAATACGCGCTCTATCTCTAATGATTAACACCCAACAGAGCAGGGTTGTCGCTTAACCATATGCTTTGGTACCACTTTGTAAGGACCCGATTCTTCGACTTCCGAATATCGACATCAATACGTCCACTGTATCGACTGCCGAGCCATCGAATGCCGGAAAACCGAATTCTTAGGGTTTAAGAAAGAAGAGGTAGAAGAAAACAGAAGAAAAGACAGAAGAAAAGAAAGAAGAAACAACAGAAAACACAGAACAGAAACAATATCAGAATCTCACATTCGCAACGGAACAATATATAATAAATGATCACTAGTCTTTTAAAACAAAGAACTATATCAGTTTATACATACATCAATCAGAGTCAATATACAACTGAATACAACAATGGACAGTTATATAAACTTGTCCTCATACAGAATACACAGCGGAATAAATAAACAAGTACGGATGTACGTTTCGCCATCCAGCTTGCTTCCAAAGCTCCAGAATATCCAGAATATCCTGATAACATAATTCTAGGCTGCCCGTGTGGAAAATAATGGGCATCCAGAGTTTAGAAGGGAAACAATAAACTCCGAGTCAGTCATGGTGACTGGTGTGAGATCGTAAAACAGTTATTTTTCACAAAGAAAATGAAATTTATTCGTAATGCTTTTTGAAAAATGAAACTACCATAAGGCTTCCCGCACACACACACAATGCAAACGCAGAATCGGAGGAGATTTCTCCTTATGATAGTCAAAGATGCTTGATACGTAAAATCAAATCATTTTTGATATTATTATTAGTGCATAGTGTAGAAAAATCCTTTCGAAAGTATAATATAAATCTTAGCCAGCATATGCATTCCGTACTTATGCCTACTATAGCTACCATCCAAACAGTGGTGACCACCATAAGTGAATGATAGGTTCTACAACTAAAACCGTACAAGTCACGTATTGTTTCTTTGGATTTCCAACAAATGGTCAGGCCAAGGAACTTCCCATTGCCACATGAAAACGCCTCTGGAAAGACGTCCTGAGAAATAACCTAACATTACGGTTAGATCTCTGCCAACACAAGGCCGGGTTACCTCTGCAAAAATAGGTAACTACTGACACGCGTATGCCATCCCCCGATCGTAACCGATCTTCCCAAGGATCCTCGATTTCCAACAACCACATAAGAATAATAATGCATCAACAACATAGGTTAAGTATCTGGGCTCCATACCATGATACCACCTCTATCCAGAAGGAATGACATACACTAAGGGGCGCTACTCCCTAGAACCTTGCCGCATCCTTCCTGTTTTGACCATTTCCGGGGTGTGAGGTCCGACGAAGTCTCGTCAACAAAGCTACGCTTTTCACAAAGCCATGCTTCGGGTCAACAAATGATCAAAGTAATGATCACAAAGATAAATGATCAAACAAATGATCATATCACAAATGATCCAGCAACGATAATTTCACAGCAACACTCAGCATGCCACGTTACCAAATTGGGAGTATATTGCTGATAACCTTCAACTACATAACCTTTGAGCTTGTACGTCTCAGAGAAGGGTGTTAAGCTAAGAGAATAAATTCTCCGCCACCAAACAGATATGTATTTGAAAGAAATCAGCTTTATATCTCAAAGTGTAAAGTCAGACACACAATCCATACAAGTCTGTTTCGGGATCGAACAGAACCGAAGGCACTTCTCACGAACCCCTTGCACATCCGGATAATTTTCTAATCACGTCCGGACTTCCCGTCACTAAGGGTGATAAAACCTCTATATCGGAGATCAGCCGATGTAGAGTAACTCGACGATAATCCTTCCGTTTTCAAAAATATCCGGTCTTCAACACCGGTCATCAAATGCAATCCATAACGACGTATCACATATTCAGAATGGGTTATACGACCCCAAGGTCCTTTCCCGGCTAACCCGAATAGTGAGCGCTTATTTAAAAATAAGTGTGGCATTCAATTCATCCAATTCACAACAAATACCCATTCAAAGTAATTATTGATAGTCGGTTATTTAAGTATCAATAAAGATGCGCAACATCATCAGATTCCAAATAATTTTCCAAATTATTTATTTTCCAAAAATATCTTTACAAGATATATAATTTCCACACTTTAAAAATAAATCGATATTTATTTTTAAACAGATTCCCTTTTCTTTAATAAATTCCATATTGAATTTATATTTCAAATATCTACTGATATATAATTTTCAATTGATTTCAAAAATTCACTTTCAATTTATCTTTAAAAGATAAAATCTCAAAAACATTTCACTTCATATTGGAAAAATATTTCCATACTTATTTAATAATAACTAATTCACAAAGCTTATTTATTTTCAACATTTGAAAATATTCGATATACTTAAATCAAAATTAAGTATATATTTCATTCTTTAAGGAAATCATTTACTATAACATCTATTTGAGTCAAAACGAATGTTACGTAAAACATCGTTACGACAACTCAAAATCACTAGTATAGGGATTCGAAATTAAGATAGATATATAAATCCCAATACTATATAAAAACATTTCCATTCGGAAATCATTACTATAACAACAGTGTTATAGTCCACCATTTCCTTATTTCTCGAATACGTCTATTTCAACAATGAATGTTGAAATCTATGGTTTCGATATTTAACACATTTTAAGACATCGTTAAAACAATTAACTTCATTTTTAATATCACTTCCCCAAAACATATCCATTTTACTTAATAATATATTCACTGTCCAAAATCGTGAATATACTTCACTAACCAAATTTCACTATTTTCTACACATTTTATTTCAAGAATTTATCCATTATCCAAAATCGTGGATAAAATTCTCTTAATAACCTTTTATATTAAATTCATCAAATTTGATTGATTTTCGGATTTATAAAACAACGTTTATAAATTCCATTTCTATTTTATAACAACTTTGATTTATAAATCTCCTTTAATGATCAATTCAATTTATAACTCAATGTATATACCAAAAGTCCATATTATTAGTTAAATACTTATAATTCATTTATTTACAAAATCGTTCCTTTAAAACTTCACAATTTATAAATATAAAATTCCGTTCACTTATGAAATCCATTTACACTTCATTCTAACACTTATAAAAACTCGTTTAATAATCCCAATATTTTAAGTTTATAAAAAAAAATCAATTTTATACATCTTTTATATACATCATTTTTAATAATTCAAAAATTCCAATTTAAACCATTTTATAAATTACTTAACTATTTATTTCAAAAATCACCTTTCGGTTATATTTCACAAAAATCATAATTTTTATAACTTTAAAATTTGAACGTTTATTTATTTAAGATGAATCAATTCAAAAATTAAATAAAACGTATACTTTCAAAAATCACTTTAAAAATCTCTTTTAAAATCAACATCGTTATTTTTAAACTTCAAAAATGGATCCGATGATGCAACAACACCAAAAAATCAATCACGACAACAAAACATCACATATCATCATATGATAACAGAATATATCACAATATCTGTAAATAAATCAATACGGTGAGGAATCCAGTTGGATCCCTCCAACCTGTTTTCCTGCATCCACAGATGTTAGCACAATACTCATTCCACTTCGAGGTGGAATATCGCGGTATATGGGATTTATAAAATATATCAATCCGCTATTATGCGGCGCAATAAGGTCTCATCCGCTATATAATGCAGGAAATCACAACTGCAATATATACATATGCCAATATATATATTGCTATATATAGATATATCCTATTATATCTAATATCGCATCCAAACATCGATCAATCAATCAATAACTGTAAAATCAACTTTACATTCGAGTGAGAAGATCTCACCTTAGCTTTTTAAATTTGCAATCCATTTCCATCTTGACTCGATTTTTCTTGATTTATACCTTGTATAACAATTTATATGGTTTCATTAATATTCGGAAAAATCGAATAATCAATTTTTATTTGATAAATTTAATTAGCCAATGATTTAATTTTTTTTACCAATTTCTTTTAATTTTTATTAAATAGATTATTTTTAACAATTTCTTTTAATTAATGATTAAATTTAATCCCATAATATTTACTGTTCAAACTATGTATTCTTTCCTGTTTTAAATTGTTTACAACCAAATAAATAAATTCATATAAAAAATTTCCAGTAAAGAAGAAAAATAAAAATATTTACTTTACTGAATCTGTTTGAACAAATTTATACTTGAATCAAAGCATTTCAAACTTCTGTCCATATATATTTTTAAATTTGAAAGAAAAATAAATACAATAACTATATTATTTAACATTTATAGTGAACTAATTAAAAATTTCTAAACCTGTACGTATAAATTCTGTAAATTAAATTTTTTTTCAATACCTCGATCCTTCAGTCGAAACGAGCTACCGCCACTGGCGAAAAACTCTAAATCAGCACCTCGAATCGCCACTGCTCGCGACTCTGGCCTCAACTGAAACCCCGCTACGCTCAACTGCTCAAACTCGCGAACGACGCCAACATTGAAGCCTTAGCTCGCCGCCTGCCTTATTCGCTAGACCAACACCTCCTACTCGGCCTCACCACCTAGCCCTAATCGTGCGCTGCCCCCTGCTCGAACCCCTAGCCTGCTTGCCGCCAATATCTCGACCACCACGAATAGTCGCGAGCGCCACCGCGAGCGCTTCGACTTCGCTTGCTCGCGACCTCGAACAGCACTTACGCAATCCATACCCCTGATGGCGAATGCTAGCTTGCTGCATCCTCTACGTTGTCGCCCTCTCGTCGTGACTCGATCGCGATTTTTCTTTCCACTTTGAATGTTTTCAGCTGCTAATCGAAAAAGAGGAAGAGACATCGAAGAGGAACGAATTGATTTCGTATATTTTGAGTTTGAGGGAGGAAAAGAAAATGAAGTCCCTTATTTCACTCGCCATTCTCGTTTAAATTTTAATAAATTTCTTTTTGTTCGGCTGAAAAGAAAAAGGAGGAGACAAGAGTACGTGACTTTGTAGAGAAAAAGTCTTTGATATTAACGTGTTTGCATTACCTAGCTATAGTGTTTTGATGGGGAAGGGAAAGTACTGATGTTGACCAAATACAAATTTAAATTTAAATTGAATTTGATTTAATTTCAACGCTTTTATACGTCATACGCTCACACAATAACTCCGATCAATACGAAATTTGCAATCCGATAATAATTCAATATTACGGACCCAATGGAACTGGTTTCGTCGAATTCCGAGACTGCGCCCCGGAACGCTATTTTTAAATATCGATTCAAACGATATAATTTCAAAACTGAACAAATCATTTTCAAACTCAATTCTGAAGCTTCTATTATCTTCAGTATTATCAATATAGATTTTAGAATCCTTTGAAATATTTTTAATCAGCTTAAAACTGAAGATTCAAATTTTTATTCAATTTTCAATAGATTAAATTTTATAATTAAATCGCCAAATTCATTTTGAAAATTTGAAATTCAAGTCAAACCATCATTCAAATATTTAAAATTAATTAAATATTTTCAGTTTAAATTGTTCAAAATCCTGGGTCGTTACAGAATCTGTAATTCCAAGCTTTGGTGTTTAGAAGAGGAGCTTTGACCTTGTCAAAGGCTTTAGATCACTGTATAGATGGCTTCAAGTGGGTTACAGAAGTTATTGGGGCTTGAAGAGATATCGACTATGTTTGATAGGAGCCTTTCGATGGAGGTAAAACCAGAAATGTAGAAGTGAATCTAGCAAAATCTAAAATGAATTAGTAAAATAACATAAAGTAGAAGAGATATCCAACTCTAAAGACTTTATTTCTCTAATTTCCTAAATTGATTTACAAGCTAGGGTGACAATGCTCTTCTTAAGAGAATATAGATTTAGAGGGAGAGGAATTGGCTCCCCCAAATGTGACCCCTTGGGTCTTATTTATATATGCGGCCTCGCACCTTTCGACCCTGATGCTTTTGACTGGGCCAGAAGGTGGCTATTGAGAGACTTAAGCAAGCTGCCCCCTTTGTTGAATGGTATGGCGGTGCTCCTCTTCTTTGAGTTGTCTTGAAAGTGCTTCCGACTCTGTCGATAGCCCTTGTTCATTGGTTTCGATGATGTTGTTACACATGTGCTCTTGTTTCCGATCTGATGCGGAACCATCCTGGACCACGTTGGTTTCGACCGATTCGAAAGGCTTACTATAGCTTCCGAAGGGGTTGTTCTGGTCAATGCTTTTCTTTCGTGTGGTTCAAACAAAGGCGAAACCTTTGGTTTCGAAAGGTTTGGCGCATATGCAAGTAGTTGTTCCCCTTGTCTTCGAAAGGTGTTGCTTTGACTCAATCAAAAGGTCTTCATCTAGTCGAAAGGTTGTAAATGAAGGCGGAAGGGTGCTTTCGACACTTTCATCTTCTTCGAAAGGTTGAAACCCTCTGACTATTGATAGAAGGGACCTTACGACACCTTCGAAAGGTTTTGAGGCTTTTAAACTTTGATGGCAGCATCCCTTCGACTCCTTCGAAAGATTTGGCTGCAACTCTTCTCTCTCGCTGTCTATTCAAAGAGGTCTCGACTTGGTCGAAAGGTGAATTTTTGGAATAACATTTGCCCCCTCCCTCTCCCACCCTCGTGGAGGAATGCTCTTGACTTTCCAAGTCATCTTTGCCAAAACCTAGAAATTTCCCGCCCTTCGCCTTCCCGCGTAGATCTGGGCCGTCTATTCAAATCTGGTCTAATGGCTGATAACTTTGGGAGACTTTTCTTATATAATACGCTTTTCTTCTTCTTTCTCCTTTTACCTTTCTGCAATTAAAATTCAATATGCAAGTAAAATAGTTCCAGATATTCTCAAACTTCAAACTTATTTTGAAATTCAAGCAATCATAAATCTTATTCATAAGTTCCAATTTAGCTTTATTTCACTTATTTTAATCTAATTTTAGTATTTTATGATTTCAAAACTGAAATTCGAGCTCGTGCTGTTCGATTTTCAATTTTTTGAAGGTAGATTTGATTCGATTTACTTAAAAAAAAATTTCGAACCCTATTTCTGGGATTAGTAAAAAAATTTGTTTGTTTTTTTCGTTCATGATTTTGAAATTGTTAGTGGATGATACTTAGACCCATCATTTTATTGGGTTTGGATTTTTTATTTTGAAATTTTCATTTTTAATCCATTGTTAGTTAATCTGGGTCTTTAATTTATAAGTTACTTTATGCTTTTTGGAAATCGATACAAGTTGATATCAGTTTGAATTCATTAATTTAGCAGATTAGGTTTTCTTGTTCGTTAAGAAATTTTTGAATCCTATATTTGCAATCGGGTTTGGGGGTTAGAAAAACATGACTCCTTTACCCGAAAGTTTCATGAGTATGGATGAAAAACTTGGTGCTACAAAATTACTTCTCTACCCCTTCGAAGGAGATTGAGGCGGCAGCATTGGGTTTGCTTCCTTAGCCCCTTTCGATGGTATCAAAAGGTGTTGTAATGCCAATTAAATCATCTTTGTCGAAAGGTTATGCTATTAGGTAGGGAGTAGGAACTCCTTCGATTGCGAAACGTTTCGACTTAGTCGAAACCCTTTGTTTCGATTGCAAACCATTTTTCTTAGTTGATTTCTGGAATGACCAAATCCCTCCAACCCCTTCGACACCACCTTTACCTTCTAAGTCAAAACCCTCCTAGAGTTGTTTCTATCCATCTTTGTCGAAATGCCCTAAGTACATATGAGTTTAACTTAGAACCTTTCGACTTCAATGTGTAAGTTAGGTTTCGACAACATTGGTATTTTACTCAGGAATCCTAAGTTATTAGTTTCGACAGTGTCGAAGATTCTTGTTGGTTGGCCTATGAAATGTTTGTAGTGCACCTTTTTGCTTTAGTACTTGAGTTAACCTTTTCCATCTTTTTTTAGCAATTAGGTTCTTGTAGAGCCTTCGACATTGTTGAGAAGTAATGTATGAACAAGTATTATGTTTTAAACTTTCGACTTTGTCGATAGCTCAAGGAACACTTTTATTTAGGCTTTCGATAATAACGAGACATGTTTGTTAAATGATGATGCTCTTTTCCTTTCAAATTTGTCGGAAGCCTAGTGTTTTTGGTTTTTGACTTAATCTATTTGCACAATCTTGAAGTTTTATATTTGTAAGTTATCTAAGTAGGTTTCTTTGTCTAATTCTTAAAAGTATTCCCAACTCATAAATAACTAAGGATTTTAACTAAAACGTTTTCGCCTGGCAGAATCATGAGCTCTCCGAAGAAAGCTGAAGCCATTTTCAAACATTCCTCCATTGCGTCCCAAAATGAAGTTAATGCCATCGTCAATGATTTTGGCATCACCAGAATTGAAGTTATTCCCCTCAGGAAATTGACACCATAGACAACCCTCCTAAATGGTATTTTGCTTATACTAACATCCACATATGACATGGCAGATTCTTACCCTTCCCAGAGTGCTTATCTTCATATCTATCCCATATGGAATCACCCCAATCCAGTTGTCTCCAAACATCTACACTCATTTCCTGTCTCTAGAGATGATGGTGTTGGAATCTGTGCTCCCTTCTCTTAACGCTGAAATGCTAAACTTCTTAACCAGGTTGGTAAAGCTGAGCAATCTCAACAACCAAATATACAGAGCTAATCCCCAGAAGAAGTTAGTATTAGATGGGGTCAACAAATTCAGGGAGTGGGAGAACTAGTTCTTCTTCGTCAAATGCTTTGCCAATATTCACGGGACTTTTGCTTCTCCCCCTAAGTCTTGACTTGTGTTGTCTATCCCTTATTCAATGTTTTTTGTTAACTAATCTCTTGCTTTATCAGATGTCCCTGCCAAAAAGCTTAATGATGTCGACAAGAGAATAGTTGATTCTCTAATTGTGGCTTCAAGGCAAATTGGGAGCAGACTGACGCTTCTAACTCCCTCAAATTAAGAAAGCACTCCCTTCTACCAATGGGACAGAAAATCTTAGGAACTCCTCCCCCTGTCCAGCACACTTCACGCGACAAACGCTTTCTCTCCCTAGAAGATGCTGAACACTTCTCTCCAATGTCTCCAATCTATGCAAATCATCCTGATACGTTATTGTTCTTGTATTTTCTTTTCGTCCCTGGTATTATTTGAATTATTTTGGCTGACTTTTAATCAACTTGAATTTGTTTCAGCTACTTCTCAAATCACAGCGTCTGCTAGCGGTGCTGCCCTTTCTCCACCAACTTCTGGAGTGACATCAATTATTGCCTCCCTTGCAAAGTCCAAGCAAACTTTTAAAAGGAAGCTAATGGAATCTTCCGCAAATGTGCCTCTTAAGAAAATTGCTAAAATTATAGAAGTGGAGGAAGAGGAGGAACACTTATCTTCTGAACAAGTTCCAAAGAGCCCTGTTGTTGAAACCCCTAAAGATAAACCGAAGCAAACTCCACCTATTCCTGACCCTTTTCACGCATTTCTATCTCTGATTCCCCTGCCGCACTTGAGCAGATGCAGCAGGCTTTATTGACGACCCCTTCCGTGAAACAAATTCCTTCGAAGCCATCGTCTTCTACTCCTCCATCTACAAATTTTAAAGAGATGAATAAGCTCATTTTGCATTCTCAATCTTTTACTTCTCCTTGCCCACCCTCTTCCACTCCAGATTTGATGGGGGCATAATCGCTCTCTAATGGAGCAGCAACTTCTGGTAAATTTCTCTTTAGCTATCTTTATCATCATTGGTTTTTTCTTAATAACTTGTGTTATATTTTTCTTTCAGATCTCAAAGAGCTAGTTAGCTTTGAACGAACATGTTTCAAAATCATCCTCTGAATCCTCCAAGCTTCAAGAGGAAAATTCTAAGCTCAAAAACCAAGTGTCTTCACTTTCTACTGCTAAGGATGACGCCTCCACAGAATTAGAATTAGTAAAGGCCTCTCTTTCTCAAGTAGAGTCTGATCTAGAGGCAGAAAGGTGTGCTCGTCAACTTGTTGCCGATGAGAAGCTTGCTATTGAGCTAACTTTGAAGGATTCAGAAGATGAGAAGGCTCGCTAGGACACAAAGAACATCTCTTTGAAAGATAAATTCAAGAAGACCAGAGCTTCTCTTAAACTTGTTGTTCGTACCCTTGCTAACATCAAGCAGCAAGTATCCCAGTTTGTCAATGTCACCTTAGGGCAGATGATGTTGACAAACTATGAAGATGCCATTATGCTTGTATACACCGACAACTACAAGAATTGCCCTGACTTTGCTTTCCTTCACTTGATCCTGCCCTAGCCGAAAAAGTGATGGACAAAATCAATCAGATGAAATAGGGTATTGAACCTAAGGACGAGGAAGAAATTAATGTTGCTAAATTTCTTTCTTTTGATGTCCCCTCCTTCAAAATCGAATCAAAATCTAAGGAGGAGGGTTACAAGGATGATGCCGTCGAGGATAAAGATGAGGAAGAGGGTGACAAGGATGACGTCGTCGAGGATAAAGATGATGATGACGGTGATGGCAATGATGATGATAACGATGGTGATGATGATGATGTCCTTGCTGGAGGCCAAGGTCTTGATGGTGACAAAGGGGGTCCTTCTGGAGCTTTAGAAAATGACGATGGCGGTCAAGCTGAATTTCCTAAAAGAGAGTCATCCCCTCAAAAGGATGTTCCACTTGCATCCCCCGGGCCTTCCGCTGCTCCAATAGGTGAGCCTGCTCCTGCCCAAACTGAAGATCCGAAAGATAAAGAGCAGGCCTCCCAGGCTTCTGTTCAAGTTTCCTAGGTATGGAATTCCCTGTTTAAATATCTTTCTATTTGAAGATAATAATTAGTGTAAAATCATTCATTTTAGATAAGGAGGAAGTCTCAACTACCCTATAGAACAAAACTTGAAAGAAAACAAGTAGAAATTAACAAGTTATATATGGAGTTAGACAGACAGATAAAGGAGCATAACATCCTCTCTGAAAAGTATCACAGTCTTGATTAAAGTGCCTCTATTCTAGCATCTTTTAAAAATCAAAGGGCTGCCCCATTACTAAAGAGAGCACGCCTTCGATACGACACTCTCTTAAAGGAGAATCGAGAGTTGCTTACTTTATTTTGGATGATGATCGAAGAAAAGGATACTTTAGTTAACTTTTTGTATAAAGCTTATTGTAGACATTCTATTATAGACTTTTCGTACTTAGGCGAATTCAGCGGGTGTTTACTTAGACGTTTCCATAAAAGATACTTAGATGAATTCGAATCTGACCTGCATCCCAGAGCTTGCTGGAACTTACCATGGGTCAGGTCGATTCCTCAAAGTCTCCCCCCGAAAAGCTTAAGTACTATAAAGATTAATTTATTTCTGAGTTTTTCTCTAAGTCCATTTTATATGAACTAGATGAATGATTGAATATGTAATAATTAATTGATTTATGAATATATGTTTTAGCTCTATTTTCTATGCATAGTTTCTCTTTACTATGCTATTACAGAATGACAGTTATTTAGGTCGACTCGTCCCTGGAGACCACTTAAGCCAATATGTTAAATTGAGAAGGTTTTACTCTGAAAATGCATCAATTTTAAAGACTTTGAAATTAGCGAGATAGTGCTTTCTTCAAGATTTACAAAAATTGTACTTGGAATACCCTCGCCTCCGTTTTGACTTCCTCGGCGATGAGAAGGAAACTTTCCTTAAGAGATCATAACATTCCACTCTAAACTAATTTGTGGTCGCGATAGACTATAGCAAATGCCCGTCGGTCCTAACCCCAAAATGAGTTAATATGCCTTTTGATTACACAGTTATGCTTTCAGCTAACTCTTTAGATAAAGTTAGAAAAGCAGGTTCCCAGCTTTAAATGTAATCAAGTTAATCAAGTTGTTTATTGTACCTTTTTAATTTCGTTGTTGTTTGAGCTGTAATCTGTTACTATAATAATAAAGAGATTTCTCAGCTTGATTTTGACTTTATTTTATCTCTTTTGCTTAAATAGGAGTTACAGTTATCCTCAAATTATCTTCCTCATAATTTATTGTCACGCTTTGATGCTATTAGAGGGAATTTGTTGACAGCGAGCAGAGGGATTGTAGTTAGTGATGTGGTCATATTAGAACACTTCAGCGGTAATGTCGAAGCTGTAAAATGGCACAGGAGGTATTTTTATCAAAAAACCATCGCCAGCGGTCACAAATATCACATTGCCTACCTTAAGGCTGAAATCAAGAATAAAGTGGGATGATCACCGCGCTTAAACGACAAGTGAAGAAAAATCCCACAATCGACTTCGATCAAAAGATGTATGAACTTATTCAGCAAATAAGGGATTTGGAGTTGAAATTAAAAGATAGTCAAGCACAGTGTGCCTCTCTGGAATTCATCATGGGGGACAAGACTTCGAGTATTTGGCTTACCGGTCCCTCACTCTACTCCCTACGGTTACTAAACCACCAGGTCGAAGCTCCTTGCGGCCGAAAAATTCCCTACTATGCTCAACCCTCCCCGGGGCTTAGACGAGAATGTTGTAGGCAACTGGTGCAGGAGAGTCAAGTTTGAAATAGTTAAATATTTCGATGAGCAATAAAAGGTCACATATTCTCAAACTACTAACGATTATGCCGCCAAGAATCAAAAGCTCGAGTGCGATATTTATCTCTTTCAAAAGCGTGTTGTAGAATTAGAAGGGATAACAAGACCTTTAAGGCAGCAAATAGAGCCTTCAATCGTGCTCTAAAAACTAACATTGATGCCATTGATTATGAGGACAAAATATGGAAGAAAGAGAAGAAACTCAAGGAAATTCTCTACGCGGCCATTTGCCATGTCGTGGACCCTTCAGTTCGTAGAGAATCTTAACAAGGCCGCTCAAGATTTGTAATTATTTGTATGTCTGACTTGAATGAACTTGTTTGTGTGTGTGTGTGTGTATATGTAAACAATTTCGTAGACTTGTAAATTATCTCATGACTTATGTAAATTATATAAATTTGGAAAGTAGCACCTGATTTGCAATCATTTTCTGTGATGTCACTTTTGAAATGCCTTTGAATTGCTTATTCATTGATTTTTGGACTCATTGAATCATTTTTTTTCCTTGCTATTCTGAATTTCTTGAAAAGCATGTAGCAAACAATATTTCTAATTGTTAGCTTGAAATCGAGATATTTGTCCATGTATGTCATTTGTTTAGATTAACGAATCCATCTGTTAATGTATGAAAAGCAGTTTATACTAAATATTAAAATTCCATCTTTATCCATGATGAGGGATGATCAAGAATTTAACTCCTTCCATTTTGCTAGAATGTCCGAAATTTACTGATAGAAAATCCCGCTTTATCATGGAGGGTATAAATATTAGGATGTAACCTTTATTTAACAAAGAACCAAATCCAGAAATCTACGTTTGAAATTTTGAAGTAGTAACTCTTTGAACCATTCCTTAACATTAATGGGATTTAAAATTTAGAAATCTAAAGTTCACATTCGGAAACTCTTAACAGCGATCTTTATGATAATATTCTTCAACTCAGATTAGGGAATTTTTGATAGAAAAATAGGATTTCTATTATTGAAATTCCACACCCAGATTAGGGTTCGAATAAGTAATTGTCTCAATACCCAGATTCAGGTATATTAAGGTAATCAGTGCTTAACAGAGACTCGAAACCTAGAGTCGGGTATTAAATTGTGAAGTTCTGAAATAAATATCCCGAAACCTAGATTCGGGTATTAATAGATGTAATTTAGATATGAAAGACCCAACACCAAAATTTGGGTATTAATGGATGAAATTCTGGTATAAGAGACTCGAAACCCAGATTCAGGTATTTTTAGATGGTGTTTTAGAAATGAATGTCTCGAAACCCAGATTTGGGTATTTATAAGCGGAGCTCTGTTTTACTCCTTTGATGTGTGAACCCTTCGGGTCTTGTATATAATTAATTTGTCTAGTTGCCTCTTGAGCTTGGATGTCTTAGTCCATAATTTGAAATGCCTCTTTCTCGTGCTTGAACATCTTAGTTCATGATCTGATGTGCCTCTTCTCGGGGTTGGACGTCTCAGTCCTTTATTCAATGTGCCTCCCCTTGGGCTTGGACATCATAGTCCATTATTTGATGGGCCTCTTCTTAGGCTGGGACGTCTTAGTCCATTGTTGTCCGGTGCTCTTGGTTAGCTCATCTTATAGGCTGGAACCAAGGACTTACCCGACCTCCCTCCAAGAGGCACCCTGCCCTAGCCTTTTTGCGGTGCAGACATGGGCTTATTCAATGCTTTACCTTGGCCATCTTATGACATGGATACAGGCTTATTCCTTCCTCCCTCTAGGAGATGCCTTAACCTGGCCATAGCATGGCACAGATAAAGGCTTGTTCGGTGCTTTAACCTGGCCATCTTATGGCGCGGCTAAAGGCTTACTCCATCCTCCCTCCAGGAGATGCCTTGACCTGACCAGAGGCATGGCCAAGGGCTTGTCCAGTGCTTTCACCTGGCCATCTTATGGCGCGACTAAAGGCTTACCCACTCTCCTTCTAAGAGGTGCTCTGCCCTGGCCATCTGGCGCGGATAGAGGCTTTTCTACCATCATAGGTAGACTACCATCATAGGTAGTATCCAAATATAAGGAGCGTTTCACTCCCAACCATGTAGATTTTCTCTTTATAGAAAGTTGCTCTTTATTAACTTTATCTCAAATTCTTTTTACAAACTCATGGATTTTTCCTTGACGAAAGAAGTTTATGATCATCCCCTCCAGGGCACTGCAATGGTTGGTTTCATGACCATTCGTCATATGATAGTGGCAGTAGGATCCTCCTAAATTCCTTTCATGTTTTGGCTTCTTTTTCTGTGATGGCCAATAGTTGAGCTCATCCTTTGTAAGCAAGTAGACGTTCTGAATTGATGTTGTTAAGTCGCACTCCTTTGGAAGTCTAGACTTGAAGCTTGATTCTTGCGGATGGCTTCTTGGCTTTTTGTTCCTTGGTTCTGTGTTCTCATGCCCTTCAATTGCTTTTCTTTTTAGCACTCTTTGTACATCTTGTGTAGGAAGTGTTCTCTTTTTAATTGGTTGTTGCCATTTATTTGCAAAGGCGTTGTAATCAGCCATTATTTCTCTCTCAATGATTGTGCCTTTTGAATAATGTTGAATAGTTCTTCTCATTTGATTAAAGACATTGTCACTTCCATTTGTCCTTTTTCCGAGTGCAAAGATAGGGGTAGGACCAACATGAAAAGAATTTAGACTCCATTTCTCAGGATCATAAGATTCTGCTTTCTTCTTGTTTATAATTCTTAGGGCTTCAAGCCTTAGTCTTCGTTCTTCATCTTAATTGGAGTTCTTGATAATTGTTTGGGGAAACCTTGTCAAATGTGGTTCGGGGGACCCTTGTTCAGATCTCTTAATTCTTGTAGTCATGATTCACCAATGTAGATAAACTTGAAGTAGGATTGATCCAAGTAGGAGTTAGAGAATAGTAGTGTTGGGTTTATCCAAGTCGGAGGTTCAAGCCTCCTTCTAGCGCCAAAAATGTTAACAAGATTTCTTGTCGACACCCAAAATGATGCTAAGCAAGGTGAAAAATCCTTTGTACAAGTAGAATAGGAAAAAGGCGTAGATCCTTTTGAGAATTTCCTTTCGATTAGGCTTTATTTGTTGTTATATCTCAAGCAGACCTTCCGACTGTATCGAAAGGGTGGGTTTTTATATTTGATAACCTTCGATTCAAATGAGAAAATATGGTTTCTCCTTCGAAAGCTTTGCATTTGATCTGATTGGAACACCCTAGGTTATGATCTATTAGATAGGTTTCGACCTTGTCGGAGGCCTAAAGCTGTTGATTGGCTTGGGTTTTGATTTCTGAGAAAAAAAGGGAGGTTTCGACGTTGTCGAGGGCTATGGGTATTTTCTCTTTGGGTTTGAATCTATAATTTCAAGCTTTGGCGTTTATAAGAGGAGCTTCGACCTTGTCGAAGGCTTTAGATCACTGTATAGATGGCTTCGAACGGGTTACAAAAGTTATTGGGGATTGAAAAGATATCGACTATGTCGATAAGAGCCTTTCGATGGAGATAAAACTTGAAATGTAGAATTGAATCCAGCAAAAACTAAAATGAATTAGTAAAATAGCATAAAGTATTGAAACTTCCCTTTCTCCAACTCTAAAGACTTTATTTCTCTAATTTCCCAAATTGATTTACAAGCTAGGGTTACAATGCTCTTCTTAAGATAATATAGCTTTAAAGGGAGAGAAATCAGCTCCCCAAAACATGACCCCTTGGGTCTTATTTATAGATGCGGCCTGGCACCTATCGACCCTGATGCTTTCGACTAGGTCTGAAGGTGGCTACTGAGAGACTTAAGCAAGCCGCCGCCTTTGTCACATGGTATGGCAGCGCTCCTCTTCTTTGAGTGGTCTTGAAAGTGCTTTCGACTTTGTTGATAGCCCTTGTTCATTGGTTTCGATGATGTTGGTTACACTTGTGCTCTTGTTTTCAATCTGATGCGGAACCCTTCTAGACTATGTTGGTTTCGACCGATTCAAAAGGCTTACTATAGCTTTCGATGGTGTTGTTCTGGTCAATGCTTTGCTTTTACGTAGTTCAAACAGAGGCAAAACCTTTGGTTTTGAAAGGTTTAGCGCATCTGCAAGTAGCCGTTCCCCTTGTCTTCGAAAGATGTTACTTTGACTCGATCAAAAGGTCTTCATTTAGTCGAAAGGTTGTAAATGAAGGCAGGAGGGTGCTTTCGACTCTTTCATCTTCTTCGAAAGGTTGAAACCCTCTGAATATTGATAGAAGGGACCTTCCGACACCTTTGAAAGGTTTTGAGGTTTCTAAACTTTGATGGCAGCATCCCTTCAACTCCTTCGAAAGGTTTGGCTGCAGCTCTTCTCTCCAGCTCTCTATTCAAGAGGTCTCGACTTGGTCGAAAGGTGAATTTTTGGAGTAACAATATTATTTGGAAAATATTTTTGAATGGAAATATTTTTAAATAGAATTTTAAAAAAATAGAAAGTACTAAACTCACTTCGGTCGTTGGAAAATAATTTCGATGATGACTGCAGCATCATCAACGTTAATTTTGGTTTCTAAGAGAGGAATTGCTACCATTTGAGTTTTGTTTTAGTAAAACTAGTTTGAATTTAAGATTCAAAAGCATGATTTGGAATACAAAGGAATTATTGTTTCAAAATAATTTAAAATAAGAATAAGATGTTTAAACTTTGAAAATTTTCATTTAAGTGTTTTATGAAAATATGAGAAAATAAGTTTTATAACATATAAATTTTTAGGAATAATAAGTTAAAAAAAGTTTTTAATTTGTTGAATACTTCTATTGACTTATTTGTTATTAATTTATTTGATTTTTCACTAAATTTTAATTTAAAAATATTGAAATTATTCGTTTGACGATTTATCGCCAAATAGCAGTGTTTTTGTGATTTTCAGTATTCAATAACCAATGTATATTATTATTGTTTTGAGACGTGTCATTGTTCTGAGCACGATCGTATTTTTTGTTTAATCATTCGGAGTCCCACACGATCAAAAATCTGTATGGTAAGATTTCGAAAATCACTAAACAAAAGTAAGTCAACTCCCAACATTTTCTCACTTCAGCCTCATTTTTGCCCTCCCCCATAATCTATTTCTTTCATGTCTGAAGTAAGAAAATGTGGAAAAAAGAAAAAAATGATCCTTTAAAATTCAATTTAAAATCCATAAAATCGAGAAAATTGAAAACTTGCATCCTTGGCTTTAGTAAGCTTAAATTAACATGCCTAAAGAGTAAGGGAATACGTGGCAGCAGTTAGGGTACTCGTCCATTTTACAGTGGTTTCTAAATAGGCAAGGGTTGGTGATTATTGGAGTTGTAATCGTTGACTTGTGATTTCAAGTGTAGAAATGGGTTCGTAGCACTGAGTAGCACCTAGGGTTGAGGTTTCGTGGCATGCTATGGTTCATGGGGAGGTGTGACAATACATATGGATGTGGCCTGTAGAGTGTATCGTGATTTGAATGGAGGACTTGGACGAGAAGCGGTGGTGATGAGGAGATAGAAGGTGGTGAGGGGTGAACGTCGGTGATGTCGGATCATCGTTTCGTGAGGTGAAGATGGGGTGATCCTTATTTGAAGTTACGACTATTGGTATGTTATGTAGCAGTATTAGGTGAGAAGAAGAAGGGTTTAGGGGAGTGGATTATTTTAATTTTTGGGTAATTAGTTGTAATGACTTAATTAAGGAACTAATCATTTAATTTAATTCAAAAGCTTATAATTTGTATATCTTTCTCATTTAAGTTCCAAATCGAACGCCATAAGTTGCACTATGTTCTTAATGACATTATCTAAGTTATGGAATTGGTATGGCAGAAATTTAGGGCTATTGGATTTTTGGGCTAAAATCGAATGCTGTTCGATTCTAGACGGAACCAGAATGTGAAAGCGACAACTTGAAGTCTGGTGAGTTAAACTCACTCATTTGGTTAATTGGTAATGATTTATAGTAGATTAAATTTTATATTGCCTAACTGGATGTTTTATCTGCTAGTTGATTGGTCTGGATAAATTATCATTTTTGAAAATGGATAGTATATAGAAAGTGATAAATAATACTGATCTAATATAATTGCATTATTTGAATAATAATGTAGTAAATTTTAAAAATATTGCTTTGTTCTTATCTGTTTGGCCAAATAAACACCATTTAAAAATAAATGGAATAATTCTTTTGAATAACATTTGTTTAGCAGAATAAACTCTCGTTCTGCTATTATATTAATTTGAACATTTATTTAATTGTCAGTTGATTAATATTGTGTATGTGACATGTTAACAATTGATTGTTAATTATGGGTGTAACTTACATATATGCCTGTTATGTAAATACATGTAATTTAACTTAGAATTTTAATTGAATTTAATGGTTGCTTGTTAAGTACCATTGTGATCGTTAATCCTCTTTTTGAATTTGGGAAGTTATGAATGTTGTTTAACTTCAAATTTGATAATTTAAAGTAAAATGTTTTATTTAATTACTATATATACAAGTGTTTTTTAGTTTTTATTTTAAAAAATGTTTTTGTAAACATTATTTCTTTAGTAAAATTTATTTATTATATTTATAATGTTTTAAAATCAATTTTTATGTTAATGTTGTTTTAAGATAATAAATTATTTTATTATTAGATATTTAAGTTAGATAATTATTTCATTAATGATATTGTTTGAAAGTTAATTAATTTTATTTCAAAGGTTGATTAAAGTTATTTTCTTTTATTAGATTATTAAAAATGTTTTAAAGGTTAATTATTATTATATTATTTGAAAAGTTTAAAAGTTTATTTTATTCATATTAAAGTTTTTATTTATTTAAATTAAAATAGTAAATTGTTTATAAAAGGGATGTGCTAAAGGAGTTTATAAATTTGAAAGAGATTGGGTAAATTAGAAATGTAGTTGGGTTTGAATGATTTTAGAAAAGAAGTTTATAAAAGGGTTAGTGATTTGAAGGGGAAGTTTATAAATGGTTTGAAATTTATAAAAGAGTATTTTTCTAAATTAAAATGTGAATTTATAAAGAAGATTTATAAATAGATTTGGAGATATTTATGAAATAAGAGATTTTGGAAAAAAATGGTTGATTTCATAGCGAAATTCGAGTGGTAAAGATTGACTACAATTTACTATGGATTCGCTGGGATAGCGACGTAAACATTGTTTTAACATGCGATTTATTTTTGATTTTCATAGCGTAATTCGAGAGGCAGGGATTGCCTACAATTTACAATGTTTTCTCTGGGATAGAGGCGTAACCATGGCGTAAACTACGATCCAGGGTTGATATTGCATGGTACTTTCCATATCTATTTTTAAAAGTTTCAAGTTTTTTGAAAGGAATGGTTTGTGAATATACTTATTCTTGTGAGATAAGTATATGAATGTTTTGATAAATATTCTGGAAAGAGATTCTAATTAATGGAAATTTAATTAAATGAGGCTTAGCGATTTGAATAGGAAATGTTAACTTTGTTTTGAATGTTTGTTTATTTGATAGATAATAACCCACTATCAAATCTTGGCCTAAATATGTAATCCTTCTTAATTTTGGTGGTTGGGAAACAATTCCTTACTTAACACTGAAGGATTTTAACTCTGGAAATATCTAGGAAAAACATGGGGATTATATGGTACAGTTACCGTTGGTGGTGCTATATTGTACGTACAAATTCGTTTTGTTCTTCTAGGACAAATGATAAGGAGATCCATCCACTTAAATGGTTAGGGGGTGATCCCCACTCTTATGTATTGTCTGATTATTTCCTATAGAACCGGTATTGAGTATTCTAGAAATCGGCAATTGGTTTGTGGAGCACCCGGTAAGCGGAAGAGTGTACTCGTAAGAGATAACTCAAAAAACGTAACCAATCCGAAACCGTATACGGTTTTATGGAGGAGTTCCATAATATATTGAGATATTGGAATCCATGTGTGACTCAAAGACCCGTTAGGGTACTGGAAACCATGTGGGATTTCGTGATCTATTTTGGTGGTGGTTCGTGAGCTGGAACACTGGACATAGCCTCATTAGCGGTAATGACTAAAACTAGAGATATGAGGCATGGCTAGTAGGGTTGACAAACCCATAGGGTGTAATCGGCTCTATATTGACGTTACTGATAGTTGTTATGCATGCATGGAGTGATGAACTCGGTCTTAGCGAGACCAGCTATCTTTTTCCTATGGTACATCGATAGGGATGTATGCTACTACGGAAGGATATCTCTGATTTTTATGCAGGAGGACCGTTCTTGAAATACTGGGGGGCACCTCCACGGAAGTCCTACACAATTAACGAACGCGCCTTATTAGTTTTTAATTATATACATAGTATTGTTGTGATGTATACTCACGAGCATCACAGCTACGTGATTATTATTATTTTCACCCTTAGACATTATTATAATATCACAGAATTTTCTGATATAAAAGGTTTTGGTTATCGTAAGGTAAAAATCTGTCCATGTTTATGTACGGCGTGGTTTTACAAGATACCTTTGATTTTGAAAGGATTTTACAAGCTATAACAAATAAAATTTCTTGTGATTTGAGTTTCTCATGCTAGTTTTACCAAACTAACCCGGGTGTTGTTTTCCTTTAATGCTCGGGCAGAGTGAGCATATTTCCAGGTTTAAGTGGATGTCTTGGAGCTTCAGAAGACGAGCTGGAGGCCCAGAGACGTATTCACATACATGGTTATTTTTCCATTGCATTCATTGTTGTATCTATTAGCAGTTGTGAGGACAGCTTGTTATAATTGTCAGGGCTGAAATAGGTTAGTATACATTGATTGATGTCTGTATATACAGTTTGTTTTTGTGTTTAGATTTGTTATATATTATAGATCATTCGTTCCGTTGTGATATTTTGTGTTGTTGTTTTTCTTCTTGTCTTCTTTCTTTTCCCTTAACTATCCCACTTTCCATTCAATTTGAGTGGGTCATGTGTGGTTTATTGTCCGCTTAAACTATACCGAAAAGTGGGTTGTTACAGCTTATATCTACTCTTTCCTATATGGATGTTATTCTTATGAGGTAAAAACCCGTTCCGCATTATCGGCGAGGTCTCACAGAACTTTTATATGTTCCTCGTTATTTGAGTTTTCTCATGCTGGTATTTCTAGACTGATTCTGGTGTTATTTTATTATAATGCTCAGGTCAGACCGAGTATTTTTCCTCAGGTCGGTTTTGGTGTTACAGAGGACTTGGAGAGGAGCTAGAGGTTCGCCTATCATAGTGTTTTGGTTTCCTCTGTATTATATAGTATCCCTATCAGCAATGTAAGGTTAGGATTTTATAACTGTCCAACTGATAAGGTTTGTTTTTAACTCTGATATACTATGTATTTTTTTGGAGTGACAGGTTTTACTGTCCTTGTTATATTATATGTTGTCGATTCTGGTGGGAGATTCTATTTTCTCTATTCTCTGTTATTTTCTTTTTTATTTACCCTAAAAATCTACCCTTTTGACGATTAGATGCTCGACATTTGAGCATAGTGATAGTATTCATTGTCGACTTTCGATGTTTAAAAAGGTAGGCCGTTACAATAGTTCTACAATTTATTGTAAATTATTAACTCTACAATCAATTCTCGGTATTTTTCTTTCAATTATATACTTGTTTTATATTGATATAAATAAGTAAGTAATTAATATATATTATGTAGATGGAAAATCCTTAAATGATATGATATATAATGCTAATTACAAAGTATTGTAATCATGAAAATTTTATTGCATTGAAAATAATATATTGTTTTAAATATTCCTAGTAAGGATGTTTTGAGAAAAGATATCGATTCACCCATTGAGACTAGAGTATGTAACAATCGCTAAATGTTGAATGGTGTATTTCCCTTAACAACTAGGGGCACCAAGGGGTTACGTACATTATTGGATAACTATGGAATGACTCACTCAAGAGTTTTCTGTTGCTAAATATAACTAAGGTCAAACAGAGAATCTTGAAGTGACGATGTGAAACGGTTCTCTTGACTCGAGAATACTGTTGAACATCAAAGTGGACACTCCGCTATGATTATAGTTAAATCATGGCATGGAGTCCATATAACGACTATATTTGGGTCTGAGTTGAAGCATTAGAAGTAAAACATTATTCAATAGAGGATTTGTCTCATTGGTTATATGGGGTTAGTATCACAATTAACTGTAATTAACTCAAAATCAAAATCCCTTACCAGAGTAGTACGGTTAATCATAAATTTTATTATTAAACCAAGGACTTTATGTTTTAATTTACAAAGTTGAATGTGGACAATATAAGAATTTTGACCAAAGCCAGATTCGTTAAGTCCTAATGCGATATAGTTATGATGAAGAAAATTGGTGTAAATAATCGTTATTACCGGGTATAGCTTAAGAAAACTTGGAATTGAATTTTACCAAAAAGATCTGTAAGCGATGAATTCAGCCAAGCTGTTAAATCACTGGCTAAGGTGATATGTGAACATTAATATTTGAATTGTTCAATATTAATTGCTAACCGAATTCATACCTCTGAGTTACACAGCCACATTTGTGATTTCTTCAATAACCCACATGATTTAATTAATTTATGAAATGTTATAAATTGGTTAAATTAATTAATATCAGTGAAATATTAATTATAATTAATATATTTAATGTTTTGAATGTTGTTAGTAATTATTTAAATGTACGTATAAAAAGTTATATTTGCAAATATAGATGCCTAATATTGGTACACCTTTTAAATGAGGTTTGAAATGAATAATTATATAGAGGATTTATTATGTTGGAAACTTTGCCTACTATGGGTGCATGATAGGACCAAGCAATAAATGGAGAAACTGAAGAAATTGATTGGTTGAACTAAATAAGGAGAATGGAAAAAGATTCTTTTATCCCATTAAAAACAAATCTCCTCATTTCACTTTCTTTTTACATAAAATCCTTCCTTCTCCTCTCCAAAATAATGGCTATCATCATCTTCCATTAAATAAAATAAAACCAATAACAACTTAAAATTAAACATCAAATTAAATTAAAACAAAGATGGCTCATCCATCTTTTATAAGGATATGGTGTGGATCTTGGTGACTTGAGGTGAAAGTATAAATCAAGGTGTGACATTTGGCTAGATCCGAGAGATATCTTCTATTTTAAATGTTCTATTAAATATAATATGGTTATCATAGTTTGACTGTATGTACTATTACCTTATTTGATTTGAAATTGTTTATGTAATTTGAATTGTTTGTTGGATGAATTGATTTGAACTTTAATTTGATAATCAAAATAGAAATTTGTATATGATGGAAATACTTTTTCATTATAGAATTATGTTTTAAACTCTCAAATCAAAGTGTATCAGATCCAAAAGTGTATTTACATATTATTTGCATTTCTATTAAACTGAACAATCTGTACACATATTGTAAATTCACCATGAATTGAATTTAATCACACAATTTGAATATTGTATCAATTAAATTTGCTGAAGAGAGAAGGTGGAATCAATCAATGATGTCACATTTCTTCTCCTTCCCTATTAGATCTTATTGTGATTGCATCTACATTTATTCCTATTTTTTCCTATATATTGTCACCAATTAATCAAACTTGCTTTATGTTATGCAATTTTGACACACAATTAAAGTGTGAATATATTTGATTATTCAAACCTTTTCGTATTTTAAACTTAATTAATTTAGAATTAAATTAATAAAACTAGGAAAAATTTAATAAAATATGATTTTATTAAAAATATTAGATTGAATATAATAAATCATTTAGATTTCATATGCCCAATAGATCCAAAATAGGAATTTCTGAAATCTACCTATTTCACCTGCTTTTAACTGGCCCAGCTCGGATAATTGTATTAGAGCCCAATAGTCTATGAGGCATAAATTAGTCATGTTAGGGCCAACTAATTAAGCTTACCCATTTATTAGGATGTCTAGAAAAGTAGTGTCTAGGCTGGGTTTAGCTAAACAAATACCCTACTCTACCTCGCTACTCACTTGGCCCGAAAGATAAAGTGAGCCCAAAGGGTATCCCTAATAGAAAATGCCCAATTTTATTTGGGCCTTAGGTAAATTTTGAAAATCTTTTTTGAAAAATAAAATTTTAAATTTAAGTTTTTAATGAAATGTATATTATAAATGTAATAATAAGATTTTCAAAATTCTTTTGAAAATTTACTAATTATTTTTTAAATTAATTAAATTATTAATTAGGTAAATAAATAAATAGAATAATTAAATAGTTAATTAATGAAATCATATATATAACATATATATAATGATATATGTTACATTATCTTGAACTGTTTAAGATAATGTAAGTATCTATGAAATTTTCAAAAAATAATTAATTAAAATTGTTTAATTAAATAAATTATTTAAATGTTAATTAATAAATAATTTAATACATATATGTAAAGATATATGTGTATAACTATAAAAGTTATAGTATACATATTCAATATAAAGTGTTATAATTGAATAATATAAAATTAATTAAAATATTAATTAAATTAATTAAATAAATAAGGTATAATATACATAAGACTATTATACAAGTAAATTAAAATATAGAAGTTACATAATAATAAAACTTATATAATATGAATGTATAAATAAAAGGTTGTACGATAGAAAAACCTAATTTAACTTAAGGGATAAATACATACGTATTGCACATAGACTGTGATTTCTGATGTATCCAACACTTGAATCATGAGGATATATATTAAAAAAGTACATTATTCTATAAGTCGATACCACTCAATATAATAAATTAAAGATTATAAATAATTAATATAAAGTTGTTTCCTACCATTTATATATTAATTGATCACTTGCATACTCCTTAGTTATTGAGCTTTCCTCAAGCTAGGAATGTTATGTGTAGCACTATTAACATATGGAATAGACAAGGTAAGATAACCGTGCATATTTGTTAAGCTATCCTCAAGGTATGTGCATTATACTTAGGTCGTCGCAAAATGGTAGTACATGTGGATAACCTCTCCTTATTTGTTGAACTTTCTTCAAGATAAGGATGAAATTAGGACAAGGAACCATGGATTAGGAATTGTATATGATACAGCCGATAATATATCGAAGTATGATCTGTTGAACTTTCTCCAACATTAAATTTGCAAGGCACACGAGTCCTAACACTCACTAGTGAAGTCGAAAGACTTTAAGGTTTCATCTTAGGGTTTAGTGAAATATAAAATACTAGAGAGAGTTTATTAGTAAAATAAAATATAAAATTTAATGTTACTAATATTATAAAAACGTCTACTATTATATTTTCCTAATCTATCAATTTAAAACTTGTAGAAACTGTATACACTTAAATTGTTTTCTAAAAGTGACAAACTTACCGAACCCAACTATGTCAATTGGCTAAGAGCAATTAAGATAGCTTGATTTATGAATGTCTTCAGTCATCGATAACTACACCTTAATCCGTTGATGACGCGGACCTCGAATATATACTTGCTTATGAGAAATGGATTTCGGACATAGAGATCAGCTAACTTTTTAGTTGTCTACGTTAAACAAGGCATTGCAAAGGAATCATGAAAACATGTCTTTCCATAAGAATTTTGATAATCTCAAAGTTCTTTTTGTTGAACAGTCTCGTTCTGCAAGGTACAAACTTTCAAAGAAAATGTCCAATACCAAATCACCAATGGATAGTGTTAGCGCCAAAATTGGTCACTAACGCCCGAATGTAAATGAAAGCACCAATCTAACAGTCACAGCTCACAGATAGAGTATATGTGGAGAGTAATAATGTGAAGAACAGTTAAAACTAAAATGAAAGCAGTAAAGAACAACAGAGTTTATAGTGGTTCGGCTAACTCCGGCCTACGTCCCCTCTAGAAGTTTCCTTTTTATTGATATTCGAATTAATTACAGTTACAAAATGGCAAAGTAGCCTCAGCCTTAGAAAATAGAAAGTAAGAGAGCAGAAAGAACCTCTCCCATCTAGAGACCCACATGCTGTATTTATAGGCAAAACCAGGCTGTTGGGCCACCTGAGTAGTTTGGGCCCACCAAGGCCATAGTCGAACCCTACTTAATCATGCCGACCGAGGGGAGGTGTGCCGAACGAGGGGAGGTATGCCAAACGAGGGGAGATATGTCGAACGAGGGGAGGTATGCTGACCGAGGGTAGGTGTGCCGAGCGAGGCTTTATGCCGAACGAGGGGAGGTATGCCGAACGAGGGGAGGTATGCCGATCGAGAGGAGGTGTGCCGAGCGAGGCTTCATGCATAACGAGGGTAGGTATGCCGACCGAGGGGAGGTATGCCGAACGAGGGGAGGTATGCCGACCGAGGGGAGGTATGCCGAACGAGGGGAGGTATGCCGAACGAGGGGAGGTATGCTGAGCGGCACATGTTGAGTGAGGTTGATTCCTGAAATTGTATCGATCATAACTTGAGCATACAAACTCCGATCGACTTGAAATTTGGAACGTTGGCTTCTGCCTCTTTGATTATTGTGTCATATCAATTCTAGCTTGATCTTGACTTGGACAAATTTCATCGATGTTCATAGTTAACCAGTGTATATCCGATCTTTGGAATGCACTGTCTTTGATTTCCAGTCAATTTCTTGGTGTCACGGCCTTGCCAAAAGGCAGGATAACATATAGTAAGTGGATGATTAAGTTCTAATGATAAAAGACTATATCGATAGACTTAGGTAGTTTGACATAGTGATAAGCAATAAAATACAAGTATACTTGATTCTTGATTCTCCTACTCCCCAAATGTGGCTGTTCATATTAAAATATAATATGAACCAGTTGAACATAAGCCTAGTGGATCTCCTTAATATGTCAAAGTCAGCCGACTCTATGTCCAAGGATCAAGGAGCCATACTTGCTGTTAAAGGGAATGCGTCATCTTCTAAAGGTTCAAAGATGCCGAAGAGGATTAATAAGAAAAATAAGAAAACTACCGATGTTTAAGGGTGAATGTTATTATTATCACAAGAAAGGTCATTGGAAATTAAACTATTCGGAACAATTAAAGGTTGTTAAAGAAAAGAAACAAAATAATTTTTCTACTCCATTAGGTACATTTATTATTAAAAATTGTTTTGCAATCAATAAATTGTCTTGGGTTTTGGATACTCGATCTAGAACTTATATATGTAATTCATTATAGTGACTTAGGAATAGACGTCATGTGGTAAAGGAAGAAACGAGGCATCAAGTTGCCGATGGATCTTTGGTATATGCAACGACATTTGGAGATTATCACTTATCTATGTCAAATGGATTAAATATTAAATAATTGATATTATGTGAAAGACATTATTAGTGTTATTATTTCTATGTCTAGATTTTCTAAGACTGGTTCTATATTTCACTGTGCTAATAATGTTATGAACATCATGCTGAGTAGTAATAAAGTTAGTGGTTGTTTTATTTTAGATAACTAATTATGCTTGGGCTATGAGCAATCGTTCTAGTGTTGACGTTAACAAAAACTATCTTTGGCATTGTAGGCTAGGTCATATAAGTGAGAAACGACTACATAAATTGAAAAGTGAAGGTTTTCTACTGTTACTTGATTTGAATCATTTGACATGTGTGAGTCGTGTCTAAAAGGAAAAATGACCAATCACACCTTTAGTAGGAGTATAAAAGAGTTAATGAACTGTTGGGTCCTATATATAGCGATGTATGTAGCATGATGCCTATAATAACTATGGATAATAGTTCTTACTTTGTAACCTTCACGGATGATTTCTCATGATTAAGATATATGTGTTTCTTATAAACAACAAATCCGATGTCTATGAGGAATTTATTGAATATAAGAATGAGGTTGAAAATAAGATAAACTGGAAGATTAAAATACTTCAATCTGATTGAGGAGGTGAGTATGTTGGATAAGAACTCTGGTAGTACTTAAAAAGGAATTATTTCACACGTTACTCCACCCTATACTCAACACAATCGTCCTATTAGGGATATGTGCTGGGACCTACAACACATATGTTGAACTTGTTACCTACTAAATCCATGCTTAAGAAGCCATATGAAATGTGGCATGAAACCTCACTTCAATTATTTGAAGGTGTGGGGTTTTCCAACCTATGTTAAGAATGTCATTCCCAATAAGCTTAAGGCAAGATCAGCCTTATGTAATTTTATAGGATACCTATGAATTCTAGGGGATATCACCATGAAGGAATAAAATGTTATTGTTTCCACACATAGTGCCTTTTTGAAAAAGGAATATTTATCAAAAGAAATTAATAGCGAAGTTGTAGACTTGGATAAGATCTAAGAAACTATCATTGATGCTGAACAAGCAAGAGAACCAAATTCACTTATATACGAAAACACGCCATCTATTAGAAGGTCTGGTAGGGAATATAGCGTACCAGAGAGATCTATGGTTTTCTCATCGATGGAGAGAATGAGGATCGTGTCCAAGATGACGACGCTCCACTATCACTCCAACATGCACTACATAGTAAAGACTCTGCACTCTGGCTTGAAGCAGTGAAATCCAGGATGGATTCCATGTAAGAAAATAAAATATGGACTTTGTTTGACACACCGAAAGGGATAATTCAGCAACACCCTTAATTTTGATTAACATTATTCAGGAGATTTAATTAAATAAATTAAATAGAATAATATGATGTGTAGTGTGATAAGGAATTGGGATTTGATGATCTACATGGTCGAGCCATAATTAACTAACTAATTTGTTAATAGGATTGTTTTGTGACTTGATAATAATAAAAGATATGAGAGGGGTGGTTTAGGAATAGAAAACCCTTCACGCCTTAAACCCTCCCTCTCCCTTATCATTCTCACTTTCACAAACCTTAAGCAATCAAAAGAACAAGAGGAGGGCAACCATTACTAAGGGGAAATCACGAAATAAAGTAGGAGATTCAAGAGCAAAGTTAGGGAAAACTAAAGCACTCATCAAATCTCGAATTCTTTTATCATATCAAGTGAATAATGATAAACCATCTCATTTTTAAATCTATTATGTTCAGAATCTTGCTTGTGATGATTCGTGTATGTTGATATGATATGCTATGTTGATTTTATCCTTGTTTGGATTGAATGATGATTTATGGAAATCAAATGAAATTATTTATATAGGTTTTAAGGGTAAACCTATGATTTTTATCTCCAAATGATTTATTTTTTTGATATGTTAAGTAAAACATTATTTTGGAGATGAGTTTTTAATTTCATAATTTTCCAATATAAAGAGAATATTTTATGAATTTCCTAAGGAGGAAATAACTTAATTTTGAGTTTTAATTTTTTAAAATAATAAAATATGGAATTTGGCCCTGAAATTTTTATATGATAAAGAATATCAAATTTTTGAATTTCTTTGAATTTTTGGGATTTTTCCCTAGTGATTTCGATTTATTGTGAAATAATTATGCTAGTTAAGCATTTAAAGGGTTAACTAACTAAGAATAATAATTAATCATTATGAAAAATAGTTTGACTTTGGAACTTGAGTGCGACATAAATTCTATAAAGAAATGTACAGTTTTTTTGAAAACCAATCATATTTTGAAAAATAATTGGATTTGGTGAAAAGTAATCACTTTTAATAGTAATAAAACGGTTTTTAATAAATTTACGATATTGTCATGTCGCTTGTACCCTCTCCGCGTCTATAGAAGGCCGCATTTCATGAGTGTCGAAGTCGTGCTGGAAGGAAACATAGGATAGTTACTTTGGTAAGTATTTAATGGTTCCCAAGTATGCAAAAGTCGACCTCGTCGATGACGAGATAGGGGGCAATGGCAATACATGATTCTTTAAAGGTTTAAAAACTTTAGAGTTGACGTCGATGACGTTGCTTGTTTTCACCATAGTATGAAACAATTCCACATCCCACCTCTTTGTATGTTTCCAAACCAAGGTGCCACTTTTAATGACTTTAACTCTATACAAAAAATGGCATAATAACCGAAGTAGTTTAAGTAAAGAAGTTTTATAGTGTCGTTGAAGGTCTTGGATGTCGGTATGCATCAAGATCGAAGACCTTATGTCCTCGTGTTGATGTCACTTGGCTACAATGCCGCATTATATCCTTAAGGCCGAAGAGGCTTACTTCCAAAGCTAAGTAAAACTGTTTTAAAAGAAGGTCAAAGACCCTATATCTCTTCGGTAGTAAGCCATAAATTCTTATAAAGGTATTAAGTTTTTGACTTCGACCCAAATAAAGGTCAAAGTGGTTAATGCCGCATGTATAAAACCCTAATTTATAAACAAGGGCGGAGAGCCTAAGCTTTTAGGTCGACGTCGTTAATGACTTTGACGTTGGTTTATTCCAAACTAATAAAAAATGTTAAGTGTTTCCCTGTTTTAAGTATGATTTTAGGGGATTAATCATATATATGAAAATGAATACATGGATTTTAAGTATAATATAGCCTAAGTTTTGAGTTAAAGATTTTCAAAGAGAATATTACTTAAGCTTAAGTAACTAGAACATATTGAATAATGGATGTCATATATTATTGTATTTATTTGACCAGTTATTATTGCATTATTATTGTCATGCTCACATCATATGTATAACCCATAACTGCATTTTGGAGTATTAGGTGCAGAATAACCAGCTAGGTTGACCCCAAGTAAGTATAAACAAAATTAACTCTTGAGAGTATAGAATTGCATCCAGGAGATCAAGTATATCAGAAGCATAGGATGCCCAAAACCGATCAAAAGATTATTGATTTATATATTATTGGAAGGGTCCAATAGGTTCACAGTCATCCCATAAAAACTATGACATGAGAAATGTTATTAGAAGGGTCCAATAGGTTCCTTGTGATCCTGTGAAAACTATATCCGGATGATGTTATTGATAGAAATCAATATGTTCATAGTGATCCCATAAAAACTATGATTTGAGAGATGTTATTGAGAATTCAATAGATTCACAGTAATCCCATGAAAATTATGATTAGAAGGTTATTGGTAGAAACCAATAGGTTCTTAGTGATCCCATGAAAACTACGAAGTTGATGTCCCCAAGAATTAAGATAGATTATTAGTCAACCCATGAATACTAATAGGTTCATAGTGACCCTAGAAAAACTATAAACTTGGATAGATGGTCAGATAATTTGGGATGGGTAATCCAAGGTATATTGCATTCTTTCATATCATCATATATTATCATGTTTAACCATTATTGATGCTGGAGCATTGTATATGGTTAATGTATTTTAGTAAAGATACTAGTGAGGGGGAAACCCGTTTTGCTAAGTGGCATGGTCTCACTGGATATCTATTGGTTCGAGATGGTAGGATATTTATTATTCACGCCAGACTTTTTGTCTAACTCGAAGTTTATGTTTTCCCCTTAAACTCTTAGGTGCTTAAAATTAATTTGAGTAGGTTGAGAGTAAGGGTTTTTTGGGTTTTCTAGTAGTACGAATAAGCTTACAGAGACGTGCATGAGGCATTCTAGCTATATAGGAGTTTTATTCTGATTCGCTATGTTGTTTGAGTTTGTCTATTTGGATGTAATGGAAAAGTTGTACAATTGCTAAGTATTTGACTCTAATCAACCAAGGGGGCATCTTCATATGTCTCTCTTGGAGTATTTTGTAATAATTATATTTTCTTTAAATGAGGGATTACAAATGAGATTATGTAATGAATTTTATATATCAATTGTGAAATAAGATTGGAAAATTTGTTATTGAAATATGTTTGAAATTTTTTTATATTCATGTGTTTCTGATTATTGATATGATTAACATAGCCTCATTTTGTTGCTGAGAATTAATAACTATATATGATTGCAGTATTTGTAGCTGTTAGTTTTGAGCCTCAAAATGGGGGATGTTACCCGTTCGTATCAGAGCATAGGTTTATAGTTAAAAGAATTTTAAACCTAAAGAGTTTTTGAAAACGTAATCCCGATGAATCAGATAATAAGATGGGGTAAGGGATACGCTATAATAACGTCCTTGTATTTGCTATATGTAAATATGTATTCCATCTTTCTTCTACCCTCTCACTTATACCATTCTTTTGTATCTTACTAAGACTTGTATGCAGATTTACAAGAAAGAAAGATATGGAGGTAGGAAATGGAAGAGTGAATTTTGGTAGAGGAAGCACCACTACCAATGGAAATGCTCGAGCCAACACTTGGAGAAACCATGGTCGACAAGCAAATGCTAATCAAAATGCAAATGCCAATATAGGTGCCGGAACCCCACCATTATATATGAGGACTATGTATTAGTTCTTCGCCAACCCGATGCACACTAGAGTAGCTGCAGGAGTAGTTGGAGGAAATGTTGCTAATGCGGGAGGAGTTAATTCCGTAGTGCCAGTTGGTAATAACTATGTTAAGCTAAGTCGAGATTACACCAGTCTTTGTGGAAAGCCTTTTTTACGGATTGAGGATGCAATAGAAGTGGAGAACTGGCTGTTGCACTGTGAAAGGTTTTTTGCTGATTTGGGTTTAAATGATGAGCAGAAAAGGTGATTAGCTTCGAGACAGCTGCAGGGAGCCGATTATTCTAGTGGAACAAAGTTACCATAGGAGTGCCTGAGGGGGAATTGGCTTGGGAGCATTTTCGAAGGAGATTCGAGGAGAGATTTTTGTCTGAAGTAGCTAAGTCCACTTTTCTCAGGAAGTTTATGGAATTGGAACAAGGGGATATAAAGGAATTGGAATATTATGCTAATTTTGATGAGCTATCTAGATATGGATATGGTACTGTTGACACCGTGATTAAAAGAAATGAGAAGTTCATTTAGGGGTTGAGGCTGGAGATTGTTAGGGGAACTATGCCATATCTTAGAGATCCATCAAACGTAATGGTGGAAATGGATATCCGGAATAAAGAAATGCTTTCGACTTTTGGAAAGGAGAGGTTAGTAGAGACTCAAGGTTTGCAGGGAATGAAGAGGAAGTTCTTTAAGAAGAAGGAACTTAGAAGGGCGGAGCTGTCAAGAAAGGGAAAGCTGATGTTGTCTGCTTTAAATGCGACAAGAAAGGACATTATGCTCATGAGTGTCGAATGGGTAAAGGGAAGAAGGTTGTAGAAAAGAAAAGTGAGAAATGCTTCAACTGTGACCAGATAGGGCACAATAAGAATCAGTTTCCAAAGTTGGTCAAAGCCGACAAAGGAAAAGCTTTTACTTTAGAGCCATCAACTTCCGGACCTACTGATGTTGAGAAAGGAAAATTTATAATGGAAGGTACGCTTTTGATTCATAGCATACCAGTTAAAATATTGTTTGCTATAGGTGCATCGCATTCATTTATATCTCAATATTTGGTAGATAAGTTTTGTTTAGAACCATCATACCTTGTTACTACTTTAAGGATAGCTAATCCAATAGGAGGGTACACAACTCTAGGAATAAGATGTGACCATCTATTGTTAGAGTTGCTAGGTTATACTTTTGTCTGCAGTTTGTATGTATTTGATTTCGTGCGTTTTAGGATTATTTTGGGTCTGGATTGGATCAGCAAATATGATGCTAGGATATTCTGTCAGGATAGGAAAATATCATTGAGACACCATGATAGAAGTGGCTAAATAGTATACTTAGTTAAGAATTTGAGTCCAAAAATTTGTGCTTTATTGGGTACCACAGAAGTGGAAGATGAATTGAATCGGGTTTTAATTGCAAGAGAATTTGTAGGTGATTTTGAGCCGGTTACAGTATTAACACCGAAACGAGCTATTGAGTTTCGAATAGACCTTGTACCAGGAGCTGAACTCATGAGTAGACCACCTAGCAAGAAAACACCTACTGAGATGAAGGAGTTAAAGGTGCAGCTAGTGGAAAAGAGTCTTATTAGACCAACCAGTTCACCTTGAGGAGTGGCTGCGGTGTTTGTGAAGAAACCAAACGGGTCGTTGAGATTGTGCATCGATTATCGTAAGTTAAATGAAAAGACGAAAAAGAATCGATATCCATCGTCGAGAATTAATGATTTATTTGATCAATTGAGTGGAGCCAAAGTATTTTTCCCTATTGGATTTAGGAACAAGGTTCCATCAATTGGGAGTGATGGATGATAGTATTCTGTTGACAGCGTTTCGAACAAAGTATGGTTCATACGAGTGGTTAGTTATGCCATTCGAATTAACTAATGCGCCAGCTTCTTTGTAGACTTGATGAACCAGATTTTCTGAGAGCACTTGGATGGGTTCGTTTTGGTATTCAGAGATGACATTTTGATATATTCTAAGAATGAAAGAGATCATGAGATTCATCTTAGAATAGTTCTTGAGATGTTGAGGCAGCATCAACTTAAAGCAAAGTTTCAGAAGTGTCATTTTTGGAAAAGAGAAGTGAAGTTTCTTCATGTAGTTTCCAAGAATGGGTTGTCAGTCGACCCAACTAAGATCGAAGCTGTTAATAATTGGAAGAGACCCGAGACGGTGACCAAGATTAGAAGTTTTCTTGGATTCGCTAGCTATTACCGGGGATTTATCAAAGACTTCTTGCAGATAGCAGTGCCTTTGACTAAGCTAACCAGAAAAGACGTGAAGTTAAGCATTCCTTAAGTTAAAGCAATTATTGACTAATGTGTGTGTATTAGTTGTTCCAGATGGGAATCAAGATCTAGTTATGTATAAAGATTTGTGTGGAACATGATTAGGAGTTGTATTGATGTAGATAGGTAAAGTGATTGCCTACGCTTCTCGGGAAGCTCAGGCCACATTAAGTTAGATATCTGACTCATGATTTGCAATTGGCAGCGATAATTTTTGCATTAGAAGTGTGGAACACTACCTCTTAGAAGAACATTTCGAGTTGTATACGGATCATCGGTCTTTGTGGTATTTATTCTCTAGAAACAGTTGACCATGAGACAGTAGAGGTGGTTGGAGTTTTTAGCAGCTTATGATTTTGGTATTGAGTATACACAAGGGAATGGAATTAAAGTCACAGATGCACTTAGCAAGAAACATCAGAATATATTGTTAGCTATGTTCACAGAATGGAAGGGTCTGGAGGCATTGACTATTTGTAGTGTACAGTTAAGATCGACTTCTAGTTCTAGTCAAAATACGACCATGTTATCTTGCTGGAAGTTCAAGCAGCATTGATCGAAAGAATTGCTTCTAAGTAGAGAGATGATCCATTGTTAGCTGAAATGGTTAGAAGCTAAATGGTGGAACTGAGATCGATGATCTAAAGGATTTTAGGCTTGACTAGAGGGGATGGTTAAGGAAGAAGGAATGGTTATGTGTTTCAGATGTTGGAGACCTAAAGGGAGAAGTTCTTAGGGAATGTTATCGATCCAAATTTATAATTTATCCTGAGTGAACCAAGATATATCAGGATATGAAGAGAAGTTTCTTCTGGGAAGGTATGAAGAGGGATGTGGGTTCATGGGTGAAGCAATGTGCAAATTGCCAACAAGTAAATGCTGAACATCAGAAGCAAAGTGGATTGCTTCAGCCTTTGGATATACCAGTTTGGAAATGGAATTCAATATCCATGGATTTTATTGATGGGTTGCCAAGTTCGAATAAGGGAAATGAAAGTATATGGGTTGTGGTGGATAGATTGACCAAGAGTGTCTATTTCATTCCCATTAAGTCAACTGGAACGACGCTTATATTGGCTAAGTTATTCATGAAGAATATTGTTAGACCGCATGAGATTCCTAGTAGTATAGTCAGTGATAGAGATGCATTTTTCACCGGTGAATTCTGGAAAAGTCTACAGGAAGTGTTAGGTACCAAGCTTAAGATGAGTACCGCTTATCACCCTCAGACAGATGGGTGGACAGAGGGGGTCAATAAGGTGCTCGAAGATTTATTGAGAGATTGCGTACTAGATTTTTGTGGGTCATGCGAACATCATTTGCACCTAGTTCAGTTTTCCTATAATGTTATCAAACTAGTATAGGAATGACACCTTTCGAAGATTTTTGTGGAAGGCCGTGCAAGTCACCAGCGTGTTGGTTAGAGACTGAAGACAGATTAGTTCTAGGTCAGATTTGGTGAGAGAAGCAATAGAGGAGATTGAGTTAATCTGGGGTAGGATGAAGGAAGCTCAGTCGAGATAGAAAAGTTACGAAGATAAAAGGCATAAAGATCTAGAGTTCTCTATTGGAGACAAAGTTTTTATCAATCCCCGATGAAAGGTGTAGTGCGGTTTGGAAGGACAGGAAAGTTGGCACCGAGATATGTTGGACCGTTCCTGATCATAGAGAGGATCAGAAAGCTCGTGTTGTAAGTAGAGTTACCGAGTAATTTGGCAGGTGTCCATAATGTGTTTCATGATTCTCATCTTTGAAGTATGTGCATAATCTAGAGACTATTATCACTCTGACTGCATTGGAAGATTTAGTAGTAGAGCCGGATCTGACACTTGTTAGGCAACCAGTTCGAGTTGTAGCAAGAGATGAGAAGAGGTTAAGAAACAAGACCGTCAGGTTAGTGAAAGTTCAATGGAGCGACAACAAGAAAGACTGTAATGGGGAGATAAAGGACGGGATCAAAGAAACGTATCCTGCACTGTTTTGAAGGTACATTCTATATTTAATATATATAAATTGTTTGCTAGTCAGTTAGGCTAGTATTGTTATTATGCGATGTTACAGATGTTTCCATACTTGATATGCTAGTTATATAGTCCTTACTAAATTTCAAGGATGAAATTCTTTAAGGAAGGGAGCCTGTAACAACCCTAATTTTGATTAACATTATTCAGATGTTTTAATTAGATAAATTAAATAGAATATGATGTGTAGTGTGATAAGGTATTAGGATTTGATGATCTACATGGTAGAGCCATAATTAACTAACTGATTGGTCAATAAGATTGTTTTGTGGCTTGATAATAAGAGTGGGGCAGTTTAGGAATAGAAAATCCTTCATTCCTTAAACCCTCCCTCTTCCTTAACATTCTCACTTTCACAAACCTTAAGCAATCAAAAGAACAAGAGGAGGCCGGCCATTACTAAGGGGAAAATCACGAAATCAAGTATGAGATTCAAGAGCAAAGTTAGGGAAAACTAAAGCACTCATCAAATCTCAACTCTATTATTAAATCAAGGTAAATAATGATAAACCATCTCATTTTAAAATCTATTTTGTTTTGAATCTTGCTTGTGATGATTCGTGAATGTTGATATGTTATGCTATGTTGATTTTATCCCTGTTTGGATTGAATTATGGTTTATGGAAATCATATGAAATTACCTATATAGGTTTTAAGGGTAAAACCTAAGAATTTTATCTCCAAACGATTTGATTTTTTGATATGGTAAGTAAAACATTATTTGGAGATGTGTTTTTAATTTCATAATTTTCCAAAATAAAGAGAATATTTTATGAATTTCTTAAGTGGGAAATAGCTTAATTTCGGGTTTTAATTAACTTAAATAATAAAATATAGAATTTGGCCATGAAATTATTATATGATAAAGAATATCATATTTATGAATTTCTGTGAATTTTTGGGGTTTTTCCACGTGATTTCGGTTTATTGTAAAATAATTATGCTAGTTAAGCATTTAAAGCATTAGTTAACTATAAATATTAATCATTTTGAAATATGGTTTGAACTTTGGAACTTGAGTGTGGTAGAAATTCTATAAAGAAAATGTAAAGTTTTGTTGAAAACCAATCATATTTTGACAAATAATTGGATTTGGTAAAATGTTATTACTTTTACTGGTAATAAAACGGTTTTTAATCAATTTACGATACTGTCATGCCGCTTGTACCCTCTTTGCGTCTATAGAAGGTTGCATTTCATGAATGTCGAAGTCATGCCGGAAGAAAACATTGGATAGTTACTTCGGTAATTATGTAATGGTTCCCAAGTATGCCGAAGTCGACCTCGTCGATGACAAGATAGGGGGCAATGGCAATATGTGATTCCTTAAAGGTTTTAAAAGCTTTAGAGTCGACGTCAATGACGTCTCTTGTTTTCACCATAGTATGAAACAATTCTACATCCCACCTCTTCGTATATTTCCAAACCAAGGTACCACTTTTAATGGCTTTGAATCTATATAAAAAATGGCATACTGACTGAAGTAGTTTTAAGTAAAGATGTTTTATGGCGTCGTTGAAGGTCTTGGATGTCGATATGCATCAAGCTCAAAGACATTTTGTCCTCGTGTCAATGCCACTTGGCTACAATGCCGCATCATATCTTTAAGGCTGAAGGGGCTTGCTTTCAAAGCTAAGTAAAACTATTTTAAAGAGGTAATGAGGCCTATGTTTTAAAAGAAGGTCAAAGACCCTATATCTCTTCGGCAGTAAGCCATAAATTCATATAAAGGTATTAAGTTTTTGACTTCGACCCAAATAAAGGTCAAAGTGGTTAATGCCATGTGTATAAAACCCTATTTTATAAACAAGGGGGGAGAGCCTAAGCTTTTAGGTCGACGTCGTTAATGACTTCGACGTTGGTTTATTCCAAACTAATAAAAAGGCTAAGTGTTTCCCTATTTTAAGTATGATTTTAGGGGATTAATCATATATATGAAAATGAATACATGGATTTTAAGCGTAATATATCCCAAGTTTTGAGTTAAAGATTTCCAAAGAGAATATTACTTAAGATTAAGTAATTGGAACATATTGAATAATGGATGTTATATGTTCTTGTATTTATTTGATCGGTTATTATTGCATTAATATTGTCATGCTCACATCATATATATATATATAACCCATAACTGCATTTTGGGGTATTAGGGAAAGAATAACCAGCTAGGTTGACCCAGTAGTAAGTATAAACAGAATTAACTCGTGAGAGTGTAGAATTGCATCTATGAGATGAAGTATATCAGAAGCATAGGATGCCTAAAACTGATCAAACGATTATTGATTTATATATTATTGGAAGGGTCCAATATGTTCCCGGTCATCCCATAAAAACTATGACATGAGAAATGTTAATGGAAGGGTCCAGTACGTTCCTAGTGATCCCATGAAAACTAAATCTGGATGATGTTATTGATAGAAATTAATAGGTTCATAGTGATCCCATGAAAACTATGATTTGAGAGATGTTATTGAGAATCCAGTAGGTTCACAGTAATCCCATGAAAATTATGATTAGAAGGTTATTGGTAGAAACCAATAGGTTCTTAATGATTCCATGAAAACTATGAAGTTGGACAGATTATCCCCAAGAATTGAGATAGGTTATTAGTCAGCCCATGAAAACTAATAGGTTCGTAGTGACCCTGGAAAAACTATAAACTTGGACAGATAGTCAAATAATTTGGGATGGGTAATCCAGGGTATACTGCATTCTTGCATATCACCATATATTATTATGTTTTAACCATTGTGGATGTAGGAGCATAGTATGTGGTTAATGTATTTTGGTAAAGATACCAGTTAGGGGAAAACTCATTCTGCTTAACGGCGTGGTCTCACTAGATGTCTATTGGTTCGAGATGGTATGTTACTATTTATACCTAAATTTTTGTCTGACTCGAAGTTTATGTTTTTCTCTTAAACTCTCGGGTGCTCAAAATTAATTCGAGTAGGTTGAGAGTAAGGGTTTTTCGATTTTTCTAGTAGGGCGAATAATCTTTTGGAGACATGCAGGAGGCATTCTAGCTATGCGGGAGTTCTATTCTGATCCGCTGTTTTGTTTGAGTTTGTCTATTTAAATGTAATGGAAAAGTTGATAATTGCCAAGTATTTGACTCTGATCATCTGAGAGGGCATCTTCATATGTCTCTCTTGGAGTATTTTGTAATAATTATATTTTCTCTAAACGTGGGATTACGAATGGGATTATGTAATGAATATGAAATATTAATTGTGAAATGAGTTGGGAAAATTTGTTACTAAATAGTGTTTGAATTTTTTTTCATATTCATTTGCTTCTCTGATTATTGATATGATTAACATAGCTGCATTTTGTCATCGAGAATTAATAACTATTGATGACTGCAGCATCTGTAACTGTTAGTTTTGGGTCTTGGAATGGGAGATGTTACAAAATCCACCGCTGCAAATGGATCTTTAAAAAATTCTAAATGCAGATTGAAAAGTAGAGACTTATTAAACTAGGCTAGTTGCAAAATCATTTCGTCGGATTCAAGGTGTTGATTGTGACGAGAATTTTTCGCCCATAGCCATGCTTAAATCCGTTTGGATTATGCTAGCTATTATTGCATTCTATGGCCACAAAATATGACAAATGGATGTCAAGATGAAAATAGATAATTAGAAGAGACTATCTATATGTCATATCTAGAGAGTTTCAAAGCCATAGGAGTAAGGGCAAGGCTTGCAAATTGTTAAGGTCCATTTATGAACTTTAAAAATATTCAAGGAGTTAGAACAAGTGTTTTGATAAAGTAATCAAATAGTTTGTTTTTTATCATAACATAGAGAAAGCGTGCGTACATAGAGAAAGGAACATGGCAGCACTATCGTATTCTTTGTCTTATACATTGATGATCTTCTTTCGATTGCCAATGACATTTCGTTATTGGAATAAGTGAAAGCTTGACTTATTAAGAACTTCTCCATGAAGGATTTGGGAGAAGCAACTTACATATTGTGCATAAAGATCTATATAGATAGATCTAAGAGGCTGTTGGGATTGTCCCAATCCCTACATAGATATCATACTGAAAAGATTCAATATGGAGAATTCCAAGCGTGGAATCTGTGGTGACCCTCACTCTAAAACACGTAGATTTTTTTTTTTACATTCAAGAGGAATTCAACACTAAACCCCAATTCTTTTATATTTGAATATTTATATAATTTCCAAATATTTTTCCCAAGACCCTGGACTTACCAATATAATCATATCAGTGTACAAACAAATTAAGACAATCATATATTTGATGATATACAATTGTTTTTTTTATCAGAGGGAATTTAAATCAAACAGAAATCAAAATACCATACCAGTTATTGACATAGCCATTTATTTCTTTTCTAAGTTTTATTCTACTATATGAAATAGATTTTTAACACCTAGATTACTTACATGTGTGATATGGACATGCACCGTGCATCTTTCTACTCCTTTTCTTGGTTTCTAGACTTCCTGCCTAAATAAACCTATTAGCATTTAATTGTTCTTGTGATAGTTATTAAGCTCATGCATAAAATCATTTTAAGATCCTACTTGTAGTTATGAACATTAAGAGTTGATTTCCTAATCACCATTTCAAATTAAACAATTGAAGTTAGATTGCATTTTTAAGTTTAACATGGTACAGATTTAGATGCTTGGTTTTCACTAGAAATGCTTGGTGTTATCTAAGGGCTGCTTGGTGCTTTTCTTTGTTTTGTCCCGGATGCACTTACACTTCATTAATTGAAATAAAGAGGTTCCAAGCTCCAAGGGTTTGACCTATGGCCATCTTGGCTGGTCATAGTTCCTTATTTACCACTTTCAAACCCATGTTTATCAAATAGACTTTTTCAAAAGCTTTTCCTATTACTAGTATATTTCTTCCTTACGTATGTTCTTGAGAGATCATCCATTTTTGTTAGCAACCAAAAACACAAAATACTTCCAGGTTTGTTTCTTTTATAATCTCTTTTTTTTTGAAATTAGGTACATTAATGCAATGTCATAGATTCACCAGAATATATGCACAAATCAGTATCAATTATCTGCCATGCATACATTTATTCCACTTGAATATTTCTTATACAAATCTTGTCAACTCCATTATATCTTATTTAAAGAAAATTATAAAATAAGCTCAGGCAATAAAACCAGAGATCATTACATACACATTTTATATTTATGTGTTATGTCCATCCCCACTGTTTTCTCCAAATCAGATAATCAAAGAATCAATAGAAAATCAAACTCCATCAAAAATCATTCAAAATAAGTTTTACTTAAGTACAAGTTTTAATCCAAAGACAGAGAAAAACTCCCTACAATTAACTCCAACTACCACATGTGATCTGACTATTAACATCATTACAAGCATCTGCAAATTTAAAACAAGTCTCTTTTATTTATACTAGCACCTAATGCCTTCTTCACTCATCATGCCAACTACAATTTCCTGCAAGCAATTCATTTAGCTGCCCCAAAGAATTTTTGAGACACCCAGATGATTGCAAGAGCAACCAAAAGGGTCAGTTATCACTGGTATGAGCATTTATCAATTTCGTATACATATTCATAATAATTTTTTTTGATAATCTTGCAGTGCCTTCCTTGTTTAATAGATTTTTATACTTAGCATGTTTTGGTTCATACAAAGTGACACAAAAACACATTCATCTATTTAAACAACACACAGCATACAGTTAAAATAAACATATGTACAATTCTTGATTCATTCTCTCCAAATCTAGATAAGTAAACTCGGGTTTTATACTCCAAATTTTCACCCAGCAACTAACCAGAACATCACATTAATCCTGATTAATTTAACTCCCTGTCTAGATATCCATAACCCAAATTTATAAATCCCATTCCTTATTTATTTTATGGTCTACATCTCCTTGTCAAATGAACACTATGTATGCATTGTGAAGGAAACTCCCAGGTTGTTTAAATTATTCCAACACACAAAGGCCTCAGGGTGCAGTTGCACCATGCATATACTTGCTCCCACCTGAAGTAAGCAGATCATTGACTAACTCCCAAGTGACCAATTTAATTTTTGTTTCATTCATATTTCAGAAAGATATAACTGCTTGTATATTTTCTGGTTCAACCCCATGTTCCCCTATTTAATCTATATCCATGTTTAATGATGATAAGATAGAACAAGAATGCTCAAAACATGTTTACTCTAAAAGCCCACTTACAGATTAATGCTCCAATCAAAATGCACAAACAAACATCCGTATCACCCATAACAAATCATTTCAGAGATTTAAATGTCTCATAATATTTTAGGCTGCCTGCAATAGGACTTAATGCCATTGCATACAAAGGATAAATACTCACCTAATGTTTTCCTTTCACTGCCTTAATCCTTTGAACAGCAAGTCCCCCAAAGCCTCAAGCTAGTGTTTCTCCTAGTTTATTTTATTTTTGTTTTGATCCCCAGAGAATGATGGGTTTGGTTATGTGCAGTTATTTATAAATCCATTCTACGGGTTTAAGAAAATGGGTAATTCCCCTGATACCCTTAGATGTTCATGTACATATCATATTCTTGTTTGGTCATAAATTGGAAATGCACACATTAGGTTACTTTAATTAGTTATTTCGGGGATCATGCATTTTTAAACACTCAATACTATTTTCATGACTCTTTTCTACTCATGCCATATGCATGTGACCCTCGGTTTATCATTTCTTTTTATAAGTTTAAGGAATCTGAAAATCTCCTTTGTATTTTCTACCTATCTATTATCTCCATTCAATCATGCATACTATCATACCTTATTATGTAATGTAAAAATCATTCACCCATATTATTTGCTTGAAATAAATATAAGATATGGAAATTTTTATTTGATTCTGTGTGTATATATATATATTTCTGCCTCTTTGTCAAATCAGTAACTCCTTCTATATTTAAATAAAAAAATCACATATATTATGCTAATTATTTTTAGCACAATTATAAGACATGTAAACCTTTTTATTAAACTTCATCTTATTTAAACAGAAAACACTCCATATATATTAATGTATGTATTTATATAATCCTTTGGACATAGAGCTATATTTATTTTGAGTTCCAATTTTTCTTTTAATCACCTTAATCCCTTGCATTTTATCAAACAGAAGCTCCCATGCAAATTTTATTTATTGCCAAATTTTTTTTCTGTTTTAATGCATTATATATATATTTTATAATTTCAGAATTTCTTAATATAAATGTATATTTTTCATTTTATTTTTATTTTATTTTAGGGTCATTACATACCCTCCCCCTTAAAGGAATTATGTCCCTATAATTTTCCTCCAATTAAAAATAAACACTAATCTATAGCCTGTTTTAACTCCATAACCCCATACTCACAGTTTATGAAAGCAAACAATATATAAGAATATTTTAGAAAAATCATCATAAGCTGCTTAAACATACCTCTCCATCAGTAAACAAATTGGGGTATTTAGCCCTCATTTTATCTTCAACCTCCCATGTACAATCATTAGTGTCCAAGCTCCATTGAATTTTTACCAGTTTGATCACCTTGTTCCTCAACTTTTTCTCTTCCTTGGCAACTATCCCTACTGGTTCATTTGTATAAACCAAATTCTTTTGGACTTGAATTTGAGTAGGTGACTCCAGAATTGCTCCTTCATCATGCACCCATTTTCTCAATTGAGAAACATGAAATACTGGATGCACACCACTCAACTCCTCAGGTAACTTAAGTCTGTAGGCCATAGCACCAATTCTTTGCATAATTTCATATGGTCCTACAAATCTTGGTGATAGCTTACCAGATTTCCCAAACCTGAACACCTTCTTCATTGGTGATACCTTCAGAAAAACATGCTCTCCTACTTCAAACTCCATTGGCTTTCTCTTTCTATCTGCATAAGACTTTTGTCTTGATTGTGCTGCCTTCACTAACTAATTCAATCATGTTGGAAGTTTCTTTAACATGATCTGGCCCCAATATTACACCCTCTCCTGCTTCCAACCAATAGGCAGGAGACATGCAGGGTCTCCCATACAAGGCTTCAAAGGGAGCCATTCCTATTGTTGATTGATAGCTATTGTTGTAAGTGAATTCTGCCAAGTGGATATGATCCTCCCAATTACCCCCAAAATCAAGCACACATGCTCTAAGTAAATCTTCCAATATTTTGTTTACTATCTCTGTCTGCCCATCACTTTGAGGATGGTAGGCAGTGCTCAAACATAGTTGAGTTCCCATTGCTTCCTGGAAGCTTTCCCAAAATCTTGAGGTGAACAAAGTGTCTCTATCACTTACAATAGTCTTGGGTATACCATGTAGCCTCACCACTTCCTTAATAAATAATTGTGCAAGCCTATGTGCATTTCTATCTGACCTGACAGGGACAAAGTGAGCTGATTTGGTTAGTCTATCGACAATTACCCATATACTATCATTGCCTTTCTTAGTTCTAGGCAAACCATCCACAAAATCCATGGAAATACTTTCCCATTTCCACTGAGGTACCTCCAAAGGTTGCAACATGCCAGAAGGCTTTTGGTGGTCTGCTTTAATTTGTTGACATGTGAAACACTTTGCCACATATCTTGCCACTGCTTGCTTCATTCCTGGCCACCAGTAGCTTCTTTTTAAATCATGATACATTTTAGTACCACCAGGGTGTATGGTGTACTTGGTCTTTTGATGCTCATTCATGATTTCTTCCTTTAACTCTGCAAGGTCTGGTACACAAAGCTTATCATTTTTCCTCAAATAACCCTTGGAATCTATTTTAAAATTCTCTGACTCAAGGTTATTTAATAACATTTCTTTCTTCTCCTTTAGGCTTTGATCCTGATCTTGCATGCTACCAATTTTCTCCACCAGATTAGACTTCACTGTGATTATTCCCAGTGTACCATACTCCACCATATCACCATGTTCTTTAAAATTCACTTCATCCTTGTTTTATATATCTGCCTCCCCAAGCACTGCAAGGTTTTTAAATTCATCAATCATCAAACTGGCTAATCTAACATGATTTCTGCTCAAAGCATCTGCCACTCTATTAGCTTTTCCAAGAGTGTACAAAATATCTAAATCATATGCAGCTAGAAACTCCAACCACCTTGCTTGCCTCATATTTAAATCTTTTTGAGAAAATAAATATTTCAATGCTTGATGATCTGTGAATAATTCAAATTTTGCCCCAAGCAAATAATGCCTCCATAGTTTTAGTGCAAACACTATTGCAGCTAATTCTAGATCATGAGTTGCATATTTGGTTTCATTGGGTTTAAGCTGTCTTGATGCATATGCCACCACCTTGCCATGTTGCATAAGCACTGCACCTAACCCAGACCCACTAGCATTAGTGTATACAACCATTCCTTCATTTGCTTCTGGGATTTGTAGGACAGGAGCTTCCACCAATGCTTGTTTCAATTTCTCAAAAGCTTGTTCACACTGCTTAGTCCACACATATGGTTGGTTCTTCTTGGTTAGTTTGGTCATTGATGCTGCTATTCTTGAAAAATCCTTGATGAACCTCCTATAGTATCCTGCCAAACCTAAGAATGACCTCACCTCAGTCACTGTCTTGGGTCTACTCCATGTTTGAACTGCAATGACCTTGCTTGGATCTACACTTACTCCCTGCTGTGACACTATGTGTCCTAAGAATTTCACTTCATGTTGCCAAAATGTACACTTTGAATACTTGGCTTTTAATTCATGTTCTCTAAGTCTGGATAATACTAAATGTAGGTGCATGGCATGATCATTTTCTGTCTTTGAATAAATTAATATGTCATCTATAAATACCAAGACAAACTTATCCAAAAAGTCTCTAAAAATTCTATTCATCAAGTCTACAAAATAGGAGGGAGCATTGGTCAAACCAAATGGCATTACTAGAAATTCATAAAGGCCATACCTTGTGTTGAAGGCTGTGTACTCAATGCTTTCCTCTGCAACTTTCATTTGGTGAAATCCAGAGGCTAAGTCTAGCCTTGAAAATATTTTAGCTTCATGCAATTGGTCAAATAGATCATCTATTCTAGGCAGTGGGTACTTATTCTTGATGGTCACCTTATTTAAATCCCTGTAATCCACACACATCCTCATTGTTCCATCATGCTTCTTAACAAAAAGCACTGGGGAACCCCAACTGGAACTACTTGATCTTATGAATCCTTTCTCTTCTAATTCTTCTAGTTGATGTTTTAATTCTACCAACTCTTTTGGACCCATTCTATAAGGCTTCTTAATGATTGGATTTGTTCCTGGCATTAATTTTATTTTAAATTCAACTGGTCTATTTTGAGGAATTCCCTTCACTTCTCCAAACACATCTATATATCCATTTACTACTGGGATTTCCTCTATTTTTAATTCCTTTTGTACTTCATTAATACTCCAGATTTTATTAAAACATGTATTCTTTGCATTTCACTTAAGATGGTAATTCTTTTGCCTTCATTTGTTTCCAAAGAAATAGTAAGATTTTCTAAATTTAAAATTGCTTTATTTCTCATTAACCAATCTACCCCCAAAATAATCCCAATACCAGGATAATTTAAAGTATGTAAGTCTGAATTAAATTCATAACCCCCTATAATTAATTTCAGACCCATACACTTCATCCCTAACATACAATGACTCCCTATGGGATTGTGTACAATTAAGGGCTGATCAATAGAAACACAAGCAAGTGTTAACTTCTTTACAATTTCCAGAGATATTAGTGAATGTGAGGCACCAGTGTCATACACTACTAATATTGGTTGGGTATTAATTAGAATTATACCTTCAAGTTGCCCAACATTCCCAGTGTTGATTGCTGCCAAAGCTCCTATCCTTGCTGTTCCCCTATTGGTCTCTGGGCAATCCTTCTTGAGATGACCCATCTTTCCACAATTATAGCACTCTCCTCTAGGTATTTTAGGGTCAGGGCATTGGTTACTATAATGTCCAGCTTTTCCACAATTAAAACAATGAGTGAATTTCTTGCTTTCAGGTGCTATTGCTCCTTCCCCTTTCTTAACTCCTTTACTTGCATTTCTCTTGTCATAAGGTTGCACTTTGTTCTGACCACCCTTCTTCTTATTGAGCTTCATATTCCTGAATTTCTCCCTTGCAGTGTCATGTTGCTCAAATGAGAGTGTTAGATCAATTACCTGATCAAAGGTTTTGTCCTTGTATGGCAACATTGCCCTTGACAGACTAGGGTTCAAGCCTTGAATGTACCTTGCATTCTTTGCTTTTGCATTCCCTATTAACACCATTCCATACTTGGATAATGCTTCAAACTTCTGAGTGTATTCATTCACACTCATGCTTCCTTGCCTTAATCTAATAAAGTCTTCTAGCAGTGTGGCCTTGGCAGATACTGGGACAAATCTGGCCTCAAGCATGTCCTTGAAATTATTCCAAGTGATAGTATCCTCCTGTCTTCCTGCTGTCACAACTTCCCACCAATCCAGTGCAACCCCCTTCAATTTCCTTGAAGCTATCTGTCTCTTCCTTTGGTCATTGATTTGCATATCTGTGAAGACCCTCTCCATAGTTCTTATCCAAGTTTGAACACCTATAGCTCCTTCAGTACCTTCAAAATCCTTTCCTCCCAAAGTGGTACATGTCTTAAGTAGTTTGGAGAGTTCCTCATGAGGATTGTCTTGCCTTGGTGCCATTCCATCCCTTAAAGCTCTCACAAAATCCTCTATACTCATCACAGGTGGCTCACGTGATGATCCTGCACCTGCGTGATGCCTTGGTCCTACCATAATGCTATAAATATGATTTTTATGTTAGTTTATTTACCCCTATCAATTTTTGGTGTCTTTACTTGGTTCATTTTTTATTTCTGTGCACACTGTGCATGTATCACATGTACACACATATATGTTTTGACATAAAACAAAAGCATTCAACACCAATAATTCAAACAATGCATTCAAACATCCATATGCATACAACAACATTTACTATGTTATTTAAAACCTCGCTCCGATACCAACTGTGGTGACCCTTACTCTAAAACACATAGATTTTTTTTACATTCAAGAGGAATTCACCACTAAACCCCAATTCTTTTATATTTGAATATTTATATAATTTCCAAATATTTTTCCCAAGACCCTGGACTTACCAATATAATCATATCAGTGTACAAACAAATTAAGACAATCATATATTTGATGATATACAATTGTTTTTTTTTATCAGAGGGAATTTAAATCAAACAGAAATCAAAATACCATACCAGTTATTGACATAGCCATTTATTTCTTTTCTAAGTTTTATTCTACTATATGAAATAGATTTTTAACACCTAGATTACTTACATGTGTGATATGGACATGCACCGTGCATCTTTCTACTCCTTTTCTTGGTTTCTAGACTTCCTGCCTAAATAAACCTATTAGCATTTAATTGTTCTTGTGACAGTTATTAAGCTCATGCATAAAATCATTTTAAGATCCTACTTGTAGTTATGAACATTAAGAGTTGATTTCCTAATCACCATTTCAAATTAAACAATTGAAGTTAGATTGCATTTTTAAGTTTAACATGGTACAGATTTAGATGCTTGGTGTTTCACTAGAAATACTTGGTGTTATCTAAGGGTTGCTTGGTGCTTTTCTTTGTTTTGTCCCGGATGCACTTACACTTCATTAATTGAAATGAAGAGGTTCCAAGCTCCAAGGGTTTGACCTATGGCCATCTTGGCTGGTCATAGTTCCTTATTTACCATTTTCAAACCCATGTTTATCAAATAGACTTTTTCAAAAGCTTTTCCTATTACTAGTATATTTCTTCCTTACGTATGATCTTGAGAGATCATCCATTTTTGTTAGCAACCAAAAACACAAAATACTTCCAGGTTTGTTTCTTTTATAATCTCTTTTTTTTTGAAATTAGGTACATTAATGCAATGTCATAGATTCACTAGAATATATGCACAAATCAGTACCAATTATCTGCCATGCATACATTTATTCCACTTGAATATTTCTTATACAAATCTTGTCAACTCCATTATATCTTATTTAAAGAAAATTATAAAATAAGCTCAGGCAATAAAACCAGAGATCATTACATACACATTTTATATTTATGTGTTATGTCCATCCCCACTGTTTTCTCCAAATCAGATAATCATAGAATCAATAGAAAATCAAACTCCATCAAAAATCATTCAAAATAAGTTTTACTTAAGTACAAGTTTTAATCCAAAGACAGAGAAAAACTCCCTACAATTAACTCCAACTACCACATGTGATCTGACTATTAACATCATTACAAGCATCTGCAAATTTAAAACAAGTCTCTTTTATTTATACTAGCAGCTAATGCCTTCTTCACTCGTCATGCCAACTTCAATTTCCTGCAAGCAATTCATTTAGCTGCCCCAAAGAATTTTTGAGACACCCAGATGATTGCAAGGGCAACCAAAAGGGTCAGTTTTCACTGGTATGAGCATTTATCAATTTCGTATACATATTCATAATAATTTTTTTTTGATAATCTTACAGTGCCTTCCTTGTTTAACAGATTTTTATACTTAGCATGTTTTGGTTCATACAAAGTGACACAAAAACACATTCATCTATTTAAACAACACACAGCATACAGTTAAAATAAACATGTGTACAATTCTTGATTCATTCTCTCCAAATCTAGATAAGTAAACTCGGGTTTTATACTCCAAATTTTCACCCAGCAACTAACCAGAACATCACATTAATCCTGATTAATTTAACTCCCTGTCTAGATATCCATAACCCAAATTTATAAATCCCATTCCTTATTTATTTTATGGTCTACATCTCCTTGTCAAATGAACACTATGTATGCATTGTGAAGGAAACTCCCAGGTTGTTTAAATTATTCCAACACACAAAGGCCTCAGGGTGCAGTTGCACCATGCATATACTTGCTCCCACCTGATGTAAGCAGATCATTGACTAACTCCCAAGTGACCAATTTAATTTTTGTTTCATTCATATTTCAGAAAGATATAACTGCTTGTATATTTTCTGGTTCAACCCCATGTTCCCCTATTTAATCTATATCCATGTTTAATGATGATAAGATAGAACAAGAATGCTCAAAACATGTTTACTCTAAAAGCCCACTTACAGATTAATGCTCCAATCAAAATGCACAAACAAACATCCGTATCACCCATAACAAATCATTTCAGAGATTTAAATGTCTCATAATATTTTAGGCTGCCTGCAATAGGACTTAATGCCATTGCATACAAAGGATAAATACTCACCTAATGTTTTCCTTTCACTGCCTTAATCCTTTGAACAGCAAGTCCCCCAAAGCCTCAAGCTAGTGTTTCTCCTAGTTTATTTTATTTTTGTTTTGATCCCCAGAGAATGATGGGTTTGGTTATGTGCAGTTATTTATAAATCCATTCTACGGGTTTAAGAAAATGGGTAATTCCCCTGATACCCTTAGATGTTCATGTACATATCATATTCTTGTTTGGTCATAAATTGGAAATGCACACATTAGGTTACTTTAATTAGTTATTTCGGGGATCATGCATTTTTAAACACTCAATACTATTTTCATGACTCTTTTCTACTCATGCCATATGCATGTGACCCTCGGTTTATCATTTCTTTTTATAAGTTTAAGGAATCTAAAAATCTCCTTTGTATTTTCTACCTATCTATTATCTCCATTCAATCATGCATACTATCATACCTTATTATGTAATGTAAAAATCATTCACCCATATTATTTGCTTGAAATAAATATAAGATATGGAAATTTTTATTTGATTCTGTGTGTATATATATATATTTCTGCCTCTTTGTCAAATCAGTAACTCCTTCTATATTTAAATAAAAAAATCACATATATTATGCTAATTATTTTTAGCACAATTATAAGACATGTAAACCTTTTTATTAAACTTCATCTTATTTAAACAGAAAACACTCCATATATATTAATGTATGTATTTATATAATCCTTTGGACATAGAGCTATATTTATTTTGAGTTCCAATTTTTCTTTTAATCACCTTAATCCCTTGCATTTTATCAAACAGAAGCTCCCATGCAAATTTTATTTATTGCCAAATTTTTTTTCTGTTTTAATGCATTATATATATATTTTATAATTTCAGAATTTCTTAATATAAATGTATATTTTTCATTTTATTTTTATTTTATTTTAGGGTCATTACATACCCTCCCCCTTAAAGGAATTATGTCCCTATAATTTTCCTCCAATTAAAAATAAACACTAATCTATAGCCTGTTTTAACTCCATAACCCCATACTCACAGTTTATGAAAGCAAACAATATATAAGAATATTTTAGAAAAATCATCATAAGCTGCTTAAACATACCTCTCCATCAGTAAACAAATTGGGGTATTTAGCCCTCATTTTATCTTCAACCTCCCATGTACAATCATTAGTGTCCAAGCTCCATTGAATTTTTACCAGTTTGATCACCTTGTTCCTCAACTTTTTCTCTTCCTTGGCAACTATCCCTACTGGTTCATTTGTATAAACCAAATTCTTTTGGACTTGAATTTGAGTAGGTGACTCCAGAATTGCTCCTTCATCATGCACCCATTTTCTCAATTGAGAAACATGAAATACTGGATGCACACCACTCAACTCCTCAGGTAACTTAAGTCTGTAGGCCATAGCACCAATTCTTTGCATAATTTCATATGGTCCTACAAATCTTGGTGATAGCTTACCAGATTTCCCAAACCTGAACACCTTCTTCATTGGTGATACCTTCAGAAAAACATGCTCTCCTACTTCAAACTCCATTGGCTTTCTCTTTCTATCTGCATAAGACTTTTGTCTTGATTGTGCTGCCTTCACTAACTAATTCAATCATGTTGGAAGTTTCTTTAACATGATCTGGCCCCAATATTACACCCTCTCCTGCTTCCAACCAATAGGCAGGAGACATGCAGGGTCTCCCATACAAGGCTTCAAAGGGAGCCATTCCTATTGTTGATTGATAGCTATTGTTGTAAGTGAATTCTGCCAAGTGGATATGATCCTCCCAATTACCCCCAAAATCAAGCACACATGCTCTAAGTAAATCTTCCAATATTTTGTTTACTATCTCTGTCTGCCCATCACTTTGAGGATGGTAGGCAGTGCTCAAACATAGTTGAGTTCCCATTGCTTCCTGGAAGCTTTCCCAAAATCTTGAGGTGAACAAAGTGTCTCTATCACTTACAATAGTCTTGGGTATACCATGTAGCCTCACCACTTCCTTAATAAATAATTGTGCAAGCCTATGTGCATTTCTATCTGACCTGACAGGGACAAAGTGAGCTGATTTGGTTAGTCTATCGACAATTACCCATATACTATCATTGCCTTTCTTAGTTCTAGGCAAACCATCCACAAAATCCATGGAAATACTTTCCCATTTCCACTGAGGTACCTCCAAAGGTTGCAACATGCCAGAAGGCTTTTGGTGGTCTGCTTTAATTTGTTGACATGTGAAACACTTTGCCACATATCTTGCCACTGCTTGCTTCATTCCTGGCCACCAGTAGCTTCTTTTTAAATCATGATACATTTTAGTACCACCAGGGTGTATGGTGTACTTGGTCTTTTGATGCTCATTCATGATTTCTTCCTTTAACTCTGCAAGGTCTGGTACACAAAGCTTATCATTTTTCCTCAAATAACCCTTGGAATCTATTTTAAAATTCTCTGACTCAAGGTTATTTAATAACATTTCTTTCTTCTCCTTTAGGCTTTGATCCTGATCTTGCATGCTACCAATTTTCTCCACCAGATTAGACTTCACTGTGATTATTCCCAGTGTACCATACTCCACCATATCACCATGTTCTTTAAAATTCACTTCATCCTTGTTTTATATATCTGCCTCCCCAAGCACTGCAAGGTTTTTAAATTCATCAATCATCAAACTGGCTAATCTAACATGATTTCTGCTCAAAGCATCTGCCACTCTATTAGCTTTTCCAAGAGTGTACAAAATATCTAAATCATATGCAGCTAGAAACTCCAACCACCTTGCTTGCCTCATATTTAAATCTTTTTGAGAAAATAAATATTTCAATGCTTGATGATCTGTGAATAATTCAAATTTTGCCCCAAGCAAATAATGCCTCCATAGTTTTAGTGCAAACACTATTGCAGCTAATTCTAGATCATGAGTTGCATATTTGGTTTCATTGGGTTTAAGCTGTCTTGATGCATATGCCACCACCTTGCCATGTTGCATAAGCACTGCACCTAACCCAGACCCACTAGCATTAGTGTATACAACCATTCCTTCATTTGCTTCTGGGATTTGTAGGACAGGAGCTTCCACCAATGCTTGTTTCAATTTCTCAAAAGCTTGTTCACACTGCTTAGTCCACACATATGGTTGGTTCTTCTTGGTTAGTTTGGTCATTGATGCTGCTATTCTTGAAAAATCCTTGATGAACCTCCTATAGTATCCTGCCAAACCTAAGAATGACCTCACCTCAGTCACTGTCTTGGGTCTACTCCATGTTTGAACTGCAATGACCTTGCTTGGATCTACACTTACTCCCTGCTGTGACACTATGTGTCCTAAGAATTTCACTTCATGTTGCCAAAATGTACACTTTGAATACTTGGCTTTTAATTCATGTTCTCTAAGTCTGGATAATACTAAATGTAGGTGCATGGCATGATCATTTTCTGTCTTTGAATAAATTAATATGTCATCTATAAATACCAAGACAAACTTATCCAAAAAGTCTCTAAAAATTCTATTCATCAAGTCTACAAAATAGGAGGGAGCATTGGTCAAACCAAATGGCATTACTAGAAATTCATAAAGGCCATACCTTGTGTTGAAGGCTGTGTACTCAATGCTTTCCTCTGCAACTTTCATTTGGTGAAATCCAGAGGCTAAGTCTAGCCTTGAAAATATTTTAGCTTCATGCAATTGGTCAAATAGATCATCTATTCTAGGCAGTGGGTACTTATTCTTGATGGTCACCTTATTTAAATCCCTGTAATCCACACACATCCTCATTGTTCCATCATGCTTCTTAACAAAAAGCACTGGGGAACCCCAACTGGAACTACTTGATCTTATGAATCCTTTCTCTTCTAATTCTTCTAGTTGATGTTTTAATTCTACCAACTCTTTTGGACCCATTCTATAAGGCTTCTTAATGATTGGATTTGTTCCTGGCATTAATTTTATTTTAAATTCAACTGGTCTATTTTGAGGAATTCCCTTCACTTCTCCAAACACATCTATATATCCATTTACTACTGGGATTTCCTCTATTTTTAATTCCTTTTGTACTTCATTAATACTCCAGATTTTATTAAAACATGTATTCTTTGCATTTCACTTAAGATGGTAATTCTTTTGCCTTCATTTGTTTCCAAAGAAATAGTAAGATTTTCTAAATTTAAAATTGCTTTATTTCTCATTAACCAATCTACCCCCAAAATAATCCCAATACCAGGATAATTTAAAGTATGTAAGTCTGAATTAAATTCATAACCCCCTATAATTAATTTCAGACCCATACACTTCATCCCTAACATACAATGACTCCCTATGGGATTGTGTACAATTAAGGGCTGATCAATAGAAACACAAGCAAGTGTTAACTTCTTTACAATTTCCAGAGATATTAGTGAATGTGAGGCACCAGTGTCATACACTACTAATATTGGTTGGGTATTAATTAGAATTATACCTTCAAGTTGCCCAACATTCCCAGTGTTGATTGCTGCCAAAGCTCCTATCCTTGCTGTTCCCCTATTGGTCTCTGGGCAATCCTTCTTGAGATGACCCATCTTTCCACAATTATAGCACTCTCCTCTAGGTATTTTAGGGTCAGGGCATTGGTTACTATAATGTCCAGCTTTTCCACAATTAAAACAATGAGTGAATTTCTTGCTTTCAGGTGCTATTGCTCCTTCCCCTTTCTTAACTCCTTTACTTGCATTTCTCTTGTCATAAGGTTGCACTTTGTTCTGACCACCCTTCTTCTTATTGAGCTTCATATTCCTGAATTTCTCCCTTGCAGTGTCATGTTGCTCAAATGAGAGTGTTAGATCAATTACCTGATCAAAGGTTTTATCCTTGTATGGCAACATTGCCCTTGACAGACTAGGGTTCAAGCCTTGAATGTACCTTGCATTCTTTGCTTTTGCATTCCCTATTAACACCATTCCATACTTGGATAATGCTTCAAACTTCTGAGTGTATTCATTCACACTCATGCTTCCTTGCCTTAATCTAATAAAGTCTTCTAGCAGTGTGGCCTTGGCAGATACTGGGACAAATCTGGCCTCAAGCATGTCCTTGAAATTATTCCAAGTGATAGTATCCTCCTGTCTTCCTGCTGTCACAACTTCCCACCAATCCAGTGCAACCCCCTTCAATTTCCTTGAAGCTATCTGTCTCTTCCTTTGGTCATTGATTTGCATATCTGTGAAGACCCTCTCCATAGTTCTTATCCAAGTTTGAACACCTATAGCTCCTTCAGTACCTTCAAAATCCTTTCCTCCCAAAGTGGTACATGTCTTAAGTAGTTTGGAGAGTTCCTCATGAGGATTGTCTTGCCTTGGTGCCATTCCATCCCTTAAAGCTCTCACAAAATCCTCTATACTCATCACAGGTGGCTCACGTGATGATCCTGCACCTGCGTGATGCCTTGGTCCTACCATAATGCTATAAATATGATTTTTATGTTAGTTTATTTACCCCTATCAATTTTTGGTGTCTTTACTTGGTTCATTTTTTATTTCTGTGCACACTGTGCATGTATCACATGTACACACATATATGTTTTGACATAAAACAAAAGCATTCAACACCAATAATTCAAACAATGCATTCAAACATCCATATGCATACAACAACATTTACTATGTTATTTAAAACCTCGCTCCGATACCAACTGTGGTGACCCTTACTCTAAAACACATAGATTTTTTTTACATTCAAGAGGAATTCACCACTAAACCCCAATTCTTTTATATTTGAATATTTATATAATTTCCAAATATTTTTCCCAAGACCCTGGACTTACCAATATAATCATATCAGTGTACAAACAAATTAAGACAATCATATATTTGATGATATACAATTGTTTTTTTTTATCAGAGGGAATTTAAATCAAACAGAAATCAAAATACCATACCAGTTATTGACATAGCCATTTATTTCTTTTCTAAGTTTTATTCTACTATATGAAATAGATTTTTAACACCTAGATTACTTACATGTGTGATATGGACATGCACCGTGCATCTTTCTACTCCTTTTCTTGGTTTCTAGACTTCCTGCCTAAATAAACCTATTAGCATTTAATTGTTCTTGTGACAGTTATTAAGCTCATGCATAAAATCATTTTAAGATCCTACTTGTAGTTATGAACATTAAGAGTTGATTTCCTAATCACCATTTCAAATTAAACAATTGAAGTTAGATTGCATTTTTAAGTTTAACATGGTACAGATTTAGATGCTTGGTGTTTCACTAGAAATACTTGGTGTTATCTAAGGGTTGCTTGGTGCTTTTCTTTGTTTTGTCCCGGATGCACTTACACTTCATTAATTGAAATGAAGAGGTTCCAAGCTCCAAGGGTTTGACCTATGGCCATCTTGGCTGGTCATAGTTCCTTATTTACCATTTTCAAACCCATGTTTATCAAATAGACTTTTTCAAAAGCTTTTCCTATTACTAGTATATTTCTTCCTTACGTATGATCTTGAGAGATCATCCATTTTTGTTAGCAACCAAAAACACAAAATACTTCCAGGTTTGTTTCTTTTATAATCTCTTTTTTTTTGAAATTAGGTACATTAATGCAATGTCATAGATTCACTAGAATATATGCACAAATCAGTACCAATTATCTGCCATGCATACATTTATTCCACTTGAATATTTCTTATACAAATCTTGTCAACTCCATTATATCTTATTTAAAGAAAATTATAAAATAAGCTCAGGCAATAAAACCAGAGATCATTACATACACATTTTATATTTATGTGTTATGTCCATCCCCACTGTTTTCTCCAAATCAGATAATCATAGAATCAATAGAAAATCAAACTCCATCAAAAATCATTCAAAATAAGTTTTACTTAAGTACAAGTTTTAATCCAAAGACAGAGAAAAACTCCCTACAATTAACTCCAACTACCACATGTGATCTGACTATTAACATCATTACAAGCATCTGCAAATTTAAAACAAGTCTCTTTTATTTATACTAGCAGCTAATGCCTTCTTCACTCGTCATGCCAACTTCAATTTCCTGCAAGCAATTCATTTAGCTGCCCCAAAGAATTTTTGAGACACCCAGATGATTGCAAGGGCAACCAAAAGGGTCAGTTTTCACTGGTATGAGCATTTATCAATTTCGTATACATATTCATAATAATTTTTTTTTGATAATCTTACAGTGCCTTCCTTGTTTAACAGATTTTTATACTTAGCATGTTTTGGTTCATACAAAGTGACACAAAAACACATTCATCTATTTAAACAACACACAGCATACAGTTAAAATAAACATGTGTACAATTCTTGATTCATTCTCTCCAAATCTAGCTAAGTAAACTCAGGTTTTATACTCCAAATTTTCACCCAGCAACTAACCAGAACATCACATTAATCCTGATTAATTTAACTCCCTGTCTAGATATCCATAACCCAAATTTATAAATCCCATTCCTTATTTATTTTATGGTCTACATCTCCTTGTCAAATGAACACTATGTATGCATTGTGAAGGAAACTCCCAGGTTGTTTAAATTATTCCAACACATAAAGGCCTCAGGGTGCAGTTGCACCATGCATATACTTGCTCCCACCTGAAGTAAGCAGATCATTGACTAACTCCCAAGTGACCAATTTAATTTTTCTTTCATTCATATTTCAGAAAGATATAACTGCTTGTATATTTTCTGGTTCAACCCCATGTTCCCCTATTTAATCTATATCCATGTTTAATGATGATAAGATAGAACAAGAATGCTCAAAACATGTTAACTCTAAAAGCCCACTTACAGATTAATGCTCCAATCAAAATGCACAAACAAACATCCATATCACCCATAACAAATCATTTCAGAGATTTAAATGTCTCATAATATTTTAGGCTGCCTGCAATAGGACTTAATGCCATTGCATACAAAGGATAAATACTCACCTAATGTTTTCCTTTCACTGCCTTAATCCTTTGAATAGCAAGTCCCCCAAAGCCTCAAGCTAGTGTTTCTCCTAGTTTATTTTATTTTTGTTTTGATCCCCAGAGAATGATGGGTTTTGTTATGTGCAGTTATTTATAAATCCATTCTAGGGTTTAAGAAAATGGGTAATTCCCCTGATACCCTTAGATGTTCATGTACATATCATATTCCTGTGTGGTCATAAATTGGAAATGCACACATTAGGTTACTTTAATTAGTTATTTCGGGGATCATGCATTTTTAAACACTCAATACTATTTTCATGACTCTTTTCTACTCATGCCATATGCATGTGACCCTCGGTTTATCATTTCTTTTTATAAATTTAAGGAATCTAAAAATCTCCTTTGTATTTTCTACCTATCTATTATCTCCATTCAATCATGCATACTATCATACCTTATTATGTAATGTAAAAATCATTCACCCATATTATTTGCTTGAAATAAATATAATATATGGAAATTTTTATTTGATTCTGTATGTATATATATATTTCTGCCTCTTTGTCAAATCAGTAACTCCTTCTATATTTAAATAAAAAAAATCACATATATTATGCTAATTATTTTTAGCACAATTATAAGACATGTAAACCTTTTTATTAAACTTCATCTTATTTAAACAGAAAACACTCCATATATATATTAATGTATGTATTTATATAATCCTTTGGACATAGAGCTATATTTATTTTGAGTTCCAATTTTTCTTTTATTCACCTTAATCCCTTGCATTTTATCAAACAGAAGCTCCCATGCAAATTTTATTTATTGCCAAATTGTTTTTCTGTTTTAATGCATTATATATATATTTTATAATTTCAGAATTTCTTAATATAAATGTATATTTTTCGTTTTATTTTTATTTTATTTTAGGGTCATTACAGAATCTTCCCATGCAATCTTGAATCATCTTTTCTAAGAAGGACGATTCTTATACTAATGAGCAGAAGAGCGTATAAAGTGGATATATGCATTGACGATTAGTTTCTTAATGTATGTTATGCTCTATACTACACTGGATGTGGCATACACATTAGGTTGCGTAAGCCAATATCAGTCTAATGTTGGAGAAAAGCACAAGATGGTTGTAATATACTGAAGTATTTAAGAAATACTAAGTCTTATGGGAATGGCGATGCAAATTGCAATGAAGCCTAGAGCACACAAGAAGTCATGACATATTCTTCAAAGTATTGCCTAATTAGAGAATTTGTTGAGATGAAAGAGGTCATGATATAAAAAGTAGATACCAAGGACAACATAGCAGATCCACTTATGATGGTCTAGCTCGATTAGCTCTCGAGAAGCTGATCGAAGGGATGAGATTGAGGTTCCATAACTGGCCATAAATTCAAGTAGGAGATTGATAGAGTTAGGGGTATGTCGTACATGCAATTCTATAATTCAATATAAATTATTGGTTCAGCAATCAACTCTCGGTGTATATCTTTCTATTTACTTCTTATATGGAGATATAAATAATTAAGTAATTAACAAAAAGCATATAGATGGAAAATTCTTAAATGATATTTTATGTTATAGTAATTACGAAGTGTTGTAATCATGAGATTTTATCATTCTTACATATTGTTTTAAATGTTCCTAGTCAAGATGTTTCGAGAGAGGATATCGATTCTTCCATTGAGACAAGAGTACGTAATGCTCTCTAAATGTTAGGTAGTGTATTTCTCGTGGCTGTTTTGGGCACCAAGGGGTTACATACTGACAGTTATTGTACAATTATGGAATGACTCACTCAAGGGTTTTCTATTGATTGATATAACTAAGGTCAAATAGATAATCTTAAAGTGACGATGTTACACAGTTCTCTTGATGTGAGAATACCATTGTACTTCTATGTGGATACTCCACTTTAGTTAAAGTTAAATCATGTCATGGCGTCCATAGAAAGACTATAGTTAGGTGTGAGTTGAAGCGTTGGAAGTAAAACATTGTTCAATAGATGATTTGTTTTCTCAAATATATGGGGTTTGTATCACGATCAACTGTAGTCAATTCAAAGTCAAAATATCTTGCCAAAGTACTGTAGTTAGTAACAAATGTTATTTTTGAACCAAGGACTTTATGTTTGGACTTACAAAGATGAACCTGGACAATATTGATATTTTGACCAAAACCAAATTCCATAAGTCCTAAAGTCATATATTTATGACGAAGAGAATTGGTGTAAATAATCATTACTACTGGGTACTGCTTTAGTAAACGTGAAATTGGATTTAACCAAAACGATATGTAAGCAATATATTTAGCCAAATTGCCACACCATTTGCTAAGGTAACGTGTGAATGTCTAATGTGAGTTGCACACTGCTTTTGTGATTTCTTCGAAAAACTACATGATTTAATTAATTTATGAAATGTTATAAATTGGTTAAATTAATTAATATTTTGAAATGTTAATTATAATTAATTTATGTGAATGTTATTAGTAATTATTTAAAATTTAAATGCATGTATAAGAGCTTATATTTGCAAATATCAATATTCGATATCGATACACCTTTTAAATTGGGTTTAAAATAAATAATTGCATAGAGGTTTTATTTTGTTGAAAACATGTGTACTATGGATGCATTCTAGGACCAGCCAGCACATGTAGAAAATGAAGGAAATGTTGATTGAATTAAATAAGGAAGTTAAATAAGAAGAATGGAAAAAGATTCTTTTATCCCATTAAAAACAAATCTCCTCAATTTACTTTCCTTTTACATTAAATCCTTCCTCCTCCTCTCCAAAAAAGGGCTGCCATCATCTTCATTTAAACAAAATAAAACCAATAACAATTTAATGTTAAACATCAAATTATAAAAAAAAATTAAGGTGATTCATCTAGCTCTTGCAAGGATTGGGTGTGGATCTTAACGATCTGAAGAGAAAGTACAAATTAAGGAGTGAATTTTGGCTAGATTTAAGAGCTATCTTCTATTTTAAATGTTATATTAAATATAATGTGATTATCACAGTTCGTATGTTTATGCTATTGCCTTATTTGTTTTGAAATTGTTTATGTAATTTGAATCTTTTGTTGAATGAATTGATTTGACTTTTAATTTGATAAATCAAAACAGAAATGTGTGAATAATTAAAACAATGTTTTAATTATAGATCTATGTTTTAAACTCCCAAACCAAAGTGCAATTTTTTAGATCTGAAAGTTTGTATACATATAATTTGCATTTGTGTTGTAACAGAAATATTGTAACACATGTTGTCGCTTCATCTTGAATAGAAAACAATCATGAAATTTGAATACTTTGTTGAATAAATTGTTTTGTTCTTAATCTAATAAATTATATTAGAAATTTACATATAATTAAAACAATTTTTCGATGATAAATCTAATCTTTAATTTTGATTACAATATATTCTAAATTTGTTACTTAATTTATTATCTCAAATTTCCTTATTTAAGAATCTTAAAGGGTTGTTACTATATTGTTTAAGTTGTCGTGTTCCACTTTTGTTTTTTTAAAACTAAATTTCATTTGGGTTAAAACTTTTAATTTATACGTATATATGTATTTTTCACTTCAATTGTAGATAAGTTTACAAATGCATCAGAAAATTTTAATGTAGTATGGAAGATGTATGTGTGTGTGTATATTTGTGCGTGTGTTTGTGTGTGTGGTGTACATATAAACATATAATATTTGTAATTCAAATTGCCAAAGCACGCTTTAATTTTTATTATTATTATAAAGTAATTTAAAAGTGAGGTATGAAAGAACTAGTAGATCGTGTATGGCTAATAGAATGAGTATATATATATACACAGTAATTTATACTATGAAATAATAAAGCAGTAAGTAAATGTACACACCGAGATTTATACTGGTTCGGAGCACCTTTCCTACGTCCAGTCCCTAAGCACCTCTTAGGTTTTTCCTTAGTAAATCTCTTGCTTGACCCGAAGGAATAGGTTTACAACTTGACCAACAATCTGAGCACCTCTCAGATTTATTTCTTCCATTAAACAATACAATTCTAGCTTGACAACCTTGTGTTCGTCTAACACTGATTTTGACTTGATAGTACAATGGTTCCAATAACCTCCTTGATGATTTATAGTGAGTGCACATTGATTATTGGAACAATAGTGATTGCAATAATAAAGTTAAAAGCACAAATGGTTAGAATAGCACAAAAGAGTAGAGTATATAGAAATCAGAGTAGAAGGTTAAGTTCTAAATATGAGTTGTTGTTCTATTTTACAAATATTGAAGAGAGGCAATCAAGAGTTGTCAATCTTCAAGAAATCCTTTCAGAATTGAAAAAACTGTTCAAAAAAGTTGCAACTCCTGAAGATGACTTTTCAGAAAATATGGCCATTACAGCATCTCAGCCTACTGAGTGAATACATTAGTCTATTGAGTATGAACATTTAAATTTTCATGGAAAATATTTGAAATATTAAAAAAAATATTTGACACAATTTCAGTCGACTGAAATTGGGCTATGTCGACTAAGCTCAGTCAATTGGAACTGATTTCAATCGACTGAACAATGCAAGTTCAAGTTATATAAACATTTTGTCATTTTCAAATTCAATTCTCTAAGCTATGTTGATATCTATGTTTATGTGTGTATATGAACTATCAAGGAGATTTTACAACTCAATCTAAGACTATATACATACTATTGATATTGAAGCTCCATAGTATTGACTTCTTTGCCTTGTAGACGATTCTTCTTCCTTGCCTTTTGTCTTCTTAAATGATTGCCTATCATCGTGATATAATATATATGTGCAGTATATAGTTGTCATCATTAAAATGGAGAACTAATGTTCTAACAATCTCCCCTCTTTTGATGATGACAACTATCAAAGTTTCAATTAAAAATATTGATTTTGCTCCCCCTAAATTCATGCTCCCCCTATCTATATGATTCTCCCCCTTTGTCATCAACAAAAAGTAAAACACAATGAATATGCATACACACAATCATTCACATACATAACATCACATAGAAGTTTTCACATACATAAAGTCACATAACATCACTAGTTAAACCACATACCAACATAACATAAAACGACACAAAATCAAATGATAGTTTTTGATAACACCACTAAAACACCAAAAGAAATAGGATAGACTTACCAAATATATAAAGAAAGATTTAAAACATCCTAAGATTCAGGCTCTAATATGATGAGCTTGAGAATGAAGAAACTTTATTCCAAATTTTGTTTAACAAATTCCCAAATGTCTTTTGACGCTTCATCATTTTTCTTTGAAAAGAATTTCTTGGTTGTGGAGAATAGCTATTGTAGCATTGATGGTTCTGGAGGGTTGAATAATGAAACTTCAGTATCAACATCCGAAGACCAATTAAATTCTTCAACAATTCCATGACTTGGTTGACCATGCATTTGATCTTGATAGGTTTGAGCTTAAGATAGTTGGAAAGATGATTGATCCAAGATATTTTTTACCAAATTTTATAAATAAAGATTATATCAGGGCAGGGGTTCCATTTGAGAAGGTAATTTCATAAGAAAAATAGAATTTTGGTCCATAACCTTTGGTGAGATGTAATCTTTTAAAATGTCCACATTAATTCCAAAATGAATAAATATCTTCATGAGATAGGAGCCAAAAAACATTGTTTTCTGGGAACAGGAACTAAACATTTTATTTCATCATGAATAATCTTTACCCAATTAAGTTGTTGTTAGAATAAATGGCATAAAGAGCTTTGTAGTTGTTGTCGTATATTTTTTCATAGCTCCGGTGCGAGGAAAAACAGTATGGAGAAGCATTTTATTAATGATTCGAGCTTGAGGTCGTAAATCCACCGAAGTATTTTCCGTGTTTTCAATACGGAATTTGTAGCTAGTTGAATCATAGGCGAAATCATGATGGAAGACATTATCTAAAGTAGATCCATGGTCATTACACTCTTTAATAGCTCCTAAATCTTGACATTTAGCACTATATCAGCTCCTAATACTCTACTCCATTGAATTCCCTTACCGGTTTCATTTGGAGGTTTATAGAAGTCCCCATAAAGGTTAGCATTGAATAATTCACTAAGAATGGATAAATTATCAACTTATTTTGTTTTTCATCAATCAAGGAAACAAATCCATATTTTCTTGCTAAATCTTCTATGCTAAAAGCAGCGAAATCTTCCATCTTGTAGAATGTTTCTTGGAAAATTCGTTTGTCATTCAATTCATTGAAGATTAGGAGATTATGGCACTACCATTAAGCCATTCTAAGATTTGAGCATCAGAAGCAAACTCGGGATGAGTCGGAGTGGAGGAAGAACCGAAGAAGAAGCCGGATCTTTGTCTTTGGTTGGTTTAGAGCAAGTAGCTGGGAGTTTCTTTCTTGGATCCATTAAAATGAAGGTTGGAGTTTTAGGGTTTGTGAAGAGAAAATGTGATTTGGTGAAAAGGCACGTTGAAAAAATAGTTATCTTTACAGTTTTAGCAATTTTCAATCAATTGAGATAGAAATTCAGTCGACTAAAAACTTGTATTTTAGAAGCAAAGAGCTAGTAGACATTTTCGAACAGGTTCAGTTGACTGAGAAGATCCCCAATCGACTGAAACCATGCCTTTTAGACGCAGAGAGTATCCATAAATTTGATACAGGTTCAGTCGATTAGTAACCTGGTTCTGTCACATACCGAAATTTTCGACTTTCGAAAATTCAACATCGATACTCACTTTATCGACTGCCGAGAAATCGAACGCCGGAAACTCCAATAGTGAGGGTTTTAGAAAGAAGAAGAAGGCAGAAGAAGAGGAGAACAGAAGAAGAAAGAAGAACAACAGAACATCATCAGAACAGAAAACAATAACAGAATCTCACATATCGCAGCGGAACAATATATAATAGATAAATGAATAATCTTTAAAACAAAGAACTATATCATTTTATACATACATCAATCATCAGAGTCAATATACAACAATGGATAGTTATATAACTTGTCCTCATACAGAATACACAAAAATAATGGTGCATATGCACCAACGATCGGAGCTTTTCCGATCAATCCCAACCACCTTGCCACATCATCGGCAACACACATGACTATCCCGACCATCCATCATCGTCAATTTCCTCAGAAATCAAAATCGAGCATATCAACAAGACCTATAACAGCATAGATCAACCCAAAACGTTCCGCCTCGCCAATCCCTGTCACCGGTGACTTCGCCACTCCACCAAGATCTCCGCCATGGTCCCCTGCTTCTTTCCCCTGAACGCGATTCCACTCGATGCCACGATGCTGGCGAATTCCAGCTCCAAACTTCGACGAGTCAAACCGGGTTTTAAACCCTAAATCTACATCGTCCCAGTGCCTCAATCATTTATAAATTCAGTTTATATTTTTCTATCAATCCATGATGCTCGAACCAACTTCTGACCCAAGCACGACCAACTCCATCTCGTCGTTCGACGGTATTTGACAAAAATATGAATTTTATTCAACTCGAGATAACACAGTAATTCCAACCTTTAAAATCTTCAAATCACTATGAAAATTCATAGTTTCTTTACATGAATTCATTCATGGAATCCAAAGATAAAATTTTAATTATTGATTTTTTTGTTTGTTTTGACTCATACCAGCACATCTCTGTATTTTCTTAATCTTGGGTTCATTACTGAAATTAACATTCTTAAACTATCATTAGAATTGATATTATGTTATCATAACCATATTTCATTCATGGATCGAAGTCCAATTCTGATTGAATGAATTTTTCTTTTAGGTGATTCAAGCCTATGGAAGTAACAGGGACAGGTTGTATATATCATACAGATGTATACACAATTAAACAGAGCAATTCAAAGCATTTATTCAGATAAACCCAATTATGCAAACATCACATAATAGATTCAAGAACTACAGCATGTAGCAGATTCATCAAACAGTGGTTTAAACTTGTAAATTTTGTTACTTTAGGATATAGGATGTTTACAGAGGTTTAAAAACTGAGGTACTCTGATTTTGAACTGTTGTTTTTCAACATTTCCATAAAACTTACTTTAAATTTACTCAAATAAAATTTAAAACTCCAAAACAAAGCTAAACAAACAAAGTTTGTTCAGATCATAAAGTCAAATAAGGTTCCAATGAAGAGGAATTGGAACTTCAACAGGTTTTAAGCAACCTGGGACTGAACAGAGGTAGATATGCATGTAGATTGAACATGCACATCTCTCTCAACATATAGACATATACAGATTCCCAAAATTCGTAATCAATACTTCATAGAAAATTTTTCTCGCTGAAAATGTTTAAGAAGAATGTTACTCACCTGAACTTAGATTGAACAGAGCCTTCTTGTTTTGTTAATGATGATTGTTTTGAACTAGTGGCTGTTGGTTGTTTTCTAGTTGTAGCTTTTCTTTTCTTTCTCTATATTGATGATGATTGTTTTCATTCTTTTCTCAGTTTTGTAATGGACGAATTAAGAGAAGGCTGATATAGAGGAGAGAGTGTACAGGCTATATCATATTTGTACAACATGGTTTGCCTTACAAGCATTAAATGACTTTGCCTATATTGTACACTTACATACCTATTTAAATATATTTTTTGTTTACTTTGTTTCCTTTACTTTCGGCTGAGAGATGATATAGGTATGTTGCATTAAATGAAATGGTCCTTTTATCTTTGTTTATGCTTGCTTATACTTGTATTTGTTTGTAAATAGGTAGTTATATTTTTTTTTTCTTTGTAGTTCTTTTGCCATACTTACTTCGGCTGGAGATATTTTTGTTTAGTGTCTTCATTCATTTATACTTTGATTTATTTTTATTTTACACAAACCTGGTTTGCTTTGAACTAATGTACTGACTTTACATTCTAATTTACCTTATATACATATCTATTTCTTATCTTATATTTCTAGCTTAAATTATCTATTATTAATATTCTTACTTAAATACCAATTATATTGTATTTCTCTATATATTTATTTTAAAATTCGTTTACTTGAAATTTAAATTCAAATCAATATATACTTATATATAAAATTTCAAATTTACTCATATATCATATATACATATATATTCAATATTTTAATCTCAAATGATTTATACAGAATATACTTGGATATCGGGGAAACTCGCTCTCAATTTATCAATTAAATTTTACAATTTTTTTATCTAAACTTTATTTAATTATTCAATTTAATTTAAAAATTCATTTAATTATTAATTTAAATAAATTTAAATTTCAGGGTCGTGACAAACTCCCCCCCTTAAAAGAATTTCGTCCTCGAAATTCGCAGGCACGAAAGCAATCGCAGAGATAGATAGATAGATTCGATCTCCTATAACTCCTCTAACACAAGATACGGATTCCGAATTCAAGTCGGAATATCTCATAATACATACCAATTGTCCCTCTTCGGACTTTGGTTTTCAAAAGAAGTTTCAATAGAATTTCAGAATTTCGGTTTCAAACGAAATCGTTTTATTGATTTAATTAAATTTTAGCCTTCATATTCTTTTAATCAATTTACCTCAAATTAAAATTTCCAATTTCAAATTCATTAAGGTTTAATTCAAAAATTTGATAAGAAACTGATTAAGATACGAGGTAAGAATTTCTACAATGATTCGTAGAGCCATCATCACATCGAAACTTCTTCTTGTAGCTGATACGAAGGAATCAAAAGAATTTGGAAACGAATCAAAGAATATTGATGGAGAAAAATTGCTTCCACTGTTGCAGGGTATTGACCATTTATAGTCATACTTCCCTGTCCCCTATCTCGTCCTCTTCTTGCACTCATACTTACTATCAGTGGATAGCAAGAGAATTTACTGAGGCGTTCAGACTGATATCATAGGGATACACTCATTCTAGAGTTTACTTCACTCTATTTCTAATGAGCTACTTAATGTGTTACACTCCTGAGCTAAAATTCAACCTTAGCTCTGATACCACTTGTCAAGACCCAAAAGTCGACCTTCGAAAATCGGCACCCGTACTTCCCTTGTACTCAAAATGCCGTAGATTCAAATGCCGAATCTGGTTCTCGGGAGCTTATAACACAGTTAAGTAAATAACACAGCGGAATAAATGAATAATACATTGATATACAATATCTGATACAACAGAGTGATACAATGAATATCAATATACATCAGAGATATGATACAAAAATAGCAGCGGAAAAGAAAACGATAACATCAACAGCGGAATAGAATGTCTCCAATAGAATGCTCCAAGATAAGCAACGTCAGTCCATGAACTCCAAGAACTGAACTAGCTCCAGATAATCTACTAAACCTGAATATCTGAAAAACCCAACTCTAGACTGCCCGTGTGGAAAGTAGTGGGCACCCAGAGTTTAGGAAAGGAACAATAAACTCCGGATCAGTCATGGGACTGGTGTGAGCAACAAAAACAGTTTATCTTTAAAAACAAGTAGCAGAGAATTTAAAGTCAATTTGCAATGCTTTTGGAAAATGAAACTACCATAAGACCTCCCACCACACACACAATGCAAACGCAGACTTGGAGGAGATTTCTTCTTATGTTAGTCAAAGATGCTTACTACGCAAAATCAAATCATTTTTGATATTATTATTAGTGCATAGTGGAAAACATTTCGAAAGTAGAATATAAATCTTAGCCAGCATAGGTACCATTATATTATGCCTGCTATAGCTGCCTCCTGAGGAGACAGGTTATACAATTGAAATCGTAAAGGCTCATATTGTTTCTTTGGATTTCCAACAAATGGTCAGGCTAAGGAACTTCCTATCCACGATGGGTACGTCCCTTGAATAGACGACCCGAGAAATAACCTAACATTACGGTTAGATCTCTGCCAACACAAGGCCGGGTTACCTCTGCAAAAATAGGTAACTACTGACACGCGTATGCCATCCCCCGATCGTCACCGATCTTCTCGAGGATCCCCGATTCGCAACAAACCACATAGAAAATAATAATGCAGTAACCACAGAGGTTAAGTATCTGGGCTCCATACCATGATACCACCTTTATCCAGAAGGAATGACATACACTAAGGGGCTCTACTCCCTAGAACCTTGCTGCATCCTTCCTGTTTCGACCATTTCCGGGGTGTGAGGCTCGACGAAGTCTCGTCCACAAAGCTACGCTTTCTCAAAAAGCCCTGCTTCGGGTCAAACAAAATGATCAACCTATGATCACAAAGATATAAGATCAAACAAATGATCATATCGCAAATGATCAAACACTGATCATTTCACAGCAACACTCAGTATGCCACGTTACCAAATTGGGATATATCGCTGATAAATTTCAACTACATAACCTCTGAGCTCGTACGTCTCAGAGAAGGGTGTTAAGCTAAGAGAATAAATTCTCCGCCACCAATAGAAATGTATTTGAAAGAAATCAGCTTTATATCTCAAAGTGTAACGTCAGACACACAATCCATACAAGTCTGTTCCGGGATCGAACAGAACCGAAGGCACTTCTCACGAAGCCCTTGCACATCCGGATAGTTTTCAATCACGTCAGGACTTCCCGTCACTAAGGGTGATAAAACCTCTAAACCGAGGATCAGTCGGTGTAGAGTAACTCGACGGTAATCCTTTCGTTTTCAAAAATATCCGGTCTTCAACACCGGTCTTCAAATGCGATTCATAACGACGTATCACATATTCGGAATGGGTTATACGACCCCATGGTCCTTTCCCGGTTAACCCGAATAGTGAGCGTTTTTTTCAAAAATAAGTGTGGCATTTAAATTCATCCAATTCACAACAAATACCTATCTAAAGGTAATTATTGATAGTCGGTTATTTAACTATCAATAAAGATGCGCAACATCATCAGATTCCAAATAATTTTCCCAATTATTTCATCTTCAAAAATATCTTTTACTAGATATAAAATTCCCACACTTAACCGTTTGAAAACAAATTTCAAATATTCAATTTCCACATTTCATTTTATCTTTGAAGATAAAATCTCAAAAACAGTTCATTTCATATTGGAAAAACAATTCCATACTTATTTAATAATAAGTATTTCACAATCATTTATTTTCAACACTTGGAAAATATTCGATATACTCAAATCAAATTAAGTATACATTCATTCTTTAAGGAAATCATTTATTCTATAACACATCAATTTGAGTCAAAACGAATGTTACGTAAAACATCGTTACGACGACTCAAAAATCACTAGTATAGGGATTCGAAATTTAAAATAGATATGTAAATCCCAATACTAGATAAAAACATTTCCTTTCGGAAATCATTTACCATAACAACAGTGTTATAGTCCACCATTTCCTTATTTCTCGAAAACGTCTATTTCAACAATAAATGTTGAAATCTATGATTTCGATTCATAATACATTTTAAAACATCTTTAAAATGTTTAACTTCATTTTTAATATCACTTCTTCAAAAACGTATCCATTTTACTTAAAATTATATTCACTGTCCAAAATCGTGAATATAATTCACTTAACCCAATTTCAATCTTTTCTACACATTTTTATTTCAATAAAAATTCGCTATCCAAAACCGCGAATATATCTTCTTTAACATTTTAGTTTATCAAATCCAATTGATTTTGAATTTATAAAACAACGTTTATAAATTCTATTTTATAATAACTTCAACTTATAATTTCTTTTCATTAACTTCTATACTTTACTTATCACGATAAGTGATTTCGGATTTATAACCAACTTTTATAAATTCCAATTCCATTTATAAAAAACTTCAATACCAAATCAATTTCAATATTGATTTCTAAATTTATTTTCAACTTTAAATAAAATTTCCATACTGATTTCTCAAAAATTCATTTCCAAATATTAAATCAATTACAGATTGATTTCTAATTTTATTTATCTCTACTAGAATAAATTCCTTATTTTCCTTCAAATCATTCAATATCCTGTTTTCAAATGGATTCTTCAAATTGAAATCATTTTACATTGATTTCCCAAATCGTTTCAATTTACCAATTAAATTTCTAATTGGATTTCCAACTTATCTCCTTTTAAATAAATTCCTTTTTAAGAAAATAAATTTCAATTGTCTTCTTTCAATCTATTTAGAAATCCCATTTTAAATTAATTTCCTCAATTTAAAATCACTATTATACAAAATTCATTTATTTAACACTTTCACTTTATTCTGGAAATAAATTCGATAAGATTATAAAAATTTACTTTTTATACTTTAAAATTTTCTTTCTTTAAAATTTCTTCAATTTCAAAAATTGATTCACTTAGAAATTTTCTACTTGAATTTCAAAAATTCAATTTCGTTTATCTTTGGAATCCAATGATGTCAAAACATCCATTCAGCTAAATTTTAGCTTTCAAACAATTTCCAGACATCAATATGATTAATAACATCAATATAATCATTCACAGATTCATATCACAGTATAAATAATTTCAATCAATGTGAGGGGTCCAGTTGGATCCCTCCAACCTGTTTCCCTGCATCCAAAGATGTTAGCACAATACCAATTCCGCTCTAGTACAGAATTATCGCGGTATATGGGTTTTTTATAAATCCGCTTACTAACGGCGCAATAGGGTCTCATCCGCTATACGAGGCGGGAAATCAACAATCCAGTATATACATATAATTAAATAAATTTAAATTTCAGGGTCGTGACAAACTCCCCCCTTAAAAGAATTTCGTCCTCGAAATTCGCAGGCACGAAAGCAATCGCAGAGATAGATAGATAGATTCGATCTCCTATAACTCCTCTAACACAAGATACGGATTCCGAATTCAAGTCGGAATATCTCATAATACATACCAATTGTCCCTCTTCGGACTTTGGTTTTCAAAAGAAGTTTCAATAGAATTTCAGAATTTCGGTTTCAACCGAAATCGTTTTATTGATTTAATTAAATTTTAGCCTTCATATTCTTTTAATCAATTTACCTCAAATTAAAATTTCCAATTTCAAATTCATTAAGGTTTAATTCAAAAATTTGATAAGAAACTGATTAAGATACGAGGTAAGAATTTCTACAATGATTCGTAGAGCCATCATCACATCGAAACTTCTTCTTGTAGCTGATACGAAGGAATCAAAAGAATTTGGAAACGAATCAAAGAATATTGATGGAGAAAAATTGCTTCCACTGTTGCAGGGTATTGACCATTTATAGTCGTACTTCCCTGTCCCCTATCCCGTCCTCTTCTTGCACTCATACTTACTATCAGTGGATAGCAAGAGAATTTACTGAGGCGTTCAGACTGATATCTTAGGGATACACTCATTCTAGAGTTTACTTCACTCTATTTCTAATGAGCCACTTAATGTGTTACACTCCTGAGCTAAAATTCAACCTTAGCTCTGATACCACTTTGTCACATACCGAAATTTTCGACTTTCGAAAATTCAACATCGATACTCACTTTATCGACTGCCGAGAAATCGAACGCCGGAAACTCCAATAGTGAGGGTGTTAGAAAGAAGAAGAAGGCAGAAGAAGAGGAGAACAGAAGAAGAAAGAAGAACAACAGAACATCATCAGAACAGAAAACAATAACAGAATCTCACATATCGCAGCGGAACAATATATAATAGATAAATGAATAATCTTTAAAACAAAGAACTATATCATTTTATATATACATCAATCATCAGAGTCAATATACAACAATGGACAGTTATATAACTTGTCCTCATACAGAATACACAAAAATAATGGTGCATATGCACCAACGATCGGAGCTTCTCCGATCAATCCCAACCACCTTGCCACATCATCGGCAACACACATGACTATCCCGACCATCCATCATCGTCAATTTCCTCAGAAATCAAAATCGAGCATATCAACAAGACCTATAACAGCATAGATCAACCCAAAACGTTCCGCCTCGCCAATCCCTGTCACCGGTGACTTCGCCACTCCACCAAGATCTCCGCCATGGTCCCCTGCTTCTTTCCCCTGAACGTGATTCCACTCGATGCCACGATGCTGGCGAATTCCAGCTCCAAACTTCGACGAGTCAAACCGGGTTTTAAACCCTAAATCTACATCGTCCCAGTGCCTCAATCATTTATAAATTCAGTTTATATTTTTCTGTCAATCCATGATGCTCGAACCAACTTCTGACCCAAGCACGACCAACTCCATCTCGTCGTTCGACGGTATTTGACAAAAATATGAATTTTATTCAACTCGAGATAACACAGTAATTCCAACCTTTAAAATCTTCAAATCACTATGAAAATTCATAGTTTCTTTACATGAATTCATTCATGGAATCCAAAGATAAAATTTTAATTATTGATTTTTTTGTTTGTTTTGACTCATACCAGCACATCTCTGTATTTTCTTAATCTTGGGTTCATTACTGAAATTAACATTCTTAAACTATCATTAGAATTGATATTATGTTATCATAACCATATTTCATTCATGGATCGAAGTCCAATTCTGATTGAATGAATTTTTCTTTTAGGTGATTCAAGCCTATGGAAGTAACAGGGACAGGTTGTATATATCATACAGATGTATACACAATTAAACAGAGCAATTCAAAGCATTTATTCAGATAAACCCAATTATGCAAACATCACATAATAGATTCAAGAACTACAGCATGTAGCAGATTCATCAAACAGTGGTTTAAACTTGTAAATTTTGTTACTTTAGGATATAGGATGTTTACAGAGGTTTAAAAACTGAGGTACTCTGATTTTGAACTGTTGTTTTTCAACATTTCCATAAAACTTACTTTAAATTTACTCAAATAAAATTTAAAACTCCAAAACAAAGCTAAACAAACAAAGTTTGTTCAGATCATAAAGTCAAATAAGGTTCCAATGAAGAGGAATTGGAACTTCAACAGGTTTTAAGCAACCTGGAACTGAACAGAGGTAGATATGCATGTAGATTGAACATGCACATCTCTCTCAACATATAGACATATACAGATTCCCAAAATTCGTAATCAATACTTCATAGAAAATTTTTCTCGCTGAAAATGTTTAAGAAGAATGTTACTCACCTGAACTTAGATTGAACAGAGCCTTCTTGTTTTGTTGATGATGATTGTTTTGAACTAGTGGCTGTTGGTTGTTTTCTAGTTGTAGCTTTTCTTTTCTTTCTCTATATTGATGATGATTGTTTTCATTCTTTTCTCAGTTTTGTAATGGACGAATTAAGAGATGGCTGATATAGAGGAGAGAGTGTACAGGCTATATCATATTTGTACAACATGGTTTGCCTTACGAGCATTAAATGACTTTGCCTATATTGTACACTTACATACCTATTTAAATATATTTTTTGTTTACTTTGTTTCCTTTACTTTCGGCTGAGAGATGATATAGGTATGTTGCATTAAATGAAATGGTCCTTTTATCTTTGTTTATGCTTGCTTATACTTGTATTTGTTTGTAAATAGGTAGTTATATTTTTTTTTCTTTGTAGTTCTTTTGCCATACTTACTTCGGCTGGAGATATTTTTGTTTAGTGTCTTCATTCATTTATACTTTGATTTATTTTTATTTTACACAAAACTGGTTTGCTTTGAACTAATGTACTGACTTTACATTCTAATTTACCTTATATACATATCTATTTCTTATCTTATATTTCTAGCTTAAATTATCTATTATTAATATTCTTACTTAAATACCAATTATATTGTATTTCTCTATATATTTATTTTAAAATTCGTTTACTTGAAATTTAAATTCAAATCAATATATACTTATATATAAAATTTCAAATTTACTCATATATCATATATACATATATATTCAATATTTTAATCTCAAATGATTTATACAGAATATACTTGGATATCGGGGAAACTCGCTCTCAATTTATCAATTAAATTTTACAAATTTTTTATCTAAAATTTATTTAATTATTCAATTTAATTTAAAAATTCATTTAATTATTAATTTAAATAAATTTAAATTTCAGGGTCGTGACAGGTTCAGTCGACTGAACCTGTGTAAATTTGCTTTCTGGTGCCTTTTAAAGATATTTGTCAGAGGTATTTTGAAAACAAACTTAAATTAATATTACATATGATATAAACTGTTTACATCCAATTTTCAGTATACATAGCTTGTTTTTATTTATTATATATATATATATTTTTTAAAATACTGTAACAGTTTATTAATTATCTTCTGAATCATCAAACTTATTATCAGGAAAAAAATCCCAAGAATTTGGTTCCACCTTGGTATCTTCAATTAATGGCCGAAGGGGAGACTGTTTGTTATACTGAACTGGAGTTTTGTTCCAATTTGACGTGGATGGTCCGGTTTCCTAGGAATTTCTTGGTGGAGTGTTGTCGATAATAATCACAGACTCGGTAATATGCGAACTACGTTGATGTATGCTCTTCTTGGTCGGGGAATGACCGCAGATAGCAAGTATACATCTTTCCAAAAAATTCCAATGTGCACCTTGACGTTTTTGTTTGTAGTACATTTCCCTTTGTACATAAATTATCTCTTTTTGATAGCGATGTATTTCATCTATTTTAGTATGAGTGTCTAGTTCCAAAACTCTTCTTATCTTCTTTCCCTTGGGTGAGAATCCAGTGTGGTTGGTCTGAGAAGGAACAATTTGGATAGATGGTGATTTTGTGGAATGAGGAGTTGAACGTTTGGAGATGGATATTCACTATAAGAAGAAGGAGAGCTAAAATCGAGAGACGAAAGAGAGGAATCATAATTGTCCGACATTATTCAAATGATAGCATAAAGATTTTAACTTTTGTATGTTTTTTCTTTTGTAGAGTCTCTTTATATATATTTTGGTTTTTTTACTATTAATAAGTATTGTAATTTCAGGGCTAATGTCTTCCTTTAGTTAAATTAATTAATTAATTGTGTTCCTTACAAAATATTAGTTATTATAATTTAATTGACGATCAATGGTTTTAATTTGCTAATTTCTGATGTTGATTTAATGTAATATTATGTGAAATATACATTACATATCTAAATCTTTGACCGAGCATATTCCAAGATTACAACGAAGGTTTAAAAATGTAGTTTTACAAAGAGGTTTGGTAAATATATCGGCTATTTGTTTATCTGAAGTAACAAATTCTAATGATATTTTCTCTTTTTCCACATTATCACGCAAGAAATGATGTCTGATGTCAATGTGTTTAGTTCTTGAGTGATTAATGGGTTTTTTGATAAATTAATTGCACTAGTGTTATCACAAAAAATATAAGATTTTTTAGGTATACTCCAAAATCTTGTAAAGTTTGTTGCATATATAAAACCTGAGTGCAAGCTAGTGCTACAGATATATATTCTGCTTCACATGTAGACAATGAAACACAATTTTGTTTCTTACTAAACCATGATACCAAAGATTGACTAATAAACGACAAGTTCGACTTGTACTTTTTTGATCTGATCTACAACCATCGAAATTGGCATCACTATATGATACGAGTTCGAATGGATAATCTTTTGGATAAAAAAGTCTGTAATCTTATGTATTTGTTAAGTGTCACAAAATTCTTTTAACTGCTTGTAAGTGTGTTTCTTTGGGATTAGCTTGAAAACAAGCACACACGCAAACACTCATTAAAATGTCGGCTCTGCTGGCTGTTAAATATAATGACGATCCTATCATACTTCTACCTAATTTTTGTTTGACATCTTTTTCCATTTTCGTCTTTGTCTAAGCGAATACTAGTACTCATAGGAATAGCTTTACTACTTGCATTATTTATTCCAAAATGTTTAATTAAATTTTTACAATATTTTTCTTGATAGATAAAAATTCCATCTTTTAATTTTTTAATTTGTAATCCTAAAAAGTAATTTAATTCTCCTCTATGTGACATTTTAAATTCATTTTTCATAACTTTAGAAATTCATCACATAAGTTTTTATTAGTTGATCCAAAGATAATATCATCTACATATATTTGAACTACTAAAATATCATTTTTATTTGTTTTTATAAACAGAGTAGTATCAACTTTGCCAATTTCAAAACCAGATTCTGAAAGATATGGTTTTAATCTATCATACCAAGCACGAGGAGCTTGTTTAAGACAATAAAGTGCTTCTTAATTTAAATACGTGATTTGGAAATTGTAAATGTACAAACAATGGTGGTTGTTCAACATAGACATTTTCTTTAATGTATCCGTTTAAAAATGCGCTTTTAACATCCATTTGATATAATATGAAGTTGTGATGACATGCAAATGCTAAGAGAATTCTTATAGCTTCAAGATGTGCTACAGGAGCGAAGGTCTCTTCATAATCAATTCCTTCCTTCTAAGAATATCCTTGAGCTATAATCTTGCTTTATTTCGAACCATATGACCATTTTCATCCATTTTATTTTTGAAAATCCATTTAGTACCAATAACAGATTGATCATTGGGTCTTGGTACAGGTTCCCATACATTATTATGTTCAAATTGATTTAGTTCTTCCTACATTGCGATAATCCAATAATCATCTGTAGATTCTTCTTTAACATTCTTTGGTTCAATATTTGAAATAAAAGCTATATGTCCCATTTGATTTAACTAATTGTGCGTTGAAACTTTAATATTAATGTCTCCTGTAATATTATCTATTAGATGATATTTTAATATTTTAGGAGGTGATTTTCATTGAGTGTTATCAGGATTAATTGATTCGACTTGATCACTTTGAATATTTAATTGATTTAGATTTTCATCATCTTCTTTAATAGTGTTAAACTTTTCATCAAACGATACATGTTATGTTTCTTCTATTTCATTAGATTTTTTATTAAAAATCCTATATGCTTTACTTTGAACTGAGTATCCTATGAATATTCCTTCGTCGACTTTTGGATCAAACTTTCCTAAAAGACTAGTGTTTAAAATAAAACATTTAGATCCGAATATTTTAAAATAAGATACTTTGGGTTTTCTTTCAAAAAAGAGTTCGTGAGGAGTATTTTTTGTTAAAGGTCTTAGGGAGACATGATTTAGAACATAGCATGTAGTAACTACAACTTCTGCCCAAATTTTTTTTGGTAGATTACTACTACAAAGAATAGTTCTTGCACATTCTTGGAGTGTTCTGTTTTCCTTTTTAGAACACCATTTTATTGCGATGTTCTAGGAAATGAAATATTATGACGTATCCCCTTTTTATTATAAAATTTTTGAAATGATCATTTTCAAATTCTCCACCATGATCATTTCTAATTGTTTTGATTTTTAAATCTTTTAGATTTTGAATACGTTTTGAAATTTTTTTGAATGTTTCAAAAGTGTCACTTTTGTGTTTTAAAAAGAAGGTCCACGTATATCGAGAAAAATCAACAACTATAACCAAAACGTATTTATTATGATTAATTAATCTAATTTGCATTGGTCCAAAAAGATCTAAATGTAAAAGTTCTAAAGGTTGTTTTGTGGAAATCTCTCACTTAGAAATAAAAGTGGATATTTTAAGCTTTCCTTTTTGACAAGCATCGCATAGATTATTGACTTTAAAATTTCTTTTAGGTAAACCACATACTAAATTATTTTTTGCTAATTTATGAATATTTTTAAAATTAACATGAAAAAAAATGTTTATGCCAAATCAATAGATCAGAATATCTGCTATTAAGCAAACATCTTTATTATGCCTTATTTTCATATTTAAAATATAAATATTGTGTTTACTTATTCCTTCAAAGATTAGGTTTTTATTTTTATCGAAGATATTGCATTTTCCTATTTCAAATGTTATAATAAATCCTTTATCACATAATAACTAATACTAAGAAGATTATGTTTTAATTTTTTAACTAGATAAACATTTGAAATAAGGGGAGAGTTAGATATACTGACAGAAGCAACATATCCTTATCCTATAACATAGCCTTTGGAATTATCTCCAAAAGTGACAGTTCTGCCAACTTTGTAAGAGATATTCATTAACATATCAGCATTTTCGTTCATATGATTAGAGCATCCACTGTCTAGAATCCATTTCTCCTTTTTGTGTCAGGGTACCTACAAAGATAAAAGCAATTTAATGTTGAAAACACAGTTTTGGTGTTTTGATGATAACAACTACATGACAATACTGCTAATGTATTTATTAAGTGATTTCAGGTCAAGTCGTCATACGATGGACGGAAAATGTTAGTTAATGTTAATACGAGCTACGTTGAAGAAAAGTTGGTCAAAAAAAATAAGGCCGCAACAATATTCGAACCTATGCGCTCAAGAAGTAATGCATACATGCCAACCACTTTGCCAAAGAATACTTTGAGTTGGTACTGCTATCGTCTTTTGATGAGAAAGCAAGATGAAGCAAAGAATTGAAAATAAAAAGGCAATTGCTGGGATTCAAACCCATGCATCACCTAGAGATAGGCCACATACTTACCAACCATACTACCATTACATTTGTTTAATACTCGGTGCACAGTTGTATGTTATGGGAAAAAGGCGAAAATTTATATTCCAAAAATAAAGCGCAAATGGGACTCGAACCCAAGACGTCCAAGATGGAAAGCATGCGCACTACCACCATGCAAAAACTACTTTTAAAAAGACATTTGCTAATTGTTTATATATGACAATTGTGAAACGAATGGTTATAGTGCCTTATCCAAGCCTTTTCTTCATGTTGCAAATTTTTAATGGTTGAGTCTCTTACAAATTGAATTGCTGAAAGATTGCTCCACTTCAATGGCATCTTATCACTCTTATATAAACTTTACACCATCCCAAAATCAAAACACAATTCTATGCACTCAAAATCATTCTCGTATTGCTTTCTAAATTACTAAACTATATATTCATTAGAAAACCATCATTTTCAGAGATTATAGAAGTTGTACTCTAGCATGACTACTCAGTGTATTGAAGACACAATATGTAGTCAAATTAATTCTTTGTAAAAGAAAAGATTGAAGTCATGTTTGGTTGTTCAGGCGGAGTCTATAAACCTATTCCTCCGGGTGAAGTGAGGGTGTTGATAGTGAAATACCTAAGAGGTGCTTAGGGACTGGACGTAGGATGGGAGATCCGAACCAATATAAAATCGACTGTCTTATCTACATTTTATTTCCACTGCATTTACATTGTTTACAATTGTTGGCTATCTTTGATTATGTGCATAGCGACTAACAAGTGGTATCAGAGCCTGGTTTTCTACCGATCATAACAACATCCAAGAACAATGGCCAGAACAAGATCCGGTCGAGACACTATCAGCAATAAAAAGAGCAACACTATTGTTGAAGCATCTTCAAAGGACAATAAGGTACTTTATGATTCTTATGATCAATTATCTAGTAATTGTGATAAATTATGTGATAATTTTGGAAAAGTATCAAAAATTAATTTTATTATATTAGAAAAAAATGAAAGCTTGTGAAATCAAGATTGAAAAACTAGAAAGTGAAAATTCTGAATTGAAAAATAATGTTTTGATACTCAATGGTTTTTTAAATGAAAAGGATTTAGAAGTTGCTAACTTAAGTAATCAAAATGATATATTGCAAATTTCTTAAACGATTCAGTTACTCAAATTTCGTCTCTTATAAAAGAGAACCACACTTTAAAAGATCAAAATTTTGAATTGGTTAAAGAAATTGATACTTTAAAGAATAGCAATGAGTCTTTTAAAAAAGAAAAGTGTGACAATAAAATTAAATTTGATGAGCTTAATTAAAAAGTCGCAAAACTTAATAAAGGTCAAAACAATTTAAACATGATTTTATCTAGTTCCATACCTTTATTTTATAAAAGTGGTTTAGGATATAATAAAACTAATCGTAGAGATAGTACTAGATACGCTTTCATGTATAGTAAAAATGTTAATGCTAGTACTAGATTTTGAGTAAAGTCTAATTCCAATTTTTATAGAAATTCAAGTGTTTCTATAATCAATAATGTTTATAATATATCTAGAAGTATAAAATCTTTGACAGGAAATATTAATAAAAATTATCTAAGTATTTCGGTTCTTATTAATTGAAAAAATAGAGAAAAATATATTGATGATTATTTTGATGTAGTAGTTAATAATGAAAATTATATTTTTTAAAGGTTCCAATAAATCCACTTGGATTTTTGTTACCTTTGATCTAACCCTAGATCCTAACGTAGGAAGTGGGTACCAAAATATTAAAAAAAATTGGAGGTACCCAAGGAAGAGAAAAGGAAGAGACGGATTTCGAATAACAAATGTTCCGTACATACGATAGAGAACAAGCATTTATAGATAACGGAACTACAACAAATTCGGTATATATTGAACTCATTTTTTTATAAATAGTTTGGGGTAGGTTATTTTATTAGAGTATCAAAAAGGAATATTTTTGAAATAATTAATTAGACACTCTTTTTATAAAATACGTTGATTTCAAAGGTGCTAGAAATACAGTATGAAAAATTATTTCAAGAAATTAAAATTATTTTTGGAAGGCAATGGATATTTTAAAAAAGGTACAACTATGCTTCATATTGTTTTGAATCATTTTTTACCTAACAGTAACCAATATTATGTACATTTTGTTAAACTATTTTTTGAAAGTTGGCTAATTATTATAGATTTTCTACCTTTTTGTTGATGACAAAGGGTGAGAAAATTAGGCATGTTGATAGAGGGAGTTAATAATTTCAAGGAGAGAAAAAATTAAGGGAGTGTAATATAATATTATTTTAGAAGTCGTATAGTTGTCATCATCAAAAGGGGAGAATGCTGAAAATACAGTTTTAGTGTTTTGACGATAACAACTATATGGCAATACTATTAATGTTTTTATTAAGTGATTTCAGGTCAAGCCATCATACGATGGATGAAAAATGTTAATTAACGTCAATACGAGCTACATTGAAGGAATGTTGGTAGAAAAAACAAGGCCGCAACGATATTCGAACCTAGGTGCTCAATAAGTAATGCATAAATGCCAACCACTTTGCCAAAAAATACTTTGAATTGGTGCTGCTATTGTCTTTTAATAAGGAAGCAAGATGAAGCAAAGAATTGAAAATGAAAAGGCAAGTGCTGGGATTCAAACCCATGTGTCACCTAGAGATAGGCCACCTACTTACCAACCATACAACCATTACATTTGTTTAATGCTTAGTGCAGAGCTGTATATAGTGGGAAAAAGGCAGAATTTATATTCCATAAATGAAGCGCAGATGGGACTCGAACCCAAGACGTCCAAAATGGAAAGCATGCACACTACCACCGTGCTACAACTAATTTTAAAAAGACATCTGCTAATGGTTATATATGACCATTATGAAACGAATGGTTATAGTGCCTTTTCCAAGCCTTTTCTTCATGTTGCAAATTTTTAATGGTTGCGTCTCTTCCAAACTGAATTGCTGAAAGATTGCTCCACTTCAATAGCATCTTATCACTCTTACATAAACCTTACACTATCCCAAATCAAAACACAATTCTATGCGCTCAAAATCATTCTCATATTGCTTTCTAAATTACTAAACGATATATTCTTTTGAAAAGCATCATTTTCAGAGATTATAGAAGTTGTACTCTAGCGTGACTATTTAGTGTATTGAAGACAAAATATATAGTCAAATTATTTCTTTGTAAAGGAAAAGATTGAAGTCATGTTTGGTTGTTCAGGCAAAGTTTATAAACCTGTTCCTCTAGGTGAAGTGAGGGTGTTGATAGTGAAATTCCCAAGAGGTGCTTAGGGACTGGATGTAGGATAGGAGATCTGAACCAGTATAAAATCAACTGTGTTATCTACTATTTTATTTCCACTGCATTTACATTGTTTGCAACAGTTGGCCATCTTTGATCTTGTGCATAGCGACTAACAAATGATATTAGAGCCTGGTGTTCTACCGATCATAACAACATCCACGAACAATGTCTAGAACAAGATCTAGTCGAGACACTATCAGTAATAAAAAGAGCAACGCTATTGTTGAATCATCTTCAAACGACAATAAGGTATATTATGATTCATATGATCAATTATCTAGTAATTATGATAAATTGTGTGATAATTTTGAAAAAGTATCAAAAATTAATTTTATCATATTAGAAAAAATGAAAGCTTGTGAAATCAAGATTGATTAACTAGAAAGTGAAAATTCTAAATTGAAAAATAATGTTTTGATACTCAATGGTTTTTTAAATGAAAAAGATTTAGAAGTTTCTAACTTATGTAATCAAAATGATATATTGCAAATTTCTTTAAAGATTCAGTTACTCAAATTTCATCTCTTATAAAAGAGAACCGGGTTTTAAAAGATGAGAATTTCGAATTGGTTAAAGAAATTGATACATTGAAGAATAGTAGTGAGTCTTTTAAAAAAGAAAAGCGTGATAATAAAATTAAATTTGATGAGCTTAATGAAAAATTCGCAAAACTTAATAAAGGTCAAAACAATTTAAACATGATTTTATCTAGTTTTAGACCTTTATTTGACAAAAGTGGTTTAGGATATTTAAAACTAATCGTAGAGATAGTACTAGATACGCTTTCATGTATAGTAAAAATATTAATGCTAGTACTAGATTTTGAGTAAAGTCTAATTCCAATTTTTATAGAAATTCAAGTGTTTCTATGACTAGTAATGTTTATAATATATCTAGAAGTACAAAATCATTGATAAGAAATATGAATAAAAATTATCTAAGTATTTGGATTCCTATCAATTGGAAAAATAGAGAAAAATACATTGATGATTATTTTGATATAGTTGTTAATAATTAAAATTATATTTTTAAAGGTTCCACTAAATCCTCTTGGATTTTGGTTACCTTTGATCTAACCCTGGACCCTAACGTATGAATTGGGTACCAAAATAAATAAAAAATTTGAGGTACCCAAGAAAGATAAAAGGATGAGATGGATTACGAATAATAAATGTTCTGTACATACGATAGAGAACGAGCATTTATAGATAATGGAACTGTAGCAAATTCGGTATATATCTAACTCATTCTTTTATAAATAGTTTGGTATCAAAAAGGAATATTTTTTTAAAAATAAATTAGACACTCTTTTTATAAAATACGTTGATTTCGAAGGTGCTAGAAATATAGTTTGAAAAATTATTTCAAGGAAAATAAAATTATTTTTGGAAGGCAATAAATATTTAAACAAATGTACAACTATGCTTCATATTGTTTTGAATCATTTTTTGTACCTAACTGTAGCAATATATGTACATTTTGTTAAACTATTTTTTGAAAAAATTGGCTAATAATTACAGATTTTCAACCATTTTGTTGATGACAAAAGGGGAGAAAATTAGGCATGTTGATAGAGGGAGTATATAAATTCGGGGGAGAAAAAATTAATGGAGAGCAATATAATATTATTTTAGAAAGTTGTATAGTTGTCATCAAAAGGGGGAGAATGTTGAAAACACAGTTTTGGTTTTTTGACGATAACAAATATATGACAATACTACTAATGTATTTATTAAGTGATTTCAGATCAAGTCGTCATACGATGGAGGAAAAATGTTAATTAATGTTAATACGAGCTACGTTGAAGGAATGTTGGTTAAAAAAAATAAGGCCATAACGATATTCGAACCTAGGTGCTTAATAATTAATGCATAAATGCCAACCACTTTGCCAAAGAATACTTTAATTGGTATTGCTATCGTCTTTTAATGAGAAAGCAAGATGAAGCAAAGAATTGAAAACAAGAATACTTACTAAATCCTCTTGGATTTTGGTTACCTTTGATCTAACGTTGGACCCTAACGTAGGAATTGGGTACCAAAATATTAAAAAAAATTTGGAGGTACCCAAGAAAGATAAAAGGATGAGATGGATTTCCAATAACAAATGTTCTGTACATACGATAGAGAACGAGCATTTATAGATAATGGAACTACAGCAAATTCGGTATATATCTAACTCATTCTTTTATAAATAGTTTGGTATCAAAATAGAATATTTTTGAAATAAATAAATTAGACACTCTTTTTATAAAATACGTTGATTTCAAAGATGCTAGAAATATAGTTTGAAAAATTATTTCAAGGAAAATAAAATTATTTTTGGAAGGCAATAAATATTTAAACAAATGTACAATTATGCTTCATATTGTTTTGAATCAGTTTTTGTACCTAACAGTAGCAATATTACGTACATTTTGTTAAACTATTTTTTGAAAATTGGCTAATAATTACAGATTTTCAACCTTTTTGTTGATGACAAAAGGAGAGAAAATTAGGCATGTTGATAGAGGGAGTATATAAATTCGGGGGAGCAAAAATTAATGGAGAGCAATATAATATTATTTTAGAAAGTTATATAGTTGTCATCAAAAGGAGGAGAATGTTGAAAACACAGTTTTTGTTTTTTGATGATAACAACTATATGACAATGCTACTAATGTATTTATTAAGTGATTTTAGATCAAGCCGTAGCTACGTTGAAGGAATGTTGGTTAAAAAAAAGGGCCATAACGATATTTGAACCTAGGCGCTTAATAAGTAATGCATACATGCCAACCACTTTGCCAAAGAATACTTTAATTGGTACTGCTATCATCTTTTAATGAGAAAGCAAGATGAAGCAAAGAATTGAAAACAAGAAGGCAAGTGCTGGGATTCGAACCCACATGCTTACCAACCATGCTACCATTACATTTATTTAATACTCAGTGCACAACTATATATTGTGGGAAAAAGGTAGAAATTTATATTCCAAAAAGGAAGAGAAGATGGGACTCGAACACAAGACATCCAAGATGGAAAGCATGTGCACTACCACCATGCTACAACTACTTTTGAAAAGACATTTGCTAATGGTTATATATGACCATTACGAAACGAATGGTTATAGTGTCTTTCCCAAGCCTTTTCTTCATGTTGCAAATTTTTAATGGTTGCATCTCGTCCAAACTAAATTACTGAAAGATTGCTCCACTTTAATGGCATCTTGTCACTCTTACATAAACCTTACTCCATCCCAAAATCAAAACACAATTCTATGCACTCAAAATCATTCTCGTATTGCTTTCTAAATTACTAAACTATATATTCATTAGAAAAGCATCATTTTCAGAGATTATATAAGGTGTACTCTAGCGTGACTACTTAGTGTACTGAAGACACAATATATAGTCAAATTATTTCTTTGTAAAAGAAAATGTTGAAGTCCTGTTTGGTGGTTCATGCAGAGTCTGTAAACATGTTCCTTCGGGTGAAGTGATGGTGTTGATAGTGAAATTTTTAAGAGGTGCTTAGGGACTAGATGTAGGACGAGAGGTCTGAACCAGTATAAAATCGATGGTGTTATCTACTATTTTATTTCTACTGCATTTACATTGTTTACAACTATTGGCCGTCTTTGATCCTGTGCATAGCGACTAACAAGGTAATATTATGTACATATTAATTATTGTTTTTTGTTTGTGTTATCTAGTCATAACGCAATTTGCATGTTAATTAAATGTCGTATCAATAAAATTTGCTAAAGTGGGAAAGTGGAATCAATTAATGATGTCACCTTTTATCTCCTTCCATATTAGATCCTTATGTGATTGCTTCTAGTTTTATTCTTGTTTATTCCTATATTTTTTCACCAATTAATCATACTTGCTATATGTTTATCAATTCGGACACACAACTAAAGTACGAATATATTTAATGTATTCAAACTTTTCTATATCTCGCACGTAATTAATTTAGAATCAAACTAGTAAAACAAATGTAAAATTAATAAAATACGATTTTATTAAAACAATATTAGGTTGGATTTAATAAATTCTTTAGACTTCATAGGCCCAAGAAAATCAAAATAGGAATTTTTTTTAGAATCTACCTATTTCACCCGCTTCGACTGGCCCGGTTTCAGCACGTTCAGTGTGTAAGTGTGATACACGTGATTTTTCATTAAGAATAATAACTCAATTTTGGTTACGAAGTTAATTATTAAGGCCATATACTCGGAATCCTAGACTTATTAGTTGTTGGTTGTTTAATACTTGTTTGGTAACCTTTGTAAGGTGTTTATGGATATAGGTATAAATAGAATTATACCTCACGATTTGTAAAGTAAGCAATTCTTTATAAATAATACACGATCACAAATAAACACTTTAGTTTGTGTTGATCAAAAACGAAGTTAATTGCTTGTACCATACATGTAACACGTTGAGATTATCTAAAAAAAATTAAAAGTTAAGAATGAACTTTAAAGTAAAATTTTCACAATCATCTAAATTTGAGTATGGGACTTACACCATTATGTCCGTAGCAATTTTCTAGACAATTTTCATATATAATTTGTCAAAATCCAAGTTAGTATGAGAAATTTATGGGAGTTAGAATAATTAAGAAAGTTAAAAAGAAGTGTGTATATATATATATATATATAATTACACTTGGCCCAGGTCAACCCACGTATGGCCCAAGTCGACCAAGGGCGATCGTCCCGACCCTTTGTTGATCGGGCGGGTGTGGTTTGACTTTGCTTTATTTTCTATGTGTGTGATCTTTTCGTTGCGGCCAAGTTTTGGAGCAGCGAACGAGATGAGCTTGGGATTGGATATGACGGTAGTAAGTTGAGTAGTTTCCCTATAATTAATAGCTAGGGTTAGCTAAAAACCTAGTTTTCCCCCATTGCAGCAAAGCTCTACCGAATTGGAAACCTAAACCTTAATTCCTAAAATTAGTTTCCAATCCCCAAATTAATTTCGAATCTCAACCTAAACTAAAAATAAAAGGAAGATCTAGCATTTGGAGAGAGGCTTAAGTGGATCTAGAGGGGAAACTAGCGGTGTTGGAAGCAAACCTAGAGCAGAAGATAGAGATGAGTAGGCACAGATTTAATAAGATAATTAAATCAGTTAATTTTGATTCTATTTTCTATTGATTAGATTGCAATCACCTAAACCTTAAGCTGTTAATCTGATAAATTGAAATTAGGGATCATAAACCATTTTACTAAATTGCAACAGTATAATAGAAAAGGTGAAACCCTAAGTCATACCCTAAATTGAGTAAGAAATTGAGAATCTATGAAATTGACTAGGGCTAATATTATGCTAAGTGAAATGGACTAGGGTTAATATTATGCTAAATAAAATGATTAAAGTTAAGGAATGAATTAAATAAAGTAAAAGCAATTAAAATAAAAAGTTAACAAAGCATAGGCAATCGACCTATGGATAACGTAGGTCGACTGTCGCAGACCAAATTAGGCATATTGGACTGTTTTGAGCCTTGGGCCTAATAAGTGCATCGAATGTTGTATTTCAAAGATTTTGTTTGATTGTGTGGACCCGATTATTGATGTTAGGTTCGTTTTGTAGATGGACCCTTTGTGTTAGATTTATACCCTTTTAGGTATGTGACCTTAGGTATACCCGGACACAGCACACACTCTATATCACTTAGAGTAGACTTGGAGTTAACTGCAATTGATTACCTTATTAGTCTTGTTCTCATTTGCTAGACATATGTCTGACCCATTCCATTTTTTCATTTTTCCCCACCATATATGGACAGGGCAGTAGGTGATAGGTCCGTCACTACTTTCAAACTATCATGCTTGGAGTCTAGCCTTATCTTATCCTTTATCAGTATTTCCTATCAGTACATTTATTTCAGTACTTTGTTTATGAGGGATTGTTTTTATCATACTCTGCCATTTTGGATTATGTGCCGATGGTTTTCTGAGACTATGATATTATGATGCTTTGAGACTTATATTATTGTTATTATGAAATTATCTATATACTTGGTATTATGTTTCCGCTGTGATGACACTTGTATTAGATAAATTGTTTCTTTCTTTGATATCTTAGTCTTTTTTATACTACTTTTTACCCTAAATCGATGGTCCATGTTTCTTGATGTGACGGTCTTTGGGCATTTCAAGAGATGTAGGTTGTCACGGTACACTAGTAATACAGGTCATTCACCAAACTTTGTCTAATTCGCTCCTTTTCTTCCCCCTTTATATCCATTAAGGAGGACATGCCAGTAGGCGATTTAGCCTTGACACAACGCATGGAGGAGGGGTACAGGTGCTCAGAATTGTATTATTTATAGTTATTCTCCATGTACTCTATGCTATATTATTCTATCAGTTGAATTTATTATTGTTATATTGGTACATCATTGTATGGAAAATGTATTGCTAACACTCCTGTCTGATTTGCTTATTTTCAGTATTTATTTTTTATTTTCTTCCGTTGTAAGATCTGAAAGTGTAGAATGTTTTAAATGTTATTTTATTCTTTGTGTCATGTGATGTTCAAAAACCCCAACGACTCATACTTCTTAAAACAATGCAAGTTTGAAACTCACTTTAGGCTATGAATCAATGTGTGTGGAGGTGCAAGTTGTTACATTTATTTGTATCAATCCTAAAAGTTCATTAACTCTTATGTCACTCCCGTTGAATGCGTGCTTAGTTCATAATTCCCAAATTTGTGGCTTAGTTCATAATTCAAAATTAATTTCAAAACTTTAGACACTTCTAATGTGGCTAATGAAGCAAATGCCATTATTATAGATTTTTTTAATAATTAATATTCATAAGATTCATAACAAACTAAAACTATTTATATTCTCTATCAATATTGAAAACATTTATTATTTCATAAATAGTATTTGTGTATGTACGAAAATAATTTTTCATATCTTGATACATCCATTTATAAGTGTCATATGGCATGCTCCCACTATTTCCGCCATTTCTATAATAGTGTATGAGATATGGAGCTTTTAATAACTACTTATTATGGGATATTTATTTCTTTTACTGTAACTACTTTACAATTGAGGATTTTTGATCAAATATCTTAAACTCATACAAATAACCTTTATAGATAACAATTTTCTATATTATAACACAATTGGAATAGAAATGATATTTCTCATTCCATATTATCTTTTAGTATTTTATACAATTCCCATTTTTGATGTCCATTTGTGAAGCAGATGTGATCATTTACTCTTTTCATCACAACCATCCCTAAGTTACATCCACTCTCATACATTCACATTCCTTTCCAAAATAGTCGAACCATTCAAAGGAGATCTTTTAATCAGTCATACTGAATACATAATTTAGCATTATTGTTTATTTGCTTATTTCCAATGAACTAATTTCATTGAAGTTTCGTATATTATGAACCGCGATCGTTCACCATACAACATTTATATGTGATTGAATATGTGCCAAATTTCTACATTCTTGTATTACTTAAGAGTTATAATTTAACAACCCATATTTTTTATACACCAAAATATTTAAATAATTTATATATTTAAATATTTAATTGCTAATTTTAATCGATGGGCTAAAAACTCAACTTTCACAAATAGATGAATTAGGACTCAAGACCACCTCCATTGAGTCCGGATCATCCGAGCGGTTGAGGATGAGTATAAGCATCGATATATTTCGACCGGTGTATTTATAGTGGTAGCCTGTGTTCATTAGTAGATCGATCCAAAAGACTAACTTTTGTATACGATGGAATTAGGTCTTGAAACCTTTTCCATTATGTCTGAATATGGGTATTTGATTATAAACGACAGTAAGCATGCTTTGTTTTGAGTTGTATGTTTTGAGTTGTATGTTTTTCGATAGATAATTGTGAATGATATGTGCGAAATTAACCATCCGGTGAGTAGTCTCAGATGGTGTCGTATTTTATACCATCGGGATCAAAATAATACGTAGAGTCATAAGGAGTAAGAATTGTTTCGATTGGAGCTTGTTACAGCTGAGAGGCTAGTACTCTTGGAGGTTACGACGAGACCTACATACCAACTTTTTTTGAGGTGTTGGTTTTAAGGAGAGTCCACAAAATAGTTATGGCTCTTGATAGGCCTTATAAGTTGCTAATGGAAATTCATGATGATTTATCGATCCATATGGGAGCGACAATACTTCGGCATCGTGTACCTATTTGGGAAGGATGTAGACAAGGTTTAGCATTTACATACATTTCCAGTATGTTGGTATTAACAACCGGGAGTAAAGGATGCTAGCACCGAAATCCATTGTACCATTGAGACGACATGACCTGTAGACGTGATCCCGGAGCAGGAGCGAAGAAAGACTGGAATGCCAGTCTAGAGTAGGTCATATACTGTTCTATAGCACTCTTGGAGGCTACGATGGGACCTACAGGCCAACTTATTTTGAGTTGTTGGTTTCCAGGGAGTCTACATGTTACTTGTGGCTCTCAATATGTCTCATTGGTAGCTAATGGCGGTTCAGACATGTATCAGTTATGCATATTAATATTTCGATTTTGGGTATAAAGATGCTATTGTAGTAGCACTTTTATATAGCCGTATTCGTTTTGCATTTTAGATGCTTTGATGTGGATCGTCAGATCGATTGGTATCCATAATGGACCCCACCCATCAGTAATGATGAGAATCAAGTCTTTCTTTGGGCGTTTGCTATTGTTATAATTGTGCATAATATATTAGTTGGTTGATTACCAGTAGTGAACATTGTGTTTTAGACTTGTATAGGGATGTTTATACTACTCCGGCATTGATACATTAGGTTACCTCTATTATGGTATGTTGTTACGTTTCAGTCACATTATATTAGTTATGCTAACTCGTTGGTTGTAAGAGAAGAGCACGTTATGGTATGATCCCCTACTTTTTAGTTGGGTTTACTTTACTTGTTTAACGCGGTCCGGGTTATCCCAGCTTTACTTTAGTAGTCCTCTATATATTTGTATATGACATCGATAAATAATACTTTGATATTGTTTCCTTTACACCAGGCTTTATGTCTGACCTGCATTTTTTCTTTGTCTTCTTATGTAATGACAACTTTTGGGTACACAACTGACTAGTTTAAGAGTCGGGTGCTTTTGGGGATACACTTTTAGAACAGTTGGAGCACTTTGGAGGCAAAGTCAGTACTTTGGATATATACTTGATGTTGTAGTGGTACATAAAAGATGGGCTGTTTACATACGAGACTTGTATCAGATATTGTATTCTGACTTTCTATATTGATATCCATTTATCATTTACTTCCACCAGTACAGTCACTTATGTATTGCTTATCTTATTTCTCATGTATATTCGGTATATTATATATTATCATTCTGCTAGGAGATTCTATCGTTATGCCTTGGTGATGTTTAGTATTTTTTACCCCAACGAACTATCTTTTGTGGTATTCAGGAGTCCGAAGTTTTCACTCAATGTTGATTCAAGGTATTACAAATGGTGGGTTATTACACTTGGTATCAGAGCTTAGGCTCAACACTTAGGACCTTGTATACCAGTTTGAGTTAAGCAAACTAGTAGGTAAAGATACATTGAGAGAGTGTACTTATATTTTCTGCTATATAATATTGCATACACCACTAGTCCTATAGACTTATACTTATTTCAATCATTAGTTGATAAGGCATAGTCATTCAGGCTATCAGTATTAGCAGACGAAATACAATAGCGACTACGGATAGAAAGTTTGAGACGCCTTATTAGTTCAGGGATTATTTTGCCACAACATGGGATGTTCGGCAGTAAGAGAACATTCCAACAGTTGCGGTAAGTTTTGAATGTGGTGTAGCCCTTTGGGCATAGTAGTCAAAGGGATTGTCTAGCAAACCATAAATTGGATTAATTCTCACCGTCGCTTCGGGTCTCGGTTTATTTCTGAGATCGAAGGGGACGTACAGCTCGAGCGAATGACGTATACGTTCTACGTCGAGTCATTTGTGTTTAAAGTGTTTTTCCTTGCATTAGTAAACCTTAGGTGATGGGAGTAATCCCATGTGCTGAAGAGGTATTTTCTAAAGATCAGTCCATTCACATACCAGTTATTAATCCCTAGTTCGAGCGCAAGGTTTCTATGTGATTTACACTTGTTAGGCAAGGCTTTTTCACTCTATTCTTAAAGGCGAGCACTTGAGTTGGATTCTTGAGATGAATGGAAGATTTCATAAGCACGATCTTGGTTGTGCTAGGAAGTTTTGGTGGTCAGACCAAGTAACCGGATTGGAGTTCACATGAGGGGGGTCTGGTGACCGAATCTAATTTAACAAAGGAACCTTGCGAGCAAACAAAGGATTTGATTGGGCATCGTAACCATTTGGAATGATCTTTATTTGTTGTAAAATTATGTATATGGTATAGTTGGGATAGCTTGTGATAGTTCAAAAAAGACCGCTTGATTAGATTTGTGACGATTTGGATAATCATCTAAGTGAAGATATGATACTTTCCTAGGTGAACGCCGTAGTACACTTAGTATATTATCCTTATTACACTGTGCGGTTGAGGTGAGTTTGAACTTGAGTGAGCCCAAGTGTTTGTAGATCGTCATTTAATGATGATTTAATTGTAAGGTTTCTCTTTTAAACGATGAGTTTTGTTCGAAAGGGAAGGAAAGTTGAGGCTTTGTTCGCTTTATTTATGCAGGAGTTTTGAGGATCGGAGTTTGGCATATCGATAAGTTTTCCTTTTCAGAGTAGGAGGTGTGATAGTCTTTCATGTATTGCATTCATGGAAGGAGTTGCACCACATAAGCATTGGGTCATCTAGGATGTCGAACGAACTCATTGGGGTATACAGTTGGACATGCCCGTTTTGACTATTGTTGGTCGCTAAGTGTGTCGGTATAAATTCAATTATTGATTGATTATTTAATTTTGTTGGCTGATTTTTGTTGTTGTTGTTGTTTATGGATTATTTGTTAGTATAAGTGTGTAATTCTAGTGATGTCGTCTGTGATTGGTCGACTAGAGGAAGTGGTAGTGAACCCGATGTGGCTTAGACCTCGAGGGCCTTTTCATTTTTTTGGAATAGGGCTATTGGACTTCGGATTGATGGGGTTAAGCTTGTCCGTGTTCAAGGGAGCTTTATATAGATATGCCTCTAGTTACGGAAGGAAATTTTTTATTTTCCTTTTGTTTAGTTAAAATGTAAGAGAGCATGGTGTACAGCTCACTTTGTTGTTGCTTGTGTTTTATAAGTGTGCTTGTTATTTTTGATAACAACGTATTAATTTGAGATACTTGTTGCATTGGATGAGTTTATTGCACAGTTAGTTGTAACATATTTATTTGGGATATTGGTTACGTAGGGATTTATGCTATGTTAGAGTTTTCATGTAGGTTTGTACCATGCCGTAGTTTGCATTCGCGATTGGAAATGCAAGTTGGGCATGTGTAGAGTGGCATGCTTGGTTTCTATTCACGATTATGTGGTCATTTTGATATGTATGCATTTGTTGTTTGGATAAGCATGTTGTTACAATTTTGCTACTTATGCTTGCGTATAGTGCATATATGGGGGTATATTGATTCTCTTAGATATACATGACTCTCTTTTGGATTATGTAAGTGAAATGCAGGTGCATGGAAGCAAATGCTTGCTTGCTACTTTTGGTTTCATGGGTTGAGTTAGCTTACTTGCAATATGGTACGTGTTTATGCTTAATGGGTGTGTTTGCTATGTGACATACAGACTCTATAAGGTATATCATACGTATATATTGTTGTTGTGTTGTCCACAGATATGGGAGGTCCTAAATATGGGCTTATATTGTTGTTTTGGGAGTGGTTGTGGTTTTTTGAATCGAGCCGTGCAAAAGAGACACTGTCGAAATTTTCGATAACCTTAGTCGAATTTGAAAGAAAAGTTAATGAGAAGGTTGTTACACGTAGCTGATAGTCGAGAGTATCAGTGAGTAACATTGCTTGTTAACTTCTCTTTTGAATCGCAAGTTTGCACTTCGATTTCCATTTCCATTTCTTTGGAAACGTGTGTGTAAATTAGGCGTTTGGTTTAATCGATTAGACTTTGGGTTGTTCGTGAGTGTACTTAGAAATTGAAGATGAAGGCCTAAAGACTATCATTTGAAGTTAGTGGTTCGTTATTTAGATTTCGAGTATTTGTAGATGATCGATTAGTGAAATGCATCATGTTTGTATATATGTGTATTTTCATGTGTGTTTCCATGTGTGTTATCGTGTTAACTAGTGTCGAGATGTGATGGTATATGACCTACTTGTTATTGGTTACTAAACATTGCACGGGTATAAACTAGCAAATGATTGTTATGGATATGTTGGTGTTCGGTTGTTATAACATATGGATAAGCGAAGATTTGAGTATAGTGTCGTGTGAGACAAGGTGTTAGGGTAGAGTTACATTTTTGCTTTGTAATTTCGAGGATGAAATTATTTTAAGGGGAGAGAATGTAATAACTTTTATTTTTTATAAGCTGGAATATTTAAATAATTGATTTATTTAAATATTTAATTGCTAATTTTAATTGATGGGCCAAAAACTCAACTTTTACAAATGGATGAATTAGGACTCGAGACCACCTCCATTGAATCCAGATCGTCCAAGTAGAGAATGAGTATAAGCATCGATGTATTTCAACCGACAGATTTGTAGCTAGTAGCATGCGTTTGATTAGTAGATCGATCCAAAAGGCTAACTTTTGTATGCGATGGAATTTGGCCTCGAAACCTTTTCCATTGTGTCTGGAATATGGTTATTTGGTTTATATTTAGTTATAAACGATAGTAAGCACGCTTCGTTTTAAGTTGCATATTTTTCGATAGATATTTTTGAATGATATGTGTGAAATTAACCATCCGGTGAGCAATCTCGAATGGTGTCGTATTTTATACCATCGGGACCGGAAAAATACGTGGAGTCACGAGGAGAAAGAATCGTTTCGATCGGAGCTTGTTACAGCTCGTACGAGCCTAAAACGTGAAGTGTAAATTGAATAAATACATTTTTATTTAATTTTATTGGAAAGAAAATAGCATTTTCCTTTCTCCCAAATCCATGCCGCCCCTCATCAAACCAACAACCCAAAACAGTTTGCTTGTTATCTCCACTGTGGTGGCTCTACAAGTGGTGGCTCTACAAGCAGCGGCGCCTAAAGGAAAAAGGTGTGTCTTGGCTAGGGCTTGAATCTGGTCGGTGGGATTGGGCGGCGGTGGTCAATGGAGGCGCAGATCTGGGTTTGAACAGTGACGCTAGGGCATTCATATCTAGTGGCTGTGGTTGACCGGAGGTGGCGAGGCCGGTCTCGATCGATGAGGCTAGGGGAGGGGGCTCTGGTGGTGGAGTGGATCAGCTCAAGAGCGCTATGGTGGAGGAGGGGATGAGATGAACGCGACGACATCTTTTTTCGGGAACGAGGCGGAGTGATTGAGTAGGATCACTGTGTAGGTGATTAATTAGGGTTAATTGAGAATTAATTAGCATAATTTATTAATTATTGTTCTAAAATTTGTATCTTGCTCATACGAGGTTGGATTCGAACGTGGTTTGTTGTGTTGTACTTGTGGAGGTGTCATCTTCGCGATGGAGCAAGTTTGATTGCAAACCGAGCAACTGAAGAATATGGCAAAGGTGAGTGGAACGATAACTCTACCATTTGTTATCATATAAATCCTAGTATTTTTGTATGCCAGTTTATATGATTAAATTGATGCAGAGTAATTTGGTTTATTAATATATGGTTTTTGGATGGCTCATTATCGACATAGTATAGTTCCTGAGATGCTAGGTTAATGTCGACGACCCAGTTGTGATATTTATTTAATAATTTCCTTGTTGGATTGGATTGGTTTAAGTGCATATTCAGGATGATTGATTTAGATCCCGTATGTAAATATCAAGATCTATTCGTATTTAATATAGTTGGAGGGGGTGGATATTAATTTATAACGTGGTTATAAATTAATTTAACCCCAATTTGATGTTTAAATTAGTGATAGGAATGTTGGTACATATTTTATTACTAATTGGGATTTAAAAGTATGACTTTTTAAGAAAAGCATGAAGATTTAAAAATTATTAAATGATTTTGCAAATTTGATTTGATAAATCAAGTGTTGTAATTACTAAAAAAATTGTTTTGAGTAAATGAGATATTTTATAAAATGCTTATATGATCTAATAATATAATGTGAATGAGATATACTTGATTTAATTTGATAAATTAAGTATATTATGGCTTAAATGGGTTTTTAAGCGAATATAATATTTTCTAAAAGGATTTATGGATTATTAAATATATCGAGGTGAAATATATTGCTTAAATCAGTTTTAAGTATATAATGATATTTTTATAGAAATGGTTGCAAATTTATAAAAATAGTACGGACGTATATATATTTAATTATAATTGTATAATCAAATAATGTTAAGCTTTTAAATGATTTATAAGCTTATGGTTGTTTTATAAATAATATATTATGCTTAGAAATAATATATTAATAGGTGGATCATCTTCTAAATTACCATATGGTATAGCGAGTTGATTAATGATTGAATTATATTATTTCATGTCATTGTTTTTAGTGGTTGAATTTGTTAGAACCTCTATTCTATGGTTTCAATGACAACAACTATACAATTGTATATATTATACATCTTATCAAGATTACAGTTAATACTACGAGAGATCGGCATGCTTAAATAAAGTGGGACTCGAAGACAAACAAAGACCTATGAACCATGCTATGATTAAGTAAGGCTATTCTAGTGTGTTAAGAGTCTTCGATAAAACATCGTACGGTCTCCTTGAGTATATATGCACACGCAATCTCCTATACACTAAAATGCATTGAAAAACTGAATTTACCATCCATGGACGTCTGAGCAAAAACCAGAGACGTTTGTGACAATACTCGGGAAATTATTTCCTGAAGCCACAGACGTCTAAGGTTTCCCCATAGACGTCTGTCATTTGAACAATCCCAAAAATCTAAATAGACACCTCTTTTAAATGTATAGAAATCAACACTTCATCGAAAGGTTACAGCCATTAAAATGAATAGAGCTTATCTAACAGTAACAACTCCTCATCTGCATCTCTTTAAATCTATAAATACTACAATGATTGAGATTAACAAATAAATTGAATTGAATGAATTGAATCTAGTCTCTCTTGATTTCTTATTACTCTCTTGTGCATACATTACTTATATACTCTCAATCTATCATAACCAGAATAATTTTGGTTAAACCACTTCCTACAACTCAAAGCATTCACATTCACATACTCAAAGGAGATCGCAGGAAGATTTGTACTATTGATTAAAATCCATGTTATTTGAAACACAAGATTGTCAGAGATATACTTTTGTATTAGCCTATTCCTCCGGGCGAAGTGAGGGTTAGATGGTTAAAGGAAATACCGAAGGGGAGGTTCGGGACTGGACGTAGGACGGGAGGTCCAAACCAGTATAAAATATCTGGTATACTCGCTTTTATTATTTACCTTATTTATATTCAATTATTATTCTTTGCTTAATATAATTAGTAGTATACACTCTTGCACGTATATATAAGTTGCTTTACTTAAAAAGATCCTATAGAATTTCATTTGGTATCAGAGCAAGGTTGTTTCAATCTATGGTAATACGTAGTTGAAAAATCATTAATATGGCAAGCACATTTCAACAAGGTCAATCAAATGCTCGTCCTCCGCTATTTACCGATTCTAATTATGCTTATTGGTCAACACGTATGTGAATTTTTATGGAAGCCAATGGTTTAGAAACATGGCTAGCAACTCAAAACAAATATGAAGCACCTAACACCGATATTAACACTTGGACTGGTGCACAAAAAGTAGAGGCATCTAATAATGTCAAAGCTATGAATGTATTATTTTGCTCACTTGACAAAAATGAGTTTTCACGTGTCATGCTTTGCGCCACTGCATGTGATATATGGTGCACTTTACAAGTCACACAAGAAGGAACAACTAATGTCAAGCAAACTAAAATTTTGATTTTATAAAACCAATTTTCATCTTTCAAAATGAAAATAAGTAAATCAATTATTGATACATATGCTAGATTTCAAACTATTCAACACGATCTCATGGCACTTGGATTCAAATTCACATATTTTGATTTAGTCACTTGAATTTTAAATTCTTTGAAAATGAATGGGAAAGAAAAGTTTTAGCCATCGAAGAAGCTAATGATCTTTCTCAACTTAAAGTCGAAGAGCTAATAGGAAATCTGATGTCGTATGAAGCTAACTTGCAGGCTAGAAAGGATTAAAATTATAAAAAGAAAAACATAGCATTCCAAACAAATAGAGAAGATTCAGACTTAGACGAAGATGTTATTATTTTTTTGCCTAAAACTACAACAAATTTAAGAAGTTCAAGAAGATGGCTAGATTTCAAAATGGTGGTAAACCAAACTCCTCAACTCAAACATCGATTAAATTTTATGAGTGTAAAAATTTTGCCACATGAAGAAAGATTGTGCACAACTCAATAACGATAAAAAGAAAAGAAAATTTTAAAAATTCAAGAAAAGGAAAAGAGCTTTTCAAGTAACATGGGATGATTCAGATTCATCCTCATCATCTAACAGTGAGAGTGAAAGCGACTTAGAGCACGCAAAAGTGTGTTTTATGGCTAACACTAATGAGATACGATCTGAACTTACTTATAATGAAATAATGGAATTTAGAATTGAATTGGATAATAAGTAAAAAGAAACAAAAAATTAAATATAGAATATGTAGGGAAGTTAACTAGAGCAGAATTAGAAATTGGATTATTAAAAGATGAAAAATATATCATAGAAGAAGAACTAGAAATTAATAAAAAAAATGTGCAATGTTATTATCTCAAAATGATAATTTATTAAATGATTTAGAAAAATATAAGTTAGAAAAAGTTAACATTGAAAAAAATTAGAAATACAAGCAAGTTTAAATCCTATAAATATTGAAATTTTTGATCTTAAAAGTAAGTTATGTAGGATTGATTTCACCCTAGGAGGGGTGAATAGGGTGATACTAATAATTATAAAAATTTAATGCGGAAGTCTATAAAATAATCGCAGCATGGATAATAGCATAATAATAGCAGCACAGATAATTGTAGAATATTAAAAGTAGAAATAGAACAACAAAGAATTTACCCAGCTTGGCAAAACCCTGCCTACGTGTTGCCCCCAAGGTTTCTACTAGAAATTAAGTAGTCAGACGCTTACACACGTAAACTCGCGACACTCGCTATCGACTAACCTAACTCTACACTCAAAACCCTACCACAACTCAGCCACTGATGTGACGACCGCCCATAACCCCTGCACTGAACCTAGAGAAAGTGCGCTGTAAAGTGTGCCAGGCAGCCATGGACGATTGTCAAGGTAAATTAAAACAACAGAATCTATCGTATTATTCACAGCGCATGGACAAAATACAATAGAACATATATATATATATATATATATATATATATATATATATAGTGAAGCTTCACAGAATAGAATCTCATCAATAAAACTTCTTAGGAGCTGAATACAAACATATGAATAGTCAATACATCAAGCCTCACTACATATCACTTAGAGAATACAAAGCAGAGGAACATCCAGTACATATAGTAAGAAGTAATATGCAATACTCCAGTTCATCTTCATCATCAGCATCGTGGAAAGAAAGAGCAGCACCTGTCACCTGCTACCTAGTCTGCCCGTCCCAAAAATGGACGAACAGCCCAAGGCAATAAGAGTTAAAAACATAAAGCCTTGAGTCAGACAACAGTCTTAGTGAGCAGTAAATTAACTAACAACATACCAAAAGAGCATAAAGGAAAAGGAATAGGAATACAACCCCCCCACTCCAACCTCTTTCTACAGTGATAGCCCCCAAACACACACTAAGTAGAAGCAAACCTAGCAGAGCATACAATGTAAAGTAAAGCAATTATCACTCGAGTTAAGGGCGATGTTTTCCAAGTACAAACCCCCAAGGCCTAAACCAAGATCAGATAAGCACCCAGAAAATACCGCTCTTGAGACCGAATGACGATACAACCAAACATCCATGACTCTGGCTATCACTGTTATCATTTCTTCGATATCACCGTTAGTTGAATGAACGGCACCTTCTTTCATCCGTCAGTCAAGGGCTAATGGTAACCCCGGTTCTAGACATAACTCCCGCACGTCGTCGTGACCCGTGCCTAGGATTATCGAATCTGCCCAGAGTACTCGACCATCAACGGTTAGTCTTTTGGGCGTCCCCATGTACTCTTGCTTAGAGCATGCTAGAACCTTCAACAACGATGAGATCTCAGCCTTCTAGTCATCCTCCTCGACGACTATTTCCATACTAGCTCAAGCGCCTCTCGAGCATCCATTATCCTCAAACTCGAACCATATCACCGAGTTATCAACCTGCTTGGAATGATCCTGTCTGGATTAGACCAAGACTATCTCATATCATGCTTTGCTTCATCACATCCTCGCAAAGCTTCATCTCAACATCATCATCATCGAATCTATGCATAAGAGCTTCACCATCCGCTACATATGTCATAAGCAGCTTTTCCAATTCAAGAGCCTTTCCCTTAGCTTTTGAATCATCCTTGATCTAAATCAAATCATCAATCATCTAATTCATAGCAATCAACCAAATCAAACATTAATCCAAGCAATCAAGCATTCAAATATGATCTAAGTAGACAATTATAACAATAATGGCAATTTCGTAATTAAAGAATTTAAAGTCAAATAAGCATGAAAACATGAACAATATCTCTATAATCTTGATGAATGAACTTGCATAGGTTAACACGTAGTAAAATGGATGTAACATCATCATGAACAATGGATCTATATGGATCTACACTTAGGATGAAGAAAATGTATGGAAATCACTATTTTAACACCAAATCGAGCCAACAATCCGATATACTCCTTTGGATCCGTGTGAGAGATAATCACCACTCACCAAATCACCTAAACAACCCCAAATCAACACGCTTCAGATCTGGACAGCGAAGGATCAAGCTTGATCTATCACGAATCCGCTTCAAACGAAGAAATCTCACTTCAAAGGATGAAGATCTTCAATCCAAGCTCTTGAATCTTCAATTTGATCTTCAACTTGGATGGATAGAATCACTAGATTAGAGTGGAGAAAAGAAGTGAAGAAGTGTAGGAGTCGAGCTCTAAAAATGGCAGCACTTCGTCGCTTCGAAATCCGGATCCCAAAAATGGAGCAAAGCCCTCCTATTTATAGCTGAAATCCTAAGTTGCTAGCTCGGAATTAGGTCGTCCACGACCTACGACCTAAAACCCCACCGACCTAAAGACTTCGACTTACCTAAAACTTACGACCTACGACCTAGCGCAAACGCGCGACTCAAAGATCCAACGACTTAACACGTGCGCGCGCCTATACGACCTAACATAACCACCTGTCTACGACTTAGTGCTTCGCGACCTAACTATGCGCGACTCACGACTCAACTGAGACACGACCTAACAACAGCTCCCACCTAACGACTTAACAGGTGCGCGACTTAACTGGGTAACTGACCTACGACTTATCAAAACCCACTAGTCTACGACTTATAACTTAGCAAGGCCTCCGACTTAACAGATAACTCGGTTACGACCTAACCGGGTTACGACTCACCCCTAAGTCGTCTACGACTTAACGTACCCAGCAACCTACGACCTAACAGTGTCGCGACTTATGCTTCTCCGACCTAACACCTTCGCGACCTAACATCTGCACGCGACTTACGACTTAAGCCTTTGCGCGACTTATCTAAACACAGTGCTTAGGTTGCTTACGACCTAACTTCCTTAAGTCGTCTAACGACCTAACTTCCTTAAGTCGTCTAACGACCTAGCTTCGCTAACCACTAGGTCGCTAACCTGCTAACTTCTATAAGTCATCAACACTTAGGTCGCTTGACCGACCTATCCTACCATACGACCTAAAATTCTTAAGTCGCTAACTCACTTAAGTCGCTCTATTACTTAACTCGCTAACTCGTTTAGTCCTTAGGTCGCAGACTTTTCTTAAGCCGCTCACGACTTATCACATAAGTCGTTAACAACCTAACCATGCTAACTACTGGTTCTTCCTAGGTCACTGCCAACCTATCCCTTAAGTCGTACACTTCCTAAGTCAGTCACTCGACCTAAGCCACCCCATACGACCTAATTTTCCCACGACTTAACTCTTAGGTCACCACTCACCAATCCCTTAGGTCGTTGCCGACCTAACCCTTAACATACGGCCTAGGAATTAAACTCTAAACGACTTATCAACAGTGTGACCAAATGTCAACTGTTTTTACGATGTTTCGATCCGTAAAATACGGGTCGCTACATTCTCTCCCCCTTAGGAATTTCACCCCCGAAATTCCAAACAAACAAGGCAATCAAAGACTATTCTGTACGCCTACCAACCATAGCAACCAACAAACCATGCATCCAATTCTAGCTTAGCGTACAGAATTCTAACACTAGAACAAGTTACAATATCGTTAGATGACACGACACCTTAGGGCAATACCTTGAAGAGTTCAGGATGAGTTGCCTTCATCCTCTCTTCCACCTCCCACGTACAGTCGTTATCATCATCACTCCATTGTATCTTGCGCAACTTAACTATCTTCCTCCTAAGCTGTTTCGTGTCGGTTTCTACAACACGAAGCGACTTACGAGGTCTTCTATCGACTGGATCAACTTCGAAATCTTCATAGCTATCAGCAGAAATCACCATATTCGAGTCGTGCACATACTTCTGTAGATATGATACATGAAAAACATTGTGCACACTCGACATCTTCTCAGGTAACTCCAATCTATAGGCGAGCTTTCCAATTCGCTCAATGATCGGGAATGGTCCAACAAATCTCGGAGTCAATTTTCCTTTCTTCCCGAATCGAATAACATTCTTCAGTGGAGAAACCTTCACAAAAACCATATCACCTACGTCGAATTTCAGATCCTTACGACGCTTATCGGCATAACTTTTCTGACGGTCTTGGGCTGCCTTCATTCGTTGCCGAATGATCTCTATACAATCCGAAGTCTGTCGAATCATCTCTGGCCCAAGTATCAACTTTTCTCCAGTTTCTAACCAACATGTCGGTGAGTTACACGGTCTTCCATACAATGCCTCATACGGTGCCATACCAATGCTTGACTGGTAACTGTTGTTGTATGAAAATTCCACCAAATGAAGATGATCTTCCCATGATCCTCCGAAATCCAAAACACAAGATCTGAGGAGATCTTCCAAAACTCGGTTGACTCGCTCGGTCTGACCATCTGTTTGAGGGTGATAAGCTGTACTCAAACACAACTCGGTTCCCAAAACTTCCTGGAAGCTCTTCCAAAATCCACTAGTGAACAATGGATCTCGATCGCTCACTATACTCTTCGGAATACCATGGAATCGAACTATCCACTTAACATACAACTCAGCCAACTTTGATGCAGTCCTAGTCGATCGAACAGGAATGAATCTTGCGCTCTTAGTCAGACGATCTACAATGACCCAAATCCCTTCATTTCCTGTTCTTGTTCTAGGTAGTCCATCAATAAAATCCATCGATATCTGCTCCCACTTCCATGTAGGAACTTCTAATGGCTGAAGCAATCCACTTGGCTTCTTCTGTTTGGCTTTTACCAACTGGCAGTTCATACACTTGGAAATAAAATTTCCAACATCCTTCTTCATACCTTCCCAGTAGTAGGTTCTCTTCATATCCCGATACATCTTATTTCCTCCTGGATGAATTGTCAACTTCGAGTGATGACTTTCCTTCAGCACTTCACTCCTCAATTCATCTATATCGGGAACAACTAGTCGTCCTTGCTTCCGAAGCCAACCTTCTTGATCGACCTTGAATCCTTTATCCTTTTCTGGATCCAATCCAGATTCCAAATCACGGATAATCTTGACAAGCTTATCGTCTCGCTTTTGGCTCTCGCCAATCCTTTCCACAAGAGAAGGTCTTATCGATAAGTTTTCCAACATCTCAGGTTCCAATTCGCATCTAGGCCTGAAGTCAAATCCAGCTAAATACTCGAGATTCTTCCATTCTGAAAACATGGCTCCCAGTCCTGCATGTCTTCGACTTAACGCATCTGCCACTGTGTTACCTTTTCCCGGAGTATATGCTATACCAAAGTCATATGATGCTAAAAACTCTAGCCACCTTTGCTGCCGAAGATTCAAATCCTTTTGGGAGAAAAGATACTTCAACGACTTATGATCTGTAAACAGCTCGAATCGAACTCCCAATAGATAATGTCTCCACATCTTCAGAGCAAAAACAATCGCCACTAACTCCAAATCATGAGTCGGGTAATTCCTTTCATGCGGCTTCAGTTGTCGACTGGCATACGCAACAACTTTATCCTTCTGCATCAGCACTGCTCCAAGTCCAGTACCACATGCGTCGGTGTAAACCACCATCTCATCATTCCCACTAGGAATAGTCAAAACAGGAGCACTCGTCAATCTCTCTTTCAGGATTCCGAAAGCTTGCTCACACTTAGCATCCCATCTGAACACTTGGTTCTTTTTCGTCAATCCTGTTAACGGTGCATCTATCTTGGAGAAGTCTTTGATAAACCGACGATAATATCCTGCTAATCCAAGAAAACTCCTCACATCCGATGCATTCTTAGGTCTAACCCAATCCTGGATTGCTGCCACCTTAGCGGAATCAACCGCTATTCCACTTCCAGAGATAACATGGCCTAAGAACCTCACTTCACTCTTCCAGAAGTGACACTTCGAAAACTTTGCCTTCAGCTGATGTTTCCGTAAGATTTCCAAAACAATTCGCAAGTGTGTCTTGTGCTCTTCTTCAATTCTGGAATAAATCAGAATATCATCCACGAACACAAGTACGAACTTGTTCAACTGATCTCTGAACACTCTATTCATAAGACCCACAAAATATGCTGGCGCGTTAGTCAACCCAAACGGCATTACCAGCCACTCAAAGAAACCGGATGGTGTTCGAAAAGCAGTCTTCGGCACACTATCCTTAGCCACTCTCAACTGGTGAAATCCCGTTGCCAAATCCATCTGAGAAAACACCTTAGCGTCGTGAAGCTAATCAAACAAGTCATCTATTCTCGGCAATGGATACTTGTTTTTCTTAGTCACCTTATTCAGCTCACGATAATCGACGCACAACCTCAGCGATCCATCTGCTTTGGTTACAAACACAACTGGTGCACCCCATTTGGACACACTACGTCGAATGAATCCTTTCTGCAAAAGATTATCAACCTGCACCCTCAACTCTTGCTGTTCCCTAGGCGCCATCCTCCTAAGAGGCATTACAACAGGTCTGGCTCCTTCAACTAGATCTATACGAAACTCGATCTCTCTATGCGGCGGCAACCCTTTGACTTCGTCAAAGACATCCTAGAATCCATTCGCGATTGGCACTAATGACAGTCCATCCCGTGGAACAACTAGCGAATACATGAAGCTCATGAAGACGCCTTCTTCATGCTTACATCGTATCACAATCTTTCGCCCCTCCACATTCTCGACTGTCACTTCCAGCCTCTCACAATCAACCTTTGCCGCATACCTCCTAAGCCAGTCCATTCCCAAAATAATTCCGAACCCCGCAAAGTTCAGAACAAAACAATCACAAACAAAAGAGCAACCATGACTCGATACAATCAGACCACGGCATAACATACACAAACAAGACGAACCCCCAACTGGATTAATCACAACCAATGGCCTATCAACAATATCCGATTCCAAACCCAACCAGCCTACGAGTTCACTACAAACAAACGAATGCGACGCTCCAGTATCAAACAGAACTCTAACTGGAACACCACATAGGAAAAGAGTACCTTGAACCACCACACTCTTTCCCTTCTCTTCAGCGGTAGGAGCTTTTGAAGACGATGGAACAACTCCCAAAGCATAAGCTTGCACAATCTGCATGTCCTTCCGCGGTTCTGGACAATACTTCTTGATGTGCCCCGGCTTGTCACAGTTGTGACACTTCATCGGCACCTTCGGATTCTTGCAATCTTTGGAGAAATGGCCCTTCTGCTGACAATTGTAGCAGGTCACTTCGCCCTTCTGCTTCTTCTGGCCACCCTTCCCCTTTTTCTTCTGTTGCTTCCTTTTCTTGTTTCCACCCTGCTGGGGTTTAGACTCTTCCCTGGTCACATCAACAACAGATCCTTCCTTAGGAAACAGATTCTCGGGTCTGAGAGCTTTCTCCACAAGCTTCTCAAATGAATCGTCCAAATGATCCACCGGTTTTGGAGCCTGAACTTGATCTCCAACATCTACTGATGGCCCCGGAGCTAGCATCCTTCTCATGATCGAAGTCATCATAGCTTCGAACATAGCGGCATAATCAACAGCCCCTTTAGTAGCACGGCCTTCCCTAGCAGCTGGTCTCCCTCTTCGACTCATTCTCAATATCTATAAAAAGGAATGGTCAGCACATCATGAGAAACAACTGCATAAAGGACTCATCTCTACTAAGCTACTATATTATATATAGTAATCATCCATCAAAATACAATTACGTCTCTCATACGTAGTTACGTCAGCGAGCGTTGGGTAAAATCGATTAACCAATGCTCTGATACCAAATGTGACGACCGCCCATAACCCCTGCACTGAACCTAGAGAAAGTGCGCTGTAAAGTGTGCCAGGCAGCCATGGACGATTGTTAAGGTAAATTAAAACAACAGAATCTATCGTATTATTCACAGCGCATGGACAAAATACAATAGAACACATATATATATATATAGTGAAGCTTCACAGAATAGAATCTCATCAATAAAACTTCTTAAGAGCTGAATACAAACATCTGAATAGTCAATACATCAAGCCTCACTACATATCACTCAGAGAATACAAAGCAGCGGAACATCTAGTACATATAGTAAGAAGTAATATGCAATACTCCAGTTCGTCTTCGTCATCAGCATCGTGGAAAGAAAGAGCAGCACCTGTCACCTGCTACCTAGTCTGCCCGTCCCAAAAATGGACGAACAGCCCAAGGCAATAAGAGTTAAAAACATAAAGCCTTGAGTCAGACAACAGTCTTAGTGAGCAGTAAATTAACTAACAACATACCAAAAGAGCATAAAGGAAAAGGAATAGGAATACAACCCCCCACTCCAACCTCTTTCTACAGTGATAGCCCCCAGACACACACTAAGTAGAAGCAAACCTAGCAGAGTATACAATGTAAAGTAAAGCAATTATCACTCGAGTCAAGGGCGATGTTTTCCAAGTACAAACCCCCAAGGCCTAAACCAAGATCAGATAAGCACCCAGAAAATACCACTCTTGAGACCGAATGACGATACAACCAAACATCCATGACTCTGGCTATCACTGTTATCATTGCTTCGATATCACCGTTAGTTGAATGAACGGCACCTTCTTTCATCCGTCAGTCAAGGGCTAATGGTAACCCCGGTTCAAGACATAACTCCTGCACGTCGTCGTGACCCTTGCCTAGGATTATCGAATCTGCCCAGAGTACTCGACCATCAACGGTTAGTCTTTTGGACGTCCCCATGTACTCTTGCTTAGAGCATGCTAGAACCTTCAACAACGATGGGATCTCAGCCTTCTAGTCATCCTCCTCGACGACTATTTCCATACTAGCTCAAGCGCCTCTCGAGCATCCATTATCCTCAAACTCGAACCATATCACCGAGTTATCAACCTGCTTGGAATGATCCCGCCTGGATTAGACCAAGACTATCTCATATCATGCTTTGCTTCATCACATCCTCGCAAAGCTTCATCTCAACATCATCATCATCGAATCTATGCATAAGAGCTTCACCATCCGCTACATATGCCACAAGCAGCTTTTCCAATTCAAGAGCCTTTCCCTTAGCTTTTGAATCATCCTTGATCTAAATCAAATCATCAATCATCTAATTCATAGCAATCAACCAAATCAAACATTAATCCAAGCAATCAAGCATTCAAATATGATCTAAGTAGACAATTATAACAATAATGGCAATTTCGTAATTAAAGAATTTAAAGTCAAATAAGCATGAAAACATGAACAATATCTCTATAATCTTGATGAATGAACTTGCATAGGTTAACACGTAGTAAAATGGATGTAACATCATCATGAACAATGGATCTATATGGATCTACACTTAGGATGAAGAAAATGTATGGAAATCACTATTTTAACACCAAATCGAGCCAACAATCCGATATACTCCTTTGGATCCGTGTGAGAGATAATCACCACTCACCAAATCACCTAAACAACCCCAAATCAACACGCTTCAGATCTGGACAGCAAAGGATCAAGCTTGATCTATCACGAATCCGCTTCAAACGAAGAAATCTCACTTCAAAGGATGAAGATCTTCAATCCAAGCTCTTGAATCTTCAATTTGATCTTCAACTTGGATGGATAGAATCACTAGATTAGAGTGGAGAAAAGAAGTGAAGAAGTGTAGGAGTCGAGCTCTAAAAATGGCAGCACTTCGTCGCTTCGAAATCCGGATCCCAAAATTGGAGCAAAGCCCCCCTATTTATAGCTGAAATCCTAAGTTGCTAGCTCGGAATTAGGTCGTCCACGACCTACGACCTAAAACCCCACCGACCTAAAGACTTCGACTTACCCAAACCTTACGACCTACGACCTAGCGCAAACGCGCGACTCAAAGATCCAATGACTTAACACGTGCGCGCGCCTATACGACCTAACAGAACCACCTGTCTACGACTTAGCGCTTCGCGACCTAACTATGCGCGACTCACGACTCAACTGAGACACGACCTAACAACAGCTCCCACCTAACGACTTAACAGGTGCGCGACTTAACTGGGTAACTGACCTACGACTTATCAAAACCCACTAGTCTACGACTTATAACTTAGCAAGGCCTCCGACTTAACAGATAACTTGGTTACGACCTAACCGGGTTACGACTCACCCCTAAGTCGTCTACGACTTAACGTACCCAGCAACCTACGACCTAACAGTGTCGCGACTTGTGCTTCTCCGACCTAACACCTTCGCGACCTAACATCTGCACGCGACTTACGACTTAAGCCTTTGCGCAACTTATCTAAACACAGTGCTTAGGTTGCTTACGACCTAACTTCCTTAAGTCGTCTAACGACCTAACTTCCTTAAGTCGTCTAACGACCTAACTTCGCTAACCACTAGGTCGCTAACCTGCTAACTTCTATAAGTCATCAACACTTAGGTCGCTCGACCAACCTATCCTACCATACGACCTAAAATTCTTAAGTCTCTAACTCACTTAAGTCGCTCTATTACTTAACTCGCTAACTCGTTTAGTCCTTAGGTCACAGACTTTTCTTAAGCCGCTCACGACTTATCACATAAGTCGTTAACAACCTAACCACGCTAACTACTGGTTCTTCCTAGGTCACTGCCAACCTATCCCTTAAGTCGTACACTTCCTAAGTCGGTCACTCGACCTAAGCCACCCCATACGACCTAATTTTCCCACGACTTAACTCTTAGGTCGCCACTCACCAATCCCTTAGGTCGTTGCCGACCTAACCCTTAACATACGACCTAGGAATTAAACTCTAAACTACTTATCAACAGTGTGACCAAATGTCAACTGTTTTTACGATGTTTCAATCCGTAAAATACGGGTCGTTACAACTGAGTTGCGAATTCTTGAACTACACCACCGTAGTTCGTCCTCTAGTCACATGACTAGAATTTTACAAAAGTTTAAAAGAGAAAATACAAATTTAAAAACAATTTAAAAAAAAAACCTAATTTTAAGTAAAGCCTAATTAACAAATTATAGACGGCCCAAATTAAATAAAGTGATAAACTATTTTCCTCCTTTCCTTTGTTATTTCTTCGGCCTATTATCCTGCGTTGAGAAAAAATATGGCTATTTTTTTGTCCGTTCCTCTATCATTCTTTGAAGCCGCCGCTTTCAGTTGTAGATTGAATGATGCTTTGTTTTCTTTCTTTGTGATTGATTTCTCGACTGCTTCAAAATTGTCGAGCGCCTTCACTTGGTTGAAAAATTGGTACGTGAAATTCCTTTTAGATTTCGATTGTGCTCGACTTTGATTCGAGTTGTTGATTTTGAACTTAAATTGAAACTTGACTCTATGATTTTTATTGAACTCGAATGAATTTTTGAATGCCGATAATGATGGGGTTAAATAGGATTCGAAATCCTAAAATTGCGTTCGTATATATTTATTTGAATTCGTCGATTCATCTGCTTGGCCGTTCGATTTAACTTGAGTGTTGGTGATTGTTCCTGACTAGTTCAATTCGTATATTTTCTGATTGCTTGGTTATCACGGCTTTGATTTCTGATTTGCTCGATTCCTTGGTCACCATAGCTTTGAATTTTCTGGTATTTTGAATTTATGTTGACTTCGGTCGCTTGATTTTGTGAAAATATTTTGATTTCGGCACTGACTTGATTTGAAACTGCTGTTCCATGATTTTTGAAAAAAAACTGCTGCGACATTTGAGCTTCTTTATGCTTTTTTGATCCGTGACTCATCCTGTGTTCATGTGGTCTGCACTGCTATATATATATGTATGCATGTGTATACATATATATGCATATATGTGTGCATGTGTTTTTGTATTGCTCTGACTGAAAATGTGTGACCACGGCTTGCTTGTGCTTATGCCTGTTCTTGTTTCACTGGGTTTCTCTGCACTAATTTTCTGGTCTTCGATGATGATGTTAGCCGAGTTGTCCTGTTGCCTACGTATATACATGTTTACTGTTGTGATGTGATTCATTTACTGTTGAGGCTACTGGCCATTGCATTCATGTATGTATATTAGTGCTCTGGTCTATATGCATTAGTGCTCATCCATGCTTCAATATGCATTGTTCACTGTATTGAGTTATTGTGTGCCTCTGTCCATTTCGAGTTGTTTATGTATATACATGGTGCACTTGTTTACTTCAAGGTTGTTGTTGCCACTGCCTGTTAGACTTGAAGTCTGTATTCATGTTTGAAGCTTCATATATACTTGAATTTGGTCTTGACCATTTGATTCATGTGCATAACTTAAATATAAGTGCGTTCATTATGTAGTCTGAGTTGCATATGGTATAATGTTTTAAACTTGGTTCATGTCATGCTCTTGTTTCTGGTCTGGTTGCATAGTGTGGTGAGTTGCTTGTTTCCGGTGAAATTTTGATATTGCATGTTGACATGGTCTGGTAGTAGCTTTGCACCTAAAGTCTATAGTTTCCACATGAGTTCATATTGTATCTGTTATTACTTTGAGGCAGTTTGCATTGCTTCACCATTGACTATTGACATGTGCATTTTGTTGTTGCACATTTTAGTTTTGTATTGGCAATCATGTGAAATGATGTCATGTGTACATCTTGTACATAATCATTAAAGTCTGGTTTGACCATGCTTCATTGTGTTTAGAAACAGTTTGCAGTCATGTTTTGGTACTGGTTTGAGTCATGTGTACTATTCATTTTCTTTTTGAGTTGACCCATTTGAATGTCAAAGCTGTGTTGCTTGAGAACTTGTACTCGACAATTTTATGATGCCATTTATATCGCACCTGAGTTGAATCCAGCTTATAGCTTGGGTTTGACCTTGTGCTCATATCCTGACTTTATTTGTATTTCACTTGAATATTTGAACTTGAGTTGAATCCAGCTTTTCATTGGGTTTGACCTTGTGCTCACCTGTCCCTGCAATTTTGTCAAGTGTATATCGATGTGCACGGCCTTATGGCATGTATAGTGATACACTGTGCATGTCACAAGTTGTTCGTGTTTGATGAATTCAAAATTAAATAATGACGAACAATCCACATAACTGAGGCAAATAATATTTTGGAAAACACATTTTATTTTACGTTGCAAAAAATATTTCTTTTTTAATTTTACTACGTCAATGTATATTTTGTAGATAACTCAGATGCTTGATTCAATCTGGAATAGAGTTGAAGAATAATACGAGTGAATCAGTGAAATGTAGTGAGATGCAAATGTAAATGGAAAATTGTGATGTAATCAAAATTGTATTGTAATTGAAATTGTATTTATATAGTGAGATCTCAAATTTGTACTATTCAAAATTGTAATAAAATATTTGTTTGAATTTAAATTCTGTGTTATTTATTTTATTCAGCAAATATTTATTTAATTATGTGAAAAATAAAATAGTACATTAACAAATACATTTAAATGAATATATATATATATGTTTATTATCATCAAACAAAAATCATATATTAGCATATTCAACAATCTCTCCCTTTTGATGATAACAAACATATATTTAAGATTTTGAATTTGTTAAATATATTTGTCATTCAATTTGCTCCCCTTATTTGAATGCTCCCTCTCTACACCACGCTCTCCCTTCATATATGCATAAATAAAAATATGCAAATGAGCCTAGATGCAAATAGGAAATACAAAATAAAATATTTGACCTTTATTTACCAAAATCTTAACTTTTCTCTCCCTCTTTTGGTATTAGCAAAAGAGTAATAGTGTTAGGAAAATAGAGATAAAGTGATAGACGTTAATACAACATTAATACCCAATGAGTATAAATATTAAATTTCAATAAAAAATCAAACAAAAATCATAAATACTCTTTTTGACGCATATTCCACTTTAGAATGATAGGGATGATGTCGGTATATAAAACCATAAAGTTGTGTCTATTTGTGGTATATTTATTTCAAGAATTTGAATATCTACTAACCATGCATAACTGTTAGTACTTTTAAATGAGATTAGTAGTATTCCAAAAAATTAAAAAAAATGAATTCAAGTATCTTCTAACTACGCATAAACGCAAGGACTTTTAAATGGGATTAGAATCAACTTGTCTATTTAATTAATCAATTTTGATATGTTTTTCATACATGCATAACCGTGAGGACTTTTAAATGAGCATGAAAGCTCATAATAAAAAATTCCAAGTAATTCACCCATACATAACCGTAAGGACTTTTAAATGAGAGTGAATACTTTGGATGTTTTAATTGCTAAAAAATATAATAAATTGAAAAACGAATGATTTCCCATTTAAAATACCATATATTAACATACTATATTGGATTTTGATGAGTGATGGTCGTTAGAAATATGATAGAATTAGAGATGGTCATGGAATTTTTACCAAAAAAATGTTTTTATAACTCTTGTTTAAATTTCTAAAGAAATTTACTAAATATACTGTCTCAAGTTATTATATATGATTAATATCAACACTCATCACTTTTTCAATCACTATTTATCTTTTTCGATAATCAGTAGGGAGTCAGATTAGTTAAGGTAGTCATTTAAGATCAAATCTAAAAATAATCATCAAATTTTCTAAAAATGACTAATCTGAAACAAGTTCAACAAAATGATTTTCTGGAAGGGGTTTTATAAAAGAAAAATGTCTGCTAATTAAACATTATTTGAAATGAAACATATGCAGATATTTTCTTTGAAAATGATGCAACTACTAAATCTCTCCACATAAATCACGTTCCACTAGTAATTTTTCTATCAACTAGATTACTAGTGTTATCTGTATCCCAATTTCTCTTTGACTCAAGATTATTATGTCATAGACCAGATGATGAAGTGTGCAACAAAATATCTTAAAATCATTTTAGCAGCTTTTAAATTGAATTGAAGCCATGCAAATAAACAAACAGTGAACATAATGTCAGAATAAGATAAACAAATATATCCACGTGTATCTTGAGTAATCATCAATCAATAAAACAACATCATTAGTTCAAACAAATCTATATGAACTAGTCCAGAGATTCTTATAGTGTTCTCGGCATAAAAATATAATTGGCCAAAATTTTTGAATAAGTCAGAATCATTATCAACATTCATTATCACATAACTGGCTGATTTAATTCAGATTATGGTGCAGATCACATTTAATAAATCATTCAAGATAAATATACTGTTACCTGTTTTACCTTTATGATAATTTTTCATTGTTGTCCATTGTGATTCTGTCACCTTTATACTAGGTTAAGGAACTTTGATTTGTCGCCCGTTGTATGCCTGGAACAGCCAGAATCCAGGTAACACTGTTGTTGTTCCTTAGCCTGCCACCGCACCTACACGAGAAAAGATTTTTGTGACCTATTTGTTTTTATAGGTCCATGGTTGTTAGTGGAAAATGATTTTGAAAAATATGTTTGAGTAGACCCGAAACTATTTATATATGTTCCTTTTGGCATCCAAATTTGTTTGACTTTAAGGGATTTTATATTCGTGCCTTTTGGAACCCAAATTGGAATGGTTTTCACATGTTTGGGTCTATACCAGCAAATATTGTGATTGTGTCTAGTTTTTCCACAAATTGTGCACTTTGAATTGACTTGATTAATTTCATTTCTAACATGTTCAGAGTGAGTATACCCAAGTTCTTGTCTATCAATATTGACTGTTTGTTTTCCTATTAGCATATTTAGTGATGTTTCTCCTTTGGAGAATTTTCCTAAAGTCGTTGACAGTTGTTGGACTTGTGTTTTGAGTGATTCATTTTCATTTAATAATTGTGTGCACTTTTTAATCGAATTTTCACTCCTCGTTTTTTCACTTTCTTTCAGAATCAAAATTTCATTTTCAAGCGATTTAATTTTAATTTTTGATTTTTTAATTTCTTCTTCGAGTGTTGGATACTTATCACACTTAGGGCTCTTGATTTGATAGTTTTTAACTAATTGATCAAGCTGTTTATTTAAATCTATCAAAGCATCTCTTTGTGAACAAGTTTAGCGTATTTCTCCCTAAGTCTTTCGAAACAGCCATTTACTTCGTGAAAATATATAAGTAATTCTGAATGAGTAAGTTTTGATATCTCACTTGGCTCGTCATCATCACTGTCAGTTATATCACCTCGAAAGCACGGATCTGCTTTTTCGCTCTCATTGCCAGTACTTTTATCATCTTCATTAGTTTCATCCCAAGTGGCTGCAAAACTTCTCCTTTTCTGTTTCTCTCCTTGGCTGAATCGATTCTGAGGACAATTGGTCTTGATATGACCGAGTTCATTGCACTTGTGACAAATGATTTCATGTTCTTCCAAGTTGTCTAGTGCTTTGACTATTCTGCTTTTCAGTTTTTGATTTAGAGCTGGATTTCTGTATTTGCGATTCCAACTTTTGATTCCACCTTATGAATTTCTTTATTAATAGTGCCAACTCAGCTGCTCTATCATCGTCATTGTCATCATCACTTTATGTTGTTCCTTTAAGAGCTATTGATTTCTTTTGAGTATCACCTCCTTCACGCTCTTCCTTGAATTTCATTTCTAGCTCATAAGTGGTGAGATTTCCGATAAGTTCTTCAATTTTGATTTGTTTCAAATCCTTTGATTCTTGATTGGTTGTAACTTTCACTTCAAAAATTCGTGGAAGGACTCTGAGGACTTTTTGGACTATTTCTAATTCTGTGTATGATTTTTCGATAGCTTTTGATTTGTATACGATATTGGAAAGTCGTCCGTACATCTCTTTGACATTTTCTTCCTTGGCCATTATGAAATTCTCGTATTCGCTACTCAGCATGGCAAGGCGAGATTCTTTGACTTGAGACGTTTCTTCATGAGTCACTTCAAGTGTGTGCCATATTTCCTACGCAGTTAAACAATCCGAGACACGATTAAACTCAATTTGATCCAATGAACAAATAATAGAGTTCATAGCTTTAGCATTAGCATTCTGTAGTCTATTTCCAAGATTTGTCCATTGATCCATCGGTTTATCCATTTCTTGATTATCTACAACTATAGTTGGTGTCCTATATCCTATCTCAACAATATTCCAAGCATCAATGGTTTTCAGAAAAATTTTCATTCTATTTTTCCAGTAAGCATATTCACCATTAAACATTGGTGGTCTAACTATGGACTGACCCTCAGCAAATGCATTATTAAAAGAAGCCATTCTAAAAATTCAAATTTTTAAAACAAAAATTTGTTTTTGAAAAATTAACTTTTTAAAACAAAAATTGACTTCTGTTCCTAGCTCTGATACCACTTGTAGGATCGATTTCACCCTAGAGGGGGGGTGAATAGGGTGATACTAACAATTATAAAAATTTAATGCGGAAGTATATAAAATAATCGCAGCACTGATAATAGCAGAATAATAGCAGCATAGATAATTGCAAAATATTAAAAGCAGAAATAGAACAACATAGAATTTACCCAGCTCCGGCAAAACCCTGCCTACGTGCTGCCCCCAAGGTTTCCACTAGAAATTAAGTAGTCAGACGCTTACACACGTAAACTCGCGACACCCCCTATCGACTAACCTAACTCTACACTCAAAACTCTGCCATAACTCAGCTACTGAGTTGCGAATTCTCAAACTACACCACCGTAGTTCGTCCCCTAGTCACACGACTAGAATTTACAAAAGTTTAAAAGAGAAAATAAAATTTAAAAACAATTTAAAAACAAAACCCTAATTTTAAATAAAGCCCAATTAACAAATTATAGACGGCCCAAAGTAAATAAAGTGATAAACTATTTTCCCCTTTTCTTTATTATTTCTTCGGCCTGTTATCCTGCATTGAGAAAAAATATGGCTGTTTTTATTCATTCGTTCCTCTTTGACAAAATTAGGGTTCGTGATATTCTCTAAAGCCGCCGCTTTCAGTTGTAGATTGAATGATGCTTCGTTTGCTTTCTTTGTGATTGATTTCTCGGCTGCTTCAAAATTATCGAGCGCCTTCAGTTGGTTGAAAAATTGGTACGTGAAATTCCTTTTCGATTTCGATTGTGCTCGACTTTGATTCGAGTTATTGATTTTGAACTTAAATTGAAACTTGACTCTATGATTTTTATTAAACTCGAATGAATTTTTGAATGCCGATGATGATGGGGTTAAATAGGATTTGAAATCCTAAAATTTCATACATATATATTTATTTGAATTCGTCGATTCATATGCTTGGCCGTTCGATTTAACTAGAATGTTGGTGATTGTTCCTGACCAGTTCAATTCGTATATTTTCTGATTGCTTGGTTATCACGGCTTTGATTTTTGATTTGCTCGATCCCTTGGTCACCACGGCTTTGAATTCTCTGGTATTTTGAATTTATGTTGACTTCGGTCACTAGATTTTGTGAAAATATTTTGATTTCGGAACTGACTTGATTTGAAACTGCTGTTCCATGATTTTTGAAAAAAAACTGCTGCGACATTTGAGCTTCTTTATGCTTTTTTGATCCGTGACTCATCCTGTGTTCATGTGGTCTGCACTGCTATATATATATGTATGCATGTATATACATATATATGCATATATGTGTACATGTGTTTTTGTATTGCTCTGACTGAAAATGTGTGACCACGGCTTGCTTGTGCTTATGCATGTTCTTGTTTCACTGGGTTGCTCCGCACTAATTTTCTGGTCTTCAATGATGATGTTAGCCGAATTGTCCTGTTGCCTATGTATATACATGTTTACTGTTGTCATGTGATTCATTTACTGTTGAGGCTACTGGCCATTGCATTCATGTATGTATATTAGTGCTCTGGTCTATATGCATTAGTGCTCATCCATGCTTCAATATGCATTGTTCACTGTATTGAGTTATAGTGTGCCTCTATCCATTTCGAGTTGTTTATGTATATACATGGTGCACTTGTGTATTTCATGGTTGTTGTTGCCACTTGTAACGATCTTGAAATTTACCGTTATTTGAATAATTAGTCGATTAAATATAATTTGATTTAACTTGAGGAATTTCGAAATTTGAATTTAATTTTACGTTATGTACGATTGGTTAAAATGGAAAATGCGAATTAAATTATAAACTAGAAATTTTGAACGATTTGGAATTTAATGAAAAATCAGTTGTTAATAAACAGTGAAATTTTGGTTTCAAAAATTTAAATATTTTATATGAAAATATTTTGGAAACAATTATAATAAAAACATCGACTTTCATTTTATCGAATTCTGACTTCGTTAGCTCTGTTTAAATTGATCTACACGATCGATTTACGGTAGCGTCAACCAATATGGCATAAATAACGAATTTTCATTCGAGCGTTAAATGACCAGTTTTCTGTATGTTAACGTGATCGTATCAACACACTGAGCATAATATTATTTCGTTTTGCATGTTTGGATTTTCGATTTATTCGGTGCATTATTTTTGTTCGAGTTAGCGATGGTTGTTATATATATATATATACAGGGTTCGTGCTACCAAAATTTTAATATAAGTTTATAATTAAGCAACTATATAAAAAATATATATAACGATAAATAACACGTATATAATATCATACACCGTTGAAAATAAGGGGTAAGAAAATAAAATTTGAATAGGTACTCGAATAAGTAGTGATTGAATAAAATTGAAACAGTCAAATTTGAACTAGTAATCGAGCTGAGCAAACTGCTCAAAGCAAAAATAAAAAAAATAAAAATCTCGGTCACATGACCACGTACACCCTTCTTTCTCTCTATTATATTCTTCTGCATATATTATCATTGGATCAAAAAATGGCAAACAGTAAAAAAACATTCGTACGTTCACATCTGCTACCTCGAGTGACCGAGCTCCTCCACGTCTACATCGCATCTTCCACCACCATTGCACCCTGTCAACTGCCGCGCCCGCCGTTTCCTTATCCCAAGTCACCACCGCATCGTCCTTCCTCCCCACCGAAGCTTCCACTATTTCTATCGTCGACTTCGTCCTTTTCACTGCCGCCGAACCTCTCCCCTGCTTCACCCCACGCCGCCGTGCCATCTTCTGACACCATGCATAGCCTTCGACCTCCTCTCCTCTGAAAGCAGACACCTTAAAAAAATAAAAAATCTTACACTACAGATAGATCATCCCCTCCTCGTCTAACACCGCCGGCCTTCACTGCGCCTAACTTCGCAACCTACCGCCGCTACCTCGTCAGTTCAGCTAGCTTCGCCACGAGCCCGACCTGCTGCCTCTCTTTTAGTTCCAGCCAATTATAAAAAAAGAGAAGAGAAGAAAAAAAAAAGAAGTGCTAGCAATCCGGATTTCTATATTGCGTGTTGAGGCTTTGATCGCGTTGTGGATTTCAGATTGTGTCACGTCATAGGTCATTCGTGGACCATCGCGAGTTGTCATCATGAGGTGAGTTTTATACACTCACACCTAACTAATATCATACATGGTTGTAAATAAGGGGAAAGAAAATAAAATTTGAATAGGTACTCGAATAAGTAGTGATTGAATAAAATTGAAACAGTCAGATTTGAACTAGTAATCGAGCCGAGCGAACTGCTCAAAGCAAAAATAATAAAAAAATCTCGGTTACGTGGCCACGTACACCCTTCTTCCTCTATATTATATTCTTCTACATATATTATCACTGGATCGAAAAAAGGCAAACAGTAAAAAAAATTCGTACGTTCATGTCTGCTACCTCCAGTGACCATGCTCCTCTACGTCTACATTGCATCTTCCACCACCGTCGCACCCCTGTCAACTGCCGCGCCCGCCGTTTCCTTATCTCCAGTCACCGCCACATCGTCCTTCCTCCCCACCGAAGCTTCCACTATTTCTATCATCGACTTCGCACTTTTCACCGCCGCTGAACCTCCCCCCTGCTTCTCCCTATGTCGTCGTGCCATCTTCTGACACCGTGCATAGCCTCCAACCTCCCCTCCTCTGACAGCCACCACCTTAAAAAAAAGAAAAAAAATTTACGCTACAGAACATCCCCTCCTCGTCTAACACCGTTGGCCTTCACTGTGCCTAACACCGCAACCTACCACCACTACCTGGTCAGTTCAGCTAGCTTTGCCCCGAGCCCGACCTGTTGCCTCTCTTTTACTTCCAGCCAATTATAAAAAAAGAGAAGAGAAGAAAAAGAAGAAGAGTGCTAGCTATCCAGATTTCTATATCGCGTGTTGAGGCTTTGATCGTGTTGTTGATTTCAGATCGCATCACGTCATAGGCCGTTCGTAGATCATCACGAGTTGTCATCGAGAGGTAAGTTTTATACACTCACACCTAACTAATATCGTCATGCAAGTTAATAAAAGAAAACGGACACCTTTATGTATTCGTTGTTGATTTAAACATATATATATATATATTGTTGAATGGATGGATTATCATATTGGTATCTGCACATGTTGACACGATATACACGACATATGAATGTACACTAGTGTAGAGGAAAAAATTGGATAAGTGCCGGTTACGTTTTATCATGTTATTGATATCCATTATTTTATGATTTATTGAAATTTTCTCGTTGATATTTGGTATAGATTTCAACTGTGATACTAGAAAGGGTTGAAATGATATATACCCACTTTTAAATTTAAATATTCCACTTAGCCTAGGTAGAAAATTTAAATTAAAAACACCGTTTGGCCAAATAAATAAAAAATATCTTTCTTAAACTAAGATTGTTTTGGGATTTAATAACAAATGATTTGAAAATTTAAAATATGTTTTAAATTGGTATTTATTTAAATAAATTTATTTTGAAATTCGTGATTTTCAAATATACGATAATTCATGGATAAATGTTGAATTAGCTTATTTAAAGAAACTTGGTTTGGATTTAAACTTCAAAAAAAAAATTAATTAAATTTATAGTTTGTATATTTTTTTTGAAAATGAAGATAATAAGTTAAGAATTAAGTTATTTTTGATTTAAATTCAAACTTATATTAATAAATTGTTTTCTTATAATGAGATTTGTGTAAAGTTAAATCTAATCAGAGTTAAACTTGTAAAGGAATCAAAAGGCTGATTTAAATTATTTGAATTCTAATTTAGAAATTATTGTAAAGAATTTGTGGTAAATTTGTAATAGAATTCAGATTGAACTTAAGATAAATTTTGTTTTAAGTGATTCAGATTATTGAATTTAAATAAATTTTATTATCCAATTTTTCAGAGGGAATTGGGTTTGAAATCGAAATGTTTTATAATGGAATTTGGGAACGAGAAATTGGATTTGAGGAATTTGAAAAATCCTGTTGTTATTAATATGAACCGTTTTAAACCATAATTCACCAAATGGTGTGTAAAACATACGTTGGGTTGTCAAAGAAACCGGGGCTGGATATTAGCATACTCTCTGTCAATCTCGGAACCACTTTGATAACCATGTATGCGGTGGATGATATCCAGAATGTAGTGGTTGAATTGGCGACGTTTACTGGAATGAAGAAAGAGAACGATGATGGATAGCTTTGACATTCGTGTCATAATTAAAATGATTAAAACAGGAGCCTATGTATAGCCAATGAGGATAGCTACCTCTAGCGACGTTGATCTCTCGTATTTTATTGTTGTGATTTGAACTCGATGGGTGCACCCTTCTGTTTGTATTGATAGTCGCGGTCGGTCATGGATTTGTTACGACCAGCCAGAAAGGGTAAACTGGTAGAATCCTACCTCGGGCATTGCCTCACGTGCCTTGTCATATTTATCCCTATACGAGCCCATTATGATTTTGATTTAAACTGTATATATGTGTTAAGGTGGATCAATGTAAAGCCTTAACGTTATTTTGATACTTATTTTACTGATAGACATTATCTATTGTAGCGTACACTATTACATGTAAATAGTTTGACGGATCCTTGGGAGATGAGAAAAACCCATAACATCTCCTAAGTTACTTTACATTGATTTATTGACTTTCATGAGAATATTAGTTCTGAATCGAGTATTGTGTTTTTCCATTATGCTCAGGTCAGCCCGAGTATTTCTAGTTTGGAGAGCTCATTGTGAAGACGAAGGCATTTCTGAAGATTCTGTTCTATTTCAGTTATTTCATCACTTTGGTTCGTTATGTCGGTTAGACTCATTTCATTTCTAGTTATTTCTTTCCAGTCATTTAGTGTGAGAATAATGTAACTCATTTAGAGTTTTCTTGACTTATTCATGTACTTATTTATTTTCCGCTGCGAGACTTTGAGTTGTATTTATTTCTGTATCTATATTCTGTGATTGATTCTATTTTACCCTAAATATCTATTTATCATTTAATCAAATGTCCTTGTTTAAATGGTGGGTCGTTACAGTTGGTATCGGAGCTTATGGTTGAGTGAACACCTAAGCCTGTGGGGGTAAAAACTCATTATCGATAGGGTAATTAATTACCCTAGATTGAGTAGAATCTTTCTTGAGGGAGCGGGTTTTAAAATTTAAGAAAAAAATTGATTTAAAATCTTAAATGAATTTGAAAATTTTAAGGTATCCGTCCTTAGTAAAATTCTTTTGACTAGGTTCTTTCAATTGACTCAGCTTCTAATAAAATTTTCTCGCCCATCCCTTCTTTTCAGGATGAGTAATCGTAGTACTCAAGGCAGAAGTAGGGGAAATATCCCCAATGAAGTTGTTGCACCTGTTGTTGTCCCAGAAGTGAGATTTACCACTCTTTGTAAAGAGTATACACAGCTTGGAGGAAAGAAGTTCACAGGTGCCGAGGGTATTGTTGGAGCACGACAATGGCTTAAGAATACCGAAATGATTTTTGCAGGGCTTGGCATCACTGACGCTCTGAAGCGTAAATTAGCAGCTTGCCAGCTTCCGGAAGCCGCGCTTGATTGGTGGGATGCTTTTACGGCCCATACCCCGGAGGAAGATATTTCTTGGGCCTAGTTTAGGTGGGATCTATCTAAATAAGAATTTTATGTTCTTAAGATTATCTCATGGAAGTTTAGCTTAGCCTTGTATTCTCCAAATTTATAGGGAAACTTTTATTGCCCAGTGGATGCCAGAAGCTGGGAGGACGAATTTGTATAATCAGTTTATGGAGCTTAAGCAAGGCGAGATGACGGTCACAGGGTATGAAAGGAAATTCAATGAGCTATCGAAGTTTGGCCCTCATCTGATTGAGATCCCCCTTAAGAAGAATGAGAAATTCATTGCTGGCATGCGTAGGGAGTATAGAGAGCAGCTGACTGGTCATATCCATAAGCCATTTTTTGATATCATTGATTTGGAGATCCGTTTTGAGAATTTGAAGCTAAATAGGATTTAAGAAGTTTCAGACACTCCAGCCCAGTTTAGCTCCAGTAGCCTTGGCAAGAGAAAGTCAAATTTTAGTAGCCAAAAGAAGAAGTGGCAAAGCCGTCAAGGAGTTGGATTGCCTCAGAAGAAGACTAAGGACTTGTCGCACATCACTTGCTTCAAATGCGATAAAAAGGGGCATTATGCCAGACATTATCCACCAGCATTCTTAGCCGCAGTTCCTCCAGTCAAGATGACTAGGCATGACCTATGCCATATCTGCTTACAGCCGGGTCATTTCAAGAAGCACTGCCCCACTCAGAAGAAAGGCCAACCATCTAGCATCTTTGCAGTCACTGATTCCACCCCTCCAATTGAGGAGACCGATCCCGCACTTCAAGGTACGCTTTCTTTTCATGATACAGATGTCCATATTTTATTCGATACTGGAGCATCTCATAGTTTTATATCTGTAAATTTATGTGAGAAATTTGAGCATGATTTGAAACCCGAACCTACTTCAAAATCTTTGTGTGTCTCTAATCCCATTAGTGGCCCTATAAACTTAGGAATGATTTGTAAGGGCATTTATCATTTTAAAGACGAACACTGTTTCACCGGAGACTTTTATGTTTTGGGCTTTAGTCGGTTCGATTTATTATTAGGCATGGATTGGCTATCCAAGTTCAAAGCTGTTATTTTTAGTAGTGATCGGACCATTTCATTGATTGACGATAAAGGTTCTTAGCTAGTTATCCAGTGTAAAATGCCTTGTGATCTTGTCAAGAGTTTTGTTTTCTCCCTTGATTCGCATTCTAGTGATCTAGACACTAATCCAGTTGTTCGAATTTTTCCTGATGTCTTTGGTGAGGTTACTTGTTTACCACCTCATTGAGAAATCGAATTTCGAATTGACCTTATTCCCGGAGCCAGACCTATCGTACTTCCCCCTCGAAGGATGTCGCCTAAGGAAAGAGTGGAGTTGAAATCACAGGTTGATGATCTTTTGGCTAAAGGCTTAACTAGGAGAAGTTTTTCTGAATAAAGTGCAGCCTTAGTTTTTGTCACTAAGTCTGACAGTTCCTTGAGAATATGTGTGGACTACAGGGAGTTGAATAAGCTCACACATAAGAACCAATATCCTATGCCTCGTATTAATGATATGTTTGATCAGCTTTATGGAGCATAGGTGTTTTCTCAGCTTGACCTCGCTTTAGGTTTCCATCAGTTGAGGATTTCTAAGGATAGTATTCATAAGACTGCTTTCCGTACTGAAGATGGATTTTATGAGTGGCTTGTTATGCCCATCGGATTAATGAATGCCCCGGCTTACTTTGTAGACCTCATGAAAAGAGTTTTCAGGGATGTTCTTAGCAAATTCATGCATGTTTTTATTTATGATATTTTGGTTTTCTCTAAAACCAAAGAAGAGAATGAGCGACTTTTGAAGTTTGTGCTCGAAACTTTGAGAAGCCATCAGTTGAAGACAAAATTTTCCAAATGTCAATTCTGATAGGAGGAAGTTCGATTTCTTGGCCAGGTGGTTTTGAAAAATGGAGTTTCGGTGGATCCCGCTAAGATCATAGTAGTAAATGTAAGTTCCTACCTTTACTTTCGATTTGATTACCGAAATTCATGAATTTTGATTCGTGTCTTATATATAATTCCAGGATTGGGAAATTCCTAAGACACCCATGGATGTTAGGAGTTTCTTAGGCCTTGTTGGTTATTATAGGAGATTCATTGAGCATTTCTCCCATATTGTTTCTCCTCTTACAGCTTTACCCGAAAGAATGTCAAGTTCAATTGGGACGGAAAGTGTCAGAAAGCGTTCAATGAACTGAAATAGAAGTTGACCTCCGCTCCTATTCTTACTGTTCCGAATGGTAACGAAGGCCTTACAGTTTATACCGATGCTTGTAGAAGTGGGCTTGGTGCTGTTTTAATGTAGCATGGCAAAGTTATTGTGTATGCCAGTAGAAAGTTGCGACCTCATCAAGTTAAGTACGCAACACATGATTTGGAGTTGTTGGCTGTGGTTTTTGCTTTGAAGTTATGGCGACATCATCTCTTGGGTACCAAATTCGAGCTTTTTACCGATCACAAATCCTTAAAATATATTTTCTCTTAGAAGGATTTGAATCTATGGCAAACAAGATGGCTAGAATTCTTGGCTGCATATGACCTTGACATCAATGATACCCTGGGTAAAGCAAATGTAGTGGCCGATGCCTTGAGTAGGAAAAAGGCGATGCTTTGTCAGTTTGTTGCTTCATCCTCTCTTATGGATTGTATAGTTGCTAAGAAAAGTGAAGACCCAAGTTTGAGAGCTATTCGAGAGGAAGTTTTGAAGAGAGAGACATACTTGAGGAGATGGTATGATGCGGTAGTTGATAAGGATGGTATTTTGAGAATAAATGGTAGGGTTTGTGTTCCGAATGTAGATGGACTAAGGGAGGAAGTGCTTAAGGAGAATCACAAATCCAAATTTTCTATTCATCACGGAGTGACAAAGGTGTTTCAGAATATGAAGAGACTTTATTGGTGGGAAGGAATGAAGAGGGACATTTAGATGTATGTAAGTAGATGCAGTACTTGTCAACAGATTAAGGCTGATCATCAGAAATTGGCAGGTTTGTTACAGCCACTTGAGATTCCGAAATGGAAGTGGGATCAGATTTCTATGGATTTTGTGGATGGTTTACCAAGGACGAGAAGGGGTAATGAGAGCATTTGGGTGATTGTTGACCGTTTGATGAAGACTGCTCATTTTATTCCTGTGAAGTTAACTCGAACTGCCTCGAGTTTAGCTGAGATCTATTTGAAAGAGATTGTCCAACTCCATGGAATTCCTTCTAGTATCGTTTGTGATCGTGACCCTATTTTCACGAGTAACTTTTGGAGAGCCCTTTAGGATTCGTTGGGTACATAGTTGAATCTAAGTACGGCTTATCACCCATAGACAGATGGCCAAACCGAACGGATCAATCAAATTTTGGACGACCTTCTTCGTGCTTGTATTCTGGATTTTGGTGGTTCTTGGGAAGACCATCTTCACCTTGTCGAATTCACCTATAATAATAACTATCAGGTAGAACTTCGTTAATTAAATTTGAATTAAATATATATATGAAAATAAATCCTTCCGTAATTCGAATCTTTAATTCCGGCTAGCATTGACATGGCACCGTTCGAAGCTCTTTACGGACGTCCATGTAAGTTTCCGTCCTGTTGGATTGAAACTATAGATAGACTTGTTCTTGGGCCTGAGATTATTTTGGAAGCTTCTGTGAAGGTTGAAGGGATTAAGCGGAAGATGAAAACTACATAGGATTGGCAGAAGAAATATGCTGATAGAAGACGAAAGGAGTTAGAATTCGTAGTTGGAGATCTTGTGTACCTCAAAATTTCACAATCGAGAAACATAATTCGATTTGGGAAAAAAGGGAAGTTGGCCCCAAGGTTTATTGGTCCTTTCCGGATATCCGAAAGGATTGGTACTCTAGTTTATAGAGTTTAGTTGCCTGAAAAACTATCGGGTGTTCATGATATATTTCACGTCTCTAACATTCGCAAGTATATTCATGATCTATCAGCGATAGTTCAGTCCACGCTGCTTGAGGAATTGAAGAATCAACCCGATCTTACTATTGAGAGGAAGCCCATTAGGATTTGGGATAAGAGTATGAGGAAGTTGAGGAGTAAATCGGTCAATCTCGTTAAAGTCAAATGGAGTGATGATGATCGAGATTGTACTTGGGAAACTGAAGATAGTCTTCGTGCTTCCAATCCTGAATTATTTTGATTCGAGTATGCTTTCTAATCTTAATCTATCTCTTGATTCTTGTTATATCTTTGCATTTCACAATTTTCGAGGACGAAAATTTTTGAGTGGAGGCGAATGTAACGATCCTGAAATTTACCCTTATTTGAATAATTAGGCGATTAAATTTAATTTGATTTAACTTGAGGAATTTTGAAATTTGAATTTAATTTTACGTTAGGTACGATTGGTTAAAATGGAAAATGTGAATTAAATTATAAACTAGAAATTTTGAACGATTTGGAATTTAATGAAAAATCAGTTGTTAATAAAACAGTGAAATTTTGGTTTCAGAAATTTAAATATTTTATATGAAATTATTTTGGAAAAATTTATAATAAAAACGTCGACTTTCGTTTTGTCGAATTCTGACTTCGTTAGCTCAGTTTTAATTGATCTACACGATCGATTTACGGTAGCGTCAACCGATATGGCGTAAATAATGAATTTTCATTCGAGTGTTAAATGATCAGTTTTCTGTATGTTAACGTGATCGTATCGACACACTGAGCATAATAGTTTTCGTTTTGCGTGTATGAATTTTCGGTTAATTCGGTGCATTGTTTTGGTTCGAGTTAGCGGTGGTTGTTATATATATATATATATGTATATATATGTATATATATATACAGGGTTCGTGCTACCAAAATTTTAATATAAGTTTATAATTAAGCAACTATTTAAAAAATATATATAACGATAAATACAACGTATATAATATCATACACGGTTGAAAATAAGGGGAAAGAAAATAAAATTTGAATAGGTACTCAAATAAGTGGTGATTGAATAAAATTGAAACAGTCAAATTCGAACTAGTAATCGAGCTGAGCGAACTGCTCAAAGCAAAAATAAAAAATAAAAATCTCGATCAAGTGGCCACGTACACCCATCTTCCTCTCTATTATATTCTTCTGCATATATTATCACTTGATCAAAAAAAGGCAAACAGTAAAAAAAAAAATTCGTACGTTCGCATCTACTACCTCCAGTGACCGAGCTCCTCCACGTCTACACAGCATCTTCCACCACCGTTGCACCCCTGTCAACTGCCGTGCCCGGCGTTTCCTTATCCCCAGTCACCGCCGCATCGTCCTTCCTTCCCACCGAAGCTTCCACTATTTCTATCGTCGACTTCGTCCTTTTCACCACCACTGAACCTCTTCCCTACTTCACCCCACGCCGCCGCGCCATCTTCTGACACCGTGCATAGCCTCCGACCTCCCCTCCTCTGACAACCGACACCTTAAAAAAATATTACGCTATAGATAGACCATCCCCTCCTTGTCTAACACCGCCGGCCTTCACTACGCCTAACACCATAACCTACCGCCACTACCTCGTCAGTTCAGCTAGCTTTGCCATGAGCCGACCTGCTGCCTCTATTTTAGTTCCAGCCAATTATAAAAAAAGAGAAGAGAAGAAAAAAAGAAGAAGAAGAGTGCTAGCAATCTAGATTTCTATATCACATTTTGAGGCTTTGATCGCGTTGTTGATTTCAGATCGCGTCATGTCATAGGTCGTTCGTGGATCATCGTGAGTTGTCGTCGGGAGGTGAGTTTTGTACACTCACACCTAACTAATATCGTCATGCAAGTTAATAAAAGAAAACAGACACCTTTATGTATTCGTTGTTGATTTAAACCGATATATATATATATATATATTGTTGAATGGATAGATTATCATATTGGTATGTGCACATGTTGACAGGATATAGACGACATATGAATGTACACTAGTGTAGAGGAAAAAAATTTGATATTGGCCGGTTACGTTTTATCATGTTATTGATATCCAGTATGTTATGATTCATTGAAATTTGCTCATTGATATTTGGTATAGATTTCAACTGTGATACTAGAAAGGGTTGAAATGATATATAACCGCTTTTAAATTTAAATATTCCACTTGGCCTAGGTAGAAAATTTAAATTAAAAACACTGTTTGGCCAAATAAATAAAAAATATCTTTCTTAAACTAAGATCATTTTGGGATTTGATAACAAATGATTTGAAAATTTAAAATATGTTTTAAATTGGAATTTATTATTTAAATAAATTTATTTTGAAATTCATGATTTTCGAATATACGATAATTCATGGATAAATGTTAAATTAGCTTATTTAAAGAAACTTGGTTTGGATTTAAACTTCAAAAAAAAATTGATTCAATTTATAGTTTGTATTTTTTTTTAAAATGAAGATATTAAGTTATGAATTAAGTTATTATTGATCTAAATTCAAACTTAGATTAATAAATTGTTTTCTTATAACGAGATTTGTGTAAAGTTAAATCTAATCGGAGTTAAACTTGTAAAGGAATCAAAAGGATGATTTAAATATTTGAATTCTAATTTAGAAATTATTGTAAAGAATTTGTGGTAAATTTGTAATAGAATTCAGATTGAACTTGAGATAAATTTTGTTTTAAGTGATTCAGATTATCGAATTTAAATAAATTTTATGATCCGATGTTTCAGAGGAAATTGGATTTGAAATCGAAATGTTTTATAATGGAATTTGGGAACGGGAAATTGGATTTGAGGAATTGGAAAAATCCCGTTGTTATTAATATGAACCGTTTTAAACCATAATTGACCAAATGGTGTGTAAAATTACGTTGGGTTGTCAAAGAGATTGGGGCTCGATATTGGCATACTCTCTGTCAATCCCGGAACCACCTTGATAACCGTGTACGCGGTGGATGATATGCAGAATTTAGTGGTTGATTTGGCGACGTTTACTGGAATGAAGAAAGAGAACGATGATGGATAGCTTTGACATTCGTGTCATAATTAAAATGACTAAAACAGGAGCCTATGTCTGGCCAATGAGGATAGGTACCTCTAGAGACGTTGATCTCTCGTATTCTATTGTCGTGATTTGAACTCGATGGGCGCACCCTTCTGTTTAGATTGATAGTCGCGGTCGGCCACGGATGGGTTACGACCAGCCAGAAAGGATAAACTGGTAGAATCCTACCTTCGGCATTGCCTCGCGTGCCTTGTCATATTTATCTCTATACGAGCCCATTACGGTTTTGATTTAAACTATATAAATGTGTTAAGGTGGATCAATATAAAGCCTTAACGCTATTTTGATATTTATTTTACTGATAAACATTATTTATTATAGCGTACACTATTATATGTAAATAGTTTGACGGATCCTTAGGAGATGAGAAAAACTCATAACATCTCCTAAGTTACTTTACATTGATTTATTGACTTTCATGAGAATATTAGTTCTGACTTGAGTATTTTGTTTTTCCATTATGCTCGGGTCAGCCTGAGTATTTCTAGTTTGGAGAGCTCGTTATGAAGACGAAAGCATTTCTGGAGATTCTATTCTATTTCAGTTATTTCATCAGTTTGGTTCGTTATGTCGTTAGACTCATTTCATTTCTAGTTATTTCTTTCCAGTTATTTAGTGTGAGAATAATGTAATTTATTTAGAGTTTTCTGGACTTATTCATGTACTTATTTATTTTCCACTGCGAGACTCTGAGTTGTATTTATTTCTGTATCTGTGTTCTGTGATTGATTCTATTTTACCCTAAATATATATCTATCATTTAAGCAAATGTCTTTGTTTAAATAGTGGGTCGTTACACCACTGCCTGTTAGACTTGAAGTTTGTATTCATGTTTGAAGCTTCATATATACTTGAATCTGGTCTTGACCATTTGATTCATGTGCATAGCTTAAATATAAGTGTGTTCATTATGTAGTCTGAGTTGCATATGGTATCATGTTTTAAACTTGGTTCATGTCATGCTCTTGTTTCTGGTCTAGTTGCATAGTGTGGTGAGTTGCTTGTTTCTGGTGCAATTTTGATATTGCATGCTAACATGGTCTAGTTATAGCTTTGCACTTGAAGTCTGTAGCTTCCACATGAGTTCATATTGTAACTGTTATTGCTTTGAGGCAGTTTGCATTGCTTCACAATTGACTATTGACATGTGCATTTTGTTGTTGCACATTTTAGTTTTGTATTGGTAATCATGTGCAATGATGTCATGTGTACATCTTGTACATAATCATTGAAGTTTGGTTTGACCATGCTTCATTGTATTTAGAAACAGTTTGCAGTTATGTTTGGTACTGGTTTGAGTCATGTGTACTATTCATTTGCTTTTTGAGTTGACCCATTTGAATGTCGAGATTGTGTTGCTTGAGAACTTGTACTCGACAATTTTGTGATGTTATTTATATCGCACCTGAGTTGAATCCAGCTTATAGCTCGGGTTTGACCTTGTGCTCATATCATGACTTTATTTGTATTGCACTTGAATATTTGAACTTGAATTGAATCCAGCTTTTCATTGGGTTTGACCTTGTGCTCACCTGTCCCTGCAATTTTGTCAAGTGTATATCGGTGTGCACGGCCTTGTGTCATGTACAGTGATACACTGTGCATGTCACAAGTTGTTCGTGTTTAATGAATTCAAAATTAAATGATGACGAATAACCTAAATAACCGAGGCAAATAATATTTTGGAAAACACATATTATTTTATGCTGCAAAAAATATTTCTTTTTCAATTTTACTGCGTCAGTATATATTTTGCAGATAACTCAGATGCTTGATTCAATCTGGAATAGAGTTGAAGAATAATACGAGTGAATGAGCGAAATATAGTGTGGTGCAAATATAAATGACAAATTGTGATGTAATCAAAATTATATATATATATATATAGTGAGAGCTCAAATTTGTACTATTCAAATTGTAATAAAATATTTGTTTGAATTTAAATTCTGTGTTATTTATTTTATTCAGCAAATATTTATTTAATTATGTGAAAAATAAAATAGTACATTAAAAAATACATTTAATTGAATATATATATATATATATGTTTATTATCATCAAACAAAAATCATATACTAGCATATTCAACAAGTTAGATAAAATATCAAATAATGTGACAAAATTCAACAAACGAAAACAAAATTTAGAGAATTAGATTAAAATATCTATAACATCCCCTATTTGGAGGACCGAAGCTAAGCACTATAGATGATGCAGTCATCCATAGTATTAATTTCCGGTGACCAAATACGGTAATGTTAATGGTATCCATAATATCATAAGCACATAAATATGAAACAAAATCACATATTCATAAAAACAACGTTCCTAATTACATTTCACAAAACATGTTTCATATTCCATTACATAATCCCATAATCGTTTCCCAAGTAAAGATCAAATATAATTATCACAAAATACGCCAAGAGCGACATATGAAGATACCCCCTTGGTTGACCATAGTACTATATAAAAGTACTACTATGGATCGTAATATGGAATATAATCTAAGTTTTCTACTAGTGCGGAATATAAATATAAAAAGTAAAAAGTAAAGTAAGTGATACCTGGGATTTTATACTGGTTCGAACTCCCGGACTCCTTCTATAATTTAACTATCAACCCTCACTTAGCCCGGAGGAACATGTATTACACTGCCTGAGCAACAGAACAGGATTTCTACCGCGTAGACAATCGAATAGGACTTCTACCGCCTGAGCAACCGAACAAAACTTCAACAATACAATAAATTTTCTTAACTGATTGTGCTCTGTAGATAGCACGGATATGTCTTTAGAGTACACCCTTCCTATAATCTTCTCCTTTGTGGTATATAGTATAGTACGTGAAGATTGAAAGTAATTTTAATCATAAATAACTTTGTGCTTGAATGTGCAAGTGATTTGAATGCGTTTATGAATGTAAATGGCAGAATTTAGATAGCAAGAGTATAGAATAGAATCAAAGAATTAAGTTATTTAAACAACTAAATTCAAGGCTATAAATGGAGTTTAAAAGATATAATCATTTGTGAAAAGTTTTGGCCAAAAGATACAGAAACAACTGTTGGATTAAAAGTTGTTTTTGTTCGTTAAAAGAAGGTGACCGTTTAGAAAATAGCCGTTATGAATATTCATTCGACTGAGGAAAGAAATTTAGTCATCTGAAAATTTAAACAATTTTTAAATTTAAATTTATTTTAAAAAGACACTTGGTTCAGTCGACTGAATTGGGATATCTAGTCGACTAAACCTTCAAAGTTATTTGTGCCCCTGTGCATGTTTTGGTCGACTGCACACCCCTATTCAGTTGACTGAAATAGGTGTTTTCTTCCATATAAACTTCTTGTTGAAAGGTTTTTGTTTAGTAACTTATTATAATTAATTTCTAAGGTGTGTATATGATTTTGAAAGTAATTTTAAACCATATGTGTGCGCATATACCACTTAGGAGAGATTTTAACATTGATTAACTACTAACTAGACTATAGACAAAACAATTAAATTTTTTGAAACATTCTCCTTGAAATCTTGGTCTTCGATCTATCGTCGAGTAGAATAGTATCTTCTCTTGCAAATTTGGTTAGTTCATATAATATATACTTATACAGTTGTCATGATCAAAACCTCAAAATAAAAGGTTCTAACATTCTTCCCCTTTTTGATGATGACAACTGTGTAAGTTTAAAAGTTTATAAAATTTATAAAAGTCAATTAAAACTCCCCCTGAATTAATGAAGTACCTGCTTATTTTCATATTTCTCCCCCTTTGTCATCGACAAAAAGGAATATCAATTGTATAACTATGAGAATATGGATGAATATGAATATTACTTAACAATGATAACATGGTATAATGTGAATCAAGAAAAAAAGAAATTAAACATCATATTACTTAACAAAACATCAAGAGAACAACATTGATTTAAAAACAAACAACATACATAAATTCATGGATACATCATAACAAAAAAACAAAATTGAAAAACATACATAAGCATAAGATAAAAAATGGACTAATCTTCCTTGCTATTAGATTCTTCCTTTTCCTCTTCTTCCTCCTCGGATGTTGTCCAAGAGAATGGTGCGGGGGGATTTTCGACAACACTTGTTGAAGTAGAGCCAGTGCAAGAGATTTTTTCCCAAATTTTATGTAAGAAGCCCTTGTTGGAGTTGAACTTCTTATTTGTCTTGACGTCGGTCTTCTCGACATTAACCAAACGTCGATTTAGCTTTCTTTGATTCCTAGACACAGTGATTAAACCTTAATTTGGATGAAAATCAGCATGGAGCTCTATGATATCGTCGTCTTCTTCTTCTTTGACTTGGTGGGAACGTTAGGAGGAGGAGCAGATATCATGAGGTTGCGGATTCCCTTGAGCCCGATTAGCATCCATTGTTGGAAGCTAATTATTTCTTGAGGCGGTTGGCGTTTTGGCAAGCCCATAAGACTTAATTTCTTAGTGTTTAGCTCACCGACGGTAATGAAATCGGCATCGGGGATGGTGACACCGAAGTTCATGAGAATCCGCATAATGTAGGCTCCATAGAAGATTGTTTCGTATTTCCTCTTGTGATTAACCGTGAGGAATTCATCAAGAATTACTCTAGCCCAATTAATGTTTCGAGAGAAGTAGATGGCATAGAGGGCTTGGTAGTCTTTCTTGTAGACTTTCTCATAGCTTCCGATATGAGGTTGAATGGAGCGGATGAGAGCATGATGAAGGAACCATACCTTTGATCAGAAGGCGACGGATTTGAGAACGGTCATGTCCTTAGAGAGGAAACGATGAGAGACCTGACCGCGGTTGTCCATGTCAACTTCAACGTCATTGATGTCGACTCCTTTGGAAGGACAATGGAAAATGTGACCAATACGTTGGAGAGGAAGGTAGATTAGGACATAGCAGACTAGTGTCCAAACGCAATCGTCCTTGTTTCTTGGATCTTTGTGATCCAAGTTCATAGTGGCGAAGAAGTGTTTGATTAGGAGGGGTAGATCTTGATGTTGTTGGCCGCAAAACTAATTAAGCTTTCAAGACTGCTTGCTTCTGCCTTTTCTCGAATGGTATAAGCATTGAAGTCTGGATAATTAATGAAAGAGCTGTCCAAAATTAAGGAGATTCTCACGGCATTGAAACGGATGATGGCTATTTCATCGTGAATCCATGACCTAATTTGGCTTTCGGATGGTCCGACGGATGATTGTCAAGGTCTTTTTGTTATAGGGACCATTTGATTTAAGATGATTTGAAGTGGTAAAAATTGGATTGAAGATAATGGGGGATAGGGTTTGCTTTCAGAAATATGGTAGGGTTTTGGAATGAAGGAGATGTATTTATATGGTTGGTGAAAAGGTGGATTGGGAGATGAGTAATGTTATTTTTTAAAAAACCAGAAAATACAAATTCAATAGCCTACAAATTCACTTCATATGACATAAGATTTCCAATTACCTCTTTAGGTTTGATGGTAGAAATGTCAATAGCTTCTTCAATAGCTAAGACTTTTCTTTCCCATTCATTCGTTAAAGAGTTTAGAATTTTAGAAATAATATCAAAATCTAAAAAAATTTCTCCTACTACCAATAGTGAATTATGCATACCTTGAAATCTAGAATACATGTCATTTATAGTTTTATCTGGTATCATTCTGAAATTTTATAACTGATTTTTAAGCATAGAAATCTTGCTTTGTTTAACCTTGTTAGTTCTTTCATGTGTGACTTTAAGAGTTCTCCAAATTTGATAAGCAGTTGTACACATGCTAACTCTATTAAATTCATTTTTGTCTAAGACACAAAATAGCATATTCATAGCTTATGCATTCGATCTTGTTTCTTGGATCTTTGTGATCCAAGTTCATAGTGGCGAAGAAGTGTTTGATTAGGAGGGGTAGATCTTGATGTTGTTGGCCGCAAAACTAATTAAGCTTTCAAGACTGCTTGCTTCTGCCTTTTCTCGAATGGTATAAGCATTGAAGTCTGGATAATTAATGAAAGAGCTGTCCAAAATTAAGGAGATTCTCACGGCATTGAAACGGATGATGGCTATTTCATCGTGAATCCATGACCTAATTTGGCTTTCGGATGGTCCGACGGATGATTGTCAAGGTCTTTTTGTTATAGGGACCATTTGATTTAAGATGATTTGAAGTGGTAAAAATTGGATTGAAGATAATGGGGGATAGGGTTTGCTTTCAGAAATATGGTAGGGTTTTGGAATGAAGGAGATGTATTTATATGGTTGGTGAAAAGGTGGATTGGGAGATGAGTAATGTTATTTTTTAAAAAACCAGAAAATACAAATTCAATCGACTGAATTGTCTGGGGCAGTTGACTGAATGTTACAGGTTTTCAACCCAAAAGATTTTGCCTGAAAAATAATCAATTCAGTCGACTTAAAATATAAGATCAGTCGACTGAAATCTGGAAATTTTCATGAGTCGTGAATGTTCAGTCGACTGAAAATAAAATTTAGTCAACTATTGTTATTTTCAGTCGACTATTGTGCAGGAAATTTTATCTCGCCTTAAATAGCCTAGAAAGTCCTAATTCAGTAGACTAAAATAGCTAAGGCAGTCGACTAAATTTTCTTATATAAAAAATTTTGCATAGTAGTTTAAGTCCACTAAGATGGTCGATTGAGTCGACTGAATATGTGCTTATATGCCTTTTCAACCTATGTACTTAAAGATTTTCTTATAAAAACAAAATAATATTAAAACTTGTTAATTTTATAATTATTATATATTAAAAACTTTATTTTAAAACATATATAACATATGAAAATACAACACTCGTTCAAAAAAACAATATACATAAAACTCTAATTTCTTGAGGAGTGAGAGTGGTCAGAGTGCAGTTCAATCTTCGTTATAATGGTTGGATTGGTGACCAAACATTACTACGTTCCCAGATGTTCGGTGACACCTGAGAACATTGTGGGCTTCGTTCCCAAGAATTCAAAGGAGCTTGAGAACATTGAGGTGAAGGTTGATGTACGCACTGTTTCGATGAAGACCCGCAGAACATTAACGCGACTTGTTCCAGAAAACTTAAACGTTTAGCATTTACTTTCTATTCATAGTACAGTTCATGTTGCAGTTCTAGAGTCTCTCTCTCTGGTAGTGATGAATATCATCAATTTTCTCCTTCGTTGATGGGGAACCAAAACGCAAAATACATTTAGTTCGTTTTCCTTAAGGAGTATATCCAGTATGATGTGTAGGTGATGGTGTGATTTTAACTGGAATATAAATCGGAGTGGAGTTGTTGGATTTCCTTGACAATTTAGAGGAGGGTGTGCTAAAGACGATTGAAGATTGATTTGAATCATGTTGAGAAGACGTGTTGGAGTTTGTAAACAAGAATTTTAAAATAACTGAGGTAAGAAAATGTATTGGGAAGATTGATGTGGAAAAGGATTGAGATATAAGCCTTTATATACAGAAGTAAAGGCTATTTTTAGGTAAATAAGGTTTGAGAATGAAAATTTCTAAACGATTATGGCTAGAAACATATATGAGGAAGGAAAAGATTAAGAGATAAGAATCATTTGGGTAATATGAGGAAGATATTAGTTAGTGTAACAACAAATACAATAGCATAATGGAAAAACATGTAAATTTCATACCAGCAACCCGAGTTCGAGTGCCAACATCAACAATTTTTGACAAAAAATTATCTTTCTTAAAAAATTTAAAAAATTTAAATTATAAATCATGTAAAGATATAATACCCAATTCTCGACGTAATTTTATAAAGATATTTTCATTTAAAGGTTTTGTAAATATGTCACCTATCTGATTTTCTGAAGATACAATTTCTAATGAAATAATGCCTTTTTTATATTATCTCTAAGAAAGTGATGTCTTGTATCTATGTGTTTAGTTCTAGAATGATTTATTGGATTTTTAGATAAATTAAATGCATTCATATTATCATAATAAATTGTTGAATTTGGAAGATTTACTCCAGAATCTTGTAGTGTTTGTTGCATGTAGATTACTTGAGCACATGCCAAAGCAGCAGAGATGTATTCTGCTTCACACGTCGAAAGTGAAACACAATTTTGTTTCTTACTAAACTAAGATACTAAAGATTGCCCAATAAGTGACAAGTATCACTAGTACTCTTCCGATCCATTCGACAGTCTCCAAGATCAGCATCACTATATGGTACTGACTCAAAAGGACATTCTTTTAGATAAAAGAGACCGTAGTTAGTCTTGCTTAAGTTCTCAAAATTCGCTTCACTGCCCGCAAATGTGATTCTTTGGGATTTGCTTGAAATCGTGCACACAAGCAGACACTCATCATTATGTCTGGTCTACTAGCAGTTAAATATAGTAATGAACCAATCATACTACAATATAGTTTTTGGCCAACACTTTTGCCATTTTCACCTCTACCGAGATGTAATGTAGTACTCATATGAGTAGGTTTAGTAGAAGTATTTTCCATACCAAATCGTTTTATGAGATTATTACAATATTTTTCTTGATTAATAAAAATTCCATTTTTTAATTGTTTAATTTGTAAGCCAAGAAAATATGAAAGTTCTTCCATGTGAGACATTTCAAATTCTCTTGTCATAATTTCTGAAAATTCTTGACATAATTTTTCGTTAGTGGAACCAAAAATAATGTCATCTGCATAAATTTGAATTATTAAAATATCATTTTTATCTTGTTTTATAAATAGAGTTTGATCTACTTTTCCAATTTTAAAACCAGAATTAATTAAATAATTTTTAAGACGGTCATACAAAGCACGATGTGCCTGTTTTAAACCGTATAAAGCCTTTTTTAATTTGTAAACATGATCTCGATTTTTTTCATGTGTGAATAAAGGAGGTTGTTCTACATATACATTTTCTGTTATAAAACCATTTGAGAAAGCACTTTTTACATCCATTTGATAAAGTTTAAAATTATTAAAACATGCATATGCTAATAAATATGTATAGCTTCTAGACGAGCTACGAGTGCAAATGTTTCATCATAGTCAATTCCTTCTTCTTGAATAACCTTGAGCGACTAGTCTAGATTTATTTCTAATAATATTTCCTTGCTCATCAGCTTTATTTTTATAAACCCATTTTGTACCAATAACTGCTTGGTTACTTGGCCTAGGAACTAAATCCCAAACGTCATTACATTCAGATTAATTTAATTCTTCTTGCACAATTATTATCCGGTGGTCATCAGTTGAAGCTTCTTTAGGATTTTTAGGTTCAATATTTGAAAGAAAAGCTACGTGACCCATATGGTTTAGTTGATTTCAAGTTCTTACACTGGTATGAATTTCTCCAATTATATTTTTAGTAGGATGATTTCTTAGAAGTCTTGGTGGGGATCTTATATCATTATCATTTTGTAAATTATTGTTTGTATTTATTCCAATATCATCATCTGAGTCATTTGATTTAGAAAAAATTTCTTCATCTTCTATTTTATGGTTAACTTTGAAATTTTCATCGAATGACACATGAAGTGTTTCTTCGATTACTTAGTTCTTTTATTAAAAATTCTATAAGCTTTGCTTCGTTCCGAATAACCAATGAATATTCCTTCATCAGATTTTGGATTGAATTTGCCAAGCTTATCTTTTGTATTTAATACAAAACAATTTGAACCAAAAAATTTAAAATATGATATGTTAGATTTTCTTCCATTAAAAAGTTCATATGGTGTATGTTTAGTTAATGGTCTAGTGGAAACTCTATTTAGAACATAACAAGCAGTTGCTACAACTTCTGCCCAAAAATGTTTTGGTAGAGTGCTTCCATTTAATAATGTTCTAGGACATTCTTGAAGAGTTCTATTTTTCCTTTCTACAACTTCATTTTGTTGTGGAGTTCTAGGAAATGAAAAATTATGAACAATTCCTTTCTTATTACAGTAATTTTCAAAAGATTCATTTTTGAATTCACCACCGTGATCGCTCCAGATATTTTTAATTTTTAAATTCTTAATATTTTGAATTCTTTTAGCAAATATTTTAAAGTTTTCAAAAGTATCACTTTTATTTTTCAAAAATATTGTCTAGGTATATCTTGAAAAATTATCTACTTTTACAAAAACATATATATTATGGTTTATAGATTGAGTTTGAGTTGGTCCAAAAAGGTACAAATGTAATAACTCAAGTGGTTGTAATGTAGAAATCATTTTCTTTGATTTAAAAGAAGATTTAGTTAATTTTCCTAATTGACAAGCATCACAAATATTTTTTACTTTAAATTTCATCTTTGGTAAACCTCTAACTAAATTATTCTTAGATAATTTGTTAATAGCTTTAAAATTCATATGACAAATTCTTTTGTGCCATAACCAAGGATCATTATCTTTGGCTACTAGACACATTTGTGTTGTTATTAACTTTATTTAGTATATAAATATTTATTTCTCTGGTTCCTTCAAAAATAAGATTATTTTTCTGATAAAAAATGTTGCATTTATTCTCAAAAAAAATTATATTAAAACCTTTAGCAAATAACTGACTTATACATAGCAAATTATGCTTTAAATTTTTAACTAATAAAACATTTGTAATAAGAGGTAAGTTAGATGTACCGTTATTGCTCACATCGCCTTTGCCGATGAAATACCCTTTGGAATTATCTCCAAATGTGACAAATCCTCCATTAGAGTAGATAATGTTGGTTAGAATATCTTTATTTCCTGTCATATGTTTTGAGTAACCACTGTTTAGTATCCACTTTCCTCTTTTCTTTATCGATACCAGCAAAAAATATATGAATGACGTTGGTACCCAAATTTTTATTAGGATCCTAAGAGTTAGATCTTAGGAAGTCAAACCCAAGAGAGTTCAGAATTCCCTTTATAAGAAATCTTTAATTTTACGAACTATAGTTATAAAAGATTTTATATACTTGTCTCTGATTAAATTGTTATTAGTTTTTGGTACCCAAATTTTTATAGTATTTGTTTTACCAATTTCTTTCTTTTCAGTAACAACCTTTGACTTTGTTTTTGCTTTTACAAAATTATTATGCAAATTGAATTTTTATATGATGTATTATTCTTATTTGAAATTGTCTTTGGAGAATTTTTGTATCCTAATCCATTCTTAATAGAAGTAGTTGGAGAATTACTAATAATTTTAGAATGATTTTCTCTTCCTTTATTAAAATTTGTTATATTTTTAGTAATATTCTCTAATTCAGTATTGAGACTAGTATTTTTCAATTCAATAATTTTGACATTTGATTTTAGATCATGATTTTCTGAAGCTAATGTCATATTCTTTTCTTTTTGCACTTCTACTTCATTTGTTAGCACAGTGAGTTGAGAAGAAACATTAGACAAAGATTCTTGTGTATTAACAAGTTCTTCTTCTAAAATTTTCTTTTCATCTCTTAGCATATCAACTTCTATTTCAGTTCTGTTTAATTTTTCTAGTGCATTTTTATACTTTCTTTTATCTTCTTTGAGTTTATCTAATGATTCTGAATTTATCGCAACTAAATCATCAAAAGATAAATCACTTACATCGTTGGTTAAAGCCATAAAGCAGACGTTAGCTTGTTCAGAATCGCTGTCAGTGTTACTGTCTGATGATGAAGATGATTCCCAATCATCCCATGTAACTGAGAATGCTAGCTTCCTTTTGTGATGATGAAGATGATTCCCAATCATCCCATGTAACTGAGAATGCTAGCTTCCTTTTGTGATGATGAAGATGATTCCTAATCATCCCATGTAACTGAGAATGCTAGCTTCCTTTTGTACTTATCATTCTTATTCTTGGATCTGTCTTTCTTTGTACTAGGACGGTCTTTCTTCATGTGACCTTTCTTATGACATTCGTAGTATTTGAGATTTGAGACTGGCAATTTGCTGGAGTTGTCTCTCCTATTGTTTCCAAACTGTTTAACACCATCACTTAATGATTCTCTGTTCGATCTTAGTTATATTAACCAACAAAAAACTCTAGAATGAGTCATTCCATAATCATCAAATAACAATCAATACATAACCCCTTGGTGTCCCCGTCAGCCATGAGTAATACACTGCCCAACATTTAGAGAGCGTTACATACTCTAGTCTCAACAAATGTATCGATATTATGTCTCAAAACATCTTGGCTAGAAACATTTAAAATAATATGTTATTTTTAAAGTAATACATTTATCACGATTACAACATACTACAATTACTATCACATAACATTACATTTTAAGGGTTTTCTACTTAATATACTTAAATTAATTACTAATTAATTATATCACAATAAACAAGCTTATAATATAAAGAAAACACCTTTTATTTAAACAAGATTAGTTATTTAGTTGGATATATGTAACAAATTACATAATTACCTTAAGACATACCCATAACCCTATTGATACTAGTATTTTTGTGTATACACGAAAGTATTTTTGTGTATATGTTAAAGTATTTTTGTGTATATGGGAAATAGGCTTGTTTCAATCATTCAGACATATGTCTAACCCTCTCCTCATTTTCTTTGTATATGACATTGATATGATGATGCAATAGAGAGTTATGCCGATACTAGTGATGTTGAGGATGTGAATGACGGAGACATTACCTATATATATGTTGTGTGTATCATCAGGCACTATAGTCTACTAATGAGGATTGGATTGACTGTACATATATGGTTATGTAGATGGATTATTAGAATATAAACATACTTTATACTATATGTTGTTTCCATACGCTATGAGCTCATAAAGATTTATTTATAATTTATTTTATTTATTGTTATCATAAGATAACGATCAATTATTTTTGGTTTTTGGTTTTCGTAGTATAAATGTCGATTTGGGCATTAATTTCAAGGGTCCAAAATTGTTGGTTGTTACAGCTACCATATGAAGTCCAGAATAGACAATTCATATAGTGGAACAAAGCATCACATTTTCTTGAGTAGTTGATTGTTGACTATGATGATAGGGGGAAAATGTCATCAATCAAAGTAGTGAATCTAGATTGCTAAGGATGGAAGCAGTTAGCGTCCAAAATATACTATTTAAAAATTACCATTTCGTCTCTTTAAAAGAAATATTTATTGAAAACAATATTCTATATTTATAATATTACATATTCCTATAAAATAGATATATTAAAATACCTTTTATAATATCTTATTAAATAATAAAACACCGAAAAATCATTATTTGAAAAGTTAGAAAAATTGATCAATTAAACAATAAGTGAAAAATAAATTAACTCTTACACGGATGTTTTAAGATGAATTCTCAAATTATAATGATAAATAATCTCTTAAAACAACTTCCAAAATAATTACTTTATCGAATATTGATTATCGAACATGCCATAACCGTTCAATAATTATTTATGATAGAATAAACATAAAAAAATATCCATAAATGTTTTCTTTATGTTCCATACCATTTTAAATAATTTTTAAATATAGAAACGATTTTCAAATAATTTTGTAAATAATATTTGGATACTTCTCTAAAATGTTAACCTGATAGTAAATTGGGAATCATTTTTATGTACTTTAAATATTCATAAGAGTTCCATAAAATTTTAAGCATTTTATAATTTATAATATTATTTTATATATATTAACAACAATAAAATTGCATATAGCCTAGAGGAAAGTGCCCAGACTATGGTACAAGTGAGTTCCCTAGCAGTTGACTGGTTGCGTATTACCTAAAGTAATTTGCTCTGGGCAATTGCAGCTAATCTAGTTGGATTCTGTTGATTCCAGCAACATCCTAGACCTACTTCTGACAATAGACCAACTTGGAATCAATGGATGACAATATGTAGCGAATAACATGCACGCGAAGACTTGGCTACATTTTATTTTTTTCATTTCATAGTTATAAATTCATTAACATCAATCAAAGCACGAGCACAAAGTTCTAAATATTATTCAATCAAATTCATGCATATGCATATGATTATACGATTAATCATGCGACGTAAAAAAATTATCTCACCAGAACAAATTCATAAGCTTATCAAAACCCTTCTTTTCCTTCTCCTTTTCTCCATCATCCTGAACTTTTCTTCAAGTCAAATATGATATTAACCTTTTTGTTCTTAGAATTTGTAGCTTAAATCAAATCTTAAGATGGTGGTTGGGTAGAATAATGTTTCTTAGGCTTTGGTGTTGAAATTTGTTGAAAATGAGAATGACTTGTGATTGAAGTTTTAGTGGTAGGATGGTTTTTGTTTCATTGTCTAGTTAGAAATAGGGAAATGAAGTTTTAAAAGAAGGGTATAACTGATGTAGAGGGTGCTATTGGGTTAGGCCTAATTTGTAGGCTTAGGGAAATTAAATTTGAAAACTAGTTTAACTTATTTTCTAAAATCAATATAAGTACAATACGAATTCCATTTCAAATGAAACAAGTTGCAATAGTTTTTGAAACCATTTTATCAAATTTACAAAAAAATTCTAGCCCAAAATAATATAAATATATGCTTTCTTGCATAAAAGCCTATAAAATATATTTATTTACAAAAATGCATATTAAATACCTGACTTTAACTTTAAAATCCATTTTCATCTTTTTATCTTTTTTTATAATTTTTTTATTTCACTTAAAAACATTTTATGCATTAATAAAAATATTGTTCATAATTTATATCTTTATTTTGCAATTTAAGAATAAAAAATCATTTTTTAATCTTTTCATCGATTAAATAAATTTTCAAACATTATTATTTAAAACTTAAATTAAATTCTATATTATGAAATATTTGGGCTATCACATCTTCGGACGTGAGAGTACTATCAACCTAAAATAGGTTGACTATATTTTGACCGTGGTTAAACACATGGAATGGCGACCAAGTTATCCTTATAGTTAGGTACACATTAAATTGGTTGAAGTGAAACTACTCAAGAGATGATTCTTCTCCTCTATTATAGTAGGTTAATATTACCATAATTGATGGTCAACTCAAAGTCAAATATCCAGCCAGAGTAAATCAGCTAGTCGAAAAATGATGTTGGATTGAAACAAGGACTTAAAAAAAATCCACGCAATCAATCACACATGTTAATAGTGTTCTTGACCTTGGACCAAACTCTAAATATCTAAGTGACAAAGTGATGATGAAAGAAATACATGTACAAAATGTTGTTACTAGGTGATGTAACATCCTATTCAAGGTTAAAATAAAACGAATATATTAAACTAGTTTTTTTGGAAATTTAGTTGGATATTTGAATTAGAAATTCATATATTTGAATGTAGAACTGGAATTTGAGATTTAAACCGAGTTTAAATCTTGAATTAATGTTTTATATAGATAAATAAAGTTGAAAGGCTATTTTTGATATTTATTGAGTTTAATTCAATAAATTGAATTTTTGGATTTATTAGATAATAAAAGGAGAATATCGATCTGCAATTCAAATTTGAAATTTGAGTTGGGTTTTAAAAATATAAAAGTTGTCTGAAAATTTATTTTGCCAAAATAAATGATATTTGAAAATTTTGGAATTATGAGAGAAATAAAATAATTGGTTTAAAATTGTTTAAAGCCTAGATTCAAATAAACGAATACTCATTTTGAAAATGAAACAAAAATCTTGTGAATGTCTTGAATAGATTTTAAAATTGGTAAAATATCTTAGGTTTATTTTAGAATGAATAAGAAATATTTTGGTTCATTGTTCAAAAGTGGTATTGAATTAAATTAAAAGGAAAATAAAATTCTCTTTCTAATTTCTTATTGAATCCTGAACTTGAAGCCCACACCTCTCCCATATCCCCACATCCTTATCCCCTTCTCATAATTCATTAGCCCACTATTTTATTTTCTCCCAAGTCCTAAGTCTTAAAACAAAATTGAAAAGGAAAAAACATACTTGCACAAGCATTGAGAGGAGCAGGCATGCACAAGAGTCATCAGTGGCACCAAGCAGGCTTGTGTGGTCACGAACGAATGATTGAAATAGGAAGCAGCGACGACGTTGATGTCACGGAGGTGGCATGCATGAGTTTGGGATTGGTAGGCATGAGTTGGTGATACATATGGATGATGTGGAGATGGTAGAGGTTGGTGATGGGAAATGCAGGTTAAAAGTGGCTTCGTTTGGAAATTGGATGTCTTATTTGGTGAGTATAAGCTCTCCTACCTCTTATATACTTTCTTCCTAATTTTAATTGAGTTTCAATGCAAGTTTGGTTTCCAGAAAAAAATGAATTTAAATTGATTTGAATTATTTTATGATGCTGGAGAGTATAATACTTGGATTTAAGCTTAAAAATGAACACACTATACTCATATGGATTGATTGTGATTTAATCTATGACTAAATAAAGATGATGATACTATGGATATATAATTGGTTGGTATGAAATAAAAATAGATGAGTACAAATATTTTAGCTTTATAATGATTGCTTTGTTTTATGATTGATATGGAATTAAAAGAAATGAGATGAAAAGAGATGATATATTTCATTATGGTTGATTGTTTGATTTTATAAGTGAATATATTGATGATTGCTTTCATTTTCTAAGAAGTTTAAAATGAAGCTAAAATGGATTTGAGCTAATGTCTAAAATTTGAAACCATGAATGTAGAAGTCATAATTAATAAAGTACGACAATGAGTTGATATGAACCAAAATATGAATTTGTTAAAGATCTTTAAACTGAAATTTGATAATATTCGAGAATGATTTTTAAATGAATTTTAAATTCATTAGCATATGATTTTATAAATGAGGTTAAACTCATTTTTATATAATGTAAATAATTATTGAATGCTTTTGAAAATGAGTTCTAATTCTTTTATAGATATATAAATTATGAAAGCATTTTTACGAATGGAATTTCATGAATTACATTTGAAATATGATATTGAAATTAATTACCTAGAAGAGATAAAAATGAAGTTTTATAAATGAATTTGAATTCACTTAGTGAATAAATGTAAGAATGAGGTTGTGACGATCCGGGGTTTTGGATATTTGAAATTGTGATATTTAATTGATTTTAAATATCTAAAAAAAGTTAATTTTTACTTGAATTTCAAATATAACTCTTTAATTGGATAATTTAATTATTGAATTAAATAAATGGAATTGAGGTAAAATAGTGAATCTTGGTTTTTAAGTTTGTTAAAAATATTCCAAAGGCTTATAAAATTTATATTGATAATACTGAAGGTAATGGAAGTTTTAAAATTGAATTAAAAGGTGGTTTGATCAGTTTTGAAAATATATCGTTTAAGTTGACATTTAAAAATAGCCTTCCGGGGCACAGTCTCGGAATTTGACGAAACCGGTTCCATTGGATCCGTAATATTGTATTATTATCGAATTTCAAATTTCAAATTTCGTGGCATTTGGAGTTGTCGTGTGATCATACGGTAGATAAACGCGTTGAAATTCATATCGAAAATTCAATATAATAACTGGGTCCAAAAGCTATCTTCTCCATACGATCGAATTAGGATTCGAAACCTTTTCCATCGTGTTCGAAATAAGGGTATAACATTATAAACACCTAGCGGCATGCCTCGATAGGATGTCAAGATTTTAAGTTGCATTTATCGAGACTATTTAAATTTAAATAATTTATATATGTATGTTGACTGGTCAGAATTCCATTCCCATCAGCACTTTTTCATTTAACCTCCAAATCACTGTAGGCCATCTGGTACACATTACCCTCACATCAGATATCACTTTTCCCCTTTATTTCATTTCACAGCCGAGCTTTTCAAAATATCTGAGAAAGGAATTACGTATATGAGTCACGATCTTCATTTCTTCCTCATTCTTTTTTTTATGCCGTTCGAAATAATGGCCGCTCTTCCTCTTTCTATTCAAATCAAAGACGAGCCTCTTCCTCTTTCGAAATCCAATTCGTTCCCTCCTCCTTCAGAACAAAATTAAAGCCGAGCCTTATTGCATATCGGTTGAAGAGAAATGGCGACTAAAATACGCGAAATCAAATCGCCTTTCATCGCGTACGAACCAAAGTCGAAATCATCTCGTGATCGAAGATTCATCGCATGATAGAATCTCATTAGCCTGGACGAGCTTGTGTGCGACAGTAAGAGAAGGGATCGAATTGTGAGTCGCTCGCGATTGAAGGCGACAGGCAGTGAGACTGGGGGTGGTTCGAGGACGAGTGCGACGTGGGTTCGGCAAATTGAGGATATGGAGGAGTAGCGGCGTTGGCTGGCGAAGTGGAAGTCGCGAGGTCATTCTTTAGCTGGAATGAAGTTTGGACGGGGGATTCGACGACCTGGAGTTCGGCGTTTGTGATGGTTGTTCGACGATGTCGGTGAGTGGAAGCTAGGTTTGGCAGTGAGGTTCGGATCTTATTTTTCCAATTGGATTTAAATTTAATATATATGTATATATAGGTTAGAAAAAATATATTCAGGTTGGTATGTATATATATGCAGTAAAGTATAATAAGTTCTGCCTTTAGTACAATTTAATTTAACATATATATTTATATATATATATTAAGAAGAAAAATACACATACTGTAACTCACTGATTATTTTAAAATATATATCGGTAATCTCTTTTTATAAATTTATTGGTGAATTAAGCTATTTTAGTTGCAAACTGAAATAAAAATATATAAGGCCGGTATTTATTTAAAACTAGTTAATTAAAATTTATTAAATGGTAATTTTTTTTTTGATTATTTCAAATATTTATAAACCGTATAATGTTTATACAAGGTCAAAAATCATGAAGAGACGAGCCGGTTTGGATCAGATTGCAAGTTAAAAATCAAAGGTGAGTTAATCTCACTCACATATGGATTACCGTAATAAATTTTAATAGTTAAAATTTATTGTTGATTGATTTGTGGAATTGATAGAAAATTTCCAATTGATGTGATATTATATATAGTAGTATATATATATATATATATATATATTGGAGTGATTGATATTCCCGCATTATATAGCGGATGAGACCCTATGCGCCCCGCATAATAGTGGATGACCCTTTATACCGCGATATCCCCCTCGAAGTGGGATTGGTATTTTATATTGTGCTAACATCTGTGGATGCAGGGAAACAGATTGGAGGGATCCAACTGGATTCCTCAAAATGTTGAATTATTTAATATTCAATGATGTGATTTATTTGATAATCTGTGATAGATTATATTGGTTATATTAGAAATTGAAATAATGAATGCTATGATTAGTTGAATATATTTTGATATTTTAAGGTGTCAAAAATAATAAAGGTTGGATTTTTGAAGGAAATTAAAAAGAGAATTTTAAGTAAAATAAATTTAGCGAATTTGGATAAATTTAAAGAACGAAATTCGGAAAGAATGAAAAGTTGATTTTTTAAATTCTAATGAATAAATTCCGGGTATGGGAAAAATTAGAGATTCAAAATAAATGGGAATAAAGGAGTTTTGTGGACTAAAGCGAATATTGTTAAGACTAAAAGGATTTATTTTTAAATTCAAGATTTAAAATCATAATAAAGGAGTAAATTTGGAGTAATGGACTTTGGAATGAATTTGGATAAATCGAGCAATAATTTTTAAAGAGAATTTAATTCAGCAAATCATTTTGAAAATCAATTAAATGTTTTGGAAAAGGTGATTTAAAAGAAGAATGAGATTATGGAATTTATAAACGGGGTTTATAAATAAATGGAGTATTTATCTGTGGATAAATTTAAAATTATAAATTCACGGTGGGAATTTATAAGAATGGTAGTTCGTTTTAAAAATAAAAGGTGGTTTTATTTTTAAAAGCGTGGAAAGAAATTTACGGGTTTGGAACATAAATTAAATTGGGATAAATCGAGAGGATTTATAAATGATTAGCTGGGCTATATTGAAATGGGAAGTGTATTTTCCAGAAAAGCCAAGTATATTTTCAAGAGAGATTTTTAACTATAAATTAGCAGTTTTAAAAGTGATTTTTTTTAAAAGAATGTTTTAGGAAAAAATAATATTATTTAGTGTTTAAAGATTGTTAAAGTAAATATTTATTTTAGAAATTATTTTAAAGGTTAAATTAGTATTATTATGATTTTTAAACATTCATATTTTAGAAAATGACTTTTATATTAAAAGTAATTTTGTTTTAAAAGTATATTTTGAAGTTAAATTAATATTATGACTTTTATTTTTAAAGGCTTTACTTGGGAGGTTATTACAGAATTCCATAACCATTATTTTGAATAAAGCGTTGAGCAGTTTATTTTAAATGGTTAAGTATATATATTGGATTAAGTGATTTAAATTATTTAAAATCTAAATTATAAAGACTGGAGCTTTTCAGTGGAAAATAAAAACAATTGGTTGGATGATTGTTTTAATTTGATAGTTAAATAACCGACTATCAATATTGGCCAATGCGCCGATCGTTTCGAAGAGACCGAGATCGGATTTAATTATTCGAAAACCACCTCGATCCGGTTTGAACGTTTGCGAATGAAGACCAGAAAGGTGATGAAGATGGTGATTCGGTTTGTCCAAACCCAGGGCAACTTGTATAGATGAATGCTATCAGACCATCGTCAGGAGGACGATGAGCATTCTAAGTGAAATGTGTTCTAAAAAGGTAACGCATAGCCTCAAGCCTCATCAATCGGGAATGGCTAAAACAGGGGAGGTGCAGCAAGGCTAAATGGCTAGCAACCAATTAGGGTAAGGTCATCCCTGTCTAGATGTCCCTTTTTGATTTCAGCTTAGTGGCGGTTGCTGATCCCAACCGCGGGGTGATCTTATTCAGACTATCCATTAAGGGGTAGCTCCGGTCTTGTGTTGCAGGGGATCAGGCGTGATCCTCGGTACTCTGATCTAGGCTAGGTACTGTGACGGGCGGTACCCCAGTAGCCCTGCCATTGTATGGAATCCAATCTCCAATAAGCGCCCGTACGGTTTTGATTGTGCCCAACTATTGCTGGAACGTGAGATGCAAGCATTTCAGCTAGATTCTATTTTACTGTCTATAGACACTATTATAATATCAGACGGTTTAATAAAAAAAGCTTTGGTTATCGTGAGGTAAAAACCCGGCATGTTTATTTGTGACGTGGTCTTACGAGATACCTTTGATTTCAAAGGATTTTGAAAACTTTAATAATCCAATTGAGTGTATTTTCTCACGCTGGTTTTCCAGACTGACTCGGGTGTTATTTTATGATAATGCTCGGGTCAGACCGAGTATTACAGATACAGGATAGGATGCTGTGGAGCTCAGGAGATGAGATGGATGGCGAAGCGTATTTCCGTAGATTTGTATATTCCGCTGTGTAAGGACAGGTTACTATAACTGTCAACATTTGATTGTGATGATTGTGTACTCTGATGATTGTAAGTATTAAACAGTTACAGATTACGTTGTATAAAAATCTGTTGTTATATATTATATTTTGTTCCGCTGCGATTGTTAGATTCTGATGTTGTTTTATCTTCTTCTTCTACCTCTTCCTTCTTTAACCCTAATGGTTTGTATTTCCGACCACCTTGAGTTGAACTGATGGAGAATATTGTCGGCTCAAAGGGGTACGGATTTGTGGGCCGTTACAGTAGTTTTGAGATGAATACTGAATGCTACTGATAAATATTTGGTTTATTAAATAACTATGAAAATATTATTGAAAAAGAATTTTTGAGCATAATTTTTTTATGAAATATGAAGTGTAAGTACATATTTTGAGTGATTAATTAATTGATTGATTTTATAAAAGACTGAATTATAAGCTTCACCCACACTATGCAAATATCTTCGTGTTTGGTTAAGTGATGAAGAAAAACTGCTCGATTTGTATTTGAATGAATTGAATGGTACTTGGCTATGGCTAATATGTATAGTGTACAGAGTGTTTAATGAACTACCCAGTATGCTATGAATGAACCACAAGTGTATTGGATGAATTGTGTGCTTTGATTGACCATGGGTGCTTCAGAATACTTGTAAGTATGTATGACGTTTATTCACCCATGATATGAATATGCAAATTTAATCACATCCCATGATTATATTGTTGTGAATATGTGATTTCTTGTGTTTATATTGATAATTTATGATTCATTTATATATGATGTGATAAATGCTCTTACACGACATTAAATTGATGAAAATGGAATATAACTTCAATTTGGGAATAATTAACGTTAGCAAAGTCGAACGTTTTAAAAAGTAATAAATTTATCATTTGATGAGTATGGTACGAGGTTATGACCACTATCTACTATAATACGTCTTAGCGGATTGATTTGAGGATCACAACCCAAATTGTGGTAACCTTATCCCTCATCACAAAGTCCCAAGATCTATTGCATTGACATATGATGATGATTAATGAAGAATTGGAGATGTAGTGCAATAAGAGCTAGCACCTCAAGATGGAACTAGGTAGGCGGCTATAACACATATAAAGTATACATCTTTAGAAGCTAGAGAGGCGGTGCAACTAAGAGATTGTATGAAGCGCACTCGCACTGGTTATAAATAGCGAGTGGAAAAGACTATATGGGATTATCGAGCTAGTTATTCTAGTAGAGGGTAAATCCAAAGAGGAGATTTACCAACGTGTAATGCTATTGGGATTTACAGAAGAGAGTATGAAAAGGACTCTCATAAGTAAAAGTAGAAAATGCCTACCTTGTAAAATAAATGGTTTGAAATGGTCATTAGTACTTATGCAACAAAAGGCAACTCATATAATGTCGATGAATGTGATATCCCAATTGACTAGAGCTGCAACTGTGAGTCACAATAAATAGATCGGTGACATGTGTATTATCAGTTATTTTTGAAAATGAATCGTGGATGAGATTTGGTATGGTGTGAGTGACATATGTGTGTTTGAAAATGTCACCTTTAAAACCGAAGCTGCACATTTATTGCTTATGGTATTGATATACTCACTGTTGGATTTCTAGTTTGATTTAGGGTTTGTTATGTACCTAACAACCTTCGGTCAGATTGAGGTTGTTTTACAGGTCAATATCATGAGTATATATGCTTTATGGGCTACGATATGTAGTTTGCGCTGATGACGATGGTGAGTATTTTCTTTACTTGTATTTATATTGAGATACCATTCTACTAGTTGATGTGATATATTTATGTGATAAGATGTATATATGAAGTAATGTATCGGATTTTTAGATATGTTATAAAATTAATCATTCTTGTTCACTTCAATTCTAGTAGTTGAGAAATTCTCTTTTTTGTCTCCAATACTGTTTCATTTGGTTTGGGTAACTTGTAAATTTTGCTTTGTTTTAGGATGAGATACAATTTGTTTCAAATATGATCAAGTATTATAACGTATCTGTATTGAACCAAAGTAGCATGTACGTGAGATTGCTACTTTCATGTCCTTTAATTCGAGCTACTACCAGACAACAACCCTCTCTTATAATTCAGTCATTGGAGCCGGGGCATGACATGCGAGCTTAAAACATATCAAATCAGATTTTGCCTAAACGATCTACAACGCTAAACTTGTGTCTAATTCTTTATTTTAGCAAAGTTCGTATAAGATTCAATATTTAAATTTTTTGAATATTGACCGAGGACCGAGTTCACACCATAGAGTCAACACAATCGATTCGTTAGTTATTTACGATTTCAACCAATGTAAAATTATTGTATAAACGATATAAATTAATAATAAAATTAATACAGATGTTATTAAGTTTTTATGGAATTTTAATTATTTATTGGAGCCAAAAATCCATTAAATGATGTATAGATAAAATAACTAATGACTGATTCAAAAGGAGTCAATGGGCATTTTGACTAAGTAACAGGCGTCGATCATACCAAGAGGGAAAGCAATGGACCTGGTCCCTAAGAGGAAAATAATAGGTCTTCAGATCTAGAGAAAAAAGGGGTAAATATTTGATATCTCTTTGGCTATAAATAGGTCGCCCCTTCTAATTGTTCTCATACTCAACCAATAAAACTCTAGCCCCCATTAGACATTGGTGAAGCCAAGGTGACGACATTGCAAATCGTAGCTATGGAGAAGAACAAGGTGTTGAAGGAGGAAACAACAAACAAACAAGGCATTCGACGATCGGGAAGATCTCAAGGAGAAAGGTATTAATTTTATTTTAAATATGGTGTGTATGTGTGTGTGTATAAACATGATCATCTTTATCCTTGCAACTTTTTATATGTTCGATAACATTTAAAAAAACCAATTTTCAAGAACCAATTTTGATACCTTATTAATAAAGTTATCAAAAGAATATTTTATCAACAAAGTACACTTTAAATATATATAAATATATATAATTTAGATTCAGTTTATAAAATTGAATAAAGGATCTAAAATCGTATATCCATGCATATATATATGTATTAATATAAATATTATATATACATTATTTAAATAATGAATAGTTTATGGTTTGTTATATTTAAAAGTAATAATATCCTTTTCCATCTATTGTTGAATTACTATTAAAAATATTTTTGGCTTACGATTAAAAAAATTAATTATATATATATGTGTGTGTGTAAAATATTTTTGTATAAAAATATGGAACAAAAATCCTCCTTTGAAGGTTTCGGCTAAAATTTAAACATGATTTTTTTAATATTGATTGTTTCAAAAAATAAAACGCAATTTTTTTATTTTAATATTTTTTATACAATCAGACTAATTTGAAATTTTAAACCATTAAAAATTTCAAGATAAAATAGATTTATAAATATCAACCCAAAAAATTATATTTATTTTTTGGTAGTGGAAATAGTAAAATATTAAAAAATATTATATATATATATATGGTACACAGTTTTATTTTTGAACAAGCCAAACCTATTTAAATTTTGAATTTTGTAATTATTAAATATATGTATATTTTTGTAATATTAAATAATAAATACATATATAAGTAAAAATTTATATATGTATATAATTAAATTTAGATATGAACAAACACACATATATAACATTACATAATGTACATACAATTATGTATTGATTAAGTATAAATGGCCAATAATAAAATTTAAGTTTAATTATTTGATGATAGTATATCCCATTGACATCTTTATTGACATATGATCATCACCAATACATTTTTTAACCGTAAGTCATAATAGTTAATTATACACATGTTCCCTTGGTACCCCTATGTTAAATAAATTATGTTAGTATAGTTATAATATTTGTATTGTGAATATAAACATACTAAAATATAAAACATTAATTGAATTAAACTAACAAACTGAATTTAAATTAAATCAATAATAAATCATTCTTATAAAACAATAAAAAATAAATATATATGTTAAATAAAATTGAATAAATTAAAATATTTCCCAAACTCTTTTATTAATAAATACTAAATCTTGTTTTGTATAATTAAATATTATTCACATAATCACAAAATAAGATAATGTCCAAATTAATAAAAGAAATTTTGTTTTGAAATTCACCATTTAAACCTCACTGTCAACGCACCAAACACAACAATGGCATCAGAGCCCACTTTGTAGTCATGTGCATGATTAAATGACACATATGGCAATCTTTTGGAAAAGCCAATTAGATGAGTGTCTAAGGAAAATGTGCTTAAACTAAGAAGATGGTTACTCTAATCAAGGATCGTTCTTATGAGCGGAAAACTTCCCAACCTCCTAGCATTTATCTAGCTCGTCGAAGTGGTTTGTTCCAAGGGTATGCCCTCGTGGAAGATTCAAAAGTGTATTTAGTCTTAGGTTGATTCAAATAAGCGTATTTCATTATCATAAGATAAATTAAAATTATTTAAAATTTAAATAAATAATTACATAATTTTTAAAGAGGTATAAAATATAAATTTAAAATTGTTTAAATTTAAATGACTATAAATTATATTTATAATTAACAAAATTGTTTAATTAATAAAGAACACACATATATAAATTAATAAATTATAAATTTTATAATAAATAAATAAGTTACATATACAAAGAAAATGAGAGGTTAAATAAATTAAAATTTATGAGACCTAACGGAGTATATATTAGAAGGATATAAAGATACATGATATCATGAATTGTAATCATCTCCCATAAATAATCAATAAAAAAGTGTGGCTATAGATACCGCTACAAGGAACTACACTCGTACGAGACGCTACTAATTAGTACATATAAAACTGGCAAAGGACATACGAAAGAACAAGAAACACCGTAATGGAAAATATACTAAGTTGCTGACATGCTAAACCAATGTCTTCCACTTACAAAATATTAGAACCTTTTGGTTTCATTTTGTATTTTGTGTTTTTACATTTTGTATTTTCAACATTCACAACAAAATATGAGGACAACGAAAGAAAATTTTAAAATTTTAAGTCATTACGACGACGATGGAGGACGATAGAGAGGTTGGAAGGAAGACATAGCACATGGATCATTTTTCATTTTTTTGTTATTTCTCAAACACGAAAAACAAAATAAATATGTTTCTGTTTTATATGTTAACTAGTGTGTAACATGTGCGTTGCACACGGCAATATTGTAAAATATAATATTATATCTTTAATGTTAAAATGAGAACTTTGTTATATAATGGATGATAAATTTAGTGAAATAAATGAACTATAAATTAAAACTGGTATTATGTTTGTGTAAAATTTATGTTGTACAGCACGCGCGCGCACACACACACATATATAATAATAAAGTAATTTATTCAGTTTTTGTTAATATGGATATAACATACATGTTGAAACTTACGTATGTTAGTAATTTATTAGATGAACCGAAAAATATTATTTAATGAAATTTGTTTAAATAAGTCAAATATAAAATTATGTAATTATTTTACATACATGGACTTGAAAATAAACGATAGGAAAAATCGAGAGGAATTTTGTAAAAAAATTGTATAATTTTGATGTGGATATATTGAAGCTAAAACATAATTTTGTAATATAATGTATGATAAATTCTTAATATAAAGGAATTATAACTTATTTACAAAATAATTTGTTATGATGTTTATGCACATAATTTATGTTATGTGATTTATATATCTTTATAGTTGAATAAAAAAATAGTCTTACAATTTTCCATAATGTGAGTGTGTGTGTTAAAATTGACATATATTTTTATGATTTATTAGAAGAATAGACTAAATATTCACTGAAATTATTTAAATTATTTAAATTTGAGATTTCGTAAGTAGTTTAAATACATGGATTTAAATATAAAATAATAGGAAATAATTGAGGGTGGTTTAGGAAATAATTGTATAAATGTTAAAATGTACGTATTTGAAGCTAAAAAGAGAATTTTTCAATGTAATACAATATAAATAAATTTAGATATATGAATAATATATTAAATTTGGAAATATTGCTTGTGCATGTTATTTATGTTAGGTGACTTATATATCTTTGTATTTAAATGAAAAACTAATTTTATCACCTTTGCGCTGATATGAATATGGTATACATATTAAAACCGTTATATCTTAGCATTTATTAGATGAATTAACAAAAATTTATTAATTGAATTTATTTAAATAATTTAATTCAAGAACACATAATTAATTTGAAAATATCAACTTTAATATACAATCGTAGGTGATATTGTGAAGGGTTTTGTAACTAACTGGATAAATTTAAAATGTAGGTTTTTGAAGTTAAAAAAGGGTTTTACAATGTAATGCATGATACACATATTGATATAAATAAATAAAATTTTAAACTTGTAATTATTATTTATGAATATAATTTAGGTTATGTGCTTGATGTATTTATATATTTGAATGAATTTTTTTATCATTTTGTTAATATGAATATGGTTCGTATTGATCATACTATTTGATAAATTGGTGAAAAATTGTATAGTGAAATTATTAAAATAGTTTTAAAGTTATGTAATTGATTACAATATATGACCTTAAATGTAAAATATTGTAAAGGAACTGAGGGAGGCTGTGAATGATTATAGAAAATTTATAATGTAGGTATTTGGAGTACAAAAAATATAATTTTGTAATGCATTTCATGATAAATTTATTGAGAGAAATGTGAAAAAGGATTTATTATTATTATTTATGTATTCACTTTAAGTTCTTTAAGTTATGTAACTTAGGTATCTTTACATTAATCTTTTTTTTGTTAATATGAATATGGTGTACATATTGATATTTTCATAAACTAGTAAACGAATTAACGAATATTAGTTAGTTGGATTTATCTAATTAGTTTAAATTTAGATCGCATAATTAATTGATACATATAGGGTGAAAAATAAAATATTAGAAGAAAAGTGAGGTAAATGTTGTAAATAATTATGGTAATTTTAAATGTAGGTATTTGAAGTTAAAAGTAGAATTTACAATGAAATGTATGATAAATTCATTGAAATAAATTAACTACAATTTTTTATTTTTTATCATTGGTTTATGTAACAACCCGCATATTTATCGATTTTATATTTAAATATTTTATTTAAATATTTTATCGTTAGTCGGGTGTTAGTCCGAAAAGCTACTTTTTACATACGGTCAAATTAGGACTCGAGACCACCCCCATTGAGTTCAAAATGACATTTGCGATCTTTTTGAGTGTAAACTTCGATATGTTTGGAGATAGTGAAATTTTCGTCACTTTTTGCTTGGAGCTTTGGTTTGGGCTGAACCATTTGTTAACTCAGTCCCAACCCCCTCTCCTCTTCACCACTTCATCAAACACTTCAAGCTTTATCAAAAATGGTGGAGGGAATGGGAAATTAAAATTCCAAGCTCAAGTTCTTTAGCAAATTCAACATCTAACTCCAAATTCAAAGTGAAGACATTGATTCAGGCTTGTGGTTGATCCTTGCTTTGCTCCCAAGCTTCATCTTCATCGAATTCCGTGAAAAGGTGAGATTTTTATCTCACATTTTGCCTATAATTGTCATTGGACTGTTGGGAATGATTCCCTATCGCATTTTCATGTACATTTGCTTTTGGTTTGGATTGAAATGGTGAAAAACCCCAATTTTCAGCGTTGTTGGCAAATTCTGGACCTTAGGTCGCTCTGCCTCGAAGTCTAGCCCTGCATATTTTCGTTCGCTCTTAGGTCGTTCGGAATTAGGTCGCTAGGTCGTAGGTCGCTGGGCTTTAGGTCGCTCTGGAGTGGAAAAGCCTCTGACTGCATGTAGCTCGTTTGGCTTTAGGTCGCTCGCCTTTAGGTCGTTTGACCTATTTCACCTTTAGGTCGTTTGACCTGTTTCGCCTTTAGGTCGTTTGACCTATTTTGCCTTAGGTCGTAGGTCGCGTGTCTTTAGGTCGCGAGCTTTAGGTCGTGAGTTTTAGGTCGCGTGTCTTTAGGTTGCGAGTTTTAGGTCGCGAGTCCTTAGGTCGCGCGTCTCTTTTCCCTAGGTCGTTAGACCTTATTTTCCTTAGGTCGCTAAGCCTTGCTTCACTTAGGTCGTTGGACCTTATATCCTTAGGTCGCTGGACCTCATGTCTCTTAGGTCGCTCGACCTATTCCACTTAGGTCGCAACCCCTTCTCCTTAGTTCGACCGAGTTAGGTCGTTCATCCCTTAGGTCGCGCCACATAGGTCGTAGGTCGCTCGACTTTATTACCTTGTTAGGTCGCGAGTCCCTTAAGTCGCTCGCCTCTCTTAGGTCGCTCGCTTCTGCTAACTCGCGAACACCTCTAGGTCGCAACCACTAGGTCGCTTGTCTTCACTAGGTCGTACCATTTTGGACCCCTACGACCTGACTAGGCACCCCCACCTTGGGGGGTTGCCACCCCCCTGGACCCCCCCCCCTCCGTAGGGGATCTTATTTGAATAACATTCAACATAACTTCCACTTTGATGCATTTTGAGCTGATTTCCTTGGATTTTGTTCACGTCTTCGAATGTGAATTTTTGTGATAGATTGTTTCTACAATCATTTTTGTGATTTGTCACTTTAAAAATATGAAGGTTTCAATACTAGTAGTAAATATCAAAACTCTTTCATCAAAGCGATTTCAACTCTATTTTAATACAAAGCTCTTTTTCCTAAACCGTTTTCCAACCTATTAGTATATACAAGTCTTTACTTCACTTGGATGAGAAATCGAATTAAACGACTTAGTAAAACGAGTGGTATGAAACGCTTGCGTTCACTTCGTCGGTTAGCTCTTGGACTTGTTCGATTGAACCCTTTTGTGACAATTTCCTAGTGGAGATCTACAGTTTGTTCGTAATATTTAAGTTAAGCTAGTGGTTATGGGACATGAAGCTAAACTCGTATATTTACTGGCTTAGTGTAATTGACACTTCTATATGATCATGACGATCATTTTTGTGATTTAGACTAGCGATTGAGCGATGTCTCTTTGTCTGGGAGGGAGACTACGCCCCGCTTTTGTGATGTTTCGCCATCACATATATGGGGTAGCACCCCATGGTCTTCGGGCCATTTCTGTGTGGAAATTTAATGGATAGCTTCCATGAGATAGCTTCTCGTTTATGTGTTTCACGCGTTGGTGAGTTTGCATAACTCCCGTTCATGTGTTAGGCCTTTTTCCCCCCTTTTTATGTAATTTCTGGATTTCTGGTGTTGATTTCTGGAATTTGCGCTTCACCACTTTTCATGATTTTCATTGATATAATATCAGTTTTTGTGCATTGGTGAATTCATGTGTCATTGACTTGTTATGAATACAAGTTTAGGGTATGATACCCCATTTTCATTGACTTGTTGATTTTTAATTACATACTTATAGTAGTATGCCATTATGGTTATTACATGTTCATGCCATGTCTTTTACTTTATACCATATCATTTGATATTTATAGCTAGACTGATCCGTTTATTATTTTCTTTTAAATAATACTCGGGTCAGACCGAGATGTTACAAGTACTTCTGCTTGACTTCTCTTCAGGATTATCCTGACTTTTGGCTAACTACATAGATTAGTAGTTTTTGGATGTACACATTTGAGATATAGACTCTATGTTGTGTACTTATTCTTTTGTATAGCACGTGTTGCTATCCTTTTGTATTATCGTGGATCTTTCCGACCACTACTCTGATGTATACTTTTATGTGTTATATATTTATTCATATCTTCTTCCGCCTTTGTGATATGGATGTCTGTGACTGATTTATGTTATGATTATTTCTATGTTTGTTTCCAAAGATTATATATAGCCACTGTGTAATAGCTTTGGGTTTGTATCGGTATGTCGGATTTCCTCCTTAAATGATATGCATTCTATTCTATCTAACATATCGGTGCTCGCACAAAGAAGTTACATGGATGGTCGCTCCTCCACAGCCTTATTCTCCGTGCTAGTCGACAGCACTACACCGTAGTGTTCTTGTCTAGCGTGGGTATAGAGGTGGGGCGTCACAGTTTATGTGATTTATATATCTTTATAGTTGAATGAAAAATAAATAGTATGGTTTAGTTATTTAAGTGTTATACATATTTAAATTGTAAGAAATATTAAATGAATTTATTTAAATAGCTTAAATTTTGGATTATTTAATTAACCTAAATGTGTGGACTTAAATATAAAATATTAGAAGGTAGCTAATAAATTATATATAAATAATTATATAAACTTTAGAATATATGTACCAAAATGTAAAATAATAGAAGAGAATTAGTAAAATAAGTGTAAAGTAATAAATAAAAGAATTTGAAAATAAAATATCTAAAGATAGAATTAAGGAGAAGGGAGAAAATTCCTAGAATCAATGAGAGAGCCATAAAATCTTCTTGTTTACTATTATTTAACTAGTGTGTAACCCGTGCGTTGCACATGGTAATGTTAATAAAAATGATATTTATATTTTAATTATTGTTAAAAGCATAATTTTATTATGCAATACATTATCAATTTACTGAGATAGATGAATTTCGAATTAAATGACATACGACGCTCAGATGTAAGGTTGAAGGTTCAATCTTTGCTAATTATATATCTATGTGAGAATTAATTTTCTAACTCAAATATGTATTATTACATATGCATATTTTTAATATATGAATGAAAAAAAAACTTTACCGCTTCTATTAATATGAATGTTGCATATATTTTAGATTGTTTTTTATGATTTACAAATGAATTAATGAATATGACATAATTGAATTTATTTAAATAATTTATAAGGAATTGAATGTAAAAAAGTAAGAGAAAATTGAGAATAGTTCTGTACGTAATTGTAGATGAGAGGAGCATCTTATGGCTAGCTTATCCATATGTGAATCATAATCCATTATTTGAGATTTCAATTATTAAACAATTTTAACTTTGCTACCAACCATGGATTTCATTTTGTTGTAAGAGGGTCATGTTTACAATTTTGATAATTGCAAAATAATTATTATGTAGCATTAGTTGAGTTATGAATTCGGTAAGGTTTAATATCATGTTAAAAGATAATTTTGTATAACCTAATTTTTACGGTGTAACATGTGTGTTCACATTGCAATTTAAAAAAAAATATAAATTTGGCAAATTCTATTTCGATACAGGTAATTATTTAGTAGCCCCCCTAAAATAAATAAAATTTTAAAGACTAAAATACGTTTAGGAATCTGCATAATTTCTTTCTTCTCAATTTCATTATCTTCTTATGTTTCTTACTGTCCAAACCACCGCTTCTTCAAAACCCTAGTTTCTAAATCAGTGAAGAAAAAATTCAATTTTTCACTACTAACTGATGGATTTTGAAGAGGAGAACGAATTGTTAACGCAATCACGGCAGGTAATTCAAAAAAAATTGAAAAGTTTTTAATTTTTTGCAAATACAATCGTAGACTGTCGATTTGCGTGGTAAACTACGTTAGGGTTTTTCTGATTTGAGAACGTTTAATTTTTTAGATGGACGAATTCGAGAACGTTTAATTTTTTGCGCGACAATAGGAGGCACGAGCACGTTTTGCGTGATGGGAAAGGTAGTTCTAGAAATGGTAGGGGGCTACTAAGTTATTTTTTGGATTTACAGACTTTTTTAATTTTTGAGGGACTACTAAGTAAATACTCGTGTTGAAATATAATTTGCCTATAAATTTTATCCTTTAAAGGTTATTAACAACGAAATTTAGTTATGCAATATATGATAATTTTTTAAGATAAATGAAGTATCAATATAAAAAAATGTTATTGTTTATGTAAACATTTTATATTATGTGATTTATATGTCTTCATATCGAAATAAAAAAAATAATTATATCATTTTTGCTTATATATACGAGTACTATATACATATTTAAATTGTTTTATAGGATTTGCTAGATGAATTAAAGAATAGAGGGAATTAGGGAAAAAGACAAACTTTGACAAAAAATTAGTCTAAAGGACACCAAATTTTATTTTTTGGCTGAAGGACAAACTTAGAAAAAAATTAGGTTGAAGGACAATGCTAGTTCTAACTAGCATTATATGCAGTTTTTACACTATACAAAATGCTAGATAGACTAGCATTGTATTCAATTTTTACACTATACAAAATGTTAGTTCTAACTAGCATTGTCCTTCAGCCTAATTTTTTTCAAAGTTTGTCCTTCAGCCCAAAGATGAAACTTGATGTTCTTCAGCCTTAATTTTTTTCAAAGTTTGTCCTTATGCCTATTTTCCACTAATGAATAGTATTAGTTAAGTGAATTTATTTAAATATCTTGGATTTAAGATTACAAAATTAGTTAAATATGTGGACTTTAATATGAAATATTAGTAGAGAATTGAGAAGAGTTTGTAAGTAATTGTAGAAAATTTAAAATGTAGGTATTTAATGTTAAAAATAGAAATTTTAGTGCAATACATAACTACATTTAGACAAACGAATTATAAAATAAATTTATTATTATTTTTAATGTATATAATTTATGTTATAATTTATATGCTTTGTATCTAAATGAATAATTAATTTTATCAATTTGTTGATGCGACTAAAGTATACACATTGAAATTATCATATTTTAGGATTTATTTGATGGATTAAATATTTGCTGAGTTTATCAAACGTTTTATATTGAATTATGTAGTTAATTTAAAAGTTATGGGCTTGAATGTAAAATATTAGAATAGAAGTGTGAAGAAATTTGTAATAATTGTAAATTTTGTTGAAAAATTGATTTTGAATGTAAAATAGTGTAAGAAATTTAGTAGAATAATTTTTAAATGATAAATTATAAAAATTTGAAAACAAAATATCTTGAGAGGATTAAGGAGAGTGGAGAAAACTCCTAAAATTAATAAGAGAGTCTGAAATTCTTCCGCTTTACTATTATTTAATAGACTAGTGTGTAACCCGTGCATTGCACACGACAATGTTGTTAAAAAATATTATATATATTTTAATTATTTCTAAAATATATTTTTATTATTTAATATGTAATAATTTATTGTGATGTATTAATAATAAATTAAAATGACTTGCGACGCTCAGATATAATGTTGATGTTCAGTACTCGTTAACTATATATCTCTGTAAAAAATTAATGTCCTAACTCAAAAAAATTATAAATTAAAATTGCTAATACTGTATATTTAAATAATTTATGTTATGTAGTATATATATATATATATTTATATATGAGTGAATACGTAATTTCACCAGTTTGTTAATATAATTGAATTTATTTGAATAATTTGAATTAATGATCGACATAACTAATTAAATATAAGTAGTTAATAGGGAAAAAGTTAAATTAAGAAGAGCATATATCTTATAGTTAGCTTATCTACATGTGAACTTTTTTTGAATCAGACATGAACTTTTATTCATTTTAAGTTTCCATTTTAAAGCAATTTTATCCTTGTAGTTAACCATATATTTCATGTTCCTATAAAGGGTCATGCTTACAACTTTGATAGTTGTAAAAAAATGTTATTTATTATTTAGTTGAGTTATGAGTTGAGTATGGTTTGGTAACATGTTGAAAGTGAGAATGTTATGTATAATCAAATTTCTATCGGTTTAATCTATACGTTCACATCATGATGTTGTAAAGTATAAAATTATCTTTTAAAGGTTGTTAAAAATGAAATTATATTATATAATGTATGATATTTTTCTGAGGTAAACGAATTAGAAATTAAAAGAGTTATTATTACTTACATATACATTTTATATTATTTGATTTAAATATCTTCATATATCATAATAAAGAAGAAATAATTTTATTATTTTTCTCATATACATGAATATTATATATATTGAAATCCTCTTACTTTTAGGATTTATTAGATGGATTAACAAATATTAGTTAATCACAGTTATTTTAATAGTTTAAATTTAGATTACATAATTAGTTAAATATATATATTTGAATGTAAAATGTTAAAATAAAATTAAGAAGGGTTTCTAAATAATAGTAAAAAAATTAATTTTTTAGGTATTTGAAGTTAATAGAATTTTATAGTGCAATGTATGATAGATTCATTTAGTAAATAAATCATAAATAAATTTGTTATTGTCATTAATGTACATAATTTATGTTATGTGATTTACATATATTTGCATCTACATGAATATTTTTACCAATTTATTGATGCGCTTATTAACATTCATATTGAAAATTTCATCTTTTAGGATTTATTAATAAATATTAGTTGATTAAGTTTATCAATTAATTTAAATTTTGGATTACGTAATTAATTCAAATATGTGGACTATAATGTAAAATTTTGGAAGAGAACCGTTAAATATTTGAAAATAATTATAGATTCTTTCAAGTAGGTATTTAAATGTAAAATAATGTGAAAATTTTAATAAAATAATTATAAAGGGATAACTCATAGAATTTTGAAAATAAAATATCTAGTTTGAGAGAATTAAGGAGAATAAAGATAACTCTTAGAATCAGTGAAAGAGCTTCAATTTCTTCCGCTTTACTATTATTTAACTAGTGTATAACCCGTGCGTTGCATACGGTATGTTGTAAAAGAATAATATTATAACTGTTTTTGAATAATATAATTTATTATGCAATCTCCGAAGAATTTTGTTAGGATAAATGACTTGTAAATTTAAATTACTATATTTATAACTGTGTATTTTTGTTATGAGATTCGTGAATTTTTATATTTGAATAAAAAATAAATAATCATTTTTATTAATGAAAATGAGTTATATACTGTAACAACCCGCACATTTGTCGATTTTATATTTAAATATTTTATTTAAATATAACATCGTTCGTCGGATTTTAGTCCGAAAAGCTATTTTTTGCAAATAGTCGAATTAGGACTCGAGACCACTTCCATTGAGTTCAAAATGCCGTTTGCGACCTTTTTAAGTATAAGCTTCGATATGTTTGGAGAAAGTCAAATTTTTCTATTTTCTATTGGACTTTGGGTTTGGGTTTGGATTCAGCCCACTTGCCCAAATCTGGTTATATCATTACCCCTCTCCACTCCACTTCTCTTCATTCATTCCTCATTTCTTAACACCCTCAAGCTCAAGAGAATAATGGGGGAAGAGATTGGAAATGGAAATTCCTAAGCCCTAGCTTCAATTGCAAATTCAAGCTTCTACCTCCAAATCCAAGTTGAAGCCATTGGTAAGCATCCTCTTCTCCTTCTCCAACTCTTTCTCCTTTCAATCTCAGAAATTTCCTAAACCTAAATTCGGGAAATGTTTCTCTTTTAGCTTAGATTCAAGCTTGTTAAGTTGGAATTGAAGAGTGATTGCTCTTGCCATTGCTTCAAAGCTCCTTCTTCATTGATTTTGTGAAAAGGTGAGATTTTTATCTCACATCTAAGTCAATAATTATCTTCGATTGTTAGGTATGAATTCCTAACACTTATCCTTGTGCAATTCCTGAGTCGTTGTTGCTCGACCGATCGTTATCGATGTCGTTTGGCCATTTTTGGCCTAGGTTCAGGGAATGCCCTGAATAACAGTTTCAGCCGTCTGAACGTATGGTTCAGACGTCTGAATGGAATACTGGGAATTTTCTTCTCCCAGCATTCAGACATCTGAATCAAAATTTCAGACGTCTGAATTGGTTCGTTTTGAACCAGAAAAGGAATAGGCTAAAAAGTGCCTATTTCAGACGTCTGAAATCTAGGATTCAGACGTCTGAATTCTGTTCTAGAAAATAGTTTATTTTCCAGATTCAGACGTCTGAATTCTTGTTCTCAGACGTCTGAATCTGCTGTGTTTTGCCTATTTGCCTTTTTAGCTTGAATATCCAACTCTAATCAAGTCGGGTTGATTCCCTTTTTGTGTTATCATTTATTATCGGCCACTTTGTTAAGTCGCCCACCTTTTTAAACTTAGGTCGCTTGTCTTCACTAAGTCGAACCCCGTATTACTCTGCGTAGGCAATCTCATCTGAAAAACATTTGCCAGAATTTCTACTTTGATGGTTTTGGGACTGACTTCTTTGGACTTTACTCACGTCTTCGAACGTGAATTGATTTGTTTCTACCATCGTTTTATGAGTTGTCACTTTAAAGATATATGAAGGTTTCAATACTAATAGTAAATATCAAAACTCTTTCATCAAAGCGATTTCAACACTATTTTAAATATCAAAAGTTCGTTTTCTCAAACCGATTTTCAATCTACTAGTATATACAAGCCTTTACTTCACTCGAATGAGAAATCGACTTAAACGACTTAGTAAAACGGGTGGTATGAAACGCTTGCGTTCACTTCGTCGGTTAGCTCTTGGACTTGTTCGATTGAACCCTTTTTGTGACAATTTCCTAGTGAAGATTTACAGCTTGTTCGTAAATATTTAAGTTAAGCAAGTGGTTATGGGACATGAAGCTAAACTCATATATTTACTAGCTTGGTGTGATTGACACTTCCTTATGATCATGACGATCATTTTTGTGATTTAGACTAGTGATTGAGCGATGTCTCTTTGTCTACGTGGGAGACTATACCCCGATCATGTGATGTTTCGCCATCACATTTCTAGGGTAGCACCCTACGGTCTTCGGGCCATTCCTGTGTGAAAATTTAATGGATAGCTTCCATGAGATAGCTTCTCGTCATGTGTTTACGCGTAGGTGAGTTTTAATGCTCCCATTCATGTGTTAGGCCTCCCCCTTTTATTTTATGTGTTTTCTGGATTTCTGATGATGATTTCTGGAATTTTGTGCTTCACCAATTTTCATGATTTTCATTGATATGATATCAGTTTTTGTGCATTGGTGAATTCATGTGTTATTGACTTGTTATGAATACAAGTTTAGGGTATGATACCCTACCTTATCTTTGAGAAGATTCTTGTGATATTGATTAATCTTTTGTTGATTATCATTTACATACTTATAGTAGTATGTCGTAATAGTTATTTCATGTTCATGTCATGCCATTTACTTTATACCATATCATCTAATATTTATAGTTAGACTGATCCGTTTATTATTTTCTTATAAATAATACTCGGGTCAGACCGAGATGTTACAGGTGCTTCTGCTTGACTTCTCTTCAGGATATTTCTGACTTTTGGCTAACTACATAGATTTGTAGTTTTTGGATGTACACCTTTGAGATATAGACCCTATGTTGTGTACTTATTCTTTTGTATAGCACGTGATGCTATTCTTTTGTATTATCGTGGATCTTTCTGACCACTATTCTGATGTACACTTTCATGTGTTATATATTTATTCATATCTTCTTCCGCCTTTGTGATATGAATTGTCTGAGACTGATTTGTGTTATGTTTATTTCTATATTTGTTTCCGAAGATTATATATAGCCACCGTGTGATAGCTTTGTGTTTGTATCGGTATGTTGGATTTCCTCTTTAAAAGATATGCATTCTATTCTATCTGACATATCGGTGCTCGCACAAAGAAGTTACACGGATGGTCGCTCCTCAACAGCCTTATTCTCCGTGCTAATTGACAGCACTACATCGTAGTGTTCTTGGTTAGCGTGGGTATAGAGGTGGGGCGTCACATATACTGATTTATTATTTTTAGGATTCATTATTTATCAATCAAATAAATAAAAATAAGTATTCTTAATAAATTTTGAAATTGATATTTTTATAAAATTTCATAAATAAATATTCATGTACATATATTCCGAAATTAACATTTAGGTCTTGATACATTTGATCAAAAGATAAATGATGTATACATTAAATTTCAAATATCACTTGAGAGAATGACACCAAATAGTTAAAAATAGAAGTGCAATATCAAAGACTCAATGTATTTATATGCATTTATAGTTCTTGCAGCACGTATTTATTAAAATAATCATATGATATTATTAGGGCTGGACAACTTTACCATTGTACCACTTACCAACCATTATCAACCGCTATCAGCTAAAATGGTACCCAAAAAATGGTAACCAATTTGATTGGTATGGTTTGCCGAGCCGCATGAAAATATACGGTACGGTAATGGTAATTAACTACTAAATGCAATAATTACCACATCCACTATATATATATATATATGTGTGTGTGGGGGGGGGGGAGGTCTATTCATACACAAAATATAGACACAATTGATGACACAGTAATCTTCGTCATTCGATGGCCGCCTGATTTACACCTCTCATATAAGGACAAAAGGATCCAATGGTCCACATCCCTTGTGTCACCAACTATGTCTAATTCTATATCCAAATAGCCGCCTTATACACACACACACACACACACACACACTATATACTATATAACTCATATTTAATGTGTAATGATTTAATAAAAAATCTAGCAAAATACTATTATGATATCATATGGAATAAAATTATTATCATGTATTTTTTTAAAATAATATGATTTCATACAATATTTACTTGAATGTTTGACTACACAAAATAAAATTGATAAATGATCATATAATAAAAATTAACAACTTTTAATATTTACTTATTTAACATGAAATATTGTAAACAAATATATATCATACTAGTAAATGGTAAAAGTTTATTACCGACCTTTACCAACCATTACCAACCACAAACCAAAGTATCGATTTTCCGATTACTTTGGTTGGTAATGATATGATTTTTCTATTACCATATAAATCGGTATGGTAATGGTTTTAAATATGAACTTTCGGTATCGAACCGAATCCAGCCCTAGGTATTATCAGGATGATAAAAGATATTTATTTAACAACTAAAAGAAATATAAAATGAAAATAAGGCTTGAAACATTAAAAATCACATTGTCATTTTAATTATGTAAAAAAATGATTTTTAATCCATTGTTTCATACCTTATTATTTTTATTTTATAATAAAACTTGTCAAAAAATATTTAACATTTATGTAAAAAAGATGATAAAATATGAAAAAATAATATTTCAATCAAAATATGTAATAACTTTTGTCCGTTGATTAACTCAGATTAAGAATATAAACAATTAAAATGTAACTTTTTGTATAAAAACGTACTAATTGAAAATATTTATTCTTATTTCAATATTACAGAATACAAGCATTCGTCACTTATCAATAATTGTAATGTTATTCTTCACAAAATTTAATTTAATAATGATAAAAAGTTCATTTGACGTACCGATTTTATGAAGGAAAAACGTTGTATATGTTTGTAATGATGTACCAACTTGGAAAACAATTTTTTTATATATATTTGTTTGTAATGAAATACCAATTTTAGAAAGAAAAAATTATGTATATATTTCTTTGTATTAAATAACTAATTTTAGAAAGAAAGAAATTTTATGAACTTAAATGTAGAAAAATGTAAAATATAAAAGATAATTTTGTAATGATTGTGAAAATATTAAATTATATGGATTTGAATGAAAATATATTTTTATCATTTTTTTCAGTACAAATGAGGTGTACATATTGAATTATCATTTTTTTATGATTTATGCCTAAAATCTTAGATCATAGCTAACTATCTATCGGTCTCAGCTGTACAACGTCTATCTCCGCCCAATTCCTTGTTCGTAAACCCGCTCCTTTTAGTCGCAATTAATATACTGGCCTCGGTTTGGACAAGTACCAGCTTAACTTGGGGGGGTGGTGAGTTAGTGGCAGTAGAAATAAATAAATAAATGGATTTAGTAAAAAAATTAAATTTAAGATCAATTAATAAATTCAAATAATGGACTTGATTATAAAATAATATAAGAAAACTTAGGAGAATCCGTAAATAATTATTGAATTTGGCATTTAAATGCAAAATGATAGGAGAGAATATTAGTAGAACATTATAACAGTTTGTGTATAATTGCGGAAATTTAAAACTATCTGGACTTGAATGAAAAATTAGTTTTACCATTTTAGTCAATATGAATGCAGTATACATATTGAATTGTTGTTTTTAAAAATTTATTAGATCAATTAATGAATATTCGTTAATTGTAATTATTTAAAAAGCTTAAATTCAAGATCACCTAACTAAATTTAATATATATGGACTTAAATGTAAAATAACATTAAAAACTTGAAAGAAATCTATACATAATTGTAAAAATTAGTATTAAATTCTAACGCTAGAGGAGAGAATCGGTAAAAACATTGTAATAATTATAATAACAATAAATTGTGATAATGTGAAAATAAAATATCTAGAGAGAATTAAGAAGAAAGAAAGAAATTCCTAGAATTAATGAGAGGGCTTTAAATTCTTCTGCTTTACTATTATTTAATAGATAGGTAGATGTCATTTTTTAAATTGGTTGTTTTTAAAAAATATGTGAGTGGTCTATGCCCTTTTTGAACGAAAACACACGGCAGAAATGGATAACCAAACGGGCCTTATAATCGCCAAAATTAAGCTTCGGCCTTCAGATAGCCGTGGCTACCGAAATTAAACAGGCAACAGGAAATCCACCATTATGAACTTCAGGAATCCTATTATAGTTGATTCTCTCCATCTAAAACATAAGCTTGACGTCAACCACTTGTAAGAAGGAAGAAGAGAATCGGTCGAAGAATACATCCAGTTGTATCTGAGATTTAGCAAGGAGCATGGATGTCCAGTCGATGCAAGATAAGCATATTTCTATCGAGCTCATCTACTGAAAATATTAGTTGCTTTATTAAATCTTTACAGTTCTGCTATATATGTATTCTTCGAAATTTTGGATCCATTTGAATGCTTCATAAGTTCTTGCATTGAATTCTTCCCAAATATGCAAAACAAGGGCAGTGAGACAAATTGCAACCGCGCATATAACTTACTTCTCTGATCTGTAAGAAGTAAATCCCAATTTCATTGATTGTACATGAAGGACATTTTACTGTAATAGTTCCTGTAGCCAATTCCAAAGTGATGTATAATAGAAACGCTGGGAAAATAAATGATCTCCGGTTTCAGATTGAATGTTGCATGATAAGCACTCCAGAGTAATACTAATGCACCATTTAGAAATTCTGTCTTTAGTATGAAGTCGATTTTTAATAGCTATTAAAGTGCGTAGTAACATTTTTGGAGCACACTTGCTGTCCCAACTCCCAAACAATGTCACTCCCTTTGTAATGATTATGGTATTCCTCACATTCTCCCAAGCTAATTTAGTGTTGAAAACTCCCTTGCTATCAGGCCTCCACAACTAGTAGTCCTTGTCAGCAGTGTGATCAATTTTAACGCTTTTAATTTGCTCTATGATAAGTAAAGATGCCATCCCATTCCCTATTTGAAATGAGCATGGATACCCTCTTGTTGTAGCCTCCTAGCAAAGAAACAAAATCAGTCCCCACGATATCCACCCATGGGTCATACCATAACAAAGTGTCATTACCCTCAATTGTTTGTTTACATATCAGTCCATGCCCTTTCTCCCTTTCTTCAAGAAGAGCTTCCAAGTATATGAAGCATTATTATTAATTTTTCCTCCCAAAATCTTTTATTTTTACAATATCTAGTTTTCATCCATTTGGCCCAAATAGAATCTTCTTGGAAAAATCTCCGAAGTAGCTTAATTGAAGTGGTTTTCATCAGATTGTTTAAATCTCCAACCCCTAACCCTCCTTCCTTCCTTGTCTTGCACACATCAGACCATGTAATATTATGTACTTTATCTTTCCATGGAAAGTTAGTGCACAATGCATTAATTTTTGTAGTAACTATAGCAGGAAATTGACAAAATTGCATCCAGAGGATCAATATTGGATATATAGCAACTTTAATTAATTCTATCCTCCCACTTTTATTCAAAATTCTGTTTACTCAGCACTGAAATTTTGCATGAATCTTGTCTAAAGGTGGCCCAAATCAGCTGCCTTTAATGTGTGAATAGAACGGGAAACGTCCAAATAAGTTATAGGTAGCTCAACTTATTCGACATGGAAAATATGAAGAATTCCATCCTTACATCTAACAACTTTGCCGAAAAAATCTTTTTACTTGAGTTCATTAACTTCCAAACCTATAATGTGCCTTAACTGATTCTGAACATAATCAATAGATTCTGCATTATCAGCATCAGTCATCGGTACTATAATAATATTATCGGCTTTTGATAGATGGGTGATTATTGGTTCATTATTATATATATAGGACATGATTTACCTTTGAAATATTCAATGTCCATCAAAATCGCAAAAAGTCCCATTGCAATGGAAAAAAAATGTTGGAACAAAGGGTTTTCTTGTCATAGATCACTATTACTTCCAAAAAAGCCATGTGTTTTCCATCAACAAGAACGTAAAATGTTGGAGAAGAAATGTTGAAATGAAGTACATTAACCAACTTCTCAGGCAACCCCATTCCTTTAAGCATATGGCAAATAAAATCCCTATTTACTTTATTATATGCTTTATGAAGATCCACTTTTAAACACATCTTATAAGCTTGCTTTCTGTGGAAAGATCTTATCATCTTATATGCCAAAAGAAAATTTTTAGTTATCACTTTATAGGGGATGAATGCATTTTGATTAATCAAAATGAGATGATGCATATATTTCTTTATCTTGTTACATAGTAAATTTGCAGGAATTTTGTGTATAAGACGTTGCAAAGTGAAAATGGCATGTAGTCACTTATACATTGTGGGTTTTTTATGGAATAAGAGGAATAAAAGTATGATTAATCTCTTTAATAAACTTCCCTGAATTAGAAGCACTCTACGTCGACAAACTGTCTTTGATATCATCCCAGTAAATTTTCTGGCATTTAAATTGAAACCATCAAGAACTGGAGCATTGTCATCATGTATTTGAAACACAACAGATTTTAACTCCTCCATATCAAACCCTTTCTCTAACAGTTTGCATGCCTTGTTTGTGTGTTTCTTCTTACATGTAACATGCATATGAACATGAGAACCATATTCACTATTAAACCGATTAGTAAAATAGCTCATAGCTTTAGCTGAAATAGAATTAAATGAGTACAAAAATTGTCCCTGTTCATTAATAAGTTGAGTGATTCCTTTACCTGGACTGTTTTAGCTTCATGTTTGAATGGTGAAGACTAGTATTCTTATAACCATGCATAAGCCATTTGTATTTGTTTCTTCGAATGAGATCAGTGTCATGCATATATATAGTATGTTTGATGTAGCGCGGCAGAACACGCAAGAGGAAGAAGCAACGAAATATACCTTGAATCGCCTCCGACTTAAGCAGTCACGACCCAACGAGCTCCGACTTAGCAATAACGAGCTACGACCCAACATCGACGACCTAAATCCCAGTCCACGACTTAACCTTTTCACCAATCTAATTCTTCCACGACCTAACTCCTCACGACCTACCAATTTACCGCGACATAAACTCCACCGCGACCTACGACTTAACCACACCCACGACTTACCGATCCAGGCCTTATCCCGAAGGCGCGACCCAAAATCTCACGACTTAACTCCTTTCCTTCCACGACTTAACTCCAGCGACCTAAAGCCCTCACCACGACTTAACTCCGGTGACCTAAACCCCACTCCCCGACCTAACCTCTCCACTATAAGTCGTGAGCGATCCAAATCGTCCTCCGAACTTTCCTAAATCGCGTGAACGAGTCAGTAGCTGCTTCTCTTACGTCGCGTGCCGCCATCATGAATTCGCTGACGAGTTTATAAAGTCGCGAACAAAAGTATTTTAGATCGCGAATGTATTTTGATAAGTCGGAGACGAAGTTGATAACTCGCGAGATGCTGATAAGTCGCGAGATACTGATAAGTCGTGAAATATGATAAGTCGTAAGATAATTTTGATAAGTCATTGTACAGTGCTGTTTGTTAAATCGTGTATTACTGAGAGTTGTAGTTTCTTTGATAAGTCGTATACGACTTATATGTGTTGTGTTGTAAATGTTGTGTTGTATGCCTATAAATAGGCGAGTTATGTCATTTGTAAGGGTTGTTGACTTTTGAATAAAATTTCCATTTTGATTGCTTTGTGCTTTCTTCTAATTGGTAGTCGAGTAAAGTCTCCTATCTTCACTTACGTTATTCGAGTGCGCTCGAATCTTCGTTTGTTGAAGCCGATTCACGGTATCTTGTGCGCAAGGTCAACGTTGAAGAATCGTAGATCTCTTTCCCGGTATCTTCGGATCAACGAGTCAGAGATAGCTAGAATTTGGTATCTTCGGATCAACGAATTCAGGCATCGCAGTATTCATCAATCCACCGATTGCTACATTCATCGTATCAACAATTTTTGTATTCCGCCGCTGCGTCATTTGGTATCAGAGCTAGAGCGCAAGGAGTTTGCGTAGATTTTTGGAGTTGTGCGAGATTTACATCATTTGGAGAAGTGAGTTATCGAGATTTTGAAGAGATTTGTTCGTTTGGAGATTTTTGAAGATTTCAACAAGTGGGTAGTTTTGATTTGAAGATTTTTAGATCGAAGTGAAGTTTTTGTTGGAATTTGTCGAAGAGTGATCATGCCTCCGAGAAGAGCTAACCGTTATCGCAACATTGATGCTTTGTATGGGAGAGAAGATGCCGATGAGATGGAGCAAAGAATTAACGAAAATTTTAATGAGAAGCTTAATGAAGGGATTGGTCAATTAGAGAGGATGATGTTGGAGATGAGTCAAAATCAGAGAAGAGTTTCACCTGAATCGAGCCATGGAAGAAGTAGAGTTTCACCACATTCAAATCGAGAGAGAAGTGTTGATAGTGATCATAGAAGCGTGGATCGAGATTGTGATAGAAATGTTGATGATCGAAGTCGTGATAGAAATGTGACTGATCGAGATCGGAGGAATGTAGATCGTAGGAATGTTGGTGGAAGAAATGGTGGTGGTAGAGATGTTGGTGGTCAGGATCGACATCGATATACATCGGATTGTGACGAAGAGTATGATGGTGGTAGTGTTCATGGACGAGGACGTGGACGAGGAAGAAATCAGTCGGAGTACGATCACAAGTGGGAATCTGGGATGAAGACTGAAATTCCAGAATTCAAAGGTGGTATGCAAGCTGAGGAGTTTTTGGACTGGTTGACTAATGTTGAAGAAATTTTTGATTTCAAAGAAGTTCCAGAACATCGTAGAGTGAAGTTGGTTGCTACAAGGTTGAGGGGTAGAGCTTTGGCATGGTGGCAGCAAACCAAACTTACACGTGAACAAATGGGGAAGTCAAAAGTTGAATCTTGGGAGAAGATGAAGAAATTGATGAAGGCAACATTCTTACCTTACAATTATCAAACTCTGATGTATCAACGTTTGCAGAACTTGAGGCAGGGCACAAAGACTGTTAATGATTACGCAGATGAGTTTTACCAGCTTATTGCGAGGAATGATATTATGGAAACGGAAGAGCAGCTGACATCTAGATTCATTGGGGGATTGAGAATGCAGATTCAGGATATGGTTAATATGTTCGATCCAAGATCTGTGGCGGAAGCACATCAGAAAGCGTTGGCTTGGGAGAAGCAGGGACGACGAGGAGGTGGTATGTTTACTAATTCCAACAATCAAGTGAAGGGTGTTAGTGGAAGTTCTAATGTTTCTAAACCTATCAGTAAACCAGTGGTGAAAGAGGCTGAGAAGGCAAAGGTTAACAACGGTTTCAAATGTTACAATTGTCAAAAGTTGGGTCATAAAAGCAATGAGTGTCCAAAGCCAAAGAAGAGAGCAATGATTGCTGAGGTTGAGGATGAGGATGAGGAAGCTGAAGATTCTAATCAATTACCAGTTGAGGAGGAAGAATTGTTGTCTGGAGATGATGGTTATACATTAATGATGAGGAGGAATTGCTTAACACCGAAGCAGGAGGAAGAGACTAGATGGTTGAGGAGTAACATCTTTCAATCGACGTGCACTATCTTGGGAAGGGTTTGCAAATTTGTTATTGATGCTGGAAGCTGTGATAACATTATCTCTACAGAAGCTGTAAAGAAGTTATCATTGAAGACAGAGAAGCACCCGAAACCGTATAAATTAGCTTGGTTGAGGAAAGGTGGGGAGGTGAAAGTTAGTCGAAGGACTTGTGTTAATTTTTCAATTGGTAAGAAATACAAGGACGAAATTTGATGTGACGTTGTGGACATGGACATATGCCATTTGTTGTTGGGACGACCATGGCAATATGATAGGGCGGTGCAACATGATGGGCGTACCAACAGTTACAGTTTCATGTTTGAAGGCACGAAGATTACTCTCGTTCCCAAGAAGCGTCAACAGGAAGAAAACAAACTGGAGGAGATTGAAGAGCTGAAAACTTTATTATCTTTGAAGGAGTTTGTTAAGGAGGTTGAGGAAGAGCCGGAAGTATATTTGTTGATTGGGCGAGAGAGCAGTGAAGAGGTTGAAATTCAAGAAGAAGCGAAGCCAGTTTTGAAAGAATTTGAGGATGTATTTCCAGATGAGTTACCGAAGGAGTTACCGCCACTGAGAGACATTCAACATCAAATTGATCTTGTTCCGGGATCAATGTTGCCACATAGACCACATTATCGAATGAGTCCGAAGGAACATGAAGATTGAGGAGGCAAGTGAAAGAGTTGCTTGAGCAGGGACGTGTGCAGGAAAGTTTGAGTCCATGTGCTGTGCCAGCTTTGTTGGTACCGAAGAAGGACGGGACGTGGAGGATGTGCACTGACAGTCGAGCATTGAATAAGATTACTGTGAGATATAGATTTCCAATGCCGAGGTTGGATGACTTGCTAGATCAAATAAGCGGAGCTACTATCTTTTCGAAGATTTATTTGAAGAGCGGATATCATCAAATTCGTATCAGGCCAGGTGATGAGTGGAAGACTGCTTTTAAAACCAGGGAGGGTCTATACGAATGGTTGGTAATGCCATTTGGACTTTCAAACGCGCCAAGTACGTTCATGAGGGTGATGAATCAGATTTTTAGACCTTTTATTGGGAAATTTGTGGTGGTGTATTTCGATGATATTCTGATATATAGTGGAAGTCCAGAGGAACATTTGAATCATCTGAGAGAAGTGTTGATGGTACTACGACAAGAACAATTTTATGCTGCAACAAAGAAATGCGTGTTCATGAGGCATAGTGTTTTATTTCTGGGATATGTTGTGTCAGGAGAAGGTATCCAAGTGGACCAGAATAAAGTTGAAGCAGTCAGAAATTGGCCACAGCCGAAGACAATAACCGAAGTGAGAAGTTTTCATGGGCTAGCATCATTCTACCGAAGATTTATTCCACACTTCAGTAGCGTGATGGCACCGGTTACTGATTGTATGAAGGGGAAGCGGTTTTCTTGGTCGGAGGAAGCGGGGGTTGCTTTTGAACGGATCAAAGAACTTTTGACGACAGCACCAATTCTAGTTTTACCAGATTTTCAGGTGTTGTTTGAGTTACATACTGATGCATCCAAGGTTGGAATTGGAGGGGTGTTGAGTCAGAGGGGACGTCCTATTGCATATTTCAGTGAGAAGTTATCAGGAGCGAAGATGAGATATAGTACATATGATGTGGAATTTTATGCTGTTGTGCAAGCTATTAAACACTGGAGACACTATCTATTTCAGAAAGAATTTGTTCTTTACACTGATCATGAGGCGTTGAAGCATTTACAAGGGCAAGACAAGATTTCAGCAAGACATGCATCGTGGATTGCGTACCTGCAACAGTTTACTTTTGTTGTTAAACACAAGTCAGGAGTGACGAATCGTGTGGCTGATGCTTTGAGTAGAAGAAACCATTTGTTGACTACAATGAAAGTTGAAGTGACCGGGTTTGATGTGTTACCAGAGTTATTTGTTGATGATCCTTACTTTGCAAAGTTTGTTGATAAAGTCAAGGAGGGAGAGACGGATGAGTTTGTGATGGTAGATGGTTTTTTATTCAAGGGAAATCGATTATGTATACCGAATTGCAGTTTACGGTTGAAGATTGTGAAGGAATTGCATGAGGAAGGACATATGGGTAGAGACCGTACATTACAGCTGATTTCTCAATCTTATTTTTGGCCATCAATGAGGAAAGAAGTGGAAAGGTTTGTGGAGCGGTGTCATATCTGTCAGGTTTCGAAAGGAACTACGACGAATGCTGGATTATATATGCCGTTACCTATACCAACTAAGCCTTGGGTTGATGTGAGTATGGATTTTGTTTTGGGTTTGCCTCGAACTCAAAGAGGAAACGATTCCATTTATGTGGTGGTTGACCGATTTTCGAAAATGGCACATTTTATTGCTTGTAAGAAGACGGCGGATGCTGTTCATGTGGCTCAGTTATTTTTCAAAGAAATCTATCGACTTCATGGATTGCCAGAATCTATTGTGTCGGATAGGGATACTCGTTTCCTGAGTCATTTTTGGCTAAGTTTGTGGAAGATGGTCGGAACGAAGCTGAAATTTAGTAGTGCTTATCATCCTCAAACAAATGGGCAAACAGAAGTGGTGAATAGATCGTTGGGAAATTTGTTGCGATGTCTTGTACAAGACAATTTGAAGATTTGGGACTTGAAGTTGTGTCAAGCAGAGTTTGCTCATAATCATGCTGTTAACCGAAGCACTGGTTACAGTCCATTTCAAGTTGTATATTCGAACTTGCCAAAGGGGCCGTTGGATTTAACGGTAGTACCACAACCGAAAGGAGTGATTAAGCGGGCATCAGATTTCGTTGATGAGTTGAAAGAATGCCATAGAATCATTCAGGAACGTTTGGAGACGACAAATGAGAAGTATAAACGAGATGCAGATAAGAAGAGAAGAAGTGTGGAGTTCAACGAGGGTGATTGGGTGTATGCTGTGTTAACGAAGGATCGTTTTCCAGTGGGTGCTTATAACAAATTGAAAGCCCGAAAGATTGGTCCAGTTGAAATTATAAAACGGATCAATGAAAATGCTTATAAGTTGAAGCTGCCTGAGGATGTTTACACTTCTGATGTGTTTAATGTTAAACATCTTATACCTCATTATGGAGATGAACAGCCCGATGGAAAGGAACTTTTAAATTCGAGGACGAATTCTCTTCAACAAGGGGAGGATAATGTAGCGCGGCAGAGCACGCAAGAGGAAGAAGCAACGAAATATACCTTGAATCGCCTCCGACTTAAGCAGTCACGACCCAACGAGCTCCGACTTAGCAATAACGAGCTACGACCCAACATCGACGACCTAAATCCCAGTCCACGACTTAACCTTTTCACCAATCTAATTCTTCCACGACCTAACTCCTCACGACCTACCAATTTACCGCGACATAAACTCCACCGCGACCTACGACTTAACCACACCCACGACTTACCGATCCAGGCTTTATCCCGAAGGCGCGACCCAAAATCTCACGACTTAACTCCTTTCCTTCCACGACTTAACTCCAGCGACCTAAAGCCCTCATCACGACTTAACTCCGGCGACCTAAACCCCACTCCCCGACCTAACCTCTCCACTATAAGTCGTGAGCGATCCAAATCGTCCTCCGAACTTTCCTAAATCGCGTGAACGAGTCAGTAGCTGCTTCTCTTATGTCGCGTGCCGCCATCATGAATTCGCTGACGAGTTTATAAAGTCGCGAACAAAAGTATTTTAGATCGCGAATGTATTTTGATAAGTCGGAGACGAAGTTGATAACTCGCGAGATGCTGATAAGTCGCGAGATACTGATAAGTCGTGAAATATGATAAGTCGTAAGATAATTTTGATAAGTCATTGTACAGTGCTGTTTGTTAAATCGTGTATTACTGAGAGTTGTAGTTTCTTTGATAAGTCGTATACGACTTATATGTGTTGTGTTGTAAATGTTGTGTTGTATGCCTATAAATAGGCGAGTTATGTCATTTGTAAGGGTTGTTGACTTTTGAATAAAATTTCCATTTTGATTGCTTTGTGCTTTCTTCTAATTGGTAGTCGAGTAAAGTCTCCTATCTCCACTTACGTTATTCGAGTGCGCTCGAATCTTCGTTTGTTGAAGCCGATTCAGGTATCTTATGCGCAAGATCAACGTTGAAGAATCGTAGATCTCTTTCCCGGTATCTTCGGATCAACGAGTCAGAGATAGCTAGAATTCGGTATCTTCGGATCAACGAATTCAGGCATCGCAGTATTCATCAATCCACCGATTGCTACATTCATCGTATCAACAATTTTTGTATTCCGCCGCTGCGTCAATGTTGCATCCTCCTCTAAGCCTTTTTATAAGCATGAATACATTCTAAATCATTTGTATTCTCAAGAAGCTTTAAATAAAGCTCATCATTATGTTGTCCCTTTTTCCTTAAACATTTTATTAAAACCGCCTTTAGCTCTATGCCCATTGTCTAAGTGAAGCTTTTATGAATTTCAGTTTCTCCAAGAAGTTGTAAAGAGGAGAGCCACCAACATCCAATGTTAGACCACTTCCACTGCCTGTTTATAATCTTGTTGTTTCCACCAAGAGTTGTAATATCTGAATGGTAAGCTCTTTTCATTGGATGTTTGTTGATTAATAATTTGAATCAAAATAGGATTATGGTCACTGATAAAGTGATTGTCAAAATGAGTATTGAAATGTGGGAACATTTATATAAATTCATTTAACAAACAACCTATCAATTTTGATATGAATTGAAAAATCTTTCCCCTATCGCCAAGTGTAAAAATTTCCTAAAAAATTAGGCTCCAATAGATTAGCATACTGCTTGTACTTTTAAGTTTATGGTCTCAGTTGAATTAACATGTATGTATTCGAATTGAATATCTCACATTACAATCATCAGTTTCACTCTTTTGGATGTGATCAATATTTTCAGCTTGTATTTTATCCATGTTTTACCCATTTTGCAAGTTGCAGTTATCAGGAACAAGACTGTTAGAACTTAGAAGTTGATGCAATAATATTATCTGGATGTATACCATTATGTGTTTTGGCCTGGTCCAATCCGTTGCTAAAACATAAGTAGAATTATTAGTTCTTTGACATATACAAATGTATTTAAAATTGGACTCATCCTCATTATCAACTGAATTCTGTTGATCCAAATTTATATTAGTTTGTGTTGAAAATTAAACTTGACTTTGGGCTAGATTATTGGACTTAATTTGGGCCACAAATAAAGAAGTAAAGCTAAAAGAGAATTCTAGAGAAAGTTAGAAAGAAACATCTAGATAGAATTATCTAGATATATGTTGTCATGGTAGAAGAGGTTTTAGAATTTTCCTTTCTCAAATTGTAATAAAATAACTAGAATCTAGAGTTTTTTATCTAAAGATATTTTGTATGAAAGTTATAGAAAACTCTAGAGAATAGCTGTATACCGTAGGATCAAACACATCTCCACCGTTCATTTGAGATGTGAATTACTATAAATAGGAGTGGTGTATCTCAATTGTAAGCAAGCAAAAAAATTGTAAGCAAAAGTTTGTAATAAAGTACAACTTTCTCCTTTAAAAATCAATCTCTCATTTCACACTTGCTATCCAATTAATCTTCGACTTGAAAAATTGCTAACATTGGTATAGCTTTCTACTTCTAATGTAATTGTTTTCCCTGTCAGGGTCTTCACAAAAATCTGCATTCCTCCCCTCAGTCTTAGAACAAGATGAAGAGTTGACTCCTTTTGAATGTTGTAATCTGCTAGTGTTCTGCCATCTTCCAGCTGCTTTCCTGCAAATATCAGCCTTTGTTGGTCTAGAGGGATGCCTTCCTTGTCTTGATTCTTGGCCTTCACATTGTCTATGATGTCCGAGCTTTCAACTTCCAAAGTTATGGTTTTGCCTGTAAGGGTCTTAACAAAAATCTGCATACCACCTCTCAATCTAAGTACAAGATGAAGGGTAGACTCCTTCTGGATGTTGTAGTCGGCCAAAGTTCGCCCGTCTTCAAGTTGCTTTCCAGCAAATATCAATCTTTCGATTCAAGTTTAGAAAGCACTTGCTATCCACCGAATCGATTCAACTTTCTCCTTTAAAAATCAATCTCTCATTTCACACTTGCTATCCAATTAATCTTCAACTTGAAAAATTGCTAACATTGGTATCAAAGCAAGGTTCTTAGTCAAGAAAATATGGCAAGTGGCATGACACCATTTCAAGTTTTATTGCTAAAGAAGGAGTACTATGATAATTGGAGTATTCGCATGAAGGCGTTGCTCGGTTCACAAGATGTGTGGGATATCGTTGAAAATGGGTATATTGAACCCGTCGATATCGCCACTTTATCCCAAACTCAAAGGGATAATTTGAAGGATTCAAGAAAGAAGGATCGTAAGGCTCTTACTCTCATTCATCAAGGCTTGGATGAATCTATGTTTGAGAAGGTAGCAAGTGCGTAAAGTAATAAGGAAGCACGGGAGATTTTGGAGAATGTATTCAAAGGCATCGATAAAGTGAAGAAGATAAGACTACAAACTATGCGAGGTGAGTTTGAAGCTTTACATATGAAATCAACCGAATCGATTGATGATTATTTTTCACGAGTTTTGGCATTAGTAAATCAAATGAAAAGATATGGTGAAAAATTGGAGGACTTTAGAGTGGTCGAGAAAATTCTACGATCTTTAGATTTAAAATTCGATTACATAGTTGTAGCTATTGAAGAATCTAAAGATCTAGAATCCATGACCGTTGATCAACTCATGAAGAAAAATCTCTGCAACTTCAAGCCCATGAAGAAAAATTAAAGAAAAGTGTTAAAGAAGAGCCATTGGAGCAAGCTCTTCAAACCAAACTCACCTTAAACGAGAATGAAACATTTAGAAAACTCCCTTGCTATCAGGCCTCCACAACTAGTAGTCCTTGTCAGCAGTGTGATCAATTTTAACGTTGTTAATTTGCTCTATGATATAGGAAGGCAAATAAGTAAAGATGCCATCCCATTCCCTATTTGAAATGAGCGTGGATACCCTCTTGTTGTAGCCTCCTAGCAAAGAAACAAAATCAGTCCCCTCGATATCAACTGATGAGTTGCCATCCACCCATGGGTCATACCATAACAAAGTGTCATTACCCTCAATAGTTTGTTTACATATAAGTCCATGCCCTTTCTCCCTTTCTTCAAGAAGAGTTTCTAAGTATATGAAGCATTATTATTAATTTTTGCTCCCCAAAACTTTTATTTTTACAATATCTAGTTTTCATCCATTTGGCCCAAATAGAATCTTCTTGGAAAAATCTCCGAAGTAGCTTAATTGAAGTGGTTTTCATCAGATTGTTTAAATCTCCAACCCCTAACCCTCCTTCCTTCCTTGTCTTGCACACATCAGATCATGTAATATTATGTACTTTATCTTTCCACGGAAAGTTAGTGCACATTGCATTAATTTTTGTAGTAACTATAGCAGGAAATTGACAAAATTGCATCCAGAGGATCAATATTGGATATATTGCAACTTTAATTAATTCTACTCTCCCACTTTTATTCAAAATTCTGTTTACTCAGCACTGAAATTTTGCATGAATCTTATCTAAAAGTGGCCCAAATCAGCTGCCTTTAATGTGTGAATGGAACGGGAAACATCCAAATAAGTTATAGGTAGCTCAACTTATACATGGAAAATATGAAGAATTTCATCCTTACATCTAACACCTTTGCCGAAAAAATCTTTTTACTTGAGTTCATTAACTTCCAAACCTATAATGTGCCTTAACTGATTCTGAACATAATCAGTAGATTCTGCATTATCAGCATCAGTCATCGATACTATAATAATATTATCGGCTATTGATAGATGGATGATTATTGGTTCATTATTATATATATAGGACATGATTTACCTTTGAAATATTCAATGTCCATCAAAATTGCAAAAAGTCCCATTGCAATGGAAAAAAATGTTGGAACAAAGGGTTTTCTTGTCATAGATCACTATTACTTCCAAAAAACCCATGTGTTTTCCATCAACAAGAACATAAAATGTTGGAGAAGAAATGTAGAAATGAAGTACATTAACCAACTTCTCAGGCAACCCCATTCCTTTAAGCATATGGCAAATAAAATCCCTATTTACTTTATTATATGCTTTATGAAGATCCACTTTTAAACACATCTTATAAGCTTGTGATATGGATCATATTCTACAGCCGCATCCACCAAAACATTATAGCAGATCATTTGCAAGTGGAGACTGCAAGTTGCTAGAAATATGTTGTATTTCTTTATTTCTATTTTTACTTTTGTTTGTTATTCGGGTATCACCTTTCTACAAAGCTGCTATAGGTATTGGTCCCCATGTGGCCACATTGGCAAGGTTGTTAGGATAAAGGTTATATATGTATGCAAAACTGTGAGAAATGACAAGCAAATTTCAGAAAATTCTTCTTCTTTGTGCATTCTTCTCTATTTCCTCCTCTCCAAATCTCAGATCTACAGCAACCCCGTAACAATTTGGTGCTTTCACTTCTTGATCTCCCCTCCTCTCCCAAAATATCCAAATCACCTCAATCAGCTCTAGCAAAATGACCCGCCTAGACGAAGCTTTCCAACAAATAGCCACCCACCAAGACGCCATAGCCTCCAACAGTGCCTTACTACAAACCCGCACCGCTGATAACATCGACATTAAGACCGCCCTTCAAGACCTCACCAAACTAATGGCCGACATCAACCGGAAGTTAGACAACCAACCACCGTCCTCTCCACACAATCAAGTATCCGCCACATACAACCCACCAAATACTCACAGACAACCACCACTGATGTCCTCCCCTACACCAGGTCGAAACCCCAAAGTCACACTAACAACATTCAACGGGTCCAACCCCCACGATTGGATATTCCAAGTCGATCGTTTCTTCACTTATTATACCACACCGGAAGACCAACGTGTGGAGCTTGCAACTTTTCACATGGATGGTCGAGCGCTAACATGGTTTCAATGGATGCACCGGAATAAACAACTTTCTTCTTGGCCAGCTTTGGCGAAAGCAATCGAACAACGCTTTGGTCCGCCCACCTTCCTAAACCCACAAGCCACTCTTTTCAAACTTAAACAAATCACCTCCGTCGACAATTACCAAGCCACGTTTGAAACACTTTGTAACCGTATTACTACCCTACCACCCGACTCCATCCTCCAATGCTTCATTTCCGGCCTTAAACCCCATATCCAAAATGAGCTACATATCCTCAAACCCACCACCTTGTCCGATGTAATCGAAGGAGCTAACCTCATAGAACGTAAACACAATGACCCTCCTAAACCAACATACACTAACTACACCAACCCCCACTTCCAGAGCCCAACAACCAACCAGCAAACTTCTCAGACATTTCCACAAACACCTTCCACGCAACCCTCCAAACCCATTATTCCTATCAAACAACTCTCTCGGTATGAGATGCATGCACATAAACAACAAGGTTTATGTTTCAATTGCGATGAGAAATACTACTTCGGCCATCGTTGCAAACCTACCCACATCTTTATGATCCTTCCCGAATTCAACCCGGACAACGACATCCCCGAAAAAGACCCAGAACCACCGCCAGTCGCCATTACCACCACCGATACCAACCTAGACACATCGCAACAACCAGTCTAAGAAATATCCTTCCATGCTCTAACCGGTTCAACCCACCTTCGCTCGATTCGCTTACCAGCTACCATCAATAACAAGTCCATCTTCATCTTGGTTGACACTGGCTCAACGCACAATTATCTCCACCCGAAGGTAGCACAATTCCTAGCTCTCGAATTGGATACGAGCACCTCCTTTGTAGTAACAGTCGACAACGAAGAACAACTACGCAGCTCGGGCTTCTGCAAAGGCGTCGGCGTTGAAATACAAGGCCACAACTTCGTCGTCGATTTCCATTTGCTCGACATCGTGGGATCTGATGCAGCGTTTGGAATACAGTGGTTGAAGCAATTTGGACCGCTTACGGTAGATTATAAGAAGCTGACCATGGTTTTTTCCTTCAATGGGAAAACTATCTCCCTTACTGGGCTGGGCCAAGCTGCTCCGCCTCAACCACTTCCGACAACTTTCACCAACCACGACCTTGAGGGCAAGGTCGATTTTTAAGGGGACGGCAATGATATGGATCATATTCTACAACCGCATCCACCAAAACATTATAGCATATCATTTGCAAGTGGAGACTGCAAGTTGCTAGAAATATGTTGTATTTCTTTATTTCTATTTTTACTTTTGTTTGTTATTCAGTTATCACCTTTCTGCAAAGCTGCTATAGGTATTGGTCCCCATGTGGCCACATAGGCAAGGTTGTTAGGATAAAGGTTATATATGTATGCAAAACTGTGAGAAATGACAAGCAAATTTAAGAAAATTCTTCTTCTCTATGCATTCTTCTCTATTTCCTCCTCTCCAAATCTCAGACCTACAGCAACCCCGTATCAGCTTGCTTTCTGTGGAAAGATCTTATCATCTTATATGCCAAAAGAGAATTTTTAGTTATCACTTTATAGGGGATGAATGCATTTCGATTAATCAAAATGAGATGATGCATATATTTCTTTATCCTGTTACATAGTAAATTTGCAGGAATTTTGTATAAGACGTTGCAAAGTGAAAATGGCATGTAGTCACATATACATTGTGGGTTTTTTATGGAATTAGAGGAATAAAAGTATGATTAATCTCTTTAATAAACTTCCCTGAATTAGAAGCACTCTACGTCGCCGTCGACAAACTGTCTTTGATACCATCCCAGTAAATTTTCTGGCATTTAAATTGAAACCATCAAGAACCGGAGCACTGTCATCATGTATTTGAAACACAACAGATTTTAACTCCTCCATATCAAACTCTTTCTCTAACAGTTTGCATGCCTTGTTTGTGTGTTTCTTCTTACATGTAACCTGCATATGAACATGAGAACCATATTCACTATTAAACCGATTAGTAAAATAGCTTATAGCTTCAGCTGAAATAGAATTAAATGAGTACAAAAACTATCCCTGTTCATTAATAAGTAGAGCGATTCCTTTCTCTGGACTGTTTTAGCTTCATGTTTGAATGGTGAAGACTAGTATTCTTATCACCATGCATAAGCCATTTGTATTTGTTTCTTCAAATGAGATCAGTGTCATGCATATACATTGTATGTTGCATCCTCCTCTAAGCCTTTTTATAAGCATGAATACATTCTAAATCATTTGTATTCTCAAGAAGCTTTAAATAAAGCTCATCCTTATGTTGTCCCTTTTCCTTAAACATTTTATTAAAACCGCCTTTAGCTCTATGCCCATTTTCTAAGTGAAGCTTTTATGAAAGGAAGTTGTAAAGAAGAGAGCCACCAACATCCAATTTTAGACCACGTCCGCTGCTTGTTTTTATAATGTTATTATTTCCACCAAGAATTGCAATATCTAAATGGTAAGCTTTTTTCATTGGATGTTTGTTGATTAATAATTCAAACTAAATTAGGAGTATGATCATTGATAAAGTGATTGCCAAATGAATATTTCTTCATCCTGTTACATAGTAAATTTGCACGAGTTTGTATAATACGTTGCAAAGTGAAATTGGCATATAGTCACTTATGCACTATGGGTTTTCTACTTTATAATGAATTAGGATCTGCAACCCCCTCTATTTAGCCCCATGATGTAGCCCCCGATATCCACCACATGTTCCTATTTAAATATTCAAGTTAGTGGAAAGAGAGAAACAAATGAATATTTAAATAGGAACATGTGGTGGATATCGGGGGCTACATCATCGGACTATATAGAGGGGACTGTGGATCCTAGCTCCTTTATAATTAGATAAATAGAAGTACTATTAATCTCTTTAATAAACTTCCATGAATTAGAAGCACTCTGCATTGCCTTCAACAAGTTGTCTTTGATATCATCCCAGTGAATTTTTTAGAATTTCAAATTGAAACCATATGATCATGTATATGAAACACAGCAGATTTTAACTCCTCCATATCAAACTCTTTCTCTAACAGTTTGCATGCCTTGTTTGTGAGTTTCTTCTTACATGTAACCTGCATATGAACATGACCATACTCACTATTAAACAGATTTGTAAAATAGCTTATAACTTCAACTGAAATAGAATTAAATGAGTACAAAAATTGTACCTGTTCATGAATAAGAGTTAAGATGTTATGTCAATCGGGTCTGTGTTTCTTTTACTTATCCACATCAGATATCATCAAGAGATCATAGCCACACATCTCAACGGTTGGAAAGAATGCTCAGTCACAACCCGGATAATGGGCTGAAGCCCAATGCATTTTGTATTATATAAATACTGCAATCTCTAGAACTTTTAATTGTAATAACTTTTGTAATCAGTTCAATAAAATACATTTTTACTTCATCAAAATCTTTCATGGTATTAGAGCTTTTATCAATGCCCAACGGCAAGAGGAGTATACTTTGATTATCTCCTCAGAAAATTCTCATCATTGGAGATTATACCTCTCTCTCAATCAAGCATCTGTTCCTGTTCGATCCTGTTCGTCTGCCTCGCCTAATACTCAAAAGGAGCTAGGCTGCAGAACTCTCAGTTCTTGTGAACATCATCGAGTTAAGTACTTACTCCTCCAGTGTGAAATTTATCAAGAAACCAGTTCTTGATAAACAACACAATTATCGGTCCCTTCTTGAAGTGTAAGTATCAGTTCTTGGCTGCAATTTACATTCAACTGCCTCACCAGTCACTGAAACCATGGCCGGAGATGAAGAAAACTCAGGAACCACCTCTCCAACCACCAGAAATATCCAACAGTCAAAATCTGCAAATTATCAAACCAAAAGGACACTTAACAGTGCAACTAGATGAAGATAACTACTTACTGTGGAAATATCAGATTGAAACAGCCATCAGAGGTTATGGTATAGATGAGTATATCAATGGTATGTTAACCATTCCACCCAAAATGGTCAAAGATGATAAAGACAATATGATACCTAATAGTGAATACTCAAACTATCTAAAACAAGATAGTCTTCTTGCTTCCTGGATAATGTCATCTGTAAGTGTAAACATTCTATCTCAAATAGTTGGTTGTAAATCATCAAGTGACATATGGGAAGCTATAGAACGAATCTTTAATTCTCAAACTGCAGCAAGGATTATGCACTATAGAAAGCAATTTCAAAATTTAAAGAAAGAAAACATGACAATGCAAGAATATCTTACCAAAGCAAATAATTACTGTGACAAACTTGCTTCTGCTGGACATAGAGTCTCAGAATCTGAACAAGTACTAACCATCTTAAATGGTCTGGATGAAAACTATGAAGCTTTAGTCATAGTTATATCATCACAGAGAACTCTACCAGATATGCAATATGTTCACTCTACTCTTCTATCTCAAGAAGGTAGAATTGAACAAAAGAAAGCCACCAATACAGACTACTCAGTAAACTACACAACCAATTTCAAAGGAAAAGGGCAAGACAGAACCCAAACAGGTCAAAGAAGTGGTCAAAATGTTAGAGGTAGAGGCAGAGGAAGATGGTCTGGCAATAACAGAATCAAGTGTCAAATATGTGAAAAACTAGGACATATTGCTTCAAAGTGCTGCTTCAGCTTTGATCATAATTTTATCATAACCCAACAACCAAACAATACTCAAAGAAATCACAATCCAAATGTCAATCTTACTCAAACAAAAGCAAGAAATCTAGGCAGCCATACAAAGAATCAAAATGAGTCAGACAGTCAAATCAAGAATGATGATATACTATATGAAGATTGGTATCCAGACTCTAGAGCAACTAATCATGTGACAAACAATTTAGAGAATCTCAATCTCGGAAACAAAGAATACAAAGGTACACAATCCATTTATGTTGGTAATGGTAGTTCATTAAAAATCACACACACTGGCAAAGCCAAACTCATTAGCAAAAGAGAGTTACACTTAAATAATCTTCTTAGAGTTCCTCAAATTAAAAAGAATCTAATAAGTGTATCTCAGTTTGCTAATGACAATCAAGTATACTTTGAATTTTACCTAAAATTCTATCTAGTCAGAGATTTACTAAGTAAGGATATTCTTTTACAGGGTAAAATGCACAATGAGTTATATAGATTCAGTCTAGTGCAAAATAGTGAACCAAGGCAGAAGGATAAGTGGTGTAACCATTCAAAGATTGATGAAACAATAGATTTTAACAAAGTTCTTGATACTTGGCACTGTAAACTGGGTCACCCCAGTATAGCTATTGTTAAAAATATCTTGAAAGACAACAATGTCAAATATGAAAACGTATCATTACCATATGTGTGTCAAGCATGTCAGTTAGGAAAGAGTCACAAAATACCATTCAGTAATTCATTAACAAAGTACAACAAACCCTTAGAAATGGTTGCAGTTGACCTATGGGGACCTGCACCCATTAATTCTGATTATGGAATGAATTACTACATCTCTTTTGTTGATTCTTTCTCTAGATATACTTGGATTTTATTACTCAAGTCAAAATCTGATGCAAAGAATGCAGTGATTCATTTTATAAGGCAAGCTGAAAATCTAACAAATCGGAAACTTAAAACCATACAAACAGATGGTGGATCTGAGTTTAAAACTCTAAAAGAATTCTTTTCTAAAAAAGGTATAAATCACAGAATTACCTGCCCACACACATCTGAGCAAAATGACATTGTTGAAAGAAAACACAGGCACATAGTTGATACTAGTCTAACATTGCTTGCACATGCATCAATGCCTTTAAAATTCTGGCCAGATGCATTTACAACTGCTGTGTTTCTTATAAATAGAATGCCTACAAAAGTTTGGAGGAACAAAACACCATTAGAAATATTGTTTAATACAAAACCAGATTATTCATTCCTCAAAACTTTTGGATGCTTATGCTATCCATGCACTAGACCATATAATCAACATAAGTTAAGTTTTAGATCATTACCCTGTACTTTTCTTGGATATGCCACTAGCCAAAAAGGATATAAATGTCTTACAAGGGAAAATAATTCTATCAAGGCATGTTGCATTTAATGAGTGTGTGTTTCCCTTCACTAGTAAAAACATAAAAACTACCCAAAAGATTTACAGTGCTAAGAAATTTTTACCACCCATACCTGTATGGGGAAAAGAAGAATCCAAAAGTGCTGAAAATAGCGAGAATTCAGTATCAAACCTCCAACACAAGTGCCCATTGAAGGGCCAGGTCAGAATGATGATATAAACTCATATAACAATGAGTTTGAAGGTTGTGAGTCTGAAGATTAGAATAATGATCAAGCCAACAGCTCACTTCCAGATAGCAGTGACACAACACCTGCACAAGAGGGACATCCTATGATTACAAGATCAAAACATGGGATATTCAAGCCAAAAATCTACACTGCCAATATGAATTACAAGGAACCAAGCAACTATGATGAAGCTGCTAAAAACAACAAATGGAGAGAAGCCATGGATGAAGAATACAGTGCATTAATCAAAAACAAAACATGGAGCTTAGTTCCATCACCAACAAATAAGAATATAATAGGCAGTAGATGGACATATAGGCTGAAAACACTACCAGAAGGTAAAAAGATCAAATACAAAGCTAGACTTGTAGCCAAAGGATACTCTCAACAATATGGATTTGACTACTCAGAAACTTTTTCACCAGTAGTTAAACCAGCTACTATCAGAATTATTCTAACTATAGCTTTACACTATGAATGGGATATAAGACAACTTGATGTAAACAATGCTTTCCTAAATGGAGAGTTACAGGAGGAAGTCTACATGTAGCAACCCAAAGGTTACATTCAAAATGACAAAAAGAACCTTGTTTGCAAACTTCATAAAGCAATATATGGTCTCAAGCAAGCTCCCAGAGTATGGTATGAAAAATTAAAAGCTACTTTAATCTCTATGGGATATCAGGTATGCAAGTCTGACAACTCTATTTACACAAAAATTAATGAAAGGTACATCACTTGCATTCTTGTATATGTGGATGACTTTATAGTTACAGGCAATGATAAAGAAGAAATAAAATATGTTATCAATATGTTAGATAAAACTTTCTCCATTAAAGACTTAGGCAAGCTACATTACTTCTTAGGTATAGAAGTCATTACTACAGCTGACAAGGGACTTATCTTAAATCAGCAAAAATATATCTCTGAAATATTAAGTAGAGCAAAAATGCATGAAGCTAAGTCAATGCCTACACCAATGACAAGTAATTTACACTTGTCTAAATATAAAGGAGAACAAATTGATAACATAAAGCAATATAGAAGCATAGTAGGTGCTCTACAATATGTAACTGTAACTAGACCTGATATATCCTTTGCTGTAAATAAAGTTTGTCAATTTATGCAGAGACCACTAGACTTACACTGGGAAGCAGTAAAACGAATACTCAGATATCTCAAAGGTACATCAAATCAAGGCATCAAGCTAAACAAAAGCAGAAACTTATCTATTCAAGGATTTGCCGATGCTGACTGGGCCTCAGACTGCGACGATCGGAGATCTACAACTGGACACTGCATCTTCTTAGGTGGAAATCCCGTTTCATGGTGTGCCAAAAAGCAACCAACCATCTCACGTTCTAGTACTGAATCGGAGTACAAAAGTGTTGCATCAGCCACTGCTGAAGTAATGTGGACAGAAGCCCTAATCAAGGAATTAGTGATCAAGCTATCACACAAAACCATTATTTGGTGTGACAATTATAGCACAGTAGCTCTCTCAGCTAATCCAGTGTTACATGCTCGAACGAAACACATCGAGATCGATCTGTACTTCGTCAGAGATCAGATCGCAAAAGGAAAACTCGAAGTTAATCATCTTCCAGCCTCAAGTCAAATAGCTGATATATTCACAAAAGCGCCATCGCGCAAGTATTTTGAGGATCTAAAGAACAAGCTTCGTGTTAAAGACATTTCCGAAGAACAGACGCAAGAGGAAGAAAGGAAACCCTAGCCGCAATTGAAAGGGGGAGTTAAGATGTTATGACAATCGGGTCTGTGTTTCTTTTACTTATCCACATGAGATATCATCAAGAGATCATAGCCACACATCTCAACGGTTGGTAAGAATGCTCAGTCACAACCCGGATAATGGGCTGAAGCCCAATGCATTTTGTATTATATAAATAATGCAATCTCTATAACTTTGAATCGTAATAACTTTTGTAATCAGTTCAATAAAAGACATTTTTACTTCATCAAAATCTTTCAATAAGTTGAGCAATTCCTTTTCCTGGACTGTTTCAGCTTCATGTTTGAATGGAAAAAACTGGTATTATTATCACCATGCACAAGCCATTTGTATTTGTTTCTTCGAATGAGATTAGTGGCATGCATATACATATTATGTTGCAGCACCCCTATGCCTTATTTATAAGCATGAATACATTCTAAATCATTTGGATTCTCAAGAAGACTTAAATAGAGCTCGTCATTATGTTGTCTCTTTTCCTCCAACATTTTATTAAAACTGCCTTTAGCTCTATGCTCATTGTCTAAGTGAAGCTTTTATGAATTTCAGTTTTTCCAAGAAGTTGTAAAGAGGAGAGCCACCAACATCCAATTTTAGACCACTTCCACTGCCTGTCTATAATCTTGTTGTTTCCACCAAGAGTTGTAATATCTGAATGGTAAGCTCTTTTCATTGGATGTTTGTTGATTAATAATTCGAATCAAAATAGGATTATGGTCACTGATAAAGTGATTGTCAAAATGAGTATTGAAATGTGGGAACATTTATATAAATTCATTTAACAAACAACCTATCAATTTTGATATGAATTGAAAAATCTTTCCCCTATCGCCAAGTGTAAAAATTTCCTAAAAAATTAGGCTCCAATAGATTAGCATACTGCCTGTACTTTTAAGTTTATGGTCTCAGTTGAATTAGCATGTATGTATTCGAATTGAATATCTCACATTACAATCATCAATTTCACTCTTTTGGATGTGATCAATATTTTCAACTTGTATTTTATCCATGTTTTACCCATTTTGCAAGTTGCAGTTATCAGGAACAAGACTGTTAGAACTTAGAAGTTGATGCAATAATATTATCTAGATGTATAACATTATGTGTTTTGGCCTGGTCCAATCCGTTGCTAAAACATAAGTAGAATTATTAGTTCTTTGACATATAGAAATGTATTTAAAATTGGACTCATGCTCATTAGCAACTGAATTCTGTTGATCCAAATTTATATTAGTTTGTTCAGTATTATAATTCGTATTTTGTACTGGATCAACACTCTACATCTCTGGGGCATGATCCATATGCTGATCATTCCTTCTATCCTTGCTGGGATTCTTTTTTATCCACGCTTTCCCAAAAGAACATAGCTTCTCCACATGGCCAAAGCAATTACAATTCAAACACTTTGGTTGTGTCCATTCATACTCCATCGTTTGCCACTCCAAGTCACCATTATCATATAAGATTGGAACTTGTTTTGGGAATTGAGAGTCGTTCATTATCGCAACTTTTAGCTGTGCATGATAAATCTTTATTAGACCTTAAGTGTATTTATCCATTTGACCGGCCTCTCCAAAACAGAAGCAATTCGACTAATTCCCACATCCGTCCAATGGTCTATATGTAAACCTGACAGTCGAATGCAAATTAAGAACAAATTGAAAAAATTCCTTAGACAAACGAAGCCCTGGCACCACCTCTTCATCATAGCTAGTTTACGATCATAGAAACACAGGCCAACCTCCAACACCTTAACAAAATATCTATTAACTTAAAATTCTAATCAACATATTATATATATACACATACATACATACATACATACATATATTATGATTTTTTTCGAGTATACACACACACACACACTTGTCTATTTACTAAATTAATATTTAGGAATTCAATATAAAACAACACACACATATTGAATGTATATAAATAAATAAATAAATGTATTATAATTATATATTCTTGAGAAAAATGAGTGATTCTCTATTCGAGAATGAGCACTCATGCATTTTATTCTACACTTAAAAATGATGCTGTCAACAAATTTGGCAGGTTGCAGAGCTCCCAGACGATACAATAAACCAAAACTCCCAAATCTTAATGATTAAAGTCCAAGATGTAAGTAAAATGACAACAAAATATATTAAAAGAAAACCTGAACCCTAGATATGCTCCAATACCAACTATTAGTGATAGTAAAATTTGCTAAATCCATCCATGCTTTGAAATATCTAAAGCTGAGAACAAATACTTAACCAAAAGGTTATATCGATACAAATATATGTATATAAATGTATTTTATATACAATATATATAAAGGTTATGTTTTATATTTTAAAATAAATTATATGTAAATACATATGGATTTTAATTACATACATACATACATACATATATGTATATGTATGCATATATTTTCGGAAACAGCCTCTTCGCAATGCGAGAGAAATGTCGTGTACATTATCGACCTCCTAAAGCCCGCTATCATGCGGGAGCCACGTGCACTGGGTGTTTGGGTTCCATCTTATATATATGTATAAATTTTATTTCCGAAAAATCTAACACATATATTAATTAATAATATATATTTTACATACTTATATGTATATGTTAAAAACAATTTTGTTTTAAAATCATTAGATTATTAATTAATTTCAATTTTTTATTCTTTAGCCGAATGATATATATGAGTGCGCACACACACTATATATATAATTATTTAATATATACATACGTGCATACATATATATGTATGTGTAAAGCTATTGCCTTGCTACGGCCTAGATGTAACACGTTTAAACGTAGAATTAATTAACTCCTCGAACATATGTCCAAAACTTACAAATAGAGCTAGTAGATTGAAAAGCAACAACTATAAATGTTGTGTTTTTATTTTAATTTATGTTTTAATTGCTTGAAATAGTGGAGGAAGGTAGGGGTATGGTTGGCCAGAAATGAGAGAGAAGAGATAAAAAAGTAATGCTTCATAAGTGGGGGTTAAAGGCATTTAAATAGTGGAGAGATAGGAGCTAAAAGTGGATCTGGGTCTAATATTTTCTCTTGCTATTTCAAAACCTTTTTTGAATCAAATTCACCTCATTATTCCACCCCTTATGGTCGGCCACATCCGGTTCCTATATGGGCCTACCAAGCTCTTCAAGCCCGATCAAATAAAATACATTTAAATCTAATTCAACCATACATCGATATCGTATATCGATAAGGGTGTATATAACTTTTATATACACACAATTTCAACACAAATCAAATAAAATTTTATAATTAATATTTCATAAATATCAATTAATTTAATTAATTTATAATAATTATAATCAATTAAATCAGGTGGTAGTCGAAGTATTCAACATTTCGGTTGTGTGACTTTTAGGTGTAAATTCAGTCAGCGATTAATATTGAACAGTTTGAATATTAACGTTAACACGTCACCTTAGCTAGGGGTGACATTATGACCAAATGTATTGCTTACACGGCTTCAGTAAATTCCAATTTTACTTATTTTAAGTTTTAACCGTAGTGATAATTATTTACATCATTTCTCTTCGTCAAAACTATATCCCATTAGAACTTATGGAATTTGGTAATTGTCAAAATTCTAGTACCGTCCATTTTCAACTTTATAGTCTAAATCAAATTCCTTTGTTCAATAGTAACAGTTATTATTAATCGAATTGCTTTGGCTAGAGATTTTGACTTTAGGTTGACTTTAGTTAACCGTGACAATAACCCCGTATAACCGAGTATACGAATTTTCTATTGAATGGTGTTTCACTTCCAATGCTTTCACTCAACCCAACTATAGTCATTTGATGGACGTCGTGTCATGATTTAACTAAAATCAAAGTGGAGTTTCTACAGTGAAGCTCGACGGTACTCTCAAGTCGAGATAATTATGTAATATTATCACATTGATATTTTCTATTTGACCTTAGTTCTATTAACCAACAGAAAACTATCGAATGAGTCATTAGATTATTATCTAATGACTATCAATACGTAACCCCTTAGTGCCCCCCAACAGCCATGAGTAATACACTGTCCAACCTCTGAAGAGCGTTACATACTCTAATCTCAACGAATGCATCAATATCCAATCTCGTTACATCTTAATTAGAAATATTTAAAATGACGTGCATTATATTATGATAAATTACTCATTATTACAAGACCTTGTAATCACTATCACAAAATACACCATTTATGAACTTTATGTTAAAAATACTTAAATAAAATAATTAATTAATTATTACACATTATAACGAGTATATAACATAAAGAGAAACACCTTTTATTTAAAATGAGATTTTATTACAAAGTTAATAATTTACAATAAATTACAAAATTAGGCCTAGGGCATACCTCTAACTCTATCATAATGCACGTACCTTGAGGAACAAATACATGCATGTATTTTATAACATCTATACGATATATTGATGATACTACACATAACATCTCTAGCTTGAGGAAACTCAACAGCTAAAGAGTATGTAATTAATCTATTAATATATATAAATGATAGAGGATAACTTATATATTGAAGATTCATAATTTTCAATATTTTTTTAATTAAGTGATATCGATTTATGGAAGAATCTATTTTTTATGAAATACCCATGTGATTCAAGTGTCGAACATATCTGAAACCATCGTATACGTACGATACGCACGTACTTGTTATTTAAATCTAATTTGGGCTTCTTATAATTCCGCTCAATTTAATTAAATCACATTTAATTTAATTCAAATTTTATTGGTTAAATCATATTTAATTAATTATTTAATTATTTAATTAGCATTTTACTTAATTTAATTTAAATTTCAACTACAACAAAAACAACAACAACTAAGCCATTATTCCCAAACAAGTTGGGGTCGGCTAGAGATGGAACCCAAAACTAAATGAAAAAGTCAATTTAAAGGTCATAACAATAACAATAATAATAATAAAATAAAGTCAAATAAGTAAATTAATAATAATAATAACTAAGTAATATATATATATATATATATATATATATGTGTGTGTGTGTGTGTATATGATAATAATAATACTAATAGTGATAATGATACTAATAGTAATATTAGTCAAAGACCAAACACTATGTCATAGGCTAATGTTTCTTAGTTCTATAATCTAAAGCTTATAAAACTCATAGCTTATGGTTCCGGTACGTGGATCACTAACTTCCACGCACTCCTGTCTAACACCAGCTCTTTGGATATACTCCAATCCTTCATATCCCTTTTTACTACTTCCTCCCATGTCAATCTTGGTCGACCTCTACCTCTCTTTGAGCATTCGAAGCGGCCTATAATTCCAGCGCGCACAGGCGTCTCAGGCGGCCTCCGTTGAAGATGTCCAAACCATCTTTAGCGATGTTGAATTAGCTTCTCCTCAATTGGTGCTACTCCAAGTTTATCACGTATATCATCATTTCTAATTCGGTCTCTTCTTGTATGACCGCAGCTCCATCGCAGCATACGCATCTTTGCTACGCTTATCTTGTGGACGTGTTGGCTTTTAGTATGCCAACATTCTGCACCATACAACATCGCAGGCTTTTTGCCGTTCCGTAGAACTTTTCTTTAAGCTTTTGTGGGACTTTCCTGTCACAGAGAATGCCAGACGCTTGTTGTCATTTCACCCATCCCGCTCGAATTCTAAAACTAACATTTTCATCAATCTCACCAATATACTGCAACATTAATCCTAAATATCGAAAGGATTCCTTCTTGGGAACTATTTGTCAGGCCAGAGTGACATCTCCATCCTCTGACCTGACACCGCTAAACTCGCACGTCATATACTCTGTTTTAGATCTGCTAAGCCTAAATTCATTTGATTCTAAAGTCTGTCTCCACAGCTCCAGTTGTCTATCAACCCCAATCCTACTTTCATCAATTAGCACAACATCATCAGCAAATAACATACACCAAGGAATCTTACCTTGTATACCCTTCGTAACCTCATCCATCACTAGGTCAAAAATGTAGAGGCTCAAAGCTGACCTTTGATGTAATCCTATGTTAATGGGAAAGTCACTGGTTTCACCATCGCATGCTCTGACACTAGTTACAACATCATCGTACATATCCTTGATAAAGGTAATGTACTTTGTTGGGACTCTCTTCTTTTGCAGAGCCCACCACATCACCTTTCGCGGTACTTTATTATAAGCTTTCTTCAAATCGATAAATACCATGTGTAGATCTTTCTTTTGCTCCCTAAACCTCTCCATAAGTTGTCTTATCAAGAAAATCGCCTCTGCGGTCGACCTTCCAGGTATAAACCAAATTGGTTTTTTGAAACACTTGTCATTCTTCTTAATCGATGTTCAATGACTCTCTCCCAAAGCTTTATTATATGACTCATAAGCTTAATTCCTCTGTAGTTTGTGAAATTTTGGATATCTCCTTTATTCTTAAAAATTGGAACTAATATGCTTCTCCTCCACTCATCTGGCATCTTGTTTGATTTGAAAATATTATTGAACAACTTAGTTAGCCCGGTATCCCTGCATCTCCATGGCATCCCCACACCTCAATGAGGATGTCATCAGGCCCCATGCCTTGCCTGTTTCATCCGCATTAGCGCCTCCTTTATCTCGGATTCTTGAATTCTCCAAACAAAATGTCTACTGGTGTCATCAGAAGAGTCATCTATCTCGATCGTAGTGCTATTACCTTCTTCATTAAATAGCTTGTCAAAGTAATCTCTCCATCTATTTTTTATCTCATCTTCCTTCACCAAAAGTCTATTATTGTCATCTTTGATGCATTTAACTTGGTTGAAGTCTCTTATCTTCCTCTCGCAGAGCTTAGCTATCCTATAGACGTTTTTTTCACCCTCCTTCGTACTTAGCTTATGATATAGGTCTTCATACGCCCGACCCCTTGCTTCACTCACCGCTCTCTTTGCGTTCTTCTTTACCGCTTTATACTTTTGCATGTCGTCCTTGCTTCTGTGATGATGTAAGCACTTATAGCATTCCTTCTTCTCTTTGATAGCCTTTTGCACATCACCGTTCCACCACCACGAATCTTTAGGTTCGCGTTTATTTCCTTTCGTTATCTCAAACACCCCAGTAGCCACTTTCCGAATGCGCATTGCCATCTCATCGATTTTCTTCTCCTTCCATATTCCATACCCCTTCTCCCATCACTCTATCCTTAAACACCCGTGAGGCATCTCCTTTGAGCATCCACCATTTCGTCCGACTAATTTTGGCTCCTCTATCCTGTCGAACACGCATTCGAAGACGAAACTCGAATATCAAAAGCTGATGTTGTGAGATGACACATTCTTCAGGTATGACTTTGCAATCTACACAAGCTTGTTTGTCATCTCTTCTAGTAAGGACGAAGTCAATCTGGCTAAAGTGTTGACCACTACGAAAAGTAACTAAGTGTGATTGTCTCTTTCTAAAGAAGGTATTAGCTATCATGAGGTCATATGCAATAGCGAAATTCAACATTTTTTCTCCTTCTTGGTTTCTATCGCCATATCCAAAACCACCATGCACTCTCTCAAACCCCCTACTAGTTGTACCAACATGGCCATTGAAGTCTCCTCCTATGAATTTTTTTTCTCTACTTGGCACATCTCTAACCATGACATCTAGCTCTTTCCAAAAATTCCTCTTGATGGCTTCACTTAGACCTACTTGTGGGACATAAGCACTAATGACGTTCAGAATCATATCGCCCACTACCAGGTTGACTAGGATGATCCTGTACCCTTGTCTCCTAATGTTGACCACTCCGTTTCTAAGGTTCTTGTCAATTAAGATGTCTACCCCGTTCTTGTTACGTTCTTTTCCCGTGTATCATAACTTGAAGCCTGTGTTCTCCACCTCCTTCGCCTTCTGGCATGTCTATTTGGTCTCCTAAACGCATAAGATATTTACATGTCTCCTAGTCATAGTATCAACAATCTCTCTTAGCTTTTTTGTTAATGATCCTACATTCCAACCACCTAACCGAATCCTACTATCATCGACTAGCTTTCTTGTCCCTCGCACCCGCCGAGTAAAGTGCGAAGACCCTTACTCATTTGTCACTACATCGGGGCGTCGATGCGGCGCGCCACTAAAGGATTGACGACCCAGCCCTTGCATATTTATCACCATAACCGAGCTTCGATATGGCGCGCCACTAAGAGAGCGGCGACCCAGCCCTTGCTCACTTTTCAACTATTCAATTTTAATTTATTTGTCATTAACAATTTAAAGATGAATATAGACTATAGCGTTTATATCAATTACATACATATATCATTATACATGTATATTATTTAGTTATTAACTTTTAATTAATTTAGTTAATAAAAAACAATTATTAATTAAATAATATTTGAAAATTTTGTTATTATTTACCATAAACATTTTAAGATAAATAAACATATATCATATTATATATATATATATATGTATATGTATTTTAATTTAATTAATTAACTTCTAATTTTAATATTTAATATTTACTAATTATTTTTATCATAATACTACAAACTTCCTTTTCTCTCTTAATGGCTTCCAATGGTCACTCCGACATCTTCATTTCCCATCCACAACACAGTAACTCCGTCATCTTCATTCCTAAAAATCTACTCATATGCTTAAGCAGTCAAGATGAAAATGCATAACACCCCTAATTCCTTTTCCGGTCGAGGACCTTCAAGCTTTCCAACCCCTCCTCCCAAATTGCACCTTGTGGATCTTTAGATGCAAAAGGAAATTATATTGCTTTCGCTGCGGTGAAACATCATACAAAGCTAGGGAATGTCTGGATTCAGTTTAGTGTTTTTGCTGTAGAAAACTTAGTCATATATGCTCATCGTGCTCAAGCTCTCAAGTCATCATTAATCATGAACAAATACATGGAAGTGATCAACAGGGGGGAACGAACGAAAGAGGAGAACATGGATTTCAACTAGTTTACAAATATATGTGATTGAAGGGGCTCTTTCTCTATGACCTTTGGCATAACATATAACTTGGCATATGCTAACTGGAAGATATCTTTCGTCACAGCAATGAAGTTTATTGGGCCGAATCTGTAGCAGGGCAGTCACAACCAAAGCAAAAGCAACTTGATTCAAGATTAGTGGAGGAGAGATTTGTGTCGGGTAAGGAGGTGAAAATCATAAAAGAAGGTAATGTGTGTTCGCACCAAAAATTGGCATAAACACCCAATTGAGTAATAAAATTGTAAAAATTCAAAGAAAAGAAAGAAAAAGCAAGACAAGAACACGAGAATTTTATAGTGGTTCGACGAATACTCCATCCTACGTCTACTTAGTCGAATTTTATTAATTATTCTCTGTTTTTACAAAGCCGTTCTTACAACTCGGTGGAAATCCAGCCAAGTGATTTTCGAAATTATGATTTTACAACTTGTCGTAGCTAGAAGTTTGAAATAGAGAAGAAGAAAAAAGTCCCTTTCCATGCACTCTCCACCTCTATTTATAAGTGAAGATTTCCACATTTGGCTTCGAAAATTGCTACGCACGATTTCCACGTTGTGCACGTTCTTCCACGAAAATATGCTCGACCAACCCTGACCCAAGCGTCATGGATCAATGACGAACATGATCCCTGGATCAGTGCCGATCTAGCTCGGGTTCGACTCCAAGTCAATCCTTGGCTTGCTTTGGGTTTTGCCTTAGTTCGATTTGTTGCCATCTTTTTCACTTCTTTTCTTCACTTTTTCCGGGTTCAACCCGAGTTTTCCACTTTCCTAGGTCTCCATCGAGTCATGGCTTGGGTCCGACTTGGCATGGCCGAGTTGTGAACTTGAGCCGAGTTTTTCCTCTCATTTCCAGTTATTTCATTTATCTTGTCTTTGTGTGATATTTTTCATGTCCTTGTGTTTATTTCTTCATCGTTATCTAGCCCAGTTCAATGGTTCGAGTTTGTTCAGAGACTGTAGTAATTTTGCTGATAACACTTTGCCCTCCCAAGCACGTCTTGTAAATTGAAGGTGTGATTTGCTGAAGAACAAATACCAAAGTTAGCAAATCATTAGTAGTCGAGTTCTCTGACTATCGACTGATCAGACTGCAACGAATCATCCGGCTCCTTCAGACTCACCTGTAAATTAGACGTCGTTCTAGACCATTATAGCTAAGAACTCGTCGTGTTAGTTGGCGTTCAAATCCAAAGTATAGTTTTCGATCTGGGTTAATAGTTGTATGAGTTCATTGCTACCGATCAGAGCATCGTTTATAAATCGTCTGAAATTGCCCAGCATCCCATCACAAACGAGTCTGATCGATTCGAGGCAATGACATAATTTAGTAATCATCATCAAATAAAATGAGTTGGCGTTCAAATCCAAAGTATAGTTTTCGATCTTTTTGGATCACACAATCAATGTCCAATTAATGTCTGAAGTCTAATCTCTTCGGATCACGTATCCAATCTCTAGTCTCTTCAGATCGTTAATTCATATTAAGTCCAATCCGCTCGCTCTCCGACAAGAGGACCCAACAACCAAGCGAGTCCATCCGCCTATCCTCCGTTGATGGGATCCACTATCCTGTGCAAGTCTGATCCACTCGCTTTCCTGAAAGAGGACTTGCATATTATGGTTTGTCACCCTGTCTCTCTAGTTGGGAGAATCGTGTTTAATCAGTTCGTAAATCTGTATCAAGCGATAGCCAATCTCCATTGGTGCTTCGCATTCAATATCAGTTATCATATTCTGATGGTTTTCAAAATCAAATATTCATTTATAAAATCCACATCACAGCAACAAACAAACATCTAAAAACATCCATCCTTTCAGGCATTACTCTAGCCTCTAGGCTCCAACTCAGAGCGTGCCTAGAGACCGATCGAGGTCCCATGCACGTGTTCATTCTCTATTTTGTAATGTAAAATTTGAATCATGTCATCATGTTATAATATCAATTATTAACGAAACTAAAAAAATTATATCATTAAAATTTCAAATTAACTAAGTTACACATATTCTCTAACAAATTTATGACATTTTAAACTAAGAATATTTTCTAATAGTTTTAAAATATGAAGGATCATCGTATTTGACATTGGTGCATTATGATAAAGGTGGCACCTTTGACATATAAGTTTTTTAAATTTATGAACAATGATTAAACTGATGATGACTTAATTGTTTAAACTCATTTGGTATCTGTTGGAGAAAATCCCTTCAGATGATCAGTCTAACGGAATAAAAACCCAACGCAGCGGAAAACAACTGGATCGTGATTGTAGTAAGATGGAACAAACAAAAGATGAACACTAGAACAAACAGTCACAGATCTATGTAATGTAGAAAAATAAATAACACCAGTATTTATAGTGGTTCCACTACTGCTAGGCAGTGTACGTTCACTTGGGGAGAGGAGATTTTATTAATCACTGAAAGATTAGAGTTACAAGATGGATTCAATTTTGGAGGCTATACATAAGAAGAATTTACAATACTTACAAAATTCTGCAGAGTTTCAGCTCTCTAGGATGGCTGCCATTGTTGTCCAGAAGCTCCACTGTTTATAGAGTGAAAAAATGAGGATGGGTAGCTGCTATATAGCAGCCCTAAGGTTTGGTTCGGCAATCAGCACAACAACATTGGTTCGGAAAACACTACTTGGTTCGGCATACATCACTTCAGTTTGGACCGGCATGCCCAAATGTCGAACGAGATATTTCGTTCGGCATCCATCTGGTTCGGCATCACTTGGATCGGCATCAACTTGGTTCGTCAGCCAATGTCCGAACGAGAAATCTGGACTGGCATTTGAGTTTGGTTCGGTCTTTATCACTTCTCCGCTCCAAACCAATGCCTCTCTTCTGCCTTCCACCAAACGAATTTCTTCTCTTCATCGAAGTCACTCACCTCGACCAAACGAACTTCACCGGACCAAATCTTTGGTCCGGCATTTCTTCTACCGAACGAGACAACATCCTTCTTTGTCGAACATCATCTCCCGAGCGAACACACCACCGGACGAGAAATCTCATCCGGTCCTCCACCGAACGAAGCCACAAAGCACTGTAACTTTGCCTCTCCTTCGCCGCACCTAGGGTTAGGGCTTCTCCAAGCTTCGTGAGTATCTCCAATGGCCTCATCTTCTTGAATTCCCAGTATCATCTCCAACTATATCTACATGATTCCAATATATAAAAATAAGAGAAAAACACCATAAGAATGAATTTATATTTAACTTCGTATGGAATTGAGAGAATGTAAGTAAATTTAGATAAGGATATTTACTAATTCAAACGTGAAGAAAATTATTAAAATATGAATTTAATGCTATATTTTATTTCAAATTAAATAAGAGAATTGGTTAAACATGTTTTTGATCAATTCTGTGTCATGCTGGTTAAATGAATTAGTTACCATAAATTTGATAATTAATTGAATATTAAAGATGGAATAATATTCATTCCTTGTTGAATCTTAGCCTATAGTCATCATTAATATCAATAATCAACTAAAACAGTAGTTGTCATTAATATCAATAATCTACTAAATTAGAAACATGTAAGTAAAGTTTCAAATTAACTTATAATAGCTTAGAGCCTTGTATTTATAGTTTGTAATATTCAGTCATGTTAATTCTATAAAATACAGTAGGAGTCTAGTCAACATCGTTTCCTTTAGAGAAAAAAGTTTCAAATTAAATTACACCTATTCTCTATTAAATTACACATACTCTGTACAATGTTTAACAAAAATGAAATAACCCTTTATTTTTAAAACTAAAACATAAAAAGAACTAAACATTGCATTGATTTGGAAAATGACAGCATAGAAGATAATTAATGGTCTAACCCTTTACCTTCTAACTTTTCATCTAGAGTGTCATTTATGTTTATAAATCATGTAATAAGTTATTAAATAATAAGCATGCATATATAGTATCCTTTGCACCATTTTTTCTATATTAGGATTGCCCAAGAAACTTGAATCTTCAACTATGCATACTCAAACTTTGATAATTGTAATCGCTTATAGACGATTTAGTTTGTTTGAAATTATGCAAATTGTATGAATAAGAACTACACGACATGATCTATAAAAGGTATATTCTAAAATATGTATTTACATAAAACAAAAAATCAATCTTAATACGTCAAAAGATCAAATATTATTTTGAACTGAAAGTGGAATTAATGGATTTGCATTAAGGGGAATTAGTATGTAACTGGTCCTCCTTTTAAGTTGAGTTGTAATAAAAAAGAACTAATCATAATAATTCTCTAATTAGTTTGAATTCAGATGAAATGAAAATAGTAACAATTAATTCCATTTAGATACGATGATTTCCAGTTGAAGTTAGTTTACTTGTAACATAACTAATACTATAGTTGGTCGGTCCGTCGTCCTTCTGGGAGGTCCTCTGTATCTGGGAGTTTCTAAAAAACATTATTAAAAAATGCATTGTTAATCGACAATGATATATAAACATTTCCAAACTACAAAAAATTCAACACAATATAACATCAAATAGATTTTGTAGAAAATAAAAGATAATACTATAATGTTTCTTATATACATTTCACGGTCCACGAAATAATCACTATAAAAATTCATATTAGACCATATGTTGATTAAGATGGATACCAACTAATATTATTGAAAGTAATTTTAGGTTGAGAAAAACCAAATAAACATTCGAATAAAATTAAGTTTAAAGAACACATTTTAACAACTATACTTTTAACATTTTCATCATATATATTATTTTTCTCAATTTGATTTTTTATATATTTATATTTAAAATGGAAAAAAAATCAACTTTAATTTTGGTTGATTAAAAAAGTTAGAAGATTCTTTTGCATCTGTTAGTTAGTACCTACAAAATAAAAAAAATGAAGTTCATGATTGTATTATACAAACAGAAACCAGATGAACATCAATGTAAATACCAAAACTTGAGAATAAAAAGATAATTCATCTTTACATTTCATAATTTTATAAAACGACTAAACTTATATGATATCTATGCATCAACCAATATAATAACCTCCTGCAAAATATGACAAAAAAAATTCGTAATAATGCAAATTGAAACAAAAATAAGAAGATAATATTATTGGAGCTTCTATTTTGTTACTGCATTTTTCTGACTAAGTCTTTAGGACTTGGTGTTTTATTTCCTGTTGTTTAGTAATAAGATCCTAGTTATTAAGAAACAACTTTACTACGAGCTGGTCATGTGATAGTGGTTGCATTTTTCTCTGTTTGTTTTGTACGGCTGTTATATAAAGTTATAGTTTGTTCACTTAATAAAAAATTAGACAGAAGCTTCTTTCCTCCATTATTGAGTATTTGTGTTGTTTCAAACAGCTCTAACAATGGTATCAGAGCACCACAAAAGAGCCTGGTAGAGTGAGAATGCGATGGCTACTGAAGCACGATGCATTCCCATATTTGATGGAGATTACGATCATTGGAGCATGCTGATGGAAAATCTACTAAGGTCAAAGGAATATTGGATTGTCATTGAAACAGGTTACACTGAAATTTTGTCAGCTGCACAAAAGAAAAGCTTAGAGGAGTTAAAGCTAAAGGATTTAAAGGCAAAAAACTATCTTTTTCAAGCAATCGACAAGGCTATTCTAAAGACAATCGCCCAAAAGAGTACATCCAAGCAGTTATGGGATTCCATGAAAATAAAATATCAAGGGAACACCAGAGTGAAACGCGCTCAACTTCAAACTCTTCACAGGGAATTTGAGATTTTAGAAATGAAGGAGGGAGAGTCTGTGACCGATTATTTTTCAAGAGTGATGGTGGTTGCCAATAACATGAGGAATGCTGGAGAAGATATGGAAGATGTAAAAATTGTTGAAAAAGTATTGCGTACTCTCACCGAGAAGTTCAATTACATCGTGTGTTCAATCGAGGAGTCAAAAGACATAGACTGTCTTTCCGTAGATGAGTTGCAAAGTTCATTACTTGTCAACGAACAGAAATTTCGAAAGAACAATGATGAGAAGCAAGCTCTGAAGATCATGGCTGATGAGAGGTTTGGAGAAAGGGAGGAAAATAAGTTTAGAGGAAGAGGTAGAGCTCGTGGAAGTTATAGAGTTAGAGGAAGAGGCCGTGGTAGACGAGCACCCGATAGGGCTCTTATCGAGTGCTACAAGTACATAGGTTGGGGCATTTCCAATATGAATGTCCTACATGGGAGAAGAATACTAACTATGCAGAATTGGATGAAGAAGACGAGATGCTTCTTATGTCCCATGTCGAGCTTCAAAACTAAAAAACAGAAGAGATTTGGTTTTTGGACTTCGGTTGTAGCAATCACATGAGTGGTAATAAATTTTGGTTTTCAGAACTGGATGAAGGATTTAGACATAAAGTTAAACTTGGAAATGATGCTAAGATGGCTGTAATAGGTAAAGGGACTGTTAAGATGCATGTTAGTGGAATAAGTCAAGTAATAAGTGAAGTTTTTTACATTCCTGAACTCAGAAACAATTTACTGAGTATAGGAAAATTGCAAGCAAAGGGGTTAGACATACTAATTCATAAAGGAACGTGCAAGATATTTCATCCTAGTCGAGGTCTAATAGCTCAAACTGCAATGACATCTAACCGAATGTTTGTGATATTCGCCAAACTTCCAGCAAGAGATTCAACTTGCTTTAATGCCACAAATGACGATGAAGCACAACTATGGCACCATCATTTTGGTCATCTCAGCTTCAAAGGATTGAGAAGTCTAATTTCTAAAAGGACGGTGAAGGGGCTACCTCAAATACAAGCTTCAAAGAAATTACGTGAACACTGCCTAGTTGGGAAGCAACACAGGGAGCATATTCCTAAGAAGAACACTTGGAGAGCAACTCAAAGGTTACAACTTATTCATGCAGATCTGTGCGGACCTGTAAGGTCGAAATCAAACAGCAACAAAAGTTATATGCTTACTTTCATTGATGACTATACTAGAAAGTGCTGGGTGTATTTTTTATCGGAGATGAATGAGACTTTTCTTTGTTTTAAACGGTTCAAAGTACTTGTTGAAAAAGAAGCTGGAGCATACGTGCATTTTTTGCATATGGATAGAGGTGGTGAATTTACTTCGAGTGAGTTTAATGAATTATGTGTTGCTAATGGCATTAGATAGTTGACTACTGCCTTTACCCCTCAGCAAAATGGGGTTGCCAAAAGGAAAAATAGAATTATTATGAATCTAGTGAGGTGTATTTTGCCTGAAAAGAAAATGCAGAAGAGTTTTGGCCTGATGCAGTCAATTGGATAGTTCACGTCCTTAATCGATGTCCGACACAAGCTGTTAAAGATGTGACTCCTGAGGAGGCATGGACCGAGAACAAACCAAATGTGAAGCACTTTCGAGTTTTTGGATGCATAGGGCATGTTCATATTCATGATAAAGACAGAGCCAAACTAGATGATAAGAGTATGAAATGTGTGCTGCTAGGTTTGAGCAAGTGTTCAAAAGCATATAAATTGTTTAACCTGGTAACAAAGAAGACTGTGGTTAGTAGAGATGTAACTTTTGAAGAAAATGAAAGGTGGGATTGGAATAGAAGTGAGGAGGAAGAGAAGAATAATGTACTCAGTTAGGGTGACGATGAACAATTGGAAAAATATGATATGCATGGTGATAGCGAAGAAGAAAGTGAACAAGCTGCTCAAGATGAAAACACTTGTTCATCTTTAAATGGTTCTACTGATGCACCAATTCAACATGAAAAGAGGAAGATAAGACAACCAAATTGGATGGAAGACTATGTCATTGGTGAAGGATTATCAGAGGAAGAAGAAATGCAAAATTTGCTCTTTTACACTTCAGCTGGTGATCCAAGTTCTTATGAGGAAGCATCAACGAGTGTGCACTGGAGAAAAGCAATGGAAAATGAACTGAAGTCAATTGAAAAGAATGATACATGGAGCCTAACTTGCCTGCCAACTGGAGCTAGAAAAATCGAAGTAAAATGGATCTACAAAACAAAGCTCAATGAGACAGGAGAGGTTGAAAAATTTAAGGCCCGACTCATAGCAAAAGGATATGCGCAACAACATGGAATCGACTATAATGAGGTATTTGCACCGGTTGCTAGGTGGGACACAATTAGAATGATCTTAGCCTTAGCTGCACCAAAAAATGGAGTGTTATTCAACTAGATGTGAAAAGTGCATTCTTACATGGAAAGCTAGAAGAGAATGTGTTTGTTGATCAACCTAAAGGATATGTGAAGAAGGAAGAGGAGGAGAAAGTTTACAAGTTAAAGAAAGCGTTATATGGGTTGGAGCAAGCTCCACGAGCTTGGTTCAGCAGAATCGAGGCATACTTCATTATAGAAGGTTTTGAACGATGTCCATATGAGCATAATTTGTTTATCAAGTCTAAAGGAGAAGATAATATGTTAATAGTGAGTCTGTATGTAGATGACCTGATATTTACGGGAAGTAATGCCAAGATGTTCGAAGAGTTTAAAGCTTCTATGATGGCAGAGTTTAAAATGACTGATTTGGGCAAGATGAAGTATTTTCTTGGCGTTGAGATTGTGCAAAACAATGAAGGGATTTACTTAAACCAGAGGAAGTATGCAAATGAGTTTCTAGAGAAGTTTGGTATGAACAACTCCAATCCAGTACAAAATCCGATTGTGCAAGGTTTCAAACTTTCAAAAGATGGAGGAGGAGCTCGAGTAAATGTAACTCAGTACAAAAAAATGGTAGGTAATTTGATGTATTTGACTGTTACAAGGCCTGATATTATGTTTGTGGTGAGTCTGGTTAGCCGCTATATGGAGAATCCAACAGAGCTACATATGCAAGCCATTAAGAGGGTTATGAGGTATGTGAAAGGTACAATGCAGTTAGGAATTTGCTACATAACTGATGTTGCGAACTGTGAAGAATTAGTTGCTTTTTCGAACAACGATTATGCAGGGGATGTTGACGATCGCAAGAGTACATCGGGTTATGTCTTTATGTTAAGCAATGGAGCCGTGGCATGGTCTTCGAAGAAACAATCAGTCGTTACTCTATCTACCACAGAGGCTGAATTCATCTCAGCAGCTTACTGTGCATGTCAATGCGTGTGGATGGGAAGGATCCTTGAAAAGCTTGGTTGCAGTCAAGGTAAGTCCACTGTGATTTTTTGTGACAATAGTTCTTCCATAAAACTATCCAAAAATCCTATCATGCATCGAAGAAGTAAGCATATAGATGTTAGATTCCATTTCATTCGTGACCTGTGTAAAAATAATGTGGTGGAGTTAGTGTATTGCAGTTCAAAGAATCAAGTAGCAGATGTCATGACTAAACCATTAAAGTTTGATGATTTTGAGAAGTTTAGAAGTTTGCTTGGATTATGCAAAATGCCTAATGGGTAAACTGATTGCTTATGCAATGCAGTTTAAGGGAGGACTTGTTGGAGCTTCTATTTTGTTACTGCATGTTTTTAGTTACTTACTGACTAAGTCTTTAGGACTTGGTGTTTTATTTCCTGTTGTTTAGTAATAAGATCCTAGTTATTTGGAAACAACTTTACCACGAGCTGGTCATGTGATAGTGGTTGCAGTTTTCTCTATTTTTGTTTTGTACGGCTGTTATATAAAGCTATAGTTTGTTCACTTAACAAAAAATTAGACAGAAGCTTCTTTCCTCCATTATTGAGTATTTAAGTTGTTTCAAACAGCTCTAACAAATATGATATTTTCCTAGCTTGATTTTCTTATATACTTGTATTTCAAAACGGAAGAAAAGATCAACGTTACCTCTAGTAGATTATACAGAATTGAAGACTACTTAGTATATATGTTATAGTAAACCAATTATGCCCGACAAAATGATTGAAAGAGATGAAATTCATAATTGTACCAAATGAAAAGAAATCGGATGAACCTCGATGTAAATACAAATGTTGCCAATCATAGATTTTACAAGACAATTAAAGTTCTATGATATCCATGTATTAATAAACCAAATATCCCCTTGCAAAATTAAAAGCAAATCAAACTCATTATCATACAAACTGGAATGAACAAAAATGAAACATAATTTTGGACACAATTTGCAATTTGAAATAAAGATATGAAATCATAATTTTAAAACTAAAAAATGAATGGAACCATAAATTAAATGAAAAAAAATAAAAAATCAAACCTTTAAATAGGGCTCCACCAATCCAGTAATCCAAAGTTTTTCGGAGGCTTTCGGACAAATTTTCCACAAAATAGTAACATTGAAAGCAATGGGTAGGAACATAATCTTTGCAAAACATGAATAGAAAAAATAAAAAATTTAAGCTGAATAAAAATTGAAGAACAATTAATGAATTTATTTAAATTCTGATCATGCTAAATTATTTTAAGTGATCAACTAAAAAATGTTTGAAAAGTATGTTTGATTTGATTCGGATTGAGAATTGATTTTTATTTGAATGCATATAAAACTGGAAAAGGTAAGAGATAAAATTGTAGAAACCGAAATGGGAGGGAAAGAAAATGAAGATGAGTAATAACTGCGAAAATTAATAAATTGTATTGTTATTAACATGGAAAAGAGGATGATGAAATACCATTAATTGCAAATACGATAACGAGTTTATTGAAACAAATACGTGCACATGATTAGCTTTTAGGATTTTGTCCGCTACATAGTTGAGATTAAATGCCATTTATTTCCGAATCAATGCTTGTATTCTTTGTGGAATAATGAAAATTTTACATGGGAAAATAGAAAAAATGTAATGTAATTGAAGAGAACACACTATTCAAGATGAGATAAAATGATTATAAAAATATGTCAAGATGGTTGAATTTTTCATATAAACAATCCTAGAAAAGTATTAATTTAGTTTCTTTAAATATCTCTACCAACCAAAGTACATAAAATCTCATCCACTAAACAAAACAAAACTTCAATTATATATAAATTAAATAAAACTATATAATTTACAAATTTAAATAAAATAAAATATTTTATTTAGATAATATTTAGAAATGTTCTAAATGAATTAGACTTCATAGGCCCAATACAGATTCAAGAAGGAAATTTTTATGAAATTCATGCATAACTTCGACCGCGGGCTGGTCCAGTTCCAACATACACTTGGCTCAATATCGAACCCTCATAAGTAAAGAAAGATGGAAACAACTTAGTTTTGGTAAGAAAGGTTGACTTTAAAATTAATACAATTTTAAACAAAGGAGCTTGGTGTGCGAATAATGTTTCTTTCTTGGGCCCATATAAACACTATATAACTAGTTTGACAACTGACTCAAATCAGATAAAGATAGACGAGTTTGAATTTTAGGTAAAAAATAGATTCTCCTTTAAAAATCATTGGATATTATAACGGGAAACCAACCAAAATTTGAGTGGTTTGATGTTATTTAGGACTAAATTAATTGTCCTAAGATGGCTTATTGTGCTTACCTTGCCATTCAAAACAAAATATCAATTGAAGATAAATTGGCTAAGTGGTACGAAGAGGAGAATGTTAACGGTGTATTATGTGATATTGATGATGAAACTAATGAACACTTATTTCTTAACTATGGTTATTCTAGATACTTATGGGATCTAACTAAAGCAAAACTAAACATACACAACTCAAACATCAACATCATAAATGAAGTGCAACTAATAAAAGATAAATCCAAAAGCAAGAGTAGAGAGAGGGATTTAGCTCATATTGCCTTTATAACTGCCATCTACCATATATGGAAGGAAAGGAATGCAAGAAAACATAATAATATTAAGTTGAGCAAATTATAGAGATGGAAAATGATCGAGTATGATTGTAGAATTATCCTAGCTAAATCCAATAAGAAATGTTACACACACAACACACAAAGCAATACTTTTATATCTCAAGCATGGAACTTGAAAAACATAGAATCTGATACGGAAGACTACTTGAAGCCTAAAGACAGAGTTAATGCCTCTGCAAATGATGCTGATCACACTAAGCTTCCTCAGATCGATCCTGCCAGCGATTATGCAAACCAGCAAGGCTCCAATTCAGATAATTCCATTTACCAGTCCCTCAATATTAAAGGTGTTACTATTTACATCCAATTAAATGCTTACTAACACATTTAAACATTTAATAAAATTAAATGTAACGACCTACATTTGAAATATTTAATTGATTTTGAATATCTGAAAGTTAGTTTGATTTGAAATTCGAATATTAAAGTGAATTTGGTAATTTAATTATTGAATTTAATTATTAAATCTGGGTAAAAATTTGAATCTTCAGTTTTAAGCTGATTAAAAATAATCTGAAGGCCTAGAAAATCTATATTGATTATACTGAAGATAATGGGAGCTTCAGAATTGAATTTGGAACTGTTTTGTTCAGTTTTGAAATTTTATTGTTTAAATCGATAATTAAAAATAGCTTTCCGAGGCACAGTCTCAGAATTCGATGAAACCAGTTTCATTGGATCTATAATAGTGTATTATTATCGGATTTTAATTTTTGTAATGTTTGGAGTGATCGTTTGGCCGTACGATAAGCAAACGCGCTGAAATTAAATTGAAAATTTAATATTATAACTGGTCCAAAAAGCTATCTTCTCCATACGATCAAATTTGGACTCGAAACCTTTTCCATTGCGTTCGGAATAGGCGTATAACATTACAAACGCCTAGCGGCACGCCTCGATAGGAAGTCAAAATTTTTAGTTGACTTTATCGGAACGATTTGGATTTGAATTTAAATTGAAGATATATTTTTATACTGGTCAAAACAATTCCCTCAGCCTACTTTCTTTCACCTCACGACTTTTTTGCCTTCAAATCACTGTCCCCCACTCGTACACGTTAACATCTCACTTCTCGTCCCTTTTAAAATTGCCTGTTCCACCCTCATTTATTCAATCGGAGAAAAACAAATGGCTCCTTCAGAGCATACGAACGAATTCAATTCGTTCATAATATAATATATATATATAAAAAGAGGGATCTCGTTCCAGTTCTACCGAACGAAAAGATTAATAGCGAAGGGAGGGGGCGACATCGATACAAATTTCGAATCCATGGCATTCGTGCTCGGCCATTCGACGCGAGGGCAAGTCTCGGCGATAAAGTTGGAGGCTCACGGCATGTTCACCATCGCGTGGGGAGGCGGGTTCCATGTTGAAGGGGTTGGTGTCATGGCACGTCGTTCGTGGCTCAGGTGAAGGGCAGAGTCGACGATGGAGAGTCGCATGGTTTCGGGTATGGGGTTTTCGATTGGCGCAGCAGGCAAGGGCGATTTGAGAAGGGCGCGCAATTGAATCGAGGTGGTCACGTGTTCTGGAAGGTCGATGGCAGTGTTGATCGAGTTGCTGTTGTGCTCCGGGAGAGGCTCGAGTGTGCTGCAATGTTCGAGTAGTTCAGCAGAGAGGTATACGATATTTTTTTTTCAAATTTAGGTTAATACATACCTACATACGGATTGAAAAGATAAAAAATACAAGAAGGTGTATATGCTATTATTTTTCAAATCAAAGATTTATATGTATATTTGTATATAGTAAAGGAAGTTTGAAAGTACATAGGAATTTTTAAAATGTTTGGAGGATTTATAAAAGCAGATTTTTATTTTTGGAACCCATAATTTATTTTTATATGTAGTTCCAGAAATAAATAAATAAATATTCATTTTAGAAACTACTAGTATTTTAAAATATGTATTATGGAGGTCAATTTGTCAAATTAACTTATTTAAATTTGTTAGAAATTGTTAAAAGGAAATTAGTTAAATTGAACTATTAGTTAATTAATTCTATTAAAAAAAGAAAAATTTATTGTTCGATTATCTCGGATATTAATAAATTGTATAATTTTTATACAAGGTTTTAGAAAACAAATTGGAATGGAAATGGACTGCAAAATAAAAGCAAAGGTGAGATCTTCTCACTCAAATAAAAATTTGAATTGCAGTTATTGATCGATTGCCTGATTGTGATAGTATATATAGTAGTATATAACAATATATATATTGGAATATATATATATATATATATTGGAGTTGTTGATTTTCCGGCATTATATAGCGGATGAGACCATATGCGCCGCATAATAGCGGATGATATTTTATAAATCCTATATACCACGATATTCCACCTCGAAGTGGAATTGGTATTGTGCTAACGTCTGTGGATGCAGGGAAATAGGTTGGATGGATCCAACTGGATTTCTCAAATTATGTGAATTTGTTTCATATATTGTGATGTGATTGTTTATAATCTGTGTGTGATTATATTTTTGATTGAAATTGTTGAAGGCTATAATTTAGCCGAATATATTTTTGGTATCGTTGGATACCAGAAATAAATAAAATTGGATTTTGGGAATTAATTTTTAAGAATTGAATTAATATGAAAGAAGGAATTTAAAAGTATAAAAAGTTGATTTTTGTAATCTTATCGAATTAATTCCAAAATATGGTGAAAAGATTTTAATAAATGGATTTCGGGTAATATTATTCGAAGGTTGAAGAATTTATTTGAAATACAAATTTTAATAATTGAAAGAAATAAAGGCATTTATTTTAAAGAAAGATAAATACAGAAATCAATTTGGAAATTTGATTTGGTATTTAAAAAAAAATCTTGGAAATCCATTTTAAAATCGATTAGTTGTTTGAAATGAATATTTGGAAAATTTATTTAGTGTTGAAATAAACCTGGAAATCAATTTTAATTTGATTTGGAGTTGAAAGTTAATATTTGAGAAATCGATTTGAAAATCGTATAAACAGTGGATATTTGAAAATTTAAATTCGCAATGGGAATTTATAAAGGAAAGGGAAATTTGTTTTAAAAATAAACATTGATTTATTTTTAAAATGTAGAAATAAATTTACAGATTTGTAACGTAAATTTGAAATAAATCGATAAGGATTTATTTAATTGGTTTAAATGGACCAATTTGAAGTGAAAGTGTATACTCACTATAAAGCCAAGTGTATTTCCAAAGTAGCTTTTAAAAATATAAATTAAAGGTTCTAAAGTTGGTTTTTAAAGGAATATTTTGGAGATAAAGTATTTGAACTCGGCAGATTGCCAGTGGAAATGAATAAATATTTGGAAATATATCCCGTGTAGGGAAATTGATTTGAAATTTGTTTTCAGGAGTTGAAAAGTGAAAAGTGATTTGAAATTTGTTTCAAATGGTTGAAGTGTTGAAAATTATATCTTGTGAAGATATTTTGAAAATAAATAATTTGGGAAAATTATTTAAATCTGATGATTGTCGTGAATGTTGTTTGATAGTTAAATCACCGACTATCAATATTTGCCTTTGAAATGGCATTTGAATTTGTTTTTAAAACAAGCGCTCATTATTTGGTTTAGCCGGAAAGGACCTTTGTGTCATATAACCCATTCCGAATAATGATACGACGTGTATGGATAGCATTTAAAGAACGGTGGTGAAGACCGTATACTTTCGAAAACGAAAAGATTATCATCGAGTGTCTCTGCATCGGCTGATCCCCGGTATAGAGATTTTATCACCCTTTGTGATGGGAAGTTCGGACGTGATTAGAAATTATTCAGATTTGCAAGGGCTTCTTTCGAAGTGCCTTCGGTTCTGTTCGAACCCAGAACAGACTTGTATGGTTGTATGTCTGACACTACACTTTGAGATATAAAGCTGATTTCTTTCAAATACATTTCTGTTTGGTGGCGGAGAATTTATTCTCTTAGCTTAACACCCTTCTCTGAGACGTACGAGCTCAGAGGTTATGTAGTTGAAGGTTATCAGTGATATACTCCCAATTTGGTAGTGTGGCATGCTGAGTGTTGTTGTGTGTTGATGATCATTCGTTGATCATTTGTGATCAAAGCATGGCTTTCGTGTAAAGCGTAGCTTTGTGGACGAGACATCATCGAGCCTCACAAACCGGAAATGGTCGAAACAGGAAAGATGCAGCAAGGTTATGAGGATCGCTCCCTTTAGGGTATGTCATTTCCTTCTGGAAAAAGGTGATATTATGGTATGGAGCCCAGATATTTACCTATGTGGTTGCTCCAATCTCATTTACTGTGTGATTGATGCTTTGTGATCGAGGCGCCTCGGATAAAGGTCCCAAAGGACCGGGGGGTGGCATATTCGTGTAGTAGTTACCTAGTTACAGAGGTAACCCGGCCTTGTGTTGGAAGAGAGCCAGGTTGGTTCTCGGGACGTCCATCCAGAGGCATACCCATTGGCTGTAGGAAGTTCCTTAGCCTGACCATTTGCTGGAAATCCAATTCCCAATACAAACCCAGTACAGTTTCAGTTGTAGAACCTGCTATTTAACATAGTAGCTGTAGTAGGCATAGTATAATGGTACCTATGCTGGCTAAGATTAATATTATACTTTCGAAATGTTTTCCACACTAGACATTAATAATAGTATTAACTGATCTTACGTAGTAAGCATTTTTGACTATCATAAGGAGAAATCTCCTCCAATTCTGCGTTTGTATTGTGTGTGGCGGGAGGCCTTATGGTAGTTTCATTTTCCAAAAGCATTGCAAATTTCTTTTATTTTCTTTGTGAAAATAACTGTTTTACGATCTCACACCAGTCACCATGACTGACTCGGAGTTTATTGTTCCCTTTCTAAACTCTGGGTGCCCATAATTTTCCACACGGGCAGCCTAGAGTTATGTTATCAGGATATTCTGGATATTCTGGAGCTTTGGAGGTAAGCTGGATGGCGAGACGTACACCCGTACTTATTTATTTATTCCGTTGTGTATTCTGTATGAGGACAAGTTTATATAACTGTCCATTGTTGTATTGAGTTGTATATTGACTCTCATTGTTGTATTGTATACACCGATATAGCTCTTTGTTTAAAAGACTAGTGATTATCTATTATATATTATTCCGCTACGAATGTGAGACTCTGATATTGTTTCTGTTTCTGTTTTTCTACTCTTTTTTTCTTCTGTCTTCTTCTACCTCTTCTTTTTAACCCTAATGATTCGGTTTTCCGGCATTCGATTGTGCGGCAGTTGATACAGTGGACATATTGATGTCGACTTTCGAGCGTCGAAAGATCGTATCGTTACATTAAATCATAAAAATTACTTCAAAAATCCACCTTAATCTTGAAGAAAAAAGAGGATCTGAAAGTACACATAATCGATTATCCATGGTTGAGCAACGAAAAATAAAATAAAATATAAACCTTAAACATAAATACTTTTAATCCCATCAACCATCAATGGTAGAAAAAATATATGAGATGAACGTAAGTAAAAATATTTCATCAATTTTATGTTAGGAGTTGATGAGTTAAGGTATTTAATTATATTATAATATGCATGTAAATCGATATTTTAATTTGTGATTCCATTAATGTTATAAGGAAGTATAATAATAATTAAATATATTTGACTATCATATTGATTTCTATTACAGGCTGTTTAGTCGTTTTTTTCCTTTTTATTGAAACAACAACAAAAGTAATAATGATTAGACATTTTTGATTGACGTAATAATGAAAGTTCATTCTTATGTTTTACCATAGCCTCAAATTTGAGTTGCAAATTATTCTTTACTATTTTAGTCTTAGTTAGGATTACACGGTTTACAAAGAAATGAAAATCTACGTACTATTATAGTCGATAACACCATAGTCACAACCAAATTAGTCAGATTCATATGTATGATGAAGCATTAAATGGAAAAAATATTGGTTGTGGAAGATGAAGAAATTTTGATTTCATTGTTTGGAGAGAGGGAGAAGTTTAGTTATGATTATATGGAATTTAAAAAAATTAAGAAAAGATGAGTGTTGGTGGGTGAATGAATTATTTGATTGAGTAGGAGAATAAATGAGTGAAAGAAGTGTTTAAGTGGATGTAAATAGTATCACTCATATTAAAAGAGGATTGGACACTACAAAATTATCTAAGAAAGCCAATTGCGTAATAACTATTGGAAACAAAGATAAATTACCTGACAAGTCGGTGCTCAACGTCTTCAATGATCATAGGTCTCGAACTGGAATCTCAAACGAACTAGGGTTGTCAACGAGTACCCAAAAAATCTGGAATCCGTCCATATCCATATTCGAAATATGAAAAATTATCGTTATCCTAAAAACAAATACAGATGCGGATATGGTCACATCCTCCGTCAGGTTTTTAACAAGATTGTAGTTATTTTTTTGTATATTTTGTTAGATAAAATGATTGTCATTTAATATTTTATTTAGGTAAAAGAAATTTAACATGTATAAAAATCGGTATTTGCTGTTTAAAATTATTTTTCTTAGTATATTTATTATCTTTTATATTTTTAGTACTAAAATGAATTTATAACGAGTTATTTTATTTATTTATTTGTTTTGATTTATTAGTTGTAAACTGGATCCGATAAATATTCGATATCTATCTTTATCCGCGGATAACGATATCCGATATCCAAAATGATTTTGGATATGGATACGATGCTATTCGAATCCATATTTGACCGTTTACAGTTCTGAAATGTACCTAGACCCGTCAAAATATGACCCAATTCATTTACTTTACTTTAAATGGGTTGGGTCAACCCATTTATAAATGAATTATAAACGGGTTGATCCATTTTTAAAAGAGTTATAAATGGGTAACCTATTTACCCATTTATTAAAAACTTAAAATAAAAAAAAAATTAAATTTGAAGATTTAAATTTTGAAAATAAGAATTTTGAAAATTTGAAATTTTAAATTTTAAAATTAGAATTTTGAAAATTTAAATTTTTTTACTCGAATACTTCATCTTTTGTACGTATGTTGTGGTTCTCCATGGAGACTAACACTTATACTTAACAAATAGCAGACCACATCCTCATATTTAAACTCCGATAAGGCAGAAGCCGCTATTTTTTTGTTTAAGCTACAATAACTTCCTCATTCTAATTCAGAATCGGGCTAGAATTCTACCAATGAACTTTCACTTAAATTATGGACAATATGGAACACCTAGATACTTCATCTTGTGAACACACACTATAGTTATCCATTGTGACTACAATTGTATTAAGAAAGTAGCAAACTACATCCCTATATTTGAACTTCGTCTAGTTAGATGCCGGTTTTTTTTTCATACTGCGATAACTTCTTCATATTAACTCGAAATCAAGTGAAACTTTGACCGATGAACTCCCACAAAACTTACGGATAATATAGTTACTTCATCTTGTGAACGCAAATCGTAGCTCTCCATGGTGACTAACAGTTGTACTTAGAAAATAACATGCTACATCACATATTTGAACTCCACCTTTGAAGAAAGCGCTATTTTTTTGTTCGAACTGCAATAACTTCTTCATACTAACTTGGAATCAGGCGAGACTTCGACCGATGAACTTCCACCTAAATTATCGACAATATATCCAACACTCGGATACTTCATCTTATGAACGCATACTGTAGTTTTTCATGGTGACCAACGGTTGCATTTAGCAAATAACAGACTACATTTCCATTTTTGAATTTTGGTAAAAATTAGAATTAAAATTTTAATTTTTAAATTAAATTTTGATTTTTAACGAAATTCAAAACGTAAAAATTAGAATTATTTTATATCAGTTCATTTTTTATTAGTCAAATAAAATTTAAATCTTTAAAGGGTTAAATGAATAATACTTTTGTTAAAAAGAATAGTCATACATGTACATTTTGAGCCGTTTGAGGGTACGTACCCAACTGATGTTCGAAAGCTCAACCTCAATAGAGCTACCTTTTCCTTAAAAATGATGACGATGACCCAAGATATAGAAAAACCGCTGGTAGAGAAGAGATCTCATTTAACTTTCGCTTTAGATCTAAAGGTGCTAGCTTGGTTTATTGTCAGCCACGTGAAGCTATGCTAAGTGAAAGAACGAAGGCAACTCGATTTGCTGGAACTAGCAATTATTGTTGGAAATAATGAATGAGAAAGAGGCATTTATTGAAGAAAGAGAAATGCAATTATTATGCATTGGGAAGTGTGACTATGAATAGTCCCACATCTTAAAATATAATAAACATTTGGTGTTTATATACTAAGATGTGGACACTATTATAGTTACAATGAGACAAGAAAGACTTGAGAGCTTGGCATCTTAGCGGGTGGTGCAACGCACCACCCAGCACGCGCGCGTGCGCGCCCGTGCCCGAGCCCGAACCCGCACCCGCACCCGCATCCGCGGCGTGGGCGAATGGGCGTTTGAGGCGTATTAGAGGCACTTAGCACTTTGCAATTGGCGGTTGGCTTGGCTTGGTTGGTTGTTCCGATCAGAGTAGTTTTATTTTTGTCCGTTCAAAATATAATGGCTATAAAACGGTCGCGTCTGTTGGTAAAGGGTCGTAACCTTTCCAACAGTCACATCCGTTTCAAGCATCTTCCCGAGCCTATAAATAGGCAGACAGAAAACGAAGTCAGGACTCACTTTTTCTGTCAATCTTCTTCCCCAACAACTCTGTTCTTTTACTGTATTCTCTTTGGTTCGCCGTCACTCCGCCTGCAAGCACCGCACCGCGGAGTTCGTCCGTTTCATCCTGGGAAATCAAATTGTTCATATCCTTTGGTGCATATAGGGAGCAATATTGTTTCAAGGAAACAGCCACCGCTGCACTCGGACAAACAGATTGGTAATCTATTTACTGATTATATTCTAACATTTGATTCTGTTACAACAGATTAGCAACGCTTTTGCAAAACAGATTAGCAACGCTTTTGCAACACAGATTTGCAACGCTTTTTAAAGCACTATTTTGAAACGCTTTTGTACTGTTACTAATATCAGATTTGTAACACTTCTGTAACGTTTCAATAACAATCTTGAAACAATATTGATTGTTGGCTATCTTTGTAGACGGCGATGTCTGAAAATAGCAACAACAACAACTCAGTGCCAACACAAACGGTGACCAACACCCTGCCTGCGCCAGTGGTTCCAACAATGGCACTATCTCATGGAGAAAGGCCAGAAAAGTTCAATGGGGCAGATTTCAAACGTTGGAAGCAAAAGATGTTGTATTATTTAACAACATTGGGTCTTGCAAAGTATCTTGCCGAAGATGTTCCTAAAGTGGAAGAACTGGAAACTGATGCCACTAAAGTGGAGGCCGTGAATATTTGGAAAAGTGCAGATTTCATGTGCAAGAATTACATTTTAAATGGACTCGACATGTAACGTCCCGGACATTTTCGACTTTCGAAAATTCGACATCGATACTCACTTTATCGACTACCGAGCAAACGAATGCCGGAAACCCGAAATGTTATGGTTTTAAAAGAAGAGGTAGAAGAAAAGATAGAAGAAGAAGAGAAGAAGAACAACAGAACAACATCAGAAACAGAAACAATATCAGAATCTCACATATCACAGCGGAACAATATATAATAGATAAACACTAGTCTTTAAACAAAAGAACTATATCAGTTTATACATACATCGATCATCAGAGTCAATATACAACTCAATACAACAATGGATTGTTATATAAACTTGTCCTCATACAGAATACACAACGGAATAAATAAATAAGTACGGATGATACGTTACGCCATCCAGCTTGCTTCCAAAGCTCCAGAATATCCGGAATATCCTGATAACATAACTCTAGGCTGCCCGTGTGGAAATTGGTGGGCACCCAGAGTTTAGAAGGGAAACAATAAACTCCGAGTCAGTCATGGTGACTGGTGTGAGATCGTAAAACAGTTATTTATCCTTTAAAATAAACAACAGGATAATTTTAAACTCAATTCGAAATGCTTTTGAAAAATGAAACTACCATAAGACCTCCCACCACACACACAATGCAAACGCAGACTTGGAGGAGATTTCTTCTTATGTTAGTCAAAGATGTTTACTACGCAAAAATCAAATCATTTTGTATATTATTATTAGTGCATAGTGTAGAAAACATTTCGATAGTAGAATATAAATCTTAGCCAGCATATGTACCATTATATTATGCCTGCTATAGCTGCCTCCTGAGGAGACAGGTTATACAATTGAAATCGTAAAGGCTCGTATTGTTTCTTTGGATTTCCAACAAATGGTCAGGCTAAGGAACTTCCTATGCCACGAAGGAACGCCTCTGGAATGATGTCCCGAGAACCTAACCGGATCTCTGCCAACACAAGGCCGGGTTACCTCTGCAAAAATAGGTAACTACTGACACGCGTGTGCCATCCCCCGATCGTAACCGATCTTCCCGAGGATCCCCGATTCGCAACAAACCACATAATAAGCAGTATCAACATAGTTTAAGTATCTGGGCTCCATACCATGATACCACCTCTATCCAGAAGGAATGACATACACTAAGGGGCGCTACTCCCTAGAACCTTGCTGCATCCTTCCTGTTTTGACCATTTCCGGGGTGTGAGGCTCGACGAAGTCTCGTCCACAAAGCTACGCTTTCTACAAACCCATGCTCCGGGTCAAACAAATGATCAAAGAAATGATCACAAAGATAAATGATCAAACAAACGATCATATCATAGATGATCAAACAACGATCATTTCACAGCAATACTCGGTATGCCACGTTACCAAATTAGGAGTATATCGCTGATAAATTTCAACTACATAACCTCTGAGCTCGTACGTCTCAGAGAAGGGTGTTAAGCTAAGAGAATAAATTCTCCGCCACCAACAGAGATGTATTTGAAAGAAATCAGCTTTATATCTCAATTTGTAACGTCAGACACACAATCCATACAAGTCTGTTCCGGGATCGAACAGAACCGAAGGCACTTCTCACGAAGCCCTTGCACATCCGGATAATTTTCTAATCACGTCCGGACTTCCCGTCACTAAGGGTGATAAAAACCTATAAATCGGAGATCAGTCGATGTAGAGTAACTCGACGGTAATCCTTCCGTTTTCAAAAATATCCGGTCTTCAACACCGGTCATCAAATGCGATCCATAACGACGTATCACATATTCGGAATGGGTTATACGACCCCATGGTCCTTTCCCGGCTAACCCGAATAGTGAGCGCTTATTCAAAAATAAGTGTGGCATTCAAATTCATCCAATTCACAACAAATACCCATTCAAGGTAATTATTGATAGTCGGTTATTTAACTATCAATAAAAATGCGCAACATCATCAGATTCCAAATAATTTTCCAAATTATTTATTTCCAAAATATCTTTACTAGATATATAATTTCCACACTTCAAAAATAAATCAACGTTTATTTTTAAACTAATTCCCATTTCTTTTATAAATTCCATATTGAATTTATATTTCAAAATATCTACTGATATACGATTTTCAAATCGTTTTCAATATTCAATTTCAATTTATCTTTTCAAAGATAAATTCTCAAAAACATTTCGTTTCATTTTAGAAAACATTCCATACTTATTTAATAATAAGTAATTCACAAATCTATTTATTTTCAACATTTGAAAATATTCGATATACTTAAATCAAAATTAAGTATAAATTCATTCTTTAAGGAAATCATTCTCTTAAGCACATTTATTTGAGTCAAAACGAATGTTACGTAAAACATCGTTACGACGACTCAAAATCACTAGTATAGGGATTCAGAATTAAGATAGATGTATAAATCCCAATACTATATAAAACACTTCTTTTCGGAAATCATTTACTATAACAACAGTGTTATAGTCCACCATTTCCTTCTTTCTCGAAAACGTCTATTTCAACAATGAATGTTGAAATCTATGGTTTCGATATTTAACACATTTTAAAACATCTTTTAAAATAATTAACTTCATTTCAAATATCACTCTCCCAAAACCATATCCATTTCCTTAAAAATATATTCACTGTCCAAAATCGTGAATATACTTCACTAACCAATTTTCAATAATCTCTACACATTTTATTTCAAGAATTATCCACTGTCCAAAATCGTGGATAAAATTCCCTTAATAACCTTCTATATTAAATTCCTCAATTTTGATTGATTTCGAATTTATAAAACAACGTTTATAAATTCTACTTCTATTTTCTAACAACTTCGATTTAATAAATCTCCTTTTATCTACAAATTCGATCAATATTCCATTTAAAGGCAAAAATCCAATTTATAAGTTAATTTCTTATAAATCTTTCATTCTACAGTTTCATCCATTTTATAACTTCACAATTTATAAATCTATAAATTTCATTCACTTACGGATTCCATAATATTTCATTTTTAACACTTATAAAAACTCATTTTATAATTCCAATACTTTTAATTTCCTAGATATCAACTTTATAAATCTTTTATATAGACCGTTTACAATATTCAACAATCCCAACTTAAACCATTTTATAATTAAATCAACTTTTATTTCAAAAATCACACTTTGGTTATATTTCACTAAAAATCTTAACTCTTATAACTTTAAAATTCTAGACGTTTATTTATTTGAAATAAATTAATTAAAAAATTCAATAAAACGTCTACTTTCGAAAATCACTTTAAAATCCTTTTAGAGTAAAAGTCGTTATTTTTAAACTTCAAAACTGAATCCGATGATGCAACAGCACCAATTAGTCAATCACAACAACAACCATCATATATCAATATGATAACAGAATATTCATCAATATCTGTAAATAAATAAATACTGGTGAGGAATCCAGTTGGATCCCTCCAACCTGTTTCCCTGCATCCACAGACGTTAGCACAATACCCATTCCACTTCGAGGTGGAATATCGCGGTATATGGGTTTTATAAAAATCATCCGCTTACTAACGGCGTAATAGGGTCTCATCCGCTATACGAGGCGGGAAATCAATCAATCCAATATATACATATGCCAATATGTATATATTGCTATATATATAGATATATCCTACTATATCTAATATCATATCCAAACAGTCAATCAATCAAATCAATAACTGTATAATAAATTTTTCCTTCGAGTGAGAAAATCTCACCTTTGCCTTTTATTTGAAATCCAATTTCAACTCCAGTTTGTTTTTCTCCAAATTTTGACCTTGTATAAATATTTACACAATTTATTAATATTTGAATCAACTGAACAATTAATTTCCGTTTAATAGATTTAATTAATTAACGATCTTGATTGTAAATAATACTTTAAATCTTACACAAATCCCTTTTAAATAAATTTTCTTTACTGTAACTACTTCCTGTATATATGAATTCAAACTTTGAAATTTGAAACTAAACAGTAAACATTCTTTTCTAAAAGTATATATATACTTTTATCTAATAAAACATGTCTGGGTGTCTGCGAGTATATATATATTTTCTTCACTTAAAACAGAATTTACATCTTCTGTAATTTTATATTTCCTTTTCTAAATTCCTGTAAATATATATATATATATATTTGTATAAATTAAGACTAATAAAAATTTTGAGGATACCTCACAGCCTATCGAACTCCAGATCGCGACTGGAAGACTGACCAATGCCAATTTGATTCCGAACTCGAACCATCTTCGCAGTCACCACGAATCACCATCGCGACTATCACCTAAATGAGATCGAGCTTCCCACATTCGTCATCCACAGCTTGACCATCCAAAAATCATGACTTTCCCCTAAACTTCATCGCACCCTATACAGTTCTCGACCTCACCAGAAGAGCACGCGCTCATCCCAAAATCGCATGCCACAGGCAACGCCGCGATACCCTTCGAGCTTGAAGCCGCCGTCTCGAACATGCATGCATCCCACTCGCGCGATACCGACCCCAAACACCCCTCGATCGCTACTCGGTCGATCGTGATTTGATTGTGAATCGAGGTCCCTCCAGCACTCGATTCGAGATGTACTCGCCGCTCTCTGATTTTAAACGAAAGTGATTTCGTTCAACGAATGATTTTGGACGAAAATAAATTGGAATGAGAATCCCTTTTAAAATTCGACTCAAAGACGAGATGTTTTCTTTTGTTACCTGGCTTCAGAACGAAGAAAGAAAGAGATAAGAGAACGTGATTTGGCAGAGAGTAGGTCTGCTAAGAAACTAGGGTGGCTGATGTTGACCAATTATATAGATTTAAATTCAAATTGAATTTGATTTAAATTCCAACGCGTTTATACGTCGTGTGCTCGCATAAACTCCGATAAATACGAAATTTGAAATCCGACAATAATTCAATATTACGGACCCATTGGAACTGGCTTTGTCGAATTCCGAGATTGTGCCCCGGAAGGCTATTTTTAAATATCGATTCGAACAATATAATTTCAAAACTGAACAAAGCAGTTTCAAATTCCATTCTGAAGCTTCTATTATCTTCATTATTGTCAATACGAATTTTCTAAGCCTTTAAAATATTTTTAATCAACTTAAAATTGAAGATTCAAATTTTAATTCAACTATCAACAGATTAAATTCTATAATTTAATCGCCAATTTCAAAGTTATATTGGGGATTCAAATTAAATTATCGTTCAAATATCTAAAATTAATTAAATATTTTCAAATTTATTTTGTTCAAAATTCTGGGTCGTTACAAACTTCCCTCCTTAAAAGAATTTCGTCCCGAAATTACAAGTTAGGAAAAAAGGTCCTTAACTCGTCTACTCTTTTTCACAATCCAAATAGTTTTCAAATTTTCAAAACAAATCTTCTACTAAAGATTCGTTGTTATTTCAACTAAATTTCCAACTTCAATTATAAGTTCAAAACAATATTGTTTACTTCAAAATTCAATTTTTATTTAAATTCAAATTTTAAACTTCCAAAATTTCTCAAAAATTTTCTAACACCCGAAATTTTTGAAAAATTTCGCCAGCGTCTCCTTTGCGCGGCTAATACGGTACGACTACAAAACGTCCCTACGGACTCTCAGATTTCAAAAAAGAAAAAGAAAAAGCCAAGCGGCCAGACAAGAAATCATCAAATCTCATATCGAAATTGAAATACTTACCTTTTTGTCGAGCAATTTAAATTATCTTTGAAAAATCTCAAATCCATTATACACCTGTATATCCTACTAGCCATAATATCTAGTTACATATTCAAACCATTCTGCAAATTCTATTACAAAATTTTCAATATATACTTCTTATACATTTTTACTTCACTATTGAAGTTACATATCTATTTTTCGTTCAATTTCACATTTCAATCATTCGAATTCAATTCACAATTTCAATTCTAGTTGAATTCAATTCACAATTTCAATTCTATTTGAATTCAATTTTATCTTCTATTCTGAATATTGAATTTTTATCGATTATCTTTCATTTACTAATTCATATCACTCTTTATATTAGTTTCATTCACTAATTCATTTTAAATTTCAATTTCCAATATTCAGCTTGAATTACATTTACTAACAAATTCAAAACAAAGTTTAACATTCATCTTTAATTTTATTTACTAGCAACTGTAAATTCCATTCATTCAGAAATTTATTTCTACTTACTTGAATATGTTTGCAAATTCGAACCATTCTTTTATTTAGTTCACAATTCAAGTTTTAATTTCACTAATTCAACTTCTATTTCATGAATTAATTAATTATCAAAGTAGTTTATTCGGATTCAATCCATTTCATTTTTCTCAAGTTTGGATTTTATTCCACTTGATTCAAGTCTCATTTCATTTTTCAATTTCAATTCATTTATTTACAAATGTTATCTCATTTGTTCATTCACAATTTTATTTTCATAATTCAATACTCAATTCCAATTCATTTGTTACTATTCCAAATTTATTTTTAACTTAATAAATTTTCTTTAAGCAATCATTTCACTTTATTCAATTGATTCACTTGTACTTACATTAATTTAACTCCATCCTTTAAGTTAAATTTATTCTATCAAAATTCAAATTGTATAAGTTATCAATTCAATACTATTCCATAAATATTTTTATATAGTATTCCAGAGTCTTACCAACATTCAAAAATTATTTTGAAAACAATTCAAATTATCCTTTGAATTTCCAAAACAAAACCCAAATTTTCCAAACAACTTCCATTTAAAACAATTTGGCAGCGATTCCTCTTTTGGAAACCCGAAAATGAACATCGATGATGCTGCAGTCATTACCGAAGTTATTTTCCAGCGACCGAAAAGAGTTTAGAGCTTTTCATTCCTTCAGAATACTTTTCAAAACCTTTGAAATTCATTTTCAAATCAAAAAGATTTTAAACTTTCCAAATCTCCAAAATTTTCAAATTCTTTTCAAAACATTTCCAAATACTTCTTTGGAATTCCATTTTAAATTACAAATTCATTTATAATTTACATTCTTTAAATTTCATTTGTATATGAATTTTATTTCTTAACTTTGGAGTTACGATTTCAATTTCTTATTCAATTTCAATGATGATAATTCATTATTATTACTTCCTAACATCCAAACATCCATATACTATGATAATTCATAGAAAATCATTTCTTTTTTTATACAAAAATAGTTTTGGGAAAAATTATTTCATTCACCCTATTTTAAAACTATACTGTGCCGAATTGTTCTATTCGAGTGTTTAGAAACCCCTTCGATACAGTTTTGCAGACTGTGCCGACGAAGGTTCATATGCCACTCAATAAATCAATCATCACAATATAAAACAATTTCATATTCACTAACAAATACGCACTCGTATCTATTATTACACTCAAACTCATTCTAGACTACTGCTGACTCTATCTCTAATGAGTAACACCCAACAGAGTAGGGTTGTCGCTTAACCATATGCTCTGATACCAAATGTAACGTCCCGGACATTTTCGACTTTCGAAAATTCGACATCGATACTCACTTTATCGACTGCCGAGCAAACGAATGCCGGAAACCTGAAATGTTATGGTTTTAAAAGAAGAGGTAGAAGAAAAGATAGAAGAAGAAGAGAAGAAGAACAACAGAACAACATCAGAAATAGAAACAATATCAGAATCTCACATATCGCAGCGGAACAATATATAATATATAAACACTAGTCTTTAAACAAAAGAACTATATCAGTTTATACATACATCAATCATCAGAGTCAATATACAACTCAATACAACAATGGACAGTTATATAAACTTGTCCTCATACAGAATACACAGCGGAATAAATAAATAAGTACGGATGATACGTTACGCCATCCAGCTTGCTTCCAAAGCTCCAGAATATCCGGAATATCCTGATAACATAACTCTAGGCTGCCCGTGTGGAAATTGGTGGGCACCCAGAGTTTAGAAGGGAAACAATAAACTCCGAGTCAGTCATGGTGACTGGTGTGAGATCGTAAAATAGTTATTTATCCTTTAAAATAAACAACAGGATAATTTTAAACTCAATTCGAAATGCTTTTGAAAAATGAAACTACCATAAGACCTCCCACCACACACACAATGCAAACGCAGACTTGGAGGTGATTTCTTCTTATGTTAGTCAAAGATGCTTACTACGCAAAAATCAAATCATTTTTGATATTATTATTAGTGCATAGTGTAGAAAATATTTCGAAAGTAGAATATAAATCTTAGCCAGCATATGTACCATTATATTATGCCTGCTATAGCTACCTCCTGAGGAGACAGGTTATACAATTGAAATCGTAAAGGCTCGTATTGTTTCTTTGGATTTCCAACAAATGGTCAGGCTAAGGAACTTCCTATGCCACGAAGGAACGCCTCTGGAATGACGTCCCGAGAACCTAACCGGATCTCTGCCAACACAAGGCCGGGTTACCTCTGCAAAAATAGGTAACTACTGACACGCGTATGCCATCCCCCGATCGTAACCGATCTTCCCGAGGATCCCCGATTCGCAACAAACCACATAATAAGCAGTATCAACATAGGTTAAGTATCTGGGCTCCATACCATGATACCACCTCTATCCAGAAGGAATGACATACACTAAGGGGCGCTACTCCCTAGAACCTTGCTGCATCCTTCCTGTTTTGACCATTTCCGGGGTGTGAGGCTCGACGAAGTCTCGTCCACAAAGCTACGCTTTCTACAAAGCCATGCTTCGGGTCAAACAAATGATCAAAGAAATGATAACAAAGATAAATGATCAAACAAACGATCATATCATAAATGATCAAACAACGATCATTTCACAGCAACACTCAGTATGCCACGTTACCAAATTGGGAGTATATCGCTGATAAATTTCAACTACATAACCTCTGAGCTCGTACGTCTCAGAGAAGGGTGTTAAGCTAAGAGAATAAATTCTCCACCACCAACAGAGATGTATTTGAAAGAAATCAGCTTTATATCTCAATTTGTAACGTCAGACACACAATCCATACAAGTCTGTTCCGGGATCGAACAGAACCGAAGGAACTTCTCATGAAGCCCTTGCACATCCGGATAATTTTCTAATCACGTCCGGACTTCCCGTCACTAAGGGTGATAAAAACCTCTAAATCGGAGATCAGCCGATGTAGAGTAACTCGACGGTAATCCTTCCGTTTTCAAAAATATCCGGTCTTCAACACCGGTCATCAAATGCGATCCATAACGACGTATCACATATTCGGAATGGGTTATACGACCCCATGGTCCTTTCCCGGCTAACCCGAATAGTGAGCGCTTATTCAAAAATAAGTGTGGCATTCAAATTCATCCAATTCACAACAAATACCCATTCAAGGTAATTATTGATAGTCGGTTATTTAACTATCAATAAAAATGCGCAACATCATCAGATTCCAAATAATTTTCCAAATTATTTATTTCCAAAATATCTTTACTAGATATATAATTTCCACACTTCAAAAATAAATCAACGTTTATTTTTAAACTAATTCCCATTTCTTTTATAAATTCCATATTGAATTTATATTTCAAAATATCTACTGATATACGATTTTCAAATCGTTTTCAATATTCAATTTAAATTTATCTTTTCAAAGATAAATTCTCAAAAACATTTCGTTTCATTTTGGAAAACATTCCATACTTATTTAATAATAAGTAATTCACAAATCTATTTATTTTCAACATTTGAAAATATTCGATATACTTAAATCAAAATTAAGTATAAATTCATTCTTTAAGGAAACCATTCTCTTAAGCACATTTATTTGAGTCAAAACGAATGTTACGTAAAACATCGTTACGACGACTCAAAATCACTAGTATAGGGATTCAGAATTAAGATAGATGTATAAATCCCAATACTATATAAAACACTTCTTTTCGGAAATCATTTACTATAACAACAGTGTTATAGTCCACCATTTCCTTCTTTCTCGAAAACGTCTATTTCAACAATGAATGTTGAAATCTATGGTTTCGATATTTAACACATTTTAAAACATCTTTTAAAATAATTAACTTCATTTCAAATATCACTCTCCCAAAACCATATCCATTTTCCTTAAAAATATATTCACTGTCCAAAATCGTGAATATACTTCACTAACCAATTTTCAATAATCTCTACACATTTTATTTCAAGAATTATCCACTGTCCAAAATCGTGGATAAAATTCCCTTAATAACCTTCTATATTAAATTCCTCAATTTTGATTGATTTCGAATTTATAAAACAACGTTTATAAATTCTACTTCTATTTTCTAACAACTTCGATTTAATAAATCTCCTTTTATCTACAAATTCGATCAATATTCCATTTAAAGGCAAAAATCCAATTTATAAGTTAATTTCTTATAAATCTTTCATTCTACAGTTTCATCCATTTTATAACTTCACAATTTATAAATCTATAAATTTCATTCACTTACGGATTCCATAATATTTCATTTTTAACACTTATAAAAACTCATTTTATAATTCCAATACTTTTAATTTCCTAGATATCAGCTTTATAAATCTTTTATATAGACCGTTTACAATATTCAACAATCCCAACTTAAACCATTTTATAATTAAATCAACTTTTATTTCAAAAATCACACTTTGGTTATATTTCACCAAAAATCTTAACTCTTATAACTTTAAAATTCTAGACGTTTATTTATTTGAAATAAATTAATTAAAAAATTCAATAAAACGTCTACTTTCGAAAATCACTTTAAAATCCTTTTAGAGTAAAAGTCGTTATTTTTAAACTTCAAAACTGAATCCGATGATGCAACAGCACCAATTAGTCAATCACAACAACAACCATCATATATCAATATGATAACAGAATATTCATCAATATCTGTAAATAAATAAATACTGGTGAGGAATCCAGTTGGATCCCTCCAACCTGTTTCCCTGCATCCACAGACGTTAGCACAATACCCATTCCACTTCGAGGTGGAATATCGCGGTATATGGGTTTTATAAAAATCATCTGCTTACTAACGGCGCAATAGGGTCTCATCCGCTATACGAGGCGGGAAATCAATCAATCCAATATATACATATGCCAATATGTATATATTGCTATATATATAGATATATCCTACTATATCTAATATCATATCCAAACAGTCAATCAATCAAATCAATAACTGTATAATAAATTTTTCCTTCGAGTGAGAAAATCTCACCTTTGCCCTTTTATTTGAAATACAATTTCAACTCCAGTTTGTTTTTCTCTAAATTTTGACCTTGTATAAATATTTACACAATTTATTAATATTTGAATCAACTGAACAATTAATTTCCGTTTAATAGATTTAATTAATTAACGATCTTGATTGTAAATAATACTTTAAATCTTACACAAATCCCTTTTAAATAAATTTTCTTTACTGTAACTACTTCCTGTATATATGAATTCAAACTTTGAAATTTGAAACTAAACAGTAAACATTCTTTTCTAAAAGTATATATATACTTTTGTCTAATAAAACTTGTCTGGGTGTCTGCGAGTATATATATATTTTCTTCACTTAAAACAGAATTTACATCTTCTGTAATTTTATATTTCCTTTTCCAAATTCCTGTAAATATATATATATTTTTGTATAAATTAAGACTAATAAAATTTTTGAGGATACCTCACAGCCTATCGAACTCCAGATCGCGACTGGAAGACTGACCCATGCCAATTTGATTCCGAACTCGAACCATCTTCGCAGTCACCACGAATCACCATCGCGACTATCACCTGAATGAGATCGAGCTTCCCACATTCGTCATCCACAGCTTAACCATCCAAAAATCATGACTTTCCCCTAAACTTCATCGCACCCCATACAGTTCTCGACCTCACCAGAAGAGCACGCGCTCATCCCAAAATCGCATGCCACAGGCAACGCCGCGATACCCTTCGAGCTCGAAGCCGCCGTCTCGAACATGCCTGCATCCCACTCGCGCGATACCGACCCCAAACACCCCTCGATCGCTACTCGGTCGATCGTGATTTGATTGTGAATCGAGGTCCCTCCAGCACTCGATTCGAGATGTACTCGCCGCTCTCTGATTTTAAACGAAAGTGATTTCGTTCAACGAATGATTTTGGACGAAAATAAATTGGAATGAGAATCCCTTTTAAAATTCGACTCAAAGACGAGATGTTTTCTTTTGTTACCTGGCTTCAGAATGAAGAAAGAAAGAGATAAGAGAACGTGATTTGGCAGAGAGTAGGTCTGCTAAGAAACTAGGGTGGCTGATGTTGACCAATTATATAGATTTAAATTCAAATTGAATTTGATTTAAATTCCAACGCGTTTATACGTCGTGTGCTCGCATAACAACTCCGATAAATACGAAATTTGAAATCCGACAATAATTCAATATTACGGACCCATTGGAACTGGTTTTGTCGAATTCCGAGATTGTGCCCCGGAAGGCTATTTTTAAATATCGATTCGAACAATATAATTTCAAAACTGAACAAAGCAGTTTCAAATTCCATTCTGAAGCTTCTATTATCTTCATTATTGTCAATACGAATTTTCTAAGCCTTTAAAATATTTTTAATCAACTTAAAATTGAAGATTCAAATTTTAATTCAACTATCAACAGATTAAATTCTATAATTTAATCGCCAATTTCAAAGTTATATTGGGGATTCAAATTAAATTATCGTTCAAATATCTAAAATTAATTAAATATTTTCAAATTTATTTTGTTCAAAATTCTGGGTCGTTACAAACTTCCCTCCTTAAAAGAATTTTGTCCCGAAATTACAAGTTAGGAAAAAAGGTCCTTAACTCGTCTACTCTTTTTCACAATCCAAATAGTTTTATCAAATTTTCAAAACAAATCTTATACTAAAGATTCATTGTCATTTCAACTAAATTTCCAACTTCAATTATAAGTTCAAAACAATATTGTTTACTTCAAAATTCAATTTTTATTTAAATTCAAATTTTAAACTTCCAAAATTTCTCAAAAATTTTCTAACACCCGAAATTTTCGAAAAATTTCGCCAGCGTCTCCTTTGCGCGGCTAATACGGTACGACTACAAAACGTCCCTACGGACTCTCAGATTTCAAAAAAGAAAAAGAAAAAGCCAAGCGGCTAGACAAGAAATCATCAAATCTCATATCGAAATTGAAATACTTACCTTTTTGTCGAGCAATTTAAATTATCTTTGAAAAATATCAAATCCATTATACACCTGTATATCCTACTAGCCATAATATCTAGTTACATATTCAAACCATTCTGCAAATTCTATTACAAAATTTTCAATATATACTTCTTATACATTTTTACTTCACTATTGAAGTTACATATCTATTTTTCGTTCAATTTCACATTTCAATCATTCGAATTCAATTCACAATTTCAATTCTAGTTGAATTCAATTCATAATTTCAATTCTATTTGAATTCAATTTTATCTTCTATTCTGAATATTGAATTTTTATCGATTATCTTTCATTTACTAATTCATATCACTCTTTATATTAGTTTCATTCACTAATTCATTTTAAATTTCAATTTCCAATATTCAGCTTGAATTACATTTACTAACAAATTCAAAACAAAGTTTAACATTCATCTTTAATTTTATTTACTAGCAACTGTAAATTCCATTCATTCAGAAATTTATTTCTACTTACTTGAATATGTTTGCAAATTCGAACCATTCTTTTATTTAGTTCACAATTCAAGTTTTAATTTCACTAATTCAACTTCTATTTCATGAATTAATTAATTATCAAAGTAGTTTATTCGGATTCAATCCAATTCATTTTTCTCAAGTTTGGATTTTATTCCACTTGATTCAAGTCTCATTTCATTTTTCAATTTCAATTCATTTATTTACAAATGTTATCTCATTTGTTCATTCACAATTTTATTTTCAAATGTATTGTACTGCTCAAAATTCCAAAGAATTATGGACGACATTGGACAAGAAGTATAAAACCGAAGATGCGGGTATGATGAAGTTCATTGCAGGAAAGTTTCTGGACTTTAAAATGGTAGATGCGAAGACCGTAATTAGTCAGATTCAAGAACTTCAAGTCATCATTCACGCATTGCATGATGAACGAATGATCCTAAGTGAATCATTTCAAGTTGCCGCAGCAATAGAAAAGCTTCCTCCTTCGTGGAAAGACTTCAAGAACTACCTTAAGCATAAGCGTAAGGAGATGACAATGGAAGAACTTATAGTTTGATTAAGGATCGAGGAAGACAACAGAAACTCCGAGAAGAAGACTTCGAACACCATGGTTGCCAAGGCAAATGTAGTCGAGTCAGAGAAACCCAACAAGAGGAAACGTGAACATAACCCAAAGAATTCAAAGAAATTTCAGGGTTCATGCCATAACTGCGGAAAGAAAGGCCACAAAGCAGCCGAATGTCGCGCACCTAAGAAGAAGAAATCAGAAGCAAACTTGGCTGAAATCTCAGACGGTGTTTCTGATATGGATTTATGTGCAGTAATATCGGAATGCAATCTTGTTGGTAACTCAAAGGAATGGTTTGTAGACACCGGAGCCACTCGTCACATATGTGCTAATAAGTGGATGTTTACAACCTACAAAACCGCTACTGATGATGAACAACTATTCATGGGCAATTCATCCTCATCAAAGGTTGAAGGCAAGGGAAAAGTTGTACTAAAATTGACTTCTGGAAAAGAACTTACCTTGAATGACGTTCTCCACGTTCCAGAAATCCGCAAGAACCTAATTTCAGGGTCGTTGCTTAGCAAGCATGGCTTCAAACTAACCTTTGTGGCTGATAAATTTGTGTTATCAAAGAATGGGGTGTATGTGGGAAGAGGTTATGTGTGTGATGGTTTATTTAAAGCAATTGTAACCACTATTGTACCAAACAATGATATGAATAAAACTGAATCTTCTGTTTATTTGGTTGACTCTTCTAACTTATGGCATTCTAGATTAGGTCATGTAAATTTTGATTCATTACGGAAATTGATCAATCTAGAATTTATACCAAAATGTAAAATAGACTCCAATTATAAATGTCAAGTTTGTACAGAAGCAAAATTGAAAAGAACCTCGTTTCACCATGTTGAACGAGAAACTGAACCTCTAGATCTAATACACACAGATGTATGCGACTTAAAAATGTTTCAAACAAGAGGTGGAAAAAGGTATTTTATTACCTTTATTGATGATTGTACAAGGTACTGTTATGTGTATCTCCTTAGAAGCAAGGACGAGGCATTCGACATGTTTAAACAGTATAAAGCAGAAGTTAAGAACCAACTCAACAAGAAAATAAAAGCTTTACGAAGTGATAGAGGAGGAGAATATGAATTCCCCTTCGAGGAGTTCTGCGCCGAACTTGGTATTATACACCAAACTACGGCTCCATATTCACCTCAATCCAACGGCATAGCCGAAAGGAAAAATAGAACTCTAAAAGAAATGATGAATGCCCTACTGATCAGTTCTGGCTTGCCATATAACTTCTGGGGAGAAGCTATTCTTTCTGCAAATCACATTTTAAATAAGATACCACGAAAGAAGACGTCTAAAACTCCCCACGAACTATGGAAAAATAGACCACCATCCTACAAATACTTAAAAGTGTGGGGGTGTCTTGCGAAAGTGGAGGTACCTAAACCAAAGAAAGTCAAAATAGGACCAAAAACAGTTGATTGTGTATTCATTGGATATGCACATAATAGTGCTGCTTATCGTTTCTTGGTACACAAATCTGAAATTGATGATATCCACACAAATACCATCATTGAGTCGAGAAATGCTAGATTTTTCGAACATATATATCCTTTAAAACAGGATATTGAAACTTATGCTCAAAAGAGACCAAGGGAAACCGAAGTCCCTAACTCACTTGAGGATACTGAACAAAGCATTGACAATATTTAGCAAACTGACATTGATCAACAAGTAGAGGAAGAACCAAGGAGAAGCAAAAGATCAAGGATCTCAAAAACCTTTGGACTAGATTTCTTTACATTTATGTTAGAAGATGATCCATTAACATACAAACAAGCTATGTCCTCTGCAGATGCCCCTTATTGGAAGGAGGCCGTTTACAATGAGATTGAATCCATCATGTCAAACCATACATGGGAATTGGTCGATTTACCAAAGGGATGTAAGACCTTAGGTAATAAATGGATATTTAAGAAAAAATTGAAACCTGATGGTTCAATAGACAAGTATAAAGCTCGACTTGTGGTTCAAGGATTCAGACAAAAACAAGACTTGGACTATTTTGACACATATTCTCCTGTAACTAGGATAACGTCAATTAGAATGCTAATAGCAATTGCATCCACACTTGATTTAGAAATACATCAAATGGATGTAAAGACAACATTTTGAATGGTGAACTAGAAGAAGAAATATACATGAAACAACCTGAAGGTTTCCTAAAATCAGGGAATGAAAGTAAAGTTTGTAGATTACGAAAATCATTGTACGGGCTTAAACAAGCGCCTAAACAATGGCATGAAAAATTTGATGAAAATATGATATCGAATGGATTTCATATAAATGAATGTGACAAATGTGTCTATTCTAAACATACAAATATAGGATATGTCATTATATGCCTATATGTAGATGATTTACTAATATTTGGTAGTAACAAGGAGATAATAAAATCTACAAAAGATATGCTCTTCGCCAGATTTGACATGAAAGATCTAGGAATTGCTGATGTAATACTTGGTGTAAAAATACATAAAACTGACCAAGGATATGTGTTGTCCCAATCACACTATATTGGAAAAATACTTGAAAAATTTAAACAACACAACATAATATTAGCAAAATCACCCGTTGATATGAACCAAAATTGGGTTAAAAATACCGGTGATAGTATTTATCAACTTGAGTATTCTCGCATACTAGGCAGCATTATGTACGTAATGAACTGCACTAGACCTGATATAGCATATGCTGTGAGTAAACTCAGTAGATATACGAGCAATCCAGGAAAGAATCATTGGAAAGCAATAATTCGAGTACTAGGATACCTAAGGTATACACAAGGTCATGGACTACACTATGGTAGGTACCCATCTGTAATAGAAGGGTATTGTGATGCAAATTGGATAACTGGATCATCAGATACAAAATTTACCAGTGGATATGTGTTTACCTTAGCTAATGGGGAAATATCTTGGAGATCTTCTAAACAAACTTGTATAGCAAGATCTACCATGGAATCAGAATTCATTGTCTTAGACAAAGCCGCAGAAGAAGCAGATTGGCTTTGAGGTTTCTTAGACGGTATTCCTAATTGGGAAAAACCTGTACCTCCAATAAGCATACATTGCGACAGCCAATCAGCTATTGGAAGGGCCAATAGTAAGCTTTACAATGGCAAGTCTAGACATATACGTCGAAGACATAAAACAGTAAGACAGCTTCTCTCCAATGGGGTTATCACAATTGAATATGTAAGATCAAATGATAACATTGCGGATCCACTAACAAAAGGTTTACCTAAAGAGAAGGCTAATATCTTATCGATGGGAATGGGGTTACGGCCCATAAACTAAAAGGTTTCTTTAAATGGAAACCCCACCTAGTTGACTGAAGATCCCAAGATCTAGGTTCAAAGGGACAACTAAGTTTAAATAAACTTGCTGGCATTGGTATATATTCAAACCATTCCTAAGATAAGTCAGTGCATTACTCGTCGGAGAATATGATAAGTTTTTTTTTAAAAAACTTTTAATGATGTCTATACTTGGTAATATAAAAGGACCAAAGTGGGGTAATACGAATTACTCTTCATAGAATCACCTACGTGAGTGTGAATGCGCCGCTTCAAGGAGAATTATAAGGCCAAATTCTCTAAGCACTCGTGAGACCAGGCAGGTGTTCATGGAAAAAACGAACACAAACAGAGAACAAAGGAATATAAGAAACATTTATTGTGTGCTATCTATTTTAGAATTACACAAATGGCTTACAGTTCAAGGACAATCTTAATCCACTGATTCGCCAGTAATTTAAATAGGTAACCACTAGGAAAGTTCAAGGCCTATGTGCTACTTTTACCGATACGATAAATTGTTTCGTGAAATTAAGAACAAGTACTCATTCATGTGGGGGATTGTTGGAAATAATGAATGAGAAAGAGGCATTTATTGAAGAAAGAGAAATGCAATTATTATGCATTGGAAAGTGTGACTATGAATAGTCCCACATCTTAAAATATAATAAACATTTGGTGTTTATATACTAAGATGTGGACACTATTGTAGTTACAATGAGACAAGAAAGACTTGAAAGCTTAGCCATCTTAGCGGGTGGTGCAATGCAACACCCCGCACATGCACGCCCGCGCTCGTGCCCATGCCTGAGCCCGAGCCCGAACCCGAACCCGCATCCGTGGCGTGGGCGAATGGGCGTTTGAGGCGTATTAGAGGCACTTAGCACTTGACAATTGGCGGTTGGCTTGGCTTGGTTGGTTTTTCCGATCAGAGCAGTTTTATTTTTATCCGTTCAAAATATAACGGCTATAAAACGGTCGCGTCTGTTGATAAAGGGTCGCAACCTTTCCAACAGTCACATCCGTTTCAAGCATCTTCCCGAGCCTATAAATAGGCAGACAGAAAACGAAGTCAGGAGTCACTTTTTCTGTCAATCTTCTTCCCCAACAACTCTGTTCTTTTACTGTATTCTCTTTGGTTTGCCGTCACTCCGCCTACAAGCACCGCACCGCGGAGTTCGTCCGTTTCATCCTGGGAAATCAAATTGCTCATATCCTTTGGTGCATATAGGGAGCAATATTGTTTCAAGGAAACAGCCACCGCTGCACTCGGACAAACAGATTGGTAATCTATTTACTGATTATATTCTAACATTTGATTCTGTTACAACAGATTAGCAACGCTTTTGCAAAACAGATTAGCAACGCTTTTGCAACACAGATTTGCAACGCTTTTTAAAGCACTATTTTGAAACGCTTTTGTACTGTTACTGATATCAGATTTGTAACACTTCTGTAACGTTTCAATAACAATTATTTCGCTAATTTAGCACGGGAGAGAGTAGCTACGAGAATGTGAATAAAAGGGGGATGGAAGAGGAGAAAAAAATTGAGCAATGGCTACAAAATGAAGAAATGATTAGGGTTATTTGAGATGTATGGGTGTTGGATCGGTTATTATTTGTTGGTTTATTTCACTTTCGTCCGGCCTGCCTGAAAAACGTTGGTTGAGGTTCACTTCTTTTTAAACATTAAAAAAAAAAAAGTAAAAACCGTTACACCATGCAATCAGTCTCTGTCATTTTTTGCAGCGCCTTTCAGTGCTCTTAAGGGTTAGATTTTGAACAGATTTTGTGCTTAAAAATATATTTTTTAAACTGTTGTTGTTTTTTTATTAGTCTTAGTATAACGCATTCTTACACTCTTTAGAGTTAGTAAAACAGAATTCGTACATCGAAAGTAGTTTTGAACAGGTTTATAGATAAAATAAGTACAAAAGGAAAATGAATTCTTCTGGTTTTTTCAGTACACGCCAAACCAAATCTTGATGCCGGACATTAACATGTTTTAGAAGAAATGGTAGCTTTAATTTGACCAGTCAAGTATTCGACATATATGCTGAAGATCACCGAATCATGTGTTATATTTTGCTACAAATATTTTAATACTGTATACATATTCATATCATCCTGTTATTACTATAATAATGCAATCGCATACAAGAGAAAGTATCTTGCTTATTTAGACATTAATAATAGATGAATACATCAGTGGAAATATCAATGTGCTTCAGTTCATGTCAGCCCAAAATTTAGCTTGAATCTTCTTGACAATCATTTTGTCCAGTTGAAATGCCTTGGCAAGCACATCAGCATTGATTGTTGGGTCAGATCCGAACACAGCATTAGCAATGGTAATAGTACCCGGATTCTGGCTTCCAAGTCCTGCAAATGCAACCGCCATCGAATGTCCCGGATTGAATTGAAAATGGATCAGTCCTTGCGGGAACACAAACACATCACCCTTTTGAAGAACCTATCACCAAATTAATGAACGTCAATATTAATCCAGTGTTTATTTTCATGAATGATCATCATACAAATACAATTAATTAATTACCTTGGTGAAGAGTTTGTTGTCAGGATTGGAAGTGACAAATCCAACATAGAGAGTTCCTTCAACAACGGTTAGGATCTCACTTGCACGAGGATGCGTGTGGGGCGGGTTGAGCCCATAAGGTCCGTAATCTATTCTTGCCAGAGAAATGCCAAGAGTGTTCAGGCCAAGAATTCTATCTACGTTAACAAGAGTAACGTTTGATCCCACGTTGTTGTATGTATTTCCAGGCTTGTCGAGCCCTTGAAAGAAGAAGTCTTCCGCTGCTGCCATCTTTGGGTCCTTGCATACAAGTCCGTTAACAAATACTGCAATAAAGGGTACATGTTTTCTTTTTAAATATAACTCATCATATCAATGTATGTAGATGTACAAACAAATATAAAATATTACCATCAGACATTTTGATGCCAACACAGAAGTCCTGCAATGGACTAGGATCGGAAGCAAATGCTAAAGAAGCTGCACTTGCAAGGAGAGCAAGGATAATAATGTGAGAAGTCATTTTTAACTTGAAACTAGGACCTGTAGGTAAGGAAATGTTTTGAATGATTTGGATTTGAACACAACTTACTTGTCTATTTATAGTGTTTATGATCAAATGTTAAGCATTATTATATGCATGTTTTTGAACTGATCAAAGTTAACTAACAGTAACAAGCTAAATATTCAAAAGCTAGTCAAGGTAATCAGGTAGCTCTAAATTTACTTTTATTTTTATTTTATCTTCTTCAATCACGACTAAAGTGTGAGACAATATCGTAGTTGAATTAGCTCAAAGGACAAAAAATCATACAGGGGTTGGAAGTTGTTAATTAAAGAGCGAATAAAACTACCAGTAATGTAGTTATTATACAGTATGTAGGGTTCAGGATTATCATTTTTTTTTGACACGTCATTTACTATATTTTAAATGTATGGAACGTAACATTTTCTGGTATTTTTATTCTTCTAATTTTGTAGTTAATTATACAATGTGTAGTAAGAGAAATCGGAGAAATATAATATAATATTATAATTGGAGTCTGGAAAGGCCTATACATAGTTAACTTCGTGTATATCATATAGACAAGTATAGAGAGAAAAGAGCAACTTACTGTGAAGCAATATATTTATCTAAATCTCTCCTTATCTGTAGAGACACAGTCCAGATATTAATTACAAATGATATTTTCGTTTACTTTGCATCTTCTTGCATCTCCCAACCTTTCAAATCCTAGTAAGAATGAAAATAATAAGGAAATCTGATAGAACTTATACATTTAATTTATATGTAATTACAGTACCCCCAAAGATGATAAAACATATGAAGGATTTCCTACAACTGTTGTTCCTTTTCTTGTTAAGCATGTAAACTAAAATTTAACATGAAATTATGTATAATTTTATTTATCTTCATGAGTTCGAAAGGAAAATAAAATAAATATAAGATGAAGATGTGTGTGTAATAAATATGTGGACAATTGTACAAAGAAATAACAAAATAAATAAACCTTACACAAGTCAAACAGGATGTTTACTACCATTATCAATGTTATTAGACATGTTAATAAAGCAGTATTAACATATACATCAATAAACAATCATGAAGGCCATATATGATCAAAAATCAAATGTGCGGCTGTTGTTTGGCAAATGGTTGAACAAATCTTATATATGAAACAACAGGTTATTTGAAAACTGAAAATGTAAGAAAGTATAAATGACCAAAAACAAATTAATATGTGAGTAAGCACCCAATGATACAACTATAATAATCCTGAATCCATAATACAATGTTTGCTACAGATATTATGTCACTCAGGACAATGTCTTTCCTCTACAAAGTCCACACACTTGCTTTAAACCTGGACTGCTTCAATTTACATAATATAATATTCTTGAAGTTGCATCGAGAAGATTTCTTCGTTGAAGTACACAACAAATCAAAAGTTCATGTATTCTAAGGTACGCATTCAGTATTATTCGCAGAGTTAATTTATATTAGCTCAAAATTTTATGTTTGGCTAATAAATGAATCGTTGAGATGTAGGGGATCATAAGCAGTTGAAATTCGGGATCAGCACAAGCAATACAGTTTCTTTTTTCTTCCTCAATTTATAGTTGAATGTCAAAGATGAATGGTATAATATATATATTCTGCAATAACAAAGAAGATTTCATGTGCTGAAGTGGTGTTCTTTTTCTAAGATGTAAATTAGGATTAGCAACAACCACATATACTATATAAAACTGTCAGCGCAATTTGAAATATTCAAAGGCAAAGACGAGTTCTGGATAAACTTAATAATATTTAAAATTGCTCTGGCCTATGCCTCTATATAAATATCTGGTGCAATACAAGAACAACTTCAAGCCTTCTTCATATTCAAGTTATTGATATCTAAAAGAAACCTTTGGTAGTAATGGGAAGAAACATAGTAGTTCTGTTCCTTTTAGCATTAACCTCATCATGTCAAGTGTTTGCTTCAGATCCTAGTCAACTCCAGGACTTCTGTGTTGCTCAGAAGTTACCCAACAGTAATTTCACTACACATCTTGATTCCCATTTTAATTTCAAGTTTTTACTGAAGTTTTGTTTGCAAAATATGTTATGTTAATTCACTCTTGCTTATATGTACATATATTAATTATTATGGGCATAAAATGCAGTATTTGTGAATGGATTTTTCTGCAAGGATCCAAAGCAAGTAAAAGCAGAAGATTTCTTCTTCTCGGGACTGGACAAGCCAGGAAACACAGTAAACCAAGTCGGGTCAAACGTGACTGCAGTGAACGTGATGCAAATTCCAGGGCTGAACATGTTAGGCGTCTCCTTAGTGCGCATAGACTATATATGCACCATACGGGCTCAATGCACCTCACACCCATCCAAGAGCCACTGAGATCTTAACAGTGCTGGAAGGGCAGCTGTATGTTGGATTTGTTACATCAAACCCTGATAACAAATTGTTCACCAAGCTACTTAACAAGGGAGACGTGTTTGTGTTTCCAGAAGGACTCGTTCATTTTCAGTTCAATGTTGGGCATGCTGATGCTGTTGCCATAGCGGCACTTAGTAGCCAGAATCCTGGAGTTATCACTATTGCAAAAGCTGTGTTTGGAGCGAAACCTCCCATTTCTGATGATGTTTTGGCAAAGGCGTTTCAGATTGACCGGAAATTAGTTGATTGGCTACAGGCTCAGTTTTGGGTTGATAGCAACTAGAACTTCTTTTTAAAACCTAAAAATAGTGCCTATTGGCCATACACCTGTATCTATGCAATATTTATTATTATTGTGTGAATAAGCAACATTTTTTGCGTGTATGTGTCTTGTTTATTGCAACAACATATATTCTGTCACGGTAATCTAATTTTAATTCAGAAAGTTCAAGAGTGGGCACTGGGCATTCACATGTATGAAAATCATTTAGGACTGCACTTTTGGGTTGTATGAATAGACATAATACTTATACGTGAATTAAATGTACAACCTCTATTGTATTTCAATCTTCTGCTTATTACTTCCATTTTTTTTTATTTAAAAAGTTATAAGATGCAAGAAGTTGCAAAGTAAATGAAAATATCTTTTTTGTAATAAAAGTCGGAATGCCTCTACACAGTGACAAGGCGACGAAGTCAAGTAGAACCAAGTAGGGTCCCTCCTCAAATTATTTTATTTTTGTCATTAGTGTTTTTCTTTTGTGAATTTACTATTATTACTTGTTAGAGCACTTCTGACCATGGGTTGGTTGGGATGCCACCGACCTCCACCCAGAGGGTCAAACGCTAGTTGCAGGTTGTTTTGGCAACCCGTAAGGTTGTCAAGACAATCTTGAGGGTTATGTAATTAGCCGGTTTTTATAAAACTGGTCATATTTAGTCGGTTTTATAAAAGCTGGCGAACTACACACATATATTAGTGTTTCTTTAGCCAGCTTTATAAGGGACGGTCCAGATTTATCCACCGTGATCACATGGATTGCAATCGAATGAATAAGGCTTGTAATCGAAGTGCTTAGCCTTAGCCGGATTTATTAAAACTGGCTAAACACAAGTTATTTTTTCCGGTTGGGGTTTTGTTTTTTGTTCGGTTGGGGATTTGTTTTTTGTTGGGACAGGGGTAAATAGTGGTTGACTTGATCTTTGAAGACACTCTTGATTGAGAATGCTCTTAGGGTGCACAAACAAGTTATACCAAAACATTGGCAGAAGAAAAATATGCGTTCTTATGAGGAAACGCTTATGATATTGAAACTTATGCCTTATCGAGCATCTTATTCCATTTTAAAATTGGTTTATTCCGCAGCAGCAAACGCTAGTCATAGTATGGGTTTGAACGAAACCGATTTATTCATTAGTAAAGCCAAGTCAATGGAGGTTCAAAACATTGGGAGAAGAAAAAGGTTTCGGTATACCAATACAATAAGTATGGTAACAATATAGTAACGGTCATGGGTGAATTAACAATAGAAAGCTTGGTCAGAGATACGAGCATGTCACGGTCGATCAAGATCATGTACATCTCTGCATTGACTTGGCATGTATCCAAGTAGAAGACGTTACACTAAATAAAGAGCCCCGATAAGAAAATCTATGGCCACTATGTAACCTTTGATAGAGTAGATTTAGCCTAAGTATTCCTTTGAAACGGTGTCTTAAACGCAATTGATGCTATATTATATTCTCAAACGGATATAATATTATAGATTTCATATAAAAATGACACAATTCTTAACCTCACAAACTATATTTAATCCACATTACTGATATTTTAATTCATTCTCTTTAACAACTTCCAACTTCTAATCAATTTTATGTCCTTTGAGCTAATTCAAAATACAATATTGTAATTCTCCTGTCATAAAGGAAGATGAATAACATTTTAAGTATATTTAGAAAGATAAATAGATCTACCTAATTACCTTGACTATGTGAATATTTAGTGTGTTAATGTTTCTTAACTTTGATCAATTCAAGAACATGCATGTAGTAATGCATGACATCTTATCACAAATATTATAAATAGCCATGTAAAAAGTTGTGTTCAAATCCAAATCATTCAAAACAATTTATAACCAACAGTTTCTAGTTTCAATTCAAACGACTTCTTATATTATTATACTAGCTCTCCTTGCAACTGCAACTGCATCTGCTTTGGCATTTGCTTCGGATCCTAGTCCATTGCAGGACTTCTGTGTTAGCATCAACACGTTTGATGGTACTATATATATTATATTTGTTTGTTGGTTTACATTCATTGATGATGAATTATATTTATATAGAAAATACGTACCTTTTTTGCAGTATTTGTGAACGGACTGGTATGCAAGGAATGGCAGTAGCGGACGGCTTCTTCTTTCCAGGACTCAACAAGCCTGGAAATACATACGATAGCGTGGGATCAAACGTCACTCTTGTAAATGTAGTTATAATTCTTGGTCTGAACCAAGGTTCAAAGTTTCGATTTTCGGTTCAGTTAGAAAATGAGAAACAATTTCTTTTATCTTTTTATTCAGATGGAATTTCATGCATTACAAAGCTGTACATGCTACCGTATTATATACGGCTTCATATGCTGATTTATTCAAATGCCAGCTGTTACAGATAGATATAATTACATTATTGCCCTAATGAGAGGGTATATGATCATATCATTATACAGATTATATCATTACTTTCAATACCCTCCCTCAATTCGAGCTAGGGTTTCTTTATTCCTTTTTCACTTCCGCCGCCTTCATCAATTTGCAGATCTGCTTTTAATCTTGTGAAATTCTTTGTTGACAAAGGCTTTGTGAATATGTCTATGCGTTGATTGTATGCTGGCAGGTGATTGATGATGAGTTTACCCTCTAACACTTTCTCGCGAACGTAGTACAAATCGATTTCGATGTGCTTCATTCGTGAGTGAAGTATGAGATTGGCTGTCAGTGAGACTGTACCGAGGTTGTCACACCAGATAATAGGCCTTTTCTTCAGTTGAATTCCTATCTCACTAAGGAGAGATTCGATCCATGTTACTTCAGCAGTCGTGCTTGCTACGCTGCGGTACTCAGCCTCGGTGCTAGATCTGGACACGGTTGGCTGCTTTTTCGAGCACCAAGACACTGGATTCCCTCCTAAATATATACAATAGCTAGATGTGGACCGTCGATCATCTATATCGGCTGCCCAATCGACATCTGAGTATCCTTGAATTTCAATTGATTTGCATGCTCTTAAATTTATGCCTTGATTTATTGTTTGCTTCAAGTATCTTAGTATATGCTTTACGGCCTTCCAATGATCACTTAGTGGTCTCTGCATGAACTTGCATACTTTATTGACACTGAATGCTATATCCGGTCTTGTCACTGTGACATATTGTAGAGCTCCAACTATGCTCCTGTACTGCTTCACATTATCAATAGGTTCATCCTTATTTTTGGACAAGTGCAGGCTGCTGACCATTGGTGTAGGTAGACCCTTGATTTGATCCATTTTATCTTTGAGGAGTATCTCTGTAATGTACTTTTTCTGACAGAGAACAAGTTCTGTGTTTGACTTTCTGATAACTTCGATTCCTAGGAAGTAGGATAAGTCTCCCAGATCTTTAATAGAAAATGCCTTGTTTAGATGATGTATTACTTGATTAATCTCTGCTTCATTGTTACCTGTAATTATAAAATCATCAACATAAACAAGTATATAAGTTGTTGAATTATTATTAATTTTAACATATAAAGAGTCGTCAGATTTTGTTGCCCTGTAATTCAACTCAATTAGAGTTGCCTTTAGTTTATCATTCCAAACTCTTGGAGCCTGCTTTAGACCATATATTGCTTTATGAAGTTTGCATACTCTTTGATCATTATTGCATGCTTTGTAACCCTGTGGTTGCTCCATATAAACTTCTTCCTGGAGCTTACCATTTAGGAAAGCATTGTTGACATCTAGTTGTCTTATTTTCCAGTTGTAATGCAGTGCTATAGTTAATATGATTCTGATAGTGGTTGGTTTGACTATAGGTGAGAATGTCTCTCTAAAGTAAAATCCATACTGCTGAATGTAACCTTTAGCAACTAGCCTTGCTTTATACTTTGATATTGTTCCATCAGGGTTTTTCTTCAGTCTATAAATTAATTTGCAACCTCTAACATTTTTGTTTTGTGGTTGTTGAACTAGCTCCCAACTGTTATTTTTCATTAAGGCATGATATTCTTCATCTATTGCAACTTTCCAATTCTTGTCCTTAATTGCTTGATCATATGTAGTTGGTTCATCTAATTCAGTTGTAGCTGTATATATTTTGGACTTGAATATTCCTCTCTTTGATTTGGTTATCATGTGATTTCCAGGTTCCCTTGGTGGATGTTCTTGAAATTGAGGTGCTTTATGTTGATTTGTATCTTCATGAAGTTCCTGTTCTCTGAGGGATGACTGCTCTTTAGATTGACTGAGTATTCCTGATGAATCATGATATGCTGATTCATTCATAGTATTGGATGAAGGCTCAAATTGTTGTCGGGCTACATCCACCTGATTATTGATTGTGTCTCTGATCTCTTCATTATAAATAGGTATTGGAGGTATTGATACTTTAGCATCGTATATTTTTTGAGTGATTTTCTTGTCTTTTGCTGCAAAAGGAAAAACATACTCATTAAAAGCAACATGGCTGGATATGATAATTTTGCCATTGGCTGTTAGGCACTTATAGCCTTTCTGATGGGATGCATAACCCAAAAATGTACAGGGCTCAGACCTGTAACTTAGCTTATGAATGTTATATGGTCTTAGCCATGGGAAGCAAAGACATCCAAAGATTTTCAAATTAGAATAGTCAGTTTTGACATTAAACAGAATTTCATTAGGGGTTCTAAGCTTTAGAATCTTTGATGGAATTCTGTTTATAAGATACACAGAAGTAAAAAATGCGTCAGGCCAAAATTTTAATGGCAAACTTTCTTGACCCAGAAGAGTGAGACCTGTCTCTACAATATGCATGTGCTTCCTCTCAATCAGGCCATTCTGTTCAGAGGTATGAGGACATATAACTCTATGAATTATACCTTTCATTATAAAATATTCTTTTAGTGGCTTAAACTCAGCACCACCATCAGTTTGTATGACTTTTATCTGTTTACTTGTTTGTTTTTCTGCCTTATTGACAAACTGTACCAATACATTTCCTGTTTCTGCCTTAGATCTGAGAAAATAAATCCATGTATGTATAGAGTATGCATCAATAAATGATAAATAATAGTTATAACCATAATCTGAATTTACTGGTGCCGGTCCCCATAGATCAGCAGCTACTAACTGTAATGGTTCATAATATTCAGTAGTAGAATTAGGAAATGGCAGTTTATGCCTTTTTCCCATTTGACAAAAAGTACATACATAAGGTAGAGATATATCCTCAAAGTTGATATTATTATTTCTCAATACATGTTTTACAACATTGACACCTGGGTGTCCCAATTTACAGTGCCAGAAATCAAAAGTAGTTTTATTTGCCTTGTCATTAATGCTTGAGTAATTACACCATTTCTTGTCATCATCTTTCTTATGATGCTTCATCAGATTGAAAATATAGAGGCCATTGTGTACCCTACCCTGTAGTAAAATTTCTTTGCTTAGCAAGTCTCTAACTGTACACATTTTAGGGTAAAATTCAAAGCAAACCTGATTATCAAGAGCAAACTGAGATATACTCATCAAATTCTTTTTAATTTGTGGTACCATTAACAAGTTATTGAGATGTAACTCTTTCTTGCCCTTGATAACTGCATTTCCTGTATGAGTTATTCGTATTGGTTTACCATTGCTCATAAAAATAGAATGCGTACCTTTATACTCTTTGTTGTCCAAATTCTGGTTTTGTAGATTGTTAGTAATGTGATTTGTTGCACCTGAGTCGGGGTACCAATCATCATGTTGTATGTCTTCTGACCCAACCAGAACTTCACTATCATTCTGAATTCTTGATGCATCACTTTGATTCTTGAATTCATCTCTTGAGTGAGCAAGATTAGCATTGGGTTGGTAGTTTCTTTGACTGGAGCTACTCTGTTGATTTGTTGTGTAATTCTGATCGAATCTGAAATAACATCTACTTGCTGTATGACCATATTTCTCGCAGATTTTCATCTGATTCTGTTATTTTTGTTGCTCCATCTACCTCTTCCTCTGCCTTTGTAAGTCTAGTTGTTTCTTTGATTGCTCTGCTCATTTCTTGAATTTGCATTTCTTGGTTTATTCTTGCCTTTTGAATTTACTTCATTTGAGGCATAATTGATACTGTAATTGGAACTTATTGCTTTTCTTTGATCCAGTCTTCCTTCGTGAGACAGTAGGGTAGAATGTACATATTGTAAACTTGGAAGAGTTGGCATTGAAGAGATAATTGCAACAACTGACTCGTATTCTTCATCTAGCCCATTGAGAATTGATAAGATTTGCTCAGTCTCAGCAACCTTGTGACCTGCAGAACATAATAAGTCACATAATGATTTCATTTTAGTTAGATATTCTCTCGTAGACATATTATCCTTTCTTTAGTTTTGCATTTGTCTCTTGTAATGCATCACTCTTGTTGATGATTGAGTGTTGAAAATCTGTTCCACTATGCTCCAGATTTCATGAGCAGTATTGCATCTTATGATCCGAGGCAGTAAATTTGCACTGAATAAAAGCCATGCACTTATGAGACTGTCTTGTCTTTGATGTATTATATATTCTTTGTTATCTGTAACTTGATTCTCACTGATGGTGATACACTACACCATAACAGCCATTTCGCAACACTTATTTTTTTCAATTGCCAACACTTATTTGCATTGTAGATTAATCACAACAATAAGCGTTGCTAAGCAAGAAATGTATGACCGAAAATACACATTTATAATTTTTTTATTGCTAACACATATTTGCGTTGGAAAACCTGGTTAAATTGAAATTAGCTTGAATGTTATTGGGCTAAAAATGTAAATGAGCATCCGTTGTCTTCCGTAGCCCTAATCCCCAACTTCTCAACGTTATTCATTCAGCTGCAGCAGAAAAAAGAAACTTTGTCCTTCAGCCAATTCGATTTCGGCCTCTCTCCTTCAATTGAATCGGCCTCTCCTTCAGGCGAATCAGCCTCGACTTCAAGCGAATCGGCCTTGACTTCTGGCGATTTGATTTCGACCACGACTTTAGGCGATTTGATTTGGACTTCAGGCGTTTTTTCTACTTCAGGTGAATCCCTGTTAATCCATGTTGTTCTCCATCTGGGTGAGGCAGGCTGAGCTCAATAGCTAACTGCTTCGAGGTACCGTCCTCATTTAATAACTAGTATGTGGAAGTTGATTTGCTATAGTCTTTAAAATGTGTTCCACTTTCTAGTTTTTGAGTTACGTAATAATAGATAGATATCTTGCTGTGATATTGTATTATTGTCGATACTTGGGTAGCTGGCAATGTCTTTTGTTTATGTTAGAGAAAGAGTTGATTTAATTCAAAGAACAATTTGGTTTAAGTCAAAAGAACCATACTTATTATATTAAATGAATTCTTTATTTAGTTTTTGAATGAGCCTCTTTCTCAATCATGTGGAAGGAACAATGTCTGCATCGTACAGGTTTTTGGAAATAGTTCACGTTGTACAAGCCTATATCAAACTAAGGCGTTGCTACAAATAGAGGCATTGCCTTTAAACTATGGCATCCATTGACTCGGTTAGTACTTCGAAAACAAACTGAGGCATTTCCTCGGTTTATCTTATATTAAATTGAGGAATTCATCAGTTTGTACCTGAGGCATGGCACACACTACACCAAAACTAATATACATGTTACTTTCACAGGATAATTCCAATTCAAACAAAATATGAACAATTAAACAAGCCATCAATAACTACTACAATTGTATATTATGCTTCATGTGAGTGGAGGGTCCATGAAAGCAATGTCGATTGTTGCATAACATTCTGTTTACTGTTAACAATATTACCTGAAAAAAATTGTAAATGCTTTCTGAACGTCATGTTTTTATTTTATTTTTCTGTACCTGAAAAACTAAATTAGGTTGACAAAGGCCAGTAAAGGAAACTGGACCAACTAGGAATTGGTAACCCGATGGAACCAAAACTGTTGAAGCTGCCACCTTACATGCAGATGCCCATGTAGCTTCAAATGCCTGCATGTTTTTATATATAAATGCATATATATAGACATATATGGCGGAATGTTAAATGCATTCCAAAACAGTACTCTTGCACTATCCAAATAATATATCAAATAAAATAGCCAACACGTGTTACAGTTGCGAATATCACCTTGGTGTCATCATTGATTCCATTTCCCTTGGCACCATAGTCTAGCACATTGAAAATTTGAGCATCGGGATTTGAACTTAAGCCTGCATTTGTTTTGCTTGACCTCAAATTATGTCTTCTTCCATTACAAACACCAAAGTCTAGACTCATAACTAGAAATACGATCAGAAGAGGAAGTAGAAACTCTTTTAAACTACACATGTTCATTCTTTTTTCTTTCCTTTTTCTATTATAGTTTGGATGTGATATTTAGTAAAAGGGAGAAACTGGGGAGTTTGTTGGGGATAAACGGAGGGAAACATGGTTTAAATAGACGAGATGTCAAGCACACAAATGACTTCTCAAATATAATAAGCTAATTCTCTTTGCTTCACTAATCTTCCATTTGTTTTCACATGTATGTTAACATTGCTTACAAGAATGTACATAATGACAAGATGAGATAATGGGAGGAGTTATTTTTTCTTTGAATAAAAACTAAATTTGTCGAGAGTGGGATCCATAACCTGCAACTAGAGCATTTTTTTGAACATTGCAAAAAGTAACACCGGAAACTTGCCGAGATTGCCATAATTTATATTGATAAAATAAGAAGTTCTAAATTTTCTCACGTTGTAGAATAAAAACATGTAAAAGTGAGCTTATTCGTATAAATTAATAAATATTCACGTAAAAATGAGATTATTTGTGTGTGTGTTACTGAAATATATATTCAACGGTAATAGAATTTTAAAACAATCCACCCAAATATAAAGCAATGAAATCAATTTTTGGGTGTCAGTGATAGATGGTCAGACTTTCATATTACAGACTTGATTCTTCCATATAAACAGACAAGCAAACCTACAATTTATAAACTGAAATCATGTAAAAACTGAAAGTGTACGTGTAGTACTAAGAATCGTGTAATATGGTATATAAATGCGGAAACTGGTAATAACAGTAAAATAAAAATTAAAGTAAGCACACCAGGAATTTTTATACTGGTTCGAACTTCCCGTTCTACGTCCAGTCCCAGAATACCCTCTGGATTTAAACTAAACCCCTCACTTAACCCGGAGGAATAGGTATACGACACCTGAGCAGCCGAACAGGAATTTTTCCGCCTCAACAACCGAAGAGGACTTCAGCCTAATATAAATTGTTTGTTGACGAATGTGTTCTAAATAACACTGATTGTCTTTTGATAGTACAACTTTCCTATAATCAAATCAAGTATGTATGTGTGTGAAGATTTAGAAGGAAGATAATCATGTAGAATCGAAGTATATGAATTAAAACAAGGATTCTAGTGATATTAATTAAGAATGAAAACTTTTATTTGCAGAAATGAATAGAGATTAGATTTCAGAAATATAAACAAGAATCTGTGATTGTAGAAGTGAATTGAATATGTTTATATAGTTGTAGAAGAGTTATATTCATTCATGAAGAGTTTCAGTCAACAGTTGTGTCCATATCTCTTGAAATAGAGGGTATTCCTCTTCATGAAATGATCGCATCTCTTCAGTAAACTAGCCGTTATTCTTTGGTCGGTCGACCGGAAAATCTGGCCGGTCAGCTGAGTTTGAAAATCGTACACAAAACAGAAAGTACCTTGCACATAACACAGGGTCGGTCGACCGAGGATCCTGGTCGGTCAGCCGACCTGATGTTATTTGCACAGTGTACACTTATATATGTATAAATTAACATGGATCAATTTGTGTGTGTGTGACTACTTGAGGAATGATTTTAACAATATTCTAAGACTCGATAAAATAAAATATTCATACTAATCTCTGGATTGTAGTCTTATCTCCTTTGTAGTTCACAATATATGTTTATTCTCTTTTTGTCGCTTTCATATAGTATTCTCTTTGTATTTCGTCGTATGATCTCTGAAGCTTGTGTCATGAATCAAAACTCATGAATCAACAAAAACTCTACACAGTGCCTACATCTTAATTATTTAATATATTAGAACTAATCGTGTAGAATATGCATGAATGACCTTATACATGTTGTTTCCATGCATGACTCATCTTAAGTTAGACGTGTTGATCATTCTAGGACTGCAAAAAATAGGCGAGGCAAATAATTTCATTCATAAATCTAATTCTTGGCACTATATGGTTTCATTCATTAGGTTGTTAAACTAATAATTCTAGGCTGACACTATATGGGGAACCAAACACTTCCTCTTCGGACTCCTCTTCATCTTCCACTTCTTCCAAAAAGCGCAGCATCCACTCCACCACCATAGGCAATGAAAGCAGAAGCTCAGTCAACAAAAAAAGAAAAGACGAAAAGCACCCTACTTACAGGGGAGTCAGGATGCGCAACTGGGGAAAATGGGTTTCAGAAATCAGAGAACCCAGAAAAAAGTCCAGAATCTGGCTAGGCACTTTTCCTACTGCAGAAATGGCTGCATGTGCACACGACGTGGCTGCTCTAACCATAAAAGGTGAATCTGCTTATCTGAATTTTCCAGAATTGGCATCGTAGTTGCCGAGACCAGCTTCTACTTCACCTAAAGATATTCAGGCAGTTGCTGCTAAAGCGGAAATGTTAGACTTCACTGACCTTAAAGCTAAAGAAAAGCAGGATTTACCAACTGCTGCTAGCAGCGATGATGAGAACACGCTCTTTGATCTGCCTGATCTTTTGCTTGATTTAAGAGAGAGTTTCAGTCGATCTAGTTCTTGGGTTTCTTTGGTCGATGATATTGAATTTCGACTCGACGAGCCTTTTCTTCTGGAGTACTACTAGATTTGCTGCATACTTATTAATGTTATACACTGAAGTTAGAGAAATAGGCAGTCTACCTTGTAATGTTTTGGTCAATGTTAGTATGTATTATTATTACATTTTTGATTCGTGTTCAATGTTGTACCTTGGTTTAGATGCTCAAGTGAGAATGCAATAAGGGTTGATCATGTGCTTTAATCACATGGAAAATGAATAACTTTTTTTTTTCTTCTTTATGTTATGAAGTAGTTGACTATGAAATATATGTTGTTATTTGATCATGAATATTGTAAATTTTGGGTTCCTATATATTGAATGTAGTATAATAATGCATATCATGTTAGTTATTAATTGTTTATTAATGTTAAAATAATTGACTATATTGAGAATGAAAATATTTCAGCGTTATAATTGACTATATACACCAACGTTTATAAGCGTTGGCAATAAATTGCGATGCCCCTACATCGACGCTGATAAGCATTGCTGAAACTGTTTGCGACAGTTATACTCATTGGGAATCACCTGTTTTGGTGTAGTGATATACTTTACAGGAATTGGCACAGTTCCAAGGATATATCCCTCCAATCCATATCCTCTTCTAGTAGTCGAAATTTGATATTTCCAGAGTAAGAAATTGCTCCCATCTAACTGTATGCTGATTATTTCACTTCTTAAATTGATTATTTTCTTGGATATATCCTCCATTTCAGAGGTCTGATGAGTTCCTGATGATGCATCTGATGTATTATCAGTTTCTCCAGCCATGTTCTTGATCAAATGAAGAGATTATCTCTGATGATCACGATCTGTTGCAGCCAGAGTGATATGATAAAGATTTATTGATCACTCTTTGGCAAGGCACTGATCAGATGTGGGTAAGGCAATGGTTCTTGAACAGATTATACATAATCTTGGCTGAATACTGAGAAAGAATCTCTAGTGATGACAATTTTCTGAGGAGATTGCAGCACAAGCACTCACTGATGATGAAATTGCCTCAGTTGATTATTGCTGAGGTGGTAGATAATGGCCTTTAGGCGCTGGTGGTTCCGATACTAAGTTATAAAATGAGAAACAATTGCTTTTATCTTTTTATTCAGATGGAATTTCATGCATTACAAAGCTGTACATGCTACCGTATTATATACGGCTTCATATGTTGACTTATTCAACTGCCAGTTGTTACAGATAGATATAATTACATTATTGCCCTGATGAGAGGGTATATGACCATATCATTATAGAGATTATATCATTACTTCCAATAGGTTCCATTCCGGTCATTAGAAATTTTTAAAATTTCGATCCCATTTCGGAAACCCCATTTAAATCCCGGTTTTGAATTCCCTAGCATTTTGAAACCTTTTGTATATCAATGTGTCAATAAATAAAATAAATCCATATAATTGTAAAAATAATTCAATAGGGTTAAAAGTTGGTTACTCTCATTTAATTTCTGTATTGAAATCTTATTCCTAGGATAAAATAAACACGACAAAAAAGGCCCCTGAGTAAATTTTGTACTTTTTTGTAACCTTAAGTTCATTTATGAAATCCCAAAAACCAAAGATCTCAAAGGAGCCGCCTTATACTGAAACTGAATTTCTCCTTCATTTCCCTTCTCCTCCCTCTCCCACACATTCTCTATCGACCTATACTGAATATTTTCCTGCACAAGCTTCGTACTTATGCTCGATATCCCGCTTCAAGCTCGATCCTCAAACTTGCAAATTCTCTTGCTCGATGTAACCCTAAAATCAACAGTACCCAAAAAGTCTTGCTTGAGGCTCGATTGTCGAATCTTCTATTTATCTTGCGGTTGAATATTGCTATCTATGCAGTAAGTCATTAATTAAAAACGGATTTTTTATACTAATCACTTGAAACAGATTTTGAACCAAATTCCGATCCGGTCGACGCCGGAACTGGACTGGGATGGACGGGATTCTGGCGTGCTAGACGGAATCTCGAACCATGGTCTGAACACTCTTGGAATTTCTCTGGCAAGAATAGACTATGCACCGTATGGGCTCAACCCACCACACACTCATCCTCGTGCAAGTGAGATCCTAACGGTGGTTGAAGGAACTCTCTTTGTTGGATTTGTTACTTCGAATCCCGATAACAAACTCTTCACCAAAGGTAATTAATTATTTGTATTTGTACGGTGATCATTCATGAAAATAAACATTGGTTTAATATTGATATTCATTAATTTGGTAATAGGTTCTTCAAAAGGGTGATGTGTTTGTGTTTCCGCAAGGACTGATCCATTTTTAATTCAATCTTGGGCATTCGATGGCGGTTATATTTGCAGGACTTGGAAGCCAGAATCCGAGTACTATTATTATTGCTAATGCTGTGTTCGGATCTGACCCACCAATCGATGCAAATTTACTTGCTAAGGCGTTTCAGTTGGACAAAAAGATTGTCGAGGAACTTCAAACTAAATTTTGGGCTGACATGAACTAGAGTACATATGGATATTTCTATAGTTGTATTTACTTATTGTTATGTCTAAGTAAGTAAGGTATTATTTGCGGTCCAACCAAAAGTCCTTTGCAACTAAGCGGTCAACTAGTAGAACCACATGCAGTATTAGAAATCCATTGTTTCAATTTCACGTACCCTTTAATGGAAAGATAGTAATTGCTATTTCAAAATTTTACAACTTTCTATATCCAGTTCAAATGTATTATTAAAATTACATTTACTTCGATCGGCAAAACAATGTGCTGGTACTTTCAAAAACTGCATAAATATATAATCGACCGAACTAATTCACGCAAATAAGTATATTTCTTTTAATGGCTTGCTACATTATGTAATAGCACTACAATTGGAAGTTCACATTTTTTCATTAACATGCTAATAAGCATATAATGACATCAACCACAGTAGATATTTACTATCTTTTTCAAAAAAGAAAGGGAAAAAAGAAACGAAAGAAAAGCCTAAAAGAATAATCAAGAACCATCAACCTAAGTGTAAGGTCTTTTGAGTGTGGATATAGGTATCTTCAACTTTAAACATTCATATGAAATAATCAACATAGTGGAAAGGTCTTTAGCACTTACGTGTTTAGTGCTAAATGCAATTATCAGACACTTACTGCAATAAGTGTCTCATTTAACTAAAAAGTATTAAGTAGTTTTTTACTTCTGTTAAAATTCTTAATGGAATGAACATTATAAAAACATCTAAGCATAAACTTCCATGTTTATTAAGCAGTGAGCATAAACACCTAATAATAAGTGTTCTATATGACCTAGAAGAATTAAATATTTTTCTATGTTTATTGAAATTCTTAATGGAATAAAAACATTATAAAACCAAGCAAAAACTTCATATAGTAAACAAACTCTTCTTATAATGGTTGATGCAAACTAACTCAATATAAAGTAACAAAGAACAAATGAAATTAAATTATGAAAATTTGCTTCAAACCCAATTTGATCGGTGTCACACAATAAATCAACCTCTACCATCAATAGGCTGGAGAGATGACCAATAAGACTCGGCTTTCCACACACCAGCTTGAAGCTGCTAAGGCAATGGAGTAGCAGCTGCACAAAAAGCCTTGTGCATGGTGCACAACATGTATGGCTGATGCAGCCATGCACAACAGATATGGAAGTAGCTCCAGTAGTAATACCATCTAGCCCAATGAATAAATATTGTGACTACCGAACAATTAAGTGGTTCTCACCTGGTTGTTAATTTGCAGTACATGAATAACAATTAAGTAGCCTACAAGTAGTGCTTTACAACCAGCGTGATCTATATATTTAGATCTGTCATGTCTACCAGCTTTAATCATTCAAACAAACATCTAAAAAATTGTGAACCCTGTTTCTTCCGTGGTATGGTACAGCTCAAGCCTGCAAAAAGAAATATATAACAACTCAATATGTGTATTTGTATCGCACATCTACACATAGACAAAAGCATTATGATGATGCACGAGGGCACACATACACGCCTTCTAAGCATGAATCAATTAAGACATCAGTAAAACACAATTAAGTGAAATTAGAATATGCGGTCTGGTTTACAAGATGCTTTTATAAACTAGGCTTAGGGTTACAGGGGTAGTTCTGTACTTTTACATCTCTAACTTGTATTATAAATAACACTGCTTGTAAACAGAGAATTAATCAATTCATAATAAAATAACTCTGCATTTCTTTCTCTCTGTTTTCTTAATCAAAAGATAACAGTTCGATTTCTATTTTGGTATCAGAGCATTGCATTGCTAAATAGCAAATTTAAAAAAAATCCTGATCATCTTCCATCAGATCAAACGATCGTCATCTGGAAGATTGTGAGATTCTATTTTCATCACTGGAGAGCATTACCCCTCTGATCAAGATCTCTGCACTAAATCAGTGGTCTGCAAATTAACATCTGTTAATTTGTTTACTGCCTCGCCTGAATCTTGACATTAACAAGACAGGCTGCAGCTCTTCCCTTCAGACTTCTTCCTCATTAGAGAAGAATCCTGCTTCAACTTCTAAATCAAGAATCAGATTCTTGATTTAAAAATTCTCTCTTCTAGCTGCATTCTTCAAGACTGCCTTGCCAGGTTTTTTTCATCCACGGTGAATTATCAAGATCGTCTCAATGTCAGATAACAACGAGAGCAGCTCAGTGGCAACATCTCCAAAAGAAAGAAGTTCCTCAAATTTCCAAGGAACAGCAAATCTGTGTATAATAAAACCAAAGAGTCAACTTTCTGTTCAACTTGATGAGCACAATTACTTACTATGGAAATATCAGGCTGAAACAGCAATAAGAGGTTATGGGTTAGAAGAGTATGTCAATGATACTATAGCAGTTCCACCAAAATTGACGACTGACAACAGTGGAAAGTTAACTACAAATCAAGATTTCGTGAATTATCAAAGACAGGACAGCTTGCTTGCCTCCTGGTTAATGTCATCAATCAGTGTCAAATTCTTATCTCAAATTGTTGGATGTAAAACATCACAAGAAATCTGGACAAAGATCAATCAGATTTTCATTTCACAAACTGCAGCAAGAATACTACACTACAAAAGGCAACTTCAGAATATAAAGAAAGATAGCATGTCAATGCAGGAGTACCTGACTAAAGTCAAAACATACTGTGACTTACTGGAGACTGCTGGCCATAAAGTGTCTGACACATAGCAGATCTTGACCATTCTCAGCGGTCTAGATGAAGAATATGAGTCTGTGGTTGCAATAATTTCTTCAAGAGAAACTCTGCCATCAATTCAGTATGTCCAGTCCACTCTTCTTGCACAAGAAGGAAGAATAGATCAGAAGAAACCACAGAATTCAGACTTGTCCATAAACTATGCTTCAAACAACAAAAACAAAAATCAAGAAAGGACATCCAATAACAGAATTCAACAAAATACTCAAAGAAGTGGATAGAACTACAGAGGCAGAGGTCGTGGAAGATCAAATAACTCCAACAGACTCAGATGTCAGATTTGTGAAAGGTTTGGGCATACTGCAGCCAAGTGTTACTTCAGATTTGATCAAAACTTCACTACAAATCAGCAAAACAACAATACTCAAAGAAACAACAACCCAAATGTAAACATTGCTCATACAAGTTCAGAAACCAGACAGCAGGGTAGCAGTTCAAGAGGTCAATCTGATGCAGAACAACAAACAACAACAGATAACTTGCAGTATGAAGAATGGTATCCAGATTCAGGAGCAACAAATCACATTACCAATAATCTTGACAATCTCAATCTTGGGAATAGAGAATACAAAGGTACGCAATCTATTTTTATGGGTAATGGTAAATCAATTGAAATAACTCATACTGGAAATGCCAAAATCAGAGGCAAAAGAGAATTACAACTCAATAATCTCCTTAGAGTTCCACAAATTAAGAAAAACCTATTGAGTGTTTCTCAGTTTGCCAATGACAACCAAGTATATTTTGAGTTTTATCCAAAACTCTATCTAGTTAGGGATCTACTAAACAAAGAAATTTTGTTACAGGGTAATGTGCACAATGGCCTTTACATTTTCAATCTGTTGAAGAAACCTAAGTCTGCTCAAAAGACAAATTGGTGCAATTATACTAGGTGTGATTCCAATGTAAATACTAAAGAAGTGTTTGATTTGTGGCATAATAGATTGGGTCATCCCAGTGTTGATGCTGTAAAACATATTTTACATAATAGAAATATAAAACTTGGAATTATATCTAGACCATACATGTGTACTTCTTGTCAAATGGGAAAGAGTCATAAGTTGCCATTCTCTAATTCAGTAACTAAACACACAAAACCATTAGAAATGGTAGCAGTTGACTTATGGGGTCCAGCCCCAATTGACTCTGATTATGGATTCAAGTATTATATTTCTTTTATAGATTCATTTTCTAGATATACTTGGATATATTTTCTAAAATCAAAGGCAGAAACTAAAGATACAATGATTCAATTCATCACTCAAGCTGAAAAACTCAAGCTGAAAAACAGACAGGCAATGATCTAAAGGTGATTCAGACAGATGGAGGAGCAAAGTTTAAACCTTTAAAGGATTATTTCATCAAAAAAGGAATAATACATAGGATTACCTGTCCATATACATCAGAACAGAATGGTCTGGCTGAAAGAAAGCACAGGCACATAGTTGATACTGATCTTACACTTCTAGCACATGCTTCAATGCCTCTAAAATTCTGGCCAGAGTCATTTAACTCTGCTGTATTTCTTATAAACAGGATGCCAACGAAGGTTCTGGAAAATAAAACACCACTTGAAAGATTACTTAACATATCACCAGACTATACCTTACTTAAGACATTTGGTTGCATGTGTTATCCATATTTAAGACCCTATAATTCTCACAAGTTAAGTTTTAGATCTTTACCATGCACTTTTATTGGATATCCCACCAACCAGAAGGGATACAAATGCCTTACCAGTAATGGCAAGATTGTGATCTCTAGACATGTTGCCTTTAATGAACATGTCTTTCCCTTCTCTATGAGTAAGTTGAAAACTACTCAAAAAGTTTATGATGCTAAAATATCAATGCAGTCGATTCCAACATACTCAACTGAGTAGGTAAAGAAGGCTCAGACTGATCATCTGATAAACCCTGAACACCTACACAACACATCAGATGATCAGCCTGATCCTCATGATAACACATCAGATGATCAGCTTGATCTTCCTAAATCAGAAGATCAAGCTGATCACTGTCAAGACAAGGTATCATCAGACTCCAGAATGGATACTTCATCATGTATGGACACCTCAACAAGCTCAGATCAAATCAATGATCCCAACATCAGTAGACCTCCTTCACCTGCAAGAGAGGGACATCAGATGATGACAAGGTCAAAGCATGGCATTTTTAAGCCAAAAGTCTATACTACTGTTCTCAAGCAAAATGAACCAACCAATCATATAGAAGCACTGTCAGATAATAACTGGAAATCAGCTATGGATGATGAATACAATGCTCTAATTAAAAACAACACTTGGAGCATTGTGCAAGCACCAAAAGACAAAAACATCATTGGATGCCGATGGACTTACAAACTCAAGAAATTAGCAAATGGAAAAATGGCTAAATATAAAGCAAGGCTTGTAGCTAAGGGATACTCTCAGCAGTGTGGTTTTGACTTTACTGAAACCTTCTCACCAGTAGTTAAACCAACTACAATTAGAGTTGTTCTTACCGTTGCTTTGTACAACAAATGGGACATCAGACAATTGGATGTTAATAATGCTTTTCTACACGGTGAACTACAACAAGAAGTCTACATGCAACAACCACCAGGATATGTTAAAGACAGTGACAAGAAAATGGTATGCAAACTTTACAAAGCTATCTATGGACTGAAGCAAGCTCCAAGAGTGTGGTATGAAAAACTTAAAACTACCTTGATCAGTCTTGAATACAAGCCAACCGGGTCTGACAATTCTCTTTACATCAAAATTAGTAACACTAGCACTACCTATATACTTGTATATGTTGATGATCTTATAATAACAGGTAATAGCAATAAAGAGATTAGAAATGTTACAAATTATCTTCATGAAACTTTCTCTATAAACGACTTAGGCAACTTGTCCTATTTTCTAGGAATAGAAGTTCACAAAAAATCTCAAAATGAATTAATATTGTCTCAAAGTAAATACATTTCTGAGATTCTTGCTAGAGCTAAGATGAGTGATGCTAAGCCTATGCCAACTCCCATGATTAGTAATTTGCACTTATCTAAGAATACATGTGAGCATATAGAGAATATCAAACAGTACAGAAGTATAGTAGGAGCCTTACAATATGTTACTATCACAAGATCAGACATATCTTTTAGTGTAAATAAAGTCTGCCAATTTATGCAGGAACCTCTAGATCAACACTGGAAAGCAGTGAAGAGGATCCTGAGATACTTGCAAGGCACGATAAACTATGGAATAAACATTAAAGCAAACAATTCATTGGATATTCAAGGATACGCAGATGCAGATTGGGCACCAGACTCGGATGATCGAAGATCTACAACTGGACACTGCATTTATCTGGGTGGTAACCCCATATCCTGGTGCTCCAAAAAGCAGCCAACAGTCTCTCGCTCAAGCACTGAAGCAGAATACCGCAGTGTCGCTAGTGCTACAGCTGAAATAATGTGGCTGGAATCTCTCGTCCAAGAAATCGGAATCACCAGCTCCACTAAACCCACGATATGGTGCGACAATCTGAGTACTGTAATGCTATCAGCCAATCCAATTCTTCACTCACTAACTAAGCACATGGAAATCGATCTCTATATCGTTCGTGAGCAAGTGATTAACGGAAAGCTCAACATAAACCATCTTCCTGCTTCTCATCAGAAGGCCGACATACTTACAAAACCACTCTCCAAGAGTAATTTTGCAAGACTGAGGTCAGCGTTAAGAGTTGAGGAAGCTGCAGAAATTCTGAGAGATAAGAACATAGCTCTTCAGCAATCAGAGACTCGCTCATGACAAAACCACATGAGGCACATGATTTTGTCCGAGATCTGTCTCTCCTCCCTCTCAAGCTCAACTCCTACTTTCACTGTGGAGATCTTCTTTCATTTTCTCAAGCTAACCATCGGTCGAAGTTTGCATTAAAGAAGATCAGATCTGGCAGAGTAATTTTGGAATCGGTTTGGTAGAAGAGGAAAGTTATGAAAACCCTAGTCGACATTGTCGAGGGGAATTAAGTGAAATTAGAATATGCGGTCTGGTTTACAAGATGCTTTTATAAACTAGGCTTAGGGTTATAGGGGTAGTTCTGTACTTTTACATCTCTAACTTGTATTATAAATAACACTGCTTGTAAACAGAGAATTAATCAATTCATAATAAAATAACTCTGCATTTCTTTCTCTCTGCACACATACACGCCTTCTAAGCATGAGTCAATTAAGACATCAGTAAAACACACTAAAAAAAGGGAACTTAAGACCAAGAGAAAAATGGGAAAGCTGACCTAACAAACTATACTGAGATCAACAAACTATGTTGCAATGTCAACATAAACACAAGATAAGCACGAAAACAGGAATGGACAATTACAAGCCTATACACTTCATTTGTGGCAGACAAATAGTGTTGACTTTTAATACGATATGGTCACTGAAGCGAATCTGTTTATACTCTCAAACTTCTTAACAATGGCAAAAATCACATCAATGAACTCCAATATGAACATGTTGTGTCAAAAAGTTCCCTTTTTTGGATAAACAAAAGCTTGGTTTAAATATATATCAAAAGAAACATTTGAATAAAAATATAGGAAAGGGGAAGACCTTGCAAAGCAACCAAAAAATTTCCACGACCTTTGTTCGTCTTACTTTAGAACATCTTTGACTTCTACGCTCATGTCCACAGATCAGATATTTGACTTGGATGCTGTGCAACTCTCTCGTCTACTGCTTCACATGGCATGAACGCCATCTCAGAATTTTATGGATACCTCGCATCATAAAACAAGACTTAGTAACAGTGCAATGATTTCCGTATCTCTATTGAAACAAAATTAGGTAAATTTAACACATTTTCAAAACTAATAACAAATTTTAGGTCACTTTGGCCTATTTCTGCTAGTTGCGCTAAGTCAGAGCTCTCGTGGGGCGCATTTTAAACTTAAACCTAAAAAAATATATATATAATTCTATTGACACAAATGGAGCCAAGTGGGAAAAAGATTCAGGAATTTCCATTGGCATTTGGAATCACCGCAATATAAAACTTAAAAAAAAACATTCACACTGCATTTTCAAATTGCGTCAACGTTGCAGAAAAATGGCTATATTTGTAATTAGTTTTTAAAGTTGCCTAAATTTGTTATTAGTTTTTAAAACTGGCATTCGACAAAATTCTCAATTAAATTAAAAGAAGAAACTACTGCTAATCAAATAGCATATAAATAAAACAATTTTGTGAATATTCACAACAAAATAAATAATAAATTAACGAAAATAAGAGAATTTGAATTGTCATGCTTGATTTTGATTGACCGTGTTTGCCAATTTCATCTTATTTCCGATTTAGACGGATCCCATCTATTATGCTTTCCTTTTTGGATTCTTTTACTATTCATACATGTTTTACATGCATGACCAATTTTTTTAATGAAATTTAGACAAATATGCCCTTATTTAACAAAAAAAATTAAACTTATAAAGCGAAAATGCTAAAGCAATCGGGATTCTTGAAAACATATGTTTTCGAGAGAAAAAATTGTTGAAAAATGTGATAATATCGAGTTTTGTTGTTTTATAGTCCACATCGCGGGATAAGTTCAATCTCAAGTTTCAAAGCATATATATAAGGGAGCCTATGTAACGATTTTTATCTATACCTCTCTTTGTAATCTTCTCTCTCAATATTAATAATAAAATTCCCCTCAGTGAACGTACACTATCACATTGATAGTGGAACCACTTTAAATTTTTTTATGGTACTTCCTTCTCATTTATTATTATTCAGTTGATTTTACCTTTGTCGTGAACAACCCCAATAATTTTATTTGATCGTTTCACCATTCTATATTTTGATCCTATTTGTTTCTGAATCAATGTCGTTCGGTTATATCTGCTTAGCAGCATTAACCATAATAATCTGGTATTAGAGCAACTAGGTTGATATATAGAAGGTGTAGGGAAGTATGGCAGAAGACGGGGCTACCCTTGTTGTAGATAAGACCTTATGTTAGAGGTTATTATGTTGTGATGTGCATGTAAATGTGCACATATTTACATCCATATTTTATCTACAGAAAAATAGGCACAGGGAAGAAGTTGCAAAAAATTTAGTCTTAGGGACAACAAGTTTGTTTTTTAGTCTGAAGGACACTTTAGAGTGTAAACAGAGAATGATAGTTGCAACTATCATTCTGTGATTTACACTAAAAATTGTCTTTCAGCCTAAAAAGCAAACTTCTTGTCCCTAAAACTAAATTTTTCTTCAACTTTTTCCCTGAGCCTAAAAACCCCATTTATCTAATTAAATTAAATAAATGATCATTTTGGATGTTTTAACATGTTTAAACCAAAATTCAATTATTTTCAAACGTCACATATTCATCTTCATATAGGGGTAAAATGGTCATTTTTGTGCATATATTAATTTTAGAAAATTTAATTGGAAATTTCTATGTTATTTTGTAGGAATTTTAATTCAAATACAAGTGGCTTCATGAAGATATATGTATGCACAAGAGTGAACAGAAACAAATGAAGATGGAAATAATTCATTTCATGGATCATGGAGGACCCCACCTACCCACCTACCTTAATGTACAAATTAGAGTTAATGCACATGCTAATGGCCATTAAAGCTTCATGCATATTTAAATGGTGGATTATCTTATGCTAATGGTTACTTGACCACCACACTTCCTAAGGGGTAGTTTGGGTAGTTCCCAAAAAATGGATTAGGGTTTTAAAACATATATAAATACCTCATATGTTCATGTAACCTTTTTCTCTTAGGCTCTCTTCCTCTTAGCCTCTTAGTTTAGGATCAAAAATAAATCAAAGTTCTTCTTTTTTTTCATGGCTAGCCATTTCTTTTATGTAATTTTTATGCAATTTAATACATGCTCTTTTCTTTTACATGCTTTTTCCTTTCATGTTAGTAGTGTAGATTTATCTTTCGTGCAAGTAGATTAGTGTTTATTTCTTGTTAATTAGTTCTCTTTTTCATTAGCTCTCTTTTTCCTCTTCTCTTTGTTCATGTTGCAATCTACATTTGTTGATTTGATAACAAATATGAGAGGCTAAACCCATTCAATTTAGAGGTAATGAAGCTCTCTAGGATGTAGATTCAACATTTTGATGTTTATGTTCTCTTTTTATGCTTAATGGTAACATTTGAAGTGGTTTAACTTGTTGTAGCTTTGAATTTGATAGCCTATATTGTTGACATCAAAAGGCTATGCTTAAACAAACAACAAACACAAATTACCTCTTTATCTACATATGATATTGGTAATGAAGTGAATGTTTAAATCAAATTTTGATGGTCTATATTTCTAATCAATAGCTAATAGGCCATACTTAAAATAGATTTTGCTTTCAACTTTGTTGTCATATTTCATGAGAGTTAAAAGTGTATTAGTTGTTGTGTTATAGTTTGATGGTTTATATTGGGCTAATTAATAGCACAAATATGTCATACTTATGATAAGCATATCAACTAATGTCACTAATGACAAAAAGAGAGATCATAACTTCATTTTGTTGATTTATGTGATCTAGAGAGTGGAAATTGCCTCTAAATTGCCTTTAAACTCTCATATTTTTTTATCAATCTTCTTTTGTTAGTATTCTCATTTTCTAGTTTAAACAACTCTCAACTTTGGTTAATTTGATTGAATAGGAATTTAAAATCTAACATTTCCCTATGGATCGACCCGTACTCGCCACATAGTAGAATTGTACGCCGTGCGCTTGCAGTAATTTTTATTATAAATTCGCTCAACGGTTTTCTAACTCGATAGAATTCCCATCGACGAACATGTTGCATCTTGATCTCAGTTGGCAATAGAAATGTAGAAGGGAGATAAAGACTTCGAGAAGTGGAAATGGAGGATAAAGGCTATTTTGAGAAGGAATATGATTCATCGGGTAGTTTTTGACACTAAGGAGTTACCAGATGAAATTTTTTCTATGGAAAAGAAGGAGATGGAAGAATGGGCTCTTACTACTCTACGGATGGCTATGGGTGAAAATGTTATCTCGAAAATTAGCATGAAAACCACCGCTAAAGGAATTTGACCAAGTCGAAGAATCTCTATCTGAATAAATCACTCACTAACTGTTTGATTCTGTTGAAGACGTTTTTCACCATGAAGATGAGTGAGGGTGCTTCAGTGAAGGTACATCTTAGTTTCTTCGATGATCTTGTAATAAAGATGAAGACTATAGATTTCAACGTGAATGAAGAGAAGAAGGCGATGGTTCTTCTATGTTCCCTTCCGGAGCGTTATATAGGTTTCGCTAATAGTCTGATTTATGGGAGAGGCGCTTTGACAGTAGATGATGTGAAGTCGAGTCTTCTATTTGAAGACCTGGGAGTTCAGTTGAAGGAGATGAGTGAAGGAAGAGAATGGAGTAGTAGTCAAGGCCTATTTGTTGAGAGAGGAAGAGAGGATAAGAAGAATTAAAATCCTAGGGACGTTCCAATTCTAGGAAGCTCGGAAATGGTTGGAGAGGAAAGTCTAGAGATGGAAAGTGTCACTATTTTAAGAAATCTGACCATTTGAAGAGAGACTGTCCGAATTTGAAGAAGAAGGCTGAGGATGGATCTTCATCGATTGTGGTGGAGAAGACTGTATTTAATGATGTGTTAACTGCAGTAGTATCTAATGTAACAAACCACTGGTTTCTTGACTCAAGGGCATCGTTTCATATGATGCCAAACAAGGATTATTTCAGCTCTTTTGTTAGAAAAGAGGGAAGTGCAATCCCTGTGGTCAATGATGCTAGTTATAGAGCCATGTGAAAGGGTACAGTTTGGATTAGGATGTTTAACGGAGTGATACACACTTTAACACGTGTCCACTATGTTTCAGGTCTTCAAAAGTCATTGATTTCTTTAGGACGGTTGGCATCTATGGGATGCAAGGTGACTATGGAGAAGGATGGTTTAAAGGTTTCTAAGAGTGCACTTGTTAATGAAGGGTGATGTGTTTCGAAATCTATATCTGTTGAAGGGAACCATGGTTCTTGGAGAGTCTTGTGTTGGAGTGGATAGTTCTTTGCTTTGGATGCCACTAGACTTTGGCATCTAAGATTGGATCATATTTCAGAGAAGGGCTTAGAGTTGCTTTGTTGTCGAAAGATGCTCAATGAAGGAAGCTTCGACAAGTTGGAATTTTTCTAAGAGCATGTGCTTGAAAAGCAGACGAAGGTATCTTTTGAAGTTGGACTTCATAGATCGAAGCGAGCGCTTGGTTATGTGCATATAGATGTTTGGAGACCAGTAGCTACTGTTAGTCCTTGAGATGATGGTTTTTGATGACAACAACCTTAGAATAAGATTATAAAATATAAATACTAACATTATAGTTTAGATATATATATGTATATGCAGGATTTAACCATGTAGGTACCAAGAATTAAGACTGTACAGTATAGAGATTCAAGATATCAAGATTGAAGACTCATGAGTATAAGGAATATCAAGATTATCAAGAGTTCAAGATTTCAAGATAAGTATTGAGTCTAGATTTATGTTAAAACTTCATAATAGCACTGAAATCTTCACTCCATTTTTCTTTTGGGATGGAACCCATTTCTACCTTTTTAGTGGCTTACAAACCCACGACAAGTAGCTTACAAACCTACGACAAGTGGCTTACAAACCCACAAACATCCTGGTTTTGTACAAGTTCTCGAGTCCTGATATGATGAGATATTCTGCAGGAAGAAGCTTGCAAAACTACTTCAAAATGATTTTCAAAACTACTTCAGAATGATTTTCAAAACTGCTTTTTAAAATGTTTTAGCCTTAAAAATTATCTTTTCAAATGATTTTCAAAAAGATGTTTTAGCCTTAAAATATTCTTTGTTTTTGTTTTTAATAAACTCTTGTTTTAAACTTCGTTTGTTTTAAACTTCGTTTGTTTTAAACTATCTTTTAATTATAATATATTTATACTTAGATTTAAATATAAAATTATAGTAAAATTTTATATATATTATTCTCTATATTTATCTATGTATTTTATCTATAGTGAAGTATATTTATAAAGTTTAAATAGTTTTTAATATAAGATAAGGTTATTTTCAAAGAAAATCAAATCTTCAAATAATGCTTTGGGATGTCGACATGCCCTAGTACCCCATGTCGACATAGGACAGTTAGATTCAAAAATTTGAATTTCAAAAGAAGTGTCTATTCGTCATAACCTTTCACGAATGGACATGGTTGTTGTTCTTCTATAAATAAGGGTTAGTTTCAACGAATTTTATATCAGATTTTCTGGTTTTTCACTTCTCTTCTTCTTCCACATTTTCTTGTTCAAAATCCTATCATCACTCTGCCGAAATCAACATTGAATCTAACTAGATTATCTCTGGTTTGATTCTCTATCACTATCTCAACAAGATCCCAGTGCTATTTAGAGTTATAGGCTTCTTTGTAATCTATCTAGCGAGAAAAGGTGTGATTGTAGCCTTGAAAATCAATCAAGCGAGAAAAGGTGCGATTGTAGCCTTGGAAATCAATTGGGTGAACTTGTTGCCCCGGAAATCAAGTATCTCTACCTAGAGGATTGTGATTCTGGAGGGTGTACCTCATAGCCTTGAAACCGAGGGTTGTAATTGTTGAATTGCTTTTGAAAGGAAATCCGTACTTAGTTGTGCGGGACTGGATGTAGGGTAACTCCGAACCAGTATAAAATCCGGTGTGTTCTTTCCTTTACCAGATTTACTTTATTTCTGCATCTGTGTTTGATTCTGTGATTATATCTGTGTCTGAATATTGCATACATCTGTGTACAAATCAACAATAACTCAAAAAGATTTAGTAATTTCTTATAAACACTATTCACCCCCCCTATAGTGTTCATTCTAGCCTTAAGATCCATATTCCGCATTCCTCACATTTGGTATCAGAGCAAGGTTTTCAAAAGTTTCATAATCTGAATTTTGAAAAGTTTTCAAAATGGCTACCAACACTGGTACTGTTATTAACACTAGTATCCCTGTCACTAGTTCATTTATAGAAGGTCAGTCTACTGTCAGAGCACCACTTTTTAATGGTAGTAACTATGCATATTGGGCATGTAGGATGAAAATATATTTACAATCTATAGGATTAGACACTTGGAATATCACACAGGATGAATATTCTGAACCCACAACTGACTTTGCACAGTGGACCACTGAGCAAAAGGCTGTTGCACAAAATAATTCTAAAGCAATGAATATTCTATTTTGTTTACTTGATAGGAATGAATTTAATAGAGTGTCAGTTTGTAAGTCTGCATATGAAATCTGGAAAACTTTGCAAGTTACTCATGAAGGAACAAGCAAAGTTAAACAGACCAAAAATTCCATGCTCACAAATCAGTTTCAGTTATTTAAAATGAATACTAATGAGTCTATTTCCGATATGTATAGTCGATTTCAGGATATTGTGCATTCTTTAATATCCTTGGGAAAGGAATTTTTGGAAGAAGATCAAGTCAGAAAAATTTTAAATTCTCTCACTCCAGAATGGGATCAAAAGACACTTGCAATTGAAGAGGCAAATGACATCAGTACCTTAAAGATATAAGAATTGATTGGAAATCTAATGTCGTTTGAAGTTCAAATGATCGGGAGAAGAGAAAGCAAAGCATCTGAAAAGAAATCAATGGCATTCAATGCATTAACCGACGGATCAGACTCAAACAGTGATAATGATGAAGAGATAGCATTTATGACCAGGAATTTTTGGAAATTCTTGAAATACAGAATGATGAATAATCTCAAGAGAAACAACTATAAGAATTCTAGAAATCAGAATGCAGTGCCAAACAATGTCAAATGTTTCAACTGTGATGAACCAGGCCATATCAAAAGAGATCGTCCGTATCCAGAAAGGCATAATCCTCCTATAAACAAGGATTCAGTAAAGAAATGGAAGCGTGCATTTACTGCTACTCTAGATGACTCAGACTCGTCCTCAAGCGATGATGATCAGAAGACAGATAACTCAAATTTGTGTTTCACGGCAATTCACGACTTCAACAAATTCAAGGAAACGGACTTAGAAAAAGGTACACATTTACAATACAATTGATTGAAATTGCATGCTTAGAATTAGATGATTGATTGATTTTGAATTGGTGTGTTGATTGAATTTTAAATTTATTTTTTATTTTATTATTATTATAATTTTATTATTATTTTACTTTTTTTAATAATATAATAATATTTTCTGGAATATACTATAATAATATTCCATACATATATATATATATATACATTAAAATAATAAGTATATATATATATATTAGAATACTTAGGAAAAATAAATCATAGAAATTCATAGGCATATGTCGACATGGTCCCTACCCTGATGTCGACATAGGTACCAAAATTTGAAATTCAAAATTTGAATTCAAATGGTTTAATTTCCCTCCATCTTTTCACTTCATTCAATACTTTGAAAAGGCATCTTTTGACCAGAGAACATGTCTTTCAAAAATCTATTTATTCACTATCTTTTATCACAACTTTTCACTTTCATTTTCAAATTCAAACTCTCTCTTCAAAACTTCAAGCTCTCTACTCTCTACTTTAATGGCTTCTTCAAGCAACCCCTCCGCCATGAGACTTTCTAGAAACTTGAAAGAGCAACTCCTCAATAATCCAGAGGCCATAAAAGCATACATCAATTATGCTAATTATGGAAAAGTCCATCCCGGAAAGTTTGCTATTTTTCAAGATTTTGCTTCTTATGAAATTGATACTCTTTTTGCAAACAATCAAATTCTTAGTCTTGTTGATTCTTCTCAAAATGATTTTGTTTGTTACCCAAATCTTGTTAAAATTTTCTATGCAAATCTCAATCGAGAATTTTATGAAGGAAATGATAATGAAATTTGGAGTAGTGTAAAAGGCACTAAAATTGTTTTGAATTGTGATCTTTTGGGTACCATTCTCAATTGCAAAAGCACGGGAATGGATCTTTCTAGTTTTCAAATCGATGAACATGATCGTGAGACATTTCATCATATTTTTGAAGGGGAAGAAAACTTTGAATTTAAAAACTGAAACTTTCTTCCTAAAGCGAGAATTGTCAATCTTCTTTTACAACATACTTTGACCCCAAGATCGGGAAATTTTAACAATCCTACTTAGAAAGTGTGTAAAGCACTTTTTGCTATTTTCGGAAATTATGATATCAATTGGGCGCAAGTTATTTTGGATGAACTTCGTCCTAAAAATTTTGAAATGGGAGAAAACACTTTATATCATGGAATTTACCTTACTCGGATTTTCAACTATTTTGGAGTAAATTTAAAAGGAGAAGAATTTATTTCAAGAAAAGTTTTTAATATCTTAAACATTTCTCTTATGAAAATCCCATATGTTTTTCAACATTATGAGACTCTTGCCGAAAAGGAAGAGCGTTTGGCTCATGAAGAAATGGAAGAGGAGGAAGAGGAAGAAGAAGAAGAAAGGGATGAAATGGAAATAGAAGAAGAAGAAGAAGGTGAAACATCCCTAGAAAGTATTGAATATCCCTCCAATCCTACCAACAAAACCCTTCTCAAAAATCAAAAGATTATTGTTGAGAATCAACGGGTTCTTAAAAGATCCGTTAGTAAGAAGTTGGACAAAATATCATCCAAGATGAACAATTTTTTCTCCAAAGTCAGCAAGAAACTTGGATTATCTTCATCTTCATCATCCTCTAACTAGTTCTATATTTTCATATCATGTCGAATTAGTTTAAGTTTGTTTTAATTTGAGTATTTTTGTAGTTCTTTATGATTAATCATTGTATCACTCCTCTATGCAATGAAATTGAATTTCCTTTCTGTTATCTAGCTTATCTTATCTCTTGAATAAATGTTAGTATATTATATAAATATATATATACACAATTATTCACAAAATCAAAATTACCATCAAATTTCACTGCCTCATGTCGACATACCGTCTACGACCATGTCGACATGTACTGGTCAGAAATGACACTTCATTTTGAATTTGAAATTTGAATAACTACCATATGTCTATTCATTTCAAACGAATTTCTACACCTACATATACCCATTTCTTCCAGAATTCATTACCGAATATTATTTCTTATCTATTCTATCTCTCATTCTTCTCACAATTTCAAAAATGGCTAATCCAATTCATAACTGATAATCTTGAAGAAACTCTTAATTCATTCAAGAATATTCTCTCGTTCATTCTTCGTAACCAGCGACACTTAGAATTGAGTCAAATGCAGATGATCAAGGAGCAAGAAAGGCATTTTGAGGCAACTCGATGGATGATTTCTTCCCTGCACAAGGATGATAACGAAGCACATCCTCCTGTCTCTCTGACAAATGACAATGAAAATTGGGATGCCATCAAAGCAGACCCTATTTTCGGAGAAGAAGGATGGGTGGAAGTTCCTCGTAACGTTTAATTTGATTATTTTGTTTGAATTGATTGCTTTGATTGAAATTGTTTGTTTTGATTGATTTGATTAACACTTGGTGTGGATTGATGAATGTATAAATATACATTGATATATTTATAATCGTTGATTGAATATCATGTCTATAAGTATAGTTATTTCTTAGTATACTCTATTATATAGTTTATTAATGCAGGTACTTGAGTACAAGAATGAGGGGGAGTTATATAGTTTGGAGTTAGTTTGTTTTTGTTGATGAAAAAGGGGGAGAAATATAAAATAGGAGAGTTAGGCATAGATTAAGGGGGAGTTATTAGATTTAGGGGGAATTATTAGGATAGAAGTAATATTTTATAAACAAAGGTTGTCATCATAAAAAAGGGGGAGATTGTTAGTCCTTGAGATGATGGTTTTGATGACAACAACCTTAGAATAAGATTATAAAATATAAATACTAACATTATAGTTTAGATATATATGTATATGCAGGATTTAACCATGTAGAATGAAGACTGTACAGTATAGAGATTCAAGATATCAAGATTGAAGACTCATGAGTATCAAGAATATCAAGATTATCAAGAGTTCAAGATTTCAAGATAAGTATTGAGTCTAGAATTATGTTAAAACTTCATAATAGCACTGAAATCTTCACTCCAATTTTCTTTTGGGATGGAACCCATTTCTACCTTTTTAATGGCTTACAAACCCACGACAAGTAGCTTACAAACCTATGACAAGTGGCTTACAAAACCACGAACATCCTGGTTTTGTACAAGTTCTCGAGTCCTGATATAATGAGATATTCTGTAGGAAGAAGCTTGCAAAACTACTTCAAAATGATTTTCAAAGCTACTTCAGAATGATTTTCAAAACTGCTTTTCAAAATGTTTTAGCCTTAAAAATTATCTTTTCAAATGATTTTCAAAAATATGTTTTAGCCTTAAAATATTCTTTGTTTTTGTTTTTAATAAACTCTTGTTTTAAACTTCGTTTGTTTTAAACTATCTTTTAATTATAATATATTTATACTTAGATTTAAATATAAAATTATAGTAAAATTTTATATATATTATTCTCTATATTTATCTATGTATTTTATCTATAGTGAAGTATATTTATAAAGTTTAAATAGTTTTTAATATAAGATAAAGGTTATTTTTCAAAGAAAATCAAATCTTCAAAAAATGCTTTGGGAGTCGACATGCCCTAGTACCCCATGTCGACATAGTGACAGTTAGATTCAAAAATTTGAATTTCAAAAGAAGTGTCTATTCGTCATAACCTTTCACGAATGGACATGGATGTTGTTCTTCAATAAATAGGGGTTAGTTTCAACGAATTTTATATCAGATTTTCTGGTTTTTCACTTCTCTTCTTCTTCCACATTTTCTTATTCAAAATCCTATCATCACTCTGCCGAAATCAACATTGAATCTAACTAGATTATCTCTGGTTTGATTCTCTATCACTATCTCAACAAGATCCCAGTGCTATTCAGAGTTATAGGCTTCTTTGTAATCTATCTAGCGAGAAAAGGTGTGATTGTAGCCTTGGAAATCAATCAAGCGAGAAAAGGTGCGATTGTAGCCTTGGAAATCAATTGGGTGAACTTGTTGCCCCGGAAATCAAGTATCTCTACCCAGAGGATTGTGATTCTGGAGGGTGTACCTCGTAGCCTTGAAACCGAGGGTTGTAATTATTGAATTGCTTTTGAAAGGAAATCCGTACTTAGTTGTGCGAGACTGGATGTAGGGTAACTCCGAACCAGTATAAAATCCGGTGTGTTCTTTCCTTTACTGCATTTACTTTATTTCTGCATCTGTGTTTGATTCTGTGATTATATCTACGTCTGAATATTGCATACATTTGTGTACAAATCAACAATAACTCAAAAAGATTTAGTAATTTCTTATAAACACTATTCACCCCCCCTCTAGTGTTCATTCTAGCCTTAAGATCCATATTCCACATTCCTCACAGCTACCACTTCCATTGGGGAAGTGAAGTACTTTATTTCCTTTATTGATGACTTTTCTCAAAAAGTTTGGTTGTATGTGATGAAAGCCAAATCACTATGATTTGGATGTATATGATGAAGGCCAAATCTTTAGAAAGCGGTAGTTGAGAATCAATATAGTTGTAAGTTGAAGGTGCTTAGATCTGATAACGGTGGTGAATTTTTTTAAGGAGTTCCTCAATTTTTGTAAGCAGGATGGTGTTCAGAGACATTTCACTACATCAGGAGATCCGCAATCCAATGGGGTTGCTAAGAGGATGAATCAGACCCCACTTGAGAAGGCGCATTGCTTGAGATTGACAGTGGGCTTGTTTAGGGGCTTTTGGGCTGAATCTTTATTGACTGCAGCACATATTATAAATCAAATTCTGTGCTTAGCCATAGATGAGAAGATTCCAGAGGAAAAATGGAGAGGTAAAGCAGTGTGTCTTGATTACTTTCATATTTCTGGTTGTCTTGTGTATGTTCACCATGTGATGATAAGTTGAAAGCTAGAGCTTACAAGGACATATTTATGGGATGCACAGATGGTACGAAAGGGTATCACATTTGGAACTCTGTTGATAGAAAGATTGTGCATTCCAAACATGTAACTTTGCATGAGTCTGCAATGTACAATCCTAATGAAGAGTATCCTAGAACATCATACGAGTCTGATAGGCCTAAGGAGTTGGAAGAGATTCCCATATTTCAGCCTAGTAGTAGAGTTGTTGCTATAAGAGATGTAGATGCCATTGATGAGACATCATATAGTAGTCCACAGGTTCCTTCTAGTACGTGGGTGATATGCATGAGACTAAAGGAAGTTCAGTTCAAGGTGGAGCTGAAAGGAGTTTACGAAAAGTTGTACCTATTCGGGCCAGTCATAGGACTATTAGGCCACCCGAGAGGTATGGTGATTGGTAGCATGCAAATCTTAGCCATGGTGATCAGTTTGATTATGCCCTACATGTGGTTCACAATGAGCCATTTGACCTTGAAGAAGCTATGAAGTCGAGTGATAGCTCGAAATGAATGTGTGTTATGGAAGAGGAGTTAGGGTCTTTAAGAAAGAACAAGACTTGGGATTTGGTACCATCTCCTCAATGAAGTCGAGCCATAGTTTGCGAGTGGGTATTCAAGGTGAAGGATGATGGGAGATACAAGACTAGATTAGTTGCTAAAGGGTTTTCATAGAAGAAGAGAGTGGAGTATGATGATATATTTTCTCCCGTAGTGAGGCATACCTCCATCCGCATTTTTCTTGCTATTGTTGCTACTCATGGCTTAGAGCTGGAGCAACTTGATGTAAAGATCGCTTTTCTTACATGGTGAATTGGAGGAGACTATATACATGAAGCAACCATAATGATTTGTTATAAGTAGGAAACATAAATAGATTTGCGAGTTAAAGAAGTCACTTTATGGACTCAAGCGGATGCCTAGACAATGGTACAAGAGATTTGAATCTTTTATGCTTTCGCTTAGTTTTGGTCGTAGTATCAAAGACGCTTGTGTATACTTCAAGTATTTAGAAAGCGGTAGTTGGGTGTATTTACTCTTTTATGTGTATGAAAAGTTGATTGCTTCCAAGGATAAAGTTGAAATTGATAGTTTGAAGATGAAGCTAAAAGCGGAATTTGAGATGGAAGACCTTGGGCAAGCAAGGAAGGTTTTGGGTATGAAAATCCAAAGAGATAAAAAGCTAGAACTTTTGAGGCTCACTCAAAAGAGTATTTCAGGAAGGTGCTTGCTCGGTTTAGCATGGAAGGAGCAAAGACAATTAGTACACTTATGCCTTTGCACATACAGCTTTCTAATAACGGCCCTTCGATCTCAGAGAAGGACAAAGCTTACATGGAGAAGGTGCCCTATTGGAGTGCAGTTGGTATTTTGATGTACGCTATGGTTTGCACTAGGCCTAACATTTCACAGGCAGTTGGATTGGTTAGTAGATATATTGCGAATCCAGGAAAGATGCATTGGAAGGCAATAAAGTACATTTTCAGATACCTTAGAGAAACTCTAGACCATGGGCTTGTTTTTAGCAGCAGAGATAGAGATTTCAACTTGGTAGGATTTTGTGATTCTAACTACTTCGCCGATAGAGAGAGAAGGAAGTCAACCTCAGCATATGTGTTCACTCTTGGAGGGAAAACTATTAATTGGAGAGTGAGGTTGTAGATCATTGTAGCTTTGTATTCTATAGAGGCAGAGCATATAACTGTCGTTGAAGCGAGTAAGGAGGCATTATATGTAAGGCGGTTGATGTGTGATTTGGCTTCATGTATGATGGAGTAGAAGTGAACAGTGACAGTCAAAGTGCAATTCACTTAGTAGAAAATCTGGCTTTCAGCTCAAGGACGAAGCACATAGAAGTGAGAGAATCATTTCTTGTCTCAATGAATGAAGAGAAGCTAATTCGTCTTTAGAAGATTCACACAGAGAAGAATGCAGCATGCATGTTCACCAAGTCCTTACCTATTGTAATGTTCAAGCATTGCTCGAATTTGATCCGCTTATCAAGGTGCTAGGTGACACATTGTGGCATGAGGGAGAGAGTTCGTAGATGGAGATGTTTGTTTTCATGGAAAAGATTGATAGATCCTACATAGGAAGGACATATTTAAAAACTTTTTTGGTAGGCGTTGTCGTTGCCGGAGTTCGTATAAAGTGTAAAGGGTGATGGCATTACCGAAGCTCATTGGAAATGTATCCGTTGTGCTCGAGACTACTTAGAGTATGAAGGGGTAGATGGAGTTGGATGACTTTGTTTAAAGATATATATTGTATCAAGGTGGAATGTTGAAAAATGTGATACAATTTTGGGTTTTGTTGTTTTATTCAGTCTCACATCGTGGATTAAATTCAATCCCAAGTTCCAAAACCTATATATAAAGGGGCCTATGCAATAGTATTCATTTAACCTCTCTCTATAATCTTCTCTCTCGGTATTAATAAAATTCTTCTTCCCTTAGTGGACATACACTATCACATTAATAGTGGAAGCACTTTAAAAAAATTGGTTTTTTTCCTTTCATTTATTATTATTCATTTGATTTCACCTTTTTCGTGAACATCCCCATAATTTTATTTGATTGTTTCACCATTCTATATTTTGATCCTATTTGTTTCTACATCAGTGTTGTTCGATTATATCTACTTAGCCGGATTAACCCTAACAAGAATAAGGACCCCCATGAATTCTTCGATCATTCTGTTTGTATTGTGCCCCTATATTTTCTCCGTAGGCGGTTATTGTAGAAATGTCCTTGGAAGTAACTAAATTTTTTATACATCATCAATTAAATTTAAAAGTTGTATTCATGCGTACTTAATTTTAATGTTTTTCACTTCAAATGAAATAGAAAAATTAAAATTTAAAATTCAGCACTAAAATGATTCATAAAATACTAATTTCTTCTCTATATTTTACTTAAAATAAGTTAGGTTTAAATTTAACATCATTAAATATTTAGCATTGTAGTGTTACAAAATTAAATTCAGATTGCTATATATAAGCAATTAATAAAATTTAAATTCGTTAAAATATATGAATTTCAAATTGAAATTTGCAAAAGTGACTTTGTGAAATTTAAGAACCTTGCTTTGGTTAATGCATGAGAGAGCGTGCGTTGGTAAAATGAAATAAATGTTTGTTTATTCCAAAATAAGGGTAATTTTGTAATATGTATGGTTTATATTAGGTAGAAAGTAGTGTATATGACTTTAGCAAAAAAATTTTGGTTTATGTATAGTAGTTTTTAGCGTATGAATATAATTTATCTTCTTTTATGAAATTGAATATAAAGTTAAGCAAAGGAAGAAAATAAGGGTTCAATAATATGTTGCAATCTATTACCACTCATAAAATTCACATTGCTTCAAATAATAACAAAAATGATAGTGCGCCTAAGATAGGATGTGTGCTCCACCTGTGAATTCTGGAACCGATATTCTCATTTTTCTTTCGTATAAAATAACATAAATGATTTTGGTCATCTTACCACATTTCAATAATAAATATTTTGGTGTTATAATTTAAGGGAATTGTGAAAGTTATAATCAAAACCAAGAAGAGGAAGAATTCATGAAAATCTTACTCTTATTACATACACCTTATTGATATTTTTCCTTCTTTCTTGTAATTTCAAATTTTCAATATGGGGATACAAAGTAATAGGTAGTCATTTTCTAATATTTTCAAAATAGTTATGGCAGGTGCTTAAAAACTTGACCATCCATAACAAAAATAAACACAATTTCATAATTATTCTCCTTTTTAATCAAAATTCAGAATTTAAACGGTAGACTCATGTCATGTTTTCAGGCAAATTTCAATGGATCCCTGTTATAATATTGTATCAATGATACGATACTGTTTTTATGTAGATTTTTTAGTAGGTTCGTGCCCTTTTTTCAAAATTTCGATGGTACGTTTCCAAGTTTGCTTATGGAGGGTAAAACAATAAATAATTTGGGTTAGTGTCCTCTGCATCATGTCCTTCCCATAATAATTTTATTTTGGTTGGAGTCCTTCAAAAATTATCCTCTTCTAAAATTATCATCTTTTACTTAATTTTTAAGTTCATCCTTATAATGCGCGTTTTAGCAAAATATACACATTTCAATTTTAGTGTGTGATCCCCCCAACACTTTAAGAGTAGAAATATACTACAATCTTATAGTGTATATCATATATGATCTTAATCCTTTGTAAGCGTCCTTTATTTTATGAACACTCCATCCATATTCGAATCTCAGTAACCACATTTTATATAATATACTTTAGAATTACTCGAGCCTGATTGATTTGCTCTATCTTAGACAATATCGAATTCAGAATCTCACTATCTTTAGTTTATCTAGTATACATCATATGATAATGAAGTTAAATAATATTGTTTTACCATTTCCCTTTAGATCTCTTCTTATTTTATAAGTGCTATCAAAACCTGAGTTTGAATCCTACAACCCTTTTTATATTTATTTTAAATAAGTAAGCATACACTCTAACTTTGCATTCCATTAGTTCTATTTTGAAAATTACAAACTTTATTTATATAAAATAAATATCTTCCAATATGTATATTAAAATTAACAAGAATGAAAACCCAAACTAATAGATTAGTTATAGCATAAATAATAATAAATCTGGATAGAATATAATAATCAATAAATCTTTATATTTGTTCAGTTTAAGAGCTATAGTTTTCATTTTTAACTCTTTTAACGATTCGCAATTTTCAAGAAAGATTAAGATTCAACCATTGTTCTAGTATCTCTCCATATAAGATACAAACTTTATCTTTGAGTTTGTGCCATGAGTTTAAATATTCATTTATGGCTCTTACATACGTAAAATATAAATCCATTCAAGTTGATCTAATCTAATATCATATATTATATAAAGTTGGATATACCCTAAATATTTTTTTTATATACCCTAATTATTTTTATACAGTTATTTTGAATAAAAGTTAATGATTCCCTTTTTTCAACTAAAAAGGTTAACATAAAGATACCTCAAGAGTTCTGATTCATTTTCCTTCTAATGAACTAAATTTCCTTTGAATCATTCTTTTGTAATTTCCTCTTAACATTTTCTATTGAACAAGTTAAATTTTTTTTATTACTCACTATATATCTTCATAATTTTATATACAAAAGACGCCCGGACTATTTAGACCGACTCAAAAAGGCACAAAACTAATAACAGACCATACTCCTTCATGTCGACATTTAGTTCATTTATTTTATTTTTGAAAGAAGACTATGGTTCCAAAGAAAAATAATGGCGATAACGTCAAAATCGTTCTTCATTTTTCTAACCAGAAACTGGTTCATTCTACCCCACTTCTTCCTCTCTTGCATATCATTTTAATCTAGAGGTTAGTCTAATGTACATCGCTTGTTTCACCACCATCAACACATTTCTCCAAAATTCTCTCTAGAAAGTCAGATTTGATAATCTGTCAGATCCAACTAATTTTACTTAAGAAGATGATCATATGCCTTCATCTTCTCTTGTCATAACATGTAGTGGTCAATAACACCCGTAGCTCTAACAAGTGATTTTAATATTTTGAAACTTGCTTTTTTTCTTCATGAAAACATGCAAATGCGATGTCTTTCATTATAATTTTCTTATAAACCTAAGAATTTTTGGCTTGATTTGCATTGCACACTCTATTGTTTTTACCTTGTAGTGTGATGGGCGGTGGCATTGCCGGAGCTCATTAGTAAACTATTCAAGCATGTTTAGTAGAAGGTAAAGGTGATGATGGTTTGGTACCATAATTTCATGATATATGGTGATAGATATAGTGTTAAGGTGCAGTGTTGAATTTTAGCGACAATATATGGACAATTAAAGAGGTCAGAAATAGCTTAATATTGGTGAAGATAGTTTGTGAAACAGAACTCGAGAGCATAAGATATCGCGATTTAAAGTAAGGGGATTTACAGGTTGGAGGCACGGGGAGTCAAATGTCTGGTTGAAAAATCCAGACGTATGAATATTGGTTTGAGACACCTTTTTCATCCCCAGACATCTCTGTATGTTGGATTTAGAAACCCAATACATTCATCAAACATCTGGCTATGGAGCTCAAACTTCTGATCGCCTGGTTTAGAAGCTTGTATTTTGTAGCTCAGATGTCTTTAAGTCATTGGTTTGGAAACCTGAAATTTTGGTCAAACAGCTGGTTATGGTAACTAGACGTCTGATCACCTGAAGCTTGGAAATCCTATGTTCGACTCAGACGTCTAGACCATGAGACCAAAATTTTGAGCTGCTGTTTGAACTCAGATTTGCCTCGGCCATTGTGCATTGTTTGTGAAGGCTTCAAGGGGCAAATTGGGTATTTACCTAAGCGAAAATTCTCCCTATATAAGCTATTTTCAGAATTCAAAGAAAATAAGTTCATCAAGTGTTTATGAAATTTTCCATAAAGTTTCTTAACCTAGTTTCTTCAATTCTAATCTCTATAAACCAAAATTCTATAGAATTTTGTGATCATTGTTATCAATCTCTTGTATTCTTTCATTGTTAGTAATAAAAGCCTATTCTCAAAGTGGATGTACACCAACAAGACATTAGTGGAACCACTATAAATCTCGTCTATGATTTCTTTTTCGTTATTGCTTGATTTTATCGCTTGTTTTGGATTTTGATTTGGTTTTATTTAGATTTGATTGAGTTGTGGCATTGGGATATTGATTGGTTAATTTTGCACACCTGACAACGATCTTACGTTTCTGCAGTGTTTTGGAGTTTGGATTAGAGTGATATCAAGTGTTAATTCCATAACATTTGGTATCAAAACATTAGTGTTTGTAGGGTGGTTGTAGAAATGCCGGAATCAGATAATACCTTGGATAGTCCCTCAATGGTTGGTCAAAGTAGTGTAGCACTATATGTGCATGGATAGTATGCGGTCTTGGGCTCACAATTGGTTATAGAAAAATGGAATGGCGATAATAATTTTGAAAAATGGCAATAGAAGATGAAAGCGGTTCTTAGGCGGAATCGTGTGCATCGGGTTATGTTTGACTCGCATTTGTTCCCGAGGGACATCTCGGTTGTTAAGAGAGAGAAAATTGAAGATTAGGTATTTACTACACTTCAGCTTGCTACGGGTAAGAATGTAATCTCTGAAATTAGTGGTGAGATTACCGCTAAGGGTATTTGGGATAAGTTGGAGGATTTATACATAAAGAAGTCACTAACTAATCATTTAATCTTGTTGTGAATGTTCTTTACCTATGAGATAAAGGAGGGTACTCCACTAAAGGCACATTTGAATACCTTTAATGCTTTAATAATGAAGATGAAGGTGGTAGACTTGAAAATTGAGGAAGAGTAAAAGGCGATGATATTGTTATGTTCATTGCTGGACCGTTATATGGGTTTCTCAAATAGCTTGATCAATAGCTGCGATACTTTGACTCTTAGTGATGTTAAAGCGGGTCTTCTAAATGAGGAGTTGTGGGATCAAATGAAGGAGTTGAGTGATGGTAGTGGTGGTGCTAGTAGTGGTCATGGTTTATTTTTGGAGAAGAAGAGAAATGAGAAGATGGGAAATCATGGGCATTCTAGGTCAAGGAAACCCAGTTGGAGAGGAAAGTCGAAGGAAAGAAATAACAAGTGATTTATTTGCAAGAAGCCCGATCATTAGAGGTATGATTTTCCGGACAAGGATAAGAAGAAGAAGTAGCATCTTCATTGGTAGCGGTCGGTGAAGAGCGATGTTGTTGAGGTAGATGAGAACGTATTGATGACGATAGCATCAGATGTTTTGGGTAGCAAATGGGTGTTTGATTCGGAAGCGTCTTATCATATGACGCCAAGTAAGAATTGTTTTTCCTCTTCTATCGACAAAGCAGGAAATTCAGTTATTATGGGAAATGGTGCTATTTGTAAATCAATGGGCATTGGCTCTATAAGAATTCGGATGTTTGACGGAGTGATTCGTATGCTCACTAATGTACGCTATGTTCCGGATTTGTAAGTCTCTTATTGCCTTGGGGCAATTAGATTCTTTAGGATGTAAATCACTATTGAGAGTGATAGCTTGCGGGTTTCAAAGGGTGCGCTTATGGTAATGAAAGGTGCTAGAAATCATGGTGTTTATTTGCTTGAAGGTGTGACTATTGAAGGTGAAACTTATGTGGGTGTTGATAGTTCTCGTGACTTGGATGTGACAATGTTATCGCATTTGAGGTTGGGTCATATCTTGGAGAGGAGTTTACATATTCTTCAAAAGAGGGAAATAATCGATAGAGAGAGTTTCAACAAACTTGAGTTTTTCAAGGAATGTGTCATAGGGAAGCAAACTAAAGTGTCATTCGATGAAAGAAAGCATGGTTTTAGAGATGCTCTTGAGTATGTTCACACAGATATTTGGGTACCGGTACCGATGGCTTCTTTAGGTGGAGCTTGTTATTATATTTCTTTTAGTGAGTACTTTTTTCAAAAGGTATGGCTGTATGTAATGAAGGCCATGTCGGAGGCATATGCGAAGTTCAAAGTTTGGAAGGATCTTGTTAAGAGTGAGAGTCGAATGTCTTTGAAGGTATTAAGATCCGACAATGGAGGGGAGTATGTTTCCGGAGGGTTCTTGAGTTTTGCAAGCATCATGGTATTCATAGGCGTTTTACTACACCGGAGGATCCACAGTCAAATGGTGTTGCAAAGAGGATGAATCGTACTCTACTTGAGAAAGCTCGATGCTTGAGATTGACATCGGGTTTGTCGAAGTGATTTTGCGCTGAAGCTTTGTCAACCATTGTGCATATTATAAATCGAATTCCATGCTCGGCTATTGATGATAAAATTCCGAAGGAAGTGTAAAAAGGAAAGAGCATTGACTTGAGCTATCTTTGTATGTTTGGTAGTTCAGTTTATGTGCATGATCCGAGAAATGATAAGCTTAAGCATAAAGCTTTTAATGTCTTGCTTGTTATACGATCGGAATCAAAGGCTACCAGATTTAGAATCCGAAAATGAAGAAGGTTGTGAATTCTCGTCGTGTTACTTTTGGTGAGTCAGCTTTGTTCAGGGATATTGAGAGCTCATCTGATATTCTGAATTTGGTTCATGATGAATCAAAGGAGAATGAAGTTGTTTCAATCTTTCATCCAAAAAGTAGAGTTATTGGAGAAGCTTGTGAGGAAGTGGTTGATATTACATCACATACTCTACATGTATCTTCTAGTAGTGTTGGTGATGTACATGATTCTAGAAATGATTCGGTTCAAGGTGGAGCCAAAAGGAGTTTGGGTGATAGTATTGCAACTTGGGTAGTTCGTCGTGCTATAAGACCACCAGATAGATATGGTGATCGGAACTATCTTAGCTTTTGTGATAATTTGGGCTATGCTCTTCTTGTAGTCCAAGATGAGCTGATGGGCCTTGATGACATCATGGATTCGAGTGATAGCTCGAAATGGATTTTTTCCATAGAGGAAGAGATGCAATCTTTGTTGAAGAATCAAACTTGGGATTTAGTTCAACTTCCTAAAGGAAATCGTGCTATTGGGTGCAAATGGATATACAGAGCGAAGGACGATGGGAAATACAAAGCTAGATTAGTAGCTAAGTGGTTTGCACAAAGGACGGGAAAGGAGCACGATGAGATTTTTGCACTGGTTGTGTGCCATACTTCAATCCAGATATTGCTTGCAATAGTTTCTATTCATGATTTGAATTAGAGCAACTTGATATGAAAGTCGCCTTCTTGCATGGTGACTTGGATGAGGACATCTACATGGAGCAACCGGAAGGTTTTGTCGTAGATGATAAGTCAAATTTAGTTTGCAAATTGAAGAAATTACTGTATGGTTTAAAGCGATCACCTAGAAAATAGGACAAGAGATATGATCATTTTATGCTTGAATATGGTTTTGATAGAAGCATCAAAGATGCTTGTGTATATTTCAAGGAGTTTAAAAATGATTATTTAGTGTATTTACTCTTTTATGTGGATGACATGCTCATTGCTTCAAAAGATAAATGTGAAATCAACAAGTTAAATATGAGTTTAAATCAAAATTTGATATGAAAGATCTTGGAGAGGCAAATAAAATTTTGGGCATGGAAATAGAAAGGAATCGAAAGTGTTTTGAGTTGAAATTTACTCAAACGGAGTATATAGAGAAAGTGCTTTGTCGGTTTAGCATGAAGAATGCAAAAGCGTTAAATACACTTTTACCTTTGCATATGAAATTTTCGATTAAGGGATCATCGGTCTAGGAGAAAGATAAGGCTTATATGGCAAAGGTTCCATATTCTAGTGCAGTTGGAAGTTTAATGTTTGTCATGGTGTACAAGGCCCAATATTGCAGTTGCCGTCGGGATGGTTAGTCGGTATATGGCTAATCCAAGAAAATTGCATTGGAAAGCCATGAAGGCTACTTTTAGATACATTAGAGGTACATCATCTTATGGTCTTGTTTTTGGCGGGATGATGGAATGAATTGTAAGTTGATTGGTTATTGTGATTCGGACTACGCCTGTGATGGGGAACAAAGAAAATTAACTTCCAGGTATGTCTTCACTATTAGTGGTACGACCATAAGATGTAGATCGAGATTGCAAACTGTAGTTTCTTTATCCACTACGGAGGCGGAGTTGATAGCCGCCGTCGAGGCGGCAAAGGAAGCGCATTACTTGAGGCGATTGTTATGTGACTTGGAATTTGAACATGATAGTATTGATGTTTAATGTGATAGCCAAAGTGCTATTCACTTGGCAGAGAATTTGGCTTTTAGCTCTCGAACTAAGCATATTGAGATGAAAAGTCATTTTTGGCAGCCATTGATGAAGATAAGCTTATTTATCTTTGGAAAGTGCACATAAAGGATAATGCAACAGATTTGTTTACAAAAGCATTTCTGGAAAGTTCAAGCATTGCTCGAACTTGATTCGCTTGATAAAATTCTAGGTGCCGCGTGGTGACACGGTTGTGGGAGTGGTTTGATTATTGGTGATGAAGAGTATAGTGAGAGATTGTGGTTCTATCTTCTTGGTAAGTACTTGTTTGGACTTCGAAGTACTATTGTATTTTGGTAAGATGGGTTTGGATTTGGATACTTTTAACACTTTGTTAGTAGGTAGTGGCCTTGTCGGAGCTCGTTGATGCAGTGTAATGGGCGGTGGCTCTACCGGAGCTCATTGGGGAAGTATTCAAGCATGTTTGATAGAAGGTAGTGGTGATGATGGTTTGGTACCTGAAATGACCCTCCTATTTCTACCCTAATTTCATAAGGATTTTTTTTTTCCCATCAAAGGGAATTTAAATCACGTAGAAATCAAAATGCCATACAAGCTATTGACATAGCCACTTATTTCTTTTCTAAATAGGCAAATTAGACAAAATCAGCAGTTCAGACGTCTAAATTCTTACGACAGGCGTCTAAACTTAGTTACAGACGTCTATCTAATTATGACAGACGGCTCATAGATCAAAAATTGAAACAGCGAGAAAAAGACATTTTGAACTGAATTCAGACATCTAATTATTTTGTGACAGACGTCTATATTTAACCTTAGATGTCTAAATTATTTAGACTTTCATCTAAGTTTAATCTCAGACGTCTAAATTATTTAGACTGTCGTCTAAATTCGATTTCTATGTACATGCATATGCACATTCAATTTATATGTGTCTGGGTGTCCACCTATATTCATTTACACTTTTTAAGTTTGATTTAAACTTCCTTTGAACTATTAGAGATGATATATAGATTGATCATTCATTCCAAATATATTTTCCAGGGTCATTTTCTTTTTCCAATAAACCGAAATATATCCAGGATCAAAACAATTAACCAATATAAATATATTAGTACATTCACAAAGTTAAGCACATACATATGAGGATGCATATGCCTCTCTTGTTTAAATCAGAGTTCTGGAAAACAAGAGGAGATTGGATTGATTGAATTTAATCAATCCACACATAGTACAGTGTTATATGCAATAAAAATTTCATTCATGTTTGATTTTCTTCTTATAAAATCTGTCTGGAATTTAAAATGCATTTGGTTAAAATCTGAATAAAAATTCAGATTCCTATTACAGATACAAAGGAAAAGGGTGTATTAATATTTGCACAAAACATGTTTATGTGCATATATAACTGCAACTATTTGGATCTGGCTTTCAATTCCCTTATTACAGATCCTTCCTTTATTTAAAAATAAGACATGAAACATTTGTATGAAACAAGTTAGATTATGGGAACCTTGCAGTCATAAAAACATTCAACCTATGCCTATTATCTTTTGTATACACTTACCATGTTTGAAAGACAAAACCATTTAATTTTTCTGAGAATCAACTATCCAGATTTCCCAAAACTTAAATCCTTTATAAAGACTCAAAATTGACTAATACATTTATAAAATGTAATCTTTCAGTTTTCAACATGGTGTTCTTACTAAATTCACTTACAATATTTTGATTAACTTCTTTAATATCAGATATTAACTAGATTCATAAATTCCAGAAACAAGTCAATCTCTTAATAAAATACTTAACAAAATATCCATCCCATGTTCAACACATAATATAAGTAACAATTTAAATCATTAATACATGCAGATTTTTATCATTTTGGCTCTTATCTAACTAAGATTAGCATGCTATAATCCTCTTCTCAAAGCCTTGCTCCTACTCCTACTTAGTTGCTGCAATCCCTGAAAAAGCATTTGAAACTGCCTCATTTTAAATGAGACACCCCAGATGCCATTAGCACACTAGGGTCAGACACATGTCTGGTATGAGAAAATTCACAAAAGCAACTAGTTAATTAGGTTAAAATCAAATTAAATACATATACATAAAGTTCTGCCCTTTGGAATCAGATCATACTTGTGTGCATGCTTTGTGTCATTGTGCATGTGCACACTTTAATTTTCCCTTCCAGAGACTACATATATCAATATGACATATACATTCAAGCATACAATTCAGACATAATCAAACAATCATTCATACCAAACAGGAAAATAACCAATATGAGTTAAATCATTTATTCAATCCTCATATTTCAATTCTGGGAAAAACTCTAGTTTTCTCATCATCTCAAATATTATTCCCTTGGTATAATTATCTATCCTGGTCTCATCTGCAATATTCATGAATCAATGGACACACTGTAATGAACTAATTCACTCCATTACACGAAGATCTCAGGACTTAAACAAGCCATGTGTCAACTTGTGTTACTCAAGAACACAAGTCATTCCTGCAGTGTTCTTGACCCCAAATTTCCTAATCAGGTTTAAGTTAATAATAACTCTTTTGATTTTTCATGACTAAACCATTCAGTGATCCATTTCACTAACTAAAACATCCATATCATGGCATCTCATATTATTCAAAACCATACAGAGACAAGCAAGCAAACAACCATTGGTGACTAAATAAATAAGGTTCTGTATGCATATGTATACATTCTGGTATTTTAAAAAGGGTGTAGGCAACTAACATTGGCTTATGGCTTTTGAGAGAGTTTTTCCTTTTTGCAAACATTTGTGCTTGAGTTAAACTCAGAATGACCTGGTTTCACTGAATCACAAAATTTTGTTTGCTATGCATATGAACATATATATTTTTTCATTGAATCAGGAGCATCAGCACATAGGCAACCCTATTGCACCCCTAATTCCTTTTTGTCTCAAGCCTCAGCACTTATACATAAGTATATTGCAGCTCAACATTATTTACATCTTTCTGGGTTGAGCCAAAACCAATACTACTTGCCTATTTCCAACATTTTATTTTCTGGGTATTTGTCTATGTTCCTAAACATTAACATATCATAGATCTGGATTTATAAAACATATATGTATACTAACAACACATAAGGATTTCTTATAATAAAACAAGTGATCAACCAAAGAGAATCAAAACATTTTCAGTTTTAAAATCACAGATAAGCATTCTCATATGAAAGTATATTTTTAAGAAAATTACTTATAGCTGGCTGCCTACATTAGGACTTATTGCCTTAGATTTTTGAGTGAGTTTTCTCACCTAGCTCTCTTCTTGCTTCCTTAATTAATTGATGAACTTCTGCCTTTAACCTCAAGCTCTCTTCCTTTCCTTACCTTATGATTTCTATGGTGTTGTTTCTTTTTTTTTCAAAGTTCTTTTTTGAGAAGGAGAGGAGGCTGCTGCATATACATGTATATATACAGGGTCTTCCTTAGGGTTTTGGGTATTGGCTAAAGCCATTTTTGCCCACCAGAAAAATCATGTTATCTGCATTTTATTTAAACCCAAAGTTCTACCCTTCCCGGTTTTAATTTAGGTGAAGAGAAAAGTGGTTACATTTTTTCAGAATTTTTGCTTTTCAGAAAATACTTTTTCCTTTGTCTACAATCATGCCAAAAATGTGACTTGATTTTATTATTTATCAAATACTCTTCCTAATTCTGCCTATAGCAAACATTTCTCTGTTTTATCTTATTTTTCCTATTTTTAGCTTTCATGTAAATGGTATGTACCTTCTTTATTTATTTACAAGAGGAATACTCCTTTTTATATCTTCAGTCTTTTTATTTCTGCCTATATATATAAAATATATTGGTATGTTTTATTTTGCTGAATTGAACTCTAGTACCTTATTAACATATCTATATATATATATGTATATATATATAAAACTTACTAAATTAATTAGTATACTCATCTGTATATATTTATACATTATTTTGTACTGACACACACATGTACATGTACATGTACACTCAAAAATATTCAGTAGCATCCATATATATATTTACTTATGCATTCAGCTTTTAAGGATTTTAATCTATATATATATATATATTCCCATACATATCAATATGTATTCATTCTTGGAGTTCAGGGACTTTTAGCTTTATTTCATGTGCATTTCCTGTGCACCCATGTACACACATACTAATACACTATCAAGCTATATCAATTCCCTTTCAAGATTTATTTAAAAATCATTTTGAATTTATTTATATTTTTTAGAATAAATTCCTAAAATCTTGGGTCATTACATACACCCCTCCTTTTAGGAATTGTGTCCCACAATTTTCCTAAGCTTAAAATAAAATTTAAACTTAATTCAGAGAACAAATACATTCTCAACCAAATAAATTTTTAGTTCTATGATAACTAAAAACATATGCATCTAACAAAAGAAAACAATCAAAAATCAGAATTACCTTTAATCTGAAAATAGCTTAGGATAATTTATCCTAACTTTATCTTCTAATTCCCATGTGCAATCACTAGGATCAAGACTCCACTGTACCTTCACAAGTTTCAGAGATTTATTTCTCAACTTCTTCAGATCTTTTGCCAAAATCCCCACTGGATCCTTTTCATAAATCAAATTAGAATTTATCTGCACTTGGGTTGGGGTCTCAAGAATTTCTGCCTTGTCATGGACCCACCTTCTCAATTGTGATACATGAAAAACATCATGTATACCTTGCATGTTTTCTGGTAATTCCAACTTATATGCTAAGGGACCAATTCTCTCTAGAATTTTGTATGGTCCAATATATCTTGGGGTTAATTTGCCTTGTTTTCCAAACCTCAGCACATTTTTCATAGGTGAGATTTTGATGAAAACAAAATTTCCCACTTCATATTCTACCTGCCTTCTTCTCATGTCTGCAAATTTCTTTTGCCTATCTTGAGCTGCTGCCATTCTTCTTCTTATCAACTCAATTTTCTCCTTGGTTTCTTGTATGTACTCAGGTCCTAAAATAGACCTTTCTCCTGCTTTTACCCAACAAACAGGTGACAAACAGGGTTTACCATATAAGGCTTCAAATGGAGCCATTCCTATGGTGCTTTGGTAGCTGTTGTTGTATGTAAATTCAACTAGATGAAGATAATCTTCCCAGTTGCCTCCAAAATCTAGTATACATGCCCTCAACATGTCCTCCAAAACTTTGTTTACTACCTCAGTCTGCCCATCTGATTGAGGATGGTAGGCAGTACTTAAACATAGTTCACTTCCCATTGCTTCTTGAAAGCTTCTCCAGAATTTTGAAGTGAAGATGGTATCCCTATCACTCACAATGGTTTTGGGAATGCCATGTAACTTTACCACTTCCTTTATAAAAATTTGAGCTAATTTTGGTGCTGTTCTTTCTGACTTGACTGGGATGAAGTGTGCTACCTTGGTTAGCCTATCAACTATCACCCATATACTGGTATTACCTCTCTTAGATCTAGGCAGTCCATCTATGAAGTCCATAGATATGTCTTCCCACTTCCACTGTGGTACACTAAGAGACTGCATCAACCCTGATGGCCATTGGGTTTCAGCCTTGACTTGTTGGCAAGTCATACATTTGGCAATGTATTTAGCTACATCAGATTTCATCCCCTTCCACCAGAAGTCTCTTTTCAAATTTTGGTACATCTTTGTGTTACCTGGGTGTATGGAGTATTTACTTCTGTGATATTCATTCAATATCTCTTTCTTCAATTCTGTGTCCTCTGGTACACACATCCTATTTTGGTATCTCATATAACCATTTTTATCAATGTGGTGATTCATCACTTCCTCCCCTTTTGAGAGGAGCACTTTCTTCTCTAATAAGTTGGCATCTTGTTCTTGCATCTTTCCTACCTTCAGAATTAAATCTGGTTGGAGTGTCATTAAGCTTAACTTCCCTTTATATTCTTGTGCACCATGCATCTGCTCATCCATGTGCACACAACCATTCTCCCCAATTTCTAACTCAGTTAGCAAAGACAAATCTTTAAATTCTTCTATCATCATCATAGCCAATTTAGCATGCTGTCTACTTAGAGCATCTGCAACTTTGTTTGCTTTGCCTGGTGTATAGAGTATGTCAAAGTCATAGGCAGCTAAGAACTCCACCCATCTATGTTGCCTCATGTTCAAATCTTTTTGTGAAAATAAATATTTCAGAGACTTGTGGTCAGTGTACAGATCAAACTTTGTGCCTAACAAATAATGTCTCCAAAGTTTTAAAGCATAGATCACAGCTGCTAATTCGAGATCATGTGTAGCATACCTTACTTCATGGGGTTTGAGTTGTCTGGATGCATATGCAATGACTTGGCCTTGTTGCATCAACACTGCACCCAAGCCAAATCCACTAGCATCAGTGTATACCACTAATTCTTCATTTCCATGTGGTACCTTTAGAATTGGAGCATTCACTAATGCCTCCTTCAACTGTTCAAAAGACTTTTCACATTTTTCTGACTAAACAAAAGCTTGGTTCTTCCTGGTTAGGTTAGTAAGTGGTGTAGAAATTTTTGAAAAATCTTTTATAAACCTCCTATAATACCCTGCCATCCCCATAAATGACCTTACTTCACTCACAGTGCTTGGCCTCTTCCATGCTTGAATAGCCACTACTTTATTGGGGTTCACAGAAATTCCTTGAGCAGATATAACATGGCCAAGGAAATGTACTTCCTCTTTCCAAAATACACATTTTGAAAATTTTGCCTTTAAATCTTTTTCCCTTAACCTAGACAAAACCAGGTGCAAATGATGCTTATGTTCTTCCATTGTTTTGGAATAAATCAAAATGTCATCAATAAAAATAAACACAAACTTGTCTAAACAATCTCTAAAGGTTCTGTTCATTAAATATACAAAGTATGATGGTGCATTGGTCAAGCCAAATGGCATAACCAAAAATTCATACAACCCATACCTAGTGTTAAAGGCAGTGTACTTGATGCTTGATTCTTCCACCTTCATTTGATGAAAACCAGATGCTAAGTCTAGTCTAGAAAATACTTTTGCCCATGCTAATTGATCAAAAAGATCATCTATTCTTGGCAATGGGTATTTATTTTTAATAGTTACCTTGTTTAATTCTCTATAATCTATACAGAGTCTTAAGGAGCCATCTTGCTTCTTAACAAATACCACTGGTGCTCCCCAGCAAGAATTACTTGGTCTTATAAAACCCTTTTCTTCTAATTCTTCTAACTGTTTCTTTAATTCTTTTAGTTCATTTGGCCCCATTCTAGTTGGCTTTTTAATCACTGGGCTTGCTCCTGGAACTAGATTGATCTGGAACTCTACTGGTCTATGGTGTGGAACACCCTTGACCTCACTAAACACATCCAAATATTCATTGACTATGGGAATTTCTTCAATGGTTAGTTCACTGAAATCTTTTTCTGAGTCAACTAAATGATATAGTTTTCCTTCCTTAGCTACTTCACATAAAACTGTGATTCTCTGACCTCTAGAATTTTGCAATGATATGGTGGATGAGTCTAAATTAATTATGGCTTTAAATTGCCTTAACCAGTCTACCCCCAATATAACACCTATATTTGGGTAATTCAAAACATATAAATTGGAAATAAAAATATTTCCTCCTATGTTTAATTCCACATCCACACAAATCATATTTAAAACACTAGAACTCCCCAGTGGACTTTGTATATGCAATGGGGTTTCAACCAATATGCAATTCAGTTTTAGCATTTTAACTAGTTCATAAGAAATTAAAGAGTGAGTTGCCCCAGTATCATATACTACTGCTATGGGTATGGTACAAATAAGTAATGTACCTTCCACTTGGCTATGGTTTTCAGTGTTACTCTCCACTGTGGCTTTTCCTTTTCCTTCCAAATTTGCCAATTTTCCTTGCTGTTTGTACTCAGGACAATTCCTCTTCATGTGCCCCTCTTTCCCACATAGATAGCACTTGAAAGCTCCTCCTTTCAATTCTGGACATCTTGGTTTGATATGTCCTTCTTTTCCACACTGATGGCACACAATTTTCTTCTTGGTTTCCTTAGCTTTGACATCTCCAGTGCCTTTGTTACTGCCCTCTTCCTTCTTCTTATCATAAGGGTGATACCTCCCCTTACTCTTCTTGGTATTATTTCTCTTAAAATTTCTGAACTTCTCCCTTTCCTTGTCATGCTGTTCCAACCTCAAAGCTAAGTCTATCACATGGTCAAAAGTCCTGTCTGCATAGGGTAACATGGCTCTGCTAAGTCCTGGGTTCAACCCTTTTATGTACCTATCATTTTTGGATGCCTCATCTGCCACAAGCATTGCTCCATAAGTGGAAAGCCCCTCAAACTTTTGAGTGTATTCTGTGACAGTCATGGTTCCTTGTCTAAGTCTAATAAATTCTTCTAGCAAGGTAGTCTTTGCTGATGCTGGTACAAACCTTGCTTCCAACATCTCTTTGAATTGATTCCAAGTGATTTCATTCTCATTTCTTCCTGCAATAATAACTTCCCACCAGCCTAAAGCTACTCCTTTTAGCTGTCTTGAAGCCACTTGCCTCTTTCTTTGATCATCAAGTTGCATGTCATTGAAAATTCTTTCCAATGTTCTCAACCATGTTTGAATTTCCATGATACTCTCTGTCCCTTCAAAGCTTTTGCCTCCTAAATGAGTATATGTCTTAAGTAATTTTGAGAGTTCTTCATAGGGATTTTCTTGCCTTTGTCCTGCCCCATCCCTAAATGCTCTCACCAAGTCTTGCAGATTGACCATTGGTGGTGCATGGGAAGATCCTGCTCCCTGATTTGGTGGTCTCCCTACCATAGTTTGCTAATAATAATTTACATAGCTGGTTAGTTTGATTGGTAATTTTATTATTTTAGTGGTTTTTTTTTTCACACTGAAAACATTGATATATATATTTAGTTCCTTTAAATTTTATTTCTATCTAAGAACTTGATCTTTACTTCTACTATGTTAAATAACACATCTCTGATACCAACTGAAATGACCCTCCTATTTCTACCCTAATTTCATAAGGATTTTTTTTTCCCATCAAAGGGAATTTAAATCACGTAGAAATCAAAATGCCATACAAGCTATTGACATAGCCACTTATTTCTTTTCTAAATAGGCAAATTAGACAAAATCAGCAGTTCAGACGTCTAAATTCTTACGACAGGCATCTAAACTTAGTTACAGACGTCTATCTAATTATGACAGACGGCTCATAGATCAAAAATTGAAACAGCGAGAAAAAGACATTTTGAACTGAATTCAGACATCTAATTATTTTGTGACAGACGTCTATATTTAACCTTAGACGTCTAAATTATTTAGACTGTCGTCTAAGTTTAATCTCAGACGTCTAAATTATTTAGACTGTCGTCTAAATTCGATTTCTATGTACATGCATATGCACATTCAATTTATATGTGTCTGGGTGTCCACCTATATTCATTTACACTTTTTAAGTTTGATTTAAACTTCCTTTGAACTATCAGAGATGATATATAGATTGATCATTCATTCCAAATATATTTTCCAGGGTCATTTTCTTTTTCCAATAAACCGAAATATATCCAGGATCAAAACAATTAACCAATATAAATATATTAGTACATTCACAAAGTTAAGCACATACATATGAGGATGCATATGCCTCTCTTGTTTAAATCAGAGTTCTGGAAAACAAGAGGAGATTGGATTGATTGAATTTAATCAATCCACACATAGTACAGTGTTATATGCAATAAAAATTTCATTCATGTTTGATTTTCTTCTTATAAAATCTGTCTGGAATTTAAAATGCATTTGGTTAAAATCTGAATAAAAATTCAGATTCCTATTACAGATACAAAGGAAAAGGGTGTATTAATATTTGCACAAAACATGTTTATGTGCATATATAACTGCAACTATTTGGATCTGGCTTTCAATTCCCTTATTACAGATCCTTCCTTTATTTAAAAATAAGACATGAAACATTTGTATGAAACAAGTTAGATTATGGGAACCTTGCAGTCATAAAAACATTCAACCTATGCCTATTATCTTTTGTATACACTTACCATGTTTGAAAGACAAAACCATTTAATTTTTCTGAGAATCAACTATCCAGATTTCCCAAAACTTAAATCCTTTATAAAGACTCAAAATTGACTAATACATTTATAAAATGTAATCTTTCAGTTTTCAACATGTTGTTCTTACTAAATTCACTTATAATATTTTGATTAACTTCTTTAATATCAGATATTAACTAGATTCATAAATTCCAGAAACAAGTCAATCTCTTAATAAAATACTTAACAAAATATCCATCCCATGTTCAACACTTAATACAAGTAACAATTTAAATCATTAATACATGCAGATTTTTATCATTTTGGCTCTTATCTAACTAAGATTAGCATGCTATAATCCTCTTCTCAAAGCCTTGCTCCTACTCCTACTTAGTTGCTGCAATCCCTGAAAAAGCATTTGAAACTGCCTCATTTTAAATGAGACACCCCAGATGCCATTAGCACACTAGGGTCAGACACATGTCTGGTATGAGAAAATTCACAAAAGCAACTAGTTAATTAGGTTAAAATCAAATTAAATACATATACATAAAGTTCTGCCCTTTGGAATCAGATCATACTTGTGTGCATGCTCTGTGTCATTGTGCATGTGCACACTTTAATTTTCCCTTCCAGAGACTGCATATATCAATATGACATATACATTCAAGCATACAATTCAGACATAATCAAACAATCATTCATACCAAACAGTAAAATAACCAATATGAGTTAAATCATTTATTCAATCCTCATATTTCAATTCTGGGAAAAACTCTAGTTTTCTCATCATCTCAAATATTATTCCCTTGGTATAATTATCTATCCTGGTCTCATCTGCAATATTCATGAATCAATGGACACACTGTAATGATCTAATTCACTCCATTACACGATGATCTCAGGACTTAAACAAGCCATGTGTCAACTTGTGTTACTCAAGAACACAAGTCATTCCTGCAGTGTTCTTGACCCCAAATTTCCTAATCAGGTTTAAGTTAATAATAACTCTTTTGATTTTTCATGACTAAACCATTCAGTGATCCATTTCACTAACTAAAACATCCATATCATGGCATCTCATATTATTCAAAACCATACAGAGACAAGCAAGCAAACAACCATTGGTGACTAAATAAATAAGGTTCTGTATGCATATGTATACATTCTGGTATTTTAAAAAGGGTGTAGGCAACTAACATTGGCTTATGGCTTTTGAGAGAGTTTTTCCTTTTTGCAAACATTTGTGCTTGAGTTAAACTCAGAATGACCTGGTTTCACTGAATCACAAAATTTTGTTTGCTATGCATATGAACATATATATATTTTCATTGAATCAGGAGCATCAGCACATAGGCAACCCTATTGCACCCCTAATTCCTTTTTGTCTCAAGCCTCAGCACTTATACATAAGTATATTGCAGCTCAAAATTATTTACATCTTTCTGGGTTGAGCCAAAACCAATACTACTTGCCTATTTCCAACATTTTATTTTCTGGGTATTTGTCTATGTTCCTAAACATTAACATATCATAGATCTGGATTTATAAAACATATATGTATACTAACAACACATAAGGATTTCTTATAATAAAACAAGTGATCAACCAAAGAGAATCAAAACATTTTCAGTTTTAAAATCACAGATAAGCATTTTCATATGAAAGTATATTTTTAAGAAAATTACTTATAGCTGGCTGCCTACATTAGGACTTATTGCCTTAGATTTTTGAGTGAGTTTTCTCACCTAGCTCTCTTCTTGCTTCCTTAATTAATTGATGAACTTCTGCCTTTAACCTCAAGCTCTCTTCCTTTCCTTACCTTATGATTTCTATGGTGTTGTTTTTTTTTTCAAAGTTCTTTTTTGAGAAGGAGAGGAGGCTGCTGCATATACATGTATATATGCAGGGTCTTCCTTAGGGTTTTGGGTATTGGCTAAAGCCATTTTTGCCCACCAGAAAAATCATGATATCTGCATTTTATTTAAACCCAAAGTTCTACCCTTCCCGGTTTTAATTTAGGTGAAGAGAAAAGTGGTTACATTTTTTCAGAATTTTTGCTTTTCAGAAAATACTTTTTCCTTTGTCTACAATCATGCCAAAAATGTGACTTGATTTTATTATTTATCAAATACTCTTCCTAATTCTGCCTATAGCAAACATTTCTCTGTTTTATCTTATTTTTCCTATTTTTAGCTTTCATGTAAATGGTATGTACCTTCTTTATTTATTTACAAGAGGAATACTCCTTTTTATATCTTCAGTCTTTTTATTTCTGCCTACATATATAAAATATATTGGTATGTTTTATTTTGCTGAATTGAACTCTAGTACCTTATTAACATATCTATATATATATATGTATATATATATAAAACTTACTAAATTAATTAGTATACTCATCTGTATATATTTATACATTATTTTGTACTGACACACACATGTACATGTACACTCAAAAATATTTAGTAGCATCCATATATATATTTACTTATGCATTCAGCTTTTAAGGATTTTAATCTATATATATATATATATATATATTCCCATACATATCAATATGTATTCATTCTTGGAGTTCAGGGACTTTTAGCTTTATTTCATGTGCATTTACTGTGCACCCATGTACACACATACTAATACACTATCAAGCTATATCAATTCCCTTTCAAGATTTATTTAAAAATCATTTTGAATTTATTTATATTTTTCAGAATAAATTCCTAAAATCTTGGGTCATTACAGTACCAATGGTACTTGATATATGGAGATAGATATAGTTTTGAGGTAGAATGTTGAATTTGGCGACACTATAAGGAGAATTGAGGAGGTCGAAAATAGCTTGATATTGGTGAAGACGGTTCGCTAAACGAAGCTCAGGAGCTAGAGATATCACGATTTGAAGCAAGGGGACTCATAGGTTGGAAGCACATGAAGTCAGACGTCTGGTTGAAGAATTCAGACGTATATATGTTGATTTGAGACATCTATTTCATCCCCAGATGTCTCTATATGTTGGATTCAGAAACCTGAGACTTTCATCAAACGTTTGATTGCTTGGTGCAAAAGCTTGTATGTTAGAGCTTAGACATCTCTGGGTCATTGGTTTGGAAACCTAAGACTTGGTCAAACGTTTGATTATGGTGACCAGATGTCTGATCACCTGAAGCTTGGAAATCCTATTTTGGACTTAAACGTCTGAGCCACTGTTTGAAGTTAGATTTTCCCGGGCCATTTTGCATTGTTGTAAAGGTTTCAATGGGCAAATTGGGTATTTGCCTAGGCGAAAATTCTCCCTATATAAGCTATTTTCAGAATTCAAAGAAAAATAGGTACATCAAGGGTTTTTATGAATTTTTTCATAGAGTTTTTAAACCTAGTTTCTTCAATTCTAATCTCCACAAATTAAAATTCTATAGAATTTTTTCATCATTATGATCAATCTCTTGTACTCTTTCATTATTAGTAATAAAAGGCTATCCTCAAAGTAGATGTACACTAATAAGACATTAGTGGAGCCACTATAAATTTTGTATGTAATTTATTTTTCGTTATTGCTTGAATTTATTGCTTGTTCGGATTGTGATTTCGTCTTATTTGGATTGGATTGAGTTTTGGCATCAAGAAATTGATTGGTTGTTTGCACATCTTACAATGATCTCAAGTTTCCACAGCGTTTTGGGGTTTGGATTATAGTGATCTCTAGTTTAAATTCCATAACATGTAGTACAAACTAAGGTATCATGCAAATACATAGTGGTATTTAAAACATAACACAGAAATTTGTCATTTTTCTTTGGGTTTTGGTTTCGAAATATCTATGACTAGTGATTGATTGCCCATGTCATAAATACGATTGGTGTGAAGACCCGTCTCCTCGACTCTCGAAAATCGACACTAATACATCCATGGTATCCACGTGCCATAAATCCAAGTGCCGGGGAGGCAAATTTTCAGAGGTAAAGTAAAGTAAAAGATAGAAACACAACTTCTCACATTACATTAACATAGATAGAAAGTACATACAACCACCCTCACAAGGGTACATTCCAGAGTTTTTTTGTATGAACTAGCCCAGCCAGGAACAGTTATAACTGCATGCTCCAACACCTACCGGTATTAACTAACTTAGATATAGCGGTAAAATAAAATAAATAGATAGGTAGACATCCACATTGGCAGCTCCAACTCCATGCTCCAAAAACCTCTTCCAGCATGCTCTTCCCTAAAATACTCCAACAGAATGTTGACTACTTGGCTGTCCGGAAAAATAGGGCACCCAGAGTTTAAAAGGAAAACAAAATAAAATCCTGGTCAGTTATGGGATTGGTGTGAGAACTCAAAATAAGTTGTTTGAAAACAAAAAGGTATCTCATAAGGCCACGTCGCATATAAACACAGAACAGTTTTATACCTTATGATAACTAAAACATTCTTACGTAAAAATACTAGATATTATTTTTAGTGACATATCTTTGAAAACATTTGCAAGTAAACTTATTAATCTTAGCTGAAATTGTTACATTATTAATTCCAGCATACTAACCACAAACGCGGATTCTACAAACAAAATGACAGGCACTTATTGGAGAATGGATTTTCATACAAATGACCAGGTGAAGGGACTACCTTCCGGTAGTACATCTCCAGAGGAATGTACCGAGGCCCAACTGATGGTCCTCTACCAACACAAGACCTGCCTATCTCTTCCTAGATAGAACCGAATATGTCATCACCTCATTTGTACCGACCTATTGGAGTCATCTCTTAGCACACACCACAATAATTTAGACCCGAACGTCATAGCGGGTAGAAATATATCTTAAAGGGGATGATCATACCTTAATAGTTATGAACCACATAGCCTTGCTGCATCTGCCCTGTTTTGGCCATTTCCGGGTGTGAGGCCTGAGGTAACAATTACCTTTCACATAGCACATCATCTTTCTTTGAATGCCGCACTGCCATTCCATGGTCACACAACTGCTCTCTACAAACGTATAACTCCTGAGCCCATACATCTCAGGAAGGGATGTTAAGGTAAGAGAAGTTGCCTTCTCCTCCACCAAACAGATGATACATTCATAGAGATCACTTATGTAGCTAGAAATGGATCGTCAAACATTCATCCATACAAGTTGTCCAGGAACAGGACAAACCGAAGGCACTCTCCTACCACATCCTGTCGGGAGTACCCCTAGGATTAGTAGCGATTAGTCCTTGCATTGGATATTTTATAAAGAAGAGACTACTCCTACTATATTTATATTGGGAATTTATCCCTAAATGATCAACAATTAGTCCTTCATTATGAAAATCCAAAATATCATATCCATGTCTTCACTTCGAATACGTAAATTAGTTCGAAGTGGTCTTCGGATAGGAATCATCCAAATCCGACCCCGACTCCTTCGAAAAAATCATCGATAAAAAGATGTTCCGAGAATAGGGAATCATTCTTTAATTGATTTAGTTCTTTTTATCAAAATCTCTTTTGGAGATATATATTTCTTAAAATATTCTTTTTGATATACACGGAATCATTAAACCTCTCTTATCATATTGATGTGCACGTAAATGTGCATATTTTTACTCCCATATTTTATCGAATTAAATTAAATAAATGATCATATTGGGTGTTTTAACATGTTTAAACCAAAATTCAAATTATTTTCAAATCGTCACATATTCATCTTCATTTAGGGGCAAAATGGTCATTTTTGTGCATATATTAATTTGAGAAAATTTAATTGGAAATTTCTATATTATTTTGTAGGAATTTGAACTCAAATACAGTGGTTTCATGAAGATATATGCATGCACAAAGAAGATACAAAGGAATGAAGATGGAAATAATTCAAAGTCATGATCATGGAGGACCCCACCTACCCACCTACCTTAATGTACAAATTAGAGCTAATGCACATGCTAAAAGGCCATTAGAGTTTCATGCACACTTAATGGATGATTATTTGAAGCTAATGATAACTTGGTGGCCACAGTTCCTAGAAGGGTAGTTTGGGCATTCCAAAAAAATATGGATTAGGCTTTCATATATGTATAAATACCCCATATGTTTCATGTAACCCTCCTCTCTTCTTTTAGGCTCTCTTATCTTAGCCTCTCTTTAGTTTAGTTTATGCTCACAAATAAATCAAGTTCTCTTATTTCTTTTCATAGCTACTTAGCCATTTCTTTTCATGTAATTTTTTTAATGCAATTTAATACATGTTCTTTTCCTTTCCTTGTTTATTTCCTTTCATGTTAGTAGTGTAGATTTATTTATTTATGCAAGTAGATTAGTTTTTCTTTTCATTTTGCTCTCTTTTTCCTCTTGTTTGTTTCATGTTGCTTTCTACATTTGTTGATATGATAACAAATATGAGAGGTTAAACCCCTTCAATTTAGGGGTAATGAAGCTCTCTAGTATGTAGATTCAACATTTGATCATTTATGTTCTCGTTTTGTGCTTAATGACAATGGTTGAAGTGGTCTGACTTGTTGTTTTTGCTTTGAATTTGATAGCCTATATTGTTGACACCAAATAGGCTATGCTTAAACAATCACTAAACACAAATTACCTCTTCATCTACATATGATTATGGTAATGAAGTGAGTGTTGAAATCAAAATTTGATGGCCTATATTTCTAAACAATAGTTAATAGATCATGCTCAAAATAGATTTTACTTTCAACTTTGTTGTCATATTTCATGAGAGTTAAAACTGTATTAGTGGTTGTGTTATAGTTTGATGGTTTATATTGGGCTAATTAATAGCACAAATATACCATACTTATGATAAGCACAACAACTAATTTCACTAATGACAAAAGAAGAGAGATCATAACTTCATTTTGTTGATTTATGTGATCTAGAGAGTGGAAATTACCTCTAAAATGTCTTTACACTCTCATATTTTTATCACTTTCTTTTTAGTTTGGTAGTTTTTTCATTTTCTAGCTTAACACTCTCTAAATCTTTGGTTAATTTGATTGAATAGAAATTTAAATCAACAATTCCCCTGCGGATCGACCCGTACTCGCCACGTACTAACATTTATACGCCGTGTGCTTGCGGTTAATTTTATTATAAATTTGATCGGCCGTTTTCTAATCTAATAGGAAATTGGCCGACGCGAACAAGTTTTTTACGCTGTTGCTGGGGAATAGTTTTGATTTTTTTTTTATTCTTTGAATTATTTTCGTTTGATTTTTTGTGTGTTTTTATTTTGTGTGCGTTTGGATTTAAAAACAAAAAAGATTTGTGTGTTTGTGTGACATTTGTTTGCATTTTGGTTTTGTGTGTGTTGTTTGCTAGTTGTTATTCCATCTGCATTTGCATTTCATAGTAAAAAAAAGCATAGAAAATTTTAAAACAAAAACATTTTATTTCTTTTTCAATTTTCATTTCATTTTTTTACAGTTTCCACTTTACACTTTACATTGCATTTTATTTCTACTACTTCAAATTCAATATTGTCAAAACTGCTTTTCTACTCTCGGCACTGTGTCAACATAATCTCATTTCTGTTATTCACATTAACACTGCTTCCCACCTCTGTTCACATAGCAGCAGCTCCTTCTTCCGCAGCCAGTGACCACATCCTCCAACTGCAAACTTTTTTCTAACCCCTCTGCCTCAACACTCCGACTTCATCACTTCTTCCCAACACACACCACTGACATACACACTAACCTCCTCTGTGCATCTCATCACCACTGCCTATAGCAAACAATTCAACCGCTCAAGAAAAAAAAACCAAACTCACTGCTCTCGACAACATTTCACAAACAAGGGTGCATCACCTTCAAAATTCACAAACAACTGCATTTCTACTTCCCCTCCCCTTCAACACAACCATCCAACTCGAAGCAGAAACACCATACATCTTTGTGCCTATCACTCATATACATCCACTGACAGTTCCTTCAAACCCTTACAGCATTGCCTATCTAACCAAAACTACCCATTGCTTCAACCTGTTAACATTTCCTATCATACAACAAACTTCATCCCTCTGTTAACATCACGAACTACTTCAAACTGCTTCAAACAATCATACATCATCCCTCTGTTTACACCATACATCATTTCCACACTATCATCATAGACACTGCCCGATAGTTGCAACCATACGCAGCCGAACAATCCTCACATCCACTCTTATAGCTGCTCTGTCAAACACAGATATCACATACATAGCTGCCTCAAACTCACACTGATTCCACTCACCTTGCATACAACTTTCAACTTAAATTGCCACCTCCTCCATAATCACAACAATCAAACCCAACTGTCCACCTTCATATATCAATACGGACACATCAGTTAACCACCTATATCAGTGAACATATCACCAGAGAATCACTTGACAACCTCTATGCATATCCCTTGCCAACAGCAATTCGACAACCTTGCTGCAACCATTATTTTCCACTATTAAACATAAACCATTTCCCTCTCCACTTCCACCAAATCACATAGACAGTTCAACCTCTTGTTGCTTCAATTTCCAAACTGCTACTACAAATTGAATCGCCGAACACAACCACCTTCCTCTGCAAATTGAATCGCCTTCACCAAACAATCTGGCCCGAACGCCTCCCCAAACCCACCCTCAAAACTGCCTACACTTCAGTTTAACTCCACTATTCACCAAACTGCAACTACCTCCATCGCAAACTATAACGCAGCCAATCATCTCTCATAACAGCAACGTCCAACCAACTGCGAATAAACCCAACCCTCTACAAACCAAATCGCCATTCAAAATCGACCTTCTCCAATCCTTCAACCAGAAATCACCGCGACGCTCATTCAATTCGAACCCAAATTCGAAACCACCGATCCAGAACTCAATCGCCAATTACCGCAACTCCAATCACGAAATCACCACACCCTATCGAATCACGAAAAACAAATTTTGTTGAGTGAATTTGAGTGAGTGGAATTGGTTTTGAGAAGTTTGATTTTGCGTGTTTTTGATCATATATTTTGAACAGGATTGGAACAGAATTGGAATTAGGAAAGAGAATTAGTTTTGGGAAGTTTGAACGAGAATTTATTTTGATCGTTTAAGTTGCAGGTTTTGATTTTGCATTTGGGCCGAGATATACTGGGCCGAGATAACATCTTCTTGCTAATATTAAAAAAAATTGTGTTTGTTTTGATTTGCTTTAATTCTGTTTTAATTTGTTTTAGTTTCATTTTTTTATTAGTTCTACTTTAGTTTGTTTTATTTTTTTTCTCTTGTTTTTTCTTCTTCTTTAATTTTAAAAAAAAGTGGTTTCAATTTGTTTTGTTTTCATTTATTTTGGTTTGTTGTACATTTTCTATAAAAAAAAGCGTTATCTTTTGTTTAGTTTGTTTCAGTTTAGTGTTGTTTCATTTGTTTTATCCTAAAAAGAAATTTGTGTTTTTAAATTCCACCCTTGTATAAAAATTGTATATATCGTGTTTTTATTTCAGGTTGCCAAAGTAGAACTTCAGAAGGAGAAGAACTGCTGCCAAAAATAAATTGCTTACTTATAAAAATTTTTGCACCCTTATCTCTTGTTTTTATTTTAGTTGCATTGTTGATTGCTTGCATTTGTTTTAATATATTTAAAAAAATTCAAAAATTCAAAAAAAAAATCAAAAGTTTCATCGTAGTTGCATTGTTAATACACGTTTAATTTCAGTTTTGCAGTTCATCCTAGTATTTTGATTAAAAATAACGGTTAGAAATCTATAACACTTAATTGTATATTGACAAGTTGTCTTCTTTGAACAATTTAATTTTTTGGTGTCTAGGCTACGGCAGAGCAATAACTATTTATAAATATTACGGTGATTCGTAAATATTATAGTGGTTGTTTCTCTGAAGATACTTAAACCTTCGGTTGCATTACTACGGTGATTCGTGGTGCACCGATAAATCCTGTCCATTACCTGGCTGAGAACTATCTTGTTGTTCTAAGACAAAGTGTGATTATACAATTTTGTGTTAGTAGTTATTTAGGATAAAAAATTCGTAATTAAACCCTTGCATTCATTTAGTTGCATTATTTCATGCATATTTAAAAAAAAATTTCAAAAGCCAAAACTAAAAAAAATTGTAAATATTCCTTTTCCTTTGAAATTTTTAAATCCTTTTCCTTTGAAATATTTCAAAAAAAAAAAAAATATAAAATCTTTTGAAAAACACAAAAAAAAACAAAACTAAAATTAAACTTTCCTTTTGAAAAATAAATTCCTTTTGTGTAAATATATTTCCTTTATAAAAAAACATTCTTGAAAATGTCTGAGTATCCGTTTTCTTACTCGGCAGAATTTTACAATAGTTGTGAAAATCAATATAATCCATATAATTTCATACCAAATTCTTATGGGTATTTCAACAACAACTATTGTTTAAATGATTCGAATCTTGAACCACAAAATTTTCAAAATAATGGTCAAACCTCAACTCTTGAAAGGTGTATTGAAAGAATTGAATCATTAATTGAACAACAAAATCACACGAATGATTTGTTGAATTCATATCTATGCAACAATTCAAGTCAAAGTTTTCAAAATAATCAAAATTTGAATTCACTTCCAAATTCTAATGATTTTGATTATAACCTATGCCAATTCAATTTCGAGCTCCAAAATGAATTTCAAAATCACAATGGAAATATGAATCATTTTTAAAATGATTTTGGCAATAGTAATAGTTCAATGATGGCGCGATTGACAATTTTTGTTCTCAACAAATTCAAATTGAAAATTCTCAAATTAATAATCATGAATTTGATTTAGTTGAGCAAACAGAAAAAGATTATGGGGATTTGTTATCTGAAACCTATAAAAAAATTTGTGAGAAAAAATTTCAAATCCCAACTTATGAAGAATCTAATAATAATCCACCATTTATTGAAATTGACAATTTTTATTCTCAACAATTTCAAATTGAAAATTCTCAAATTAATAATAATGAATTTGATTTAGTTGAGAAAATGGAAAAAGATTATGGGGATTTGTTACTTGAAACCTACAAAAAATTTCACGAGCAACAAATGCAAATCAAACGTGTAATGAGTTAACTGAGAATCCATCTTTTACCACAATTCACGATTTGCAAATAACAACTTTTGAAATTCAAAATGACGATCTTAATAAAATTGTTGAAAACACGGTAATTGAGTTGGATTTCACTTCTTTTGAGGGTATGAAACTAGATTTAAAATTCGATCCTCCTTCTTCCGATCTCGAAAATTTGAATACAACTACTTTGGATTTTGAACTTGACACATGCAATGAAGTTGTTAATAATTCAATAAAGGAAGATGAATTCAATGAACACAATTTCTTTGGACTTTTCGATAATGAGTTGTTAAATTCTAAAGGAGAAGATTTGAATCACCATTTCAATTTTAAAATCAATAATTTTGAAAAATTTGTTGATAATGAGCTTAACTTTCAATTTGGTGAAAATAAACTTGAACTTCCACCAATTGTTTTATCAAACCCGAAAACAATCAAAAATAAAACAACTTGTACGATTTTTAATAAAACGATATTCATTTTTCCAAATCCACATTCAACTGCAAAATCTTTTACGATTTGGTTTTCTGAGCTCAAGCTGTGTCTCGTATGCTTGACGAGACAAATGAATCGGTCTTTGGAAGACTATTTCATTTACTTTTTGACAATATACTTTCTGATCTCGTGTAAATACCGTTCATTTTCATGTAAATATAGGTCATCCTTTTATTTTTGTTTTATTTTTCTCCTTTCACTTGGGATGACTGTGGGGGATCAGTCATAATCAAGTGTGGGGGGAGACTCGTCTTCATTTTTTATTTTTTTTCATGGCATATTTTTTGCATTTACTTTCAAAAATTCAAAAAAAATAATAAATAAAATCCCAAAAACAAACTTTCTTTTTTTTAATTACTTCTAAAGAAACACTATAGGATAAATATATTGTTTTGGTTATTAAATTGAAACTTTTGAAAATTTATTTGTCTTAACAAAAATAAAAATAAAGTTTGATTACGAATAACGATGGTTTAACTAGTATATAGGAAGGTTCATACATGTTAATTATGAAATATTTCCTAATTGAAAATCTTTGTTTTAAAAAGTGGTGGATTTAAACTAAAGGATATAATATATTTTTTCTAAATTAAATGGTGCTAAGATGATTTTGCAAAACTCTCTCTTTCAAAAAAAACAACAAAAAAAAAGAAAAAAATATATTTCTTGTATATATTTATATATTTTTATTATTAACACCTAGAGTCATGTGTTCACACTCGTGTGTTCACTCGCCATGCTTTGTACCCTTCTCACGTAAGCCCAAAAGGCAGTGCACGATCGGTATATCTGGCCTCAGTTTATCTGAGTTAGGTGTATATATATAAAAATTCTTTGTAATAACACCTATAGTCGATAGGTGTTCACACTTCTGTGTTCACTCGCCACGCTCTGTATTCCCCTCACATAAGTCCGCAAGGCAGTGCATGGGTGATATATCTGGCTTCAGTTTATCTGAGTTAGGCATATGTAAATATTGTTAATATCAATAAAATTTTCAAATAAAAAAATAGAGAGAGTAAGCATTTGAAATCCAAGCACTATTTTAACTTATTTTAGTTGACTTGTTACTAAAATGAAATGAAAACACCACTTTGATAAATTTTGATAATCAACAAAGGATCCATTTCATAATTACACGTTGTTATCAACCGAAACAACGAGTTAAACTATCGTCTATTTGTTATGATATCTTGAGTTTTGTTGGAAATTATGATGAGTAAATGACTAAAATTTCTTGATAATGACCAAACCTATATTTAACTTATTTGTGTCGATTTAAAAGTGAATCCTTCATTTGTATATATTTTCAAAAACTTGCATTCATCACTTTGTAAATAAATCTTACATTTTGTAAATATTTTCATATTGCATTTGGATTTTGTGGGTAGTATCCGCTGAAAACCCTCACGAGACAACACTCGTCCTACTGGGGACACCCAGAGGTTTAACGGCTTGTTGCATACGCTCAATGCAATTGTGTTTCCTACGAAAACGGATTTATCTTAGTATTTCTTTATTCGAGGACGAATAAAAAGATAAGTGTGGGGGTATTTGATGTGCACGTAAATGTGCATATTTTTACTAACATATTTTATCGAATTAAATTAAATAAATGATCATACCGGGTGTTTTAACATGTTTAAACCAAAATTCAAATTATTTTCAAATCGTCACATATTCATCTTCATCCAGGGGCAAAATGTTCATTTTTGTGCATATATTAATTTGAGAAAATTTAATTGGAAATTTCTATATTATTTTGTAGGAATTTGAACTCAAATACAAGTGGTTTCATGAAAATTTATGCATGCACAAAGAATATACAAAGGAATGAAGATGGAAATAACTCAAAGCCATGATCATGGAGGACCCCACCTACTCACCTACCTTAATGTACAAACTAGAGCTAATGCACATGCTAAAAGGCGATTAGACTTTCATGTGCACTTAATGGATGATTATTTGAAGCTAATGATAACTTGATGGCCACACTTCCTAGAAGGGTAGCTTGGGCGGGTTTCATACATGTATAAATAACCCTTATGTTTTATGTAACCCTCCTCTCTTCTTTTAGCCTCTCTTCTATTAGGCTCTCTTCTCTTAGCCTCTCTTTAGTTTAGTTTAGGATCACAAATAAATCAAGTTCTCTTCTTTCTTTTCATGGCTACTTAGCCATTTCTTTTCATGTAACTTTTTTTATGCAATTTAATACTTGTTCTTTTCCTTTCCTTGTTTATTTCCTTTCATGTTAGTAGTGCAGATTTATTTATTTATGCAAGTAGATTAGTTTATCTTTTCATTTTGCTCTCTTTTTCCTCTTGTTTGTTTCATGTTGCTTTCTGCATTTATTGATATGATAATAAATATGAGAGGCTAAACCCCTTCAATTTAGGGGTAATGAAGCTCTCTAGTATGTAGATTCAACATTTGATCATTTATGTTCTCCTTTTGTGCTTAATGACAATGCTTGAAGTGGTTTGACTTGTTGTTTTTTGCTTTGAATTTGATAGCCTATATTGTTGACACCAAATAGGCTATGATTAAACAATCACTAAACACAAATTACCTCTTCATCTACATATGATTATGGTAATGAAGTGAGTGTTGAAATCAAAATTTGATGGCCTATATTTCTAAACAATAGTTAATAGGTCATGCTTAAAATAGATTTTGCTTTCAACTTTGTTGTCATATTTCATGTGAGTTAAAAGTGTATTAGTGGTTGTATTATAGTTTGATGGTTTATATTGGGATAATTAATTGCACAAATATACCATACTTATGATAAGCACATCAACTAATTTCACTAAGGACAAGAAAAAAGAGATCATAACTTCATTTTGTTGATTTATGTGATCTAGAGAGTGAAAATTACCTCTAAATTGTCTTTACACTCTCATATTTTTATCACTTCCTTTTTGTTAGTTTGTTAGTTTTCTCATTTTCTAGCTTAACACTCTCTAAATCTTTGGTTAATTTGATTGAATAGAAATTTAAAATTAACAATTCCCTGCGGATCGAGCCATACTCGCCACGTACTAACATTTGTATGCCGTTCCCTTGCGGTTAATTTTATTATAAATTCGATCGGCCGTTTTCTAATCCGATAGGAAATTGGTCGACGTGAACACATATCTTTTGATTTCATAAAACATTTTTACACTTAACTCGTTTCCGACATTTCGACCTTATCTATCCCTTGCCTAGGGAAGAGGCTAGGTTAGCAAGGGCACTTGTTTCTACTGAACATCTCCTTAGTTTAAGCACCTCACATTCGGATCTCACGAATAGAAAAATCCAGTCTACTCGTCAGCTTTCAGAGCCAAGATTAAACCACTTAATTTGTGATAGCTTTTCTTTAAATTGTTTATTTAGATTCTTTGAAATAAACTATAAACTTCCAAATAATCATTAAAACACTTAATTATTCCTTTTGAAAACATTTATAAAAGATTTGGAAAAGAATTGTTATGCTTAAAACTATATTTCAAAAGTTATAGAAAAGTGTTGCGAAAAAGTGTTGCGGAAAGTGCTTTTTTAGCTATATTAATCAAAACGACTTTTTTAAAAATCTGAAAACTCATTATTATTACTCAAATCACTTTTAACAAATTTTAAACTTTTATAAGATTTATTCCATTGTTTTAAACAAATTTAAAACATCATTTCCAAAGAAATCCAGTTTTGGATTCCGAACTTCAAAACCACGGTTTTTCCAAAACTTGTTTTATTCATATTTCAAAATCTACTTATCCAAATCTCAATTTTCTTCATTTATTGGAAAACTATGGATATAATAGTTTGAAAAATTCTTATCTCGGAGAATTTCGAGCTATATTCCATTTCTTTTCAAACTTCACCAAAACGCTTTTCAATGTTTATAAAACATTTCAAATCATTTAAAATCATTTTTAAAGAGGTTTAACATTCCATATACACCATTTCATTAATTCAAGGAAAGTGATTTCCTTTGTGCTTATTGACGTGTATTTCCGTGACTTGCATATATATTCAATATTTATATTTAAACAACCAAACTTAATGATCAAAGCATATCAAATGTTACGACCTACCTTTTTGGACGTTTTAAGCAGACCCACACGTCAAACTCAAACCATTCAAAAGGGCAGATTGTTATGGGGTAAATAAGAAAAACCAGAGAAAGGAAGAAACAAATACAGAATCTCGCAGCGGAATGACAAAATATAATAATCAAATAAACAGTTCATGAAGCTGTTTACAAATAACATTGTTTAAACTTTTATAATACAGACAGATCAGAGTTACATACAAAGAGAATAAATATTAAATAAATGCAGCGGAACAACATGATGCAGTGGAATAAATATAATAAATAATAATAGTACAAATCTTCATCTTCATCCTCCAGAAAGTAGTCTTCGATACACTGAAAAGCTCAGACTGTCCCGAGCGAATTGAAAAGACAAAACACTCGAGTCAAAACTAAAAGATTTTATGTAAGTTAAATCAACAGTAAATAAATATGAGTGTGACGGCGTCAGAGATGTTTACGAGGGTTTGACATCTCCTATCCAGTGTCTAACATGAGTGCAATAACTTAAAAGATGTTCGGGATTTCCAACTCCTAAGGATCCGTTAAACTATCTACTATTTAGTACAATACGCTATTATAATATGTCTACAGTAAAGTAAAGTATTAAAATAGCGTTAAGGTGTTACCCATATCCCCCTTAACACATTTTATATATTCCCATATTCTATACAGTACCGTACGCTGATCCGTGAGGTTTACCCAGAGGGCACTCCATAGGTATGGTACAAAACAAACTCGTAGAAGGCGCGATAAGGCATGCGACAAGGCACGCGAGGCAATGCCCAGGGTAGATATACCAATTGCACTCCTGGACTGGTGGTAACGCATAGCAGCTACTACCGCCCACCTCGGACACACTCCCATAATCAAAATCAAGGAATGGCCACCAAAACAATCACAAAGCAAAAATATAGGATCGAAGAAATGTTCCCGATAGGAGGAATGACCTCACTTGGCCCGGTATAGCTCCTGTTTGGCCACATCAAGCTGACTCACGGGAGTGAGGGTCACGTAAATACCTCATACAGAATCGTTCACCAAACCATCCTACTTCATTTCTGGAATCTCCACCACATACACAGTTGTTAAAGTGGTTTTCGGTATTGGCAGAGAGTATGACAATATCCGATCTCGGTCTCTTTAACAACCAAACGCTTATTTCACACCGCATGGTTCTTTTAAATTTCAAAAGTCAATTCACAATTTATATCAAAATATCATATTCTCAAAACCATATCACTTTTGAAATTGCCGATAAGATAGGTTAATTAAATCCTCATTCCAAACCATCATATTACTCAAATACGTCATTTCACAAAAAGATATCAATTCCAAATTCCAACTTAGATTGTATCATCATCAAGGATTTAAATATAAATACTTCAACTTTACACAGTCTGAAATTTTAGAAAGTAGTTTAGAAAGTCATAAGTGGTTTTAATAGTTTTAAAAATAGTTTAAAATAGATTAAAATAGTTTAAATAATAAATAGTTTAAATAGATTTAAATTTGATTTAATTAGATTTAAAATGATTTAAATAGATTTAAAGTAGATTAAATAGATTTAAGTTATATTAAATAGATTTTTAAATTATATGAAATAGATTTTAAATAGATTAAATAAATTTAAACTAGATTAAATAGATTTAAAATAGATTAAATAAATTTAAATTATATTAAGTAGATTTAACATAGATTAAATAAATTTAAAATAGATTCAGTAAATTTAATTAGTTTAAAATAGGTAAAATTGATTTAAATTTGATTAAAGAGGTTATAATAGCTTAAAATAATTTAAAGTAGTTTAAATTGACTAAAATAGTTAATTTAATTAAAATAGTTTAATTAGTTAGAAATAGATTTCAAAGTTATATCCAATCATCTTCAATAACTCAATTCCGATAAGTTCATTTATTTTTGACACTTCAACTTTGAAATTCCAATTCAAGTCCTTTGAACAATTCATTAAATAAATTCCAATTTCAGCATTAACGCTTGGATTATCGAAATTAATTCAGTTTATATAAATCAATTTCCATTTCAAAAATGCCAGTTACTGAATTTAAAATTTAAAGAATTAAAATATCATTTTATTTAACCAATCCGGTGTCCGTATATAATTTTCTACCCTATGGTCAAGTGATACGGATATTTATAATTTCAATCCGCAATTTAAATTTTACGGTTATATATCATTTCAAACCGCAATCCCGAATTAAATAAAATCCATAAAATCGCTCGAGTCTGTCATTTCAACCCTTAACGATTTTTCCCTAACCTATAGATCAGTCGGGTATGTATCATTTCAACCCATAGGGAACTTGCAGTTATAACAATATAAAATACAACATCCAGTCATCCAATATCCAAAATCAACATTCATCACAATCATCATCCAAATCAATTAATAAACATCAACAGATAACTGATAATCAATAACAGGTATTAAATTGACAATTTAAATTCAATATTAAATTAAACGATGATTAAATGCAATAAAATTCAAATTTAACTAGAATGACAATTTAAACATACCAAACATCAATCAATTAATTTCTAATCACATCATAAATTTAATTTAACTAACATAAGATAATCTAATAGTTGTGAGTGGGTCAAAACACTCACCTTCGATTTAAAACGATTTAAAATCCAATTTAGGCCTAAAATTCAAACTATCTCAGAACTCGACCAGACTAGTTCCATGTCGTCTGCAATTTCGATACAATCCCAGCGGAACAAACCGCGTCCAAATCCGAGTTCGTATGCAAAAGATATGATAGTTAGAACATTAGGAAATTTAAATTTATAACAATCGAAGGGCAATATGGTAATTATCTATCACCTGTAAACACTAATCGCTCAGCAATGTTCAAACACGAACGTTCTCGTACTTGTAGCCACCAAATCCATCCCTAAACGCCACTGCCTATGCGCCGCTTCACGTCGATCGAGCCAAGCAACCATCTCCCCTATGCCGAGCCGCTGCCTCCGGCCCCACCACGACAAACGCGCCGCCACCTCCCAGCCTCCAGCCGAAACCCAAACGAGCGGCTTCAAAGCTAAATTCCGGTGAACTCGTGAACCTGCGATGCAAATGAACGACACCCCAAGGACCTGCTCAACTCCCCCTTCCCAACGCCGCCTCCCGATCGTCGATCAGACGATGATCCACCGTTGGATCGTCCAAAACATAGAATGGAAGGCCCATGTTCATTCTTGATTTCTGTAAAAATGGCGAATCCGATTGAAAAATGAATCACACCGGTGGATTACGCTCGTCGAGAGCTTCAAACAGATATATAAATTGATATGGTTTGGAGGAGTTTGACCTTTGGATTTTGTTTTGAAATTGGATTTATGGTTTGGCAATTGGAGTTTGTTTCTGCCATTGAAAAGAAGGAGATAGACAGGAAATGTACCTACATAATAGAGGAATAAGAAATATCTAGGGTTTTTAACAGGCTATATATAAGTATTTGAAGTAGAAATGAATGGACTAGATTTGATTTGGATTGAAACGATAACTACGACCCAAAAGCCCGTTTCGTTCCCGAAACGAAAGTGGGTCATCCCATATATCAAAATAGATGTTTTCAATAGTTTTAAATTCAATGAGACAGGTTTAAGTACTAATTCCATCGTATGAAGAAGTTAGCTTAAAATCAGCTTATTTCAAATTGATTTCAATTGAATTTAATTAAATTGGTTTCTGCGCGTTTCGAGCCCGTACGGTCAAACGACAAGTCCGATCGCTACGAAACTTGAAACCTTACAATAATTCACTATTACAGATCTGATGAAACTGGTTTCGTCAAAATCCGAGACAGTGGCCAAAATGGCTATTTTCACGTTAATTAAATAAATTAATATGAAATTAATTAATCACTTTTTAATTCAATATTTATGAACTAATAGATTTTCATCCTTTTTGATTACTTAGACATTTATACTAATTTAGACAAGTTTACATAAAATTTCAGTGTTAAATATTACACTTATTACAGTGTTTCAATTTCAACTGTAATTAAATTCAATTTATTAAAATTTTAATTCCAATAATTTGATTTAATTTGATTCCATCTTTGAATTCAATCAATTATTACTTCATAGACCTAGTTAACATTTGTTTATATCTTATTACACTAATATTCTACCATCATCATCTTTTACCATATTAGTTGCAATATTTCAATTACATTGAATTTGTCAATTTTATTATAATTTAAGATCCCAATAAATCAACTTATCCTTATTCCACTTCTTTTTATTACATCAATTATTGTCTTGTGAACATAATTAACATTTCTATACATTTTATTGCACTCACCTTTTACAGTTATCACCTTAACACATTATAAAGTAACATTTTAATTTCATTTAATTATAATTGATTAAATAAATTGGTAACTATTAACAATTGTCACCATTTCCACATTTAATAACATTCGTAAGTTTATTATTTACAAAATATTGTTATAACAACTTGCACTATACTAATTCTATCCAATTTCAATTTATTACACATAATTTCATTAATTAATCAAAAGAAATGAATGTAAATTAAAGGATTTGAGAAAAATTTCCGGTACTCTTCAAAATTTGGTTTCAAAGTTTTGGGAAATATATCATTTGGAAGTATTTTTGAATTGAAATTGTTTCCAAGAAATTTTAAAAGAAGTAAGTTAGTACTCTCCTCTTTTATCGCTGGAAAATAATTTCGGTGATGACTATAGCATCATCGACATTCGTTTTTGAGTCTCATAGTAGAGAGACCACATAGTAGCTTTGCTACACTTTAGTTCTGGAAAATGGATTTGATTTGATTTTCTTGAGTATGATTTGATATACAAATTATATATATGTATAGATTTATTTCAAATTGGTTTGAAATAAAACCGAAAATTTAACTCTCAAGTTCCATGTTAAGTGATGATTTCAATTATTGAAATGAAGCAAAAGTTTGAATAATTGGAATGTCTAAAATGAGAAATTTGAATTGAAACAACTCGAAACAATTGAACTAGGATAAAATTTATTTGTATAATACTCAATTGCATTCTAAAACATATATAGCTTACCTGAAGTGTTCAAAAGTTAAAATGAAATGTGAATTTGTGATTGAAGGTTACACAAGAGAAAACTTAAGTAATAAATTATTTAAATAAAATTGGCTTAATAGAAATGTTGTAAATAATAGATAAATTTGTATAGTGACACTCAGAAACATTAATATAACTTACCTAGAAAAGTTAGATGTTAACAAGAATATGTAATTGGATAATATAATGTAAATGTAAGGAATAAGATGTCCAAAAATGAATCTTGATAAGGGAATTTATAAATGGAAATTGAGTTGTATAATAAATATTTTTACACTTAATCTATGTTGAAATATATTGCATAATAATTAGAGAATTCTATTTAAGTAAATAAATATGAATTTAGGAATAGTTGAGATTGAATTATAAGTGGAATTAACTTAAGTAAAGTCAAACGGATTAAATAAATGGGTTAAATAAAATAAATTTGTTTTGAAAGAAAATTTGTAATGCATGTTGATAAATTGGAAATAAATCAATTGAATGAAAATACATTGAATTGGAATCAATCAAATGTGAATACAATGAATATTTATTGATTAAAGAAAATGGATTGAAACCAAGTAGTTGAATATCAATCAATTTAAAAATAAATAAAATTTATATGGTTTTAAATTAACTATTGTATCCAATACTGTGTATTTCAAATTTATCCCTTTTTCTGGTTGTTCCTATTCTCCTATCTCGTTCCTTTTCGGGGACGAAAAGTTTTGAGTGGGGGAGAGTGTAACGACCCGTAATTTTTAACGGTTTTAATAACGTATTTAACTGAATTTTTCTTGAAAATAAAACAGTTAAATTTAGCAATGAAAATTTGATATTTGGAATACGTCTATTTAAACATAGCAAATAGTAAATTTTCATTGGAAAATATGGAAGTTAGTTTTATTGTGTAATTTTCAATTTCAATTTAATATCAGTTAATTTTATTGAAATAAAATATTTTCAAAACCTGAATATTTTTAAATAATAAAGATGTAAGCTATTTTCCAAGTGAGACGTCATAATTCGTTTCGTCAAATTTGGATTGCACTAGACCCGTTTATCTTATTTTTCGGCGTTTTGATACCATTTTGACAGCATTTTGACAGCATTTTGGCAGCAAATATCAACTTTTGGTAGGATGATCGTACTGCTGATATCTGTGTACCATTGTGTTCGTCTCGTCGTGCTGATCTTCGCAGTATATATATTTGTGTATTTCGGTGTCCGGTACGCGACAAAACCCGCGAAACGGTTAGCCGTATCGGTACCCGTTTTTGAACCTTTGGTTTTCCTTTTGTCTTTTCGTGTATCCAACGTGAGAAATTGGATAGCCACTAGACATAAATTATTTTTGAATTCAATTGATGACTATTGCTTTTCCCCTAGCTTTTATTATAATTTCTTGTTCATTTTCATTTCGGGTTCACTTTCGTTTCTGGTTGTTTACATCTTTCCTTCTCTCATCTTCTTTTCTTTCTTCTATTCGTACTCAAAATTTTTTTTTAAAAGAAGTTCGAATATATATCTGTAGTAAATATATATTTGATATTGGGCATCAGCACGTCTTTTTTGCAAACTAATGATAATATATATATATATGAAGTTTCCATATTTCGGCTTTGAGCTGCTCTCGTCCCCTCCGCATGCAGTCTCCAACCACCACCATGTCAGCATACAACCCACCTTCAACAAACACTTCCCATCGCCACACCCATCGCTTCACCAAAACCCAATAGACCGTACACCTCTCCGTTCCAAACCGAAGCCCACTTGTAATGACCCGGTATTTCGAACCATTCGCACCCGCACATGTCAGACTTGAATTGCTCAAAACAACAGATTGTTAATTTATATTTGACAAAGCTCAGCATATACAGTAAATAAATAAATCATAGAATCACAGACACAGAGTAATATAACAATAAGCAGCGGAATAGATAAATAGTAGTTCATGAAGCTACTATATAACATCAGAGTTGAAATAAAATACAACAGAATATCTCAAATACAATGAAGTATTGAGTACAGAATCAACTGACAAGTCTGAACATAAACAACTGGAGTAAACTAAAGTAACTAGAAAGCTGAATAGACGAAGACCGATCTTCAAGCAAAGCTTCAAACTCCAAAGGTGAGTCTTAAATGCTGTGTCACTCAATCTGACCCGAGCATAAAGCAAAACACAAAACACTCGAGTAAGGATTAACATTCTTATATCAGTAAATTTAACTCAAGTGAAATGTTAACTGAAATACAAAGTAACTTAAAGGATGTTTGGGATTCCCATCCACTAAGGATCCGTGGAATTATCTACTATGTAGTAATATACGCTATTATAATATGTCTATCAGTAAAGTAAAGTATTAAAATAGCGTTAAGGCATTACCCATATCCCCCTTAACACATTTTATATATTCATGTAGTCTATACAATGCCGTACGCTCCACCAAACCGGTGGTTTACCCAGAGGACACCCCATAGGTATGGTACAAAAAAAACTCGTAGAAGGCGTGAGAAGGCATGCGACAAGGCACACGAGGCAATCCCCAGGGTAGATATACCGTTTGCGGATCCGGACTGGTGGTAACGCATAGCAGCTACTACCGCCCACCTTGAGACACTCCCAAATCAAAGGTGCACCCAATCAAATCACAAAGTAATAGAATGGTATCGAAGAAATGAGTCTGATAGGAGGAATGACCTCACTTGGCCCGACATGGCTCCTGTTTTAGCCACATCAAGCTGACTCACGGGAGTCAGGGCTACGTAAATACCTCATACAGAATCGTTACCAAACCATCCTTCTTTGTTCTATAATCTCCACCACGTACACAGTTGTTAAAGTGGTTTTCGGTGTTGGCAGAGAGTATGACAATATCTGATCCCGTTCTCTTTAACAACCAAACACTTATTTCACACCATGGTCATTTCATTTCAAATAGTTCATACTTCATATCAAAATATCATATTCATTTCAAAACCATATCAATTCGATATCAGTATTCACTTTAAATAATATTCATTTCCAGAATCATAACACTTTCAAAATTTAACACTTTCGAAATCATAACACTTTTGAAATCATAACAGTTCTAACTTAAACAGTTTAGATATTGAAAATAGTATATATATTAAAATAGTTATAAATTAAAATAGATAACAATTAAAAATAATTTATATATTAAAATAGTTATAAATTAAAATAGATAACAATTAAAATAATATATATATATTAAAATAGTTAAAAAAATGGTTTATATATATATATATTTATTTAAAGAGATTACATTGAAATAGTTTCCCAATTAGAATTGTTTCATCAAATTCCACAAATCGATTCAAATCAACTTAAATTCCAAAATTCAATTTAAATCAATCCCTGTTCAACACTTTCAATTTAAAAGGTTAAAGATTCAATTCAAATTCTCAATAAACCATTTCAATTTTTATCGATTTCAAATCCAGGTTTGAACTATCACTTCAATTCCAATAAGATTCAAAGTTTAAATATCCAACATTTACAATATAAGTTTCATTTATTTTTCAACATTTAACTTTAATTTTATTCAAATTGGAAAATATTCACTTAATCATTTTAATAACAATTAAATAGAATCTCAATTTATAAATTTAAATTAATATTAAATATTCAGTCTCAATTTTATTTAAAATTGAGAATATTCATTTAATCACTATTTATCAAATCAAGTTATAAATCATATCTTTCAAAATCTCCAAATCGATAGTTCAAATCAATTCTTATTTAAATTCAATTATTAACCAATTTAAATTCCAAGTCAACATTAATTTATCTTCCCAACCTCTATTATTAAAGTTATAAAAACCTATTTTTTAAAATGTTTATATAAATTTAAATAAATACTTAAACATACTATAAACCAATTAAATTAAATCTTATTATTAAATTTGTTTTATATTGAATCTGATTTTATATATTTTAAAAATAAAATAAAATTATAAGAAAAATCTTAAAATTTATATTTTTCAAAACTAACTTATAAATTAATATTTCCAAAACATATTATTTTAAAATCTAAATTTTATACACCTATAAAAATAGCATTTATATATTATATTTTAAAAATTAGTATTTATTAAAACCCGTATATTTCCTTTCAAACTTTGGAAATAATTTTTAAAATATAGACCAACGGTGTCCGTATATAATTTTCTATCCTATGGTCAAGTGATATGGATATTTATCATTTCAATCCGCAATTTAAATTTAATATTTACGGGTATATATCATTTTAACCCAAAATCCCAAAATTTTCAAAATCAATGAAAATCGCTTGGGTTTATCATTTCAACCCATAACGATTTTCCCTTAATCTATAATATCGTTCGGGTATGTATCATTTCAACCCTTAGGGAATTCTAAATTAATAGGGAACTTGTAGAGTGAGAACAAATATGCTAATAATAATAACATATCAACAACAAGCATATATCATCAATCATAAATTTAATTATAAAATAAATAACAGGTTATGGTGTCAGATGTCATAGGTGAACAGTTACAGATAATGGCATATCATATATAACAATTAAATAATTAACAGTTCAAATTTAACAGCATATTTCAATCGTCATTTCATGTGAATTAAATTTACTAAATACAAGAATGTTAATCGTGAGTGATTGCTCACTTTTCGAGGCTAGAGAAATACCAGAATAAGATGCACGAACACGGATACGTACTGACAAGCTAGAGGTTGCTACGCCCAATTCTGGACAGTAGTGAAACAAAAGCAAAGCACGATGAACTGAATTTGATGAAGATCAATTATATAAGTGAACTCTTATATATATAAACTATATATATATATATATCAATTTTTTTTTGTTCAAACCCATATTAGATTACAATATATATATATATGTATGTATGTATGTATTTCAAAAATCATTGTTTAAATTAAAAACACGTAATAAAATAAGCTCGTTATATGTATTTCCAAATCAAGGTTCAATTTAAACACATATAGAATAAAACCTCAATATATATATATATAATTTAAAGTCAATATAAAAAATAAATCTTTATAAAATCTAAAGCTTTATAAAACTGCCATTCATCTAAAAATTTTATATAACACAGGTAATATAGTTTATAAAAACTATATATATAACAACATAAATTTTAATAAATACATAACATATTATATAACTTATATAAACTAACATATGTAAAACTGGCATATATAAACTTACACTTTATATTTCATTTCAAAATTCCATATCAATGTACAAACATAATATATATATATATATATATATATTACAGAAATCTGTCACAAAATAAGATCCTAAATCTAGATAAATAAACATATTTAAACGTTCCAAACTAGATCAAAAATATATAAGTACACATAGATATAAAAGCTATATGTCATACTGTATATATATATATATGAACATACATATTATATTTTAAGTCAATATTTATTATAAAACAACACATACTTACTTTATTGTAATATAAATATAAATCAACAGATCATATATAACTAATAAAACTTATATATACAAACAAACATGTTTTGTATAATACTCATATAAATAACAGATTATAATATATGCGTACAAAATTTATATTATATATACATATATTTTATAGGGAGGCTGCAAAGTGGTGTGGTTCAGGCGGTTCAAGGTGGAGGGCTGCTAACGGGTAGGGTCGGAGCAAGGAAGCGACTGGATGGCGGTGGCTTCTGGTGGGTGGCATTGCTGGCTGAAGTGGGTGGAAGGTGGTGATGCTTTCGTAGGGTTGTCAGGAGATGTGGCTGACGTTCTTCACGCGTGGTGGAAGGGATGGAAATAGAGCAGACGGAGGCAAGTCAGGTGATCAAGAGAGAAAACAATGGGAACCGAGAGCAGGTGTATGGAGGGCGGAGGATATAAGACGTGGGTTTCGTCTTGGAACAGAGAGGTGTATGGTCTGTTGGGTTTTGGTGAAGCGATGGGTGTGGCGATGGGAAGTGTTTGTTGAAGGTGGGTTATATGCTGACATGGTGATGGTTGGAGACTGCATGCGGAGGGGACGAGAGCAACTGAAGTGACCCACTTCTCTTATCATATATTTATATAGAATTTTCTGTTAACAAATTTTTTTTTTCAATACACATAAATATACTTTACAATGGATCACTTCTCTTAATTTAATTTCCCCAAGATCCTGAGTTTTTACTAATATAAATATATCAGTATTTAAATAAATTCTATCATTTACATATATGAAGATATATAAATGGTTCTTTGCTTTTCAGAGTGATTAAACAGCAAAGAAACTCTTTCCCACCTTAATTCTCATATTAGAGATTTGGTGTCACATAGCTTTTTCTATTTATCATGTATATATTTTTTTTTTCAATACTCCAGCTTGAGTATAGAGGTGGGGCGTCACAGCAACTCAAAGCCAAAATATGGAAACTTCATATATATATATTATCATTAGTTTGCAAAGGAGACGTGCTGATGCCCAAAACATATCAACAACAGGGAAATAAAATGTATATAATACTTTAATAATGAATTCATTTATGATCCAAATAATTTAAATGGAAATAACTTATGTAAGCAATGAATGTAAGTAATGAAAAGAAAAATGGTATTGGATAAATATGAATGAAAAAGTAATTAAACAAGCATTGTATGAACAAATAAAAATGAACAGTAAATAATGTCAGAAAAAAAAGAAAAAAGAGTAATGAGAATAAAACATAAATATTATTCGAAAATGTGTTGAATTCTTTATTTGTTTGGCTAATGGATTGGTTGGGAAAAGATATTTCTATTTTGTATAGAAATGTATAAATAATCTATAAAGTTATCTACGACTGTTGAGTGTATGGTTTACTTCATAGTTTAGTTATCGTTTTATAGAATTTCTGAACCCGAACAAACCATTTGTTTTTGGTTGCTATGGATGGATGATTGCTCTCTTTGTTGAAATGATGTTTGTACAATTGTTGCTTGGAAATGATTATTTTTATGTGGTGATGTTTGTTTTTTATTTAGTGAAACAACTTAAATATTCCGCTTTTATATAATTATTAACTTCTTTGGATTATATAAGTGAGATACAGGTATGGAAGCAATAACTACTGCTTTTGGTTTCATAAAATAAGCGTTGTTTGCTCGACAAATAGGTACGTTATCGGACTACGGTTTTCTAGCGATATTATATTGTTTTTCCCGTGGTTTGGGATATTTTATTTTGAAAATATGTGATATATATTGTATTATTGACAGTACTATTTCTCCCAGACCTCTCCGTACAAAGGAGACTCTACCGAAATTTCTGTAAATTTTGGACTCAGAAAATTTTTTGAAATGTTTTCCAAACTTTTGTTAACTTGAATATAAAAGGATTTAATTGTTATAAATTGATATATTTTATTTAAATTATTTAATTATGTAAATTAAATGTTTATAAATTTAATATTTTGAATAAGATATATTGATTGCTTAATTTCTTCTTTTCCCTTCTTTTTCATTTTCGAGGACGAAAAATTTTGAGTGGGGGAGAGTGTAACGACCCGTAACTTTCGATAATTAAAATAGTTAATTTAATAAGGTTTGGTGATTTAATGTTGGAAGAAATAAAAATTTGTGGTTTAATAAAAAGAATATAACTGGAATGAAATGTAATAGTATTAATTTAAGGAAATTGATAACTGCTTTAAATTGATTAAAAAGTTATAATTGGTTATAGATTGTAAATTAATTGTAATAATGTGTGTGTTAATTTATAATTGGATTTAAAGAGTAATCGACAATTTAAATGTTGATTAACTAATGAAATAATGTGTAATAAATTGTAATTGATAGAAATAGTATAGTGTAAGTTGTTATAACATTTGTTTGTAAATAATAAACTTACAAATGTTATTAAATGTAGAAATGGTGACAAATTGTTATGTGTTACCAATTTGATTAACCAATTACCAAAATGTAAATAAATGTTACATTAATGTGAGTTAATACAATAACTGTAAATTAGGAATGTAATAAAAGGTACAGAAAGGTCAGTCTGAGCTTTTCAGTTTATCGAAGACTGCTTCTGGAGGATGAAGACGAAGATTTTGTACTAGTATTATTTATTATATTTATTCCACTACATCATGTTGTTCCACTGCATTTATTTATTATTTATTCTTGCTGTATGTAACTCCGATCTATATTATAAAAGTATAATCAATGTATTTGTAAACAGCTTCATGAACTGTTTATTTGATTATTATAATTTTTCATTCTGCTGCGAGATTCTGTATTTGTTTTCTTTCTTTTTCTGCTTTTTCTTATTTACCCCATAACAATCTGTCCTTTTGAATGGTTTGAGTCTGACGCGTGTGTCTGGTTAAAACATCCAAAAAGGCAGGTCGTTACAGTTGGTATCAGAGCTTTGGTTTAGCGATAACCTTAGCTTTTTGGGGTCTGACTCATATAAATAGGGTAGTAATACCCTAGAATCAGTCGCTGAGTGTATATATATGAGAGAGCATATTTGTTCGTGTTATAAAAGTTTTTTTGTGTGTTAATTTGTTCTGTTTTGTATTTATAAATTCTGGTCGATGCATAGGACGCTATGACATCGATAGGAATTTCTAAACACTTAATAGGACAGACCGACACAATATTATTTTGAAATATAGGTAAATGAAATAATTTTACCTAGCATATATTTTGTATATAAAAGAATAATTTTAGAATGATATAGTTGGTTGTAATATATTTGTTTGTAAGGTACTGAAATTTATAAATATTGGTGGAAAAGCGAGATCGTAAGTAAAATAAATATAAATTGGAAAATTTAGAACTTAAGTTCCGGGATTTTGAAAATTTCTTTCGAAAGATTTTGGAATATAATATTAAAATTATTTGGAGGTATTTTATGATATAAATATTTCTAGGTGATTTGAAAGAAATGTTTTAAAAAGAAATTTTTAAAGAAAATAAGTTCTGTACTCCCCTCTCTGTCGCTGGAAAATAATCTCGGTGACGAGTGCACGCATCATCGACGTTCATTTTCGAGTTTCAAAGTGGGAAGACTACTGTAGTAGTTATACTACACATCCATTTTGATAAACCAATCTTAATTTTAAATTCTGATGTTTGACTTGATATATATATATGTAAGTTATGAGTATATATATATTATTTTAAATGATTGAAAATGGAACCCGGTTGCTTAGTTCTTAAGTCTCTGTAATTAGAAATTGAAACTATTGTATTGAATGGAATCTTGACTATATTACTAATTGGGAACTTCTAAAATAAAAATAAGAAATTGAAAATTTGTAAACTGTAAATAAAATGGAAATGAAAATAAGAAATGGTAACTATTGGTCATTTTGTTAACTAAATAAATAAGAGAAACTTGGGTAATATTCAATTGCATTCTTAAGACATATATATAACTTACCAAAATTTTAAAAGTTGAAATGTTAAAATGAATATGTAATAGAATATTGTACAAGTAAACTTTAGTAAACGAAAGTGTTCAAAGGACTTACTTTTATAAATAAGAATTCTAATGTTATAAATTGTTATAAACTAAAGTTAATAGTTGAAATGCTACTAATTAAATGTAATAAAAGTGAATAATGTAAGAAAAATAATTATAAGCTTAAGTTAACATTTAAGCTATCTAATATCAAATTGAATGGTAAAGGTGAATACTGTATGTAAATAATTATAAACTTAAGTTAATGTTGAAGCCATTTATAATTAAAACGAATACTATGTAAATTGAATGATTATTACTTTAGAGAACATGTGGAAATGATTTAGAAATGGAGTTAATATTAAATGATACTTTATATGGAAGAATGAATGTGAAAAAGAAATAATCTATAAATGGTGAATTGAATTGTAAAGAAACTTACCTAATAATGTACAATCCAATAATTGAAATAAAAATAACTTATATAATCAATGTATTTGTAAACAGCTTCATGAACTATTTATTTGAGTATTATAATTTGTCATTCCACTACGAGATTCTGTATTTTTTTCTTTCTTTTTATGCTTTTTCTTATTTATCCCATAACAATATGCCCTTTTGAATGGTTTGAGTCTGACGCGTGTGTCTGGTTAAAACGTCCAAAAAGGCATGTCGTTACAATTGACCGATCCCGGTCTCTTTAAATTTTGAATTCAGTTAAATGGTATTTTGAAATAGAAATCTGATTTATATAAATTGAATTATTTTCGAAAGTCCAAGCGTAAATGTTGAAATTGGAATTGATTTAATGAATTGTTCAAAGGATTTAAATTTGAATTTCAAAGTTGAAGTTTCTAATATAAATGAATTATCAAAATTGAGTTATTGAAAATGTTTGGATATAACTTTGAAATCTATTTTAAACTATATTAATCAATTTAAACTATTTTTAATTTATTTTAATCTATCTTATCTCTTTAATCCAAATTAATCTAATTTATCTATTTAATCTATTTTAAAATTTATTTAATCTATTTTAAATCTATTTAATATGATTTAAATCTATTTTAAATTTATTTAATCTATTTAAAATCTATTTAAGATAATTTAAATCCATTTTATCTACTTTAAATCTATATAAATCATTTTAAATCTAATTATATCAAATTTAAATCTATTGTAAACTATGTCTACTATTTAAACTATTCTAATCTCTTTAAACTATTTTTAAACTATTAAAACTATTTATGCCTATCTAAACTATTCTCTAAAATTCCAGACTGTGTAAAGAGAAAGTATTAAAACTTTGTTTATTTTATTTAAACGTGTACCAATTATTATTTTAATAATTTTTCTTATAACATGAATATCTTTTGCATATAAACTTTGGTTAACGCACGATTTCTTCTATTGGAATTTTGAGCTTTTATTGGATTTAAATCGACTATAAATCAAATGTGAGTGTTTTAACCCACTCACAACTACTAAATTATCTTATGTTAGTTAAATTGAATTTATGATGTGATTTGGAATTGATTGGTTGATATTTGGAATATTTAAATTGTCATTCTAGTTAAATTTAACTTTTATTGCATTTAATCATCGTTTAATTCAATATTGAATTTAATTGTCAATTTAATACCTGTTAATGATAATTAGTTATCTTTTGATGTTTATTGGTTGATTTGGGTGATGATTGTGATCTATGTTTTATTATTGATATTGGATGATTTGATGTTATATTTATATTGTTATAACACTTCAAGTTCCCTTAGTTATTGTCAGAAAATCCCTATGGGTTGAAATGATACATACCCGAACAATTATATAGAATAGGAGAAAATCATTATGGGTTGAAATGATAAACCCAAGCGATTTTCATTGATTTGGAATTTGGGATTGCGGGTTGAAATAATATATACCCGTAAATTTAAATTTTTGCGGATTGAAATGATAAATATCCGTATCACTTGAACATAGGGTAGAAAATTATATACGGACACCGGATTGGTTAAATTAAACGATTTTAAAACCCTTAAATCTTGAATTGGATTAAATGACATTTTGAAGGAAATTGATTTATATAAATTGAATTACTTTGAAAATCCAAGTTTGAAGGTTGGAATTGGAAATTGGTTAAATCGAAATTCTAAAGCATTTTAATCTATTTTAAATCTATTTAAAGTATTTTAACCCATTTTAATCTATTTTAAATCTATTTAATCTATTTTAATCTATTTTAAACTATATTAATCTATTTATGCTATATTAATCTATTTTAATATATTTTAAACTATATTAATCTGTTTTGATCTATTTTAAACTATCTTAAACTATATTTTTAAACTATTTTAAACTATCTAAACTATTTTCTGAATTTCAGGTTTTGTAAAGTGGAAGTTTAATATTTAAATCCTTAATTTTTAAGTAGAATACGATTAAATGATGTTATAACATAAGTAGGGATTTAAATGATATATTTGAGGAATATGATGATTTAATCTATTTTGGAAATATGAATTCGAAAGTGACATGATTTCAAATGTGATATATTTTCGAAAGTAAATATGATTTCGAAAATGATATGGTTTTGAGAATATGATATTTTGATATAAATTATAAATCAGTTTTGGAAATGTAAAAGAACCATCTGGTGTGAAATAAGCGTTTGGTTGTTAAAGAGTCAGGGTCACGTAAATAGCTTATACAGAATCGTTCGCCAAACCATCCTACTTCATTTCTGGAATCTCCACCACATACACAGTTGTTAAAGTGGTTTTCGGTATTGGCAGAGATTATACCTATCTTTTTGGACGGTTTAAATCACTCAAACCATTCAAAAGGGCAGATTGTTATGGGGTAAATAAGATAAAGCAGAGAAAGAAAGAAAAAAAATACAGAATCTCGCAGCGGAATGAAAAATATAATAATAAAATAAACAGTTCATGAAGCTGTTTTACAAATAACATTTTTATAATTCAGAATCAGAGTACATATAGCAGTTATAAATACGTAATGCAACAGAACAACATGATGTAGTGGAAATGATAGAATAAATAGTAATAGTACTAAATCTTCGTCTTCGTCCTCCAAAAAGTAGTCTTCGATATACTGAAAAGCTCAGGAAGACCCAAGCGAATTGAAAAGACAAAATACTCGAGTCAGAACTAATAGATCTTATGTAAGTTTAATCAACAGTAAATAAAAATGAGTGTAACGACGTCGGAGATGTTTACGGGTTTTGACATCACCTATCCAGTGTCAAACGTAAGTGCAATAACTTAAGAAATGTTCGAGATTCCCATCTCCTAAGGATCCGTTAAACTATCTACATACATAGTACAATACGCTATTATAATAGTGTCTACAGTAAAGTAAAGTATTAAAATAGCGTTAAGCGGTTACCCATATCCCCCTTAACACATTTTATATATTCCCATAGTTTATACAGTACCGTACGCTCCTCTGTAAACTAGAGGTTACCCAGAGGGCACTCCATAGGTATGGTACAAAACAAACTCGTAGAAGGCGCGATAAGGCATGTGAACACGGCACTCGATGCAATGCCAGAGTAGAATTCTACCAATTGCGGATCCGGACTGGTGGTAACGCATAGCAGCTACTACCGCCCACCTCGGAACACACTCCCATAATCAAAATCAAGGGGTGGCCACCAAATCATCACAAAGTCATAATATGGTATCGAAGAAGCATGTCCGATAGGAGGAATGACCTCACTTGGCCCGGCGTGGCTCCTGTTTTAGTCACATCTAAGTTGACTCATGGGAGTCAGGGTCACATCAATACCTCATACGGAATCGTTCACCAAACGATTCTACTACATTTCTGGAATCTCCACCACGTACACAGTTGTTAAAGTGGTTTTCGGTATTGGCAGAGAATATAACAATATCCAATCCCAGTCTCTTTAACAACCAAACGCTTATTTCACACCGGATGGTTCTTTTACATTTCCAAAACTGATTTATAATTTATATCAAAATATCATATTCTCAAAACCATATCATTTTCGAAATCATATTTACTTTCGAAATTATATCACATTTGAAATCATATCACTTTCGAATTCATATTTCCAAAAATAGATTAAATCCTCATTTAAAATCATTATATTCCTCAAATATGTCATTTAAATCCCTACTTATGTTATAACATCATTTAATCGTATTCTACTGCAAAATCAAGGATTTAAATATAAAACTTCCACTTTACAAAACCTAAAATTTAGAAAATAGTTTAGATCGTTTAAAATAGTTTAAAAAATAGTTTAAGATAGTTTAAAATAGATTAAAACAAATTAATATAGTTTAAAATAGATTAAAATGGATTAATATAGTTTAAATAGATTAATATAATTCAAAATAGATTAAAATGGTCTAATATAGTTGAAATAGATTAAAATATATTAATATAATTTAAAATAGATTAAAATAGTTTAATATAGTTTAAAATAGATTAAATAGATTTAAAATAGATTAAAATGGGTTAATATAATTTAAATAGATTAAAATGGATTAATGTAATTTAAAATAGATTAAAATAGTTTAATATAGTTTAAAATAGATTTAAAATAGATTAAAATGGGTTAAAATACTTTAAATAGATTTAAAATAGATTAAAATACTTTATAATTTCGATTTAAACCAATTTCCAATTCCAAGCTTCAAACTTGGATTTTCAAAGTAATTCAATTTATATAAATCAATTTCCTTCAAAATATCATTTAATCCAATTCAAGATTTAAGGGTTTTAAAATCGTTTAATTTAACCAATCCGGTGTCCGTATATAATTTTCTATCCTATGGTCAAGTGATACAGATATTTATCATTTCATCCGCAAAAATTTAAATTTACGGGTATATATTATTTCAACCCGTAATCCCAAATTTCAAATCAATGAAAATCGCTTGGGTTTATCATTTTAACCCATAACGATTTTTCTCCTATTCTATATGATCGTTCGGTTATGTATCATTTCAACCCATAGGGATTTTCTAACAATAACTAAGGGAACTTGCAGTATTATAACAATATAAATATAACATCAAATCATCCAATATCAATAATTAAACATACATCACAATCATCACCCAAATCAACCAATAAACATCAATAGATAATTGATTACCATTAACAGGTATTAAATTGACAGTTAAATTCAATATTAAATTAAACGATGATTAAATGCAATAAAAGTTAAATTTACTAGAATGACAATTTAAATATACCAAACATCAACCAATCAATTCCAAATCATATCATAAATTAAAAAAACAGTTAATTTAATAGGGTTTTGTGATTTAATGTTGGGAGAGATAAAAATTTGTGATTTAATAATAAGAATATATTTGGAATGAAATGTAATAGTATTAAATTAAGGAAATTGATAACTGCTTTAAATGAAATTCCAATTAATTTAAATGGTTAATGAGTTATAATTGGTAATAGATTGTAAATTAATTGTAATATGTGTGTATTGATTGATAATTGGATTAAAAGAGCAATTGATAATTTAAATGTTGTATTAATTAAATAGAATGTAATAAATTGTAAATTGAAAAAAATGAATGTTGTGTAAATAACTATAACATTTGTGTGTAGATAACAAACATACAAATGTGATTAAATATAGAAATGGTGACAATTGTTATTTGTTACCAATTCATTTAATCAATTGCAATTAAATGTATTTTAATGTTACTTTAATATGAGTTAAGACGATAACTGTAAAAGGTAAACACAATAAAATGTGTAGAAATGTTAATTTTATTCACAAGGCAATAATTGAATTTATAAAAGAGTAAACCAAAGATAAATAAATTTATTGAGATTTTAAATTATAATAAAATTGACAAAAATTCAATGTAATTGAAATACTGCAACTAATATGGTAAAAGATGACAATTGGAGAATATTAGTGTAATAAGATATAAATAAATGTGAACTAGGTCTATAAAGTAATAATTGATTGAATAAAAAGATAGAAACCAAATTAAATCAATTTATTGGAATTAAATTTTAATTAATTGGATTTAATTATAGTTGAAATTGAACACTGTAACTAGTGTAATATTTAACAATGAATTGACATTTAAAATTGATTTAAATTATTTTAAATGTCTAAGTAATGAAAATGATGAAAATTGTCAGTTTATAAATACTGAATTAAAAAGTGATTTAATTAATTTAATATTAATTTTTTAAATAATGTGAAAATAGCCATTTTGGCCACTGTCTCGGATTTCGACGGAACTAGTTTCATCGGATCTGTAACGGTGAATTATTGTAAGGTTCCAAATTTCGTAGCGATCAGACTTGTCCTTTGATCGTACGGACTTGAAACGCGTAGAAATCAATTTAGTTGAAATCAATTTGAAATAAGCTGATTTTTAAGCTAACTTCTTCATACGATGGAATTAGGACCTGAAACCCGTTCCATTGAGTTTATAAATATCGAAAACATCTATTTTGATATATGGGATGACCCAATCATTTTGGAAATGAAACGGGCTTTCCGGGTCGTTATTGTCACTTCGAACCAATCCGTTGTGTTCATTTCTTATCGAGCTTCGTTAGTATATATTGTTCCATTCTAACCCTAGCAGTCTTTCTATTTCTTATTTCTATATGTACAATTTCATCTATCTACTTCTCCTTCTCAATGGTAGAACCAAATCCAATTACAAAACCCTAAATCCCAAATCGCAAATTCAGTTTCAAATTCAATTTCAAAATTCAAATCCCTCAAACCCTATCAAATTATATATCAATTCGAAGCTCTCGACGAGCGTAATTCACTGGTGCAATTCATTTTTCAATCGGATTCACCGTTTGACTAGAAATCGAGGATGAACCTTGGCCATCCATTCCTAGCGTTTTCGATCCGACGACGGATCGTCGTCCGATCGACGATCGAGAGGCGCTGTTGCAAAGAGGGCGTTGAGCAGGGTCGATCTATGTTGTTCATTCGTCCTTATGATTGCCAGATTTTCCAGAATTTGCTCGCCTTTATGGCGGTGGCGCTGGCCTTTCTCGGCGTCTCAGGTGGCCGCGATCCCACCAGCGGGGCGGCAAGTGGTGGCGAAGCGAGCGTCGTGCTCTGATCTGGACCACACTGTAGGTAGGAGCGCGACGGCGCGATATAAGGTGGCGGTTGTACTTAGGCTTCGTGCGAGATGGGTCTGTAGGTTAGGGTAAGCGCGTGGAAGTTTCTGAGGTCACGTGTTCTTCTTCTTATTAATTAATTAATTTTTATAAATTTAAATTTAAATATTCTAACACGTATAACCTTTGCATACGAGCTCGGATTCACACGTGGTTTGTTTCGTTGGGATCGTATCGAAATTCCAGACATTTTGGAGCTGAGGCCAATGTTTTTACTGGGGTGGGATACATTCGAATAGCGAACGAAAGACCAACTAGTTTGGACAAATTCTGAGACTGTTTGAATTTTGGGCCTAAATTGGATTTTAATTCAATTTAAAATCAAAGGTGAGTGTTTTGATCCACTCACAATTACTAAACTATCTTGTGTTAGTTAAATTAAATTTATGATCTGATTAGGAATTAATTGATCGATGTTTGGTATGTTTAAATTGTCATTCTAGTTAAATTTGACTTTTATTGCATTTAATCTTCGTTTAATTTAATATTGAATTTTAAATTGTCAATTTTATACCTGTTATTGATTATCAGTTATCTATTGATGTTTATTGATTGATTTGGATGATGATTGTGATGGATGTTGATTGTTGATATTGGATGACTGGATGTTGTATTTTATATTGCTATAACACTGCAAGTTCCCTATGGGTTGAAATGGTACATACCCGAATGATCTATAGATTAGAGAAAATCGTTATGGGTTGAAATGATAGACTCGAGCAATTTTATGGATTTTTATATAATTCGGGATTGCGGTTTGAAATGATATATAACTGTAAAATTTTAAATTGCGGATTGAAATGATAAATATCCGTATCACTTGACCCTAGGGTAGAAAATTATATACGGACGCTGGATTGGTTAAATTAAATGATTTTGAATCTTTAAATTTTGAATTCAGTTAACTAGTATTTTGAAATAGAAATTTGATTTATATAAACTGAATTATTTTCGAACGTCCAAGCGTAAATGTTGAAATTGGAATTGATTTAATGAATTGTTCAAAGGATTTAAATTTGAATTTCAAAGTTGAAGTGTCTAATATAAATGAATTTCTGAAATTGAGTTATTGAAATGTTTGGATATAACTTTGAAATTTATTTTAAACTAATTTAAACTATTTTAATTAAATTAACTATTTTAATCAATTTAAAAACTATTTTAATTTATACTAATCTATTATAACCTATTTAATCCAATTTAAATCAATTTTACCAATTTTAAACTAATTAAATTTATTTAATCTATTTTAATTTTATTTAATATAATTTAAATATATTTAATCTATTTTAAATTTATTTAATCTATTTTAAATCTATTTAATATAATTTAAATCTATTAAATCTATTTTAAATTTATTTAATCTATTTAGAATCTATTTAAGATAATTTAAATCCATTTAATATATTTTAAATTTATATAAATCATTTTAAATCTATTTAAATCTATTTAAACTATTTTTACTATTTAAACTATTTCAATCTATTTGAAACTATTTTTAAAATTATTAAAACTATTTATGACCACCTAAACTATTTTCTAAAATTTCAGACTGTGTAAAGTTGAAGTATTTATATTTAAATCCTTGATGATGATACAACCTAAGTTGGAATTTGGAATTGATATTTTTTTGTGAAGTGACATATTTGAGTAAATATAATGATTTTGGAATGAGGATCTAATTTACCTATCGTATCGATAATTTCAACAGTGAATATGATGTCGAAAGTAAATATGATTTTTGAAAGTGATGATTTCAAATGTGATACGATTTCAAAAGTGATTTTGAGAATATGATATTTTGATATCAATTTGGAATTGACTTTTGAAATGTAAAAGAACCGTCCGGTGTGAAATAAGCGTTTGGTTGTTAAAGAGACCAGGATCGGATATTGTCATACTCTCTGCCAATACCGAAAACCACTTTAACAACTGTGTACGTGTTGGAGATTCCAAAAATGAAGTAGGATGGTTTGGTGAACGATTCTATATGAGGTATTTACGTGACCTTGACTCCCGTGAGTCAGCTTGATGTGGCTAAAACAGGAGCTACGCCGGGCCAAGTGAGGTCATTCCTCCTATCGGGCACATTTCTTCGATACCATTCTATTACTTTGTGATTGATTTAGTGGCCACCCCTTGATTTTGATTTAGGAGTGTGTTCCGAGGTGGGCGGTAGTAGCTTCTATGCGTTACCACCAGTCCGGATCCGCAAAACGGTAGAATCCTACCCTGGGCATCGCCTCGCATGCCTTGTCGCATGCCTTATCGTGCCTTCTACGAGTTTGTTTTGTACCATACCTATGAAGTGCCCTCTGGGTAAACCTCATGGAGGAGTGAACGGTACTGCATAGACTACGGGAATATATAAAATGTGTTAAGGGGGATATGGGTAACGCCTAAATGCTATTTTAATACTTTACTTTACTGTAGACATATTATAATAGCGTATTGTACTAAATAGTAGATAGTTTAACAGATCCTTAGGAGATGGAAATCCCGAACATCTTTTAAGTTATTGCACTCACGTTAGACACTGGATAAGAGATGTCAAAACCCCGTAAACATCTCTGACGCCGTCACACTCATATTTATTTACCGTTGATTTAACTTACATAAAATCTTTCAGTTCTGACTCAAGTGTTTTGTTTTTTCAATTCGCTCGGGTCAGTCTGAGCTTTTCAGTTTAATGAAGACGGCCTTCTGGAGGATAAAGACGAAGATTTTGTACTAGTATTATTTATTATATTTATTCCACTACATCACGTTGTTCCGCTGCATTTACTTATTATTTATTCTTGTTGTATGTAACTCTGATCTGTACTATAAAGGTTTAATCAATGTTATTTGTAAACAGCTTCATGAACTGTTTAGTTGATTATTATATTTTGTCATTCCGCTGCAAGATTCTGTATTTGTTTTCTTTCTTTCTCTGCTTTTTCTCATTTACCCTATAACAAACTACCCTTTTGAATGGTTTGAGTCTGATGTGTGTGTCTGCTTAAAACGTCCAAAAAGGCAGGTCGTTGCAGTTGGTATCAGAGCTTCGGTTTAGCGATTTATTAAATTAATTAATCAACATTTGAATTATCAATTGCTCTTTTAATTCAACTATCAATTAATACACACATTATTACAATATATTTACAATCTATAACCAATTATAACTTTTTAATCACTTTAAATAATTGGAATTACATTTGAAGCAGTTATCAAGTTCCTTAAATTAATACTATTACATTTCATTCCCGTTATATTATTATTATTAAATCACAAATTTTTATTTCTTCCAACATTAAGTCACCAAACCTTATTAAATTAACTATTTTTAATTATCGAAAATTACGGGTCGTTACATCAAATATCCATTGCAAACATCATATCATCATCCAAAATATAATATAATAGTTTAGGAGTTCTCACCTTCAGTTTTCAAGGATTAATTAAAAATTCGCTATATCTCCACTACTCAGTTTCCGAAGCTCACTATTCTTCAGATTTTAGCTCCTAGATGCCTTAACCAAAGCTTGAGATGGCTTGGGGGTTGACGCAGCCAAGGAAGCGAATTCGACGATGTAAATCGAATCCATCCAGGATCTCACACGATTAGCGGAAATAATCGGTGAATCGATGATAAATTGGTGAATGTAAGAATACCCAAAAGCCCAAAACTGTTGTTCACGAAGATACCGGATTCTAGCAATCTTTGACACGTTGATCGCGCACGATGCCGTGAGAGAAGATCTACAATTCTTCGAACGTTGATCAAGCGCACTTGATTCCGTGAATTGGCTTCAACAATCGTTGATTCGAGCGCACTCGAATGCCGAAGGTGGAGATAGGAGATAACACTCAACTACCGATTTTAATGGAGGCACAAAGCACAAACCAAATTTTTATTCAAAATCAACTTTTTACAAATGACCATACACCCCTATTTATAGGAGCTTACAACTCAACACATGTTACAACACTTCACACAACTTAAGAAAAAATACAAACAAACGACTTTCAAAACAAAGCGACTTAAGAAACAAACAATGACTTAACAAATGACTTAACAACATAGGTAGAGCGACTTAACAAAAACGGCATAACAGCTTCTCGCGACCTAAGCTTCACGACATAAGGCAGCGACCTACTGGATGTTGTTCGCGACCTAACATCAGACTTCAGCGACCTACTGGAAGTTGTTCGCGACCTAACATCAGACTTCAGCGACCTACTGGAAGTTCACGACTTAGGCTTCGCGACCTAACTGGAAGTTCGAGCGGCATAGGTCATTCGCGACCTAACTGGAAGCTCGACCTAATTGTATCTGCCTCACGACATTGCTGGAGGGACATAAGGGATGGCAGCGACCTAAGGGGAAGGAGCGACCTAGACTGGAGCGACCTATGACTTCTGTTCGTCCGCGATCTAGGGCTCCGCGATTCAGGTCTTTGCAATTCAGGGCTTCGCGATTCAGGGGAAGTGATTTTGAAGTTAGGTCGTACACGACCTAAGGTGAGTGCTGCATCATCCTCCCCTGGTTGAAAAGAATTCGACCCCGAATTCACACTTTCCTCATCTTCAACATGCTTATCCTCATGATATGGAATCAAGTGTTTGACATTGAAAACATCAGCCGTATGGATATGATCCGGCAGTCTCAACTGATAAGCATTCTCATTAATCTTCTTCACGATTTCCAAAGGACCAATCCTTCTAGCAGCTAGCTTATTGTAAGTACCGACAGGAAATCGATCCTTGGTCAACACCGCATATACAAAATCTCCTTCTTTGAATTCAACGTGTCGTCGTTTAGCATCTACGTATTGCTTATATTTCTCATTCGCCTTAAGCAATCGTTGCTGCACAACCTTGTGACACTCTTGCAATTCATTCACAAAATCACTAGCTCGTTTGATCACTCCTTTCTGCTGTGGAACTACAAATAAATCCAACGGTCCTTTAGGAATTGTTGAGTACACCACCTGGAATGGACTGAACCTAGTGCTACGATTAACTGCATGGTTGTGTGCAAATTCAGCTTGACATAACTTCGAATCCCAACTCTTCAAATTGTCATCCACGAGGCATCGCAATAGATTACCTAGGGATCTGTTTACAACTTTAGTCTGTCCATCCGTCTGTGGATGATAAGCACTACTGAATTTCAGCTTAGTCCCGACCATTCTCCATAGACTCTTCCAAAAATGACTCAGAAAACGAGTGTCTCTATCTGATACAATAGATTCAGGCAACCCATGAAGACGATATATCTCTCTGAAGTATAATTATGCAACATTAACTGCATCTGCCGTCTTCTTGCATGCGATAAAATGTACCATTTTTGAAAACCGGTCAACCACCACGTAGATAGAATCATTGCCACGTTGCGTTCTCGGCAATCCCAATACAAAGTCCATACTAACATCTACCCATGGTTTAGTAGGTATAGGCAACGGCATATATAAACCTGCATTTGTCGCCGTCCCCTTTGAAACCTGACAAATATGGCACCTCTGAACAAACTTTCCAACCTCCTTCCTCATTGATGGCCAAAAATAAGACTTTGAAATCAGCTGCATAGTACGATCACGACCCACGTGTCCTTCTTCATGTAATTCTTTGATGATTTTCTTTCGCAGACTGCCATCTGGAATACACAATTGAGTTCCTTTGAAAAGAAAACCATCAACCAGAATATATCCATCCATATCTCCCTGTTTTACTTTATCTAGGATTTTGGAAAAATATGAATCTGAAGTAAACAAATCTGGAAGCAAATCAAAACCCATCACCTCTACTCGCATGGTTGTTAGTAAATTATTCCTCCGACTCAATTCATCGGCAACGCGATTAGTTACTCCAGACTTGTGTTTTATGACAAATGTAAATTGCTGTAAATAAGCTATCCACGATGCATGTCTAGCTGCAATTTTATCTTGCCCTTGCAAATGCTTCAACGCTTTATGGTCTATATACAAAACAAATTCTTTATGGAACAAATAATGTCTCCAATGTTTCACGGCTTGCACAATAGCATAAAATTCCACATCATAAGTATTATATCTCATCTTGGCTCCAGAAAGCTTCTCACTGAAATATGCAATTGGACGACCCTTTTGACTCAACACTCCTCCAATTCCAACTTTCGATGCATCTGTATGTAACTCAAATAGCAACTGAAAATCTGGCAGTACTAGAATTGGTGCTGACGTTAAAAGTTTCTTGATCTGCTCAAAAGCAAGTTCTGCTTCTGTCGTCCATGAAAATTGCTTTCCCTTCATACAATTAGTAACAGGCGCCATCACACTACTAAAGTGCGGTATAAATCTTCGATAAAATGAAGCTAACCCATGAAAACTCCTCACTTCAGTAATTGTCTTGGGTTGTGGCCAACTCCTGACAGCTTCCACTTTACTTTCATCCACTTGAATACCCTGCTTCCACAGAACATATCCCAGAAACAAAACGCTGTGCGTCATGAACATGCACTTTTTTGTTGCTGCATAGAATTGCTCCTGTCGTAGAATCAACAGCACTTCTCGCAAATGCTGGATATGCTCTTCCATACTCCCACTATAGATCAAAATATCATCAAAGTAAACTACTACGAACTTCCCAATAAATGGTCTGAAAATCTGGTTCATCACTCTCATAAAAGTACTAGGAGCATTTGATAAGCCAAACGGCATAACCAGCCATTCGTATAGACCTTCCCTAGTTTTAAAAGCAGTCTTCCACTCATCACCCGATCTAATACGAATCTGATGGTATCCACTCTTCAAGTCAATCTTTGAGAACACAACAGCCCCACTCAACTGATCAATCAAATCATCGTACCTCGGCATAGGAAACCTGTATCTCACAGTGATCTTGTTTAGAGCCCGACTGTCCGTACACATGTAATGCCCCAGAAATTCATGGAATCTTATTTTAGTTGAATTTTGAAAATATCTGAATTTATTTGTATAAGAATATATGGAATTAATTGTGTGCAAGTATGTGTGCATGTGTGCACGTGCACACTGATATGGCACAAGGAAGAACTCCAGATTTCTTGAATTTAAAACAAGGATTAAAAAGCATTACAAACATGATTTTGTGATATGGATATTTGATTTCTGGAATTATATGGATCATCCCAGAAAATAAGAAAAGTAAGTTTTATTTTAAAATCAGTAAACAGATTTTATTTAAAACCCAGAAAAAAAATTATACATATATATGTTATACGGATTTGAAAACCTGTATACATATAGGTGCATATGTTTCTGAAATTAAAGAGGAATTAAATAAGCCTAGATAAGATATGCATACAAATATACATTTTTAAGTACTGAAAAGTATATATATATAAGCAAGTGAAACTATAACATTAAAATGACATGAAATGTAATACAAGCCAATATGCTTGTGTAGGCAAAAATAGAAAAGGGGATTCTCAGGAATAATTAAAATATAAAATAGGGTAGTCACACTTTTAACATGACTAGGTGAGTGGCCATTTTCTGAAAAAGTAAAGAAAAGAAAATGCAGCCTTTAATTGGTAATATGACCGGGGGTAATTAGGGATAAAAATGAGAAAATGCAAACACACAATGCATGATGCTAGCCAGGACAGAAATGGAATTTTGTCTTGATTAAAACCCTAGTAAAAATATGTTTATAAATAAGTGGTTATGGCCAGAGAAATTGTTTTACCCGAGCTACTTATAATAGGAAAAGAAGAAAACATTTTAAAGGAAGAGAAAATACACTCAGGGATTTTCTGGATTTATAAGAAGAAATATTCAAGTGAGTAATCTCACTAAACCCATGGCATTAAGTCCTGTTATGAGGCAGCCAGACTTATGTTATTTTTCTACATGTTTTTGATTCCATTACTATGGTTTTAATGGATGCTTCAATGGATGTTTTAATGGGTGTTTCTGGATGTTTTGATTGCTTTGATGTTTGAGTGTTTTGCTCTGTTTGGTTACACCCAGAAAGGTAAAAGTATGAAATCATGAAAGTAAATAGAGAATACTTGTAACTGGTTTAGATAATGCATGGAAAACATAGAAACCAAAATGTATATGAGTTGCATTACACTTGTGTAAGTGCTGAGGCTCAAATGAAAGATTCAAGGTTGCAATGGAAATATCCAAAAGTGCTGAACCCTTGATCAAATAGAAAATTCATGAGCCAGAAATCTTGTTTAAGCTAGATCTTGAATTTAGTTCAAACATGGTTGCTTATGAAACAATAATAACCCACATGCCTAGTCTTTATTCCCAGTTGTAAATATTCTTTTCTTTAAGCCAAAATACTTGAAAATATGATTTTCCCTGGACATGAATGTTAGATTGTTCTTGAGTTATGCTTGTAAACTCTATGTAATGTTTCATGTATACTGGGATTTAGTCACCTAGGTATCTCACGATACGATTAAACATGAACACTTAGTAAATAAACTAAGGATTGTGAGCCAAGAAGACTGCTGGAATGCTTGTCATATTTGAAGTATGCAAGTTGGCACATGGTTTGTTTAAGCCCTGAGATCTTTGTGCAATATTGTGAATTATTTTATTGCAATGTGTCCCCATGATTCCTTTATGGCAGATGAGGCTAGGAATTAATTTGGTAAATGCAACCTTAAATTGATGAAGTAGGAACTTGAGTTATTCCTAAGATGGTTGGACTGGAGCTATGATAGTTCCTGAGTATTTCTATTTGAAATATATGTTTGCATGGTTGAATGTGTGTACATGATTAGTCTTAAATACTGATCATATATGCACAAGTATATCATAAACAAGTCAGGCAAATTGTTCAAAGAAGATATGTCCACTTGTACAAAATATTTATGTCTCACTCATTTACTTAATATCATGGAGTCTTTGATATTGCTCATACCAGATCTTGTATCTGACCCTTGTTTGCTTATGGCATCAGGGGTGTCTCATCTAAATTGGGGCAGCCTCTAATGTTCTTTCAAGGAATGCTGGATCTAAATAGGAAGCTGCTGTGGCTAATGAGAGTGATTATATAAGCATGCTAAATTAGAATTGAATAAGAACTTAGAATGAAATATTTGCATGTAATCTGGAGAGGTTTTATAGTTCTGTTTTGGTTGTTATGTAATGATCTTAAAAGTTTGGATTTATTGGTTGTTCAAAATGTATCTAGTGATGTACTAAGTTTGGGAGTTAATCTAAAGACTTGGTTGAATTTTTGCAAGAAAATATATATTTGAGTATTGTGGTGAAAATCTGTAAATGATATATGCCTGTATTTGAGAAATGGATATGTATATGTACATATATTGTATTAGTTAATTTCAAGTTACTTAAAACCTTAAGTTTGAAGGTTAAAAATCTGAGTTTAGCTATAAAAACCTGGAACTATTCTTGTGGATATTTTTAAGTTCATATAAATTAGATATGCATAGGATTTACTGACTTGTTACAAATATTCAAAAGTATATAGTAATTAACTTTAGTCAGAACTACTAGAATCCAAATCAAGCAGGATACTCTTGTTTAACAAAAATATATATACTCTGAATTCAAACAAGAGAAACACGTACATCCTCATATGTATGTGTATATTACTAGGGATGCACTGATATATTTATATTGGTAATAAGTTTTGAATCCTGGTTGAATTGTTTGAAAGAAAAAAAAATGACTCTGATAGTTCAAAGGAAGTTTAAATCAAACTTAAAAGTGCAAATGAATGTAGGTGGACATCCAGACACATATAAATTGAATGTGCATATGCATGTACATAGAGATCAGATTTAGACGTCAGTCATAATAATTTAGACGTCTGAGATTAAACTTAGACGTCAGTCATAATAATTTAGACGTCTGAGGTTAAATGTAGACGTCTGTCACAAAAATTTAGATGTCTGAATTTAGTTCAAAATGTCTTTTTCTCTCTGTTTCAATTTTAGATCTCTGAGCCGTCTGTCATAATTAGTTAGACGTCTGGGATTAAGTTTAGACGCCTGTCATAAGAATTTAGACGTCTGAACTGCTGATTTTGCCTAATTTGCCTACATAGAAAAGAAATAAGTGGCTATGTCAATAGCTTGTATGGCATTTTGATTTCTATTTGATTTAAATTCCCTTTGATGAAGTAAAAAAAAATCCTTATGAAATTAAGGTAGAAAGAGGAGGGTCATTTCAGTTGGTATCAGAGCACTTGGTTGCATTGATTGCTAAATATTATAGAAATGTATTTTGTCTGTTTGTTTTGGATGAAATAATTTAGATAAGAAAATAGTAATTATAGAAGTACTCATAATATACTAATACCATTTGCCCAGAACTTAGTTAGCAGACCATGGTAGGAAGAGGATCTCATCACCATGCAGGATCAAGTGCACCACAAATGCTTGATATGCAAGACTTTATGAGGGCTTTAAGGGATGGAATTGGGCATAGGCCTGAGAACCCACATGAAGAACTTTCAAAACTACTGAAGACTTATTCTAATTTGGGAGGCAGGAGTTTTGAAGGAACTGAGAATGTGATGGAAATTCAAGCATGGTTGAGAACACTGGACAGAGTTTTCAATGACATGCAATTGGATGATCAAAGGAAGAGGCAAGTAGCTTCCAGACAACTGAAAGGGGTAGCTTTAAGCTTGTGGGAGGTGATCATAGCTGGAAGAAATGAAAATGAGATCACTTGGAATCAATTCAAGGAGATGTTGGAAGCTAGATTTGTTCCAGCATCATCCAAAACTCTATTGCTTGAAGAATTCATCAGACTTAGGCAGGGAACTTTTAATGTGACTGAATATACTCATAGGTTTGAGGGCTTGTCTAAGTATGGAGCTATGCTTGTGGCTGATGAGGCATCAAAGAATGATAGGTATATTAAGGGTTTAAACCCAGGGCTTAGTAGGGCTATGTTGCCATATGCAGATAAAAATTTTGATCAAATCATTGATCTGGCCTTAAAATTTGAGCAACATGACAAGGAAAGGGAGAAGTATAAGAATTTTAAGAATAACAACAATAAGAAAAATAGGGGAAGGTATCATCCCTATGAAAAAAGAAGGAGGAGACAGAAGGCAAGAAAACCAATGATACTAAGACCACCGATACAAAGAGAAAAATAACATGTCATCATTGTGGAAAAGAGGGACATATCAAACCAAGGTGCCCAGAATTGAAGGGAGGAGCTTTCAAATGCTACCTATGTGGTAAGGAGGGACATATCAAGAGAAACTGCCCTGAGTATAAACAGCAAGGGAAGCTAGCAAGTTTGGAAAGCAGAAGCAAATCCACAGTAGAGGCTAATGCAGAAAACCATGGTCAAGTGGAAGGTACTTTATTTATTTGTACCCTACCCATATCAGTAGTGTATGATACAGGGGCAACACATTCTCTGATTTCCCATGAGTTAGTTGCATTGCTTAAATTAAATTGCATACTGGTTGAAACCCCTTTGTTAGTGCAAAGCCCATTGGGAAGTTCTAGTGTTTTAAACATGATGTGTGTGGATGTGGAATTGAACATAGGAGGAAATGTTTTTATTTCCAATTTATATGTTTTAAATTACTCAAATATGGGTGTTATATTGGGTGTAGACTGGTTAAGACAATACAAAGCAATAATTAATTTAGACTCATCCACCATATCATTACAAAATTCTAGAGGTCAAAGAATCACAATTTTGTGTGAAATAGCCAAGGAAAGAAAATTATATCACTTGATTGACTTAAGTAAGGATTCCAGTGAGCCTTCTATTGAAGAAATCCCCATAATTAACAAATACTTAGATGTGTTTGGAGAAGTTAAGGGTGTTCCACACCACAGACCAGTGGAATTTCAGATTAATCTGATACCAGGAGCAAGTCCAATTATTAAGAAACCCACTAGGATGGGGCCAAGTGAGTTGAAGGAATTGAAGAAACAGTTAGAAGAGTTGGAAAGCAAAGGATTTATAAGACCAAGTAATTCATGCTGGGGTGCTCCAGTAGTGTTTGTAAGGAAACATGATGGTACTTTAAGAATGTGCATAGATTACATGGAGCTAAACAAAGTCACTATAAAAAACAAGTACCCCTTACCTAGAATTGATGATCTTTTTGATCAACTTAGTGGAGCAAAAATATTTTCTAGGTTAGACTTGGCATCTGGATTCCATCAGATGAAGGTTGAGGACTCAAGTGTTAAGTACACAGCCTTTAACACTAGGTATGGTTTATATGAGTTTCTTGTCATGCCATTTGGGTTGACAAATGCTCCATCATACTTTGTAGACTTGATGAATAGGATATTCAGGGATTATTTAGACAAGTTTGTTTTGATTTTTATTGATGATATTTTGATCTATTCTAAAACAGTAGAGGAACATGAAAACCACTTACACCTTGTTTTGTCTAGATTAAGAGAAAAAGATTTAAAAGCAAAATTTTCTAAGTGTGCATTTTGGAAAGAAGAAGTGCATTTCCTTGGGCATGTTATATCTGCCAAAGGCATTTCTGTAAACCCCAATAAAATTGTGGCAATCCAAGCATGGAAAAGGCCAAGCACAGTGGGAGAAGTTAGGTCATTTATGGGAATGGCAGGGTATTATAGGAGGTTTATAAAAGATTTTTCTAAGATGTCATCACCTCTTACCAACCTAACTAGAAAGAACCAACCCTTTATATGGACTGAGAAATGTGAACAAGCCTTTAGTAGAATCAAGGAGGCCTTAGTCAATGCACCAGTGTTGAAAGTACCAGAAGGAAATGAGGATTTGATTGTGTATACTGATGCAAGTGGTTTTGGGCTAGGAGCCGTATTGATGCAGCAAGATCAAGTTATAGCCTATGCATCAAGACAATTGAAGCCACATGAATCAAAGTATGCAACCCATGATCTTGAGTTGGCAGCAGTGGTATATGCACTAAAGCTCTGGAGACATTATCTTCTAGGTGCTAAGTTTATTTTGTACACAGACCATACGGCATTGAAATATCTCTTTTCACAAAAAGATTTGAATATGAGGCAACATAGATGGGTTGAGTTTCTAGCAGCATATGATTTAGACATACTTTATACTCCAGGAAAAGCTAATAAGGTTGCAGATGCTTTGAGCAGGCAGCATGCAAAAGTAGCCATGCTAATGATAGAAGAGTTTAGAAATTTATCTCTACTTACTGATTTGGAAATTGAGGAAAACAGTGAGGTAAACATGGAGATGATTGAAGAAGGGAGTAAAGGAAAATTAAGTTTGATAACTTTGCAATCAGATTTAATTTTGAAAGTGGGAAAAATGCAAGGCGGAGATCCAGATTTATTAGAAAAGAAGACTTTAATAGAAAAAGGAGAAGAAGTAGCAAACTACCACATTGATAAGAATGGTTACTTAAGGAATAAAGGTAGAATATGTGTTCCAAAGGATATAGAATTGAAGGAAGAGATACTTAATGAATATCATAGGAGCAAATATTCTATACACCCAGGCAGCACCAAGATGTACCAAAATTTGAAGAGGGATTATTGGTGGAGAGGGATGAAAACTGATGTGGCCAAACATGTTGCAAGGTGTATGACTTGCCAACAAGTCAAAGCAGAAACCCAAAGACCCTCAGGCCTATTACAACCTCTAAGTATACCACAGTGGAAGTGGGAAGATATATCTATGGATTTCATAGATGGTCTGCCTAGGTCAAAAAGAGGAAACACAAGCATTTGGGTAGTAGTTGATAGATTGACTAAAGTGGCACACTTTATACCAGTGAAGGCAGAAAGAAATGCACCTAAACTAGCTCAAATATTCATGAGAGAAATAGTAAGATTGCATGGAATCCCTAAGACTATAGTGAGTGATAGGGACACAATCTTTACATCCAGATTTTGGAAGAGCTTTCAAGAAGCCATGGGAAGTGAGTTATGCTTGAGTACTGCATACCACCCCCAATCAGATGGTCAAACTGAAGTGATAAATAAAGTTTTGGAGGATTTGTTGAGGGCATGTGCATTGGACTTTGGAGGTAATTGGGAAGATCACCTCCATTTGGCTGAATTTACATATAACAATAGTTATCAAAGCACCATAGGTATGGCACCATTTGAAGCCTTGTATAGCAAACCATGTTTGTCACCAATATGTTGGGTTGAAGCAGGAGAAAAGGCTGTCTTAGGGCCTGAGTATGTTAAAGAGACTACAAAGAAAATTGAATTGGTGAGGAGAAGAATGGCAGCAGCTCAAGATAGGCAAAAGAAGTTTGCAGATATGAGGAGGAAACATGTAGAATATGAAGTTGGTGATTATGTTTTCATCAAAGTTTCACCTATGAAGAAGGTATTGAGGTTCGGCAAGCAGGGAAAACTTACCCCAAGATATGTTGGACCTTACAAGATTTTGGAAAAAACAGGTTCATTAGCATATAAGTTGGAGCTACCTGAAGAGATGAGTGCAATGCACAATGTATTTCATGTATCACAACTTAGGAGATGGGTGCATGATAAAGAGGAAATTCTAGAGAAACCAACTCAAGTTCAAATAAATCCTGACTTGGTCTATGAGAAAGAACCAGTAGGGATTTTAGCTAAAGAGGAAAAGAAGTTGAGGAGCAAAACTTTGAAATTGGTAAAGGTTCAATGGAGCCTAGACCCTAATGATTGTACATGGGAGTTAGAGGATAAGATAAAGATGGATTACCCTAAGCTTTTTGCAGTGGAAGGTAAAAATCTAAATCCCTAAAAAGTTTAATATGTATGGTTGTTTTGGCTGAATTGTTTGCTTATGCTATGTTTGATAGATGTTATAAAATCTGGAAATGTTTAAAGTCAAAATGAGAAAAATTGTGAGGACACAATTCCTAAAAAGGTGGGGTGATTGTAATGCCCCAGAAATTCATGGAATCTTATTTTAGTTGAATTTTGAAAATATCTGAATTTATTTGTATAAGAATATATGGAATTAATTGTGTGCAAGTATGTGTGCATGTGTGCACGTGCACACTGATATGGCACAAGGAAGAACTCCAGATTTCTTGAATTTAAAACAAGGATTAAAAAGCATTACAAACATGATTTTGTGATATGGATATTTGATTTCTGGAATTATATGGATCATCCCAGAAAATAAGAAAAGTAAGTTTTATTTTAAAATCAGTAAACAGATTTTATTTAAAACCTAGAAAAAAAAAATTATACATATATATGTTATAAGGATTTGAAAACCTGTATACATATAGGTGCATATGTTTCTGAAATTAAAGAGGAATTAAATAAGCCTAGATAAGATATGCATACAAATATACATTTTTAAGTACTGAAAAGTATATATATATAAGCAAGTGAAACTATAACATTAAAATGACATGAAATGTAATACAAGCCAATATGCTTGTGTAGGCAAAAATAGCAAAGGGGATTCTCAAGAATAATTAAAATATAAAATAGGGTAGTCACACTTTTAACATGACTAGGTGAGTGGCCATTTTCTGAAAAAGTAAAGAAAAGAAAATGCAGCCTTTAATTGGTAATATGACCGGGGGTAATTAGGGATAAAAATGAGAAAATGCAAACACACAATGCATGATGCTAGCCAGGACAGAAATGGAATTTTATCTTGAGTAAAACCCTAGTAAAAATATGTTTATAAATAAGTGGTTATGGCCAGAGAAATTGTTTTACCCGAGCTACTTATAATAGGAAAAGAAGAAAACATTTTAAAGGAAGAGAAAATACACTCAGGGATTTTCTGGATTTATAAGAAGAAATATTCAAGTGAGTAATCTCACTAAACCCATGGCATTAAGTCCTGTTATGAGGCAGCCGGACTTATGTTATTTTCTACATGTTTTTGATTCCATTACTATGGTTTTAATGGATGCTTCAATGGATGTTTTAATGGGTGTTTCTGGATGTTTTGATTGCTTTGATGTTTGAGTGTTTTGCTCTGTTTGGTTACACCCAGAAAGGTAAAAGTATGAAATCATGAAAGTAAATAGAGAATACTTGTAACTGGTTTAGATATGGCATGGAAAACATAGAAACCAAAATGTATATGAGTTGCATTACACTTGTGTAAGTGCTGAGGCTCAAATGAAAGATTCAAGGTTGCAATGGAAATATCCAAAAGTGCTGAACCCTTGATCAAATAGAAAATTCATGAGCCAGAAATCTTGTTTAAGCTAGATCTTGAATTTAGTTCAAACATGGTTGCTTATGAAACAATAATAACCCACATGCCTAGTCTTTATTCCCAGTTGTAAATATTCTTTTCTTTAAGCCAAAATACTTGAAAATATGATTTTCCTTGGACATGAATGTTAGATTGTTCTTGAGTTATGCTTGTAAACTCTATGTAATGTTTCATGTATACTGGGATTTAGTCACCTAGCTATCTCACGATAGGATTAAACATGAACACTTAGTAAATAAACTAAGGATTGTGAGCCAAGAAGACTGCTGGAATGCTTGTCATATTTGAAGTATGCAAGTTGGCACATGGTTTGTTTAAGCCCTGAGATCTTTGTGCAATATTGTGAATTATTTTATTGCAATGTGTCCCCGTGATTCCTTTATGGCAGATGAGGCTAGGAATTAATTTGGTAAATGCAACCTTAAATTGATGAAGTAGGAACTTGAGTTATTCCTAAGATGGTTGGACTGGAGCTATGATAGTTCCTGAGTATTTCTATTTGAAATATATGTTTGCATGGTTGAATGTGTGTACATGATTAGTCTTAAATACTGATCATATATGCACAAGTATATCATAAACAAGTCAGGCAAATTATTTAAAGAAGATATGCCCACTTGTACAAAATATTTATGTCTCACTCATTTACTTAATATCATGGAGTCTTTGATATTGCTCATACCAGATCTTATATTTGACTCTTGTTTGCTTATGGCATCCGGGGTGTCTCATCTAAATTGGGGTAGCCTCTAATGTTCTTTCAGGGAATGCTGGATCTAAATAGGAAGCTGCTGTTGCTAAAGAGAGTGATTATATAAGCATGCTAAATTAGAATTGAATAAGAACTTAGAATGAAATATTTGCATGTAATCTGGAGAGTTTTTATAGTTCTGTTTTGGTTGTTATGTAATGATCTTAAAAGTTTGGATTTATTGGTTGTTCAAAATGTATCTAGTGATGTACTAAGTTTGGGAGTTAATCTAAAGACTTGGTTGAATTTTTGCAAGAAAATATATATTTGAGTATTGTGGTGAAAATCTGTAAATGATATATGCCTGTATTTGAGAAATGGATATGTATATGTACATATATTGTATTAGTTAATTTCAAGTTACTTAAAACCTTAAGTTTGAAGGTTAAAAATCTGAGTTTAGCTATAAAAACCTGGAACTATTCTTGTGGATATTTTTAAGTTCATATAAATTAGATATGCATAGGATTTACTGACTTGTTACAAATATTCAAAAGTATATAGTAATTAACTTTAGTCAGAACTGCTAGAATCCAAATCAAGCAGGATACTCTTGTTTAACAAAAATATATATACTCTGAATTCAAACAAGAGAAACACGTACATCCTCATATGTATGTGTATATTACTAGGGATGCACTGATATATTTATATTGGTAATAAGTTTTGAATCCTGGTTGAATTGTTTGAAAGAAAAAAAAATGACTCTGATAGTTCAAAGGAAGTTTAAATCAAACTTAAAAGTGCAAATGAATGTAGGTGGACATCCAGACACATATAAATTGAATGTGCATATGCATGTACATAGAGATCAGATTTAGACGTCAGTCATAATAATTTAGACGTCTGAGATTAAACTTAGACGTCAGTCATAATAATTTAGACGTCTGAGGTTAAATGTAGACGTCTGTCACAAAAATTTAGATGTCTGAATTTAGTTCAAAATGTCTTTTTCTCTCTGTTTCAATTTTAGATCTCTGAGCCGTCTGTCATAATTAGTTAGACGTCTGGGATTAAGTTTAGACGCCTGTCATAAGAATTTAGACGTCTGAACTGCTGATTTTGCCTAATTTGCCTACTTAGAAAAGAAATAAGTGGCTATGTCAATAGCTTGTATGGCATTTTGATTTCTATTTGATTTAAATTCCCTTTGATGAAGTAAAAAAAAATCCTTATGAAATTAAGGTAGAAAGAGGAGGGTCATTTCAGTTGGTATCAGAGCACTTGGTTGCATTGATTGTTAAATATTATAGAAATGTATTTCGTCTGTTTGTTTTGGATGAAATAATTTAGATAAGAAAATAGTAATTATAGAAGTACTCATAATATACTAATACCATTTTCCTAGAACTTAGTTAGCAGACCATGGTAGGAAGAGGATCTCATCACCATGCAGGATCAAGTGCACCACAAATGCTTGATATGCAAGACTTTATGAGGGCTTTAAGGGATGGAATTGGGCATAGGCCTGAGAACCCACATGAAGAACTTTCAAAACTACTGAAGACTTATTCCAATTTGGGAGGCAGGAGTTTTGAAGGAACTGAGAATGTGATGGAAATTCAAGCATGGTTGAGAACACTGGACAGAGTTTTCAATGACATGCAATTGGATGATCAAAGGAAGAGGCAAGTAGCTTCCAGACAACTGAAAGGGGTAGCTTTAAGCTGGTGGGAGGTGATCATAGCTGGAAGAAATGAAAATGAGATCACTTGGAATCAATTCAAGGAGATGTTGGAAGCTAGATTTGTTCCAGCATCAGCCAAAACTCTATTGCTTGAAGAATTCATCAGACTTAGGCAGGGAACTTTTAATGTGATTGAATATACTCATAGGTTTGAGGGCTTGTCTAAGTATGGAGCTATGCTTGTGGCTGATGAGGCATCAAAGAATGATAGGTATATTAAGGGTTTAAACCCAGGGCTTAGTAGGGCTATGTTGCCATATGCAGATAAAACTTTTGATCAAATCATTGATCTGGCCTTAAAATTTGAGCAACATGACAAGGAAAGGGAGAAGTATAAGAATTTTAAGAATAACAACAATAAGAAAAATAGGGGAAGGTATCATCCCTATGAAAAAAGAAGGAGGAGACAGAAGGCAAGAAAACCAATGATACTAAGACCACTGATACAAAGAGAAAAATAACATGTCATCATTGTGGAAAAGAGGGACATATCAAACCAAGGTGCCCAGAATTGAAGGGAGGAGCTTTCAAATGCTACCTATGTGGTAAGGAGGGACATATCAAGAGAAACTGCCCTGAGTATAAACAGCAAGGGAAGCTAGCAAGTTTGGAAAGCAGAAGCAAATCCACAGTAGAGGCTAATGCAGAAAACCATGGTCAAGTGGAAGGTACTTTATTTATTTGTACCCTACCCATATCAGTAGTGTATGATACAGGGGCAACACATTCTCTGATTTCCCATGAGTTAGTTGCATTGCTTAAATTAAATTGCATACTGGTTGAAACCCCTTTGTTAGTGCAAAGCCCATTGGGAAGTTCTAGTGTTTTAAACATGATGTGTGTGGATGTGGAATTGAACATAGGAGGAAATGTTTTTATTTCCAATTTATATGTTTTAAATTACTCAAATATGGGTGTTATATTGGGTGTAGACTGGTTAAGACAATACAAAGCAATAATTAATTTAGACTCATCCACCATATCATTACAAAATTCTAGAGGTCAAAGAATCACAATTTTGTGTGAAATAGCCAAGGAAAGAAAATTATATCACTTGATTGACTTAAGTAAGGATTCCAGTGAGCCTTCTATTGAAGAAATCCCCATAATTAACAAATACTTAGATGTGTTTGGAGAAGTTAAGGGTGTTCCACACCACAGACCAGTGGAATTTCAGATTAATCTGATACCAGGAGCAAGTCCAATTATTAAGAAACCCACTAGGATGGGGCCAAGTGAGTTGAAGGAATTGAAGAAACAGTTAGAAGAGTTGGAAAGCAAAGGATTTATAAGACCAAGTAATTCATGCTGGGGTGCTCCAGTAGTGTTTGTAAGGAAACATGATGGTACTTTAAGAATGTGCATAGATTACAGGGAGCTAAACAAAGTCACTATAAAAAACAAGTACCCCTTACCTAGAATTGATGAGCTTTTTGATCAACTTAGTGGAGCAAAAATATTTTCTAGGTTAGACTTGGCATCTGGATTCCATCAGATGAAGGTTGAGGACTCAAGTGTTAAGTACACAGCCTTTAACACTAGGTATGGTTTATATGAGTTTCTTGTCATGCCATTTGGGTTGACAAATGCTCCATCATACTTTGTAGACTTGATGAATAGGATATTCAGGGATTATTTAGACAAGTTTGTTTTGATTTTTATTGATGATATTTTGATCTATTCTAAAACAGTAGAGGAACATGAAAATCACTTACACCTTGTTTTGTCTAGATTAAGAGAAAAAGATTTAAAAGCAAAATTTTCTAAGTGTGCATTTTGGAAAGAAGAAGTGCATTTCCTTGGGCATGTTATATCTGCCAAAGGCATTTCTGTAAACCCCAATAAAATTATGGCAATCCAAGCATGGAAAAGGCCAAGCACAGTGGGAGAAGTTAGGTCATTTATGGGAATGGCAGGGTATTATAGGAGGTTTATAAAAGATTTTTCTAAGATGTCATCACCTCTTACCAACCTAACTAGAAAGAACCAACCCTTTATATGGACTGAGAAATGTGAACAAGCCTTTAGTAGAATCAAGGAGGCCTTAGTCAATGCACCAGTGTTGAAAGTACCGGAAGGAAATGAGGATTTGATTGTGTATACTGATGCAAGTGGTTTTGGGCTAGGAGCCGTATTGATGCAGCAAGATCAAGTTATAGCCTATGCATCAAGACAATTGAAGCCACATGAATCAAAGTATGCAACCCATGATCTTGAGTTGGCAGCAGTGGTATATGCACTAAAGCTCTGGAGACATTATCTTCTAGGTGCTAAGTTTATTTTGTACACAGACCATAAGGCATTGAAATATCTCTTTTCACAAAAAGATTTGAATATGAGGCAACATAGATGGGTTGAGTTTCTAGCAGCATATGATTTAGACATACTTTATACTCCAGGAAAAGCTAATAAGGTTGCAGATGCTTTGAGCAGGCAGCATGCAAAAGTAGCCATGCTAATGATAGAAGAGTTTAGAAATTTATCTCTACTTACTGATTTGGAAATTGAGGAAAACAGTGAGGTAAACATGGAGATGATTGAAGAAGGGAGTAAAGGAAAATTAAGTTTGATAACTTTGCAATCAGATTTAATTTTGAAAGTGGGAAAAATGCAAGGCGGAGATCCAGATTTATTAGAAAAGAAGACTTTAATAGAAAAAGGAGAAGAAGTAGCAAACTACCACATTGATAAGAATGGTTACTTAAGGAATAAAGGTAGAATATGTGTTCCAAAGGATATAGAATTGAAGGAAGAGATACTTAATGAATATCATAGGAGCAAATATTCTATACACCCAGGCAGCACCAAGATGTACCAAAATTTGAAGAGGGATTATTGGTGGAGAGGGATGAAAACTGATGTGGCCAAACATGTTGCAAGGTGTATGACTTGCCAACAAGTCAAAGCAGAAACCAAAAGACCCTCAGGCCTATTACAACCTCTAAGTATACCACAGTGGAAGTGGGAAGATATATCTATGGATTTCATAGATGGTCTGCCTAGGTCAAAAAGAGGAAACACAAGCATTTGTGTAGTAGTTGATAGATTGACTAAAGTGGCACACTTTATACCAGTGAAGGCAGAAAGAAATGCACCTAAACTAGCTCAAATATTCTTGAGAGAAATAGTAAGATTGCATGGAATCCCTAAGACTATAGTGAGTGATAGGGACACAATCTTTACATCCAGATTTTGGAAGAGCTTTCAAGAAGCCATGGGAAGTGAGTTATGCTTGAGTACTGCATACCACCCCCAATCAGATGGTCAAACTGAAGTGATAAATAAAGTTTTGGAGGATTTGTTGAGGGCATGTGCATTGGACTTTGGAGGTAATTGGGAAGATCACCTCCATTTGGCTGAATTTACATATAACAATAGTTATCAAAGCACCATAGGTATGGCACCATTTGAAGCCTTGTATGGCAAACCATGTTTGTCACCAATATGTTGGGTTGAAGCAGGAGAAAAGGCTGCCTTAGGGCCTGAGTATGTTAAAGAGACTACAGAGAAAATTGAATTGGTGAGGAGAAGAATGGCAGCAGCTCAAGATAGGCAAAAGAAGTTTGCAGATATGAGGAGGAAGCAGGTAGAATATGAAGTTGGTGATTATGTTTTCATCAAAGTTTCACCTATGAAGAAGGTATTGAGGTTCGGCAAGCAGGGAAAACTTACCCCAAGATATGTTGGACCTTACAAGATTTTGGAAAAAATAGGTTCATTAGCATATAAGTTGGAGCTACCTGAAGAGATGAGTGCAATGCACAATGTATTTCATGTATCACAACTTAGGAGATGGGTGCATGATAAAGAGGAAATTCTAGAGAAACCAACTCAAGTTCAAATAAATCCTGACTTGGTCTATGAGAAAGAACCAGTAGGGATTTTAGCTAAAGAGGAAAAGAAGTTGAGGAGAAAAACTTTGAAATTGGTAAAGGTTCAATGGAGCCTAGACCCTAATGATTGTACATGGGAGTTAGAGGATAAGATAAAGATGGATTACCCTAAGCTTTTTGCAGTGGAAGGTAAAAATCTAAATCCCTAAAAAGTTTAATATGTATGGTTGTTTTGGCTGAATTGTTTGCTTATGCTATGTTTGATAGATTTTATAAAATCTGGAAATGTTTAAAGTCAAAATGAGAAAAATTGTGAGGACACAATTCCTAAAAAGGTGGGGTGATTGTAATGCCCCAGAAATTCATCGAATCTTATTTTAGTTGAATTTTGAAAATATCTGATTTTATTTGTATAAGAATATATGGAATTAATTGTGTGCAAGTATGTGTGCATGTGTGCACGTGCACACTGATATGGCACAAGGAAGAACTCTAGATTTCTTGAATTTAAAACAAGGATTAAAAAGCATTACAAACATGATTTTGTGATATGGATATTTGATTTCTGGAATTATATGGATCATCCCAGAAAATAAGAAAAGTAAGTTTTATTTTAAAATCAGTAAACAGATTTTATTTAAAACCCAGAAAAAAAATTTATACATATATATGTTATAAGGATTTGAAAACCTGTATACATATAGGTGCATATGTTTCTGAAATTAAAGAGGAATTAAATAAGCCTAGATAAGATATGCATACAAATATACATTTTTAAGTACTGAAAAGTATATATATATATAAGCAAGTGAAACTATAACATTAAAATGACATGAAATGTAATACAAGCCAATATGCTTGTGTAGGCAAAAATAGCAAAGGGGATTCTCAGGAATAATTAAAATATAAAATAGGGTACTCACACTTTTAACATGACTAGGTGAGTGGCCATTTTCTGAAAAAGTAAAGAAAAGAAAATGCAGCCTTTAATTGGTAATATGACCGGGGGTAATTAGGGATAAAAATGAGAAAATGCAAACACACAATGCATGATGCTAGCCAGGACAGAAATGGAATTTTGTCTTGAGTAAAACCCTAGTAAAAATATGTTTATAAATAAGTGGTTATGGCCAGAGAAATTGTTTTACCCGAGCTACTTATAATAGGAAAAGAAGAAAACATTTTAAAGGAAGAGAAAATACACTCAGGGATTTTCTGGATTTATAAGAAGAAATATTCAAGTGAGTAATCTCACTAAACCCATGGCATTAAGTCCTGTTATGAGGCAGCCAGACTTATGTTATTTTTCTACATGTTTTTGATTCCATTACTATGGTTTTAATGGATGCTTCAATGGATGTTTTAATGGGTGTTTCTGGATGTTTTGATTGCTTTGATGTTTGAGTGTTTTGCTCTGTTTGGTTACACCCAGAAAGGTAAAAGTATGAAATCATGAAAGTAAATAGAGAATACTTGTAACTGGTTTAGATATGGCATGGAAAACATAGAAACCAAAATGTATATGAGTTGCATTACACTTGTGTAAGTGCTGAGGCTCAAATGAAAGATTCAAGGTTGCAATGGAAATATCCAAAAGTGCTGAACCCTTGATCAAATAGAAAATTCATGAGCCAGAAATCTTGTTTAAGCTAGATCTTGAATTTAGTTCAAACATGGTTGCTTATGAAACAATAATAACCCACATGCCTAGTCTTTATTCCCAGTTGTAAATATTCTTTTCTTTAAGCCAAAATACTTGAAAATATGATTTTCCCTGGACATGAATGTTAGATTGTTCTTGAGTTATGCTTGTAAACTCTATGTAATGTTTCATGTATACTGGGATTTAGTCACCTAGCTATCTCACGATAGGATTAAACATGAACACTTAGTAAATAAACTAAGGATTGTGAGCCAAGAAGACTGCTGGAATGCTTGTCATATTTGAAGTATGCAAGTTGGCACATGGTTTGTTTAAGCCCTGAGATCTTTGTGCAATATTGTGAATTATTTTATTGCAATGTGTCCCCGTGATTCCTTTATGGCAGATGAGGCTAGGAATTAATTTGGTAAATGCAACCTTAAATTGATGAAGTAGGAACTTGAGTTATTCCTATGATGGTTGGACTGGAGCTATGATAGTTCCTGAGTATTTCTATTTGAAATATATGTTTGCATGGTTGAATGTGTGTACATGATTAGTCTTAAATACTGATCATATATGCACAAGTATATCATAAACAAGTCAGGAAAATTGTTCAAAGAAGATATGCCCACTTGTACAAAATATTTATGTCTCACTCATTTACTTAATATCATGGAGTCTTTGATATTGCTCATACCAGATCTTATATCTGACCCTTGTTTGCTTATGGCATCTGGGGTGTCTCATCTAAATTGGGGCATCCTCTAATGTTCTTTCAGGGAATGCTGGATCTAAATAGGAAGCTGCTGTGGCTAATGAGAGTGATTATATAAGCATGCTAAATTAGAATTGAATAAGAACTTAGAATGAAATATTTGCATGTAATCTGGAGAGTTTTTATAGTTCTGTTTTGGTTGTTATGTAATGATCTTAAAAGTTTGGATTTATTGGTTGTTCAAAATGTATCTAGTGATGTACTAAGTTTGGGAGTTAATCTAAAGACTTGGTTGAATTTTTGCAAGAAAATATATATTTGAGTATTGTGGTGAAAATCTATAAATGATATATGCCTGTATTTGAGAAATGGATATGTATATGTACATATATTGTATTAGTTAATTTCAAGTTACTTAAAACCTTAAGTTTGAAGGTTAAAAATCTGAGTTTAGCTATAAAAACCTGGAACTATTCTTGTGGATATTTTTAAGTTCATATAAATTAGATATGCATAGGATTTACTGACTTGTTACAAATATTCAAAAGTATATAGTAATTAACTTTAGTCAGAACTGCTAGAATCCAAATCAAGCAGGATACTCTTGTTTAACAAAAATATATATACTCTGAATTCAAACAAGAGAAACACGTACATCCTCATATGTATGTGTATATTACTAGGGATGCACTGATATATTTATATTGGTAATAAGTTTTGAATCCTGGTTGAATTGTTTGAAAGAAAAAAAAATGACTCTGATAGTTCAAAGGAAGTTTAAATCAAACTTAAAAGTGCAAATGAATGTAGGTGGACATCCAGACACATATAAATTGAATGTGCATATGCATGTACATAGAGATCAGATTTAGACGTCAGTCATAATAATTTAGACGTCTGAGATTAAACTTAGACGTCAGTCATAATAATTTAGACGTCTGAGGTTAAATGTAGACGTCTGTTACAAAAATTTAGATGTCTGAAGTAGTTCAAAATGTCTTTTTCTCTCTGTTTCAATTTTAGATCTCTGAGCCGTCTGTCATAATTAGTTAGACGTCTGGGATTAAGTTTAGACGCCTGTCATAAGAATTTAGACGTCTGAACTGCTGATTTTGCCTAATTTGCCTACTTAGAAAAGAAATAAGTGGCTATGTCAATAGCTTGTATGGCATTTTGATTTCTATTTGATTTAAATTCCCTTTGATGAATTAAAAAAAAAATCCTTATGAAATTAAGGTAGAAAGAGGAGGGTCATTTCAACACATCCGCCAAGTCCCATCCTTCTTCGGTACCAATAAGGCTGGCACTGCACAAGGACTCAAGCTCTCCTGAACACGCCCTTGTTCTAACAACTCCTCCACCTGCCTTCTCAGTTCCTCATGCTCCTTAGGACTCATTCTGTAATGTGGCCTGTGAGGTAATGCCGCCCCTGGCACAAGATTAATCTGATGCTGAATATCTCTCAACGGTGGTAACTCCTTTGGCAACTCTTCAGGAAACACATCTCTGAATTCTTCCAACACTGGCTTTACTTCCTTTGGAACTTCAATAGATTCAGTAGCTTCATGTCCAATCAATAAGAACACCTCTAGACTCTCCTCTACTTCTTCAAAAAACTCCTTCAAAGTCAACAAAGTCTTCAGCTCCTCAATCTCTTCTGACTTTCTCTCTCCTTGCTGTCTCTTCTTCGGAACTAAAATGATCTTAGTACCCTCAAACATAAAGCTGTAGCTATTGGTTCGACCATCATGCTGCACTGCTCGGTCATACTACCATGGTCTTCCCAAAAGCAAGTGACAAACATCCATCTCCACCGCATCACACCAGATCTCATCTTTATACTTCTTCCCAATAGAAAATGGAACATGAACTCGCCTGTCCACCTTCACCTCTCATCCTTTCCTTAACCACGCTAACTTGTAAGGATTTGGATGCTTCTCCGTCTTCAACTTCAACTTTCTCACAGCTTCGGTAGAAATGATATTGTCACAACTTCCCGCGTCAATCACAAATTTACACACCTTCCCTAATATAGTGCATGTTGACTGAAAGATATTACTCCTCAACCAACTAGCCTCCTCTTCCTGCTTCGGTGTCAAACATGATCTCCTCAACATTAGATTACATCCTTCATCTCCCGACGCGATATCCTGTTCATCCTCCTCAACTGGACTAGAATAACCTTCATCAACATCCTCACCTTCCACTTCAGTAATCATAGCTCGCCTCTTCGGTTTCGGGCATTCATTACTCTTGTGTCCCACTTCCTGGCAATTATAACACTTGAAACTGTTGTTGACCTTCGCCTTTGCAACTTCATTCACAACTGTTTTACTGACAGCTTTAGAAACATTGGAACTCCCACTAGCACCCTTGCTTTGAGTATTGGAACTTGGAAACACACCACCTCCTCGTCTTCCCTGCTTCTCCCAAGCTAATGCCTTCTGGTGCGCTTCAGCCACAGATCTAGGGTCAAACATATTTACCATATCCTGGATCTGGATCCTCAACCCCCCAACAAACCTAGCAGTCAATTGTTCCTCCGTCTCCATAATGTCATTTCGAGCAATCAGTTGATAAAACTCATCAGCATAATCATTAACAGTCTTCGTCCCTTGCCTCAGATTCTGCAACCTCTGATACATGAGTGATTGATAATTGTAAGGCAAGAATGTAGCCTTCATCATCTTCTTTATTTTCTCCCAAGCAACAATCTTCGACTTCCCCATCCGTTCCCGTGTAAGTTTGGTTTGCTGCCACCACACCATAGCTCTCCCTCTCAACCTAGTAGCAACCAACTTCACTTGACGATCTTCCAGAAACTCCTTGAAATCAAAGATCTCTTCAACATTAGATAACCAATCTAGAAATTCTTCAGCCTGCATACCACCCTTAAACTCTGGAATTTCAATTTTCATTCTGGACTCCCATTTGTGATCATACTCGGAATGATTTCTTCCTTGGTTTCGATTTCGACCATGAACACTACCACCATCCAACTCCTCATCAAAATCTAATGCATATCGATGTCGATCATGACCACCAACATCTCTACCACCACCATTTCTACCACCAACATCCCTTCGATCTACATTCCTCCGATCACGATCGTCCATAACTCTCCGATTTCGATCATTAACATTCCTATCACGATCGTCAACATTTCTACGATCATGATCTTCTCTTCTCTCCCGATCTGAATGTGGTGAAACTCTATTTCCCCCATGGCTCGATTCAGGTGAAACCCTTCTTCTACTTTGATTCATTTCAAGCATCATTCCCTCTAATCGACCAATTCCCTCATTCAACTGCTCATTGAAATTCTCGTTGATTCGTTGCTCCATTTCATCGGCCTCTCCTCTTCCATACAAAGCATCAACATTGCGATGACGTTGAGCTCGTCTCGGTGGCATGATTGAACTTCAAAAAAATCTTCAAAAATTCAAACTTCACACTTCTAACACGAACACTTCACGAAAAATGATACACGATGAACACCAAACTTCTCAACAATGCAAATCCGATCTCCAAACTTCAAATTCTCGAAACCCAATTCTCCAACTGATGCAAACCTCTTGCGATCTAGCTCTGATACCAAATGACGCAGCCAAGGAAGCGAATTCGACAATGTAAATCGAATCTGTCCAGGATCTCACACGATTAGCGGAAATAATCGGTGAATCGATGATAAATTGGTGAATTTAAGAATACCCAAAAGCCCAAATCCATTGATCACGAAGATACCAGATTCTAGCAATCTTCGACACGTTGATCGCGCACGATGCCGTGAGAGAAGATCTACAATTCTTCGAACGTTGATCAAACGCACTTGATTCCGTGAATTGGCTTCAACAATCATTGATTCGAGCGCACTCGAATGCCGAAGGTGGAGATAGGAGATAACACTCAACTACCGATTTTAATGGAGGCACAAAGCACAAACCAAATTTTTATTCAAAATCAACTTTTTACAAATGACCATACACCCCTATTTATAGGAGCGTACAACTCAACACATGTTACAACACTTCACACAACTTAAGAAAAAATACAAACAAACGACTTTCAAAACAAAGCGACTTAAGAAACAAACAATGACTTAACAAACGACTTAACAACATAGGTAGAGCGACTTTACAAAAACGGCATAACAGCTTCTCGCGACCTAAGCTTCACGACATAAGGCAGCGACCTAACTGGAGCTTCACGACCTACTGGATGTTGTTAGTGACCTAACATCAGACTTCAGCGACCTACTGGAAGTTCACGACTTAGGCTTCACGACCTAACTGGAAGTTCGAGCGGCATAGGTCGTTCGCGACCTAACTGGAAGCTCGAACTAATTGTATCTGCCTCGCGACATTGCGGAGGGACATAAGGGATGGCAGCGACCTAAGGGGAAGGAGCGACCTAGACTGGAGCGACCTATGACTTCTATTCGTCCGCGAACTAGGGCTCCGCGATTCAGGTCTTTGCAATTCAGGGCTTCGCGATTCAGGGGAAGTGATTTTGAAGTTAGGTTGTACACGACCTAAGGTGAGTGCTGCATCAGGGGTGCACAGCCTAGGGTGGAGCAAAGAAGTGCTCATCCTAATGATGAAGTGGGGTGGACATTGTGAAGAACAAAGAGAAAAGGTGAAGCTTTGGGATTGTTTTGAGGTGTTTAAGTATATATAACTATAACTATATATTATAATTTAAATACGTTTTGAAATAAATTTTGACATTATTGCTCTTTATTGCTCTTAGGATGGAAGCCATTAAAGTGGAAGACAACGCTTAGAAATATGAAGTAGAAGATGAATTAAAATGGAGAGAAGAGGGTAGGGTATTTTTAGGAAAAGAAGTGTGTAAAAGTATCCATGCATACATCATCATCTTCATCACCATTAAATTGCTTCACCAACACACCTCCCCTCTCCCTAGGCATGGCAAAAGCCTTCTCCCCGTGTGCCCATCACGTCCATCTTCTCATGTTTGCATATGTTGACTTATGTATGCTTAAGGAGTAAGAAATCTTAAAATATATTATATATTTTATATTATACTTAATTATTTTTGCATATATATGTTTATGTGCATGTTCTCATGTATGCACATGTACACGGGTATGTGTATGTTACATATTCCTACAACGTTGCACAACCTCCACACGTTGTTTCATTGCAAATCTCGATTCCGATTTTCGGTCATATTTTCTCTTTTAAATTAATGTGCATACTTTTGTAAACAAATTTTGAAAATAAATTTTCTTATCATTCTTATCTAATAAAAATGACCATATTTTTTTTATAAAACCATATAAATTAATAAAAATAATTATTTACAAAATTTGTTGCTATATCGACAGAGCTAAATGATCGTTTATTTAAAGTGATATATTTACGGGTCGTTAAAGACTCCCTTCCTTAAAAATTTTCGTCCTCGAAATTAAGATAAGAAGGAAATAGCTCAGAAGGAAATATATTTGATATAATGAATATATGCAAAAATATGGATAAGTGACTACACTACAAGCGGTGAGTACACTACAGCGACATGATTTATACAGTTCATTCTTCCATCCTAAATTCGGGGTATGCCTTTTTTTATTCTATCCTCTGTTTCCCAAGTGCAATCCTTAGCATCTCCACTCTATTGAACTTTGACTAACCTTACTACCTTCCTCCTTAATTGTTTCTCATCATGATCAACGATTCAAATAGGTCGCCTAATAACTACTAAATTCGGTTCCACCTCCAAGTCTTCCTGAGCAGCTGTTTCTATGATTTGCTCTGGGTCATGCACACGTTTCCTTAAATGAGATACATGAAAAACATTGTGCACTCCTGCCAACCTTTCTGGTAATTCCACTCGATAAGCTAGTGGGCCGACTAGTTCAAGAATGGGGAATGGTCCAATATATCGAGATGCTAACTTCCCAACTCTTCCAAATCTCACTACTAATCTCATCGAAGAGACTTTCAAAAAGAGTGAATATCCAACTAAGAATTTCAGATTTCTATGCCTTTGGTCTGCATAACTTTTCTGCTACTCTGGGCTTCCTTTAGCTTCTTTCTAATCATATCAACCTTCTCTAAAGCTTCTTATATCATATTAGGACCAAGTACTAACTGATCTCCGGTTTCGATCCAACATGCTGGTGACCTGCACGGACGACCATATAAAGCTTCAAACGGTGCCGTGCTGATACTAGCTTGATAACTATTGTTATAAGAGAACTCTACTAAATGCAAATGATTTTCCTGGAGCCTCCAAAGTCTAGAACATGCTCTGAGAAGATCTTCCCAAATGCGGTTGACTCACTTTGTCTGCCCATCAGTTTGGGGGTGATAGGCAGTGCTTATATTCAGCCTTGTTCCTAAATTAGTCTGTAATGCTTCCCAAGGCTAGTAAAGATTGGATCTCGATCACTTACTATACTGCTCAGAACTCCATGCAATTGTACAATCTCCTTCTTATATCTACAAGGCTTGCAGCGGTCCTTGTTGATTTTACTGGAATGAAGTGTGCACTTTTTGTTAATAGGTAGATGATAACCCAAATGCCTTCGTTCCCCTTCCTCGTTCGAGGCAAGCCATCAATAAATCCATTGATATTTGATCCCACTTCCAAATGGAATCTCCAGAGGTTGAAATAACCCTGCAATTTTCTGTTGGTCGCTTTTGACTTGTTGACAATTGATGCATCTGCTAACATAAATGGATATGTCACTTTTCATGATTTTCCACCAAAATGTGTGCTTCATATTTTTTTCATTTTGTTAATTCCCAAATGAATGTTAAGTTTGTTTTTGTGACATTAAGCTAATACCTCTTGCCTAAGATTTTCCACACCCGGAACACAAATTCGTCCATTCAACCGTAAAACTCCATGACTATCAAATTCAAATCTTGAATTCTTCCCTTTGTATTTATCTTTAAAAATCTTCTTTAGGAATTGATCTTCCTTTTCCTTGCTAGAAATTCTTTCCAGAAGAGATGGAGTTACTACCAATTAAGAAACAATAGCATATTTCCTACTTAACGCATCACTACGTTGGCTTTCTTGGGTGCGTATAAAATATTTAGATCATAAGATGCGAGAAATTACAACCAACGTTGCTGCCTCATGTTTAAATCTTTCTAAGTGAAAAGATACTTTAAAGATTTATGATCTGTAAAGAGCTCAAACTTTTCACCTAATTAAAAGAGGGAATTTTATTTACTAAGGTCAATTCAAAGTTTTGATTGAAACAAACTATGAAAATTTCTTACCCAACAAATAATGCCTCCATATTTATAATGCAAACACCATGGCTAGTAATTCTAAATCGTGCGTTGCAAAATTCTTCTCATGAACCTTCAGTTGTCGGCTTGCATAAGCAATCAACTTCCCTTCTTGCATCAGAACTGCACCAACTCCTTCTCCATAAGCATCTGTATAAAAGGTTAATCCACTATTTCCATTTATAATTGCTAGAATTGGAGCTGTTGTTAACCTCCTTTTGAGTTCCTGGAATGCTGCTTCACATTTAGGAGTCCAGATAACTTTAATTAGCATCTTTCATGGTCAAATTCGTTATGTGGTAGGCAATCTTTAAGAAGTCTTGAATGAATTTTCTGTAATACCCGGCCAGCTAAGAAGCTACGAACCTCTTTAGGAGTTTGTGGCTGCTTCCAATTTAGAACAGCTGCAACCTTTACAGGATTTACTGAAATCCTGTCCCTTGAAACTATATATCCAAGGAACCTTACCTCCTTTTCCCAGAAATGGCATTTTGAGAATTTGGCTTTAAGCACATTCTTTCTTAATATCTCCAACACAATTTCTAGATGCATTTCATGTTCTTCTTCTGTCTTGGAATAGATAAGGATATCATCGATAAAGACTGTAATCAGATATTGAAGACAAGGTGATGTTGGAAGTGTGATTAAGCCCGATATAGTTTATTTATTAATACATTACTTCGGCAGCCCATTTAGTTTGCTCAGCCCAATTTACCTCATGTAATAGATCTGTTTAGTTTATTACCTAAATTACATTCATGAATATATATGTATGTAATCTTGAGATATGGAATAATATGAATAAGAATGGCGACTGATTTCTTTCTCTTTTGCTTTGTTTCTTTCTAATACAAATAACATGGTATCAGAGCGATGAAATCTTCGATCTAGGGATTAAATCTAAGAGCGAACAATTTAGGGATTATGTTGTCAATCCGAATACGTGTTCTTCTATCAAATCCAGGAATCATGACGGAGAAAGTTGTAGATGTTGTATCGATGATGCCTAAAATCACAGATCGCAAATTGAATGGATCTAACTATCTAGATTGGAGTAAAACAATTTGTCTCTATCTTCGAAGCATGGACAAAAATAATCATCTGAGTGATCAACCACCTAAATTTGATTCTAAAGACAAAGAAGATCAAAATTGAATTAGAGATGATGCTCGCCTGTTTTTACAAATACGAAACTCGGTGGATGATGAAGTAATTGGCTTGATTAATCATTGTGAAACGGTGAAGGAGTTAATGGAATATTTATAGTTTTTATATTCAGGAAAAGGAAATTTGACAAACATGTATGATGTTTGTAAATCTTTCTATCGAGCTGAAAAAAAAGATCAAAATCTTACAAATTATTTCATGTCATTTAAACAAACTTATGAAGAGTTTAATATGCTTTTGCCAATGAGCACTGATATACATATACAACAGCAACAACGTGAGCAAATGGCAGTGATGAGTTTTCTAGCTGGATTGTCACCTGAATTTGAAACTGCAAAAGCTCAGATATTAGCTAATCCAGATATAACATCACTACAAGAAGTGTTTAGTCGTATTCATCGCACTGAAACCGAATCTGTTGCACCTACATCACATGATAGTGCACTAATGAGTAACAAAGACAACTATGCACCATATAATAATGATCAAAAAATTGAAACATGGAGACCAAATGCACAAGCATACGCACAAACTCATGCATAAGCCTGGAGATCACCTGCTAATGCACAACCATGGAGACCACCCTCACCAGCCTGGAGACCACAAAGACCTGCTTGGAGACCACCATCAAATCCAAATAAAGTTTGCAAGTATTGCAAAAAGACAGGACATGTGGTATCTGAATGTAGGAAGCTACAATACAAAACTCAACAAAATAATATAAATTCAGGCACTAAAACTGTTCTCATGACTTCAGAAGAATATGACAAGTACTCAAGCTTCCAAAATTCTCTTCACAACACTGCATCTGAACCTTCATCATCCTCTGTCACTACAATTGCAAACACAGGCAAACCAACACACAAGTGGATAATTGATTCTGGGGCAACTGATCACATAGCAGGTAACAGTGAGTTATTTACAATTCTAACAAGTAATAAGGCATCCCATACCGTCACATTAGCAGATGGATCCCAGTCATCAGTTCACAGAATAGGAGAAGTTATGACTAACTCATCCCTACCACTAAATTCTATTTTATATCTGCCTTCATTATCATTCAATTTATTATCCATAAGTAAGATTACTCATAACCTCAACTGTAGTGTTACTTTCTATCCAAGTCATTGTGTATTCCAGGATCTTACGACGAATCAGACTATTGGTAGAGGGAGTGAGTCTGGTGGCCTATATACACTTGATATCTCTCCAACAAACAATATTGTATGCTCAGCTATAAATTCTGCCTTCAAAGCTCACTGTCAATTAGACCATCCATCTCTCTCACTCTTCAAGCAACTCTGCCCTCAATTTAGCTCTTTGTCTACAATAAATAGTGAATCATGCCAGTATGCCAAGCATCACCGTATCAGCTCTTACCCTAGAATAAATAAACGTGCAAGTAAGCCATTTGAATTAGTACACTCAGATATTTGGGGACCATCATCAAGTCCATCTAAACCTGGTTTTAGATATTTTGTAACTTTTGTTGATGATTACTCGTGTGTAACATGGATGTTTCTAATGAAATCTCGTTCTGAATTGTTTTCTATATTTTGTAAATTTCATGCTGAAATAAAAACACAGTTCAACACATCTATGCAAACTTTACGAAGTGATAATGCCAAGGAATATGTGTCCACTGAATTTAATACCTATCTTGCTCAAAATGGTATCCTCCATGAAACCTCATGTGTAGACACTCCATCTCAAAATGGAGTTGCTGAAAGAAAAAACCGACACTTGTTAGAAACTACTCGAGCACTATTGTTTCAAATGAATGTCCCAAAAATGTTTTGGGCAGACGCTGTCTCTACAGCATGCTTCCTCATTAATAGGATGCCATCAACAGTGCTCAACAATAAGATTCCTTACCAGGTATTACATCCTAACAAACAATTATATCCTGTCAAGCCTAAGATCTTTGGTTATACTTGCTTTGTTAGGAATGTCAACCGACAGTTGAGTAAACTTGACCATAAATCCTTAAAATGTATATTTGTTGGATACTCTCCACTTCAAAAAGGATATAGATGCTTTAGTCCAAGTTTACAGAAATATGTTGTTTCAATTGATGTTAATTTTATGGAAGAAGAACCATTTTATCAGTCCACTAATCATTCTACATACCCAAGTATACAAGAAGACAATGAATAATTTTTTGTTTACTCTACCATACCCAGTGACACAAACACTGTCCACCAAGCAGATGACACAAACATTGTCCACCAAACCGCTGAAACTGATCCAAGTCTTGAGTTACCCATTGCACTTCGAAAAGGAAAAAGGCAATGTACCTACCCTATCTCATCTTTTTTATCCTATAGCAGACTGTCCCCTTCTTCACATACTTTAGTTTCTTCTTTAGACTCTATTACACTCCCTAAAACTGTTAATGAAGCTCTGGCTTCACCAAAGTGGTGTGAAGCAATGAAAGAAGAAATGAATGCCCTAGAACAAAGTGGTACATGGGATCTAGTTCAACTGCCACCAAATAAAAAAGCAATAGGATGCAAGTGGGTCTTCTCTATCAAGATGAATGCAGATGGAACTGTTTCAAGATTGAAAGCTCGACTGGTTGCTAAAGGCTATGCTCAGACCTATGGCATAGATTATTCTAAGACTTTTTCACCTGTTGCTAAAATGACTTCTATTAGGCTCTTTATCTCTCTAGAAACAATATTTAACTGGAAACTTCATCAACTTGACATCAAAAATGCATTTTTACATGGTGATCTCTCTAAGGAGGTGTACATGGAGCAACCACCTGGCTTTGTTGCTCAGGGGGAGATCAGACATGTGTGTCTCCTCAAGAAAACTTTATATGGCTTGAAGCAAAGTCCAAGAGCCTGGTTTGGTAAGTTTAGCATGGCAATTGAGAAATTTGGTATAATCAGGAGTAAATTTGATCACTCAGTTTTCTACAGAAATAATGATAAAGGGATAATACTGTTAGTAGTATATGTTGATGATATAGTGATCACTGGGAGTGATGAGACTAGTATTCTTGCCCTAAAACAATTTATTCAATCACAATTTCATACCAAGGACTTAGGGGCACTTAAATACTTTCTAGGTATTGAAATTATAAGAAATGGCAAGGAGATATCTCTGAATCAAAGGAAATACACACTTGACCTTTTAAGGGAAACTGGAAAGCTTGCAGCAAAACCTTGCAACACTCCTATGGTACCTAACTACAATTTGAGTGGAGATGGAGAATTGTTTAACAATCCAGAAAGGTATAGAAGATTGGTAGGGAAGCTCAATTATCTAACTGTTACAAGACCTGACATTGCATACTCAGTTAGTGTCATCAGCCAGTTCATGGCATCACCTACAACTCATCACTGGGCAGCACTTGAACAAATCCTATGCTATTTAAAAGGTACAGTTGGACAAGGACTGGTTTATGCAAATCATGGTCATATGAATATAGAAAGTTTCTCTGATGCTGACTAGGCAGGCTCTAAAGTGGATAGGAGATCAACTTCTGGATACTGTGTGTTTGTTGGAGGAAATCCGGTAGCATGGAAGAGCAGAAGCAAACGGTTGTCTCTCGATCAAGTGCATAATCTGAATATATGGCAATGGCAAACAGTGTGTGTGAAATCATGTGGATAAAACACTTAATGACTGAGTTTAGGTTAAAACTGAGTTTGCCAGCAAGGTTGTGGTGTGATAACCAAGCAGCAATCCACATAGCATCCAACCCTGTATTCCATGAGAGAACTAAACACATAGAAGTGGATTGTCATTTATTAGAGAAAAGATTCAACAAGGAGTGATTGAAACAAAGTTTGTAAGGACTGGAGAGTAGCTAGCAGATATATCCACTAAAGCTTTGAATGGGAATCGAGTTGAGTATTTATGTAGCAAGTTGGGAATGAAGAACATATATTCTCCAACTTGAGGGGGAGTGTAATCAGATATTGAAGACAAGGTGATGTTGGAAGTGTGATTAAGCCCGATATAGTTTATTTATTAATACATTACTTCGGCAGCCCATTTAGTTTGGTCAACCCAATTTACCTCGTGTAACAGACCTATTTAGTTTATTACCTAAATTACATTCATGAATATATATGTATGTAATCTTGAGATATGGAATAATATGAATAAGAATGGCGACTGATTTCTTTCTCTTCTGCTTTGTTTCTTTCTAATACAAATAACAAAGACTAACATGAATTTATGGAGTACATCTCTAAATACTCTAAAGGTCTACAAAATAAGCGGGCCCTTTGGTTTTCCCAAAAGGCATAACCAACCACTCGAAGAAAGTGTTTGGACCTTTAAATGCAGTTAAATGGATGCATTCTTCTGCGATTTTTAGCCAATGGAATTCTATAGCTAGATCCATTTTCGAGAATACCTGGGCACCATGTAACTAATCAAACATGTCATCTATTCGAGGTAAGGGATACTTGTTCTTAATCGTTTGTTTATTCAGATCTCGGTAATCTACGCATAATCTTAGAAATCCATCCGACTTGGCAACAAAGACTACTACCGATCTCCAACTTGAACGACTAGGTCTTATCAACCCTTACTTTAATAGCTCTTGGGTTTGGTTATTTAACTCCTCCCTCTCCTTTGGAGCCATCCTTTGGTCATGTTGTTTAATTGGTCTTGCATCAGAAATCAAGTCAATACGAAACTCGGTTTCCCGATGCGGGGGTAAACTCTTTACTTCTTCAAAGATGTCTAGGAATTCTTTAACAACAAGTATTGTTTCTAATCTTTCCTGGGATGAATCTAATGCATATAGGAAACTTCCCCTCCTTGGACTAGGATCTTCACAAGGTATTTCTATAAACTTTCCTAACTTTGTTTTTTTACTAAAACCGTTCTTTTTACACAATCTTGAATAGCTTTGTGCTTAGTCAACCAATCCATACCGAGCAAAATTTCGAATTCAATAAAACTTAAGACAAATAAGTCAAAAGGGAATTGATGGGAAGAATGGGAAATTGGAACTTTTTCACAATTCATACAAAGGTTAGTGGTACCACCTATAGGATTTGTAACTCAAATAGGGGTATCAACTACCTTAGGTTCAAGTTTTAATTCTTCTACGGTTTTCTTAGCAACAAAACTATGAGAAGTTCCTTTATCAAACAATACTCTAACTAAAACATCTTCGATAAAATATTACCTTCCAAAACTCCTTTGCCCTTCACATTCTGAGAGGTTGAAGGCTCATCCTTAACTGCGTAGACTCTGGCTTGCTCACACTTCCTCATAATCGGACAATCCTTGATTATGTGTCCCAGCATATGATAATTACAATATTTTGGTGGTGGCCTATGAACCTTGGGGTTCTTGCAATGAGTCACTAGGTGGCCCTTTTGTTGGAAATTGTAACACGTAGCATCTTTCAAATAGTTACCTTGGGTTCCTCCTCCAGATTTTCCTTGACTTGGCTTTTCCCATTTTGATTAAATTTCCTCTTCTTCCAATTATTGGTGTTGTTGTTATTAGTCTGAGCTACTACTAGCTTCGTCTTGTCCAATGTTTCATAACGGAATCCCATATCCAGCAAATCTATAAATGACCCCTTAACATGGGCAGTCATCCTACTCTGGTACTTCTCGTTCATCTCGAAAATAAACGTCTCATTTTTCTTTAAAGGCGTGTCAATTAGACCTGGCCTAAAACAAGATAATTCGTTGGGCTTATTTTCATACTCTTCAATAGTCATTTTGTTCTACTTCAGATCCATAAGGTTTCTGTAAAGACGAGATTTTTCGGATGCCTAGCATGTATTGGTCCTCCAAAACCTCCTTAAACTTTTCCTAAGAGAAATTGTCCTTCGAATCATTTAGGGGAATGGACTCCCACTAAGCCAGAGCCCCTTCTTGAAGTTGACACGAGGCTACAAATCTCTTTTGCTCATTACCGATGTTCAATGCTTTATACATCCTCTCGCATGATTTTATCCAAGCATGTACTTCAATGATAGCTTCTGTACCCTTGAATGGTTTTCCCCCTAAGCTAGTATAATTCTTGCATATGGTGGAAAAATTAACCTGGGGTTGTACGTGAGCTATTTCTTCTACAGCAGCGGTTGGAGCTTGACCGTTGGTTGTTGTGGTGCTGTTATTTCCCCTCCTTGGTCCTCTACGAGTACTCATGTCTTACTACCTGAATTTAGTAAGAAATCTTTAGAATACAAAGATGAAATTATCTTGGGGAATGGGTATTAAGCATAGCACAACTTGAGTTTATTCAGATAAGGATTCTAAACGTTCATTCTCAAAGATTAAACTCATTCTAGGGTATTGCTAACCTTATCTCTAATGAGTCATACCCCTCCAAAGCGAAGGTTCTCGCTTAACCTTCAACTCTGATACCAAATGTGAAGACCCGTCTCCTCGACTCTCGAAAATCGACACTAATACATCCACGGTATTCACATTCCGTAATCCAAGTGTCGGGGAGGCAGGTTTTCAGGGGTAAAGTAAAGTAAAAGATAGAAACACAAATTCTTACATTATGTTAAAGTAGATAGATAATACATACAACCACCCTCACTAGGTTACATCAGATTTGTTTTTGTATGAACTAATCCATCCAGGAACAGTTATAACTGCTTGCTCCCACACTTGCCGGTATTAACTAACTCAGACACAACGGAAAAATAAAATAAATAGATAGACCTACATCCACATCGGGTGCTCTAGCTCCATGCTCCAAAAACCTCTTCCAGCTTGCTCTTCCCCAAAATACTCCAAACAGAATCCTAACTACTTGGCTGCCCAAAAAAATAGGGCACCCAGAGTTTAAAGGGAAAACAAAATAAACTCCGGGTCAGTCATGGAACTGGTGTCAGTACTCAAAATACGTTGTTTGAGAACAAAAAAGTATCTCATAAGACCACGCCGTACATAAACACGGAACGGTTTCTTACCTTATGATAACCAAAATATTCTTACATAAAAATACTTGATATTATTTTTAGTGACATATCTTTAAAAACATTTTTAAGTAAACCTATTAATCTTAGCCTAAATTGTTACATTATTAAATTCCAGCATACTAACCACAAACGCGGGTTCTACAAACAAAATGGCAGGCACTTATTGGAGAATGGATTTCCATACAAATGACCAGGTGAAGGGACTATCTTCCGGTAGTACATCTCTAGAGGAATGCACCGAGGCCCTACAGATGGTCCTTTACCAACACAAGACCGGCCTACCTCTTCCTAGATAGTACCGAATATGTCATCACCTCGGTCATTATCGACCTATTCAAGACGTCTCTTAGCACACACCACAATAATTTATACCTGAACGTCATAACGGGTAGAAATATATCTAAGAGGGGATGATCATACCCTAATGGTGGCGAACCACATAACCTTGCCGCATCTACCCTATTTCGGCCATTTCCAGGTGTGAGGCCTGAGGTAACGATTACCTTTCACATAGCACATCATCTACCTTTGAATTCCACACTACCATTCCATGGTCACACAACTAATCACTACAAACATATAACTCCTGAGCTCATACGTCTCAGGAAAGGGTGCTAAGCTAAGGGAAGTTGCCTTCTCTACTACCAAACAGATGATACGTTCATAGAGACCACTTATGTAACTAGAAATGCAACGTTAAACATTCATCCATACAAGTTGTCCAGAAACAGAACAAACCGAAGGCACTCTTCGACCACATCCAGTCGGGAGTAACCCTAGGATTAGTAGCGATTAGTCCTTGCATTGGATATTTCATAATGAAGAGACTACCGCTACTATATGTATATTGGGAGTTTATCCCCAAATGATCAACAAGCAGTCCTTCATATGAAAATCCAAAATATCATACCCATGTCTTCACTTCGAATACATAAATTGGTTCAAAGTGGTCTTTGGATAGGAATCATCCAAATCCGAACCCGGTTCCTTTGAAACAATCATCGATAAAAAGATGTTTTGAGAATAGGGAATCATTCTTTAATTGATTTAGTTCTTTTTATCAAAATCTCTTTTAGAGATATATATTTTTTAAAACATTCTTTTTGGTATACACGGAATCATTAAACCTCTCTTATCACATCTTTTGATTTCTTAAAACATTTTTACACTTAACTCATTTTCGACATTTCGACCTTATTTGTCCCTCGCCTAGGGAAGAGGCCAGGTGAGCCAGGGCACTGGTTTCTCCTGAACATCTCCTTAGTTTAAGCACATCACATCTGGATATCACGAATAGAAAAATCCAGTCTACTCGTCGGCTTTGAGAGCCAAGATTAAACCACTTAATTTGTGATAGCTTTTCTTTAAATCATTTATTTAGATTCTTTTAAATAAACTATAAAACTTCCAAATAATCATTAAAACACTTAATTATTCCTTTTGAAAACATTTATAAAAGATTTGGAAAAGAATTGTTAAGCTTAAAACTATATTCAATAGTTATAGAAAAGTGCTACGAAAAAGTGCTGTAGAAAGTGCTTTTTTAATATTGATCAAAACAACTTTTTTTATTTGGAAATTCATTATTATTACTTAAATAAATTTTAAAACATTTATAAAATTTATTCAATATTTTTTAAAAATTTAAAACATCATTCCTAAAGAAATCCGGTTTTGGATTCCGAACTACAAAACCGCGATTTTTCCAAAACTTATTTTACTCATATTTCAAAATCTACTTATTGAAATCTCGATTTTCTTTCTTCGTTGGAAAACTATGGGTATAATAGTTTGGAAAATTCTTATCTCGAAGAATTTCGAGTTATATTTCATCTTTTACACTCGTTTGACTTTTACGACGCAAAATTACGAACTACCGTTACGCGACTATTTTTAACTAAATTTTCCATTTCTTTTTAAACTTCACCAAAACACTTTTCAATGTTTATAAAACATTTCAAACTCATTTTAAACTATTTTTGAAGATGTTTAACATTCCATACACACCATTTCATTAATTCAAGAAAAGTGATTTCCTTTGTGCTTATCGACTTGTATTACTGTGACTTGCAAATATATTCAATATTCATATTTAAAAAACCAAACTTGATGATCAAAGCATATTAAACATCCATTGCAAGCATCATATCATCATCATTAATATAATACAATAGTTTAGGAGTTCTCACTGTAACGACTCGCAATTTGATAGCTTAAATTACGGATATTTAAATATATTTTTATATAATTAAATTATGGATTTTATAACTAAAATAAACTATTTTTAACTAATAATAATTGATGGTGAAATCATTTTAAAAATTTGTTTACAAAGATAATTAGTTCGAAGAAAGATTGAAAATGTGACTGGAATTCATTTTCTGAAATTTCGATTTTTCATCTGCTAAAAGTTATCAAAAATGCCGTAACACTTTTTAACACACATACACACATTTATAAATCATTTTTAGGCATGTTTTAATAATTGTGTACATGTATGTACATTTAAGAATTCCTTTATATATATGATCAGATTTTGTTTTTAAAATAAAGTTAAAAATATATAATATATAAGATGCTTCTTCCAACATTTAGTACAAATGGTGTCATAGCAAGTTTCCTTTGACAAGATAGCATGGTGGCTAGCTAGAGGGCGGATTTTTGATAAAAGAGGGAGGGGGTGAGGTGGCAAAAGAAGAGAGGGGAGTATAGTACAAAGGGCATTTTGGTAATTTCACTTGTTAACATATTATAAAAGGGATTTTTCTTAATTAAATTTCATTTTTCTCATTCCATTCTCTTATTTCCTAAAGCTTAGCAAACTTTCATGGCTTCCTAACCTATTTCCAAAGTCTTAAAAACTTATATCTCCATTTCAAAATCAATTCCAAAAGCTTTCAAAAACACTTCTTTATCCATCTCTCCACTTCATCTTCAAAGTTCAAGCACACGTTCTCTTTATAACCTCAAGGTTGTACCTTATATGCTTAAGGCCGAACCCTTTATGCAAGTTTAGGCCACTTAAAGACTTCACTTTTCAAAGAAAACACAAAGGCCTAGGTCATTCTCAAGTTCGAGGAGAAAATACTTTAGTCTAGTCGAATTTCGGTAAGTAAATTCTATAACCTTTGGGAAAGATGATGCCTTTATTTTAATAATGGTTATGTAGTTGTGTAACTGTTGTTTATATATTTGGATTATGGTATGGTTTGGCTATATATGTATGTGATGGCTTGAGTTTTAGCATTGGATATGAAATGATGGATTAAAGTGATGTATTAGTCATAAGGTTATGTTCTTTGATATGTATGGTTCGCGAGATATAATCTTGTGATGATTGGTGATGAAATCTTAGGTATATGTTTAATGGTTTGGAAGTTAGATATGTGACTTGTTGAAAAGGACTAGGGATTCTTTTTTAAAAAATCAAACCGTTTTCTAGTTTTGATTTTAGTAAATGTTTTTCTTAGGTTTTTAACCTAGAAAAGTTTTATTGAAAAACACTTTTAAATTATGTCTAAAAGGAAAGTATAAGTGGAAGTTTAAGTTTTGGATGGTAACTCAAAATGTAGTTTTAAGTTACGGCGTCCATAGCGATAGTCGCCATGGATGCAGTTCGGAAATTTACAATTTTTAAGTTTTCTTTAAAAATTGTTTTGAAAACCATTTCAAACTTAATTAACTTTTAATTTATGAGTTAAATAATTTATTTATTTATTAAAAATAATTAATTTATTGATAAAAATTAATTAAAAATTAATTAAGTAATTAAGGTTTAAGAATTAATTAATAAAGTTAATCATTTGTACTTAATTAAGAAAGTTTTAACTAATGATTAATTATGTTAAGAAATAATTATTTTAATTAATTTATTTAATCAAGTTAATTATTTTAAATTAATTATTTAATTAGTATTTAATTGTTTAATTAATTATTATTTATTTAAGAGTTATTTAATTAATTAATTAGGGTTTAATTTAAAATAAATGTTCATTTAATAAAGTTTATTTATTTATTTATTTATTTATTTTTAAATAACTAGGGTTTGATTATTATTCAACTAGAGTTTAATTATTTTATTAAATTTTGATTAATTAAGGGTAATTATTAGTAATTAATTAAGACTTAACTAAGATTAATTAAGGTTTAAATTTTTATTTAAGTATGATTAATTAAGGATTAATTAAGCTTTAAATTTATGATTTAACGATTTATTTACTATTTTAAGTTATTTTAAACTCCAATAGTTCTTTATTTTAAACTAACTTTCTTCTCTCGGTGAATTGTTTTAAAACTAAGCATCTTTTGTCCATACCATTAAGTAGCCAAACAAAATAAAGTAGTTAGAATAAAATGTTGACACGTTTTATTAGAAATAAGTTGACTTTTACTTATCACAAATAACGCATTTCGGGAACGTGATGAATACAAGGGAGTTAATTTCGATAAGCGGGTCATGATAATTTAAACATATGGAATCTATTTTTATATGTGAAGCTTTACACCTTGATAGTGGAATTGCTCACTATAGTTAACTTGACCCTTAACTATTATCGAATGTTGGCTCGAAGAGACCGGGATCAGATAGCAATGGTTATCCAGAAACCACTTCGAACCAACATAAGCGTGCGATTGAAAGGTTTGAAGTCATGACCCAAGATGAAGATTATGAAGTGCAAGGGCTATTTGCTACTAACCCTGAGGGTGATTCCAAAATGGGTGTAGTGGAAATAGTGCCTTCGGTTCGTTCATCACCTGAACGACTTGTATGGATGAATGCTGACATTGTATCATCGCTTGGAAGGCAATGTCAGTATACCAAGTGTGTGGTGCCTTCCAAAGGTAATGACGTAACCTTAGGCCTCACTAACCGGGAATGGCAAAAACAGGGTATGAAGCAGAGCTTTGTGGGTCGCTCCCATTAGGGTATGTCATTACCAGATCTAGACTCAATATTTGTCCCATTTTGGTATGCTTCGGTATGATTGCTGATCACAACCATGGTGGTGATATATTTGGTACTACTAGTCAAGTGGTAGGCCGGTTCTATGTAGCAGGGGTACAGGATGTTCTTGTCAGACCCCGAGTGCATTTTATCTAGAGCTGCACTCTTCGGAAGGAAGTTCCTTACCTTGCCATGTATGGAACCTAATTTCCAATAAGTGCCTTCGGCTTTAGTTGTATACCTATTATGCTGGAATTTAATTAATGTAACAATTTCGGCTATTTAAATATTTACTTGAAAACCCTAGACACTATTATAATATCACTGGATTTTTCTATATAAAGTATTTAGGTTATCGTAAGGTAAAAACCCGTCCTTGTTTATGTGCGACGTGGTCTTACGAGATACCCTTGATTTTCAAAGTGTTTTAAAATAAAATTTCAATTGTTTTGAATTTACTCACACTAGACCCATGTCTGGCCTGGAGTTTTATCTTCTTTTCCCTAAAACTCTTGGGTACTCAAATTTTTATGAGTAGCCAAGTGATCCAGGTTTCTCACGATAGCGTATTGGAGTGGCTGGAGCAGGTGGCTTCACCGATAGCTAGCTAGTATTTATTTCCACTGTGTATGTATATATATGTATTTTGGACTTGTGATGTAAGGACAAGTAGTTATAATTCTCCTAGTGTGGAGCTTGTAATATTATGACTCTGATGTATTATGATAGCAATGACTATGTATAAGTCTGTGTTATATATTATATGTTGTTCCTTTCCGATGTGAGATTCTATGATTGTTAAATTTCCTTCTTATCTTTCTTTTTCTTTTACCTATAATGACTCGTCTTTCGAAGTAAGGAAGGTGGTTCATTATAGTTGGTATCAGAGCTTAGTTTGAGTGAACACCTAGGCTTTGGGTTGGAGTCAACTTTGAGATAGCGTATTTGTAATTTTTATTCGTATATATATATATATATTCCTAATAATTAAATATCAGCTTGATAGTGTTGATTAGTGATATCCTTTTGGAGTTATCTCGTCTAAGTATTCTATGTGTTATCTTACTATGTCCAAGTAGTAAGAAATGAGCAATAGAGGCAAACGAGGTAGGGGAGCAAGTATCACTACGACTACAAATGGTCGAACCCCAAATCCTAAAAGAGTTGGGATTGTCGAAGAAGTAGCACCAGTGCAGCAAAGGGTGAACTTTGCAACCTTGTGCAAAGACTACACTAATTTGGGAGGAAAACCGTTTAAAGGAACATAGCCTATTGTGGAATTTCAAGCCTGGTTGCGATCTTGCGAGAAGATTTTTAAGGGTCTCGAATTATCAGAGAACATGAAAGGTTCTTAGCGGCATGGAAACTACAAGAAGGGGCAGTAGCTTTGTGGGACTCCCTTACAATGAATGTTTTAGAAGAGGAGATCACATGGACCCGATTTAAAGAACTTTTCGAGGACCAGTTCTTGCTAACAGTAGGGAAGACGAGGATGTATAGAAACTTTATGGACCTGAAGCAGGGGGATTTATCTGTAGCAAAATATGAGACCAAGTTCAACGAGCTATATTGTTTTGGTCTGGAATTGATCAACACCTAGTTGAAGAAGAACGAGATGTTCATCTTGGGCATGAGAGAGAAATACCATGAAAGAATGACTGCTCATGTTAAGAGTTCTTTTGTAGATGTGGTTGATATGGCTATAAGGTATGAGGCCTTGGAAAAGAAGAAGCCTATTCCGGTAGCATCTAGTGGAAATGCAAGTGTGAACAATTCGAACAAAAGGAAGTTCAACCCCAATTGGAAGAATTAAGGAAAAGGGAAGCCGGGCAGAGAGACTCAAGGGAATTGTTTCAAGGATTTTATTTGCCACAAGTGCCAATAGGGCCACATCGCGAAGTTTTGTAGGAATTCTGAAGTTCAGTCGCAGCAGCGGCAACAACAAAATGGACCTATCTCTCCAATATTCCAGAAGACCCTCTATTTCAATTGTCATCAGCTTGGGCATATGGTAAAAGACTGTCCACTCATGAAGAAAGTGCAATAGCCCAAGGTGTATGCTATAAAGGATGAAGCATTGACTTCAGCAGACGTGAAAGGGAAAGGCATCCTTGAAGGTACCTTACTTATTAATGGCATTTACGTTCGAGCATTGTTTGATACTGGTGCCTCTCATAGCTTTATTTCCTTAGAATCAGTAGACAAGTTTCTCCTCATTCCCACTATCGAAGAAAACCCTATGTGCATATCTAATCCCATAGGTGGGGCAACGCACTTGAATATGATCTGTAAGAATGTGCCAATTTCCTACCTTTCCCATAACTTTTCTTGCGACCCGCATGTCTTAGACTTTAAAGGATTTGACATTATTTTTGGTATGGATTGGTTATCCAAGTATAAGGCTGTCTTAAAATGTGATAAGAGAACTATATCTTTAGTAACCAATGTAGGGACAAAGGCTAAGGTATCATGTAAGAAACCCGATATCCATATGTGTAGTTTCCTTTATGCCCTTGAAGCAGCTTAAGAAAATTTAGGGTCTATTGAAGTTGTTACGAATTTTTCCGATGTGCTTGAAGAAGTTAAAAGCTAACCCCCTCATCGAGAAATATAATTCTGAATTGATTTAGTTCCTGGTGCAAGGCCTGTGATTTAACCCAAGCAAAGGATGGCCCCGAGGGAGAGAGAGGAGTTAGTAAATCAAAGCCAAGATCTATTGGAGAGAGGGTTGATTAGACCCAGTCATTCGAGTTGCGGTTCTACAATAGTTTTTGTGGCTAAGTCTGATGGATCTTTAAGACTATGTGTGGATTATAGGGAATTGAATAAGCTGACCATTAGCAACAAGTACCCCTTACCTCGCATCGATGACCTCTTTGATCAACTCCATGGGGCTATGGTATTTTCTCAGATGGATCTAGCTATTGGATTCCATCAGTTGAGCGTTGCTAAAGATAGTATACCCTTAACTGCATTTAGGGGCCCGGACTTTTTCTTTGAGTGGTTGGTTATGCCTTTAGGGCTAACTAATGCACCGACATACTTTGTAGATCCGATGAATCGTTTTTTCAGAGATGTCCTTAATAAGTTTATGTTGGTTTTCATCAATGACATTCTCATCTATTCTAAGTCCCAAGCGGAGCATAGACACCATTTGGAAGTGGTGTTAGAAACTTTACAGAGTCATGTTCTGAAGGAAAAGTTCTCTAAGTGCCATTTTTGTTAGTCATAGGTAAGATTCTTAGGCCATATTGTGTCAGGGGAAGGCATTTCTGTAGACCCGGTGAAGGTGGAAGTTAGGCAAGAGTGGAAGAAACCGTGGACTCCTACCGAAGTTCTTATTTTCTTAGGCTTGGCAGGGTACTATAGAAGGTTCATACAAGATTATTCCTAGATTTTTTCTCATTTGACTAAACTAACTAAGAAGGGTGAGAAGTTCGTATGGACTTTGACCTTTGAAGATGCGTTTTTGGAATTTAAGAAGAGACTTACCCGTGCATCGGTGTTGGCTGTTCCAGATGGGAATAGTGGATTCACTATTTATACTAATGCATGTGGTGTAGGATTGGGTGCAGTCCTGATGCATAATGGAAGGGTGATTGCGTATGCTAGTAGGCAGTTGAAGCCTCACGAGAAGAATTATGCTACGCATGACTTGGAGTTGTTAGCTGTTGTCTTTGCATTGAAAATGTGGAGGCATTATTTGTTAGGTAAAGATCCTTCTATTCTTTTTAGTTCTTTCTAAAATCTTTAGATTTTCTAGTAAGTTTGTGTTCTTTCTTTAAATAGGTGAAAAATTCGAGCTATTCACTGATCATAAGCCTCTGAAGTACCTCCAAATGGATCTAAACCTAAGGCAACAAAGGTGGTTAGAGTTCTTGGCGTCCTATGACTTGGATATCCTCTATATGCCAGGAAAGGTTAATGTGGCGGCGGATGTTTTAAGCAGGAATGAAGTCTTGACTCTTTTGGAGGTTTCACTGACTCTTCTAGAAAGGATAGCAAGGAAGCAAAGAATGGACAAGAGCTTTGGGGCAATCATCAAGAGGATTGAGGAAGAGCAGTGTTTTAGTTCCAAGATTGATAGCCAAGGAGTCTTAAGGATGAATGGACGGATATGTGTACCAAATGTCGATGGTCTTCGGCAAGAAGTATTATTGGAATGTCATCAATCCAAATTGATTATCCATCCAGGTGTTTCTAAGATGCATAGGGATTATGAAGCGGGTATTCTGGTGGAAAAGGATGAAGAGGGATAACTCAATATTTGTTAGCAGGTGTTCAACCTGTCAGCAAGTGAAAGGGGGTCACCAAAGGATAGCTGGATTACTTCAACCTTTGGAAATTCCAAAATGGAAGTGGGAGATGATATCAATGGATTTTGTTGATGGTTTACCTAGAACCAGGAAGGGAAATGAAGGAGTATGGGTCATTGTGGACCGGTTAACTAAGAGTGGCCGATTTATTTCGGTCAAGCCAACTAGAATTGCAGCTTAATTGGCAGATATTTTTATGAGGGAGATAGTTCGTCTACATGGAGTTCCAACAAGTATAGTAAGTGATCGAGATCCTATCTTTACCTCCAAATTTTAGGAATCATTGCAAGAAGCCTTGGGAACCAAGCTAAGCTTGAGCACAGCTTACCATCCCCAAATAGATGGACAGACGGAATGAGTAAATCGGATTTTAGAAGATCTTTTGAGAGGTGTATTCTGGATTTTGGTGGATCATTGAAGAATCATCTGTACTTAGTGGAATTCTCCTGTAACAATAGTTATCAAGCAAGCATAGGCATGACACCTTATGAAGCTCTCTATGGAAGGCCGTGCAAGTCACCAACTTGTTGGGTGGAGTCTGGAGATCGTTTAATCCTTGGTCCGAATATGATTCGAGAGGTGTCAGAAAAGGTTGAAAGGATTAAGAAAATAATCAAGGAAGCTCAAGACCGCCAAAAGAGCTATGCTGACAGAAGGCGAAGGGATTTGTAATTTTCTATTGGAGACCTTGTGTTCGTGAAGATTTCTCCAATTAGAGGAGCATTAGATTTGGAAAAGCGGGAAAGCTAGCTCCAAGGTATGTCGGACCTTTTCGTATTCTTGAAAGGATTAGGTTCCTTGCTTATAAGGTTGAGTTGCCGGAAAGGATAATAGGTGTCCATAATGTGTTCCACGTATCTCACTTGAGGAAGTATGTTCATGACCCATCATTGATCGTGGAGCCATCGGTTCAGGAGGATTTGGAAATAGAACCGAACTTGATAGTGGTTAGAAATCTAGTGCATATTATAGATCAGGATGAGAAGAGACTTCGGAATAAGGTTGTGAAGTTGGTTAAGATCCAATGGAGTGTGGATCCCAGGGATTGCACTTGGGAGACTTTGGATCATATGAGAGAAGCTTATCCAAAGTTGATGTTAGGATAGTTGGTTGTTGCTTATTGTATGTATAGTGTATGTCTGGTTGCTATGGTTACTATGTATATGAATTTCGTAGGTGCTTTATGATATAACTATATGACTTTTGTATGTCTTGAGTTAACTTCTTGCTTTCTAATTTCGGGATGAAATTCTGTTAAGGGGGGAGGAATGTAACGACTCGCAATTTGATAGCTTAAATTATGGATATTTAAATATATTTTATATAATTAAATTATGAATTTTATAACTAAAATAAACTCTTTTTTAATTAATAACAATTGATGGTGAAATCATTTTAAAAATTTGTTTACAAAGATAATTAGTTCGAAGAAAGATTGAAAATGTGACTGGAATTCATTTTCTGAAATTTCGATTTTTCGTCTACTAAAAGTTATCGAAAATGTCATAACACTTTTTAACACACATATACACATTTTTAAATCATTTTAGGCATGTTTTAATAGTTGTGTACAGGTATGTACATTTAAGAATTCCTTTATATATATGATAAGATTTTGTTTTAAAAAAAAGTAAAAATTATATAATATATAAGTGCTTCTTCCAACATTTAGTACACATGGTCTCATAGCATGTTTCCTTTGACTAGATAGCTTGGTGGCTAGGGAGGGAGTGGATTTTTTATGGAAAAGGGAGGGGGTGAGGTGGCAAAAGAAGAGAGGGGGGTATAGTACAAAGGGCATTTTGGTAATTTCACTTGTTAACATATTATAAAAGGGAATTTTCTTAATTAAATTTCATTTTTCTCATTCCATTCTCTAATTTCCTAAATCTTAGCAAAATTTAATGGCTTCCTAACCTATTTTCAAAGTCTTAAAAACTTATATCTCCATTTCAAAATCAATTCCAAAAGCTTTCAAAAACACTTCTTTATCCATCTCTCCACTTCATCTTCAATGTTCAAGCACACGTTCTCTTTATAACCTCAAGGCTGTACCTTATATGCTTAAGGCCGAACCCTTTGTGAAAGTTTAGGCCACTTAAAGACTTCACTTCTAAAATAAAATACAAAGGCCTTGGTCATTCTTAAGTTCGAGGAGAAAATACTTTAGTCTAATCGAATTTCGGTGAGTAAATTCTAAAACCTTTGGGAAAGATGATGCCTTTATTTTAATAACGGTTGTGTAGTTGCGTAAATGTTGTTTATAAGTTTGGATTATGGTATGGTTTGGCTATATATGTATGTGATGGCTTGAGTTTTAGCATTGGACATGAAATGATGGATTAAAGTGATGTATTAGTCATAAAGTTATGTTCTTTGATATATATATGGTTCGAGAGAGGTAATCTTGTGATAATTGGTGATAAAATAAATTAGTATTCATAATCTTAGGTATATGTTGAATTGTTTGGAAGTTAGATATGTGACTTGTTGAAAAGGACTCGGGATTCTTTTAAAAAAAATCAAATCGTTTGTTAGTTTTGATTTTAGTAAATGTTTTTCTTAGGTTTTAAACCTAGAAAAGTTTTGTTGAAAAACTCTTTTAAATTATGTTTAAAAGGAAAGTATAAGTGGAAGTTTAAGCTTTGGATGGTAACTCAAAATGTAAGTTTAAGTTACGACATCCATAGCGATAGTCGCCATGGATGCAGTTCGGAAATCTACGATTTTCAAGTTTTTAGGTTTTCTTTAAAAATTATTTTGAAAACCATTTCAAACTTAATTAGTAATCGTAAAACTTAATTAAATTTTAATTTATGAGTTAAATAATTAATTAATTTATTAAAAATAATTATTAATTAATTAAGTAATTAATTTAAGTAATTAAGGTTTAAGAGTTAATTAATAAAGTTAATCATTTGTACTTAATTAAGAAAGTTTTAACTAATGATTAATTAAGTTAGGAAATAATTATTTTAATTAATTTATTTAATCAAGTTAATTATTTTAAATTAATTATTTAATTAGTATTTAATGGTTTAATTAATTATTATTTAATTAAGAGTTAATTAATTTGGGTTTAATTTAAAGTAAATGTTCATTTAATAAAGTTTGTTTATTTATTTTTAACTAATTAGGGTTTAATTATTATTCAACTAGAGTTTAATTATTTTATTAATTTTTGATTAATTAAGGGTAATTATTAGTAATTAATTAAGACTTAACTAAGATTAATTAGGTTTAAATTTTTATTTAAGTATGATTAATTAAGGATTAATTAAGCTTTAAATTTATGATTTATTTATTATTTTAAGTTATTTTAAACTCCAATAGTTCTTTATTTTAAACTAACTTTTTCTCTAAGTGAATTGTTGTAAAAATAAGGATCTCTTGTCCATACCATTAAGTAGCCAAACAAATTAATGTAGTTAGTAGTTAGAATAAAACGTTGACATGTTTTATTGGAAATAAGTCGACTTGTACTTATCACAAATACCGTATTTTAGGAATGTGATGAATACAGTTGAGTTAATTTCGATAAGTGGGTCATGCTAATTTAAACATATGGAATCTATTTCTATATGTGAATCTTTACACCTTGATTGTGGAATTGCTCACTATTGTTAAGTTGACCCTTAACTATTATCGAATGCTGGCTCGAAGAGACCGGGATCGGATAACAATGGTTATTCAGAAACCACTTCGAACCAACGTAAGCGTACGATTGGAAGGTTTTAAGTCATGACCCAAGATGAAGATTATGAAGTGCAAGGGCTATTTGCTACTAACCCTAAGGGTGATTGTAGAATGGGTGTTGTGGCAATAGTGCCTTCGGTTCATTCATCACCTGAACGACTTGTATAGATGAATGCTGACATTGTATCATTACCTGGAAGGCAATGTTTTATTCCAAGTGTGCAGTGCTTTTCAAAGGTAATGACGTAACCTCAGGCCTCACCAACTGGGAATGGCAAAAACAGGGTATGCAGTAGGGCTATGCGGGTCGCTCCTATTAGGGTATGTCATCACCAGATCTAGACTCGATATTTTTCCCATTTTGGTATGCTCCGGTATGGTTGCCGATCACAACCGTGGTGGTGATATATTCGATACTACTAGTCAAGTGGTAGGCCAGTTTTGTGTAGCAGGGGTACAATATGTTTTTGTCAGACCCTGAGTGCATTTTATCTAGAGGCGCACTCTTCGGAAGGTAGTTGTAATGACCCAAGATTTTAGGAATTTATTCTAAAAAATATAAATAAGTTTAAAATAATTTTTAAATAAATTTTAAAGGGGAATTGATATAGCTTGATAGTGTATCTGTATGTGTGTACATGTCTGCACAGGAAATGCACATGAACTAAAGCTAAATTCCTGAACTCTAAGAATAAATACATATTGATGTGTATGGAAATATATATATATATTAAATTCTTAAAAGCTATATGCATAAGTAAATATACATATATGGATGCTACTGAATATTTTCGAGTGTACATGTGCATGTGTGTGTCAGTACAGAATGATGTATAAATATATATACATATGTGTGTACTAATTATTTCAGTAAGACTTATATACATATATATAGATATGTTAATAAGATACTAGAGTTCAAATTAGTAAAATAAAATCTACAAACATATTTTAATTATAGGTAGAAAGAAAAAGAATGAGGATATAAAAAGGAGTAGTCCTCTTATAAATAAATGAAGGAAGTACATACCATTTACATAAAAGCTAAAAATAGGAAAAATAAGATAAAACAGGGAAATGCTTGGTATAGGCAGTATTAGGAAGAGTATTTTATAAATAACAAATCAACTCACACTTTTAGCATGATTGTAGACAAAGGAAAAAGTATTTTCTGGAAAAGCAAATTTCTGAAATTAACCAAAAAGAATATAACCACTTTTCTTTCCACAAACTCAAGCCGGGGAGGGTGAGATTTTGGGTTTAAAAACTAAATGCAAATGGCATAATTTCTGATGGGCAAAAATGTCTTTAGCTAGTGCCTTAAACCCTAAGAGAAACCCTGCATAAATAGGCAGTGAGAGGAGAAACCTTCTTCTTCCCGGATAGCTCTTGAGAAAAATATATAGATATTATATAAATATAATACAAGTGAAGAAAGATTTGAAGGCAGAGGCTTACCAGTCAACTAGGAAGTGAAAGAGAGCTAGGTGAGAAAACTCACTCAAAATCTAAGGCAATAAGTCCTAATGTAGGCAGCCAGTTATAAGTGATTTTCTTGAAAGTGTATTTTCATATGTGATTTCTTATCTGTGATTTTAGAACTGAAAATGTTTTGATTCTCTTTGGTTGTTCTACTTATTTTATTATATGAAATCTTTAAGTATTATTAGTATACATATATGTTTTATAAACCCAGATCTCTGATATGTTAATGTTTAGGAACATAAACAAATACCCAGAAAATAAAATGTTGAAAATAGGCAAGTAGTATTGGTTTTGGCTCAACCCAGAAAGATATAAACAATGTTGAGCTGCAATATACTCATGTATAAGTGCTGAGACTTCAGACAAAAAGGAATTAGGGGTGCAATAGGGTTGCCTACGTGCTGATGCTCCTGATTCAATGAAAATAGATATAAATGTTCATATACATAGCAAACAAATTTTGTGATTCAGTGAAACTTGGTCAGTCTGAGTTTAACTCAAGCACAAATGTTTGCAAAAGGAAAAACTCTCTCAAAAGCCATAAGCTAATGTTAGTTGCCTATACCCCTTTAAATACCAGAATATATTTATATATACATACATAATCTTATTTATTTAGTCACCAATGGATGTTTGCATGTTTGTCTCTGTTTGGTTATGAATAATATGAGATTCCATGATAAGGATGTTTTAGTTAGTGAAATGGATCATTGAATGGTTTAGTCATGAAAAATCAAAAGAGTTATTATTAACTTAAACCTGACTAGGAAATGGGGGTCAAGAACACTGTAGGAATGACTTGTTTTCTTGAGTAATACAAGTTGACACATGGCTTGTTTAAGTCCTGAGATCTTTGTGTAATGGAGTGAATTAGTTCATTACATTTTGTCCATTGATTCAATTAATTGCAGATGAGACCAAGATAGATAAATATATCAAGATAAGAGAATTTGATATATAGAGGAACTAGAGTTTTCTTGGAATGAAATCTGGATTGTGAATAAATGATTTAATTCATTTTGGGTGATTTCCTTGTTGTATGGATGTTTATTTGATTCATGATTAAATTATATGAATGTATGAATGTACCAGGTTTTTCTTGAGGTTCTTGGAAAGGCAGATTAAAGTGTGCACCTGCACACTAACACAGAACATGCACACATGAATTACTTGTTTTCTAAAGGCAGAAGTTATATACATATATCCATGTTTTAACTTTAACTTGATTTACAAATTGTTTTAGTGGATTTTCTCATACCAGACATGTGTCTGACCCTAGTGTGCTAATGGCATATGGGGTGTCTCATTTAAAATGGGGCAGCTTCAAATGCATTTTCAGGGACTGCAGCAACTAAGTACGAGTAGGAGCAAGGCTTTGAGAAGAAGATTATAGCATGCTAAACTTAGTTAGATAAGAGCCTAAATGATGAAATCTGCATGTATTGATAATTTAAATTGCTACTTATAAAAGTGTTGAATATTGGATGGATATTTTGCTAAATATTTTGTTAAGAAAGTGACTTGTATCTGGAATCTATAAATCTAGTTAATATCTGATATGTTAAAGAAGTTAATCAAAATTTTGTAAGTGGATTTAGCAAGAACACTATGATAAATAGGGTGGTTACATTTTACAAATGTATTAGTCAATCTTGAGTCTTTGAAAAAGGTTAAGTTCTGGAAAATCTGGATAGTTGAATCTCAGAAAAAAAAATTAAATGGTTATTTTTCTACCATGGCATATGTATACAAAAGATAATAAGCATAGGGAGAATGTATTTTATATGTCTGTAATGTTTCCATAATTCAACTTGTTTTATACAAATGTTTTATGCCTTATTTTTTTAAATAAGGGAAGGGTCTGTAATATAGGAGTTGAAAGCAAGGTCCATAAAAGTTGCATATATGAGAATATTTAAACATGTTTTGTACAGATATTAACACACCAGTTACCTTTGTATTTTTAAAATGAATCTGCAGTCCATTTCATTAAGGCTTTGAGCAAAAATGCATTCTTCTAGACCCTATGAGTTCTACCAGAACAAAGAGTTTGGTTGAACCATGTTCTTCTGGGTACCCATAGATATGTAAACTCACTCAGGTTAGCATTTCATTTAGCTTAGCACCATGTCATCAAAGAATTAAGCCTTTGCAATACGATTTCACACTTCAAAACATTTCAGAAAAGAGTTAGTACTCTGAACAGACGTTATAAGAAAATCAAACATAGATAATGATAGAAGCTTATATCATTTTCCAAAGCACAAACACTACACCATTAATTTATAGATAACCATAACACAATTATCTGGTTTCTAGGAATTATACTCCATAGAGAATTCAGCCAGGAATCAGGAGTTTAAAATATATATATATATATATATATATATGTATATATTGATACATGTATGGATGGAAATTTTATTGTATAGATTTGTACTGAACTATGTCTGGATTGATTAAACAATCAATCAAATATCCTCTTGTTTTCCAGAACTCTGATTGAAACAAGAGAGGCATATACATCTTCACATGTATATGCATGTCTTTGTGAATGTACTGATATATTTATATTGGTAAAGATTATGATCCTGGATAAGTTGTTTAGGTAAAAAGAAAAATGACTCTAGGCTTCAAATATATATATATATATATATGAAAATATGTATATGTATATCTCATATATATATGTCTCTATGTAAAAAAAATCCTTACAAATTAAGGTATAAAAAGAGAGGGTCATTTCATTTGGTATCAGAGCTATGTTACTAAAAAATAGTTGAAAAATTAAAATCAAATCTTTCTATGAAATTAAAAACTTAAGAAACATAGTATAAGTAAAATATTTTGTAGGGATTGATCACTGGATGATCAAGTTTGGGTTAAAAAAAAAACTAACCAGCTATGTAAATTATTATTAGCAAACTATGGTAGGAAGACCACCAAATCAGGGAGCTGGATCCTCCAATGCACCACCAATGGTCAATCTGCAAGATTTGGTGAGAGCATTTAGGGATGGGGCAGGACAAAGGCAAGAAAATCCCCATGAAGAGCTCTCCAAATTACTCAAGACTTATACTCATTTAGGAGGCAAAAGCTTTGAAGGGACAGAAAGTATCATGGAAATTAAAGCATGGTTGAGAACATTGGATAGGATTTTCAATGACATGCAACTTGATGATCAAAGGAAGAGGCAAGTGGCTTCAAGACAGCTGAAAGGAGCAACTTTAAGCTGGTGGGAAGTAATCATTGCAGGGAGAGGTGAGAATGAAATCACTTGGAATCAATTTAAGGAGATGTTGGAAGCAAGATTCGTACCAGCATCTGCTAAGACCACCTTACTAGAAGAATTTATTAGACTTAGGCAAGGAACTTTGAGTGTCACTGAATACACTCAAAAGTTTGAGGGGCTTTCCACATATGGAGCAATGCTTGTGGTAGATGAAGCATCCAAGAATGATAGATACATAAAGGGTTTGAACCCAGGGCTTAGAAGAGCCATGTTACCTTATGCTTACAGGACATTTGATCAAGTAATAGACTTGGCTTTAAGGTTAGAGCAGCATGACAAAGAGAGGGAGAAGTTCAGAAATTTTAAGAACAATAACACCAAGAAGGGTAAGGGGAGATATCACCATTATGATAAGAAGAAGGAAGAGGCTAGTAACAAAGGAACTAGAGATGTCAAAGCTAAGGAAACCAAGAAGAAAACTGTGTGCCATCAGTGTGGAAAGGAAGGGCATATCAAGCCTAGGTGTCCATAATTGAAAGGAGGAGCTTTCAAGTGCTATCTATGTGGGAAAGAGGGGCATATGAAGAGGAATTGTCCTGAGTATAAACAGCAAGGAAAATTGGCAAATTTGGAAGGCAAAGGCAAAGCCACAGTGGAGAGTAATACTGAAAACCATAGCCAAGTGGAAGGTACATTACTTATTTGTACCATACCCATAGCAGTAGTATATGATACTGGGGCAACTCACTCTTTGATTTCTTATGAACTAGTTAAAATGCTAAAACTAAATTGCATATTGGTTGAAACCCCATTGCATATACAAAGTCCACCGGGGAGTTCTAGTGTTTTAGATATGATTTGTGTGGATGTGGAATTAAACATAGGAGGAAATATTTTTATTTCCAATTTATATGTTTTGAATTACCCAAATATAGGTGTTATATTGGGGGTAGACTAGTTAAGGCAATTTAAAGCCATAATTAATTTAGACTCATCCACCATATCATTGCAAAATTCTAGAGGTCAGAGAATCACAGTTTTATGTGAAGTAGCTAAGGAAGGAAAACTATATCATTTAGTTGACTCAAAAAAAGATTTCAGTGAACTAACCATTGAAGAAATTCCCATAGTCAATGAATATTTGGATGTGTTTGGGGAGGTTAAGGGTGTTCCACACCATAGACCAGTAGAGTTTCAGATCAATCTAGTTCCAGGAGCAAGCCCAGTGATTAAAAAGCCAACTAGAATGGGGCCAAATGAACTAAAAGAATTAAAGAAACAGTTAGAAGAATTGGAAGAAAAGGGTTTTATAAGACCAAGTAATTCTTGCTGGGGAGCACCAGTGGTATTTGTTAAGAAACAAGATGGTTCCTTAAGACTCTGTATAGATTATAGAGAATTAAACAAAGTAACTATTAAAAATAAATACCCATTGCCAAGAATAGATGATCTTTTTTATCAATTAGCAGGGGCAAGAGTATTCTCTAGACTAGATTTAGCATCTGGTTTTCATCAAATGAAGGTGGAGGAGTTAAGTGTTAAGTACACTACCTTTAACACTAGGTATGGGTTGTTTGAATTTCTGGTTATGCCATTTGGTTTGACTAATGCACCATCATACTTTGTGGATTTAATGAATAGAACTTTTAGAGAATATTTAGACAAGTTTGTGCTGATTTTTATAGATGACTTTTTAATTTATTCCAAAACAGTGGAAGAACATAAAAATCATTTGCACCTGGTTTTGTCTAGATTAAGGGAAAAATATTTAAAGGCAAAATTTTCAAAATGTGTATTTTGGAAAGAGGAAGTACATTTCCTTGGCCATGTCATTTCTGCCAAAGGGATTTCTGTAAACCCCAATAAAGTAGTGGCTATTCAAACATGGAAGAGGCCTAGCACAGTGAGTGAAGTGAGATCATTTATGGGGATGGCAGGATATTATAGGAGATTTATAAAAGACTTTTCAAAAATTTCTACACCACTTACTAACTTAACCAGGAAGAACCAAGCTTTTGTTTGGTCAGAGAAGTGTGAGAAATCTTTTGAACAGTTGAAGGAGGCATTGGTGAATGCTCCAATCCTGAAAGTACCCTAGGGAAATGAAGAATTAGTTGTATATACTAATGCTAGTGGATTTGGCTTGGGTGCAGTGTTGATGCAACAAGGCCAAGTCATTGCATATGCATCCAGACAACTTAAACACCATGAAGTAAGGTATGCCACACATGATCTTGAGTTAGCAACTGTGATCTATGCTTTAAAACTTTGGAGACATTATTTGTTAGGCACTAAGTTTGAACTTTACACTGACCACAAGTCTTTAAAGTATTTATTTTCACAAAAAGATTTAAACATGAGGCAACATAGATGGGTGGAGTTCTTAGCTGCTTATGACTTGGACATACTCTATACACCAGGTAAAGCAAACAAAGTTGCTAATGCTCTAAGTAGACAACATGCTAAGTTAGCCACGATAATGATAGAAGAATTTAAAGACTTGTCCTTGCTTGCTGAATTAGAAATTGGGGAGAAAGACTGTGTGCACATGGATGTACATGTGCATGGTGCACAGGAAAATAGAGGGAAGTTAAGCTTGATGACACTTCAATCAGATTTAATTTTGAAGGTAGGAAAAATGCAAGAACAAGACACAAACTTATTGGAGAAGAAAGTTCTCATATCAAAAGGGGAGGAAGTGATAAATCACCATATTGACAAAAATGGTTATTTAAGAAACCAGAATAGGATATGTGTGCCAGAAAACATGGAGTTGAAGGAGGAAATATTGAATGAATATCATAGAAGTAAATACTCCATACACCCAGGCAGTACAAAGATGTATCAAAACTTAAAAAGAGATTTCTGGTGGAAGGGAATGAAATCATATGTAGCCAAATACATTGCAAAATGTATGACTTGCCAACAAGTCAAGGCTGAAACTCAAAAGCCATCAGGGTTATTGCAACCACTTACCATACCCCAATGGAAATGGGAAGATATATCTATGGATTTCATAGATGGACTGCCTAGATCTAAAAGAGGAAACACAAGCATATGGGTGATAGTTGATAGGCTAACTAAAGTAGCACATTTCATCCCAGTCAAATTAGAAAGGAATGTACCAAAGTTAGCACAAGTATTTGTGAAAGAAGTGGTAAGATTGCATGGCATTCCCAAAACTATTGTGAGTGATAGGGATACCATCTTCACCTCAAGATTCTGGAGAAGTTTTCAAGAAGCCATGGGAAGTGAATTGTGCTTAAGCACTGCCTACCATCCACAATCAGATGGGCAGACTGAGGTGGTGAACAAGGTTTTAGAGGACTTGTTAAGGGCATGTGCACTGGATTTTGGAGGTAACTGGGAAGACTATCTCCATTTAGCTGAATTTACATACAATAACAGCTATCAAATCACCATAGGAATGGCTCCATTTGAAGCCTTATATGGCAAGCCATGCCTGTCACCAGTATATTGGGTAGAAGCAGGGGAAAGAGCTATTTTAGGGCCTGAGTACATACAAGAAACTAAAGAGAAAATTGAGTTGGTAAGAAGAAGAATGGCAGCAGCTCAAGATAGGCAAAAGAAATTTGCAGACATAAAAAGGAAGCAGGTGGAATATGAGGTAGGAAATTTTGTTTTCATCAAAATATCACCTATGAAAAATGTGCTAAGATTTGGGAAACAAGGCAAATTAACCCCAAGATATATTGGGCCATACAAAATTCTAGAAAGAATTGGTTCCTTGGCATATAAGCTGGAATTACCAGAAAACATGCAAGGGATGCATGATGTTTTCCATGTATCACAATTGAGAAGGTGGGTTCATGACAAGGCAGAAATTCTTGAGACCCCAACCCAAGTGCAGATAAATCCTAATTTGATTTATGAAAAGGATCCAGTGGGAATTTTGGAAAAAGATGTGAAGAAGTTAAGGAATAAATCTCTGAAACTTGTGAAGGTACAGTGGAGTCTTGATCCTAGTGATTGCACATGGGAATTAGAAGACAAAGTTAGGATGAATTATCCTAAGCTATTTTCAAATTAAAGGTAATTCTGATTTTTGATTGTTTTCTTTTTTTTAGATGCATATATTTTTTGTTATTATAGAACTAAAAATCTATTTGGTTGAGAATGTACTTGTTGTCTGAATTAAGTTTAAAAATTTATTTTAAGCTTAGGAAAATTGTGGGACACAATTTCTAAAAGGAGGGGTGTATGTAATGACCCAAGATTTTAGGAATTTATTCTGAAAAATATAAATAAGTTTAAAATAATTTTAAATAAATTTTAAAGGGGAATTGATATAGCTTGATAGTGTATCTGTATGTGTGTACATGTGTGCATAGGAAATGCACATGAACTAAAGCTAAATTCCTGAACTCTAAGAATAAATACATATTGATGTGTATGGAAATATATATATATATATATATATATATAGATTAAATCCTTAAAAGCTATATGCATAAGTAAATATACATATATGGATGCTACTGAATATTTTCGAGTGTACATGTGCATGTGTGTGTCAGTAAAAAATGATGTATAAATATATATACATATGTGTGTACTAATTATTTCAGTAAGACTTATATACATATATATAGATATGTTAATAAGATACTAGAGTTCAGATCGGTAAAATAAAATCTACAAACATATTTTAATTATAGGCAGAAAGAAAAAGAATGAGGATATAAAAAGGAGTAGTCCTCTTATAAATAAATGAAGGAAGTACATACCATTTACATGAAAGCTAAAAATAGGAAAAATAAGATAAAACAGGGAAATGCTTGGTATAGGCAGAATTAGGAAGAGTATTTGATAAATAACAAATCAAGTCACACTTTTAGCATGATTGTAGACAAATGAAAAAGTATTTTCTGGAAAAGCAAATTTCTGAAATTAACCAAAAAGAATATAACCACTTTTCTTTGCACAAACTCAAGCCGGGGAGGGTGAGATTTGGGGTTTAAAAACTAAATGCAAATGGCATAATTTCTGATGGGTGTTATCCCGCCTTTTGTCAAGGCCGTGACACCAAAAAGTTGACTGGGAAACTAAAGACAGTTCGTCGTAAAAGTTCGTGATATACTGTTTCACCATGGATATCGATGAATTTTGTCCGAGCCCGGATCAGGCTACAATTGATAGGACACAACGAGCTAAGTCATGGGAACCAGCATTCCAAATTTCAGGTTAATCGAATTTCGTATGAATAAGATATGATCGATACAAGTTAGATAAAATGTGCTGTTCGTATCCATCGAAAACCCGTTCGAATCGATCAGATTCGTATCCATTATATTTGCGTAGATCGAATCCATCAGGTGTTCTTGTGTCCGCATGTTCGAATCCATGACGTTCGACTCGATCAATCCATGCTGCTTTGCATCCATCGGTGCACCATGCTTCGAGTCGGTCAGTTTCATACCCATAAGCCTTAGTTCGTATCGAAGAGAAAGGAGACTTGATCGAATCCATCGAGAAGCCTTGATTTCGTATGTCTTCATATCCAACTGGCATCGATGGATTCGGGCAACGTCTCTGATACGAGTAAGGCGAAGTTTAAGGGGAGACGCGGTCGACTCGGAGTAAAAGGTGGATCTACCCGAAGGATGCGCGCCATGCCACTGCAAAACCACGTGCTTTATCGATGCGAAGGTCATCGATACGAAACCATGGATTCGAACAAGGCAGCGCACACGGAACCTTGATCTCATATCGATCATATCTCACAAATCCCTGATCCGTATGCCACGAAATTTTCACAGTAGCTTCCATACAAGGTAAAGAACCCTCCTGCCGAGTTTCAGCTCGATTGGAGCGTTTTTTGATCGATACGAAGTTGTTTCGAATCGATCACAGATTGAGTCGAAACTTGGTGGGACCGGGCGCGTGGGCCCATTCACGTGCCAGAAGAAGTCTCCCAAAGTTTGAGCGCGATCTCAGCCTCCTACGCCTATAAATAGCCCCCTGAAGCCTACAGAAAAAGGATCTTTTAACCATTCAACGTCCAGACTCTGCCGGATTCAATTCTACATCTTACCATCACCATTGTATTCGAATTTGAGAGAAATCATCAATTGTAATCTGCTGTAACAGATTGAAGTTATCAAGTGAATCAATAAAATCATAAGCTTCAGAGTGGATGTAGGCAAGATCGCCGAACCACTATAAAATCTGTGTTGTTTACTACTGTTATCTTCAATTTTCTGAGTGTTCTTCATTTTTGTGTCTCTACATATTTGTTATCTGTGAATTGTGATTGCGTACTAGTGCTTTCAACGACTATCGGGTGTTTGTGACCAATTTTGGTGCAAACATTTTGGTGCTTTCACTGAGAACGCTAATTCAGGAGTTCTATCATTTAGAAGTTGAATTTGAAGACTTAAGAGCTCAGATCTGAGAAGATATGACAAGGCAAACTAGTAAAAGACAAAGGCCAGAGCAAAGTCAGCATAAGGGGAGTCAAGAGGCTTCCTCGGGGGCAAACCAAGCATCAATCTTCATCACCAGGGACGAGATGGAGACAATGATGAAGAGACAGGAGGAAATGATCCATAATTTGCTTCAACGGATTGGACAACTTGGAGCGCAAAATCAAGGAGCAACCAGAGTCCAGAACGGAGCAGGACCATTTGGCGCAACGCCGGAGCTGGGGGGCACACACTTAGAGCATGTTGATCCAATCCCGGGAAGAGGTTCAGGGACATCCGAACAACCTGGTGGCAATAGAGGGATGAACGCTCAGACAGGGGGGCAGAACGAAGGTGACACTCAAAGATCACAGCCTGACAACAACGACAGGTTGGCAGAGATGGTCAGACGGGCCATGAGAGGCGGACTAGTCAATAGAGATCTGGAGGATGTACATAGGAGTCCCTTTACTCCTACGATCAGGCAGGCCAGAAATCCACCAAACTTCAAGCTACCATCGGTGGAAATGTATGATGGGCGGACAGATCCAGCGGTCCATCTAACGAAGTATATGAGGCACATGGAAGTACTGGGGGCATCACAGGAAGTCATGGCCCGATGCTTTCCATTGTATTTGACGGACATTGCAACGCTATGGTTTAGACAACTGGAGAGTGGCTCCATTGGGACTTGGACAGATTTGACAGAAAGGTTTATGAGACAATTCAGGGTTCATATTTCGAGACCTAAGAACGTGATGAGTCTGGCGACTCTAAAGCAAAAAGCTGGGAAATCTTTGAGGAGTTTTCTGATGCGATTTAATGCGGCAGCAGCATTAGTGGATCGACCAGATCCATCTATGGTCATGATGGCAGTTGTATCTGGAATATCTGATGGCACGGAGTTCAAGAATTCACTAACTGAGGATCCACCTACGGACCTGGGAGAGTTTTATCATGAAGCCGAAAATTTTTTGCGATTAGAGGATGCTCGTACGGAAAGAGAAGAAGAAATTGATGTTTACGCAGTTAGAGGCGGTAATTCACCTGGAAAAGGTGCAGAGACTGGTAAAGGGAAGCGAAAGGTTGGAGAAGAGAGAACAAAAAGTGTTCTCTCTTCTCAGAGAGAAGAGAGAACAAAAAATGATGACAGATCAAAGCAGCAACGGAGGGAGCCGCGATTTACCACCTATTCAGAACTGAACGAGGGTTTGGAGCGAATCTACCAAGACACCCGAGAGCAAGTTTCCTATCGTAGACCAATGCGACGGGATCCAACTACCGACGAGAGAAAATCAAACAAATATTGCTTATTCCACGAGCTGAATGGACACAGCACAAATGACTGTAGACACCTGAAGGATGAGGTAGAAGGGCATATCAGGAACGGTAGGCTACTTCAGTATGTGAGAAGGCGAGCTCCAACGATGGAACCAGAGCGGCCACCATCTATATCAACTAGGGGTAACCCCGAGCCGGGGCACCGTATGGTTATCAATTGATTTAAATAACGATGAACGAGTCGTAAACTTCTCACTGACACCATCAAACCATTTACACATGTATGAGATCGCGAACGATCCACAGGCATGCTCTGAATGATTACTGACCGTCTCGTAGTGAGAATTTACACTTTGACATCCTTGCTTTGCTTTTGTTTCATGTTGATTTGGACATTTAAACTTTGCTTGTTTGGACATTTCTGTTATGGAATTCATGTGAACGTTAATTTGATATTTGCAATGATGTAGAAGAAATTACTCGCGTATGCTTTGGATCGCGAACGGTCCACAAGCACACCTTGTATGGCGACGAACCGCCACGATCGCTGATTCAGAAATTCACCCGAACGTGAACCTGACATTGATAATACTAAGTCCCCCCCGGGCACACTCATTCGCCTCGAACGGCACCCGACCTCGAACGGTCACCTTCTGCCTCGTACGGCATCCGACCGTGAACGGTCACACTTTATCTAGTTTAACAGTCGATCGCGAACGATCACACTCTGCCTCGTGCGGCACCCGACCACGAACGATCACCATTCACCCAATATGACATTCAATCGCGAACGATCACATTCTGCCTCATGCGGCATCCGATCGCGAACGATCACATTTTATCTCGTGCACCATACGACCACGAAAGGTCACAATCCATCATAATTCGTCTAGAACGACACCCGTTCGCGAACGGTCACAACTCGTCTAGAACGACATCCGACCATGAACGGTCCCATTTCGTTATTCGCCACGAACGGCATCCTACCTCGAAAGGTCACATATCACCTCAAATGACATACGGTCGCGAACGATCGTCATTCATGGTCAGGAAAGACTATCAAGTTCTTTACAGGTCGATGACAGGATATGAACATCCAGCTTATGGAACTACAAAACACACCTTCCTATCGCAAGGCATGTTTTGGGGGGAAAATGTTATCCAGCCTTTTGGCAAGGCCGTGACACCAAAAAGTTGACTGGGAAACTAAAGACAGTTCGTCGTAAAAGTTCGTTATATACTGTTTCACCATGGATATCGATGAATTTTGTCCGAGCCCGGATCATGCTACAATTGATAGGACACAACGAGCTAAGTCATGGGAACCAGCATTCCAAATTTCAGGTTAATCGGATTTTGTATGAATGAGATATGATCGATACAAGTTAGATAAAATGTGCTGTTCGTATCCATCGAAAACCCGTTCGAATCGATCAGATTCGTATCCATTATATTTGCGTAGATCGAATCCATCAGGTGTTCTCGTGTCCGCATGTTCGAATCCATGACGTTCGACTCGATCAATCCACGCTGCTTCGCATCCATCGGTGCACATTGCTTCGAGTCGGTCAGTTTCGTACCCATAAGCCTTAGTTCGTATCGAAGAGAAAGGAGACTTGATCGAATCCATCGGGAAGCCTTGATTTCGTATGTCTTCGTATCCAACTGGCATCGATGGATTCGGGCAACGTCTCTGATACGAGTAAGGCGAAGTTTAAGGGGAGACGCGGTCGACTCGGAGTAAAAGGTGGATCAACCCGAAGGATGCGTGCCACGCCACTGTAAAACCACGTGCTTTATCGATGCGAAGGTCATCGATATGAAACCATGGATTCGAACAAGGCAGCGCACACGGAACCTTGATCTCGTATCGATCATATCTCACAAATCCCTAATCCGTATGCCACGAAATTTGCACAGTAGCTTCCATACGAGGTAAAGAACCCTCCTGCCGAGTTTCAGCTCGATTGGAGCGTTTTTTGATCGATACAAAGTTGTTTTGAATCAATCACAGATTGAGTCGAAACTTGGTGGGACCGGGCGCGTGGGCCCATTCACGTGCCAGAAGAAGTCTCCCGAAGTTTGAGCGCGATCTCAGCCTCCTACGCCTATAAATAGCCCCCTGAAGCCCACAGAAAAAGGATCTTTTAGCCATTCAACGTCCAGACTCTACCGGATTCAATTCTACATCTTACCATCACCATTGTATTCGAATTTGAGAGCAATCATCAATTGTAATCTGCTGTAACAGATTGAAGTTATCAAGTGAATCAATAAAATCATAAGCTTCAGAGTGGATGTAGGCAAGATCGCCGAACCACTATAAAATCTGTGTTGTTTACTACTGTTATCTTCAATTTTCTGAGTGTTCTTCATTTTTGTGTCTCTACATATTTGTTATCTGTGAATTGTGATTGCGTACTAGTGCTTTCAACGACTATCGGGTGTTTGTGACCAATTTTGGTGCAAACAATGGGCAAAAATGTCTTTAGCTAGTGCCTTAAACCCTAATTGAAACCCTGCATAAATAGGCAGTGAGAGGAGAAACCTTCTTCTTCCCGGATAGCTCTTGAGAAAAATATATAGATATTATATAAATATAATACAAGTGAAGAAAAGATTTGAAGGCAGAGGCTTACCAGTCAACTAGGAAGTGAAAAAGAGCTAGGTGAGAAAACTCACTCAAAATCTAAGGCAATAAGTCCTAATGTAGACAGCCAGTTATAAGTGATTTTCTTGAAAGTGTATTTTCATATGTGATTGCTTATCTGTGATTTTAGAACTGAAAATGTATTGATTCTCTTTGGTTGTTCTACTTATTTTATTATATGAAAGCTTTAAGTATTATTAGTATACATATATGTTTTATAAACCAAGATCTTTGATATGTTAATGTTTAGGAACATAAACAAATACCCAGAAAATAAAATGTTGAAAATAGGCAAGTAGTATTGGTTTTGGCTCAACCCAGAAAGATGTAAACAATGTTGAGCTGCAATATACTCATGTATAAGTGCTGAGGCTTCAGACAAAAAGGAATTAGGGGTGCAATAGGGTTGCCTATGTGCTGATGCTCCTGATTCAATGAAAATAAATACAAATGTTCATATACATAGCAAACAAATTTTGTGATTCAGTGAAACTTGGTCAGTCTGAGTTTAACTCAAGCACAAATGTTTGCAAAAGGAAAAACTCTCTCAAAAGCCATAAGCCAATGTTAGTTGCCTATACCCCTTTTAAAATACCAGAACATATATATATATACATAAAGAATCTTATTTATTTAGTCACCAATGGATGTTTGCCTGTTTGTCTCTGTTTGGTTATGAATAATATGAGATGCCATGATAAGGATGTTTTAGTTAGTGAAATGGATCACTGAATGGTTTAGTCATGAAAAATCAAAAGAGTTATTATTAACTTAAACCTGACTAGGAAATGGGGGTCAAGAACACTGCAGGAATGACTTGTTTTCTTGAGTAATACAAGTTGACACATGGCTTGTTTAAGTCCTGAGATCTTTGTGTAATGGAGTGAATTAGTTCATTACAGTGTGTCCATTGATTCAATTAATTGCAGATGAGACCAAGATAGATAAATATATCAAGATAAGAGAATTTGATATAAAGAGGAACTAGAGTTTTCCTGGAATGAAATCTGGATTGTGAATAAATGATTTAATTCATTTTGGGTGATTTCCTTGTTGTATGGATGTTTATTTGATTCATGATTAAATTATATGAATGTATGAATGTACCAGGTTTTTCTTGAGGTTGTTGGAAAGGCAGATTAAAGTGTGCACCTGCACACTAACATAGAACATGCACACATGAATTACTTGTTTTCTAAAGGCAGAAGTTATATACATATATCCATGTTTTAACTTTAACTTGATTTACAAATTGTTTTAGTGGATTTTCTCATACCAGACATGTGTCTGACCCTAGTATGCTAATGGCATATGGGGTGTCTCATTTAAAATGGGGCAGCATCAAATGCATTTTCAGGGACTGCAGCAACTAAGTAGGAGTAGGAGCAAGGCTTTGAGAAGTAGATTATAGCATGCTAAACTTAGTTAGATAAGAGCCTAAATGATGAAATCTGCATGTATTGATAATTTAAATTGCTACTTATAAAAGTGTTGAATATTGGATGGATATTTTGCTAAGTATTTTGTTAAGAAAGTGACTTGTATCTGGAATCTATAAATCTAGTTAATATCTGATATGTTAAAGAAGTTAATCAAAATTTTGTAAGTGGATTTAGCAAGAACACTATGATAAATAGGGTGGTTACATTTTACAAATGTATTAGTCAATCTTGAGTCTTTGAAAAAGGTTAAGTTCTGGAAAATCTGGATAGTTGAATCTCAAAAAAAAAAATTAAATGGTTATTTTTCTACCATGGCATATGTATACAAAAGATAATAAGCATAGGGAGAATGTATTTTATATGTCTGTAATGTTTCCATAATTCAACTTGTTTTATACAAATGTTTTATGCCTTATTTTTTTAAATAAGGGAAGGGTCTGTAATATAGGAGTTGAAAGCAAGGTCCATAAAAGTTGCATATATGTGAATATTTAAACATGTTTTGTACAGATATTAAGACACCAGTTACCTTTGTATTTTTAACATGAATCTGAAGTCCATTTCATTAAGGCTTTGAGCAAAAATGTATTCTTCTAGACCCTATGAGTTTTACCAGAACAAAGAGTTTGGTTGAACCATGTTCTTCTGGGTACCCATAGATATGTGAACTCACTCAAGTTAGCATTTCATTTAGCTTAGCACCATGTCATCAAAGAATTAAGCCTTTGCAATACGATTTCACACTTCAAAACATTTCAGAAAAGAGTTAGTACTCTGAACAGACGTTATAAGAAAATCAAACATAGATAATGATAGAAGCTTATATCATTTTCCAGAGCACAAACACTACACCATTAATTTATAGATAACCATAACACAATTATCTGGTTTCTAGGAATTATACTCCATAGAGAATTCAGCCAGGAATCAGGAGTTTAAAATATATATATATATATATATTGATACATGTATGGATGGAAATTTTATTGTATAGATTTGTACTGAACTATGTGTGGATTGATTAAACTTAATCAATCAAATATCCTCTTGTTTTCCAGAACTCTGATTGAAACAAGAGAGGCATATACATCTTCACATGTATGTGCATGTCTTTGTGAATGTACTGATATATTTATATTGGTAAAGATTATGATCCTGGATAAGTTGTTTAGGTAAAAAGAAAAATGACTCTAGGCTTCAGAAATATATATATATGAAAATATGTATATGTATATCTCATATATATATGTCTCTATGTAAAAAAAATCCTTACAAATTAAGGTATAAAAAGAGAGGGTCATTTCAGTAGTTCCTTACCTTGCCATGTATGGAACCCATTTTCCAAGAAGTGCCTTCGACTTTAGTTGTATACCTATTATGCTGGAATTTAATTAATGTTACAATTTCGGCTATTTATATGTTTACTTGAAAACCCTAGACACTATTATAATATCACTAGATTTTTCTATATAAAGTGTTTTGGTTATCGTAAGGTAAAAACTCGTCCGTGTTTATGTGCGGCATGGTCTTACGAGAAACCCTTTATTTTCAAAGTGTTTTAAAATAAAATTTCAATTGTTTTGAATTTACTCACACCAGACACATGTCTTACCCGGAGTTTTATCTTCTTTCCCTAAAACTCTTGGGTACTCAAATTTTTATGCTTAGCCAAGTGATCCATGTTTCTCACGATAACGTTTTAGAGTGGCTGGAGCAGGTGGCTTCATCGATAGCTAGCTAGTATCTATTTCCGTGGTGTATGTATATATATGTATTTTGGACTTGTGATGTAAGGACAAGTAGTAATAATTGTCCTAGTGTGGAGCTTGTACTATTATGACTCTAATGTATTATAATAGCAGCGACTATGTATAATTCTATGTTATATATTATATGTTGTTCCTTTCCGATGTGAGATTCCGTGACTGGTAAATTTTCTTCTTATCTTTCTTTTTCTTTTACCCATAATGACTCGTCTTTCGAAGTAAGGAAGGTGATTCGTTACACTCAACTTGAGTTTTCAACGATTAATTAAAAATTCGCTATAGCTCTACTACTCGATTTATGAAGCCCACTATTCTTTGGATTTTAGCTCCTAGATGCCTTAACCAAAGCTTGAGATGGCTTGGGGGTGCACGACCTAGGTTGGAGCAAAGAAGTGCTCGACCAAATGATGAAGTGGGGTGGAGATTGTGAAGAAGAAAGAGAAAAGGTGGAGTTTCGGCATTGTTTTGAGGTGTTTGAGTATATATAACTATATATATTATAATTTAAATTCTTTTTGAAATAAATTTTGACATTGTTTCTCTTAGGATGGAAGCCATTAACGTGGAAGACAAAGCTTAGAAATATGAAGAAGAAGATGAATGAAAATGGAGAGAAGAGGTAGGGTATTTATAGGAAAAGAAGAGTGCGAAAGTATCCACGCGTACATCATCATCTTCATCACCATTAAATGGCTTCATCAACACACCTCCCTTCTCCCTAGCCATGGAAAAAGCCTTCCCCCCATATGCCCATCACTTCCATCTTCTCATGTATGCATAGGTTGACTTATCTATGCTGAAGGAGTAAGAAATCTTAAAATATATTATACATTTTATATTATACTTTTATACTTAATTATTTTCGCATATATATGTTTATGTGCATGTTCTCATGTATGCACATATACATGTGTATGTGTATGTTACATATTCCTACAATGTTGCACAACTTCCACATGTTGTATCGTTACAAATCTCGTTTCCGATTTTCGGTCATATTTTCTCTTTTAAATTAATATGCATATTTTTATAAACAAATTTTGAAAATAAATTTTCCTATCATTCTTAACTAATAAAAATGACTATATTTTATTTATAAAACCATATAAATTAATAAAAATAATTATTTACAAATTTGTTGTTATATCGATAAAGCTAAACGATCGTTTATTTAAAGTGATATATTTACGGGTCATTACAATTTGGCTGGGAGATAAGTTACCACATATGCCAATTTGAACACTACTACGCTAATTTTTTTGCTTCTACCTGGTTTGTAGGCTCTGTATGTTTTAGCTTTTTTTAAACTATGGATTAGTAAATCATAACCTGATTACATATATGTCTTTTCATCTATTTATTATTGTTTTCAAAATTTTTATAATTTATCTCTCTCTAGATTAGACATACAGTTGTTAAAGTTGTTAAAATTACTACTGGCTAAATACCTACTTCTACATTTTTTCATAAAGTAGTTGTATAAGAAGTTTACTTCATTTTCCATTAGTAGCACATTAGTATGATTGGCTAGTATTTTTGGTTTATCTTGCACCACTTCCAGATGTATGCACTGAATCTGCATTTAAAAAAGAGGTAATTCATTGTTTCACTACTTTCATCATGCATCACACATGTTGGTTTTACCCAAATCCTCTTTTAAATCATACTGTTTTTATTTGGAAGTATTTTTAGATTGCTTTATATAAACATATCACCATTTTGGGACAATGAATTTTATTTCAAGCAAAATAGTACCATTTTAACTTTGTCATATTTCATTCTAATGCTTTTCATATTACTTTAAAGGTGTATTTGTCATTCTGTTTCATGATCCTAAACCAATAAACCTGATTGTTGTTTGCTTGCATTAATATGCTTTTAATTTCTCTTTAAAATAAATTAAATACTAAACCTTCTAGGCTTCCATTCTTTTTCTATAACAACCTTTATTCATGAGCATCCGGAATCCATGCACAAAGAGGGGACCTTGATTCATAAGTATTACGGGTGATGGCTCATAAGGTAGTATTTAAAATAGATAGAGAATATCGATCATAATGCATATACAAATTATCTCATAACGGAAGGAATAAATGTAATATCGATATAAACATGTATGAGTCTAAGTGCATACCATATAAGCAAATTAGACGATGTTATAATACATACATACATACATACATACATACATACATACATACATACATACATACATGCATACAGACATACAGACATACATACATATATATATGTGTGTGTGTATGTGTGTGTTTTTATGTCTCCGTGTCTGTATGTGTTTGTGTGTGTACATATAACATTTAATTTTGTATTTCAAATTGTCGGAGCGTGATTTAAAACATTTTTATTATTTTCAAACAATTTAAGAGTGAGGTAATATTATTATACATTCTAATTATTTTTTGATGTTTTTTATTATTGTGTCATAATATCACTTGCATTTTAATTGAATGTTATATCAATTAGGTTTACTAATAAGGGAGATGGAATCAATTAATGATGTCACCTTATATCTACTTTCCTATTAGATCCTTATGTGATTATTTTTATATTTATTCTTTTTATTCCTATATGTTATCACCAAATAACTATACTTACTTTATATTTAGAAATTCCTACACACAATTAAAGTATGAATATATTTGATATATTCAAATGTGTTCATATCTCACACTTAATTAATTTAGAATTAAATTAATAAAACTCAGACAAAATTAATAAAATATGATTTTATTAAAACAATATTATATTGGACCTTATAAATCCTTTAAGCTTCATAGGATAGAACCAAAATAGGATTTTTTTTTTAAATATACCTAATTCACCCACATCTGACCGGCCCGGTTCCAACATGCTCAGTGTGTAAATGTGATATACGTGATTCATCATTAAGAATGTTAACTAAATGTTGGCTACGAATTTCAATTATCGATCCATATACTTGGAATTGACCTTGTGTTATTAGTTCTTGGTTGTTCAATCATCGGTTCAAAACCTTTGCAAGCTGTTTATGGATATAGATGTAAATAAAATTATATCCCGTGATTTGCAAAATAATCAATTATTTATAAGTAAAACATCAGCACAAATAAACAACCTAGGTTGTGCAGATCATAAATGAAGTTAATTGCTTGTGAACACTATACACTGGTAACACAAGTCATTTACCATACTTTGCTTGATCCACTCCTTTTCATTCCCTTTTATACCCATTATAGGAGAACATGCTAGTAGGCGATTTAGCCATGGCATGGTACATGAAAGGGGAGTCCTAGTGCCCAGAGTTGTATTATTTACAATTATTCTCCATGCACTCTATATTATATTATTCTATCAATTGGACTTATTGTTGTTTTTTTGAAGACATCATTTTATGGACTACGTATTGCTGAGACTATTCTCCTTCCACTTATTTTTAGTATTTTATTTTATTTTCTTCCGCTATGAGATTTTGAAGTGTAAAATGCTTTAAAATTTATTTAGTCTTTGTATCATGTAATGTTCAAAAACTTCAACAAATCTTATTTCTTGGTATGATGAGAGTTTGAAAGTCACTTTACGCTTTCCATTGGTGTGTCCGAGGTGCAGGTTGTCACATTTATATATATATATATATATATATATATATATATATATCAATCCTAAGAATTCATTAACTTTTGTGTCACCCCCATTGAATGGGTGCTTTATCATTAGTCGTTTGAGATACAATTCATTAATACCATGTGATTCATAATCATATAATTGAAGAATTATTTTCTAAAACTGTGCCTTTGTTCATAATTTCAAAATAATTGTTAAACGTTTGATAATTCTGTATTATGTAGCTTTACTCTAAATTTATAGGCCAGAGAGTTTCATAAAATGTTCTTAGTGGAAAAAAATGCAAGCGAAAGATCCCATTGAATTGAATTCGATCCATGAATCTAAGAAATATTGAGAATTCTTGATCTCACTCAATATCTCTCTCAATTCGAAGATCAAGGATTTGAATTGATATCATTTCATTGATTTCTACTAAAGATTTCATTTAAATTGGAATTTGGTTGTCCACGATGTACAATGAGCCATGTTGACTCTATGAAATTACGTCGATACTTCCACATATTGCGGGTAACGTAGCAGACATCTCTATTTTTCCTCAGGGGGATGGATCTAACACTACCATTATTCTATATTTATTTAATAATGAATATTCATAATATACATAACAAAATAAAACTATTTATATTCTCAGTATTGAAAACAATTACTATTTCATAACTAACATTTGTATATATGCAAAAAAAAGTCCATATGTTGATGCATCTATTTACAAGTGTCAAATGGAACACTCTCACTATTTTCGGAATTACTATAATAGCATATTAAATATGAAGTTTTATTAACTACTTAGTATGAGTTATTTTTTTACTGTAACTACTTTATAGTCAAGAATTTTTGATCAAATATCTTAAACTCGTAGAAATAACCTTTACATATAACAATTTTATATATTATAACAAAATTGGAATAGAAATCACATTTCTCATTCCATATTAACTATCCTTTAGTATTTTATACAATTCTCGTTTCTGATGTCCCTTTATAAAGCAAAGGTGCCATTCATTCTTTTCATCCCAACCATGCCTAAGTTACATCCACTCTATAACATCCCTAAAATTAACGGTAATTAATACATAATTAATAAGGCTCTAAAAATAAAATTTAATTTAAACTTTGGAATTTGGTGACGAAATCTGCACCATTACATTCGTGATGGTTTTCTAAGCAACTTTCATATTTGGAGTTTCGCGATCGGAGCTCAAACAAAAAAGTTATTAGCGTTTGAAGTTCCATGAGTGAAAATAATTAAATATGAAAAAGGAAATAAGTAAACATTAAATGCGTGACTCCACCGGTCGAGCCCCTCCATAGGCCAATTGACCGCTAGCGGTTGACCTCCTATAGGCGAGCGATCGACCGATCGTATAGTGGCAGCTAGGATTTTAACCTTGGCCAACGTCTTGGATTTAATTATTTTAATTAAGCGGTTACGATTGATTCGTGCGCATATAAATAAAGGTATAATCCCTCACTTCTCTTCTCATATTTTCTAATTTAAGCAGCGAAGCTTGGCCATTTTCTCTTCTCCACTATTTCCAAAACTTAATATATATATATATATATATATATGAACATAAATCAGAGAAGGGTGGAAAATAAAAGAAAAGAAGAAAAGAAGCGAATCGGTACTATGAAAAAAGGAAAATTTCAATCTTTATTCCCCTTAACCTTCAATCTCTTCTCGGATTTGTAATTCTAATAATATGCATATACCTTGTTATACATATTCTTTTGGATTAAAATGGAAAATAGAGTCAAGTAAAGGATTGGATTCAGATATGGGAGATTAGGAAAGCTTTAAAGGTGAGTAGGAAATCATATAATTTATTTATAATATTGAAATTTAACTCATTAATTGTTATTTAATTATTGTTCCTAAATAAGATCTGATGAATTATAGGCTTAAAACAAACATATATGATTTTCACCTACATATTTAATAAAATAGGTATTTGGAATAGGACTTATTTGTATTACATGATCTGGAAATTTAAAATTAGCCCTGAATAATTAATTATAGAAAGATGGTAAAGTTGGAAAATTATTCAAAATCCAAAAATTGGGTTGTAAATTAAGTTGCCCTAGTTTACTTGGAATTTGAATTTCTATGTTTTGATTTATTTGGAGCGGGTTTCGCGTAATTTTCATAAATTATCCAATTTTAAAATATGTTTAAAAGCGTGTCATTTGAATTATCAGGGGATATACCAAAATGGAAAAGAGATGTGTAAGATATAGATATTCATTTCCATAGTTTATACTGTCTATTTCAATAAGAAAAGAAATAATTCTATGTAATTTCAAATAGAGCAAAGATCTTACTATTGGTTAATTTATGGAAAATTATAATGGTAATCCTTTTTAGAAGGATAGCTCTGATAAATTAAAATGTGAAAAAGAATGTTTAAGGTTCAATATATATATATATATATATATAAATAGCATAACTTATGGCTATATATGTATTAGTTACTAACGACATAATAATTAACGGACTAGGATTTATGACATTAATTACAGATTTAATGACAATAAATTTGTAATTAATAGAGAGTTAAAAAGGAACTAAACTGGGACCGATTAGAGAAATTGATATGGGAACTATAGAGGAGTTGAATAGGTATAATAGGTGGATTTTAAAATTGGTAAATAGATTAAAAGGTATTAAATGAGGATTGATTAGAGGCTGTCCAATTTTGACATTAATGATTAATTATTAAAGGTAACAGACATTTATTAGACATTACAAGGAAACCAAAGCCTAAGCATATAAATTATAAATAATAATAACTTAGCAAATAAGTAAGCACTAATACTATTAATTATACATAGAAAGGAATATAATTTTCGTTGTAGGAAATTATATAGCTTAAATTTTACATTTAGGACAAACGTGAATTAGTGGGCCTAGCCCAACACTAGGGCTTTGGGTGGTAGGTTTGGTTTAGTTGGTTGGGATGCAAGGTCATTAGAGTTACACAAAAAAAGTCTGCCGTTCACTTAGAGGCTACCAACAGTCGTGCATACTTATTGTAGATGTGGGACCTCTCCAGCCATAGGATACATGGGGAAGGGATATGTATTGTGGATAGGTAGAGGAAAATATATCGAAGGTTTTCCATAGATTTGAAATAATAAATGGCCCAATATTTTTTGAGAAATGGAGTCTGCTTTATGTCCAATAAGAGGTAGTATGTAATCGAAAGGGGTATTTTCTTTGACTTACTTAGATTAGTCTAAATGGATGTCAGCTATAGAGGGTCAATGGGCTATGCCAGTTGTTGGTATCGGTATTTAGTAGTAGGTCTTGCAAATAGGCTTTGACGTCCAGCGATCCCGAGGGAGCGATAGCAAAGACTCGGGTATTGCCCTGACAGATTTCGCCTCGTACTAGTGTAGAATACGTACGGGAGACACACAGACCTCAAGGTAGATTGTTAGGTTAAAAAATTAGTTTAGTAGAGGTGGGCTATTTAACCCTTAGATGACCTTTGAGTTGCATCAGTAGTACGAAAATTAAAGTATATATTATATTGCAAGCCATATATAGGGGTCATCGTTCTCTGTAGCCAGAACCGATTGACTAGCATTGACGTCGCGAGGGGCCTGCTTCGGGGACTTAAGGTATTAAATGGCCGTTGGGCCTGCCTCCTGCCTATTTAAGAAGTATCAAGTCGCCAGGGTATTTGGGTGGTGTGTGTTAAGATGTATATATGCACATATGCATATATTTATGTATTGTATACCTTGGAGAAGGTTAGGTTAAGCATATCATAGACATAGGATTTAATGGATTAGCCATAAAATATAGGCATAATATTTAAATAGGAATCAATCAACATAAATTTACTGGATGGGTAAGGTACGTAATTTTCCAATCACTAGAACGTTATTCTGACCCCCTCCTCATAACAAACATAGGTTAGATATAGAAGGATTAGATACTGGAGCAAGACATGAATGGTAGATGGTGAAGTCTTCTTATTCATGCTCGGCGCCGATGAGGCAATTAAATATCTAAGGAATGATATTCCAAGGTAGTAGCCTTAGTATATACGTATGTTATATTATATTTCTCAATTCCATTGTGAGTTTATATTTATCGCACTCTAATATATTTGAGTTTATTACATGTTACCAAAACCAATGATCCATGCACTAATGGACTTGGGTTTCGATTTAGTTGAAATTCAGACCCATTAAGGTGCGGATTGTTACATCTGGTATTAGAGCTTAGGTTAGTCGATCATAGGAATTATGATATGTTGAAACAGCATATTTGTATTTTTACCTATATTTATATATAAATTATACGACTAACTCTATAAATTTTGACTATAGAAATAGCTGGGACCATATTTTGAAAGGATGGGCGAGGCTACTATGAGTTGGAAAAATAAATAGAGTTGAATTTTACTCCTACACTAATTACCCCATAAGGCAGAGACTGTACTGTAAGGAATGGACCAAGAAGAGCACGAGCATGACATATAAAAGAACCTCGAAGGCTAGATGATATTCGACACCTTTGTTGGGCCTAGACTACCTTATGATTGAGGATTTTGATGGCTTGCCGTTTGAAGACTTGTGTTTCATCTAGACCGATGGGAGATAAGAACCTATATGTTGCAAGCATCCGGAAGCAAGAAATGACAGGAGCATAGCAAGTTCCCACAATAAGGTATGCACTAATTACCATAAGAAGATAAATCAGATTTAAAGATGGAGTTTAGTTAAGGATGAATGGAAAAGAAGGAGAGTCGGAAAGGAATGACAATTAAAGTCTATTTCTAAGTCGAACCCATATGAAAGAACTAGACAAAAAGATTTTTTGGAATTCCTTGAAATGTTTTGAATGGGTTTTCCAAAGGATTTAACAGGAAGTTGTTGTTTTGAAAAAGAAAGAAAATTTGAAAACTCATAATTTGAAATTTTTTTGAATCAAAAAGTTTTCGATTTAAAGGGTTTTAGTAGAAAGGGTTTTACAGTTTTGAATTCTTAGTTTAAAATTGATTAAAAAAAGTTTGGATTTAAAGATTTTTTATAAAGGGGTATTTTATTTTTGAAATAAATTTAAAATAAAGTGTAGGTCTGGGTCGATGATTTTTCCTATTTTGTAAATTTTGAAATTCCATTTTAAAATTCTTTTTTTAAGGTTGTATAAATGGAAATGGTGTTTGACTTAAATGGGGTATAGAGAGAATCGAAGGGTAAGAATGCTCGACAATTTAGTTAGAAATAACATTAGAAATGTATATATAAAATTAGGATTTGTAATCCAGTTAGAAATAATATAAGAGAAAAATAATAAAATAAGATAGGAAGAATGGATAAATTCCATGGATATGCAGTAATTGCGCAAATATTTTAAATAGACGCTTAGATAGATGTTGTAATTACGCATATCCTTTTGAAGTCCCTCTCTCGTGTTATTAAAATCTCCATCAAAGGTGGAAACATAGAAAGCGTAAATAATACGAAAATAATAGGATGGAAGTTATCCTTATCTACTCCAGTTTCCATTTTTTAAGTTTTAGAAAACATTTTGAAATATGGTTTAGTATGATAATTAAGATTTGACTGTTTTGAGTTAAAAAAATCCTACTTTAAGAGAAGTAGATCTCTATTGTATAAAGTAATTAAAAAGGGATATTTTTCATGGTTCCTTTTGGGAACCAAGTAATTTTTGAATTTGATAAAAATGTTTAAGTTTATAATTTTAAAGATAATAAATTTGGATCAAGTACTTCATGATTATGATGTTTTAATTTTATAAAGAATGGTGAGAACCAAAACGAAATTTTAATACAGAGTAGATATGGATCACTACTTAGGTTAGGCTGGGTAAAGGTTTAGGCTACGAATAAATAACTACTAATGCTCGTAGGGTAGCAACAAATAATCCATGTTGAATATAAGGAATAATGGTATGAATCTAGGAATATTTTATGGGAGATGTGTGGAAGCCATAAGAAGGAACCCCGAAGGAATGTCCATTTTAATTTAGTAAGTACTGTTAGGGACATAACATCATCTACACCAGTTGATGATGAATGGAAGCTTCTAGCAAAATTTTCTTTTAGGGTTTTTGGGTTATAAACGCTAGTTGTCTCCTTACTTAGGTTATTAGAAAAGTGCACGATATGGTATGCAATATGTTCCTATTTTATCACTATGTTGATTGTGGATGAAATTGGACCGCTGCATAAATATAAATATATTGGAAAACAATGTAAATAAGTAAATCTCTTAAGGACACTTAACTAGCGATAAAAGTGTAGGTAAGACTAGAAGTTTATAAAATAAATTAGAAAATTAAGTAAGCAACTAGAAATTAAAAATACTTAGATCCTAAAGCAGTAGAAGTTTGGGAAAAATAAATTTTAGCAAACAAAGGACAAGGAAAGGTTGTTATGCAATCACGAATCACTATCCCTATGTCTCAAAAGCTAAAATTTATAAATACGCTTATAGGTAGTTTGTTGTAGAGTAAAAAAAGGAAACGTTCCCCAAATCGAGGATTAATTATGCAATACTAGGGTCAATCATATGAATTAACTCATTGACTAAGTTCTAATTATGTTAAGATGTGGCTCACTTGTCTTAAGGATGTAGAAGTAAATGTTTTGAAAAAAAATTGTCTTCGAATGCTTTGAGAATTTTTGTTTGAATGCTTTTGAAAAGTTGGGTTTGAAATATTTAAAAAAATATAAGAAATGATGACGGTATGTTTAGAAGTGATATGAAGTATTTTCAAAAGGGGTTTGGAAATTTAATAATCTTTTGATAAATATTTTTGGAAATATTTTGGAAGGAATTTCAAAAGTTATGAAGTGTTTCAGAAAACAGAATAGTGGATAATTTTTGTATGAAGGAATTCGTAGAGATTTGGAAAAGTTGGTGTAAGTTTTGAAAAGTTGGGTTCAAATGTTTTTGGAAGATTTTGTTCAAGTGCTTTTGATATATATATATATATATATATATATATATATAGTTTAAATGCTTTTGGAAATTTGGTTCTTCAAACTATTTTGCAAGTTTGAAATTCTTTAGGAGCTTATGTTTAAGAAATTTCTTTTGAAATGAGAAAATTTTTGGATTTTCAAATGCCACATACTAGTGTAAGAAGCATCAATGTATTAGTAAGTATGAGTTTTATTGTCCGACAAGAGTGACAGTAGACAAAACATAAATAATAATAAGGGAAAAGACTGTTTTAGTTTTGGAATTTCTATTTCCATACCTTGTTGATAGTGAGGCAAAAATTGCACTTAAAATCATTATTCTTACATCCAAAAATTAACCTCCTCATGCAAATTGTACTTGGAAAAGTTGGAAAAGAATTAGAGGTCGAAGAGAAGGTTCTAAGTTATAATAGAATAGGTATCCAAAAGCAATAGTGGGAAAGCAAAATTTTCTATCTAAAATCATTTTGGGCGTAGAAGTAAAAATATAGAAATCTAAATTTTCAAAAAATTACATGCTACATTTTCGATTGTAGGGATTGGATGCAAAATCGGCTGAACCATTCTCCTATTTGCGTGAGTGTGGAAATTTTTATGTGAAAAAGGATTTTTGTAAATTTACATACATATAAAACTACTAGTACATCTAGGTTACTTACATCATATTTTCATAATGTTTTAGAAAGAAAGCATTCATATAGGAGGCGTTGATTTAAAATCATTCTACATCATGTTTATATGCTATGATATACTTTGAATTGTACACCTATGGCTGCAAAATTTGTTGTACGCTAATTGGTTTGGTAGTTTAGATTGGTTGCGCGCTATATTACATGATTCAATCCTTCAGAAATTTCTTTTAAGGCTGGAGAATGTAAAACCCCAGTAAAATTAAAGATAATTAATAAGGCTCCAAAAATGGAATTTGAGCAAACGTTGGAATTTGGTCAAGAAACTTGCACGATTGAGTTCATGATGATTTTCAGAGCAACTTTCATATTTGGAGTTTTGCGTCGAAGCTCAAACAAAATAGTTATTAGGTTTGAAGTTTAAGGAGTGAAAATTATTAAATACAAAAAAGGAAATAAATAAACATTTAATGCGAAACCCTACCGCTCGACCTCCTTCATGGGCCAATCAACTAGTCATATAGTGGTGGCTAGAGTTTGAACCTTGACCAATGGTTTGGATTTTATTATTTTAATATAACGTTTACAATTGATTCGTGCGCTTATAAATAATGGCCTAAACCCTCACTTCTCTTCTCACGTTTTCCGTGTTAAGCCACCAAGCTCTACCATTTTCCCTTCTCCACTGTTTCTAAAAATAATAAAATATTGTCACACACACACACAAAAAAAGTTGGAGAAGGACAAAAAATAAAATAAAAGAAGAGAAGAACAAATCAATACCACAAAAAAGGTAAATTTCAATCTATATTCCCCTTAACCTCCAATCTCTTCTCAGATCTGTAATTCTAATGATATATATACCTTGTTATACATATTCTTTTGGACTAGAGTGGAAAAAGGAGACAAGTAAAGGATTGAATCAGATTTGGGAGATTTGGAAAGCTTTAAAGGTGAATGGGAAATTATATAATTCATTTATAATATTGAAATTTATCTCGTTTGATTCTTATTTGATGATTAAGCCTAAATAAGACCTAAAGAATTGTAGACTTAATATAAACAGATATGATTATCGCCTACATACTCAATAAAATAAGTAATGGGAACAAGATTGGTATGTACAGCCTGATTTGGAAATTTGAAATCAGTCCTAAATAATTATATGTAGAATGACGGCAAAGTTGTAAATTATTCCGGATCCAAAAGTTGGGTTATAGATTAGTTGCCCTAATTAACTTGGACTGTGAATTTCTATGTTTGATTTATTGGAAGCGGATTCCGTGTAATTTTCATATATTATCTAATTCTAAAATATGTATAAAAGCGCATCGTTTGAATTAACAAGGGATTTACCAAAAAGAAAAATAGATGTGTAAGATATGGATATTTAGTCCATAGTTTACACTGTTTGTTTCAATAAAAGAAAAACAGTTCCTTGTAATTTCAAATGAACCAAAGATCTCATTTTTGGTTAATTTATGCAAAACTGTAATGTCAATCCTTTTTAGAAGGATAACTTTGATAAATTAAAATGTGAAAAGGAATATTCTAGTCTATAAACTAATAATTAGAAATACACATACACCCCTATAACCGCATTTAACGTCCAAAATAAATATATATAAATAGTGTAATTTATTACTACATACATATTAGTTAATAACAACGTAATAATTAACGGACCATGATTTATAGACGTTAATTACAGATTTAATAGGAAATAAATTTGCAATTAATAGAGAGTTAAAAGTGAATTAAATGAGGACTGATTAGGGAAATTAATGTCATTTATGGAGCAATTGAATAGCATAATAGGTGGATTTTAAAATTGGTAAATAAATTTAATAGGATTAAATGAGGATTGATTATAGATTGTCTAATTTCGACATAAATGACTAATTATTACGAGTAATAAACATTTATTAGACAGTACAAGGAAACCAAAGTCTAAGAGTATAAATTAAGAATAATAATAATGTAGAGAATAAGTAAATACTAATATTATTAATTATGCGCATAAAGCAATAAAATTTCACTGTAGGAAATTATATAGCTTAAATTATACATTTAGGACAAACGTGAATTAGTGGGCCTAGCCCAACACTTAGGGTTTGGGTGGTAGGTTTGGTTTAGTGGGTTGGGATGCGAGGTCAACGGAGTTACACAACAAAAATCTACCCTTCACTTAAAGGCTACCAGCAGTTGTGTACACTTAAAACCGATGTGGGACATCTCCAACCATAGGACCTATGGGGATGGAATATGTGTTGCGAATAGATAGGGGAAAATATACCAAGGGTTCGCCTCGGATTTGAAGTACTAAATGGCCCAACACCTTTTGGGAAATTGAGTCTGCTTCATATCCAATAAGAGGTAGCAAGTAACCAAAATGGGCATTTTCCTTGACTTACTTAGGTTAGTCTAAAGGGATGTCAGCTGTGGAGGGTTTGCGGGCTATGTCAGTTATTGGTACCAGTATATAGTAGTAGGTCTGACATATAGGCTTTGACGCCCAGCGATCCCGAGTGTAACGACCCAGAATTTTGGACACAATTTAAATATATGAATCATTTAAATATTTGAATCTTGGATTTAATTTTATTAAAATGATTTAATAAGCTTTTTAACCACCTTTCAAATCATAAGTAATGATGGTAAACTTGTTTTGGAAAAATGTTTATAAAAATAAATACTTTGAAAATATATCGACAATGTAACCGAAAATTGTTTTATCGATAAACAACGTTTTAACCATCAGAAGTTGTTGTTGGGCGAATTCTCACCACCGGACCAGCCACCCTCCAAACTAAAGCTCCACCGGTCTACTTCCAAGCAACACCGAACCAGAGTGTCTACCGAACCAACTTGCCTCCCACCTCGTTGCCGAACCAACTCCAACCGCCGAACCAAGCCCTTCACCGAACCAGAACCGCCGAACCACTCATCACCACTCTTCACTGGACCAGAACCACCGAACCAACTCCTACCCCAACCATCTCCGAACCAAGTAATGCCGAACCAAAGTAATGCCGAACCAAAGCGATGCCGAACCAGCGCTACCAGGCCCGACCACACCAGCCCAGGCCCACCAGTAGCTATATACATCCAAGACCCCTGCCTCCAGCCTCACTCTATAAATATAGGGGTAGGGGTACAGCAATGGGGGACAAGTTTGAGAGCTCAAGCACGGAGAGAACTTTCAAACAACTTTCAGATACTTGTATCAAAGCTTTGTACTTGTAATCTAAACAAGAAAAGAGAAATAATATATAAAGTGGACGTAGGCACATTCTGGCTGAACCACTATAAATCTGCGTGTCTTTTACAGTTTAGTCCCTGCTTTTCATATATTTGCATAAATCACTCAAATCACTAATAACAGCGTAAAATCAACTAAATCATACGACTTTGAGGTGTTTGTCCATTTTTTGTGCAAACATTTTTGGTGCTTTCATTGAGAGTTGAACTCAAGAAGCTCGAAGCTCCAGCTTCTTCCACTTAACCTTCTTCCTAACAGCATCGTTCATTGCTTGGAAAACATGCCTCCCAAGCAGAAGAAAGATGTTAACAAAGGAAAAAACATCGCAACCAGCAGTCTTCCAGATCCAGTGGTCACAGATCGAGTAAATCATCCCCCTCCAGTAGTAGTACGAAATGAAGGTCAGGCAAATCCGACCACCCCTGCCGCAGAATAGCCGGCAGCAATTACTAGGGCAGATCTAGACAGGGTTGTGGCTGAAGTGACTAACCGCTTCACATCCCAGCAGGAAGCCTTGGTGGACCAACTCATGTCACGCTTAAGGGATGCTGAAGAGTCCAATCGTAACACTGAATCATGGGGTGAGTCCCAGTCTGGAGGATCTCGGAGACAACAAAGATCTTCCTTCTTCGAAGGAACTAACGGCAGAAGCAGCCATGGTAGGAGCCGAGACCGAGCACAGCCCGAAGTTAGGCCTGAGGAGACGCTTGGAACCGAACCCCACGGGGGAGGTACCGGGCGGAGGTCAACTGTAGCTGAGCCTGTCATACTGCCTAACCACGGAAACACCAGTGAACGGGGCCGAGCTAGAGTCCAGCCCGAAGTTGGACCCGAGTAAGTGCTTAGATCAGAACCCAGCAGGGGAAGATCGAGGCAAGGGCCAACTATAGCTGATCCTAGCATGCTCCCAGAAGACCAAAGACAGCCACTGGAAAATATCAGGAATGATAGACGATACCATCCCTACAGGTCATCCGGACGGAATCAGTCCCACAGAGCAGAACCGAACTCATTCCTATCTGCTCCAAATTCTGATGAAAGAATGGCATGCTTGTTCAGAGAGTGCGTCCAACGGGATCAAAGAGATCGAGGGATAGGCGCTAGGGTAACCAGCCCTTTCGCCCGCAATATCGAAATTGCTATCACCCCCCGAGAATGGAAGATGCCAACAATGGAACCTTACAAAGGGACCTCTGACCCCATTGTACACTTACAGAGATACACACATCATATGCTAATGAGTGGAGCAACAGAGGGAGTACTGTGCAAATGCTTTCCACTATTCTTAGCAGATCTAGCGACCTTCTGGTTCTGTCATTTACCCCAAGGATGCATCAGCTCGTGGGAAATGTTGAAAGAAAAGTTTATTAGCCAGTTCCGCATTCATGTGGAACAACCCAAGGACACTTATTCCTTATCCAGTATCAAACAGAAACCTGGAGAGAAGCTGCAACAATACCTAACCCGATTCAATGCCGCAGCGGCCGCAGTCCAAGATGCCGATGAGAAACTTATCCTAATGGCCCTCTATAGTGGTGTGCATCCGGATACTAAATTTTCTAGAAGATTGACAAAAGAAAAACCAGCTACTTTACCTGATTTTTTCCATGAAGCTGGGAAATATATGAGGCTTGAAGATGCTGCCACTGAGGGGCAGTCAGGGCAACAAAATAAGGCAGCCCACGGCAACACGCCTGCTGCAGCAAAGGACGTTCGAAGAAATGGTTCTAGAGACAATGTTGGGGGCAAGAAGGGAGAAAAGCGCCTATATCAGCCCGGACCGAGATTCGACACTTACACTTCTTTGAATGAAACCATCGAAAACATCTTCCTTGCCACCCAAGACGAAGTTAGATACAAACGCCCACCGTACAAGAAGGAATCAGATAACGCACAGAAGTTTGGAAAGTTTTGCCGCTTCCACGAATCTCATGGGCATGATACCAATGAATGCCATCATATCCGGGACTTGAATGAAGAACACATCAGAAGGAAGAAACTACAACGTTTTCTTGGGAAGGCCAGCCTTGTCTGACTTCCAAATTGTCCTGGCCCCATAGTGCCTAAAGATGAAATTTCCAACGGACAATGGAGTAGGGGAAGTAGAGGGAGACCAGGACGTTTCTCGTGACTGCTATGTAACTGAACTTCGCAACAACCACAGGAAGGAGAAAGGGAAGAGTGTAGAGGTTGCCCTCTACACAAAAAGTTTGGAAGCATAGCAACTAAAGAAAGCCCCTCCTCTTCGATATACCAGCGACCCCTTCAATGAATTAGACCCCAGGGACAAGGAGGAGGAGGCCACCGCCGAGCCTGTAGAGGCTATGGAATTTGTATCTATAGACAAACATGACTCGAGTATACTATTGAAAATCGGGTCCCAACTAAAAACAGAGTTGAAGGAACAACTCATTGACTTTCTCCGCCACAACTTGGATGTATTTGCATGGTCACATGCTGACATGACCGGAATCTCCCCTGACATAGCATGCCACATACTAAACATTGATTCTACCAAGGCGCCCGTAAAACAAAGAAAGAGAAGTATGGGGGCAGAACGATCAGCAGCCCTCGACGAAGAAGTAAAGAATCTACTTGCCAATGACTTCATACGAGAGGCCATCTACCCAGAGTGGATCACCAACCCGGTGCTGATAAAGAAGGCTGATGGGAAGTGGCGAACATGCATTGACTTCTCCAACTTGAATGACGCCTGCCCGAAAGATTGCTTCCCACTTCCCCGAATCGATCAACTTGTAGACAGCACAGCCGGGCACGAACTCTTATCTTTTATGGACGCATACTCAGGATACAACCAAATTCCCATGCATGCTCCCGATCAAGACCACACTAGTTTCATCACTAACCGGGGGTTGTACTGCTACAAGGTAATGCCTTTCGGACTTAAGAACGTAGGAGCCACCTACCAGCACCTCGTCAACAAGATGTTTGCAGGGCTAATAGGACAAACTATGGAAGTGTATGTGGATGACATGCTGGTAAAGTCAAGGAAAGCCGACGATCACGTAAGCCACCTAGGAAAAATGTTTCAAGTACTTCGCCAGTATGGAATGAAGTTGAATCCTCTAAAGTGCTCCTTCGGAGTATCATCAGGAAAGTTCCTAGGATTCATCGTCCATGCCAGAGGAATTGAAGCAAACCCTGAACAAGTCCAAGCTCTAAAAGATATCGAAATACCTTCCACTCGAAAGGAAATGCAAAGCCTGAATGGGAAAGTGGCCGCCCTAAGCCGATTCATCTCCAAAGCAACGGACAAGTGCATCCCCTTCTTCGAAGCTCAAAAGAAAGACAAAGGAAAGTTCGAATGGACTGACGAATGCTTAACCGCTTTCCTTAAATTGATCGAACACCTTCAGAAACCGCCGGTACTCTCGACTCCAAGCGAAGGCGAAGGATTATACCTATACCTTGCTGTGTCATCTCACGCCCTGAGCGCTGCGTTGGTAAGAGAAGACAACCGTACGCAGCGGCCAGTATACTTTGTAAGTAAGAGGTTTACGGGGGCAGAAGTCAGATATCCTAAACTTGAGAAGCTAGCATACTGTTTACTAATCACATCACGGAAACTGCGTCACTACTTCCAGTCCCATTCCATCAAAGTTCTGACCGACCAACCATTGAGGCAGGTACTCCATCGTCCCGACATTTCTGGGCGACTACTTAAATGGTGCATTGAACTAAGTCAGTATGATATCACCTATCACCCTCGCACCGCTATCAAGGGACAAGCCATGGCCGATTTCATTGCAGAATTCACTACCAACGAAAGTAAGGAGTAATCGGAAATAGCAGAAGACATCAAGTGGAATCTCTTCGTGGAGGGTGCGTCAAACGAACAAGGCTCGGGGGCAGGTGTGGTAATAATCACTCCTAGGGGAAATAAGCTGCACTATGCTATAAGGTTGGAGTTCGCTGCCACCAACAACGATGCAGAGTATGAAGTAGTGATAGCTGGATTAGAACTTGCCTTGGAAGTCGGAGCCAATTCTTTGTGTCTTAATAGCGATTCTCAACTTATTGTTAATCAAATATTAGGAGAATTCCAGGCTCGAGAAGAACGACTCATAGCATATTTAAAGAAGACCAAGTTACTTCTCAGTCGATTGGACCACTACTTAGTCAAACACATCCCTCGGGAAGCGAACCGAGAGGCCGACGAATTGGCAAAGCAAGCAAGCGTGAGAGACGGCGATATTTTCGGAGCAGTAGCCATCTCGAAGCAACTGACCCCAAGTTTTGAGTAAGTGAATCTGATAGCTGCAACCGAAGAAGCAACTTGGATGACTCCCATCCAAGACTACTTACAAAGTGGCACACTACCCAACGGGCGTAACGAAGTCAAGAAAATCTTAAGGAAAGCTTCCCGCTACACAATACAAGAGGACACCCTCTATCGGCGCGGATTCTCTAACCCCCTATTAAGGTGTGTCGCTGGAAGGGAAGCCAAGGAAATCTTATGCAACATTCATCAAGGAAGCTGTGGAGATCACACCGGAGGGCAAACTTTAGCAAAAAAGATACTCCGATATGGATATTTCTGGCCCACCTTAAGCAAGGACGCCTTAGATTTCGTCAGAAAATGTGACAGATGCCAGAAGTTTGCTAAGATTCCGCGGCTACCAACAACTGAGATTACTCAAATGACCAGCCCATGGCCCTTTGCAGTATAGGGAATTGACTTAATCGATGAACTACCAATGGGCCGAGGCGGGGCCAAATATGCTATAGTGGCAGTCGACTATTTCACCAAATGGGTGGAAGCAGAACCCCTGAATAAAGTATCTTCTGCAAAAGTTATTAATTTCTTGATCAAAAATGTTCTGTGCAGGTACGGAGTCCCATTCAAAATCATATCAGACAATGGACTTCAATTTGACAGCAAGGAATTCGCCAACTGGTGCCAAGAGCACGGAATTCACAAAAGCTTCTCATCCGTAGTGTATCCCCAGGCAAACGGACAAGTCGAAGCCGTTAACAAAATTCTGAAAACTCTAATCAAAAAGAAACTCGAAAAGTCAAAGGGAGCTTGGGTGGATGAACTCCCTACGGCACTGTGGGCTTATCGCACATCTTTCAGAACATCAACAGGGCATACTCCTTTCTCTTTGGCATACGGATCGGAGGCTATGCTTCCAGTTGAAACCATCGTGCCTTCCCACCGTAGGATCCACTATAACCCAGAAGAGAACGAAGAACTCCTTCACATGTCTTTGGATCTAGTTGAGGAGAAAAGAAATGATGCAGTCCTCAAAGCAGCAGCCCACAAGCAAAAGGTGGCAGCACAATACAACTCTAAAGTCAAGCATCGTACCTTACAAGAAGGGGATCTTGTCCTCAAGCGAATCTTCCCTCGCCCCGGAGCACTAGATCCAATCTGGGATGGACCATATGTAATTCATAAAGATCTCCACAATGGAGCTTATATTTTGTCAACAGTGGACGGGGAGGTGTTCCAGAGGGCATGGAACATCCAACACCTTCGTCGATACTTTACTTAACTTGCACTACCCATATAAAGCGAATTAACAAAGAGAATCAGTGGACGTAGGCATTTTCGTGCCGAACCACTTTAAAAAACCTTGTCTCTTTTTTAACTTGTTACTTTATATCTTGGCTGCTTGTTAACTTTATCCTTTTCTGTTGAACAAAATCCTGTGCAAATAGCATTTCCATTCAAGGCGCTCCACAGCGCGACTTTTCCTGGACAAGACCTAACAGGTACTATACGAATCTATGCCCTTGCCAATGAGACACTTTTGCTCCGGCATCCCTCTGTTGCGGGTTAACTCATTGCTCGCGACGGCCCTCAAAGCCAACTGTAATGAGCCGATTATAAGCCACCGAGAAGGCCGACTATAGCCGAGGCAGCTCATTACGGCGTTCGGCTCGCCGGCAACTGTGAACCAACTATAAGCCCCAACATAAGGTGTGGCCAGCCAGGGGCAGTTCACGGTTGACGATCGGCACCCACGCTAGCCGGCCACAGTAAATCGAATAATACCCACGATTACGGGCCATAATTGCCCGGGTAGTTACTGTGCGCGATCTCGGCTCCGATGTGTCTTAAGTGCGGCTGTGGTAAAAAAGAATTAACTCCCCGCGGAGGCGTAAGATGGGTGACAAATGTCTCCAAGACCCACAGCTAGGGAAAGTGACTACAAAGCCCGTTTGCCACGAACTTAAGCACATCGAAGGCCTTCCGTGATTGGAAGTTTTACTATTTCTCATATTTCAATTTTATTTGAAAAACTTTTCTCCTATCCTCTATAACAATCCCTAAAGTACAGGACACGGAATAGGAGACATTCGCTAATGGGAGTCGGAACCCACAACGGGACACTAGGCCGCATTCCATACTCAGTCACACAAGACATTCGAAACTTCCATCTACAATTAGAACATGAAAGGCGGTATTTTCTTCTTTTGTGTACAAATACATGGCTATAATTTATTCGTACATCACACTAGCATTGCAAGGCATGAAATTATGTTTTAAGCAAGAACTTGACATCAAACACAACTGAATTACAAGCAGATGCATAGCTATATTTCTCATACAACATGGCAAAATAACAAAAGCATTCAAGTACGACAGAATCAGCTTAAGTTTAAAAATTACACCCCAAAGATAATGTTGTTTATTACAAGTAACATAATTACGACCTAAAAGTTACGTTACTATTTTGAGACTAACATATACAACAATGTTCAGTAAGCAAAAAGATATCCAGGTCAAGTCAAGGAGCCGGCTGCATCGGAGCTTTATCCTTATCCTGTTGGCCGCCTATCCGATCAAGGAAAGAATTCATCAGTGATAAGCAACCAAGTTAACGGAAAGACTAAAGGGGAGGACTTACCAGCATCTGCTCCTTGATCGTCTTGATCATCATCTTCTACTTGCACACCTACCTCCTTCCACCGGCAACAGCATAAGCGTTCTGTCAATCCCAAAAGAGCGAGAAATAGCATCGAGCTGCTCATCTTTGAGGGAGCTAGGAAAGCAGTCAGGCGGTGAGTTCAGGAGCTCTAGAGGACCATACCCGTCTACTAGCGATCTCGGGGTTGGGCCCATGTCGTTCTGGATTCAGTTGAACTGGGGCCACGACGGGAGATTCTCTTCTATCTGTAGTTTTCTTCTTGTCAGAACGGGTTTCCACTTTGTGAGACATTTATCTGCAGACACAAGAAAGTATATCATTAAGACACGTAAACTATGTAATCTAGAGTTTCACTAGTGATTCAGGTATAAAATTCCATCCGGTAGAGGGTCCATTCAACACTCGGAATCCCCGAATTCATTCAGTAAATTCCAACGAAAAGCTCATTCGGCATTCCAAAATGAAAGTCCATTCGGTATTCGAACCCCTTTATCCATTCGGTAGTCTAGCCCTAGAAGTTCGTTCGACAGAAACAAACTCACCTGGATCGGCAGTTAAGTAGGATTCGGTACTCAGTTGATTCGGTCAAGCTTGATTTTGCACTTAGTGGTTCGGCTATCTCACTCGGTAAGGAATGACGAAGGCTTAACACCTCTACTTATAGGCAAATGAAAGACATCAGACCAACTGGACCGGCACTCAGGGACCGAATGAAGATGACCAAGAAACAAAGTAAGCTGTATGCCAGCATACGCCCCACTTTGGGGGGCAAATGTTGGGCGAATTCTCACCACCGGACCAGCCACCCTCCAAACTAAAGCTCCACCGGTCCACTTCCAAGCAACACCGAACCAGAGTGTCTACCGAACCAACTTGCCTCCCACCTCGTTGCCGAACCAACTCCAACCGCCGAACCAAGCCCTTCACTGAACCAGAACCGCCGAACCACTCATCACCACTCTTCACCGGACCAGAACCACCGAACCAACTCCTACCCCAACCATCTCCGAACCAAGTAATGCCGAACCAAAGTAATGCCGAACCAAAGCGATGCCGAACCAGCGCTACCAGGCCCGACCACACCAGCCCAGGCCCACCAGCAGCTATATACATCCAAGACCCCTGCCTCCAGCCTCACTCTATAAATAGAGGGGTAGGGGTACAGCAATGGGGGACAAGTTTGAGAGCTCAAGCACGGAGAGAACTTTCAAACAACTTTCAGATACTTGTATCAAAGCTTTGTACTTGTAATCTAAACAAGAAAAGAGAAATAATATATAAAGTGGACGTAGGCACATTCTGGCTGAACCACTATAAATCTGCGTGTCTTTTACAGTTTAGTCCCTGCTTTTCATATATTTGCATAAATCACTCAAATCACTAAGAACAGCGTAAAATCAACTAAATCATACGACTTTGAGGTGTTTGTCCATTTTTTATGCAAACAGTTGTTTAGATTTTTTTTAAATCCACTAATTTGCTTAGGAAAATAATAAAATGAAATAAAAACTTTTTACCATTTATGAAAATAAACTTTTGGATGATGTCATGGGTGATGTCATCAATGATATTATGAAAATAAGCTTTTTAACCCCTTTTCAAATCATAAGTAATGATGTAAAACTAGTTTTGGAAAAATGCTTATAAAAATAAATACTTTGAAAATATATCGATAATGTAACCGAAAATTATTTTATCGATAAACAACTCTTTAACCATTAGAAGTTGTTTAGATTTTTTTAAATCCACTAATTTGCTTAGGAAATAATAAACTAAAATAAAAACTCTTTACCATTTATGAAATAAACTTTTGCATGATGTCATGGGTGATGTCATCAAAGATATTATGAAAATAAGCTATAAATGAAAGACTTAACTCTTAAATGTTATGTAAAGAAGAAGAGATGGGAGTTGCGCCTTACATGACATGAGAGGGAGGTGAGAACAAGTTTATGCAATACCATTTGAAGATCATAAGAGGAGGGGCACCCCTTGATAATAAATCACAAATTCACAAAAGCTTGGAGTGAAGTAAGGGAATAAAAATGATGGAAGTGCGTAAGCACTAATCCACTAATTTCCTCTAACTTTATCAAGTCTAAACCAAATCAACTCAAATCTCTTTGAAACTTTGGCTATAGGCCTAAAACATCATGGGAAGAATGAATATAAAGTCAAAGTAGAAGAAAAGTAAGAGTATGAGGGGTTCCAAGATGGGCCAATAAGAAATGGAAGAGGAGGAGAGGTGTTGCCTTGGTTTGAATGTGCTAAAGGTTAGATCTTTAGGCTTTTGGTGATGTTAGAAGGTGTCTCTTTGATTCTTTTGGCTTTGTGCTTGTTTTTGGCTTGGATCTAAGTAAGTTATCTCACTATCTTGTTTGAATATATTGTGTATATATATGTTGTGTGCAAAGTATTAAATTAAAGTGACATTAACTAATTAAAGTTATAAACTTTGGACCCCTCTTGCTTTTTAAAGAAAACGACAGCTTTATATTGTATAACATCACTTTTATTACCTTTTAAACATGTGGCATAGCTTGAATTGATGTTTAAATGGTTGTTTAACTTTTATGTTGAATTGAAGCATGTTTGGAAGTGTTTAAAGCGAGAATAGTCGTTATAAGTGCACTTCGATATCCCTTAACACTAATTTGTGTAAATTGGATATTTATGATCTTAACTTGGCATAATTCGATTTGGTTGTTCTCTACACATATTTTGGTGTATTATTTAGTAGAGAAATGGTTTGGAAAGTTATAGAAATAGTGAACCGCGATTGTGGAAGTTGGAACAAAAAGATGGTTATGAATACACTTTTTAAATATAGCCTGTTTTTTGGAATTTTTCTACCTAATTTGAAGATATTCGTAGGGGTTTCTTTCCATGGTTTATAAGCACCCTAATAGTACATACTATAAAAATTTCAAGTCTTAATTCATTTGTAAAGTGGTTAAAACTAGTCGCAAAGATCGTGTTTTTCAATGTTGTTTTCAACAAGGACTTTCAACAGCATTTATAAATTTTGTAGCAAGTCACTTATGGTTTTAAATGTTTAAAAATGATATTTAAATTTATTATTTTTCTCCAATCCTTTTAGAGATTTTATTAACCTATTTTGAAGTATTTTAAGGTTGGTTTGAAGTTTAAATATGTTTTAATAATTATATATGTATTTTCAACGTAAAGAGGTTTTATAAAGTAAAACATGTTTTTCATCAAATTATAAATTAGTTATTTCCAAGTAGTATTTTACATAGGTATTAAAAACCTATTTCCAAGTATTTTTAAAAGTTTTGAAAAGGTAATTGACTAGGCTTAACACTAAAAGTTGATGAGGTAGACTTCTCTATTTGTGAGAGTTAAGATTGATGTCGAGTAGGAACAGAGCAATAGAGCTCTAACCTACTAGCTTCCCTCTTGGACGAATAGTTAATTTGGAATGCTGAAAACATATTAATCCTATTGTTTAGTTATTTGTTTGGAAAATGATTAATTTTGCTTAATGCCAAAAGCCGATGAAGTAGGCTTGTCCATTTGTGCGAATAACGATTGATATCGGGTATGGATGGAGTAATAGAGCTCTAACCTACTGGTTTATGGAATTTATTAAAACTATACTTAATACTAAATGCCAATGAGTAGACCTATATATCTGTGAGATTTAAGAATGAAATGTCTATGCAAGGCTTTGATGCAACCAGTGCTCTAACTTACCTGGCTTCACTCTTGGACGAGGAATAGTTAAGTTGAAATGACGAAAACAAGTTATATATACGAACATTGATTTGTATAAGCAGTTGTTTTGACTAGATAATTGATTAGTTGGCTATCGAACTTAACCAAATATTATCTTTGATTTTTAAAAGAATATTTTAAGGATAATATAAGTATGGAATGGTTTTGGGTTTGTTGTTACAATGTGTTAATAATATTTATCTTTAACCCTTTTTTATTATACTTTGAATGTAAATAGGTCTTTAAAAGAATGTTTTAAAGATAAGCATAAGTGAAATGGTTTTGGGCTTGTAGTGGCAATATTTAAGTAACATTAGTCTTAAACCTTTTTGAATGGATTTGTGTAACCATGTAGATCCTTAAAATGAGTATTCTGAAGGAAATTAGAAGTATGAAATCTTTTGAAAAAAGATAAGAAAAAGCAAAGGTTTAAAGTAAGAAATCTTGTTGATGATTTGTGAATATACTTATACCATTTGAGATAAGTATATGAAAACTTTTTAAAGTATTGAAAGGAGTACAAATGAACGGTAGAAATTGATAAATGAAGTTTTATTAGATAAATGAAGTTTTACTAATAAAAGAGGTTTTAATTTATAAAATATTAATTAAACAAAAAGGGATTAGAAGTCATTTATGTGACTTAATCGTGCTTTGTATGACTTGATCGTGCTTTGTATGTTTACTCATTTATGGAAAACATTTAGTCGTATACTTAGCACTAAAAGATAATGAAGTAGGCTTGTATACCTATGGGAATTAAGGCCGATGTTTGTGTAGGGACATGATAAATAGATTTCTAACCTATTGGCTTCACTCTTTATCGAGGGATAGTGTGAGATGAAGATATGGGAAACGTGATAAGTACATGAGACTTGGTTTCCATATGCGACCATCCTTATTATTGTTGAATATGACCAAATTCATCAATTTAGTCTTGAAGAGACTAGGATTGGAAAGTGTTTTACTTATTGGAAACCACTTGAAGACTGAGATATGTGTTCCATCTCTTGGTAGTGGATTTGTTTGAGATGCTGAAATTCATGTGTGGTTTCGAGATTTGTTTGATAAGTGGGAATCCATTTAGGTTTGTATTCTGTTCGAATGATGAATACTCATGTGAAAGATGCCGATTGTAACCTTGACATCGAAAATAACTAGAAACCGAGTAGGCCTTATAGCCTGGGGTTTGTCTAACCCGCAATAGGATATTATCACTCTATATCTAGAGTATGCTTATCGATGTTGCTCGTGGGAGGTGATGATAAATGAGATCACGTGTTAGGACGTGGACCGGTTATGTTTAACTAGAGGTATATTTTATCTAGAGATATATAACGCTCGACGGTAGTTTCTGACCCTTGGGTAGGAGATTGGATTTGGCATTGGCTGAAGAGATCTCCATGGAAAATCCAATAAGAGAACGTTCCTTATCGGGTTTGATTATTACGACGACTACGGGACTCGAACCCCGCCACCCTTGGAAAGTAATACCATGCACTAACCACTGTGCTAAAAGATCTTTATATCAACTTTTTGAGAGGAATGTTACACACTACCCCCCATAAAGAGCCCAACGTCCTTGTTGGCTTATCATTATACATCACCTAGGCGTTGTGTTTGTGACCTACATAGGTACTACACCAACTGACATCCGCAGCATTACAACACACAATTCCGACTTGCTATTGACTCTAATACCAAATGTGACGACCTCGGGACTTGAACCCCTCCGCCCTTTGGAAAGCAACACCACGCAGTAACCACTGTGCTAAAATATCTTTGTGTTAACTTTTCGAGAGGGATGTTACAATTGTACCCTCTAATATGTTATTAAACATAACCAATGTAACCATTCCGGCTATGATATAATATTTATATTCTACGCCTTAGACATTATATATTATATAACCTTATGTAGTTATTAGAAGGTGGTTCTTTCGACGGGATGACCATTATGGTATTCCATGCAGTCTCAAAAGTACTATTATATGTTGATGACATATTTCTTGAGTTTCTCATCCATACTTATTCTGACACATGGCTTTTATTTTCAATGAATTCATTGTATGCTCTTTCGAGTAGTCTAAGAAATGCAGGTTTTTGCTGATGTTTAGTGGAGCTCGAGAAGATGAGCTGGATGTTTCACATATCCTAGTATTCTTATTTCTGCTACATTACTATTTGATGTATTAGCATTTGTGAGGACAAGTTGTTATAACTGTCTAGGCTGAAAATAATACCTAAGTTTTGTAACTCTGAAAACTTTGTAACTCTAAAATCTTTGTATTAAAGTAAACCTTTATACTGATATTTCAAATATTATCGTTCCACTAGTGAGATTCTGATATTGTGTTCCTTCTTATTCTATTTTTTTATTTTTTATTTTACCCTAATAATTCGTCCCCACTTGGATGCTCGATACACGAATATTATAAATGTATTAGTATCGACATTCAGAGGTCAAAAAGGGAGGTCATTACACCTAGCTAGCGATTATAAAAACTCACTTTTGCCCTGATGGATTTCGCTTCTTACTGGTGTAGAATTCGCATGGGAGATGCATAGAACTCAAGTTTGATGGTTAGTTGAAAAAATTAGTTTAGTGGAAGTGGGCTGTTTACACTTTCTTTGAGTTGCATTAGTAGTACAACCACTAAATTATATGTTCTATTAAAAAGCCGTATATAGGGGTCATATAATCTGTAGCTAGAACCGATTGACTAATATTGACATTGTGAAGGGCCCGCTTTGAGGACTTGAGGTATTAAATAGCCGTTGAGCCTGCCTCCTTCCTATTTAAGAAGTATTAAGTGGCCGGGGATTTTGGGTAGTGTATGTTAAGATGCATATATGCATATAGGCATGTACATATATATTTTTGAAAGGAAAGGTTTTTTATTAATAAATGAAATAGAACCATACAATAACAGGATTCGCCTCCTTAAAATCCCTTACCATTGTGGTAAGGAAAAAGAGCACGACACCCCCTATTTCAGTCAAACTCTATTACAGTGGGTAAAAAACTATACAAAACAAAAAAACAAATAAAAAAGAAACAATTGAACTTGGACCTAGATTGGGTAGAAATATGAAACGCCTTCCACAGCCTATGAATCCACCAGCCCAGCCCAAATACGAAAATAAACAAAGCACCACATAGTCAAACAATCAGCTCCATTCGAACTATCCAGAATCCTCGAGCTCAATACCCCATTTCCAAACCTTCTCTCTCTCCACCGAGGATAAACGGCGGCATCTAAATCGTTGAACTAGCTGCAGACGAACGTCTATCTCAAAGAGCTTCAACCTTTGTTCTATCAAGCAAAATTTATTTTCGAATCGGTGGCGAACCCTCTCCTGCCATATGTGGTGGATTAAAGTGGACGCTGCCACATATGTCCCCCCTGCTGAAAAATATTTGGGACTTAGTCTAGTTAATATGTAAACCAACAGTGTCTTCTAACATTGAAAAAATATGGTTCATATATATCTCATTGTCAGTAGTAGCAGCTAAAAAAATCATGACATCGTCGGCATATAAAAGATGCATTATAACATGCTACATTTTAGAGATAGGATGTAAATGGTTGTCAATCATACCATGTTCCATTAGTAAAGTGAAATATTCCATTGCTATGCAAAATAAATAAGGAGATAACGGGTCACCCTATCGAAACCTCTATTAGAAGAAATAAAACCTTGTGGTCTCCCGTCAATCATTATTGAAAAAGTTGGCGTAGATATGCATGCATGGATTAGCTGTATAATAGATGTAGGGAAGCCCATAGCCATAAGCATGTGACAAATAAAATTACGATTCACCATATATATATATAAAGAATTCCTTGGAGAAGGTTAGGTTAGGCAGATCTTATGTGCATATAGAATTTAATGGGTTAGCCATAAATTATAGACATAACATTTAAACAAAATCAATCAGCATAAATTTAAGGGATGAGTATAGTATGAAAATTTCCAATTGCCAGAACGTTGCTCTGATCCCCTCCTCATACCAACCAACATGTTAGATTTAGAAGGACTTGATACTAGAGCAAAACAAGAATGGTAGATGGTGAAGTCTACTTATTCATGCCCGGGGCTGACAAGGCAATTAAATATCCAAGTATTGATATTCCGTGGTAGTAGCCTTAGTCAATATGTATGTTATATTTTTCAATTCTGTTGTGAGTTTATATTTATTGCTGATATATTTATGTTTATTACAGGTTACCAAAACCAACGATATGTGCCCTAATGGACTTGGGTTTCGATTTAGTCGAAATTTGGTTGAAATTTGGGCCCATTAAGGTGCAGGTTGTTACACGCTCTTGTAGATTTTCTTTCCTTTCCAAAATAGTCGAACCTTTCAAAGGAGATCCTTATTATAGTCAATCATATTGAATACACAATTAAGCATTATGATTTATTAGCTTATTTCCAATGAACTAATTTCATTAATGTTTCATACATTATGAACCATGACCATTCACCATACAACATTTATATATGGTCGAATATGGATCAAATATCTGTATTCTTGTATTGCTTAAAAGTTCTAAACTCATAAAGACAAAACATAGCCTTGTACAAATATAAAATTAGGCAACTACAACATTTATTAGCTTAAATCATATTTAATTAAATTATTTTATATAAAATTTGAAAAATTGTATATTACTCATCTGAAAACATTTAAGATAGTAAATCAACTATAACATTTATAGTTTGTTTAAGTGTACTTATCAATAAATGTATACATTTTAATATTTAATTTAAATTTCAACCATTATATATTACTTCAGTCGTCCTTATCAATTTGATGATGAATATAGACCGTAACATTTATTTATATACACATATCGTTATGTATATTATTTACCAATTAACAATTTAATTAATTTAATTAATTAAAAACAACTTCTAATTAGAATAATATAAATTAAATCCAAAATTTTATCATCATTTACATTAAAAAATTTAAGATAAATATACACATATCATTATATATGGTTTAACTTAATTAATTAACTTTTATTTATTTAATCCAATTAATTAAATAGTTAAGATGAAAATTTTGAAATTAATATATTAACTTTCAAAACCAACTTTGAAAAGTTTATAACATGTCATATTTCAAACTTAACTTTTAAATTTTCAAAATGTATTTGAAAAATAAGCCCAAGGCCCAAAATCAATTCGAGCCTTTATATTGGGATAACATTTGGGCTTACTTCATCTTTCATGCCATAGATCTAGCCAAAAGGGCAGAGTATTTGACCCCGAACAACCCAACCTTTGATACTATACTTCTTAAGCCCATAGGTAGGCTTTAAACAGTTATCCATAACATTGCTAAGTTTAGACCACATAGGCCATTGGACTCTGATACCATTGTGGGAATAATGCCGGTCGGAAGTAAGTTAAATGGGTAAATTTCAAAAGAACTTCCATTTTAATCTTTGTTGAGCCAATGAAGCCTAATTGGGTTTTAGATCCTATCTAAAATATTTATTCTATTTAGTTTGTCGAAAGAAATATATAAGTATATTTATTTTATATTAAATTTTAAGTTTAGTTTGCAAATGTATCAAATACACTCATTTAGGAGAACTACATGTGCTATAAATAAGAAGTGTACATAGTTATGTGAAGTATGTAGGTGTTGAGATTTACAGCACAACGGACCCATTGACTCTCTACATATACCTTTGTTGTCCAAGGTTTTGAATTAAAAATTATATACATAATAAAATCTGCATAATTATGTATGCATATATATACTGAAACTACATTTGGTAATTTTATATGATATGAAATTTAATATTGACTTATTCTTCAATTAAGGAAGAATTTAAAACCAAACATTATAGTTTACACAAAACATCTCACGAATTGGAGTTAATGCAACATACTCATATATGTTTATATATATATATATATATATATATGAATATTGCAAATAATTTTTTAGATTTAAAATGACTTATATATATATATGTAAAGATTATAATTTATGATATATGTATAGATATGCTTGATTTTATAGTTAACAATTTAAATAAAACATTTAATTTAAAAGCGAAACAAAAGATATGGGATTTAATATAAAACTTTAAATTTAGAAAGGATTTTTTTTGGATATTACACAAAAGTCCACTTCTGAATTCTAGATTAGAAAGAACATTTTATTCTTATGAAAACAATATCCAAAATGGATGTGTTCAAAATATCAACCATATAAGATAACTAATTTTCAAAGAAAATCCAAATAATTAACATTTATAGTTTATTTAAGTTCATGTATGCACATACCATAAAATTATAAGATGGTTTACCAATCAAAATTAGTTTCTTGTAAACAAAATTTTCAAAACAAAAGAAAAGAGAATTGGACAACTCAGGCACATGTAATTTGTGATAAGAACAGTCTAATCAAAATAATATGGAGAATAACAACTAATTATCATAGAAGATAGAGGATCTAAATTATATAAATTATGATGAACATATAGTAAATAAAGATGAAGAACAAAAATGGATCTGAATCGAATCAATGTAATAAACATACCTTTTAATTGAGATGGACGAAAGAGGATTTGAATTACATGTTGCAAGATCAATAATTAAATGACAAGATGAATTATATATAATCCAAATATATGAACAAGAGGAACACATAAACAAGTTAAATCAGAGTAATACTTTTGGATGTTCCTAAAATTCACACCTTGAATGATTTATTGATGCTCCTAGATTTAGATGAATCAATCTCTGAATCTTGTAGGAATCAAGAGATAAGAATCACCTTTATTTTTTGATTTTATTTGATTATGATTTTGATTTTGAAAGTTTTAGGACGAGACCACCATGGATTTTCGGCCATGGATGAATGGAGAAAAGTGGAAAAAACAATGAATGAATTTTGTTTTTAGGAACGTAATAAAGGAGAATCAATGTTAGAGATTTTTCCTCTTCCTTTTATCAATTTCCTATCTTTTCAAATCTAGTTTAAAAACTTTTCCAAATTTTTTTGAAACCATTTAATATTTATTCCATTTAAATCTAGTTTTAATGTATTATCGACATCGGGTATCCTTATGCATATGCATAACTTTTTATACGTACTTGTTTCTTTAATGGTATTCGAATATCAAATAAAATTTAATTATTAATATTCTAAAAATATTAATTAATTTATAATGACTATATATTAATTAAGTTTTTGGGTTTATTCGGAGTATTCATCATTGTGGTTGTGTGACATAATGGTGTAAATTAAACCGACGATTAATACCGAATAACTTGAATATTAACATTCGCACATCATCTTAACTAGCGGTATGACATTTTGGTAAAATTTATCTCTTACACATCTTTTCGATAAAGTCCAATTTTACTTATTATAAGCGGCACTTGGTAGTAATGATTATTTACACTAATTCTTTTTGTCAGCACTATATCATATTAGGACTTATGGATCTTGGTTTTAGTCAAATTCCAACATTGTCCACATTTAGCTTGATTAATCTAAACATGAAGTCCTTGGTTCGATAATAATGGTTATCATTAATCGAACTACTCTGGCTAATGATTTTAATTTCGAGTTAACTATAGTTGACCATGATACTAATTTTATATAATCGAGGAGACAAATTATCTATTAAATAATGTTTCACTATCAATGCTTCAAATCAAACCCAACTATAGTCATTCGTTGGATACCATGCAAATAATCAAAGTGGAGTGTGCATATTGAAGTTTCATGGTATTCTCAAGTTGAGGGAATTGTGTGACATCATCACTTCGAGGTTCTCTGTTTAACCTTAGTTATATTAACCAACAAACTTTAAAATGAGTCATTCTATAATTATCTAATAACTATCAATATGTAACCCCTTAGGGTCCCCCATCAGTCATATGTAATACACTGCCCAACATTTGGAGAGCGTTACGTACTCTAGTCTCAATGGATGTATCAATATCATATCTCAAAACATCTTGACTGTGAACATTTAAAATAATACATGTAATAAATTTCTCATGATTACAATATATTGTAAGTACTATGACATAACATGTCATTTATGGATTTCTATTTAATATACTTTAAATTAATTACTTATTTATATCATAATATAACAAGTATATATAATATAAAGAAAACATATTTTATTTAAACAATGTTGGTTATTGAGTTGGATATATATAACAAATTAGATAATTACCCTAGGGCATATCCTTAACCCTATCAAGATTAGTATTTCTATCTATATGTGAAAGTATTTTTGTATATAGGAAATAGATCAGATTCACTCAATCGGACATATGTCTGACCCCCTTATGCATTTTTTTTTGTCTATGACACTGATAGGATGGAATATGGGTTATGCCAGAATTGGTGATGTCAAAGGTGATAATGTGGAGACATTACTTATGTATATACTGTATATATTATCTAGCATTATAGTGTGCTAGCATGTATTGGATTGATTGTACATACATGACTATGTAGGTGAATTGTTTGTATATAAACATATTTTATATTATATGTTGTTTCCATCCATTATGAGCTCAGAAAGATTTATTTAGAATCTATTTTATTTCTTGTTATCATAACATAATGATTAATTGTTTTTTATTTTTGGTTTTCGTAGTTTAAACATTGATTTGGGCATTAAACCAAAGGGCAAAAAATGGCATGTTATAATAGCGGCTATATGAAGTTTAGATTTGACATTTCATATGTGGAACAAAGCACCACATTTGCATGAGTAGCAGATTGTTGACTATGATTACATGGGCACAAATGTCATTATTCCAAGTAGTGATTCTGAATCAAGTCTGCTAAGGATGGAAGCGCATAGCACCCAAAATATGGTATTTAAAAGTTACCATTTCATCTCTGTAAAATAAATATTTATTAAAAACAATATTCAATATTTATAATAGTACATTTTCCTAAAAAATAGATATATGAACATACCATTTATAATATCTTATTAACTAACAAAAACACTGAAATCATTATTTGAAAAGTTAGAAAAATTGATCAGTTAAACAATAAGTGAAAAATAAATTAACAATTACACAAATATTTTAAGATGAATTCTTAAATAATAATAATAAATAATCTCTTAAAACAATTTTCCAAATATTCATTTTATCGAATATTGATTATCAAATGTCCCATAACCATTCAATAATTATTTTTTGATAGAATAACAATAAAAATATCCATAAATGTTTTCTTTATTTACCATACCATTTAGAAATAATTTCTAAATATAGAAATGATTTTTAAATAATTTTATAAATAATATTTGAATCTTTCTCCAAAATTTTAATTTAAAAGTAAAAGGAAACCATTTTTATAATTAATTTAAAATGGTAAAATATTAATTCTATAATTTTTTATATACTTTGAATATTCATAAGAGATTTCATAAAAATTTGAGCATTCTATAATTTATAAATTTTACTATATATATACATATACATACATACAGACACACACACACATATATACATATATATAACAACAATAATGTTGCATATAGGCACTGCCCAGGCTATGGTACAAGAGAGTTCCCTAGTAGTCGACCAATTGCGTATTACTCCAAGAAATTTGCTCTAAGTAATTGCAACTGATCTGCTTGGATTCTAGCAATTCCATCAACATTTCGAACCCACTCCCGAATAGACCAAATGTAATTAATGAACGAGAATATGACAAAATAGCATGCATGCAACACTTGATTGCACTTTAATTTTTTTCATTTCATAGTTATACATTCACTAGCAACAATCAAAGCATAAATTTTAAATATTATTCAATCAAATTCATGACAACCAATATGCATATGATTATACATGATTTATCAAGCAATTTTAAAAATTTATCTCACTGAAACAAACCCGTAAGCTTACCAAAACCCTTCTTTTCCTTCTCCATTTCTCCATCATCCCAACTTTACTTTAAGTCAGATATGAAATAACCTTTATGTGCTTAGAGTTTGTAGCTTAAATTAGACACTAAGGATGATGGTTGAGTAGAAGAATGTTTCTTAGGCTTTGGTATTGAAATTTGGTGAAAATGAAGATGATTTGTGAGTGATTTCAAGTTTTAGTGGTAGGGTGGTTGTTGATTTTCTTTTTGTAGTTAGAAATAGAGAAATGAAGTGTTATGAGGATGGTATAGGCCAATGTAGAGGGTGCTATTGGGTTGAGCTTAATTTGGTGGCTTAGGAAAATTAAGTTTGAAAACTAGTTTAACTTATTTTCGAAAATCAAAACAACACCAATTCCAATTCCATTTTAAATGAAACAAGTTGCAATAATTTTTGAAATCATTTTATCAAATTTATAAAAAAATTCAACCCAAAATAGTATCAATATATGCAATTTGCATAAAAGCCCATCAAATATATTTATTTATGAAAATGCATATTAAATACCCAATTTAACTTTAAACTCCATTTTCTTTCTTTATTTTGTTATAAAAATTATTATCTCACTTAATCACATTTTACGCATTAATAAAAATGTTGTTCAAAATTTATAAATTTAATTTGTAGCTTAATCCTTAAAAAAATTAATCTGTTAATCGATTAAATCAAATTTTAACCGTTATTATTTAAGGGTTAGATTAAATTTTATACTGAAATATTCAGGTTGTAACATCTTTCGAATTGAGAGCACCATCATCCTAAAGTCGGTTGACTATACTTTAGGTGCGGTCAAACACATGGCATGGACCAATTTATGGTTATAGTTAGTTCTACGTTAAATAGTTGAAGTGAAATAAATAGATGATTCATCTCCTTCATTATAGAAGGTTAATATTATCGTAATTGGTACTTAAAGTCAAATCTATAGTCAGATTAAATCAGTTGTCGATAAATGATATTGGAAATTTGGATTGAACCAAGGACTTTAAAATAATCTATGCAATTAAACACACATGTTAATAGAAATTTTAAATTTTGATCAAACTCTAGATATCTAAGTGGTATAGTGATGAACAAAGTAATACATGTACAAAATGTCGATACTTGGTGATGTAACATTCCTGTTCGAAGTTAAAATAAAATAAATATATTAAAATGGATTTTTGGGAATTTAATAGGATATTTGAATTAGAAGTTCATATATTTGAATGTAGAATTTGGAATTTTGGATTTAAACTGAGTTTAAATATTGAATAAGTGTTTTATATGAATAAATAAAGTTGAAAGGGTATTTTGGTTATTTTATTGAATTTAATTCGATAAATTGAATTTTTGGATTTATTTGAGAATAAAATGAGTATATTGATTTGAAATTCAATTTCTATTTTGAATCGTGTTTTAAAATCCAAATGTTATTTGAAAATTTATTTTGGAAAAATAAATGATATTTGTAAATATTGGAATTGTTCTGAGAAATAAAACAATTATTTTAAAATTATTTAAAGCCAAAAGGTGATGTTTTGATAAACGAAAAATCATTTTGAAAATTATCAAAAAATCACATCATGGCTTTTCATGGCAACTCGTCCCCCCTCTATCCCTGACCATTCTTCTTTTTCACTCCACCACTCCTCCTCCTAACTCTACCATTGACCTTTCTGCCATTCCTCCTCCACCTATCCCGCCCTAGCCCCGCCTGACCCCTTCCCACCTCTTGTCCCCCCTCTTCATCCCATTCTCTTCTTTCCTCTTCTAATAATTCACCTGATCCTTCTTCTAATATTGCTACTCCCTTTGCTAGTTATGCTATTAACCAAACTGACACTACTCTGTCTGGTCAAGAATCCAGCTCGACTACAAGTGAAGCTAAATGGACTTCATTATTCAAAGGAAAGATAAGAAATGCTGGAAAATTTTCTTCCTAGCACTATGAGCTTAACTATGCCAGTGTTTCACCTAAAGTTGTCAATGATGGCATCAAAGCTTGGTCAGACCACCTAGTGGGCTTTTTCATTAGTGGTAATTTTATTTTCGCGGATGTTAAGTCCTATTTAGATAAAGTTTGGAAATTGAAGGGGTCTTATGAAATGATCACTGATAAACAAAACTACTATTTCAAATTTTCATCTCAAGAAAACAAAAATAATGTTCTAAAAAGGGACTTTATTTTCATTAGGGGCCAAATGTTTGTCATCTCAAAATGGAACCCATCATTTGATTCCACTCAATCTTCAGTCAGATGTTTTCCAGTGTGGGTGTACATGTACCGTATCCCTATGAAGTTGTGGACCGTAAATGGCTTAAACTGTCTTTCTTGCCATCTTGGAAAATTGATTTGCTATGATGAGAATATAGAGATGATGAAGAGATTCGAATTTGCCAAATGTTTGATAGAAGTAAGCCCCGACAAGGAACTACCTGATCACATAGTGGTAGGTGATGATAAAGGTCAAAATGTGTTGCTTGAGTACTCTTAGAAACCCCACATTTGCACCTACTATAAAGTTTTTGGCCATTTCTCAAAAAAATGTGAATTCAAGAATCAATTCGAGGATAGAAAGGAAGCCGGGGTGGAAAAATGTAGGTCATCTCCTGATATAAAAAATATCAAGCGAGTGATTGATGGGGCCGTGGAAAATTTTGATCAAATTGAATCTAAATTTAAAGAAGTAAGAAGAAAAGGTAAACATTCTCTTAAAATTTGGAAAAGGGTTAAAAGAAATAATGTTGTTGCCGCCACTAATAATATCTCTAATAATTCTAATGCAGATGAATCTATGAGTAAGGACATCCAGAAGGCAGATGATCATCTTAATGATACGACCAAGGAAATGGGTGGTGAGTTCTCTGTAAAGGACAAAGTAGCCGTTGAATTGGAAAATGCAAAAATAGGGGAGGGTATTATCGATGACTCTAATAAAAATGGTTCCCTTAGTGTACATGGTGCACCAGGCCTGGACCAAATCATTTAACCAAATATCCCTCATGGAAATACTTCTGCTTTTTAACATCCTTCTAGCATCATGCATAATAAATTTTATATCCTAGCTAAAATTGAAGAAGGTGAAATTCCTTCTTGCATGGAATCTGAAATAAGCAATGATCCAACTCTTCACTCTGCTCCTGGTAACTTTGTAATCTTTAATGATCAGCAAGCTATTAGTGAACTCCCTCCTCAACAGTTCATAACTGAAAATCCATCCCTTGTTGGTAATACCAAATTCACTCCTCCCCTAAACTCTAATTACATATGCACCGATATGCACATATTCATGCACAACCCGGCACATCAATTACAACTGAAAATACCTCCCTTCCTAATAATTTTTATATCATTCCTTCCCAAGAATCTATCTCCTTGTACAATGATATGCACATTAACATGCACATCCTTATCACATTAACCATCCCTAACTTTAATCCTTCTCAATCTGAATCTGACCCTCTTTCTAAAACATATCATTTTTTTTCCTATCATTCTTCTGCGCATTCTTCCTAAGCCTAGTCCTTACTCCTCAGTCAAACCTCCATCTGATATTGTTCATCTGCCTAATTTTCAATTTGTCTCAAAAGCTACTGATTATATCGATGAAACTTCCTCTAAGAAGAAAAGGGGCATGCCCAAAAACAACATTCCTTTTCTACTGATATAATCCTATCTACTAATTTTGACTTGGATAAAGGCATTAAGTACAAAAATGAGCAAATTTATATCTGGTGTCATGACTAGATCAGCTTCAAATTTTAACCCTTCCTCATGTTAGATAAAATATGTTATTGGAACATACGTGGAGCACACTCAATAGCAAGTAACTTGAAATTAGAAGTTTTATTCAAACTCACAAAATTCATCTAATGATTATAGCAGAAACCAAACTTTATCATGCTTCTACTTTAAGTGTTGCCTCTCTATTGTTCCTTCTTGGTCATACCTCTGTAATCTCTCTCAAGCCAAATTTGGAAGACTATTTCTTCTTTGGTACTCCTGTTTCTTCACTGTCTCTCCTATTTTAATGCATAGGCAATTCATCTATACTTTTTCCAACCACATCCTATCTAACACCACTTTCTACCTCACTTGTATTTATGCTGAGAATTTTAAAGCTCATAGACAGACCATGCTAGACATTCTCCCTTCTCTTAAACCTTCAAACTACCCTTGGCTTTGTCTTAGGGATTGGAATTGCATGCAATCCTTCAATGATAAAAATAATGTGATTCCTCTCTCCCCCAGTGACATAAGACCCCTTAATAATGTTATATTCTCCTCTGAACTCCTCCCCATCAATGCTACCGGTTGTTTTTTCACATGGAACAACTGTAGTAGGTCTAGATTCAAGACTTTATGTAGGCTTGATAGAGCATATCATAACTTATATTCCCTATCTTTATGGCCAAACTTGACCAATATCATTCCTTCGTCTTCCCTGTCTAACCACTCCCCTTTGATCTTGGATTGGGGAAGGTTTGCAATGAAAAGCCATTCCTCATTTTCATTTTTTAATAATTGGGTGGATCACCCTGATTTCATCAAAATTGTCGCTAATGTTTGGAACACTAATATTTTTGGGAACCCTATGTTAATATTGCAAGTGAAACTGAAGAAGTTAAAAAGAAGACTTAAGGAATGGGAATATACTATATATGGAGATGGCACATAACTTTCTGCAAACATCAGGGAAAAATATCTCTCAGTTCAACTTGCTATGCTTGCTAATCCATCAAACACTTCCCTCTCCGATGAAGAATTCAGTCTATCGAAAAGTCTTGCCAATGCACTTATTGAAGAAAATAAAATGACTAAGTAAAAATCTAAATGTAAATGGAAATTACAATGTGATAAAAACTCTTCTTACTTCCATATATCTCTTAAAATCAATCAGGCCTCTAAAAATGTTGCTTGCATTTTAAATAAGGATGGGATGAGTTTTACTACCCCAAGAGTCTATCCAGTAGGCATTTATTGTTATTTTCATAGTATTCATACTACCCTTAACCCTTGCAATATTGATGTCCTTTCCATATATCAATACATACATTATGCTCTCTCATTTGAGGCTTCCTCTGCTTTAATTTCTAAAATTGATGCTGATGAAATTAAACATACGACTTTCAGTATGAACTCATTAAGTTTCCTAGGTCCTAATGGTTATAATGCTCAATTTTTCAAGACAACCTGGATTATTATTGGCTCGGATTTAATCAGGGCAGTGAGAAATTTCTTCTTAAAGAACAAAATGCTTCCTGGTATAATTCCACCAGATTAGCTATAATCCCTAAAAGCCAACAACTTTCTTCTGTCTTTGAATTTGGGCTAATTGTGTGTTGCATTTTATTTACAAATGTATATCCAGAATCATGGCCTCTAGAATGAAGATTGCCTTGTCTCCTATTATCTTCAAATTAGTATGCTTTCCTACATAAGAGAAATATAGTTGACAACATGTTGCTTACTCAAGAGATAATGAAAGGGTATTCTCGGTTGAATATTTCTCCTAGATGTTTGTTGAAACTTGATATTCAAAAGGCGTCTCCATCTCATAAACTTCCCCCTTCTTTCCTTGCTTGGATGTACACATGTGTCTCTACTGTAACAATTCAAATTTCCTAAGATGCCAAAAACACACATCAAAAGACATAGATCGTTGGTTTAACCTAAAAAGTAGTATCATAGAGACTAAGATATCAGCAAAGAAATAATCTATCTAATCCAAACTTCATCATAGCAGAAACATAATATCAGATATAATGATAATCTCAGAAATAACAGTAATAAAAATCTCTGAAGTATCAAAAGTATCCAACCTCAAAATACCATAGTATCGTACTTTTAGAAAATCATCAATACATATCAAATATCAGAGTATCATAAAAATAATCCCTCATAAGCAAAGTACTGAAAAAGAAAAGGCACTGATAGGAAATACATAATAAAAGATGAATAGAGCTAGATTCCAAGCATAATAATCTGATGGCAGCAATGGATCTATCAATGTCTAGTCTGTCCACCTATGGTGGGGAAAAAATGGAACGGGTCAAACATAAAGTATGGTGAATGAGAACAAGACTAACAAGGAAATCAAATATAATTGATTCCAAGTCTACTCTAAGTGATATAGAGTTTGTATTGTGTCCATGCACCTAAGGTCGCATGCCTAAGGTCATAAGTCAATAGTTTGACAACATGAGGGATTACAATAGATTACAATAGATTGCAAACAATCACCTAATTATTGGGACCAACCTCATATCCTACTTTAACTCATACTAGGACTAGAGAGGAAGCACACACATGTAAACTCGCATAGTGACTCATCGAATGCATCCATACCTAACCTCTTGATCCTAGTAGTAAATACCTCTTATGCACCTAGAGGAGTTATTACGCCTAACTCCTACTGGTATTGGATATAACCTAGACTTAAGTTCTATAAGCCCATACGAGCACAACAAACAAAAGATAGAAAATTCAATCACAACAAACAACAGACCAATAATCCCAAACCCAACACATAAGTAACCGTCTAAACACCACATCACACCTATAATACCCCACCTCTATACCCATACTATCCAAGAGTACTATAGAGTAATACTATCAGATAATACGGCGAATGAGGCTATATGAGGTACCCAAGTGAATACTCCCTTGGACTAACACCGGTATGTGCTAAAACATCAAGTAAATATCTCTTCTATACATACGCAGTATCAGTACAAAACAATAAACAAGTGTGTCACCGGAACAAAAAAATACATAATATACAATAACAACAGAGAACGTAGAGCCAGGAACAGCGATAGTACATAATACATTAGATATAATAATGTTATAAGAATACAATACTACTCAATGTCAATTATATATGCATACTGTGTATCAATGTCTTTTAAGTATTATACAACATCCTAATATATCTCCTCTAAGCCCACTAAAACAAATGATGGTCAAGTCGTCCCTATACTCAAACTGTCTCCGACCGACCCGAGTATTATATAAATAACACATGGATCAGACTATATCTAAATCAAGGGTAAATAATATATGATATTTATAATATCAACAAATATGTAATATATAGGCATGATATAAATCTATTCAATTAAAATATCACAGACTGTCTCAAATAGATCAAATAACATCAAATATCAAAAAATCATACATAAAGATGTCATCACCCATATAATAAACACATCAAAGCAAAATCACTAAAACAATATTGAATGGGTGAATCATATATGTCTAGAATTCATCATCAAATCTGGAAACCATCAATAATGAGATGACCTCAAGTAACGTTAGGCAATGACGAGGCATTTCCCATAGTCTCACTCAATCTCATATTATAAATATCATTATCAAATCAATAAAATCAATAAGTAAGATTTGAGCCAGCTCAAATAAAAGCGTATATCTTGACTCAAGTCATTGGAGAGATGAAACTCTTGACTGAGCGATCCTAAGAGATATAAAAGGAAAATCAATAATAAATAGGCTGTCTTCCTAAGAAGGATACGGGGTTAATCATACTCTGGATACAATCTCATGTATAATCCTATCTATACATAATATATGTCTATCTACTACTCACATACATCTACATATACCGGAACCAGAGGGGAGACTGACAACACGTCTGCTTGCTTTAGGAGCCATACATGGTTCATATGACATGACTCCTACAGTAATCAATCACCATTACCTCTCCCCTCTCGGTATTGTAACAATGATCCACCATATGCTCGATAATGCGTAGCCTCTTCAGTTACGACTACCGGCATGTGCCCTATATAATAACTGATTGCTAGCCTATGCGACACAAGGGGCAACCAACTACCTATCTCGTGATGCGCATCAAATATCGTAATAAAAATAATGGTGTCATGGATCTGGGGCACGATCCCACGATTAGGCTGCCAGGATGGGTACTGGCGAATCTGGTTCACTTTTGAAACATAAAGGGAGTTAGACAAGGGTAGACCGATAATGTACACAAACAATGTGGCTAACTAGTAGCCTCCATATGTACTCACCGCAGCGAGTCACACACAACACACACAACATACCCCCGTATGAGTGTCATCCACGAGCAAAGAATAACTAAATAAATAACACAACAGTGCTCCATACCACTGCGTGTTACTAGTCCATTTATTCAGTGCTCATACATCACACTCACTTTCCTTATTCTATATAACGAGTCCAAAGAATAACCAAAAAAGTATTACCAAATGTCCCATCCTAAACGGTATTACTAATCCGTTTATTCGGATTTCTCGCCACGTAGAATAAATACCAAACAATCAAGAAAAAGGATGTCATCACCATATCATATTAAAATCATCAACCAAATCGAACATCACTCATAATATCGAAAATCTGAATATAATATAAGATATTAAAAGATGTCGAAATCATATTATAATCTCAATAATGATTCTAGCATAGGAATAAAACTAAAGTTCATTAAAATATTCTGCTAAACAATTTAAACAAATATTCAATATTTATATAAAACAATTAAAGATCAATTTCTAAACCAAATATTTATACAGTATAGAAGTCTTACCATAATCTTCTGTATTTAATTATTATATCATAATAATATATACAAAATTGAAAATACTTTTTATACTTACTTCAAACGTTAAACATAATTCATGTTCTTTATTTAATATCTAAATCAATCAAGAATATAACAATTTCGTTTAATTATCTCATGGAAGAAAACTCTCATATTATAAAATAGGATTTCACTTAATAATTATTGTAAAAGAATTTCTCAAACAATTATATTATTTTTAATATATTTTATCAAATAAAGATACATGATAACATTTTGGAAAATAATTCGTAAAATTATTTTAACAAATCAAATCAATTAACAATTCATTTCATAAAACAAATTCAATCAATAATCTGAATTAATTCAATCAAGCAATTGCACTAACTAACAAGATGCGTATAAATGTATATATATCGAATTAGATATATTTGTGAGTTGTAATAAACTCACCAAATGATATAGCTAATTCACTGCCGCTGCAACCGATAGTCACTACCACTAAGCTTCAATCTTGGGTTTGCAATCGACACCCACTCAATGTCACCTCAACCCTCCCACATCAACGACTAATACTCTCTGATGATACATCTGCATCTCATCGCCCACCTTGAATTATCGCGTGCCTCCAAGTTGCACCCACAGATCCACTTCTGAGCATCCACAAAGTGATATATCGAGAAACCCCGAATCAAATTTAGGGACTTATCAAGATTTCATATATTACTTTCTTGACCTCTGAGATGAGAATATTTTTAGGTTTTAGATATTTGCAGATGTGAGATCGTTTGTGAGACTCCAGGGAAAAGAACGAATCAAGTAAGAATAGAAGGCGCCCAATTTCTGGAATTTGGGTTCTGGTTATAAGCAATTTTGGGCTTTGGGCTTATGATTTGTTTATAAGAAAATATAGATATTTTTTAACCTAAATTAAATTTATCCAAGCTAGTTATTTTATTTCATCCTTATTGACTTTATAGGATTTTATTTTCCATATTTATAACCCATTTAAATTTAAATATCACAATTTTGCAATTAAATCTTTTATAAAATTATTACCAAATAAAATTTATCAACTAAACCATCAAAGTTCAATTTATATAAATAAATTTCAAATATAAATGTTAATTAATTACTTAAAAATCAGGTTGTTATAGTACCCAGCATCAAGAATGGAAAAAGCGAATTAAATTCGCAACTCAAAATAAAAGACATAAATATCTACCAATCAAATAGTCTAAAGGACAACATGGTCCACAAATCTAAAGGCACATAGCCGTTAAACAGTCTAATAAGTACAAAAGTGGCATACAACAGTCGACCAATGTCAGTCTTAGATCGATTGCCTACAAGCTAACAGCACAAGGCCCCAAATAGTTTACTTTATCCAAAATGACATACGATAGTCAACTTATGTCAATCTTAGTCTGATTGCCTATAAGCTAACATCTTCATATTACTTATTTTATAATTCAGATTTCATTTAATTACTTTTAGTTGCCAAAAGTATTACAGCTGATCATTACGCAACTAATCGTTATGCATTAACAAAAATGAAATTTAATCATTACCTAGACTAATCATCATGTTTCTACGATATTAGACCTATTCATTACGTTTCTACGATATTGGATCTAATCATTATGCAGTCTAATCATTACGCAACTTTTACATTATTTAAATCCTCAATTTGAAGTATGAAACCATGTTTTAGCATTGGGTTTAGGATTCTACGACTTGCACATGTCAATTGTAATTGGAGAAAAAGGTTTGTTGTTTCAAATTCCAAATTTACAATTTCAATAGATTAAATTTATAATTTACAATCTAATCAGAATAGGGTAGAAATTGGAATCTATTAATTTAATAACCTTGTTAAAATTTATGCCCACTTACCACCAATCTAATCTTAAGGTTTGCCCCAAACACCGCAAGCCTTTTTCTTCAATCTCCACTTAGATCCTTTCTCAAGTTGTAAGAGCTCTCTTATTTTTATTTTTAGGTTGAGATTTGAAAGAGAATTGGAGTTTAGAAAATGATTTAGAAAATAGGGTTTAGGGTTTATTTTGATAGAGCTTCGCTAGGGAGTAGAAGATTAGGTTTAGGCTAACCCATAGCTATGAATTTATAGAGCAACGCCCTTTGCCCAGCACCATCAGATCAGAACCTTAATTGATCTCTACCACCCTCCAAAGCATTGCCATGCTCGAAAGAATTTGGGACGAATAAACAACGTGATCGAAAAATCACGACCCTTGGTTTCACCCGAGGTTAGGTCAACCTCCCATGGGCATGGTCAACCGCCCACGATCGACTTGGCCCATGTCGGGTCGACCGCCTCGTGGTCAATTAGTTAATTTAATTTTATATTATTATTTCCTTTTATATTTAATTTTCACATTTATTCAAACCTTTATAACTTTTTCATGTTAGCTCGGACTTCAACAAGTTATATATGAAAATTGTCCAGAATATTACTACGGACACAATGGTCAAGTCCCATAGTCAAATTCTGACATTTATGATAATTCTTCTTTTAGGTTAATTCATAACTTCTAATTATATTTTCTTATTTATTTTTGGAAAATTTCGGGGTGTTACATTCTTCCCCTCAAAGGATTTCGTCCCCGTAATTTCTAAGGATAGAAGAATGCAAAAGCGACCATCGACCAAATCTACATCCATCTACTTATCTATTATCCATAAAAACCATAGTCCTTAATAATTTCTAATACAATTATGTAATTATGCGATTTGGAACGCATCTGAACCTGAACTAATGCAAAAAAGTAGTCGGTCTATTGATTCAATTGACTTCCTTTTTCTTCAAGTATATTTATATCATGCATCCAAATTTATGCAAATCCTAAATTAAATAGATAATTCTATATATTTGCTCAGCCATACATTTAAGTGCAATATCCAAATGCAAAGATCATCCATGGATAGTAAACAAAACTAGCAAACAATATGCATAAGGTATGAACGTGTGTGCCTAAGGGACTCAAATTCCTAGTGCATGCAATGCAACCACTTACATCCATAAACACTCATGTACATCCAACAACATCCATCAACCATAACATGTCTCATTGACATGTTTAAAAACGTACCATCATCTATAGGTCTCTACCTAATATAGTCTACCCTCCCTCCTAAGGTTTTACCTAAGGGTTTTAACCAAGAAAGATGAAAAAATGAGACGTATTAGAAAAGAGCTGTGGATGGGAAGCTCGCATTTTCTCCTCGGGCTCCCATGTATTCTCAACTGGATCGTCTTCTCATTGAATCTTAACTAATCTGATCTCCATATTATAGAGCTGCTTAGTGCCATGCTCTAGAATGCGTGTAGGTACACGACGAACAAGTGACTCACGCTCCACCTCAACCTCCTCCAAACTACTAGGCTCCACTACAACAGCCGAATCATGCAAACACTTCCGCAAATGTGAGACATGAAAACCATCATGCACACCAGCCAACTTCTCCGGAAGTCTAACTCTATAAGCCAATCTCTGAATCATAGCCACAGTCAAAATGGTCCAACAAATCTAGAAGCTAGCTTCCCTAAACTTCCAAATCTCATCACTTGTCTCAAGGGCGAGACCTTCATGAATACCATATCTCCAACCGCAAACCCTAACTCAGAGCGTCTCCTATCTACACAAGACTTCTATCGGTTTTGACCTGTCTTCATTCTTTTTGAGTCAAGTCTACCTTCTCTAAAGTCTCCTTATCCATATCAGGCCCAAAGATAATCCTATCAGTAGTGTCCCACCAACATGACGGCGATCTACAAGGTTTGCCATACAAAGCCTAAATGACGCCATCACTATACTAGCCTGATAACTATTATTGTAGATAAACTCCACTAGTGGCAAATGATTATAACAACCCAAAATTTGACCACTTTAAAATATACTAGTTAAAGTGGTTTTAAATATAAAATATATAAGATTTTATGATTCGAATAATATTAGATAGGGGTACTTAGGCAGTCACAAGTGGTAGTGATGCATCTCCTAAAATAATATAACCATTTTGCTATTTACCTTGTGTTGCTGTATCTTTTCCTGCTTACTATTTTATTCCGCATTTGACATGTTTATTGAGTTAGCAAGACTGTCTCTCTCATCTGTGTTGTGCAGCGATATATTTATTTGTATTTTTATTTGGTATGTATTAAAGCAAACTTAGTGGATTAAATTGATTAATCTATAACTTGTAAAATTGAAATTGTATCCTATACATTTTATAGTGTTGAATATTTACCAAATACTGTGTATTAAGTTGGTAGTTTTCATTCATAATTTTAGAACGAATGGGTTTTTTGGCGATTTTGACTGGTACGAAAACCCAGGTCGTTACAGATGGTATTAAAGCTTAGGTTAGGTGCCTAAGCAAAAAATTTCTAGGTTAGTAAATCAACCTAGGAATTTTATAAATGAACTACCTTAATTTGATAAATAAAATGGATAGGATACGGCACCGTATCTCTGACCGGGCTTATGGGTGATATTATTATTTTTGGTGTGCTTAACTTTCGTTAATTGTTGTTTTTTCGTTATATTTTTCCGTCCTTGTAATTTCAACGAAGAAATTCTTTTAAGTAGGGGAGAATGTAACGGCCCAAAATTTGACCACTTTGATATATACTATTTAAAATGATTTTAAATATAAAATATATAAGATTTTATGATTCGAATAATATTAGATAGTGGTACGTAGGCACTCATAAATGGTAGTGATGCATCCCCTAAAATAATATAACCATTTTTTTGTTTATCTTGTGTTGTTGTATCTTTTCCTGTTTACTATTTTTGTCCGCATTTGACATGTTTATGAGTTAGCAGGAATGACTATTGTTGTCTCTCTCTCATCCGAGTTGCACAGCGGTATATTTATTTGTATTTCTATTTGGTTTGTATTAAAGAACACTTAGTGGATTAAATTGATTACTCTGATAACTTGTAAAATTGAAATTGTATCCTATACATTTTATAGTGTTGAATATTTACCAAATACTATTAAGTTGGTAATTTTCATTCCTAGTTTTAGAACGAATGGTTTTTTGGCGATTTTGACTGGTCCGAAAACCCGGGTCGTTACAATGATCCTCCTAAGAGCCTCCAAAATCAATGATACACATCCTAAGAAATTCCTCTAAAACTAGATTTACCCTCTCCGTTTGACCGTCAATCAGTGGATGGTATGTGTACTCAAATTCAACTTAGTCCCTAAAGCCTCCTACAGACCCTCCAAAACTCGTTGAGTGGGTCTCTTTCACTAACTATACTGGTAGGTACTACATGAAGTCTAACTACCTCCTTAACATTTAAAGTTGCTAAGGAAGCTGCTATCCTAGTACTCCTCATACGTATGAAAAGAGAACACTTGATCAATCTGTCTACTATGACCCAAATGCTCTCATTCCCTCATCTCGATCTAGGTAATCTATCTACGAAGTCCATAGAAATGCTCTTCCACTTCCTCTGTGGAATGTCCAATAGCTTTAATAATCCTTCAATCTTCTTTTGTTCCACCTTCACCTTCTGACGAGTCATACACTCAGCTTCATACTCCGCCACTTGCCTCTTCATCCCAGATCAAAAGAAAACTCTCCTCATGTCTTGGTACATCTTATCTCCACCGAGGTGAATAGTCATCCTACAGTGGTGAGATTCAACCAATAATGAATCTACCAAGTTTGCAGTAACGGGAACACAAAGTCTACCATCTCTCCTCCCTTGGGTCTATGGCATAATGCCTAAGATGACTCGATGACTCTCCTCTGACCAATCTATCCAAAATGTCTGCCAGCTCATCATCCTCTCTTTGCCTAGATCCAATCTGCTCCATCAAGGTCGGCCGAACATCCAGGGATGCTAATAATCTAGGTGTAATATTGAATGATGGCCTAAAGTCAAAGATTGAAATATAATCCAAATGTCTCCACTACAAAAATAAAGGACTCAATATAGCTCTATGTCTACTCAATGCATCCTCTACAACATTCCCCTTACCTAGGGTATAAGGGATCTCATATTCATAAGAGGCTAAAAACTCCATCCATCTCTACTGCCTCAAGTTCAAGTCCTTTTGGAAGATCAAGTACTTCAAGGACTTGTGGCTATAGAAAGCCCAAATCTCTCACCCAAAAGATAGTGTCATCAAGACTTCAGAGCAAAGACTATAGCCTGCCAACTCAAAGTCATGCGTCGGGTAGTTCCTCTCATGAGTCTTCAACTGCCTACTAGCATAACATACAACTTTACCTTCTTGCTCCTGGTCCCGTACCACAAGCATCAGTATGGACCATAAAAGGCTTACCCCATCAGGTAACACTACTACAGGTGCACTAGTCAAAGCCCCCTTCAATCTATTGAAGGCATCCTCACACTCAGCATCTCATACAAAAGCTAGATTTTTCTTGGTAAGGTGGGTCAATGGGGTAGACTTTTAGCAAAATCCTTAATGAACTTACTATAATAAACCGCGAGACCAAAAAAGCTCCTTACCTCCATGGAATTTTTAGGAACATGCCAATCTTGCACCTCCACAACATTACTAGGATCTATAGCCAAACCACTTTCAAAAACAACATGTCCTAAAAAGTTAATCTCATCTCTCCAAAAGTGGCACTTAGAAAACTTAATCTTAAGTTTATGTGCTCGGATGGTCCTAAGCACCTCCTCCAATGCAAAGCATGCTCCTCCTTACTCCTAGAATATACCTAGATGTCATCCACAAACACCACTATAAACTTATTCAACAACTCCCTAAACACTTGACTCGTCAAATTCAAAAAATAAATAGGAGCGTTGGTTAGTACAAAAGGCATGACTAACCCCTAATATAACCCATCAGGAGTCCTAAATGCAGTCTTCTGACTACTATCCTCGGCTACTCTCAATTGATGGAAATCTGTGGCTAAGTCAAGATGGGAAAACATTCTTGCTCCAACCAACTGATCGAGAAGATCGTCTATGCGGGGAAAAGGATAACGATTCTTCTTCGTCAGCTTATTCAGCTCATTGTAATCAACGCAGTCTAAGGGAACCATCAGCCTTGGTGGCAAAGACGACTGGCGCTCCCCACTTGAAAATCCTAATGAATCCCTTCTCCAATAACTCATTCACATGCTTATTTAACTCGTGTCTTTCTCTTGAACCCATATGCCTTAAAGGCAAAACAACAGGTCTAGCATTCTCAACAAGATAGATCCTAAACTCGATCTTTTTCTAGGGCATGAGACAACGACCTTAGAAAATACATCGGGAAAATTCCTGGCTACTACTGTGGTAGGTCTAAAGAATAAAGGTAGCACAACATAACTGACCCTCGTGGATCACAGGCAATCTCTAAGCTATGCCGACTACAAGAGCCCAATCTAACAGTTCTCCTATCACAATCTAGTATAGCCTCATATAGGGACATCCAATCCATGCCCAGTATAAGCCCAAACCCAGAGAACCCCAGCACAAGGCATCACACTCAAACCCAACACCTAAAATCATCAACCTCAAATCCCGATACATCATAAAAAAATAAGTCAATCGCCCTATAGGATTTGGCACAACTATAAGGTCAGTCACAATACTAGTGTCTAAGTGCAAGTCATCAACAAGTCTACTAGAGATAAAAGAATGAGAAGCACCCGTATCGAATAAAGTGCGAACAAGAAAGACCAGAAAGATATAACACACCTTCAATCACCACCTTCTTCCTATTATCTAGTGCTGGCTGGATAGTGTAAATGGGAACAACCCCCATAGCTTGTGCCTAGACCACCTAAGTAGAAGCTAGAGAAGCATGTCTAGGTGGTGCTGGACAATTCCTCTTAATATCCCCAACCTGATCACAACTGGAGCACTTCATCTTCTGCAGCAAACAATCGCTAACATGATGCTTGCCCCCACATCGGAAACACTTCAACTCCTTCTTCTGGATCTTCCCTTTAGGTGGAGGTTCACCCTTCTTCTTTCCTTTTTGGAAATTCTTCACTTCGACCTTTGGAGACTCATCCACCTTCTCAGCAACAATAGTAAGCAATTTCATCCCAACCAGACCCTCATAAGTAGCTCCCATAGAAATATGACTCACTGCTAAGCCCTATAGTGGCTGATTCAAACCCTTAGCAAACTTAAGTGCCTTTTTATGTGGGGTATTGATCAACTCCATTCCAAACCTCGCAAGCTCATTAAACTGATTAACATATTCTTTAACTGATAAATCACCCTGCTTCAGATTTATAAACTTCTCTACCATAACTCCGTCCTTAGCGTGCAATAAGAACTTCATCTCAAACCTCAACCTAAACTCTCCCCAAGTCATAATACCACCACTAGTCTTAGCCTCAACAACCTCCCGCTAACTAAGAGCCTCTCCCTACAACGACCAGGTAGTAAGCTACCTCCTAACCTCATCTATCAATTCTATAAGTCCAAATATCCTCTCATAGCTACGGATCCAAGCTCTAGCATCAACAAAAGTTTCAGTGCCTAAGAATGGCTTTCCACCCAAGTAGGAAAGGTCCTTGCATAGCTTCGAAAAGTCACGAGCAACATGTGGGTGGGCAGGGACCCCACCAGTCGCCATCTCTGCAGGCTCTCTAGCCGAAGGCTGAACAGGTCCCCTAGCCTATAAGTTATGGTGGAACCAAGTAGGCATGTTCACACTCAAAATATCAAGGATGTTGGTAAAGCCAAATCTTACGGGATCAGCCATCTCTATCCGTTAGTAGTAAAAATTTAATTAATTACTTCAACAGATAGCTCAAACAAGATTTAAGATGAAGAACAGCACAAGTAAGAACTACAATAAGAACATGCACGAATTTGAGGGATTTTTAAAGATATATGTTTTTTCTTTAGAAATAGCTATATGTATATATAGTTATACCTTGGAAATCCATTTTTAAAATAATTTCAAAATCATTTTTTTTCTTTTTAAAATCACACATACATACATACATACATACATACATACATACATACATACATACATACATATATATATCCATATGGGTCAAATACGCTCCTATCCCTAGGAATATTGAACTTTGCTTTAATACCACATGTAACAACTCGCATCTCTTGAGATGCCAAAAAAAGACATTAAAAGACACAGATCGTCGGTTTAAGGTAAAATGTAGTATCACAGAGACTAAGATATCAACAAAGAAATAATCTATCTAATCCAAACGTCATCACAGTGGAAACATAATATCAGATATAATGATAATATCAGAATTAATAATAATAAAAATCTTAGAAGTATTAAAAATATCCAACCTCAAAATATCATAGTATCGTAGTCTTAGAAAATCATCAATACATATTAAATATCAGAGTATTATAAAAATAATCCCTCATAAGTAAAGTACTGAAAATGAAAATGTCCTGATAGTAAATCATGATAAAGGATAAATAGAGTTAGAATCTAGGCACGATAATCCGATGGCAGTAATGAACTTGTCAATGTCTACTCATCCACCTATTATGGGGGAAAATTGGAATGAGTCAAACGTAAAGACTGTTGAATGAAAATAAGACTAACAAGGAAATTAAATATAACTGACTCAAAGTCCACTCTAAGTGATATAAGTGTATACAGTATCCCTGCACCAAGGTCACATGCCTAAGGTCATAAGTCAATAGTCTGACAGCATGAGGGACAACAATAGATCGCAAATGATCGCCTTATAATTGAGGACCAACATGTTGTCCCATTTTAACTCATACTAGGACTAGAGAGGAAGAACACGCATGTAAACTCGCACAGTGACTCATCGAATGCATCAATGTTCAACCCTTGGTCTTAGTAGCAAAATACCTCTTACGCACCACCGGGAGTTATTATGCCTAACTCTTACCTGTATTGGATATAACCTAGCTTTAAGCACCATAAGCCCATATGAGCACAATAAACAAAAGATCAAAAATCCGATCACAACAAACACAAGATCGATAATCCCAGTCCCAGCACATAAGTGCACCTTTAAACGTCTAAACGACACACCATACCCAACTTCACGATACGGAAAAAGCGAATTAAATTCGCACTTAAAAATAAAAGACATAAATGTTCACCAGTCAAATAGTCTAAAGGACAACAAGGTCCATAATCTAAAGGCATAAGGCCGCTAAATAGTCTAATAAGTCCAAAAGCGGCATACAATAGTCAACCTATGTCAGCCTTAGGTCGATTGCAACAAGCTAATGGCAAAAGTCTCAAACAGTTTACTTAGTCCAAAACGACACATGAAAGTTGACCTATGTCAATCTTAGGTTGATTTCCTACAAGCTAACATCTTCATTTAACTTATTTTATAATTCAAATTTCATTTAATAACTTCTAGTTGCCAAAAGATATTACCACTAATCATTAGGCAACTAATCATTACGCTTCAAAAAAAAGAAATCTAATCATTACGCAGACTAATCATCATGTTTCTACGTATTAGATCTAATCATTACACTTCTACAATATTAGATCTAATCATTATGCAGTCTAATCATTACGCAACTTTCACATTTTAAATCCTCAATTTAACAGTATAAAACCATGTTTTAGCATTGGATTTAGGATTCTACAACTTGCATATGTCAATTGTAATTAGAGAAAAAGATTTATTGTTTTAGATTCTGAATTTACAATTTCAATAGATTAAATTTAGAATTTACAGTCTAATTAGAATAGGGTAGAAATTAGAATCAATTAATTTAATAGTCTTATTAAAGTCTGTGCCCACTCAGCTCGGTCCTAAGTTCTAGGTTTGCCTCAAATGCGGCAAGCCATTTTCTTCAATCTTCACTTGGATCCCTTCTCTGGTTGTAAGATGTCTCTTATTCTTATTTTTATGTTGAGATTTGGAAGATAATTCGAGTTTAGAAATTGTTTTATAATATTAGGTTTAGGGTTTTATTTTGACACAACTTCGTTAGGAAGAACAAGATTAGGTTTAGGCTAACCCCTAGCTCTGAATTTATAGAACAATGCCCTCAACCAACGCTGTCAGATCAGAACCCTAAATTGTTTTTACCGCCTTCCAAAACCTTGCCATGCACGAAAGAACCTGGGACGAACGAACAACGCGATCGGAAAATCGGGTTGTTGCGGTACCCAACTTCATGATATGGAAAATGCAAATTAAATCACAAATCAAAATAACAGACATAAATGTCTACCAGTCACACAGTCTAAAGGACAACAAGATCCATAAATCTAAAGGTACATGGCCATTAAATAGTCTAATAAGTCCAAAAGTGGCATACAATAGCCGACATATGTCAGTCTTAGGTCAACTTCCTACACGCTAACAACACAAAGCCCCGAACAGTTTACTTCGACATACGACGGTCAATCTATATCAATCTTAGGTCGATTGCCTACAAGTTAACATCTTAATCTCGCTTATTTTATAATTCATATTTCATTCAATTACTTTTAGTTACCAAACGTATTATAGCTAAACGTTACGCAACTAATCATTATGCTTTGACAAAAAATGAAATCTAATTATTATGTAGACTAATCATCACATTTCTACGATATTAGATCTAATCATTATGTTTATACAATAGTAGACCTAATCATACGCAACTTTTACGTTATTTAAATCCTAAATTTAACAGTATGAGACAATGTTTCATCATTGGATTTAGGATTCTACAGCTTGCATATGGGTTAATTGCAATTAGAGAAAAAGATCCATTATTTTAGATTCTAGATTTACAATTTCAATAGATTAAATTTAGACTTTATTATCTAATCAGAATAAGGTTGAAACTGGAATCAATTAATTTAATAATCTTATTAAAATTTGTGACCACTCACCTTCATTCTAAGCTCAAGGTCTGCCCAAATGTCGCAAGCCTTTTTCTTCAATCTCCGCTTAGATCCCTTCTCAAGTTGTAAGAGCTCTCTTATTTTTATTTTTAGGTTGGGATTTGGAAGAGAATTGGAGTTTAGAAATTGATTTGGAAAACTAGGGTTTTATTTTGATAGAGCTTCGCTAGGAAGAAAATATTAGGTTTAGGCTAAACCCTAACTATTATAGAGCAAAGCCCTCAGCCAAAACCCTTTGGTCAGAACCCTAGCTGATCTCTACCGCTCTCTAAAGCATTTCCATGCATGAAAGAATTTGGGTCGAATGAACAACGTGGTTGAAAAATCACGACCCTCAATTTCACATAAGGTCGGGTCGAACGTCCATGGGCTTGGTTGACCGCCCATGGTCGACCTGGCCCATGTCGGGTCTGTTAGTCCTTGAGATGATGGTTTTGATGACAACAACCTTAGAATAAGATTATAAAATATAAATACTAACATTATAGTTTAGATATATATGTATATGCAGGATTTAACCATGCAGGTATCAAGAATGAAGACTGTACAGTATAGAGATACAAGACTGATGAATTTAAGGATTAAAGATATCAAGATTGAAGAATCGTGAGTATCAAGAAATCAAGAATATCAAGAATAGCAAGATTATCAAATAATACAAGATAAGTATTGAGTCTAGAATTATCTTAAAACTTCATAATAGCACTGAAATCTTCACTCCATATTTCATTTGGGATGGAACCCATTTCTACCTTTTTAGTGGCTTACAAACCCACGACAAGTAGCTTACAAACCTACGACAAGTGGCTTACAAACCCACGAACATCCTGGTTTTGTACAAGTTCTCGAGTCCTGATGTGATGAGATATTCTGCAGGAAGAAGCTTGCAAAACTACTTCAAAATGATTTTCAAAACTGCTTTTCAAAATGTTTTAGCCTTAAAAATTATCTTTTCAAATGATTTTCAAAAAGGTGTTTTAGCCTTAAAATATTCTTTGATTTTGTTTTAAAATAAACTCATGTTTTAAACTTCGTTTGTTTTAAACTATCTTTTAATTATAATATATTTATACTTAGATTTAAATATAAAATTATAGTAAAATTATATATATAGTATTCCCTATATTTACTTATGTATTTTAACTATAGTTAAGTATATTTATAAAGTTTAAAATAGTTTTAATATAAGATAGAAGTAATTTTCAAAGAAAAACAAATCACCAAAATTTCCTTTGGGATGTCAACATACCCAGGATACCCATGTCGATATAGTGGCAGTTGGTTTCAAAAATTTGAATTTCAAAAGAAGTGTCTATTCGCCATAACCTTTCACGAATATACATGGATGTTGTTCTTCTATAAATAGGGGATGTTTTCAACGAATTTTTAACAATACTTTTCTGTTTTTCACTCCTCCTCTTCTTCCACATTTCTTTATATATATTCTTACCATTACTCTGCCAAAATCACCATTGAATTTAACTAGATCATTTCTGGTTTGATTCTCTATCACTATCTCAACAAGATCCCAGTGCTATTCAGAGTTATAGGCTTCTTTGTAATCAATCAAGTGAGAAAATGTGTGATTGTAGCCTTGGAAATCAATCAAGTGAGAAAAGGTGTGATTGTAGCCTAGGAAATCAATTGGGTGAACTTGTTGCCCAGAAAATCAAGTATCTCTACCCAGAGGATTGTGAATCTGGAGTGGTGTACCTCGTGGCCTTGAAATCGATGGTTGTAATTGTAAAGATTGTTTTTGAAAGGAAATCGGTACTTGTGTGCGGGACTGGATGTATGGTAACTCCGAACCAGTATAAAATCCGATGTGTTCTTTCCTTTACTGCTTTTACTTTATATTTGCATCTGTGTCTGAATATTGTATTCATTTGTGTTCAAATTAATATGAACTCGAAAAGAATTAGTAATTCCTTAAAACACTATTCACCCTCCCTCTAGTGTTTATACTAGCCTTAAGATCCGTAATCCGCATTTCTCACATTTGGTATCAGAGCAAGGTTTTCAAAGTTCCATAATCTGAATTTTGAAAAGTTTTCAAAATGGCTACCAACACTGGTACAATTACTAACACTAGTTCTATTACTACCGGTACTAGTTCATTTGTAGAAGGTCAGTCTACTGCCAGACCACCACTTTTTAATGGCAGTAACTATGCATACTGGTCATATAGGATGAAAATATATTTACAATCTGTAAGTCTAGACACTTGGAATATCACACAGAATGAATATTCTGAACCCACAACTAATTTTGCACAGTGGACCACTGAGAAAAAGACTGTTGCACAGAATAATTCTAAAGCAATGAATATTCTATTTTGTTCACTTGATAGGAATGAATTTAATAGAGTGTCAGTTTGTAAGTCTGCATATGAAATCTGGAAAACTTTGCAAGTTACTTACGAAGGAACAAGCAAAGTTAAACAGACCAAAATTTCCATGCTCACAAATCAGTTTCAATTATTTAAAATGAATTCTAATGAGTCTATTTCAAATATGTATAGTAGATTTCAGGATATTGTGCAATCTCTAATATCCTTGGGAAAGGAATTTTCCGAAGAAGATCAAGTCAGAAAAATCTTAAATTCTCTTACTCCAGAATGGGATCAAAAGACACTTGCAATCGAAGAGGCAAATGACATCAGTACCTTAAAAATAGAAGAATTAATTGGAAATCTAATGTCGTTTGAAGTCCAAATGATTAGGAGAAGAGAAAGCAAAGCATCTAAAAAGAAATCAATGGCATTCAATGCATTAACCGATGGATTGGACTCAAACAGCGATAATGATAAAGAGATAGCCTTTATGACCAAGAATTTTTGGAAATTTCTGAAATACAGAAAGATGAATAATCTCAAGAGAAACAACTATAAGAATGCTAGAAATCAGAATGTAGTGCCAAACAATATCAAATTCTTCAACTGTGACGAATCAGGCCATATCAAAAGAGACTGTCCGTATCTAGATAAGCAAAACCTTCCTATAAACAATGATTCCGTAAAGAAACGAAAACGTGCTTTTACTGCTACTCTAGATGACTCAGACTTGTCTTCAAGCGATGATGATCAAAAGACAGATAATTCAAATATGTGTTTCACGGCAATTCACGACTCCAACGAATTCAGAGAAACGGACTCAGAAAAAGGTACACATTTACAATACAATTGGTTGAAATTGCATGCTTAGAATTGATTGCTTGATTGATTGATTTTGAATTGGTGTGTTGTTTGAAATTTAAAAATTTTATTTTTTATTATTATCTTATATTATTATTATTATTTAGTATCATAATATCTTATGGAATATACTAATAATATTCCAAATATATATAGACATTAAAAATAATAAGAATATATATATTAGAATTCTTATGAAAAATAAATTATAGAAATTCAAAAACACATGTCGACATGGTCCCTACCATGTGTCGACATGGGTACAGAATTTGAAATTTGAAATTTGAAATTTTAATTTAAATGGTTGAATTTCCCTCCACCTTTTCACTTCATTCAATTCTCTGAAAAGACATCTTTTGACCAGAGAATATGTCCTTTGAGAATCTATTTATTCACTATCTTTTATCACATCTTTTCACTTTCATTTTCAAATTCAAACTCTCCCTTCAAAACTTCAAGCTCTCTACTCTCTACTCTAATGGCTTCTTCAAGCAACCCTTCCACCATGAGAATTTCCAGAAAGATAAAAGAGCAACTCTTCAATGGTCCGGAAGCCATAAAAGCATACATCAATTATGCTAATTATGGAAAAGTCCATCTCGGAAAGTTTGCTTTATTTCAAGATTTTTCTACTTATGAAATTGATTCTCTTTTTGCAAATAATCACGTTCTCAGTCTTATTGATGGTTCTCATAATGATTTTGTTTGCTATCCAAATCTTGTTAAAAAAATTTATGCAAATCTTAATCGAGGATTTTATAATGGAAGCGATGATGAAATTTGGAGTAGTGTCAAAGGCACTAGAATCATTTTAAATTGTGATCTTTTGGGTACCATTCTCAATTGCAAGAATACGGGAATGGACCTTTCTAGTTTTAATATTGATGAAAATGATCGTGAGACGTTTCACCATATTTTTGAAGGAAATGATAATTTTGAATTCAAAAATCGAAACTTTCGACCAAAAGCTAGAATTGTCAATCTTCTTTTACAACATACTTTGACCCCAAGATCAGGGAATTTTAACAATCCTACTTCAAAAGTTTGCAAAGCACTTTTTGCTATTTTTGGAAATTATGATGTTAATTAGGCCCAAGTTATTTTGGGTGAACTTCGTCCCAAAAATCTTGAAATGGGTGAGAATACTTTGTATCATGGAATCTATCTCACTCGGATTTTTAACTATTTTGGAGTAGATTTCAAAGAAGAAGAATTTGTTTCAAGAAAGGTTTTCAATCACTCGAATATTTCTCTTATGAAAATTCCATTTGTTTTTCAACCATATGAGACTCTTGCCGAAAAGGAAGAGCGTTTGGCTCATGAAGAGATGGAAGAGGAGGAAGAGGAAGAAGAAGAAGAAAGGGATGAAATGGAAATAGAATAAGAAGAAGAAGGTGAAACATCCTTGGAAAGTATTGACTATCCTCCTAATCCAACCAACAAAACTCTTCTCAATAACCAAAAGACCATTGTTAAGAATCAACGGGTTCTTAAACGATCCGTTAGTAAGAAGTTGGATAAAATTTCATCCAAGATGAACAAGTTTATTTCCAAAGTAAGAAAGAAACTTGGATTATCTTCATCTTCATCATCCTCTAACTAGTTCTATCTTTTCATTTCATGTTGTATTAGTTTAGTTTGTTTGAATGTTCATGTGGTTCTTTATGATTAATCATTGTATCACTCTATTAAGTAATGAAATTGAATTCCTTTTTCTGTTATCTAGCTTATCTTATCTCTAGAATAAATGTTAGTATACTATATAAATATATATATATATATACACACACACACACACACAATTATTCACAAAATCAAAATAAGCCATCAAAATTCACTGCACCATGTCGACATCCCCCCTATGACCATGTCGACATGTACTGGTCAGAAATGACATTTCATTTTAAATTTGAAATTTGAATAACTACCTTATGTCTATTCATTTCAAACGAATTTCTACACCTATAAATACCTATTTCTTCCAGAATTCATCACTCAATATTATTTCTTATCTACTTTGTCTATCATTCTTCTCTCAAACTAAAAAAATGGCCAATCAATTCATAATTTAACCGAAAATCTTGAAGAAACTCTTAATTCTTTCAAGAATATTCTTTCGTTCATTCTTTGTAACCAACGACACTTAGAGTTGAGTCAAATGCAGATAATCAAGGAGCAAGAAAGGCATTTCGATGCAATACGATGGATGATTTCCTCCCTGCACAAGGATGATAACGAAGCACATCCTCCAATTTCTCTCACCAATGACAATGAAAATTGGGATGCCATTAAAGCAAACCCTATTTTTGGAGAAGAAGGATGGGTGGAAGTTCCTCGTAATGTTTGATTTGATTGCTTTGTTTGATTTGAATTGTTTGCTTTGATTGATTTAGTTTCATTTGTTTTGATTTGATTTGATATGGATTGATATTTGGTGTGGATTGATGTTTGTTGTACAAAACATGTATACATATGCATTGATATCTATATGATCTTTGATTAATTATCATGTTTATCAATATAATTATCTCTTAATCTATATATTATATACTCCATTGTATAGTTTATTAATGCAGGTGCTTTAGTACAAGAATGAGGGGGAGTTATATAGTTTGGAGTTAGTTTTTGTTAATGACAAAGGGGGAGAAGTATAAAATATAGGATAGTTAGGCATAGATTAAGGGGGAGTTATTAGTTTTAGGGGGAATCAATAGGATAGAAATAATATTTTATAAACAAAGGTTGTCATCATCAAAAGGGGCGAGATTGTTAGTCCTTGAGATGATGGTTTTGATGACAACAACCTTAGAATAACATTATAAAATATAAATACTAACATTATAGTTTAGATATATATGTATATGCAGGATTTAACCATGCAGGTATCAAGAATGAAGAATGTACAGTATAGAGATACAAGACCGATGAATTTAAAGATCAAAGATATCAAGATTGAAGACTCATGAGTATCAAGAAATCAAGAATATCAAGAATAGCAAGATTATCAAATAATACAAGATAAGTATTGAGTCTAGAATCATGTTAAAACTTCATAATAGCACTGAAATCTTTACTCCATATTTCATTTGAGATGGAACCCATTTTTACCTTTTTAGTGGCTTACAAACCCACGACAAGTAGCTTACAAACCTACGACAAGTGGCTTACAAACCCACGAACGTCCTGGTTTTGTACAAGTTCTCGAGTCCTGATGTGATGAGATATTCTGCAGGAAGAAGCTTGCAAAACTACTTCACAATGATTTTCAAAACTGCTTTTCAAAATGTTTTAGCCTTAAAAATTATCTTTTCAAATGATTTTCAAAAAGGTGTTTTAGCCTTAAAATATTCTTTGATTTTGTTTTAAAATAAACTCTTGTTTTAAACTTCGTTTGTTTTAAACTATCTTTTAATTATAATATATTTATACTTAGATTTAAATATAAAATTATAGTATAATTATATATATATTATTCTCTATATTTACTTATGTATTTTAACTATAGTTAAGTATATTTATAAAGTTTAAAATAGTTTTAATATAAAATAGAAGTAATTTTCAAAGAAAAACAAATCACCAAAATTTCCTTTGGGATGTCAACATACCCAGGATACCCATGTCGATATAGTTGCAGTTGGTTTCAAAAATTTGAATTTCAAAAGAAGTGTCTATTCGCCATAACCTTTCACGAATATACATGGATGTTGTTCTTCTATAAATATGGGATGTTTTCAACGAATTTTTAACAATACTTTTCTGCTTTTCACTCCTCCTCTTCTTCCACATTTCTTTATATATATTCTTACCATTACTCTGCCGAAATCACCATTGAATTTAACTAGATCATTTCTGGTTTGATTCTCTATCACTATCTCAACAAGATCCCAGTGCTATTCAGAGTTATAGGCTTCTTTGTAATCAATCAAGTGAGAAAATGTGTGATTGTAGCCTTGGAAATCAATCAAGTGAGAAAAGGTGTGATTGTAGCCTAGGAAATCAATTGGGTGAACTTGTTGCCCAGAAAATCAAGTATCTCTACCCAGAGGATTGTGAATCTGGAGTGGTGTACCTCGTGGCCTTGAAATCGATGGTTGTAATTGTAAAGATTGTTTTTGAAAGGAAATCTGTACTTGTGTGCGGGACTGGATGTATGGTAACTCCGAACCAGTATAAAATCTGGTGTGTTCTTTCCTTTACTGCTTTTACTTTATATTTGCATCTGTGTTTGAATCTCTGATCATATCTGTGTCTGAATATTGTATACATTTGTGTTCAAATTAATATGAACTCGAAAAGAATTAGTAATTCCTTAAAACACTATTCACTCTCCCTCTAGTGTTTATACTAGCCTTAAGATCCATAATCCGCATTTCTCACAGGGTCGACTGCCTCGTGGTCAAATTTTTATTATTTAATATTCTTATTTCTTTTTCTATTTAATTTTCACATTTATTCAAACCTTTATAACTTTTTCATTTTAGCTCGGATCTCAACAAGTTATATATGAACATTATTCAAAAAATTACTACGAACACAATGGTGTAAGTCCCGTAGTCAAATTCGAACGTTTGTGAACATTCTCCTTTTAGGTTAATTCTTATCTTTTAATTATATATTTTTTTCTAGAAAATTCTGGAGAATTACATCTACTACCAAGTATTCTTTATGTTTGAATGGTGCAACTTTCAGATACTTTAATGGAACACAAGGAATTAGATAAGGTGATCTTGTCTCACCTTTTCTCTTTATTTGTGTCATGGAGCTTCAAACTGCAATGTTCGTTAATGCTATGCTATTTGGATCTATTGACACTCATCCTACATGTAAACTGCCTCATATTTCAACTTTGATGTTTACGAATGATGTCATTTTGTTCATCAAGCCTAATGCCAAATCTATTAGAAAAGCTTGAGCTCTTCTTAATAATTTTAAAGATACGATTGGTTTACCTACAAATAGAGACAACTCAAAAATTTTGACAATCGGGATTCTTAAATTTGAAAAGGAAATATTGATCAATATGTCTTCTCTGTCTCCACTTCCACCTAATGAATTCTACTTAGGAGCCCCCCTTCTTCCTTCCAAAATCAGAATAGTCACTGTCTACCTCTGTTTCATGGAATCACTTCCAAATTAACTTCATATTCGGTCTCTGAACTGTCTGTTGCTAGTAGACCTATAGTGGTCAAGTCCATTGCCTCTGCTATGTGTTTATATTATACTAGAATATATCTGTTGCCCAAAAAACTTATTTCAATGGTGAACTCTGCCTCAATTCATTTTTTATGGCACGGTAATCCATTCTCAAAGAAATTAGTCCCTATATCCTTCAAATCCATCTCTTTTCCTTGTGACGAAAAGGGATTAGGAGCGATGAAATTGAATTTGTGGAATATGGCTGCTGCGTCAACACATATTAATAAGCTCCTTACTCATGATAGCAACCTTCAGGCTACATGATCAAGATCAAATTTAATCAAAAATGTTAATTTTTGAAGTATGCCTATCCCACCTAATTGTAGCTGGATGTGGAGAAATCTGTTAAAGCTTAGTCATGTTTTCCTGCCAATTTTTCAGCTCAGTTCAAAGCACCTTCACGCCATTTCTTTTTAGCATGACCTATGGCCGGCTAAGGGGGTCATCCTGCTAATATGATTAACCCTATTATTCGGGCCATGACTGGTATCCCAGATAAGGTTAACGTCAGCTCTTATAGTACTGATGATAAGGTTCAGATGCCCTATTCACGCTCGTACTAGGTAAGAAATGCTTGGTCTATAATGCAAGATGTCAAATATAATACCGAGCCTGAAAATTCCCTATGGTGTAGCAATAAAATTTCTACTATCTACAAGGGTATTTCCAACTTTCTCATACGCCTGACTTCCCATGGTTCTCTAGAATTTGGACTGCTGATTCTCTCCCTAAGGAAAATGTGTTGCTTTGGAGAATTCTTAGAAATTCCACACACATAAGACAAACTTATTTAGAAAGGAATTCCTTTGACTTCGAAATTTGTACTTTGTGGTCTTCATGGTGAAAATACTACTCATCTTTTCTTCTCATGCAACTTCTCCTTTTTTATTGGAAGGGATTATTGAGGCACCTTAACTTGCACAACTCTTGCAATAATTCTGATCTAGAGTGGTTCAATATCTTTAAGGGGAAGAGATAGAGGTCGGGCATAGCAAGGCTACTCCTTAAAGTGCTGAAAAAATCAATCTTCCTTATTTGGGAAGAAAGGAATTTTAGGATATTTAAAGGCATTCCTACTTCCATGCACAAGCTTCTGACCTCCTTAATAAGAAAAATGTAATGCTATTTTGTTTTTGACTGGATTGTAATCCTATGGGTTGCCTTTGTTGTTTTTCTTTCTACTTTTGGTTGGCTTTGCCCTGTCTTCTTTGTATCTTCAGTAAAATAGTAGGGGTCTATTAAATGCTGTTAGTTTTGCTAAAAAAAAATCATTTTGAAAATGAAATAAAAATCCTATGTTAACGTCTTGAATAGATTTTACAAGTGATGAAATGCCCTGAGTTGATTTTAAAACGAATAAGAAATATTCTGGTTCATTGTTTAAAGGGGGTATTGATTCAAATTAAAAGGAAACTAAAATTCCATTCCTAATTTCCTATTGGACCCTAAACTTGAAGCCCGCATCTTCCATATCCCTGCGTTCTTATCCCCTTCTCATAATTCATCACCCATTATTTTACTTCTCCTAATTCCCTAAATCATGAAACAAAATCGAAAAGAAAAAAAGACACAGCTTGCACACGCATCAAGAGAAGGTGTGCACAAGAGTCATCGTCAGCGAAACCAGGCAGGCATGCATGGTTGCGACCACATGATCAGAACAGGAAGCGACGGTGATGTTGTTGTCGCGAAGGTGGCATGCACGAGTTTGGGGCTGGTAGCCATGTGTTGGTGATACATATGAATGACGTCGAGATGGCAGAGGTTGGTGATGGAAAATGTAGGTAATGGCATCGTAGGTATAAGCTCTGCTACCTCTAATCTACATTCTGTCTAATTTTAATTAAGTTTTAATGCAAGTTTCATTTCAGGACAAATATGATTAATTGATTTGAGTTATTTTATGATCCTGGAGAGTATATAATACTTGGATTTAAGCTTGAAAATGAATATAATATGTTCATATGCATTGATTGTGATTCAGTTTGTGACAAAACATGAAGTTTAGCTGCTATGATTTATACTTGAAACTAAATAAAGATGATGCTACTATGGATTAATTGGTCAATATGGAATAAAAAGAGATGAGATGAGTACAAATATTTATAGCTAGATGACGATATATTTCATTATGGTCGATGATTTATTTTATAAGCGAATTTGATGATTGCTTTGATTTTCTAAGAAGTTTAAAATTAAGCAAAAAGGTATTTGAGCTAACGTCGGCAATTTAAAACCATGAATGTAGAAATCATAATTAGTAAAGTATAATAATTAGTTGATATGAAAATAGTATGAATTTGATAAAGATAACTTTAAACCGAAATTTGAGGATATTTAGGAATGATTTTTAAATATATTTTAAATTCATTTGCATATGATTTTATAAATGATGTTAAACTCATTTCTATATAATGTAAATCGTTATTGAACGGTTTTGAAAACGAGTTCTAATTCTTTTTATAGATATAAAGTATGAAAGCTTTTCAATGAAAGGATTTTATGAAATACAATTGAAACATGATGTTGAAAGTAATTATCAAGAACTGATAAAAATGAAGTCTTATAAATGAATTTGAATTCACTTATTGAATAAACGTAAGAATGTAGTTTTGAGATGAACACTAAATGGTACTGATAAATATTTGGTTTATTAAATAACTATGAAATGATGATTAAAAACGAAATTTCGGGCTGTTACTCTAGATATACACCTTTCGACTAAGTCGAAACCTCTTTAAGCAAAGAACAAGAGAGAAGAGCTCTAGATAAATCTTTCGATAGAGTTGAAGGGATGCTTCCATCAAAGTCTGGAAGCTTCAGGACATTTCGAAGGTATCAGAAGGTTTCTCCAATCAATATCCAGAGGGTTCTTACCTATCGAAGAAGATGAAGGAGTCGAAAGCACCCTTCCGCCTTCATTAACAACCTTTCGACTAGATGAAGACCTTTCGACTAAGTCGAAGCCACACCTTCCGAAAACAATGAAGAATAACACTTTGAACATACACCAAACCATTCGAAACCAATAGTTTCACCTTCCTTCAAACTTCTAGAAAGTAAGTATTATCTTGAGCAACCCCTTCGAAATCTATAGTAAGCCTTTCGAACCGGTCGAAACCAATGTGCTCCAGGAAGGGTTTCGCATCATATCAGAAACAAGAGCACAGGCGTAACCAACATCATCGAAACCAATAAGCAAGATCTATCCATAGAGTCAGAAGCATTTATAAGACAACTAAAGGAAGAAGAGTGCCACCATACCTTTCGACAGAGAAGGCACATGCTTAAGTCTTTCGGTAGCTACCTTTCAATCCAGTCAAAAGCGTCAAGGTCAAAAGGTGCTCACCCGCATCTATAAATAAGACCCAAGGGGTCACATTTAGGGGGATCCAATTCTTCTCATTCTCAACTTGTATACTCTTAATTAAAGTGTTGTAACCCTAATTTGTAAATTGATTTGGGAGTTGGAAGCAATAAAATAATCTCTTGCTTTCGAAAGGGAAGTTGACAATTTACAGATTATTTTTCTAATCTTAAAGCTTTTATCTAGTATAAAGCTCCATTTCAGGTGCCTCCTATGTCGATAGGACCCTCTCGACACAGTCGAAACCTCTTATAATCAAGTTTCTACAAATACCTACGTCAAGCTTCTTTTCGCCCGAACCCTTGCTTCAGACATGGGCTAAACCAAATCACAACTCACTGAAACCTACAACCAACACAAGGAGCCTAGGGACTAAGCTTTCGACAAGGTCGAAACCCATTTTGGATTCACTGTTGTAACAACCCAAAATTTAACCCATAATATTTAATTCGTTAATTAATTAAATAATAAAATAACTTTGTGAAATTATCAGAGTTGAGCCATGGGAGTTACACCATTATGTCCGTGGTAATTTTGTAGTCAATTTCCATATATAGAACGTCAGAATCCGAGTTAATATGAGCAAGGAACAAAATAATCAAAGAAAAAAAATATAAGGCCAGGTCGACTGGCCGGTCGACCTGGGCATAAGGACGGTCGACCCGCCTGTCTATTTTAAAGAACGAACGAGCGTTCGTTCGAAAGTGGAACACGTAATTTGCATTATTTGGCTTCATCTGGTCTTTATATTCTTACATCCGATTGTAATAACCCTGATTTTTGTGAGCAATTTCATGATTTAATTTAGTTTATATTTGTTTAAAATTGCATTGAAAAGATAGAAATAGAAAACTGAATTGCAGATACATGGTTTAAAACATGTACATGTGCACAAGATAGTGTACACACATGCACACAGTTTTCTGTGTAGTAAAATTAAGCAGAAATCAACATATAAATTAAAATAAGTAATTCAGAAATACATATGTATAAAGATAGGATAATGTCCTTAATAAAATCTGGCACAGAGAAAATAAAAGCTAGGCAGAAATAAAGAAAAATAGGCATACATATACATGTGCACAAGCAAACAATTTCTGGAAGAAAACAGAAATTGCATGGAAATGGTATGAACCTTTAGATAAACACTTTATCCATTTCCAGCAATTCTTTTGCTTAGGACAAAAACTAAAGTCATGCATATAACATGACCCGGGGGAAAAATTAAAAGAATAAGGTTTATTTTCTGAAAAATTTTAGCAAGGACCACATACCCTTTTCTTTTTATGAATCAAGTGCAAGGCAGATCATATTATGGGGTAGAACTGACATTGGGTAATTCCATAAACCCTAGTAACAGCCAGGAATTATATAAAGAGGCTTAGTGTAGAGAGATCATACCCATTTGCTCTTCATAAATTAAAGAAATAAAATATAAGCCAGAGAGAATAAGGAGCACCGACCATTAGAGTTAGAGGAAGGCATAGGATCAAAAGAAAAGCAAGGCTTAGGGAAAAAGGAATTAAGTGTGAGTAACCTCACTGAAATCTTTGGCATTAAGTCCTGAATATTGAGGCAGCCTATTTGAGATAATAATTCACTTTTGCAAGTTATGTTCATTTTATGATTTGATGACTTTGGTTTGTTAATGATCTGTTCAAATGTATAACCCTTTCATGGTGATTTACCCAGAAAATGAGTCATAGATTTCATGTTTAAAATGAACATCTGTGTTGTGGATTAACCTTGAGATGAAATGTTTTCTTTTATGTGTTTTCTCCATACAGTTATTTATTTAAATCCCAGGGTTTATGTTGTAAATCTATGGTTCGAAGGAAAAATGGAAAATAAAATATAGGACTGCAGCATAGTGTTGTTGCTTATGTCTCATATTAATTGAACAAGTAAAAATGTAGGAGTGCAATGTTATACATGTGCTGAGCTTCTATGTTTTACAAATAATCCAGATCAGAACACATACTTGTGGTTTAGCCAGATCTTATAAATTGATGAGTATCTGATTAAACCAGAGGTAAAAGGAGGCAACCAAAGAAACTATCTATGACCATATATTTATGACATGATCCATTGAAACCCATGAACAAAATAACATGTATACTGAGAACTCACATCTGCTTGTTTGATTAAATGCATGTTTATGAGAACAGGACTTACCAACCCTTGAATAAGTATATGTTGGATGAATTGTTTATTTTTCTCTGATTAGACTGTGATATGCAGAGGGAATTAGCACAATTGTGAAAAAGGGAAAATTAACACTTAGTAATTTAACTAAGGATTTTGGATCTTAGGGCTACAAAATATTGCTTGGCAAGGGGAACATTGCAAGCTCACACATGGTATGTTTATACCCAGGGGCCTGAGTGTGCTGGGTTAACAGAGAGATGTCCCAGGCAGTGTGTGTTTAAAAAAAAGTAACTAAAGACCCTATTATATTTGATAGTGAACTTTAGAAATAGGTTCAGGAGAGGCTTGGGCAAAATCCCTGATGGCCAGTAAAATTTGTAAAGGGGGCTTGATGACTGAATTGATGATTGCATTGGTTGGTTTATGATGTTTTATTGCTGAATCGTATGATTGTTTTCTCTGAACTAAATCATTGTGATCATATATACTTTGTTTAGTACTGATATGAATGCACATGCCCAACAAAAACATGTACAAGGATGATACCGAGTTCCTTAATTCATTCAAAGTATTTGAATATAAATAAAAGTTATATAAAATCATGTTTTCAGGTAGATTACTCATACCAGGCATTAGTCTGACCCTTTTGTGTTTATGCACCATTGGGTGTCTCATAATTGTGTGAGGCAGTTCATGGTGATTATGTAGGAAAATAGGAATTTCATTGATCAAGCTTTGGATGAGTTAACTGCATAGGGAATTGGATGCAATATTTACAGATTTGTTGAAGTTAAAAATATATGTTTATGCCAAATTTATGTTAGGCTATATTGTTTAAGTTTCTTAGAAAAACCAATGTATTGTTATTTGCTGTTTTGTAAGTATTGGACTTAAATGGGTGTTTCAGCTGAAACTTGTAAGTTTTATTTTGAAAATGTTTCACTAAGTAATGAAGTTTTCTAATCTTTCTGATTGATTAATTTATGATGATAGGAAACGTGAGATTGTAAGGGTTTATAAACTAAATGAATAACTAGGTACCTGGGATGAGAAATTCAGGTTAAAATAAAAAGAAAAAATCTGGCAGAAAGGTTTTGAGCATGCCTTGAAAAGATAGAGGAAAATAACATGTATTTTGTTGAGAAACAGTTCAAATTGAATATGGCTAACATAACCATTTTCTTGAGCCTGGGTTAAGCCAGCACTAAAGAGTTTTTAAACTAAACTTTCTGTTATGATGTTACATCCCAAATATAAGGTAGACTAAGACCTTTTTACTAGCAAGAAGAGAAAGAAGTTAGGCACATGCAAGAGCATAGGCACATATGCAGAGGAACATGCACACACACATGCACAAGCAAGAGCCCATTTTATACAGTAATAAAATTATGGAAATTCATGTAAAATGATAAGTCTTGAGACATAAAATCAATAGTTATGCATTAACCCAAGTGTACTTTGAAAATCTTGTTTTTAGAAACACTATTGCTATGTAGAGAGTTTTTCCTTTAAGTAATACTCAAACAGATTTCTACTTTCAAATCTCTGTACTCTGATTCAAGTAGAAAATGACTTATATATCCTCATATATATAAGTTTAAGATAATTTAAGCAAACCAATATTCTTATTGGCATAAAGATCCTGGATAGAAGAAAATTGGAATTAAATATTTTCTTGATTAAATGGCCACTGTTAAAAAAAAAATTATATGGGTCATTTCATTTGGTATTAGAGCTATGTTGTTAAATAACATAGCAAAATTTTGTATTAACTTGTTTGCATTGGATGTATGGAAGTGTTGACTGCTTTGGATGCTTGTTTGCTAATGTTTACACTATTAATATCTATTATGACAGAATAAGTGATAGATTAAAATGAATTAATCTATAGAGTATTAGGCAAAACAGACTAACCTAAGTGTTATATCCATAGAGCTATGGTAGGACCCAGACACCAAAATGTAGGAACAAGTGAACCACCCATGGTGAATGTGCAAGAATTCATGAGAGCCATAAGGGATGGAGTAGGCAACAGGCAGGAAAATCCATATGAGGAGCTGTCCAAACTACTCAAGACTTTTACCAATCTTGGAGGCAAAACTTTTGATGGCACAGAAGGAGTTATGGGAGTTCAAAATTGGCTTAGAATTTTGGAAAGAATCTTTGTAGACATGCAAGTTGAAGACCAAAGGAAGAGGCAAATTGCATCCAGGCAATTGAGAGGAGCAGCTTTGGATTGGTGGGAGGTTATCATAGCTGGAAGACCTGAAGGAGAAGTGACATGGGATCAATTTAAAGCAATGTTGGAAGGCAGATTTGTCCCTGCATCAGCCAAGGAATCTTTGCTAGAGGAATTTATCAAATTAAGGCAAGGGACTATGAGTGTCACTGAGTACACTCAGAAGTTTGAATCATTGGCAAAGTATGGTGCAGTACTCATCACCACTGAGGAGGCTAAGAATGGCAGATATATTCAAGGACTGAACCCTAGCCTTAGTAGAGCCATGCTACCATACAAGGACAAGACTTTTGATCAAGTTTTGGATTTGACTTTAAGCATTGAACAACATGATAAAGCTAGAGAGAATTTCAGGGCATTCAAGAATAATCAAAACAAGAAGGGAAAGGGTAAATTTCACCCTTATGATAAGAAGAAAACAGACATAGCTTCCACCAAGAAACCAGAAGAATACAGGGCTACTGAAATTAAGAAGAAGATCACTTGCTATAACTGTGGCCAAGAGGGCCATATGAATAATAGATGCACAAATGTTAGGCCTGCATCCTTCAATTGTCACCATTGTGGGAAGGAAGGTCACATAAAGAGGAATTGTCCAGATTTTAAGCAAGGAAAATTAGGGGCTTTGGAAGGAAAAGGCAAGGCAGCTGAGGGATCAAGTGTTGAAAAGCATGGTCAAGTTGAAGATACTTTGCTTATTCACTCAATACCTTTTGCAGTAGTGTATGATACAGGGGCTACACACTCATTGATCTCCCATGATATTGCACAACAGTTAAAATTGAATTGTATGATTGTTGATAAGCCACTGCTAATTAGAAGCCATATAGGTAGTTCATGTGTTCTGGGTATGATATGCATTCAACTAGGATTAAATATAGGAGGACATGTGTTTGAGTCAGACCTATATGTGTTGCAATATCCGGGCATAGGGATTATTTTAGGAGTTGATTGGTTGAGTAGATATAAGGCTATCATAAATATGGAGACATCCACCATATCATTGAAAGTTTCTGATGGACAAAGAATAGTAGTTCTTTGTGAGGCAAACAAGAATAGAAGAATAGCCAACCTTTTTACACTGTCTAATGAAAAACCCATGCCTGCATTAGAAGAAATCCCCATAGTGAATCAATATGTTGATGTGTTTGGTGAAGTTAGGGGAATTCCAAACCACAGACCAGTTGAGTTCTCAATTAAAATAATTCCAGAAGCTAGCCCAGTGGTTAAAAGACCAACCAGAATGGGGCCTAAGGAGTTGATGGAGCTGAAAAAGCAATTGGTTAAACTAGAAGAAAAAGGTTTTATTAGACCCAGTAGCTCATCATGGGGAGCACTAGTAGTTTTTGTTAAGAAACAAGATGGATCTCTTAGGTTATGTATTGACTATAGGGAATTAAATAAAGTCACAGTTAAAAATAAATACCCCTTACCAAGAATTGATGATCCCTTTGATCAATTGAGTGGTGCAAAAATATTTTTTAGGCTTGATTTGGCTTCAGGCTTTCATCAGATGAAAGTAGAAGAGGAAAGCATTAAGTATACAGCCTTTAACACAAGATATGGACTTTATTAATTTTTAGTAATGCCATTTGGCTTGACAAATGCTCCTTCTTATTTTGTAGATTTGATGAATAGGATTTTTAGAGAATACTTGGATAAGTTTGTATTGATATTTATTGATGACATACTAATTTATTCTAAGTCAATCAGAGAGCATGAAAATCATTTGCATATGGTATTTGAGAAATTGAGATAGGAAGACTTGAAAGCAAAGTTTTCAAAATGCACTTTTTGGCAAAATGAAGTGAATTTTCTAGGCCATATTATATCAGAAAAAGGAATATCTGTATATTCCAATAAAGTCATTGCAGTGCAAGCTTGGAAAAGGCCTACTAATGTCACTGAGGTCAGATCATTCATGGGAATGGCTGGTTACTATAGGAGATTTATAAAAGATTTTGCAAAAATCTCAATTCCATTAACCAGATTGACTAGGAAAAATCAAGTGTTCACTTGGACTGAAGAATGTGAGAAGGCCTTTGGGAAATTAAAGGAAGCACTAGTGCAAGCTCCAATTCTTAAAGTGCCTGAAGGAAATGAGAACTTGGTGGTGTATACTGATGCAAGTGGACAAGGTCTTGGGGCAGTATTGATGCAACAACATCAAGTGATAGCTTATGCTTCTAGGCAGTTGGAACCAAGTGAGGTAAGATATGCTACTCATGACCTTGAATTGACTGCTATAGTGTATGCTCTTAAGCTGTGGAGACACTACTTGTTAGGAGCAAAAATTGAAGTCTATACAGACCATAAATCACTTAAATATTTGTTTTCACAAAAAGAATTAAATATGAGGCAGCAAAGATGGATTGAACTCTTAGCCTCATATGATTTTGAAATATTGTACACACCTGGTAAGGCTAATAAAGTAGCAGATGCCCTAAGTAGACAACATGCTAACATGGCTAGATTGATGGTAAAAGAGTTTAACACTTTATCATTGTTAATTGATTCAGAAATAGAAAGTGATAATATAGAAAATATGAGCCTATGCAGTAAAAATGTAGAAATGGGAAAATTAAGTTTTATTACTCTGGGGTCAGAATTGAAGAATAAAGTTGTAATGCTACAAGACCAAGATCCATTTTTATTTGGAAAGAAGACACAAATATTAAATGGTGAGGCAATGGAAGGTTTTCAGTTGAATGATCAAGGCCATCTGAAGAAAGGAAAAAGAATATGTCTTCCAGCAATTGATGAGTTGAAGCAAGAGATCTTGGATGCTTACCACAAAAGCAAATATACTATACACCTAGGAAGCACAAGAATGTATCACAACCTAAAGAGAGATTATTGGTGGAGTGGTATGAAGAGTGTAGTGGCAACCTATGTATCCAAATGTATGGTTTGCCAACAGGTGAAGGCTGAGTATCAAAAACCCTCAGGAATGCTTCAACCTTTGCAAATACCACAGTGGAAATGGGAAGACATATCAATGGATTTCATTGATGGTTTGCCTAGAACTAAGAGGGGAAATGATAGTATTTGGGTAGTGGTTGATAGGTTAACCAAGTCAGCCCACTTTATACCAGTGAAATCAGAAATAAATGCAAGTACATTAGCCCAGTTGTTTATTAAAGAAATAGTCAGACTGCATGGTATACCAAAGACTATAGTAAGTGATAGAGATACCATCATCACTTCAAAGTTTTGGCAGAGTTTTCACAAGGCAATGGGGACTGATTTATGCTTAAGCACAGCATACCATCCTCAATCTGATTGCCAAACAGAAATTGTGAACAAATTGCTTGAAGACATGTTAAGAGCTTGTGTATTGGATTGGGGAGGAAGTTGGGAGGATCATATCTTTTTAGCTGAATTTGCATACAACAATAGCCATCATAGTAGTATAGGCATGGCACCCTTTAAAGCTCTTTATGGGAGACCATGTTTATCACCCTCAAGTTGGCTTGCATCTTGGGAGAAAGTGGTCTTAGGACCAGAAAATGTGAAGGAAACTTCTAAGAAGATAACTTTGATCAGAAAAAGAATTGCTTCTACCCAAGATAGGCAAAAGAAATATGCAGATCAAAGAAGAAAGGCAGTACAATATGATGTTGGAGACTATGTATTTATCAAGATATCACCCATGAAAAAGGTTCTAAGGTTTGGGAAACAAGGAAAGTTGATTCCTATATATATAGGGCCATATAAAATTTTAGAAAGAATAGGATATGTAGCCTATAAGCTAGAGTTGCCAGAAGAAATGAGAGCAATGCATGATGTTTTTCATGTGTCTCAACTTAGAAGATGGGTTCATGATAACGATGCAATCCTAGAATCCTCTAAGGATATGCAGATTGACCCTAGGATGATCTATGAAAAGGAGCCAGTGGGCATAATTTCTAGAGAAACCAAGAAATTGAGAAATAAAGAAATTAAATTAGTGAAAGTGCAATGGAGTCTTGACCCAAATGATTGCACATGGGAAGTGGAGGATAAAATCAGAAATGATTATCCACAACTGTTTGATTGAATGAAAGGTAAATTTATATATATACTGATGAATGTTTTGATTGAATATGCATTGTGATTTTTGTTTTGCATTAATATGCATAGAGTTTAATCAAGTAATTGGCTTGAGAATGGTTTGAGATCAGAAAATTGATTTTTCTGAAGTAATGATACTTAAGTTAAGTATGAGAGAATTATGGGACACAATTTCTAAAAGGAGGGGTATATGTAATAACCCTGATTTTTGTGAGCAATTTCATGATTTAATTTAGTTTATATTTGTTTAAAATTGCATTGAAAAGATAGAAATAGGAAACTGAATTGCAGATACATGGTTTAAAACATGTACATGTGCACAAGAGAGTGTACACACATGCACACAGTTTTCTGTGTAGTAAAATTAAGCAGAAATCAACATATAAATTAAAATAAGTAATTCAGAAATACATATGTATAAAGATAGGATAATGTCCTTAATAAAATCTGGCACAGACAAAAATAAAATCTCGGCAGAAATAAAGAAAAATAGGCATACATATACATGTGCACAAGCAAACAATTTCCGGAAGAAAACAGAAATTGCATGGAAATGGTATGAACCTTTAGATAAATACTTTATCCATTTCCAGCAATTCTTTTGCTTAGGACAAAAACTAAAGTCATGCATATAACATGGCCCGGGGGAAAAATTAAAAGAATAAGGTTTATTTTCTGAAATTTTTTAGCAAGGACCACATACCCTTTTCTTTTTATGAATCAAGTGCAAGGCAGATCATATTATGGGGTAGAACTGACATTGGGTAATTCCATAAACCCTAGTAACAGCCAGGAATTATATAAAGAGGCTTAGTGTAGAGAGATCATACCCATTTGCTCTTCATAACTTAAAGAAAAAAAATAAGCCAGAGAGAATAAGGAGCACCGGCCATTAGAGTTAGAGGAAGGCAGAGGATCAAAAGAAAAGCAAGGCTTAGGGAAAAAGGAATTAAGTGTGAGTAACCTCACTGAAATCTTTGGCATTAAGTCCTGAATATTGAGGCATCCTATTTGAATTAATAATTCACTTTTGCAAGTTATGTTCAGTTTATGATTTGATGACTTTGGTTTGTTAATGATCTGTTCAAGTGTATAACCCTTTCATGGTGATTACCCAGAAAATGAGTCATAGATTTCATGTTTAAAATGATCATCTGTGTTGTGGATTAACCTTGAGATGAAATGTTTTCTTTTATGTGTTTTCTCCATACAGTTATTTATTTAAATCCTAGGGTTTATGTTGTAAATCTATGGTTCAAAGGAAAAATGGAAAAAAAATATAGGACTGCAGCATAGTGTTGTTGCTTATGTCTCATATTAATTGAACAAGTAAAAATGTAGGAGTGCAATGTTATACATGTGTTGAGCTTCTATGTTTTACAAATAATCCAGATCAGAACACATACTTGTGGTTTAGCCAGATCATATAAATTGATGAGTATCTGATTAAACCAGAGGTAAAAGGAGGCAACCAAAGAAACTATCTATGACCATATATTTATGACATGATCCATTGAAACCCATGAACAAAATAACATGTATACTGAGAACTCACATCTGCTTGTTTGATTAAATGCATGTTTATGAGAACAGGACTTACCAACCCTTGAATAAGTACATGTTGGATGAATTGTTTATTTTTCTCTGATTAGACTGTGATATGCAGAGGGAATTAGCACAATTGTGAAAAGGGGAAAATTAACACTTAGTAATTTAACTAAGGATTTTGGATCTTAGGGCTACAAAATATAGCTTGGCAAGGGGAGCATTGCAAGCTCACACATGGTATGTTTATACCCAGGGGCCTGAGTGTGCTGGGTTAACAGAGAGATGTCCCAGGCAGTGTGTGTTTAAAAAAAAAAGTAGCTAAAACCCTATTATATTTGATAGTGAACTTTAGAAATAGGTTCAGGAGAGGCTTGGGCAAAATCCTTGATGGCCAGTAAAATTTGTAAAGGGGGCTTGATGACTGAATTTATGATTGCATTGGTTGGTTTATGATGTTTTATTGCTGAATCTTATGATTGTTTTCTCTGAACTAAATCATTGTGATCGTATATAATTTGTTTAGTACTGATATGAATGCACATGCCTAATAAAAACATGTACAAGGATGATACTGAGTTCCTTAATTCATTCAAAGTATTTGAATATAAATAAAAGTTATATAAAATCATGTTTTCAGGTAGATTACTCATACCAGGCATTAGTCTGACCCTTTTGTGTTTATGCACCATTGGGTGTCTCATAATTGTGTGAGGCAGTTTATGGTGATTATGCAGGCAAATAGGAATTTCATTGATCAAGCTTTGGATGAGTTAACTGCATAGGGAATTGGATGCAATATTTACAGATTTGCTGAAGTTAAAAATAGATGTTTATGCCAAATTTATGTTAGGCTATATTGTTTAAGTTTCTTAGAAAAACCAATGTATTGTTATTTGCTGTTTTGTAAGTATTGGACTTAGATGGGTGTTTCAGCTGAAACTTGTAAGTTTTATTTTGAAAATGTTTCACTAAGTAATGAAGTTTTCTAAGCTTTCTGATTGATTAATTTATGATGATAGGAAACCTGAGATTGTAAGGGTTTATAAACTAAATGAATAACTAGGTACTTGGCTTGAGAAATTCAAGTTAAAATAAAAAGAAAAATCTGGCAGAAAGGTTTTGAGCATGCCTTGAAAAGATAGAGCAAAATAACATGTATTTTGTTGAGAAACAGTTCAAATTGAATATGGCTAACATAACTATTTTCTTGAGCCTGGGTTAAGCCAGCACTAAAGAGTTTTTAAACTAAACTTTCAGTTATGATGTTACATCCCAAATATAAGGTAGACTAAGACCTTTTTACTAGCAAGAAGAGAAAGAAGTTAGGCACATGCAAGAGCACTGGCACATATGCACAGGAACATGCACAAGCAAGAGCCCATTTTATAGAGTAATAAAATTATGGAAATTCATGTAAAATGATAAGTCTTGAGACATAAAATCAATAGTTATGCATTAACCCAAGTGTACTTTGAAAATCTAGTTTTTAGAAACACTATTGCTATGTAGAGAGCATTCCTTTAAGTAATACTCAAACAGATTTCTACTTTCAAATCTCTGTACTCTGATTCAAGTAGAAAATGAGTTATATATCCTCATATATATAAGTTTAAGATAATTTAAGCAAACCAATATTCTTATTGGCATAAAGATCCTGGATAGAAGAAAATTGGAATTAAATATTTTCTTGATTAAATGGCCACTGTTAAAAAAAAATTAAGTGGGTCATTTCACCGATGGCCCCTATTCAGCCTATGTCGTGGTTGCATCCTATTCAATCCCAAAATCCAACGGTTTGAGATCTACTTCTACCCCTATAAATAGAACCCTAGGCCTAACACTTTTTCTCATTCTAGATTTTCTTCGCATGGGTTCACCTTTTTAGGAAGGACCCTAAAAGGAATAATTTTCCAAGAAGAGAATCTTTTTAATAACCTCAAGTGGATCCGCGAAAACCTAAAGGGAAGAGCTAAGGACCAGAGGTGAGTGACTATAATTATTTTACATTTCTTTAAGTAATTTAAAATAATAGGGTTTCTAATAGTTGTAGTTTAACTATGATTTTTGGAGTAACCTTTTTGGTAAGTTATATACACTTTTTAGAATTATTTTCAGTCTATTCCTTCTAGCTATTCTTTTATGTTAATTTCAGTTTATTTTTGTAAATTATAGCTTTTCCCATTTAATTACAATATTATAATTTATTTACTGTTGTTTATGCGTTATTTACATCTTCTTCCTACGCATTGGATTTCCTTCTATTTTCAGTTTTCTTTTATTTCTCCTTCTTCTTCTTCGCATATGGATTAGAATAAAATTAACGTGAAATTGGATTAAATTATAAGAAATCTGAAATAATGGAATATGAGATGTAAATCACAAAGACTGTAATATAATTGGAATAGGACTGAAATTATGCTTAATTATGATATTAATTGGACTAAATTAAGAAGATTGGCTTAGTTATAACTTAGAATTATAACTAAAAAGAACAGAAGAAGAAAGAAGCTTATTTTCACACTTAGACTTTGGGTTAAGTAATAAGCATGATTATAACATAAGCTATAAATTGATAAACTATGGAAACTATGGCGCTTATTTTAAGTCTTAGGATAAATTAATAAGCAATAATAGTAATTAATAAAAATAAAGGCTTATTTAAATAATTTATCTAAGTTAATAAGCAAAGATAAGATTATGACCTATACCAAATAGCATTCCCCTAATATTTCTATGGTTACGGTGTTTCACATAATCCTGAAGTGAGATGAGGTGCTTCACATAATCCTGAAGTGAGGCGAGGGTTACACTTATGCTTATAATGATAGTAAACGGTCAATCTATGGTAGTTCAAATCAAGGGGATTTGAACAAGGGGCCCAACTAGTTTTTTATTTGATAGGGACCAGTACCGGCAACATTTCCCCTATTTTTCTATGGACATGGTGTTTCACATAACCCTGAAGTGAGACGAGGCGCTTCACATAATCCTAATGTGAGGCGAAGGGCACGCTTATGCTGACTAAGGTAAATAAAAGGTAAAAAGAGGGAGCAACATGTAGCATGGGCATGGTGGCAGTTACGCGTGTGACTTCCATTTCGATGCTCAGTAATCGCTATGAGTTCCAAGCACTTAGTAAGTGTGTCTTTCGTAGACACCAAAGTCTACTGTGTAGGGAAACGTCTGGTCCACAGTAGATTCTATGGAGTATTAGGCCGATCAAAGGGTAGAATTAGAAATCCAACCTAATCAAAGCAGCTATCAAGGACAAGTGCAAACAATCAAATTGACCTATCTTATTAATTGAGTACTAGCTAATTCGTATTTATTTCCAGTTTCTCTCTTTTCTATTTCCTTTGTTTCCTTTATATACTAGAACTGCTGTAAAGTCTATTACTTTTACTTTGCTTAAAGATTCTAGTAATTACTATCATTCACCAGACTTTTAGTCTGACCCACTCCACTATTTTCCCCTTTACCCCCTGGGCAATCAAGGGAGAGGACAGTAGATCACGGTTACTTGGAGGGTTCTTGGAGAAGATTTCTACCATGTATTTCTTTTATTCTAGCTTTTGTTCTTTCTGTGTATTGGCTTATTATAAGGGATATTATCTACTCTGAGTTTTGAGACTATGAGTTTTTACGAGACATCTTGGGTTTTGAGACATGTATGTGTATTTGGTATTTGACTTATTTGGTTTATGAAGCAATTATGGAGTTTTTGTTTTGAATAAGTTACTATTTTAGTTTCCGCTGTTTTTACTTATTTTGTCTTGTGAATCTTAGTCTCTGCTAGTTTCAGTTATACCTACAATGCACCACGCCTTATAATGCGTCCTTTTGGGTATATTAAGGGGTGTGGGGTGTTTAACTTGGTATAAGAGCCTAAGGTTACATGATTCCTAAAAATTAATTTTAAAAGTAAAGTATTTTCCGAAATAACTTATTTTAAAATGTATTTTTCAGAAAAGAACTCTTAAGAATGTTTTTAAGTTTAAAAGAGTTTTTATAAAAATCCCCTAATAAGTCCAGTTCATTCTCCCTTTGACTCTTTCCTAAACTATCGTTTTCTTTTCATAGAATGGCTGATGCCCTGAACCTTCCCAAGGGTATTCCAGTCCCAGCCTGGTTTCGTAGGTACTTACAAGCCATGGCTCCAAAGGTGCACGGGCCAGTGTCCAATTCTGCACCAGCAGAAGGGAACCCCATCAACCCACCTGCCGCCATTAATTTCTCTAAGCTTTGTAAGGATTTTGCAAGTTTGGGCAGAAAGACTTTTTCTGGTAAGGAGACTTTTGTGGAGGCGAGAGCTTAGGGACATCGAGAGGATATTTGGCTTATTGTGATTGGAGGACCAGCAACGGGTTCAGCTAGCCTCTTGGCAGCTGAAAGAGGAGGCTTCTTATTGGTGGGAGGTTGTTGAGTTGGAAGGAAGAGAAGTCGGTTGGAATGGGTTTAGGTAGAAGTTTGAGAGGAGGTTTCTGTCTCAAGCGGAAGAAAGTGTTCAACTAGAGAGGTTTATCAATTTGAAGCAAGGGAGTTTGTCTATTAAGGAATACATCGAATAGTTCAATGAATTATCGCAATTTGGTATGCAGTTGGTGAATATGCCATACAAGAAAGCTATGAAGTGTGCGAAGGGATTGAATCAACCCCTTTAGGGATTATTGTTGACACACTACCGATTGGAGCTACTTATGAGTCTTTGGTTGAGATGACACTTATGTTAGATGCAGTCAAGGAAGGAGAGTCTAAAGAAGTGGTTAAGTCAGAAGGTTCAAATAAGAAGTGGTGGAAAAACAATAAGGAGAAGAAGAAAGGTGATGGCCCTTAGAAGCAGATTAAAAAAGGTTTGAAGTGCGGTAACTGTGAGATTCTTGGACATGTCGCCAAGGACTGCAGAAGGGATAAGATAAAGGGAAAGTTCTTCAACCGCGGACATCCCAGTCACTTGAGTAGGAATTGTCCCTAGAGAGCAGGGCAGGGGACTAGTGCACCGGTCATGCAGATCCAGGCATTAGACACAGCACATTCATGTAGCATTCCGGATAGAGGTAGGAAAGTCACGGTTGAAGTTTGATTTCTATATCTGATTTTCCTATTCGGAATTTATTCGATTCTGGAGCATCACACTCTTTTATCTCTAATTCTCTTGTGGATTTTTTGCACTTAGACATTTCTTTAGTGGTAGACCCCATTGTTGTTTCAAACCCCATAGGTGGATCGGCACACTTATCTATGGTTTGTAGGGGTTTGAAAATTTATATCCTTAGCGTAGAATTTGACTACGACGCCTATGTTTTGGGATTCTTGGGGTATGGGATGATCTTGGGTATGGATTGGCTATCCACATATGGAGCTATATTAGACTACGAGAGGAGAGTCGTTAGATTAGAGACATGCAGTGGTAGGACTCTCGAGGTATCTTGCGACCCATAAGGGTCAGTCATGTTGAGTTTTCTCTATTCCCTCGATTCATCTTCAGTAGAGCTTGATTCGGTTCCTGTCGTTCGATATTTTTCGGACGTCTTTGAGGAGGTTAGGGGACTACCCCCTAAGAGAGATTGAAATTATGATTTATTTGACTGAGAATTCTAAGCCAGTAGCATTACCAGTGAGGCACATGACACCTAGGGAGAGGAAGGAATTGAGCAAGAAACTTCGTGAGCTTATGGAGAAGGGATTCATAAGAAGGAGCATATCAGAATGGGGAGCACCAGTCGTCTTCGCTACTAAGGCGGATGGTTCTCTTTGACTTTGCTTTGATTATAGAGAATTAAATAAGCTCATAAAGAAGAACCGATATCCACTCCCTAGGATTGAGGATCTTTTTGACCAGTTAGTTGGCTCTTCGGTATTCTCCCAGCTTGATTTAGCCACGGGATTCCATCAGCTTAGAGTCGTCGATGACATCATAGATAAGACTGCATTTAGGACTCTAGACAGACTTTATGAGTGGTTGGTTATGCCTTTTGGACTAACCAATGCCTCAACCTACTATGTTGATTTGATGAGCCGTGTCTTTAGAGAATTCCTAAATAAATTCGTAGTGGTATTTGTGGGTGACATCTTGGTATTTTCAAAGAATATGGAGGAGCATGCTATTCATTTAGGGGAAGTTCTTCTCACACTTTGTAGTCACCATTTGAGAGCTAAGTTTTTGAAGTGTCACTTTTAGAGAGAGGAGGTACGTTTCTTGGGGTATGTGGTCTCGAAGGAAGGTTTGGCTGTTGACCCTACCAAGGTTATTGCAGTACAAGACTGGAAGGTCCCCAAGAACATCACTGAGGTTAGGAGCTTCCTAGGATTGGCTGGCTATTATAGGAAGTTCATTAGAGACTTTGCCAAAATTTTGGCACCACTCACGCCCCTTACTAAGAAGAATAAAGCTTTCGTATGGGACGTGGATTATGAGGATTCCTTCACAAAGCTTAAGAGAGCCCTTACTAGTGCACTAGTGTTAGTACTACCCGATGGAGCTAAGCCTTTTACCGTATACACTGATGCATGTGGGACGGGCCTAGGAGTGGTGTTAATGCAAGAAGGGAGGGTGGTATATTATGGTAGTAGGCAGTTGAGGACACATGAGAAGAACTACCCTACCCACGATTTGGAGTTGGCTGTCATAGTTTTTGCACTCAAGTCTTGGAGGCACTATTTGCTTGGAGAGAGGTTCGAGCTTTTCACCGACCACAAGTCACTGAAGTACCTATTCTCGCAGAAGGACTTGAACTTGAGGCAACAAAGATGGATGGAGTTTTTAGCCTCATACGATTTTGAGATAGCTTATACCCCTAGCAAGGGTAATGTGGTTGCGGATGCATTGAGTAGAAAGAAAGCAACCCTTAGTCCTTTGTTCGTAGAGTGGAGGAGCTTGGAGTTCATTTCTACTTTTGATTTTAAGCCCTCTACAGACATTACTCCCGGATTGTTAGCATCATTAGAGGTGAGGCCTACCCTTATGGATTAGATTGGCTTGAAGCAGCGAGAGGATTCCGAGCTTATGGATGTGATGGATAGGATTAGCCGAGGAGAGGTCTCTAGACATCTCCAACGTTATTCCATTGACAGCAAAGGGTGGCTTAGGAGTGATGGGAGGCTTTATGTTCCCCGCACTAGTGATTTGTTAAGAGCGGTTTTGGAGGAGGCACACCATTCTCATATGACTATTCATCCGGGTGGTGACAAAATGTATCGGGATATGAAGAGGATGTCCTATTGGAATGGCATGAAGAAGGACGTGGCAGAGTTCGTAGCTAAATGCCTCATTTGCCAAAGGGTAAAAGCAGAGCAGAAGAGGCCCGGCGGATTAGTTTAGCCCTTAGATGCGCCAGGATGGAAGTGGGACAATATTTCTATGGATTTTATAGATGGTTTACCCCATTCTAGGAAGGGGAATACTAGCATTTGGGTGATTGTTGATCGGTTGACCAAGAGTGCCCACTTCATCCCAGTTAAGAGTAAGCGCACGACATCATATTTGGCATCCCTTTATATTCGAGAGATAGTCCGACTTCATGGAGTCCCTTCTAGCATGGTGAGTGATAGAGATCCTATTTTGACTGGTGAGTTTTGGAGGATCTTACAGGAGGCGTTAGGGATGCAACTTAGATTGAGTACGGCCTATCACCCACAGACGGATAGTCAAACGAAGAGAGTAAATAGGGTGCTTGAGGATTTGCTACGAATGTGCATTTTGGACTTTGGAGGAACTTGGGAGGAGCATCTTCCGTTGGTTGAGTTTGCGTATAATAAAGTTACCAAACGAGCATAGGAATGGCACCATTTGAGGCTTTATATGGGAGACCTTGCAAGTCCCCTTCCTGTTGGGTGGAGTCTACAGAGAAGTTACTACTTGGACCTGACATGGTGAGGGAGACATCAGAGAGAGTGGATTTAATTCGGCGAAGGATGAAGACAGCCCAAGATAGGAAAAAGTCTTATGCGGATAAGCAGAGGAGAGACATTGAGTTTGAGGTTGGAGACTTAGTATTTATCGAAGTATCCCCACTTAAGAAGGTGGTAAGGTTCGGATCGAATGGAAAGTTAGCCCCCAGGTTTTTGGAATATTCCCTATCATAGAGAGAGTTGGGAAGATGGCTTACCGAGTGAAGTTACCAGATAGGCTCGCAGGAGTACACGACGTTTTCCATGTTTCGCACTTGCGAAAGTGCTTACATGACTCGGCGGAGGTTGTAGAGCCTAGTCAGTTAGAGGAGGTGAACGTAGAAAGGGAAGCATCTGTTCGGCGTATCCCTACAAAGATTGTTGGAAGAGACATCAAGCGACTAAGGAATAAGGAGGTTCCTCTAGTAAAGGTGTAATGGGGAGATGATGTTGCAGATGCCACTTAGGGAGCAGAAGAGAAGATTCGTACTTCCTATCCTCATCTTTTCGATAGTAAGTTTTTAGAATTTCCAATTTCCATCTTTAGTTTTGAATAGGTTCTTTCCTTTATTATCCTTTGGGAGGGTAGAACTTAGGATTTAACCTATGGATGGTAGGATTTGATGTAAACATGCTATTAGAACATGTTATGAATGATGTACGCTAGTGGTTGCAAATGTTTGCTAGTGGATGCTAATGGACGCATATAGGTATACTAATCACTATTATTCTTTAGGGATCAGCCTAACTAGGACACTAGAGCATATACATATGGATGTGTGCGCATTTTTATTCTATTTTTATGGTTGCTATAAATGGATGATTATCACATGATTGTTGCATTTGAATGATGTTTGTAGCACACATATAGAACTATCAGTTGTCATTAGGGAATTTTTGCATTCATTTGGATATATGACACGGACATGATTGCATAAAAGGAGGTCAACTGAATTAGTGGACTGCCTAATCTTCTGCATTAGATAGAGACATTCACACTAAACTAATTGCATAAGTATCATAAATTGCATTAGAAAAACCTAAGGACAATTGATGAATCGTCGATGATTGAGTAGTTGGTTGTAGAATTGGATGAAAACATTTAGTACATTCTTTTATCCTTAGAGATTTCGAGGATGAAATCCCTTAAGGAGGGGAGAATGTAATAACCCAAAATTTAACCTGTAATAATTAATTTGTGAATTAATTAAATAATAAAATAACTTTGTGAAATTATCAGAATTGAGCCATGGGAGTTGTATCATTGTGCCCGTGGTAATTTTCTGGTTAATTTCCATATATAGAACATTATAATCTGAGTTAATATGAGCAAGGTACAAAATAATCAAAGACACAAAAAAATAAGGCCAGGTCGACCGGCCGATCGACCTGGGCATAAGGGCGGTCGACCGTCCGGTCGACCCGCTTGTCTATTTTAACGAACGAACGAGCGTTCATTCGTTCGAAATTTGAACACGTAATTTGCATTAGTTGGCTTCATCTAGTCCTTCTATTCTTTCATCCGATGGTCCCTATTCAACCTATGACGTGGTTGGATCCTATTCAATCCCCAAATCCAATGGTCTGAGATCCACTTCTACCCATATAAATAGAACCCTAGGCCAAACACTTTTTATCATTCTAGATTTTCTCCGATTGGGTTCACCTTTTCAGGAAGGACCCTAAAAGGAATAATTTTTCAAGGAGAGAATCTTTTTAATAAAAATATTTTACTACCCTCAAGTGGATCCATGAAGACCTAAAGGGAAGAGTTAAGGACTAGAGATGAGTGATTGTAATTATTTTACATTTCTTTAAGTAATTTAAAATAATAGGGTTTCTAAAAGTTGTAGTTTAACTATGATTTTTGGAGCAACATTTTTAGTAAGTTATTTACAGTTTTTAGAATTATTTTCAGTCTATTCCTTCTAGGTATTCTTTTCAGTTAATTTTAGTTTATTTCTATTAATTATAGCTTTTCCCATTTAATTATAGTTTATCTACAGTATTTTAATTTATTACTGTTGTTTATGCGTTATTTACATCTTCTTCCTACGCCTTAGATTTCCTTCTATTTTCAGTTTTCTTTTATTTCTCCTTCTTCTTCGCATATGGATTAGAATAGAATTAACGCAAAATTGGATTAAATTATAAGAAATCTGAAATAACGGAATATGAGATGTAAATCACAAAGACTGTAATGTAATTGGAATAGGACTGAAATTATGCCTAATTATGATATTAATTGGACTAAATTAAGAAGATTGGCCTAGTTATAACTTAGAATAACTAAAAAGAATAAAAGAAGAAAGAAGCTTATTTTCACACTTAGACATTGGGTTAGGTAATAAGCGTGATATAATGTAAGTTATAAATTGATAAACTATGGAAACTACGGTAAACTATGGAAACTATGGCGCTTATTTTAAGACTTAGGATAAATTAATAAGCAATAATAGTAATTGATAAAAATAAAGGCTTATTTAAATAATTTATATAAGTTAATAAGCAAAGATAAGAGTAGGACATGTACAAAATAGCATTCCTCTAATATTTCTATGGTTACGGTGCTTCACATAATCCTGAAGTGAGACGAGGTACTTCACATAATCCTGAAGTGAGGCAAGGGGTAAACTTATGCTTATAATGGTAGTAAATGGTCAATCTATGGTAGTTCAAATCAAGGGGATTTGAACAAGGGGCGCAACTAGACTTTTGTTTGGTAAGGACCAGTACCGGCAGCATTTCCCCTATTTTTCTATGGATACAGTGTTTCACATAACCCTGAAGTGAGATGAGGTGCTTCACATAATCCTGAAGTGAGGCGAGGGGCACACTTATGTTGACTAGGGTAAATAAAAGGTCATAAAAAGGAGAAACAAGTAGCATGGGCATGGTGGCAGTTACGCGTGCGACTTCCATTTCGGTTCTCAGTAATCGCTATGAGTTCCAAGCGCTTAGTAAGTGTGTCTTTCGTAGACACCAAAGTCTACTGTCTAGGGAAAAGTCCGGTCCATAGTAGATTCTATGGAGTAGCAGGCCGATCAAAGGGTAGAATTAGAAATTCAGCCTAATCAAAGCAGCTATCAAGGACAAGTGCAAACAATCAAAGTTGACCTATCTTATTAATTGAGTACTCGCTAATTCGTATTTATTTCCAATTTCTCTCTTTTCTATTTCCTTTGTTTCCTTTTATATACTAGAACTGTTGTAAAGTCTATTACTTTTACTTTGCTTAAAGATTCTAGTAATTACTATCATTCACCAGACTTTTAGTCTGGCCCACTCCACTATTTTCCCCTTTCCCCCCGGGCAATCAAGGGAGAGGACAGTAGATCACAGTTACTTAGAGGGTTCTTGGACAAGATTTCTACCGTGTATTTCTTTTATTTTAGCTTTAGTTCTTTCTGTGTACTGGCTTATTATAAGGGATATTATATACTCTGATTTTTAAGACTATGAGTTTTTATGAGACATCTTTGGTTTTGAGACATGTATGTGTATTTGGTATTTGACTTATTTGGTTTATGAAGCAATTATGAAGTTTTTGTTTTGAATAAGTTATTAATTTAGTTTCCACTGTTTTTACCTATTTTGTCTTGTGAATCTTAGTCTCTGATAGTTTCAGTTATACCTACAACGCACCACGCCTTTTAATGTGTCCTTTTGGGTATATTAAGGGATGTGGGGTGTTTCAACTGTAGCTTAAGAATATCAATTCAAAAATAAGAAGGACAAGTCTATAGCTTTCGACAAGGTCGAAACCATAACTTTTGATCATTAACCTAAAACAAGTTATTTAACAGCTTCAGGCCTCCGACTAGGTCGAAACCTACCAAGGTGAACCTAACTCAGGGTATCTTAACTAAATCAAAAGGAAGGCTTTTGAAGAAGAAACAACATTAACTCTACTGAGTCAAAAAATCATTTAACATAGAATCCAACCCTTTCGACAGAGTCAAAAGGTCTATTTGGAAAACATTCATCAACTAAAGCCTATTCAAAGAGGAAATTAAGGAAGGACACATACCTCCCTTTCTACTCTACTTGCATAAAGGATAACCTTCATTCCTTAGCACATATTTGGTGTGTTGATAAGAAATCTTGTGAATAGTTTTGGCGCTAGAAGGAGGGCTTCAACCTCTGACTTAGATAAACCCCCAGTACCACTATTCTCTAATCCCACTTAACTCTGTCTCAAGTCCATATAATTTGGTTTAATCACGGCTAGAAGAATAATAAGATTGGAACAAGGATCCTACGAGCCACATGAGATAAAGTACTCCTCAAAATTCATCAAAGATTCCAATCAAAATGAAGAGAAAAGGTTAAGGCTAGAAGCTCTATGAATTATAAACAAAAGAAATCAAAATCATACGATCGTGAGAAATGGAGCATAAATCCCTTTCATTTTGGCCCCACCCCTATCTTTGCATTAAGAAAAAGAACAAATGAAAGTGACAATGTATTTAATTGAATGAGAAGGACCATCCAACACTATTTCAATGGCACACTCTTTAAGAAAAAAATAATGGATGGTTACAATACTTTTGCATATAAATGACAACCAACTATAGTAAGTATTATCCCACCTTTTGGCAAAGCCGAGATACCCAAAAAATTAACTGAAAATCAATGATTACTAGTCATGAATATCGATTGTGCATCGCAGGTTCACCATGGATATCGATGAATTTTGTCCGAGTCCGGATCGGGCTACAATTGACAAGACATAACAAGCAAGGCCAGGGAAGCCAACGTTCCAAGTTTCAAGTCAATCTGAGTTCGTATACTCAAGATATGATCGATGCAAGATGAAGGGGAAGACCACAATTTCGTATCCATCGATGTCATCTCCTTCGTATCCATAGGCAGGGTTTATGTTCGAATCCATCCAAGACATCGCTAGTTCGAATCCATCAGTATAACCGGAGTTCGAATCGATGGCGTTCGCATCAATCGGAAGGAAGGGAACTTCGCCTCCATCTGGTTCGTAACCATCAAACTTGGAAGTCCTTCGAATCCATGGGTAACAGTATGCTCGAATCCATCCTGCTACGACAGCTTCGTATCGATCAACCATAGCGTGTCACGATCGATACGACGAAGCTCCTGTTCGAATCCATGAGCAAATAAAAGTCTTCGAATCCATTAGATCAAGGCAGCTAGAATCACGGAGTCAACCCAGTCAACTCGGAGTGAAAGGCGGATCGATACGAGAGACGCGCGCCACGTCAATACCCTCATGCGCAAAGTCATCGATTCGACCCTATCGATTCGAAGAGAATCGATTCGAACGGAGCATATCAACCGGAAATGCAATCTTGAATCGATCATAACTCGAGATCTATAAGTCCAAATGCTATGAAATTTTCACAGAAGCTTGAACACATGTTGAAGAATGCCCACATCAAATTTCAGCTCGATTGGATGTTTTCTTGATCGATTCGAATGGATTTCGAATCGATCCCAAAGTGGGCCCAGATTTCCTGAAAGCGGGCATGTGGGCCCCCTCACGTGCCAGAAGTGGTCTCCCGAAATTCAGGCGAAATATCAGCCTCCTACACCTATAAATAGAGCCCCTGGTCATTCAGAAAAGAGGTCGGATAATAAATAGAGCTAAAGGGCGCCTAGACTCTGCCAGATTTACTCCAGATCACCATTGCTGCTTAGATTCAGATTATAATCACAAAATCTGTTGTACTACGCGATAAGAAATTGTAATCTTCAAGCATCGAGCAATAAAATCATAAAAACCTTGAAGTGGACGTAGGCCGGAGATAGCCGAACCACTATAAATTGTGTGTCACTGTTCATTATTTCTGGATTGATGTTTGTTGCTTGCTTAGATCTGATATTTGTGTTTGAGTATTGCTGATTTGTATTCATACACTGGTGCTTTCACAATACTTGGGGTTTGTGACCAAATTTGGCGCAAACACTTTGGTGCTTTCACTGAGAGGAACTAGCACCCGCTACACCAGATTCAAAGTTCAGATTTGAAAGTTTGAAGGATTCAGATTGACTCAACAATGAATCGACAAACGAGACAAAGAGCTGAGAGAAGCCAATAGGGAGGAAGTCAAGAGGCATCCTCTGGCGCTGGAGAAGGACGAGCTTCGATTTACATCCCCAGAGATGAAATGGAAGCTATAGCAAATTCATTGCAAGTGAGGATGATGAAGACTCAGCAAGAGATGCTGCAAAATTTCTTTGAACAGATGAGGGCAGCAAATGTGCAAAACATTGGACCAACCATAGCAGCTGCAAGTGCGGGACAAGGAGTCAGGATTACGGAAACCAATGAAGGTCAGGATCAAGGTCAGAATGCAGATCCAAAAGGCAATCAACAAGGGCTTAGGGGCATACCCTCAATCTGATGCTGGAAGGCCTACAGATGGAGCTCAACAAGCTGGAGCCAACGCTGATGCTAACAGGCCACACGAAGAGTACGTACCAGAATACCCTTCAAGACCAAGAAGGCAACCCCATGATGGAGATGAAAAGATGGCTGGATTAGTCCGACGACTAATGAGAGGAGGATTGTCCAATGGAGGACTAGAGGAAGTCAGTTGGAGTCCGTTCACCCCGAATATCAGGAATGCAAGGAACCCTCCAAAGTTCAAACTGCCTATGCTAGATCCCTACGATGGGAAGTCAGACCCAACAATGCATATTACTCGATACATTAGGCACATGGAAGTGTTAGGGGCATCCGAGGAAGTGATGGCTCGATGCTTCCCTCTATACTTGTCAGATTTGGCTGCACTTTGGTTCAGGCAATTAGAAACCGGATCGATCAGAACATGGGGCGAGCTTGTAGATTACTTCATGAGACAGTTTAGGGTCCACGTGACGCGACCCAAGAGTGTGATGACTTTGGCATCGATAAAACAAAGGACCGGAGAGTCCATACAAGATTTTCTTCTACGATTTAATGCAACGGTGGCTTCTGTAGATCGCCCGGATCCATCGATGATTTTGATGGCAGCAGTGGCAGGAGTTGGGGAAGGCACCGAATTCAAAGATTCTTTGGCGAGAGACCCACCACAAGATCTTGGAGAGTTTTACTATGAAGCCAAAAGATTCATTCGATTAGAAGAATCACGAGCCGAGAGGTAGGAAATAAACGCTGTACAAGGCGAAGGAACCGCCAGGGAACAGCCCAGGGTGGACAAAGGAAAGAGAAAGCAGGATGACGCACATGATGGTCCTGATAAACGGAAGAAATTCCAAGAGCCCAGATTCAGGCAATACACAGATTTGGCGGCAAGCCTGGAACGAATTTACACTGAAACTCGGGGGCAACTCCCCTATCGAAAACCACCCAGGAGAGATCCCACAGAGCGGGAGCGTAGAACCGGAAAATATTGCCTATTCCATGAGCTGGATGGGCACACAACCGACGAATGCCGCCACCTAAAGGATGAGGTGGAAGAACATGCCAGGAGTGGTAGATTGCCACAATATGTCAGAGAACGGGCAGCGGCGGTAAGGCCCGAACAACTACCGCCTCCACCTAACAGAAACGATCCTGGATCGGGATCACGACTAGTCATCAACTAATTAAGATGGCAAGGGCTAAGTTCAGGATTTGGACTTCGGTCAAATAATTTCATTAGATTTGTTTTTAGAATAAACGGCTACTCAACTTACTCATGTATGGGAACCAGAGAGATCCCTAGGCATGCTCTGAGATGGAGATAGACCGATCTGCACGGAGAGGCAATGTTTAGTTTTTTCCTGATGTTTGAGATTGAACATCTAGGACCTGAATTTAACAAATAAACTTGAATTTCTTGAAATAAACCTTTGACCGGAGAGTTAAAGGATGAGTATTAAATATCAATATAAAAACGATCGCTTTATGACCCTACCAGGAGAGACGGGGTCCGGAGTGCAAGAAGTGGGTTGCTTCGCCGGAGAGCGACAGGATTGACTCACTTAACGTTGTTTCCCATTCACCGGAGAGTGATTGGATCGGGATTCGATAAGAGCCCGGAGAGGCTATGATCGGCCCACGATTTAGGCCATGACATCGCTTAATGTTCAGATACACTGAACCGGAGTGCAAGACGTGAGTCGCTTCGCCGGAGAGCGACATGATTGACTCACTTAACGCTGTTTCCCCTTCACCGGAGAGTGACAGGATGGGATCCTACAGGAGCCCAGAGAGGTTACAATTGGTCCAGAACAACCAAGACATCGCTTTACGCCTTAACTGGGGCCAGAGTGCAAGGAATAGAAAACAACGCCGGAGAGCAATAGGATCTTTCTATTCGATCGCTAAGTATGGAATGGGCTTGGCATGGGTCCGGAGTGACCACCGATAGTATGGAGAGACTGTAGAATTTCATTCTTAACTTCCACTGGAAGAAATTGATAACAATTCGGCTTCGAACAGCCATGGACTTGATTAAAAATGCTATAAGCTCTGAGTAAAACGTGAACTCACTGCATTCAATTTGAAACTGATCAAAACACACCTTTTACCAAAAGGCATGTTTTGGGGGGCAAAGTGTTATCCCACCTTTTGGCAAAGCCGAGATACCCAAAAAATTAACTGAAAATCAATGATTACTAGTCATGAATATCGATTGTGCATCGCAGGTTCACCATGGATATCGATGAATTTTGTCCAAGTCCGGATCGGGCTACAATTGACAAGACATAACAAGCAAGGCCAGGGAAGCCAACTTTCCAAGTTTCAAGTCAATCCAAGTTCGTATACTCAAGATATGATCGATGAAAGATGAAGGGGAAGACCACAATTTCGTATCCATCGATGTCGTCTCCTTCGTATCCATCGGTAGGGTTTATGTTCGAATCCATCCAAGACAACGCTAGTTCGAATCCATCAGTATAACCGGAGTTCGAGTCGATGTTGTTCGCATCGATCGGAAGGAAGGGAACTTCGCCTCCATCTGGTTCGTAACCATCAAACTTGGAAGTCCTTCGAATCCATGGGTAACAGTATGCTCGAATCCATCCTGCTATGACAGTTTCGTATCGATCAACCATAGCGTGTCACGATCGATACGACGAAGCTCCTATTCGAATCCATGAGCAAATAAAAGTCTTCGAATCCATTAGATCAAGGCGGCTAGAATCACGGAGTCGACCCAGCCAACTCGGAGTGAAAGGCGGATCGATACGAGAGATGCGCGCCACGTCAATACCCTCATGCGCAAAGTCATCGATTCGACCCGGTCGATTCGAAGAGAATCGATTCGAACGGAGCATATCAACCGGAAATGCAATCTTGAATCGATCATAACTCGAGATCTATAAGTCTAAATGCTATGAAATTTTCACAGAAGCTTGAACACATGTTGAAGAATGCCCAAACCAAATTTCAGCTCAATTGGATGTTTTCTTGATCGATTCGAATGGATTTCGAATCGATCCCAAAGTGGGCCCGGATTTCCTGAAAGCGGGCATGTGGGCCCCTTCACGTGCCAGAAGTGGTCTCCCAAAATTCAGGAAAAATATCAGCCTCCTACACCTATAAATAGAGCCCCTGGTCATTCAGAAAAGAGGTCGGATAATAAATAGAGTTAAAGGGCGCCTAGACTCTGCCAGATTTACTCCAAATCACCATTGCTGCCTTAGATTCAGATTATAATCACAAAATCTGTTGTACTACGCGATAAGAAATTGTAATCTTCAAGCAACGAGCAATAAAATCATAAAAACCTTGAAGTGGATGTAGGCCGGAGATAGCCGAACCACTATAAATTGTGTGTCACTGTTCATTATTTCTGGATTGATGTTTGTTGCTTGCTTAGATCTTATATTTGTGTTTGAGTATTGCTGATTTGTATTCATACACTGGTGCTTTCACAATTCTTGGGGTTTGTGACCAAATTTGGCGCAAACAGTAAGAGCACTTCCAACTCAAGTAATCCCAAGGATGGTAAAAAGAAAAGAAATTGAAGTGCATGAAACCATAAGGCCAAGAAACAAAAAGACAAAAAGCCATCTGCAAGAATCAAGCTTCAATTCTAGACTTCCAAAGGAATACAACTTAACGACTTCCATAGAGAATGTATACTTGCTTACAAAGGATGAGATTAACTACTGGCGATCGCAGAAAAAGTGGCCAAAGCATGAAAGAAACTAGGGAGGATCCTATTGTCATTACAACATGATGAATGGTCATGAAACTAACCATTGCAGAGCCTTGGAGGGGATGATCATAAATTTCTTTCGACAAGAAAAGATCAACGAATATGTAAAGAAAATTTGAGAAAGAATCAATAAATTAAGAATTACTCTTCAAAGAAAATTTACATGGTTGGGAGTGAAATGCTCCTTATATTTGGATACTACCTAAGATGGTAGTCTACCTAAGATGGTAGAAAATCCTATGTTCGCCGAGTTAGCCAAGGCAGAGCACCAGAGCACCTCCTAAAGGGAGGGCAGGTAAGCCTTTAGCCGTGCCATAAGATGGCCAGGTTAAAGCACCGGACAAGCCCTTGGCCGCGCCTTTGGTTAGGTCAAGGAATCCTAGAGAGATGCCAGAGTAAGCCTTTAGCAGCCCCATAAGATGGCTAGGTTAAAGCACCGAACAAGCCCTTACCCACGCCACATTATGGCCAGGGTAAGGCACCACCTGGAGGGAGGATGGAGTAAGTCTTTATCTGCACCATAGGATGGCCAGGGTAAAGCACCGAACAAGCCCCTATCCACGACGCAAAAGGGCCAGGGCAGGGCGCCTCCTGAAGGGAGGTCGGATAAGTTCTTCATTCCAGCCTCTAAGATGAGCTAACCAAGTGCACCGGACAAAAATGGACTAAGATGTCCAGGCCCGAGAAGAGGCCTATCAAACAATGGACTAAGATATCCAAGCTCAAGAAGAGGTACATTCATTAATGGACTGAGACGTCCAAGCCCAAGAGGAGGCATATTCATTGATGGACTAAGACGTCAAAGCCCGAGAAGAGGCTCATTGAATCATGAACCGTGATGTTCAAACTTAAGAAAAGGCATATTCAATCATGGACTAAGACATCCAAGCTCAAGAGGCAGCTAACCAGATTATTTATATATATTCAAAACCTGATGGGTTCATACGTGTCAAAGAGGACATAAGCAAAGGAGTAGAATAGAACTCCGCTTATTATTACCTGAATCTGGGTTTTAGGACTTTCATTTCTAAACATCATCTATTAATACCCGAATCTAGGTTTTGGGTATTTCATATCTGAATTTCATCAATTAATACCCGAACCTGGGTTTCGGGACTTTCATTTCAGGACTCCATTTACTAATACCCGAATCTAGGTTTCAAGTCTTATTTATCATTAGCTTTATTATACCCGAATCTGAGTATCAAAACTAATACTTATTTAAGTCCTAATATGGGTGTAAAATTTCAATAATGGATTTCTATCACAAATGCCCGAATCTAGGTCAAAAAATACTCTCAAGAAGATCATTATTATAAGTTTTCGCTAATGCCAAATCTAGGTTTTGGATTACTAAATTTTCAAATTTCGCTAAAGTTTGAGAATGAGTCTCCTGGATTCTATTACAAATATTCAGACAATGGTTTCTGAATTCAATTCCTTATTAACTATCTCTTGAAAAATTGCTATCTAATATTCATACCCTTTTGTCAAGATGGGATTTCCTATCAGTAGATTTCAGAAATTCCAACCAAATGGTTGAAGTTAAATTCTCAAGCATTTCTCGTCACGGTTGAAGATGGGATTTAAATGTTTAATATAGACTACTTTTCATGCAATTAACAAGATGGTTTGTTAATTTAATCAAATGATGTACATAGACTGGTATGTCAATTTCAAGCTAACAATTAGAAATATTGTTTGCTTCATACTTTTCAAGGAAATCAGTACAACAAAGAGAAATAAAAGATTCAGCAAATTTGGAAGTAATGAATGAGCTATCAGTAAACATTGCATAAGTGACATTATAAGGATTACAAATCAGGTGATATTTACAAAATTTATATAATTCACACGAGTAATGAGACAATTTACAAAACTATGAAGTTATTCACACACACACACACACACAGATATATATATATATATATAAAAGTTTATTTATACCAAACAAATAAATTACAAGTCTTTAGCATCCTTGTCAAGAGTCTCAGCAACGGAAGGATGGACGACGTAATGAATCGCAACGTAGAGAACTTCTTTAAGTTTCTTCACTCTCTTCCTTGCTCTATTTTCGTCATCGATCGCATCAATATTAGTCTTCAGAGCACGGTTGAAATCCCTGTTTGCAGCCCTAAGGGTCTTGTTATCCCTTTCTAAATCTGCGATGCGCTTTTGAAGAAAGTAAATATAGTGTTCGCGCTTTTGATTCTTAGCAGCATAATCATTGATAGTTTGAGAATATTTTGCCTTCTGTTGCTTGTCAAAATATTTGGCTATTTCGAATTTAACTTTCCGCCACCAATTCCCCACAACATTTTCATCTAGGCCCAGGGGAGGGTTAAGCATAATATGGAATTTCTGGGCTGTGAGATGTGTTAACCTTGTAGGTTTAGTAGCCAAAGAAGTAGCGCGAGGAATTGGTAAATTAATGCTTGAAGTCTTATCCCCCATGATAAATTATAATGAAGCACATTGTGCCTGACTATCCTTCAATTTTGACTCCAAGTCACTAATTTGTTGAATAAGCCCATACATCTTGTGATCGAAGTCAATTGAGGGATTTGTCTTCACCTATTGCTTAAGTGTGGAAATTATTTCATCTTTTCTCCTAACTTCGGCCTTAAGATAGGCAATTTGATCCTTTTGACTGATGGTAATGGTTTTTTGAAGAAAATATCTCTTATGCCATTTCAAAGCTTCAGTATTGCCACCGAAGCGTTTTAATAAGATATCGTTGCTAAGCACAATCCCTCCACTTGATTTCGATAATTTTTCTCTAAGAGCATCGATGTGCGATGATAAATCATAGGGAATGGAAACTATGGATAGTTGAAGCTCCTGTTTAAGCAAAAGAAATAAAACAAAGTCAAAATCAGAATGAAGAATCTCTTTATTATTACAATAAAAGGTTACAATTCGAACAACAACGAATTCAAGAAAAATACAAAAAAACAATCGTTTACATATAAAGTTTAGAAACTACATTTTTAATTTTTCCTAAGTAATTGGAAGAAAGATTAACTGTAGAATCAAAGGGAATATTTAGTCCCTCTAGGGTTAACACTAGGGGACATTTTCTATAGTCCCACTTCCCAGCTGGAGAACTATCATGGCCACAAATAAATTTTGTGTGGAATGTCCTGATTTGTTTAAGAAATGTCTCTTTCTCATCACTAAGAAAATCAAATCGGAGTCGAGGATACTCCCAACTAATGTTTTTGTAAATCTCCGAGGAAGCAGTATCTTGTTAATTTTGAAGATTTTAAAACCAATGCCTTTTCGAGATAAAATCGTTTCAATTTGACGTATTGGCTTAAATGGTCTCTAGAAAAAAGGCGCCTTAATGAACAGTCACTCTGAAATAATGTAACAAAGTGGAGTTAAGCATAAAAGGCAAAACTAAGACAAACATTTATAAATCGATACATCGTTACATCTCTTTACAATTATTCATCTGGTTCATACAAAATAGACTTTGAAAATAATTCAGATACAAATTTGTCTCTATAATACTTAAGCTTTTTAGGGGGGATATCTTGAGTAATCGATCTGACCTGTGGTTGGTTCCAACAAGCTCCAAGATGCGGGTCAGATTCGAATTCCTCTAATTATCTTTTGTGAAAGCATTTAAGTAGACCCCCGCTGAATTCACCTAAGTACGAAAAGTCAATAATTGAATGTCTACAATAAGATTTATATAAAAGTTAACTAAGATGTCTCTATCTTCAATCAACATCCAAAATAATGTAAGTAACTCTCGATTCCCATTTAAGAGAGCATCGTATTGGAGGCGTGCTCTCTTTAATAGGGGCACCTTCTGATGTTCAAAAGACACCAATACTGGGGCACTCTTGTCAAGCCTGTGATACTTTTCGGAGAGTACATTATGCTCCTGTATCTGTTTGTCAAATTCCCTGTATAACCTGTTTATTTTGGCTTGTTTTCTTTCAAGTCTTGTCTTATAGGGAAGTGTGGACTTCTTCCTTATCTAAAAGAATGATTCACAGTATTATAACCTTTGAAGTGAAAGATATTTAAACAGAGAATACCATACCCATGACATTGGGAGAGAGGACTGGGAAGCCTGCTCTTTCCCTTTAAGCTCATCAATGTTAACGGGAGCATGCTCATCCTCATAAGGAGCAGAAGGCCCAACAGCAGACTCGGGCGGAGTAGTTGTAGAAGGAGATGATTCTTTCTCTGAAGCTTTTATGGTGTCAACCCCATCCTTGACAAAGGCTTCATTATTATCTCCGCCATCTCCACCTGACCCTTGACCACCATCGATGTTGTCATCATTGTCGTCATTATTATCATCGTCGTGGTCATTGCCATCATTTTTATCTTCACCTTCTTCCCCAACGGTTTCATCTTTGTCACCCTCATCTTCAGAGACTGACTCAATTTCAAAGGAGGGGACATCAAAGAAAAGGATCATAGAAGCGTCAATTTCCTCCTCATCTGCAGGTTCAATCCCCTGCTTCATTCGGTTAATCTTTCCCATCACTATATCGACCAGGCAGAATCAAGCGAGGGGAAACCAAAGTCTGGATATTTCTTGAAGTTGTTAGCATATGCAAGCATGAAGGCTTCTTCATAAGATATTAGCAATATTTTCCCAAGAGTTGTACCAACAAATTAAGCTACTCGCTGCTTAGCGTAAGTAATGGTATTGACAGCGAGCTTCAATGAAGCCCTGGTTTTCTTGAATTTTTCCTTCAAAGAGACATTCTAGGCAATTAGGCGAGCTTTCTCATCGTCAAAGTCTTTTAAAGTAAGCACCACAGCAAATTTCTCGTCAGCAAGGAGTTAACGAGCCCTTCTTTCTACCGCGAGATCAATTTATGCTTGAGCAAGAGAAGATTTTAATTGTTCCAGCTCTGAGGAAGCTTCATCTTTAGCAGCGGAAAGAGAAGATACTTGATTTTTATTCCTTCTGAAATTTGGAGGACTCACAGAAGACTTCGATGCATGTTCATTCAAAGCAAGCCAACTCTTAGAAATCTGAAAGGAGAAATATAACACAAGTTAGTTATTTAGAGAAAACCAATGATGATAAGATCAATTGAAGTGAAATTTTTTTAAGATGTTGCTCTATTAGAGAGCGATGGTGCCTTACCAAATCTAGAATGGAAGAAGGCAGGTGAATTGAAGTGAAAGACTCTGAGTGATGGATAGACTAGATCATCTCTTCGAGTTGATGGCAGTAGGAGAAGAAGATGATGGTTGAGAAGGAATGCGCTTTGGATTAGGAGGCATATTCAAAGCCAGTTACATTTATGCAAGAGCAGCTGGCGAGTCTGAAACGGAAATGCGAGAGATGAGATCAATTTCAATAGGGTTTGGCTTTGATTTGTCTTTGGAAGCTTCCACAACTGGGCTCTTTGGAGCTGTGTCAAGAGATGAACGCTCCTCCAACTCCTCCACATCTACAACTTTAACAACTTTCTTTGGAGGCTCTATTTTAGAAGATTCCATTAACTTCCTTTTGAAATCTTTCTTTGTTTTGGCGCAAGATTCAATAATGGATAGTGCACTAGAAGTTTCAGGAAGGGAAGTAGCACCGCTAACAGGTGCTGTGACTTGAGAAGCAGCGGAAAAGAGTTTAAGCAGATTAAAAGTTAGCAAAGTAATCCAGAAAACAATAGAGATTGAAAGAAAATACTGTGCCTACAATTTACTAGAGTGGTCTGGGCAGATAGGTGACATAGGTGAAAAGTGTTCAACATCTCCCAAGGAGAGGTAGCGCTTTCCCTTCGAAGTATGATGAATCAGAGGGGAAGCCCTAAAACTCTTTGGCCAGGGAGGAGAAGAGAATGCTTCATTAGGTTTGATGGTATCAACAGCTTCAGTCGACTTCCAATTTTAGCAGAAGGTGCGATAAGAGATTCCACCGTTCTCTTGTTTGCTTCGTTTAGTTCCTTAGCAGGAACCTGGTATAAGATAATGATTAAACACGGGAAGTAATAAAATGGAAGAAAGTTTATGAAAATTTGAACTTACGAGGAGAAAAAAAGATCCCACTAATATTTGGGAAACATCGAACGAAGAAAAACTGGTTTTCCCAATCTTTAAACTTATTGACCTCGTCCGATATAAGCTTCTTCGGGGGGTTAGCTCTGAAGATCTGATGACTAAGAGTGCTAAGTTTGACTAATCGAGTCAAATAGTTCACAACTTCAGCATTTAGGGAAGGAAGGCCAGACTCAAGTGCCATAAGCTCCAAAGGTAGAAGGTAGGTGTATAAATTCGTAGATAGCTGAATCAGGGCAATTCCAAGATAAGTCAGGAATCTAGATAGGAAGTCCGGGAATGGAAGAAACCCTCCGTGCCATATATGTATAGCGGTGTAGACAAAGAACCCTTCAGGAGGGCTGTTGATGGTGTCATTTTCTGTAGGCGGAATGGCTTCCACTCCGGTGATTCCAAAGTCGTTGAGAATAACATCCACTTCATCTTGAATGGATATCAGAGAGTGGTTTGAAGTAGCTACCACTTTCTTTAGGGAACTCATGACTCTGCTAGGTGAAAATATTTCAGTTAAAATTTTCAAGTTTAATATGGACATAGTATTCTTTCAAGAGTTAGTAAAGAAACCTACTTAGATAACCTAAAGATGAGCTAAATTTGAATTTTCAAAATTTTTATTAAATGTTTAAGTTAAAAGTAAAAGACGTTGGGCTTTTGACAGACTCGAATGGGAAAAGACATCAACACTTAGCAAGCACATCTCAACATTGTTGAAAGCCTTAATAAAAAGTACTCCTTTGAGCTCTCGACAAGGTCGAAAGGACAAGTCAAAATATTTGTTCAATTGGCACATTTCAACAGTGTCGAAAGCTCTATAGGAACCAAATTGCTAAAAGGAGAAAGTTAAGGTTAACGTAAGAACTTGAGTAAAAACTTGTACTACAAACATTTCATAAACCAAGTAACAAGACCCTTCAACACTGTCGAAACCAATAACTCGGGTTTCCTAAGAAAAATAAAAATGTTGTCGAAACCTTACATAATAATTGAGTCGAAAGGTCCTATGTTAAACTTCTGTACAGTAAGGATGTTTCGACAATGCTGGGAAAGGTAGCTCTAGAGGGTTTCGACTCAATAGATTTAAATGGTGTTGGAAGGGTCGAAGGGGTATGATGGTTTCGAGGGTAAACTAAAAAGAATGGATTGCAATTGGTACAAGGGTTTTGACTAAGTCGAAACATTTTGCTTTCGAAGGGGCGACTACGTTCTACTTAACTGCATATCCTTTCGAAAAGGTTGATCAGATTGGCACCACTACACCTTTCGACCCCATCGAAATGGGCTAAAGAAGCAAAATCAAAATTGCCACCTTAACTCCTTTCGAAGGGGTGGGAAAGTCATTTTGTGGCATCAATTTTTCGTCTGTACATTTGAAAATTCTAGGCCAAGAAAATAAGTTCCACCATCTTCTCCAAATCCAGTTGCAAATTTAGGTTTCAAAATTTACTAACCAAACCCGATGTGAAAATAAATTGCAAAAAAATAGATTTTAACAAGAATCGACCTTTTCTGATTTTAAAAAGTACGAAGACAATTATCAAACAAAAAACCAAGATTTACTAAGGAAGAACAGAAACTGTTAATGTTGGGATGATAATCCAAAACGAAAAAAGAACTCTATTAACTCAAAAAACTAAATTAAGAAAAAGCTTCTTAGCAAATCAAACCAAATATGGTCTAAAAAAATCGAGATTCAGGCATTTCAAATAAATTTCAATTTTGAAATCTGAAAAAGTAAAACTCGATTAAAACATGAACAAAGAGGAAAAACTAGCAAAATAGGGTTGAATCCAAACTTACAAATTAGATTTGATGATTACTTTGATTTCTGAAAGCAAACAGAAAGTTTGAGAATTTTTAGAATTCTTTTACTCGTGCATGAAATTTTGATTACCGAAAAGTAAAAGAGGAAGAAGAAGAAAAGTGTACTTTACAAGAAAAGTCGCCAAGAACAACCAACCGCTAGATCAAATTTAAATGGGCCCCAAATCAATGAAGAAAGGCCAAGAGGCAGGAAGGTTCTAGGTTTCGGCAAGGTTGGATTGGAAAGTCAAGTGCATCCCTTCGCAAGAGGGGGGAAAATGTTACTCTAGATATACATCTTTCGACTAAGTCAAAACCTCTTTAAGCAAAGAACAAGAGAGAAGAGCTCCAGATAAACCTTTCAAAAGAGTCGAAGCGATGCTACCATCAAAGTCTAGAAGCTTCAGGACCTTTCGAAGGTGTTGAAAGGTTTCTCCAATCAATATCCAAAGGGTTCTTGCCTTTCGAAGTAGATGAAGGAGTCAAAAGCACCCTTCCACCTTTATTAACAACCTTTTGACTAGATGAAGACCTTTTGACTAAGTCGAAGCCACACCTTCCGAAGACAATGAAGAATAACTCTTTGAACATACGCCAAACCATTCGAAACCAATGGTTTCGCCTTCCTTCAAACTATTAGAAAGCAAGTATTATCTTGAGCAACCCCTTCGAAAGTTATAGTAAGCCATTCGAACCGGTCGAAACCAATGTGGCCCAGGAAGGGTTCCGCATCAAATCAGAAACAAGAGCACATGCGTAACCAACATCATCGAAACCAATAAGTAAGAGCTATCCACAAAGTCAAAAGCATTTATAAGACAACTCAAGGAAGAGGAGCGCCACCATACCTTTCGACAAAGGCGATGACATGCTTAAGTCTTTTGGCAGCCATCTTTCGATCTAGTCAAAAGCATCAAGATCCAAAGGTGTTGACTCGCATCTATAAATAAGACCCAAGGGGTGACGTTTAGGGGGATCCGATTCTTCTCATTCTCAACTTCAATACTCTTAAGTAAAGTGTTGTAACCCTAATTTGTAAATTGATTTAGGAATTGGAGGCAATAAGATCATCTCTTGGCTGCGAAAGGGAAATTGTCAATTTACAGATTATTTTTCTTTTCTTAAAGCTTTTATCTGGTCTAACGCTCTGTTTCAGGTGTCGCCTATATCGATAGGACCCACTCGACACAGTCGAAACCTCTTATAATCAAATTTGTACAGATACCTACTTTAAGCTTCTTTCCCTTCGAACCCTTGCTTTCGAGACGGGCGAAACCAAGCCATAACTCACTGAAACCTACAACCAACACAAGGAGCCCTGGGAATAAACTTTTGACAAGGTCGAAACCCATCTTGGATTCACTGTAGCTTGATATTATCAATTCAAACACAAGAAGGACATGTCCATAGCTTCAACAAGGTCGAAACCCCAACTTTTGATCATTAACCTAAAACCAAGCTATTCAACAGCTTCAGGCCTCCAACTAGGTCTAAACCTACCAAGGTGAACCTAACTCAGTGTATCTCAACTAAATCAAAAGGAAGGCTTTCAAAGAAAAAACCACATTAACTCTACTGAGTCGAAAGCTTATTTAAAACATAGTTCAACCCTTTCGACAAAGTCAAAAGGTCTATTTGGAATACATTCATCTACTAAAGCCTATTCAAAGAGGAAATTCAGGAAGGATACATACCTCCCTTTCTACTCTACTTGCATAAAGGATAACCTTCAAACTTTAGCACATCTTTGGGGTGTTGACAAGAAATCTTGTTAACACGAGCATATTTTTTTTGTGAAATATGAAGTAAAAGTATATATTGTAGGTGATTAAAAATCGAATTGTAAGCTTCACCCACATTATAAAACTACACTCGTGTTTGGTTGAGTGATGAATTTTTTTTGCTTGATTTGGATTTAAATGAATTAAATGATACTTGGTTCTGGGCAGTATGTGAAGTATACTAAGTTTTTAATGAATTTCCTAGTATGCTATGAATGAACTACAAATGAATTGGGTGTATTGGGTGCTTTGATTGGTCATGAGCCAAGTTCACATCATAGAGTCAACACAACCAATTTATTAGTTATTTTCAATTTTGACCAATGTAAAATTAATGTATAAATGATATAAATTAATAATAAAATCAATTCAAATTTTATTAAATTTTTATAGCATTTAATTATTTATTTGGAGCCAAAAATCAATTAAAATGAAGTTGTTCGTTGATATAATTAAAGAATAGGCTTAGATAGAATAACTATTGATTGATTCAAAAGGAGTCAATGGGAATTTTGACCAAGAAAAAGGTCAAGCAATATGAGTTGGCTATACCAAGAGAGAATGCAAGGGACCTGGTCTCTAAAAGGGAAAGAATAGGTCTTCGGATTTAGAGAAACCAAGATAGATATTTGATATCTCTTTGGCTATAAATAGGTCACACCTTCTCATTATTCTCATACTCAACCAACATAATTCTAGTCTTCATTATACATTGGCGAAGCCAAGATGACGATATTGCAATCCACGGCTAAGGAGAAGAACAAGGTATTCAAGGAGGAAACAATAAAAAAACAACGTGTTTGATGACCGGGAAGATCTCAAAGAGAAATGTATTCATTTTAATGTTGATTATGGCCACGCATAAAGATATATATACGTATATATATATAATCATCTCTATCTTTTCAACCTTTTATATATTCTACCGCATTTAAAAAAACAATTTTCAAAAGCAATCTTAATACTTTAGTAATAAGGTTATTCTCAAAAAATATTTTATTAACAAAGCAAAACATTTTAAATATATATATATATATATATATAATTTTTTTAGTTTATAAAATAATAAAAATGGATCTAAAATCATACATACATACATACATATATTAATATAAATATTTTATATATGATGTATATTTAAATAATAATTAGTTTATGGTTTGTTATATTTAAAAATAATAATATCTTTTTCCATCTGTTATTGGCTTATGATTAAAAAATAATTATATATGTATACATAATATTTTCATACAGAAATATGGGAAAAAATTTCCTTTGAAGGTTTCCACTTCTAAAAAAATATAACACAATTTATTTATTTAGTTTAATATTGTTTAAATAGTTAGAATAGTTTAAAATTTTAAATCTTAGAAAATTTCAAGAGAAAATATGTTTATATATATCTAGCAAAATGATATTTATTTTTTGCTAGTAGAAACAAGAAAATAATAATAATATTATTATATATATATAACACTAGGTTTTTTTTTGAATAAGTCAAATCTATTTAAATTTTAAATTTTATAATTATGAACCATAGGCATATTTTTGGAATATTAAATAATAAAAACATATATAAGGATAAATCAATACTTATATATGTATATCATTATATTTAGATACAAACACACATACATATAACATTATACAATATATGTACAATTATATATTGATTAAAGGGACTTTATACGATAAGCCCCTATTACTAATTAAAATGATCAAAACACTCATGCCTAATAATTTATATAAATTAGGTCTCTCCGCATGCATTCTTCGCTTGTCACTAATATTCTCACACTATTATTTAAAATCCGCCCCAATTAATTATCAATCTTTAAAAAATAACTTTTTCTAGAAACTTTGGATTAACAAATCGTTTTCACCATTAAATCACAAATTTTATTATCTTTCTACTAATATGCGTTATGAATATGTAAATATCAAAATTTCAAAACACATTTATTTCAAATTCAAATTTTATAAAATTTGCATTATTATAATGTAATTTTTAATTGCATTCGTGAAATGCAGTTAAAAATAGCATTATAGTATGTAATTGTTAACTTTATTGCACATATGCAATTAAAAAATACATTATTTAGGTGTAGTTTTTAACTGCATATGTGAAATGTAGTTAAAAGCAGCATTATAGTACATTTCACATATGCAATTAAATACAGCAAAAATTAATGCACTTTTCCACTGCATTTCTGAAATGCAATAAAAACTTTTCAACTGCATTTGTTAAATGTAGTATGTTTATACCAAAATTGGGTACAACACTCTTGGTATGTAATTGAAGAGAATATAATGAAGAAATTAAATGGGAAAAGAGGCTAATATAACAATCACACCAATAAAATCAAACAGAAGTAGAAAGAGACAAGAATTTATAGTGGTTCAGCGTTGTAGCCTACGTCTACTTTGAATAGTTTTGCTGTTTATTGATGATTGACAACTAATTACAACAGTACAAATCACTAGCTCTCAAGTTACAATGGAGTCGCAGCAGAGTAACGGTGTAGAAGCATCAAAAGGCCTTTTTCTACAGGCGTAAGGGTGCTATTTATAAGAGTAGATCTGGAAATATCTGCCCCAAAACTCGAAATACCCCTTCTCACACGTGGGTGGGCGCACCAGATCGATCTGGGGTATTTTGGATGGATCCTTGATCGATCCCTATCGTCTTTGTATCGATCAAGATTGGCTCCATTTGAGCTGCGATCGATCATGGTGGTTCTTCAGGTGTACGCAAGCTTCTGTGAAAATTTCACATCATTTGGACTTTTATTTTTTGAGTTATGATCGATCCAAGGTTGGATTTCCAGTTTGGCCGATGGATGCATATCGATACATGCGTATCGATCGATTTCGTATCGATGACGTGGCTTGAGTATTTTGTGGAGATCCATATTTCATGCATGCAGACCACTTCCCTTGGTCAGACTACTTCCTTCATATCTATCCGATGTGCTTCCTTTCGTATCGATGCTTGCATGTTGCCTTCGTATCGATGCCTGGTTGTTGTTTCGTATCGATCGATTGGTTACTGGTTTCGTACCAATCAATTGGCTGATCGATACGAAACGTGCAGAAATGGGATCGATATGAAATGAGCAGTTATTTGACCAAATGGACACGGAGTCGATGGATATGAAGTTGGATAGATACGAAGTGGGATGGACTTTGATGGATACGAAATGGGATGGACTTTGATGGATACGAACTGATATCTTCTACATGGATTTTGATCGATCCTTAACTTGAGCATACAAACTCTGATTGACCCGAAATTTGGAATATTGTCTTTCATAGCCTTGTTATTCATACCATACTAATTGTAGCTTGATCTGGACTTGGACCAAATTTGCATGTATCCATCGTGGACTTATAGATAATCGATCTTCGGGACGAATCGTCTTCAGTCTCTAGTCAAGTCTCTGGTGTCATGGCCTTGCCAAAAGGTGTGATAACATTTGCCCCCCATAGTATGTTCTGTGTGAACAGGATGTGCTTTGAAAAGCTGCATTCTTTATTCTGAAAGAGTTCTATCCGATTCGCTGAACCGTTGTTGCGTCTTTTCATCAAGAGATGTAACCTTTGATTAATTTCCAGTAATATAAACGTTGAATTATAGACTGCCAATGATCATGCAGTATTTTGTTGTAACTGAAGTTTGAGCGCTAGGAATTTGTTGTTCACTGTTTTGTTGGTCACCAAGTAAGCATTCATCTTAACTTCGAAAATCAAACGTTAGTTTGGCATACATGCATGTATATTAACCTGACTCTTGTTCGCGTTTGCACGTTCACGGGTCGTTGTCAAATTCTTTTGCTCTTTTTTGTATCGAGTTTCGTATCGATCCTCTCCTGGATCGATGCGAAATTCGAGTCGTAACAATGATTGATGGTTGCTTTTCACTCCTTCGTATAGATCCTCTCCTGAACGATTTGAGATATTTGAATGTAGGTTTTATATCGATGGCTATCGATACGAAATAGATTAAGGATGGCGTTCTGCGTATCGATTGATATAACATGTGGATTCTTGAATTGATGGATACAAAGTGCCAATGGATACGAACTAATAAGCCCTGGACTGCCTTGTGTTGATGGATACAAAGCTGTGCCTTCGTATCGATGGAAGTGAGCGATTCTCTCGGTATAGCAACTGGGATAAGAAACGCCCCTCTCTTGGATACGAACCAATATAAATAACTTTTGTACCTAGACAAATTTCTTACTTGCTTCTGTCATAGCCTTCACTTCGTATCGATAAGAAAATAAGAAAGCTGCAAAGTCTTCGTCTCCAAACAATTAACCTGTTAAACCTTCAATCCAATCCCTTTACTAGGTAATTAGTTGACTAAATCCACCTTAAAATGATAAGATTCGAGTCTCGATGCCATTTCATCCAAGGTAATGGCCAATTCCGGCATCGTCGATGTCGGAATATGGTTGTAGTGAGGTCGAGGAACTATTTTAATGGCGTCTTGGAAGCTTGGGAAAGAAGGAGAGCGATCAAGTGAGGCGATGGAGTCACTAACTTCCAAATTCTTGTCTTAAACATGTATCGATACGAGACATGGATCGATATGGATGCTGTGAAGTAGTTTGTAGATGGAGTAGTTTGCTGATCGATCAAAGATGAAGTAATTCGTATCGACGGAAGAGGGGGGGTGATCGATCCGAAGCCAGGATCTTTGGATTGATACGAAGGGCATCGATACCTGGAGTGATCGATAGAAGCCAAAGCATGGGGATCGATACGAGTGCGGTGACCTGTGGATCGATCGATACAAAATCTAACCCTCGGATTGATACGAAGACAGGCTTTAGAGGAACGATCCAAGTTGAACCCTGATAGATATGAACCCGGTTGCCCTTTGCATACTCGAACATTTGACTTCGACGAGATTTAGCCTTGCATATTTGGACTTGACTGTTAAGCTAGATATATGACTATCCTTTAAAGCTTGTCGATGGAACTGTAATTTGACAAACATAACAAACTGTAACATGGATCGTTCTTCGAAGTCAGGATGACACGGTTGAGACAGTCAGTGATGACGAACACTCCAGTCGAATCTCGAAGTCTTGTCATTTTACCATCTTTCAAACTTGTAGAAATTCAAAGTATTATGTAGCACTACACTACAGAACATGATCACTCACTTTAAACCAGAGGGAACACATGTTTCTTGCCATCTAACCATGGTTTTTACTGAGTTCAATAGCTATGGATCCTAGAAGCTCCGAGCTGCAAAAAATTCAGAGTCCTCCACTTCCTAGGATCGAAGCGCCAAACATTGCGGCAGATGTAGTAAGTCCTGCCCCGGATGAACTACCGGGTGCAGCGTTGGTTTTGAATCCGAAGGATTCAGTTCGTTCCAAAATCTCTGAAGATATGCTAGGTAGAATCTGTCTCAGACATGGTCTATCATTTGAAGACGTTTTACTACCGGGGCCGGAAGACAGAGCGCACAATCCCTCGGAAGGATTTACTACTTGCAACAGATTTATGTGCATAGCCGGAATGTTGCACCCGTTCAACAAATTTATTCGGGATATATTATTTTTCTTGAGGATTGTGCCTTCCCAACTGCACCCAAATGGATATGCACTCTTCAACAGCTTGTATATCATCTTCATGGAGCATCTTCTTCGTTCCCCGACCGTTGAGTAAATCAGATACTTGTTCAACGTCAACAGTTAAGGGGATAATCCTTCATTCACCTTTTTAGAAGTAGTCAGAAACTGGCAAGTACTGGAAGGTGCTTGGAGTAAATTGAGCTACTTCAAGACTGAATGGTTCTTCATTAGATGTCCACGAGGATTTGCTAGACAGTGGATAGTTAGATATAAGTGCTCCAGCTTCTTCGTCGATTAACTGGGTAGCACAAGTTGATGCTGAGTCTTATACTGCATTTCTTTAATAGCTTCGATTCCCCGGCCCGAAGGGGCGCAATTCAAGGAGATAGTAAGGAATCTCCAATTAGTGCCAGTTGAACTTAGAGAAATCGATGAAGTTCTTACTGATGAAAACTTGATTCCCGTGGGGCTTATAGAGAGAGAGAGATCAAAGCATTGGGCTAATAGGAGTCCCCAAGGTGGCTCCGGTAAGGCAAGGAGGAAGAAAAGATCCTATTGTGCCCCCGGTTGAGGGAGTTCAGAGTGCTCCTGGGGTCATAATCATTGAATAGGGTGATGATGAGAGTATGACAACTAGGGATAAGCCCGCGATTGCGCCTCTGTAGGGCCTTCGATCATCAGAGTAAAAAAGAAAGGGCAAAACTCTCACCCACAAAGCCAAGAGGCATAAGACCATTGTAATAACTCAGCCCGTGGCAACTTCTACAGGTCCGAAGACCTCTTCTCCACAGACAGAAGGTTCATTGAGAGGATTGTCAGATATTCCTATTCCAAATGACATATCATCATTCTAGGATCTTGGATTAGAGGGGCTCCCTTCCCTGCCGCGAACTGGTGCAGACTTAATTTCTTTAGACATAGGGAAGCCAACTCCTATGAGCAAGGCTACCACAATTGGTCAGTTGGGGGGTTCACACATGAATACACACACTTCACAGCACCGTACAACTTAGTCGCATATTTTCTAATCTCTGCATACGACTAATTCTTCTTCTCTTTTCGTTTCACTGATATGATGGTGAAACATGGATCTATGCTCAGCCATCTTCGCTCTTTATGCCATTCTTCTAGCTCATACTTTGAATCCCATAGGCGTGAAAGTGAAAGAGACTACGGTTGGGGCTATCACTCTAGCCATGAGCGTGAGCATTATGATAGGGAGAAGGAAAGGTCACATCAAAGTAGACGCTGCTCCCGATCGCGATCTCCACCATTTAAAGGACTCTTAAAAGCATCCGGCTCTGGCAGGCAATCATATGAAACTACACATCAAATAGTGCCACCTCACACTTCGAAATTCGGCGATCAACGCCGTAGAACTGAGACGGAAGCTCCCATCGTCACCGAACAAACTGCTATAGAGCCCATAGGGAGGGTGCCATCCGAATGGCCAAGTTAAAGAAAGACTTTCTGAATATTTGTTTTGATGGCTTCCATTTCCCTTCGAACTTGAAACAAATCCCCAATGGTATAGAAAAACTAGTGCAGGACTACATGCACGATGCATACACCCAGCACAGGGAATGGGTTAAGATGAATGAAAGAGTTCCTATGGTATCTTTCGAGTGGGCTAAAACAATTGAGAAGCTGGAGGGCAACCTTGCTCAGAAAGGCAACATAATAACAGCGCTAACCAATGAGCTTGAATCTTCGAGAAAAACCAAGAAGGAGGTTGACCAGAGAGCCGAAGAGGCCAGGAAGTCCATGGAAAACATGCGAAAAACTCATATGGACCTAGTGCTGGAGATGGGCCACCATAACACTGTTATCACTCGGAAAAGGGACAAGGCGCGGAAGGAGGTTGAGGAGCTAAAAGCGAAATTAGTTAAGGTCATCAAGGAATAAGCAAGGCCAATAAAGTCGCCCAAGAGGCATGTGAACAGGTGGTGGTGCTTAAGGAGGAGAGGGATGCAGCGAACTTGATGGCCCAGGAAGTCGATGTCAGGATTGATAGGGAAATTAAAGCGGTGGAGGCCAGGATGGAGAATGAATTTGAAGATCTCCTGGTCACTTACAACGCCAATGTTTTAAGAAACCGCAACTTAAACTGGCTCGGTGAAGATTATCCTTTTCAACTATACAAGGCCTAGACTCACTTTGGTAGATGATGAAAAGGTGATCCGCAACGCTGCAAATATCGATGAGTTCGAACTAGAAGCTCAATTGTTGGTCAGAGATGGGCCTAATGTCTTCCACGATACAATCATTTATTTGAGAAAGAGAGACTGGCTGCCACGTATCTGGAAACCGGGGAAGGATCCGGGATTGAACATCATGAAGTAAGTTCTGAAGAGCCTGCGGCATTCCAATCTGAGACTACTTCTTCTATCGATCCTCCAATTGTTCTAGAATATGACCCCGATAAGCCGCATCTTTCTCCTATACTTGAACGCGGCTCGGAAGGCACATCAACTCAATATAGGAGCCAACCCGAGGAAGGTATTCTGGACACTTCTTTCATTCATCCAAATGTAGGAACAATGTCAGAAGATATTACTAATATTTTCTCCTATCTTTATTCAGCCTTAGATTCTATGCCGACTGACCCTCCTGCATTTCAAGAAACACATCACGAGCAAAAGGCACTAATGATGGAGGCTATAACCATGACGGCTACTACATCAGCTGGGGAGATGCACGAAAGCAGCTGCGTTCTTCATGATCAATTGATGGAAGCACTCCTCAGCCATCAAAGCGACCCGAACATCGAAATACCTTTTAACATAGATGAAGATGTGACCATTACGGGCTCCTCTGGCCCGACCAGTAGCATTCCTATGGGTATTCGTGCAGATTGGGCTGAGCAGATAATGGAGGAAATTAAAGTTGAGATGGAGGAAGCTGAGCGGGCCCGTAAAACTATTGGTGGTATGGCGGGTCCCGGTCTGGTCCCGATACTTATTGTTTCTCCGGGTGGCACTATCATTGAGACTAGCATGGCTCCCTCTGACATCGAGAGTGCCACCATTCCTCCAGTTCTGCACACAGAGGACATTCCAATCCCTGTGTGTTTTGACGAGGAAACTGCTCCAATTCCCCCGGCTGGAGACAAACCAGCTGGAACAGGCCAGGGAGGCATAAGTTCGAAGAGGGAGAGGGCTCTGAGCAATAGCTCTAGTTGGTCTACGCCAAAGAAGAGCAAGAAGGACAGAAAACCAGAGGCGTAGACTTGCACTTTTTCTTCTTCTTTTTTGTAAATAGCTGGAATAAGCTTTTCTTCTGCTTTTTGTAGGCCATGTATAGACATGGGTTTGGCCCCTGCTTATAGGAATTCTTCGAACATATTTTGTACTTACTTTTTCAAAGAATAGTGTGAATAAAATTTCCTTTTGTTTTTCAGCATAACTCTATGTTCATTTGTTTAAGTATTTCAGCATTCGCGTTTCCATTCAATGTACTTGTGAGACTTTAGTACTGAGTTGAACTTTGAGTCTGGTCACAAAGTCTTGAAGTCATGGCTTTGGGTCATAATCAAACGTCAAGTCGAATCCCAACGTTGCGCTGTCTCGGTCAGCGGCTGATACTTGAGTTATGCCCCCAGTCCTGGGGAGAATTGAAGTAGTCATTTGGTAGTCATTTTCCACCTTCACTAATTTTAATTCAACTTAGTCAGAACAAAGTTAAAGGGAGATAAGTTTGAGTGGTCGGATCACACTCGCTCATTTGCCGGTATTGACATCCACACTCTAGGGATTGAACTTATATGCCGGCGGTTAGTCACACCCGCATAATGCTTGGAATTATATCCGCGCTCCGGAGAAATAAGTTAATTTACGGGAGGTCAGTCAGACCTGTTTGATGCTCAGAATTATATCCACACTCCGGGGATGTAATTTAGTTTACGGGCGGTCGGTCACACCCATTCAAGTGTTTATACTCCAGCCCACGCTCTCAGGACCAGAGTTGGTCAATGGGTGGTCAGTCACACCCGTTTAATGTTTATACTCCAGTTCGCACTCTGGGAATTTGGAGTTTGTCGACGGATGGTCAATCACATATGTTTAAGTATTAGGATCTCGTTCGCACTCTGGAACAAGGAGTTGATCAAGGTTGGGATGGTCGGTTCACATCCACCTTGATTTGGCAAGCGAAGTCGTAGATGGAAGGATCCATCCTCTTCGAGCTTGGAAGAATGAAGGCGAGGTCGTGGATGGACGGATCCATCCTCCTCGATCCTGGACTTTGGAGTTTTGCACTACAACTTGCACCTTGGGAGCTGGAGTTTTTTAGAGGATTTTCGTGTTTCAATCCTTCCTGACTTTATCGATGTTTGCCCCTTTCCTCGGGGTTTCACTTAGCGAGTGATCGGTCGGATCGCGATCACTTCCTATTTGAATGAGTCCCACCGTAGGATGTGACTTAGCTTGTCGTACATTGTGATGGTCACATGATGCATTAAAAGAATTCCCACTTTAGCTTGATGAGTCTGCATTTTATTGCTGAAATAAGATTGTACAGCAAAGTCAGTTGACTTATTACAAGTTCAAATTCAAAAAATGCATAAACAAATTTCAAAGGAAAAGCAGACTAAAATGAATAAAAGCCAATTATGTGTAATAGCGATGGAGACTCTCGCTGTTCCATGCCCTTGGCAAAGTGAGACTGTCAACAGTTGATAGTTTGAATGTGTCATCTCTAAGTCTCCGTTCAATAACATACTGTCTGAAACACCCCACACCCTTTAGTATACCCAAAAAAAGAACATTAAAAGATATGGTGCATTATAGGTATAGCTAAAGTATCACATAGACTAAGATTCACAAGACAAATAAATAAAAACAGCGGAAAACATTTAAATGGTATCTCATTATTCGAAATAAAACTTCATAAATAAGTCCGAAAAACATCACATGTCTAAAATACCAAATACACATGTCTTATGAAAAATAGATCTCAGTCTCATAAAATTAGAGTACAATAATAATATTCATCCCTCTCATAAAGTACCAGTACATCCAAAGCAAAATGAAAATAAAAATGAAAAGAAGAAGAATACATGAAGAAAAACTCTGCAACTGAATCCCCAAGAAATCTGAACTTACTGCCCTTGCCTCTTCTGGCCTATGGGGGGAAAAGGGAAATAGAGGAGCGGGTCAGACTATAAGTCTGGTGAGTGAAAGTAACTACTAGTATTTTTAAGCAAGATAAAGATAATAGACTTAACAACTGTTCTGGTATAAAAAGGAAATGGAGGAAAGATATAACTGGGATAAAATATTGTTTAACTATTTGCTTTGATTGTGATTGTTTGCACTTGTCTTAGATAGCTGCTTTGATTAGGCTGAAATCCTAATCCTATTTTATTTAGGCTGAAATCCTAATTCTACCCGTTGATCGACCTTCTATCTCTGTTGTGCCACTATGAGCTAGTCCCATCTTGTGGGTCCCATAACAAAAGACACCTGTTTAGCGCTTGAAACGCAGTAGCGATTTATCTACACTAATCGATGCCGCACGCTCGGTCACTGCCGGTACACACTAACTGTCGCTCCCTATTTTGACCTCTTATCCACCCTAATCAGCATAAGCGTGCCCAGCCTCACCTAATCTGTTGTGAGAGCATCAGCCCTATTCTGAAAAGGTCCTGCCTAGCCTCACCTAAGTGTTTTGTGAGACCATCAGTCCTAGTCTCAAAGGGAATACTACCAGTACGGGTCTTAACAAACGAAATCTAGTTGCGCCCCTTGCCCAAATCCCCTAATTTGAGCTTCTATCTACTGGCCACTTATTTACCCTGTGTCCCAGCCCCACCTAACTATTGTGAGACCATCAGTCCTAGTCTAAAAGGGTCCTTCCCAGCCTCACCTAAGTGTTTTGTGAGACCATTAGTTCTAGTATGAAAGGGAATGCTGGTTGCACGAGCCTTGCTTCTATCTTTGCTTATTAACTTAGTGTAAGTTTTAAAAATAAGCCTCTTCTGTTATTTCTGCTCTATTTTCTTATTAACTTAATCTAAGTTTTAAAATAAGCCTTTACTGTTCTTTCTACTTAATTATATCCTATGTTATAATTGCTCTTCTATTCTGTCTTTTTAGTTATAACTACTAGTTATAAACTTGCTTGCAAATGTACCCAATTTTCCTATTTTAATCTATCTTCTTTTTATTACTGTTCTTCTTATTTTACATCTAATTTCTGTAAATTTAGTGTTTAGTTCTATTTAATCCATATTTGCGAATTATTCTCTTTTTAATGTTCTATTCGTGTAAAAAGGAATAAAAAGAAACTAACATTTACAGGCTAAATTCTAATTTAAAACAGATGCAAATAAAATACAAATAACTATAAATAACTGTAAACAACTGAATAAAATAGACTGAGAAGAACTTTAAAAATTAACTGTAAATAACTTATATAAAAACTGTCTCAAAATTGCAGAAAAACTACAACTATTGAGAATCCTATTATTTTTAATTACTTAAAAATCTAAAATAATTACTAAACGCTCACCTATGGTCCTTAGCTCTAGTCCTTGGTCTTCCTTGATCCACTTCTAGAGCATAGAATATTTTTATAAAAAAGATTTCCTCCTTAGAAATTTTTTCCATATAGGGTCTAGCCTCTGGCAATGAACCCAAATAGGAGAAAATCTGAATGAGAAAAATAGCTAGGCCTAGGGTCTTATTTATAGTGTCACTTAGGGATCTCAGCCCATTGGATTTAAAGATTAAATTTGGTGCAAACACGTCATAGGCTCGCTGGGAAACCGTCGGATGGAAGCACAAATGCACAGGATCGAAAGAAATTGGAAAAATATGTCACACTTGAATCTGGATGAAACTACGCACAAGAAAAAAAGTGGGTCGACCTGGCCTTTGTCCGAGTCGACCTGACCCATATATATATATATATATATATATATATTTCGTTTTCTTTTTAATTCTTGGTTCCTTCGTAACTTCTTTATATTAACTCGGATTTTGACAAACTATATATGGAAATTGACCAAAAAATTACCATGGGCACAATGGTGCAACTCCCGTGGCTCAATTATGATAATTTCACAATCTTGTTTTATTATTTAATTAATTCATTAATTGATTATTATAGCTTAAATTTTGGGTTGTTACATTCTCCCCTCCTTAAAGGATTTCGTCCCCGAAATCTCTAAGGACGGAAGAATGAAATAAATATTTTCATCCAAATTCTGCAACCATATACTCAACAACCATCCATTACATACATTGTCCTCAAGTTTTCTAATGCAGTTTGTGTTATATGCAATAGTGTAGTGTCAATTTTCCTAACTAATGCAAAAGATTAGGCGGTCTACTGATTCAGTCGACCTCCTTTTTATGTTATCATGTCTGTGTCATGTATCCAAACGAATGCAAATTCCCTAATGATAACTGATAGTTCTATATGTGTGCTACAATCATCATCCAAATGCAACGATCATATGATAATCATCCATTTATAGAACCCATGGAAATAAAATAAAAATGCAAATGCGCACACATCCATATGCATATGATTTAGTGACCTAGTTAGGCCGACCCTTAAGAGATAATAGTGCCTAGTGTATATATATGCGTCCATTAGCATCCACTAGCAAACACTTGCAACAACTAGCATCCATCATACATAACATGTTCTAGTAACATGTTTACATTCAGTCCTACCATCCATAGGTTAAATCCTAAGATCTACCCTCCCAAAGGATACTAAAGGAAAGAACCTATTCAAACTAAAGATGGAAATAGGAAATTCAAAACATAACATAAAAAAGAAACGGATAAGAGGTACGTATTTTCTCTTCAGCCTCCCACGTAGCGTCTTCAATGCCGTCTCCCCACTGCACCTTAACCAAAGGTACTTCCTTATTCCTAAGCTTCTTGATATCACGCCCAACGATCTTGGTAGGTATGCGACGAACCGATGCTTCTTTCTCCACTTCAACTTCCTCAAGTTGACTAGGTTCCACTACCTCTATTGAATCATGTAAGCACTTTCTCAAGTGCGAAACATGAAAAACATCATGAACTCCTATGAGTCTCTCCAGTAGCTTTATCCAATACGCCATCTTCCTTACCCTTTCCAAAATGGGGAACGGCCCTACCAATTTGGGAGCAAGTTTCCCACTTGATCCAAATCTCACTACCTTTCTTAGCGGAGAGACCTTAATGAAAACCAAACTCCTACCTCAAACTCAACGTCCCTTCTCCGCTTATAGGCATAGGATTTATGTCTATCTTGGGTCATCTTCATTCTCCTCTTAACTAAGTCGATCTTTTTCGAAGTCTCTCTAACCATGTCGAGACCAAGTAGCAATCTCTCTATAGACTCCAACCAACACAAGGCGACTTGCACGGTCTTCCATAAAGAGCTTCAAAAAGTGCCATCTTGATGCTAGCTTAAAAACTATTATTATAAGCGAATTCCACTAAAGGAAGATGCTCCTCCCAAGTTCCTCCAAAATCAAGAATACGCATCCTCAACAAATCCTCAAGCTCTATTAACTCTCTCTGTTTGGTTGTCCATATAAGGGTGATAGGCCGTACTCAAACCAAGCTGCATCCCTAAAGCCTCTTGCAAGATTCTCCAAAACTCGCTAGTAAAGATAGGGTTTCTAGCGCTCACTATGCTAGAGGGGACTCCATGAAGTCGAACTATCTCACGAACATATAAGGATGCTAAATAAGGTGCTGTCCTCTTACTCTTAACCGGATGAAGTGGGCGCTCTTAGTCAAACGATCTACAATCACCCAAACACTAGTATTCCCCTTCCTAGATCGGGGTAAACCATCTATAAAGTCCATCGAAACACTATCCCACTTCCATTTGGGTACATCCAATGGTTGAAGCAATCAACCAGTTTTCTACTGCTCCACCTTAACTCTTTGGCATACTAGACACTTAGCCACAAACTCTACTACATCTTTCTTCATGCCACTCCAATAAAACACTCTCTTCATGTCCCTATACATCTGATCACCACCCGGATGAATAGTCATTCGAGAATGGTGTGCTTCTGCTAGAACTGCTCTCGTCAAATCACCAGTGCATGGAACCCAAAGTCTTCCATCTCTCCTTAGCCACCCTTTACTATCAATGGAATAGCGTTGGAGATGTTTAGAGACCTCTCCTCTGCTAATCCTCTCCAAAATGAGGGTTGGCTTAACCTCAAGTGCTGCCAATAATCCAGGGGAAATCTCCGTAGAGGGCTTAAAATCAAAAGTGGAAATAAACTCTAGGCTTTTCCACTCCACGAACATTGGACTAAGTTTTGAGACTTGGTTTTGATTCATGACATGAAGCTATCACTACGACATACAGATTTGACGGCTGCTATGACAAAAAGAAATAAGGATACGAGACTTTAAAAACTAGTGAATAAACTATGATATTTTGTTTGTTTTTAAGTCTTAGGTCAATATTGTTAAAATCTCTCCTCGATTACGTCTACATTAGCTTATATATTTAATCATAATATTTATTAAATATTTTATACATATATAAGCATACATTTAAATTATAAAAGTGTTTTAAAGTTATAGAAATAAATATATCTATGTAAATTGTGCAAACTGCACAAAATTAACTAGGTCAGTCGACTGACCTTCTGAACCAGTCGACTGACACTGGGATTTTTGTGAAGCATGCACAGTTACATAAGTATACGAGTTTAAATTTAAATATTATTTTGAATATTCATTCGAATGACTCAGAGGCTCAATTGACTGAATTTCTATAACTGCCACTTTTCGAAAAGACACGACTTTTTGTGAAGAGTTGCGAACCTCTAATGAAAAGATTCGGATGCAACACTTCGATCGAAACTCTTCACCAACAGTCACTACTTTCTAATCTTTATAAATACATACTTCAACTTCATTTCAAATCACTGAATCATAATCTAATTCTCTTATCTTTGCTCTTCTATCTATTTGCAATACACTTTCAAATATTCTGCATTAAAGCAATACTAGACCTTTCTATTCTTCATATACTTCAAATATATATATTTATACTCGAGGAGAAGATTATAGGAAGGGTGTACTACAAGTGACAAATTCGTGTTATTAAGAACACACAAAGTCAAAAGTATTTTTGTATTTGCTGAAGTCCTGTTCTGCTGCTCAGGCGTGTGAAGTCCTCTTCGGCTGTTGAGGCAAAATCCTGTTCTGCTGCTCAGGTCCTTGTTTGGCTGCTCAAGGGTTGTATATACCTGTTCCTCCGGGTTAAGTGAGGGTTATTAGTGAAATTCCAGAAGGAGTCTGGGATTGGATGTAGGACGGTGCTCCGAACCAGTATAAAAATCTCTGGTGTCATTTTTACTATACTGCTTTTATATTCCGCACTATTTACCGTATAGCTATCATCACTACACTCTGTATTATCATATATCCATATTACACGATCCATAGCACACTTTCATTTGGTATCAGAGCAAGGTCATCATATAACCGTAACACAGTTATCTGATAATCTAATAATATGGACACTAACACTAGCACTAGCACTAGCATTAACACTAGCTTCATTGAAGGACAATCCACTGCATGTCCACCACTATTTAATGGCATGAATTATAACTATTGGGCAACACGAATGAGAATATATATGCAAGCAAGTGGTTTTGATTCATGGAATATAACTCAGTCAGAATATACTATGCCCACTACTGAGTATTCTACTTGGTCAAATACACAAAAACTAGATGCCACAGCAAATGCAAAAGCCATGAATATGTTGTTTTGTGCCTTAGATAAAAATGAGTTTAACCGTGTTAGCATGTGTAATACTGCATATGAAATATGGCGTACACTCAAAATTACTCACGAAGGAACTAACAAGGTCAAACAAAGCAAAATATCCATGCTCAAAAGTCAGTTTCAAAACTTTAGGATGAAAGAAAATGAATCTATAAATGATATGTATTCAAGATTTCAGGATATCTACCATTCTTTAGTAGGACTAGGAGAAAAATATTCAAACTTTGATATTGTTTCCAAAATCCTTAACTCTTTAACGGAAGAATGGGAAAAAAAGTTCTCGCTATTGAAGAAGCGAACGATATTTCCAAATTAACTCCAAAAGAGTTAATAGGAAATCTAATGTCCTATGAAGTAAATTTGCAGGCTAAACGAATTCAATCTCAAGATAAAAAGAATAGAGCATTCCATGCAGAACAAGAAGAATCAGATTCAGACAAAGATGACCTAGCCTTTATTGCCAAGAACTTCAAGAAATTCTTGAAATATAGAAATAGAAACAGAAATAAATGGCAAGAAAAACTCAAACAGCAATAAACCACCATCTTTATCAGTTATGGAGTGTTTTAACTGTCACAAAAAGGGGCATATGCAGAAGGACTGTCCAGATCAAAAGAAAGAATATTGAAATAATAGGAAGGACAAATTCAAAAGGAAAGCCTTTTCAGTTACATGGGATGATTTAGATTCCTCCTTTTCTTCTGGAAGTGAAATTGACAGCGATAATGAACAAGCCAACGTATGCTTTATGACCAAAGAGAATGAGGTTAGTGATTTAACTTTTGATGATATGATAGAAATAAACTCTGAATTATTAGATACTTTACAAAGTCTCAAAAGAAAATATAAAGAGGCTGTAAAAAATCAGAACAAGGCAGAATTCGAAAGAGATATGCTTAATGACGAGAAGAAAATATTGGAAGAAGAACTTGAGAAAACTCAAGAATCCCTTTCAAATGTTAATTCTCAACTTATATTATTGAGTCAAGAAATTGAAACTCAAAAAGAAAAGAATGATAGTCTTGTTTCTGAAAATCATGTTTTAAAAACTAATATTAAAATGGTTGAACTAGAAAATTCAAGTCTAAAGACCAAACTAGATGGAATCACTAAAAATGTTTCAAATTTCAATAAAGGAAGAGAAAATCTATCTAGAAATATTGAGAATTCACAATTTGTTAGTAATAAAAATGGTTTAGGATATAAGAAGAAAGTCAAGGATTTACAATCTAGTGATTTAAATAAAGTTAAGTATGATAAAACATCCACATATTCAAATAGATTAGTTTCTAAAACTATAAATATATGGGTACCTAAAACTAATAAAAAATTAATAAGGAAAAAGTATATTAGTTCATTTATAGAAGATGTTCATAATAATAAAAATTATATTTATAAAAGGGATACTAAGCCCACTTGGGTTTGGTTTCCTAAGACCTAACTCTTAGGACCCTATTAAAAAAGTGGGTACCAACGTTATCTCATATTTTTTGCAGGTCCCACTCAAGAAAAGAGGAAAATGGATACTCGACAGTGGTTGCTCAAAACACATGACAGGAGACAAAGATATACCGGTAAATATTACATACTCAGATGGAGGTTCTGTCACTTTTGGAGATAATTCCAAGGGATATATCATCGGCAAAGGCGATGTGAGCAATTACAGTATATCTGATTTACCTCTTATTACAAATGTTTTATTAGTTAAGAATCTAAAACATAATCTATTAAGTATAATTCAATTATGCAACAAAGGTTTTAATATATCATTTTCTGAAAATAAATGTAGTATACTTGATCAGAATCAAAATCTTATTTTCGAAGCAAATAAAGATAAAAAATATATACGTTTTGAATATGAAAGTTAATCATAATTCCGATATGTGTTTAATAGCTAAAGAAAATGATCCATGGATATGGCACAAACGATTTTGTCATATCAATTTCAAAAATATAATTAAAATTTTTAAAAATAATCTTGTAAAAGGATTACCGAATATGACTTTTAAAGTTAATGATATATGTGACTCATGTCAATTAGGTAAATTAACTAAATCTTCATTTAAATCTAAGAAAGTTATTTCGACATTACAACCACTCGAGTTACTTCATATGGATTTATTTGGCCCTACCCAAATTCAATCCATAAATCATAATAAGTACGTATTTGTAATAGTTGATGATTTTTCTAGATATATATGGACTTTCTTTATGAAAAATAAAAGTGATAGCTTTGAAAATTTCAAAACGTTTGTTAAACAAATTCAAAATTTAAAAGATAGTAAAATTAAAAATATTAGAAGTGATCATGGAGGTGAATTTGAAAATATACAGTTTGATAACTATTGTAAAAAGAAAGGAATATTTGATAATTTTTCATTTCCTAGAACTCCACAACAAAATGGAGTTGTATAACGAAAGAATCAAACTCTACAAGAATGTGCAAGAACATTACTAAATGAAAGTACGTTACCAAAACATTTTTGGGCTGAAGCTGTTGCAACTGCCTGTTATGTTTTGAATCATGTTTCTATTAGACCTCTCACTAAGAATACTCCTTATGAACTTTTTAACGGTAGAAAACCAAACATATCTTATTTTAAAATATTTGGATCAAAATGTTTTATATTAAATACCAAAGATCAGCTTGGCAAATTGATTCAAAATGTGACAAAGGTATATTTCTTGGATATTCGAACCGAAGCAAAGCCTATCGAATTTTTAATAAACGAACTAATACTATCGAAGAGTCACTCCATGTATCTTTTGATGAGAACTCTAAAACAAATAATGAAAATGACTTACCTAATAATAATAAAACAAATATAATAATAAACAATTCAAAAGATGATGACGATATCATTTATAATCCTAGATAAGATGAAAACATTGTTAACAATAGAGATACTACAAATATAATAAGATCTCCTCGAAGAATCCTACGAAGTCATCCTACAAAAAATATAATTGGAGAAATAAATTCAAATGTTCGAACTAGAAATCAACTAAATTTAATGGGTAATGTAGCTTTTCTCTCTACTATAGAACCTAAAAATACTAAGGAAGCATCATCCGATGAAAATTGGATTATTGCTATGCAAGAAGAACTCAATCAGTTTGAACGAAATGAAGTTTGGGAACTTGTACCCCGACCAACCAATCAGACTGTTATAGGAACTAAATGGGTTTATAAAAATAAAGCAGACGAATTAGGAAATATAACTAGAAACAAAGCAAGACTAGTAGCACAAGGATATAACCAGGAAGAAGGAATAGACTACGAAGAAACGTTTGCTCCAGTCGCTAGACTAGAAGCAATACGAATTTTATTGGCATACGCATGTTTTAATAACTTTAAACTCTATCAAATGGATGTTAAAAGTGCATTTTTAAATGGCTATATTAAAGAAAACGTTTATGTTGAACAACCTCCTTTATTTATTCATGAAAAATACCCAGATCATGTCTATAAACTTAAGAAAGCTTTATATGGTTTAAAACAAGCACCACGTGCTTGGTATGAACGTCTTAAAAGCTATCTAATTGACTCAGGATTCATAATAGGAAAAGTAGATCAAACTTTATTTATAAAACATTCTAAGAATGATATCTTAATAGTTCAATTATATGTCGACGACATTATATTTGGATCAACTAATAATGAATTATGTAATGAGTTTTCTGAAATAATGACTAGTGAATTTGAAATGTCCCATATGAGAGAATTATCATATTTTTTAGGTCTTCAGATAAAACAAATTTCAAATGGAATATTTATTAATCAAGAAAAATACTGTAATAATCTTATCAAACGTTTTGGAATGGAAAACACCTCTGCCAAACCAACACCTATGAGCACAACAGCACATCTTGATAAAGATGAAAATGGCAAAAGTGTAGACCAAAAACTGTATCATAGTATGATAGGATCACTACTTTATTTAACAGCAAGTCGACCATATATTATGATGAGTGTGTGTCTATGTGCACGATTTCAAGCTGACCCAAAAGAATCACATTTACGAGCCGTAAAACGTATACTACGCTATCTTAGTAAAACTACAAACTTCGGACTTTTTTATCCGAAAGAGTGTTCGTTCGAGTTAGTATCATACAGTGATGCTGATTTCGGCGGATCACGAACATATAGAAAAAGTATAAGCGGTACGTGTCACTTCATTGGTAAATAATTAATATCATGGTTTAGCAAGAAACAAAACTGTGTTTCACTATCAACTTGTGAAGCATAATATATTTCTGCAGCACTAGCTTGCGCACAAGTACTTTACATGCAACAGACACTTAAAGATTTCGGAGTCAATTTATCAAAATCAACAATTTACTGCGATAATTCTAGTGCGATAAATCTATCTAAAAATCCAGTAAACCATTCAAGAACTAAACATATAGATATTAGACATCATTTTTTACGTGATAATATAGAAAAAGAAGTGATAAATTTGGACTACGTACCATCAGAAAATCAATTAGTCGATATTTTTACTAAACCTCTGTTAGAAAATACGTTTATAAAATTGCATCGTGAGCTTGGTATAATGCCAATTAAAGATATATAAATAAAATATAAATTTTTTAATTAAAAACTAAAAATAATTTTTTTTACAAAAATTCGATATTCTAACCATGCTGAAACTCGAACCCATGACCTGCTGTGAATAGGCCAAGTGTCTTAACCACCTGAGCTATTGATTTTTTCTGTTATAGTCTAGTATGGACATTTTATTATATAGTGACATTAATATTTACTACAATACAAGTCATTTTTAAACTTTATAAATATACATTAAAATTACACAAAATAAATCAGCCAACAGAAAAACTAACGTATTACCTTACTTCTTGGCTAAACTTAATATAATCCACTCAATTCTATCCTATTTTTCCTAGACTTAGGCTATAAATAGAGGCATACTCCATCTTCTTAGATTCAAACTGAATTAAACTCTAAAGATTTTATTCATTTTTCTTCCAACAACTATTTTTCCACAATGTCAAGCTCTTCCACAGATTCTATCGAAATTATTGCTTCAAACAACTCTCCAAAAACTCCGAATCATAAAACTCCGCCATCTCACCGGATATACTCTGGATAAGAAGAAGGGAAAGAAGACGATTGATATTTATCCTAACACGAAGCAAAAGATAGATTATGCACCATTATCAGCAAGAATCATTAATGCTACAACGTCAAATGTATTACGAACAAAAAATAAACTCCAGACGGATAGGAATCATTGAGCATATCGCTATGAAATTCTGTGGGGCATCGTCACATCCGATAGACTAAAATTCTGTTTCACCTATCAGATGACCATCGACTTCTTCTCCACCGCGACCACCATACTCACCTAATTCATGGGATCGCAATGAAGAATCAAATGCTCGTCGTAAGCAACTAAAAGATTTCAAGATGCCTAGCCCCTCGAAATAATCGTTGACATCATTATCTTTTGTTGTATTTTTCGAATAAATTCTCTACATATGTATGTTTTTTATTTCTTGAAATAAATTTATTTCTGGTTCATTAATCAATATGACAACTATTTATATTAAATAATATAACTTAAAACAATTCTTATATAAAATATATACATTTCAAAGCAAAAGAAATCCATTGCAGAAAATACTCCAGGTCAGTCGACTGAACCAGGAGGTCAGTCGACTGACATGGCAAGTTAATGTTTTACATACTACATAGCCAGTCGACCGTCCCAGAGCCTTAGTCGACTGGATCAGAAGGTAGAAAAATTTCGACCTTCAGCTTCAGTCGACTGAAGCCCTGAGCCAGTCGACTGAGCCGTAGATCTGAGTTAGGTATTTACTTTCACCTACCCACTTTACACTTTTTATCTTCTACTTTCCACTCTTTTCACCATTACCATTTCAGTTTTCCAAAATTTTCAAAACCCTACACTCTCCAAAACTCCATTTTTTTCCTTCAAAATTAAAATTAATGGCTCCTAAAAGAAAGGGATAAGCTTCCTCTTCATCTCAACCTCCATCAAACGAACAAATTCAACGGTGGCTATTTGATGACACCGCAATTCGAAGGTGGAGACGGATGCAAGACTTAAGGATTTTCGAAGGTTCGTTCGTTAAATTTCCTGATTTTTCTCCATATCACATCCAAGAGTTAGCTCGACGAAGCAATTTGGAGTCCCTATTTAACATCAATGATAACAAACACAAAATCAACCAAATAATGGTGAAGTTGTTCTATGCAAACCTAAATTTGGGTCACCAAAATATTCCAAACCATCAAGACTGTGTATGGAGTCTCGTATGTGGAAAACCCGTCTTTTTTTCTTTAGACCGCATGGCTCATATTTTGCAAATGGAAAATGATGGTGTGGAATTGGCCACTATTGACTGTGACTTGGTAGTTCGAGATAACATAAGCCATTTTTTCTAGAAGACGATATGCATTAACTAAAATCGATGTCTTTACGACCAAAGGCACGAATTATTCATCGTGCTCTAATGAAAACCATAACTCCTAGAATCGGGAGTTATGAACTTGTCTATGAAAATAACTTTAAAGCTTTATATGCTATCTTTGGAAATATTCAAGTCAACTGGCTCCGCTTAATTCTTGATGAATTTTTAAGTTTCAACAACGGTAGAATGAATATAATTTACTATGGTGAATACATTATGCGTCTTTTAAAAGCTTGTGAAGTTCCGGAACCGTTCTAAAAGCTTGTGAAGTTCCGAAACCGGATTCACCAATTTCTACCATTGGATGTTTGAATGCTCGGACTTTAGCCTTGATGAAACTATCGGTTGCCCGACCCCCTCATATAATATCTTTTGAAGAATGGACACAAAGGCAAACGGCTCAAGACCAACCACAGCAATATGGCGCGCCATATCAAGGACCATCTCGTCAAAGATCGACTCGCCATCAATAAGAAGAAATTATAATTCCAAATCCGGGTCTTCAACCACATGAATCCATCTCTATAATTTGCCGAAATCAACAAATTCTACAATCCAACATCACCAAAGTTGATAAGAAGCTTGATAAGGTCAAAGGATTTTTTTACCAAATTATGGCAAGCTATATCATGCTCTTTCGGGACATCTACTACTACTATAGGCAATCCAAGTAAGCAACCCATCTTTACATGGTCTTCTTCTTCTGACGACGATCAAGCAAGTAGTACTGATGATTATGGTGATGAAGGTTACAGTGGTAGGGGTAAGCAACCGATGGCGTAAGATGTTCTTTTTCTTATCAAAACATTTGTTTTCAATTCATATGGCTTGTACTAAATGGCCATTCTAGTTTATTTATTTTGCACACTCTTGATTATGGAAGTTTTTAATGTATGGATGATTGAATGTTTCTAGTAATATTTTTTCCAACATTATGACTTCATATTATTTATTCCTTTTTGTCGATGACAAAGGGGGAGAATTATTATTGCTAACAATAAGAATGCAGGATATAGAGCGTCAAAGATTCAGAGGGAGTAAGTATTATTTTGAATATTCAGTCGACTGACTTAGAGGCTCAGTTGACTGAATTTCTATAACAGCCACTTTTCGAAAAGACATGACTTTTTGTGAAGAGTTGCGAACCTCTAACGAAAAGATTCGGACGCAACACTTCGATCGAAACTCTTCACCAATAGTCGCTGCTTTCTAATCTTTATAAATACATACTTCAACTTCATTTCAAATCACTGAATCATAATCTAATTCTCTTATCTTTGCTCTTCTATCTATTTGCAATACACTTTCAAATATTCTGCATTAAAGCAATACTAGACCTTTCTATTCTTCATATACTTCAAATATATATATTTATACTCGAGGAGAAGATTATAGGAAGGGTGTACTACAAGTGACAAATTTGTGTTATTAAGAACACACAAAGTCAAAAGTATTTTTGTATTTGCTGAAGTCCTGTTCTGCTGCTCAGGCATGTGAAGTCCTCTTCGGCTGTTGAGGCGAAATCCTATTCTGCTACTCAGGTCCTTGTTCGGCTGCTCAAGGGTTGTATGTACCTGTTCCTCCGGGTTAAGTGAGGGTTATTAGTGAAATTCCAGAAGGAGTCTGGGATTGGACATAGGACGGTGCTCCGAACCAGTATAAAAATCTCTAGTGTCATTTTTACTATACTGCTATTATATTCCGCACTATTGACCGTATAGCTATCATCACTATACTCTGTATTATCATATATCCATATTACACGATCCATAGCACACTTTCACTAAGGGTTGCTTTCTTCCTACTTAACACATCCGCAACCACGTTTCCTTTACCAGGGGTGTAAGCTATCTCAAAGTCATATGATGCTAGAAACTCCATCGAATGTTGTTGCCTCAAGTTTAAATCCTTTTATGTGAATAGGTACTTCAATGATTTATGGTTATTGAAGAGCTCGAACCACTCTCCTAACAAGTAATGTCTCTAAGACTTGAGCGCGAAAACAATAGCAACTAACTCTAAACCATGGTTGGGGTAGTTCTTCTCATGAGTCCTCAACTGTCTACTTCCATAGAATACTACCCTTCCTTCTTGCATCAATACTGCCCCAAGACCCGTCCCACATGCATCAGTGTATACTGTAAAATGCTTAGCTACATTGGTTAAAACTAACACTGGTGCACTAGTAAGGGCCCTCTTTAGCATCGTGAAGGAATCCTCACAATCTACGTCCCACGTGAATGTCATATTCTTCTTAGTGAGGCGAATAAGTGGTGCTGAAATTTTAGCAAAATCTCTAATAAACTTCCTATAATAGCCAACCAAACCTAGGAAGCTTCTAACTTCGGTAGCGTTCTTGAGGCCTTCAAATCTTGCACTGCTACTACCTTAGCAGGATCAACAGTTAAACCCTCTCTTGAGACTACATGCCCCGTGTAAGCACCTCCTCATGCCAAAAGTGACACTTCGAGAACTTTGCCTTCAATTGATGAACACGAAGTGCATGAAGAACCTCCTCAAGATGAATAGCATGCTCTTCCTTACTCTTGGAAAACACCGAAATGTCGTCCACAAATACTACAACGAATTATTTAGGACATCTCGAAAAACATGGCTCATCAAATCTATGAAATAGGTTGGGGCATTAGTCAGCCCAAATGGCATAATCAACCACTCAAAAAATCCGTCGGGTGTCCTAAATGCTATCTTATCTATGCTATCGTCAGCGACCCTGAGCTGATGAAATCCCGTTGATAAATCAAGCTGAGAAAATACTAATGAGCCAACTAGCTGATCGAAAAGATCGTCTATCCTAGGAAAGTGGGTAACGGTTCTTCTTTGTGAGCTTATTCAATTCTCTATAGTCTATGCAAAGTCAAAGGGAACCATCCGCCTTTGTAGCGAACACGACTGGTGCTCCCTACTCAGATATGCTCCTTCTGATGAAGCCTTTCTCCAATAGCTCACCAATCTACTTACTTAACTCCTTCCTCTCCCAAGGAGCCATATGTCTCACAGGCAATTCCATTGGCTTAAGATTGTCATTAAGATAGGTCCTAAAGGCGATCTCTCTTAGGGGGTAGTCCCCTAACTTCCTCAAAGACATCTGGAAAATCTCTAACAACCGGAACTGAATCTATCTCTCCTAGTGATGAATCAAGGGAATAAAGGAAGCTCAACATGACTGACCCTTGTGGGTCGCAAGAAATCTCGAGAGTTCGCCCACTGCATGTCTCAAATTTGACGACTCTCCTCTCGCAGTCCAATATCATTCCATAAGTGGATAGCCAATCCATCCCCAAAATCATCCCATATCTGGAAAATCCCAGTACATAGGCATCATAATCAAACTCTACGCCTAGTATAAAAATTTTCAAACCCTTACAAATCATGGATAAATGTGCCGATCCTCCTATGGGGTTTGAAACAATTATAGGGTCTACCATTAGAGAAATATCTAAGTGCAAACAATCAACCAAGGAACTAGAAATGAAAGAATGCGATGCTCCGGAGTCAAAAAGAGTCCGAATACGAAATCTGAAATAGTTTTTAAACCTTCTATAGAGACTTTCCCACCTTGTTCCAGTCCACTACTAGAAGGTGTTGCATCCAAAGCCTGTACCTGAGCTGTAGGTGCGCCTGTTCTCTGCCTCGTCTTCTGAGGACAAGCTCTACGAAGATGACCAGGCTGCCTATAGTTATAACACCTCCCCTTCATTGTGTCCTTCTTACAGTCTTTTTCGTAATTTCCAACCAATCCACAACTATTGCATTTCTCGTCTTTCTTGATCTGCTTTTTTAAGGGCCTCCTCCTTTCCTCTTAACTTTATCCATCTTGTTCTTCCACCGTTGCTTCTTAGAATTCTCTGACTTAGGAACCTTCTTAAGCTCTCCTTCCTTAACCATCAGTTTGGCGTTTAGTCTTATCAACCAATGAAATACCTATGGTTTGATATATAATATCTTTTCCATCCCTTTTCATAGATAGACGAATTGGTTCGACAATAAATATGCCTCTTTTTACCAATTCTGTATGAATTAGATCTTTCTGAATCAACATTACATCTAAATGCATCTCTCCTCTTTGAATTGAAGATATGGCTATTTCTCTAAGACATTTGGCATCTGTCTTATCTGTCTCTACCGCGGGCGGTGTGCGCGAGAAAGGGTGCGCTAGTATACATGAAGTAGCCTAAGGTGTATTCTTAAGTTAGATCCTTGTTTTGACTGAGTCTTTTGTTATCGAGAGGCTCGCCTGCTAAATAAAGAAAATAACCTGGCATGATCAAGATACTTTCGTCTTCTTGGATGAGGAGGATAATTTCTTTTGACATAAGGAACATGATAAACAAGAAAATCTCTCGGCAGTGCCATCTCCACAAGTGACTCATACGTCGCTCCCATCGGTACATGAGTCAATAACAACCTTTGGAAGGGCCGATTCAATCCCTTAGAAAACTTCATGGCCTTCTTGTGCGGTGTATTAACAAGCTCCAACCCAAACCGCGACAACTCATTAAACTGATTTATATATACTCCTTGACTGAAAGACTCCCTTGCTTCAGATCAATAAACTTTTCCAATTGCATGCTTTCCTCAGCCTGTGACAAGAATTTTCTCTCAAACCTTTCCCTGAATCCAAACCAACAAATGTCTCTTCCTTCCATCTCTATGATCTCCCACTAATAAGAAGCTTCTACTTTCAGCTGCCAAGATGCAAGCTGAACTCTCTAGCGGTCTTCCAATTCTAACAACCCAAATATCTGCTCTGTATTCCTCAACCAAGCTCATGCCTCCACGAAATCCTCTGTGCCTAGAAATGTCTTGCCTCCTAGATTAGCGAAGTCCTTGCATAGCTTAGAAAAATTGGCTGCTGCAGGTGGATTAATGGGTTCTCCACCCATTGGTGTTGGATTGGGCGCTTACCCTTGCACCTCTGGTGTCGTAGCTTGGAGGTATCTACAAAACCAACCAGGGACTTGGACACCTTCTGGAAGATTTGAGGGATCCGCCATTCTATGAAAAAAAGAGAATTTAGGCTCGAAAAAAGGTTGAACTAGACTTTGAGGGGATTTTTATAAGAACTCATTTTTATACTTGAAATCTATTTCTATAATAAGATTTTCTTTCTGAAAAATACTTTTAAAGATAGGTTACTTTTGAAAAATACTTTATTTTTAAAACAAGTTTTAGGAATCTTGTAACCATAGGCTCTGATACCAAGTGAAACACCCCATACCCCTTAATATACCCAGAAAGGGCACACTAAAAGATATGGTGCGTTATAGAGTTAAAGCATCACAGAGACTAAGATTCACAAGAAAAATAAATAAAAACAGCGGAAAACATTTAAATGCTATCTCATTATTCGAAAAAAAAACTTCATAAATAAGTCTGAAAAACATCACATGTCTCAAATACCAAATACACATGTCTAATGAAAAATAGATCTCAGTCTCATAAAATCAAAGTACGATAATAAAAATCTTCCCTCTCATAAAGAACTAGTACATCCAAAGCAAAATGAAAATAAAACTGAAAAGAAGAAGAATACATGAAGAAAAACTCTACAACTGAATCTCCAAAAAATATGAATCTACTATCCTTGCCTCTACTGGCCTATAAGGGGAAAAAGGGAAATAGAGGAGTGGGTCAGACTATAAGTCTGGTGAGTGAAAGTAACTACTACTATTTTTAAGCAAGATAAAGATAATAGACTTAGCAACAGTTCTATTATAAAAAGGAAATAGAGGAAAGATATAACTAGGAGAAAATACTGTTTAACTGTTTGCTTTGATTGTGATTGTTTGCACTTGTCTTAGATAGCTGCTTTGATTAGGCTGAAATCCTAATCCTATTTTAATTAGGCTGAAAACCTAATTCTACCCATTGATCGGCCTTCTATCTCTGTTGTGCCACTGTGAGCTAGTCCCATCATGTAGGTCCCATAGCAAAAGACACCTGGTAAGCACTTGGAATGCAGTAGCGATTTATCTACCCTAATCGCTGCCGCACGCTCGGTCACCACTGGTACGCACTAACTGTCGCTCCCTATTTTGACCTTTTATTTACCCTAATCAGCATAAGCATGCCCAACCTCACCTAAATTGTTGCGAGACCATCAGCCCTAGTCGGAAAGGTTCCTGTCCAGCCTCACCTAAGTATTTTGTGAAACCATCAGTCCTAGTCTAAAAAGGAATGCTGCCGGTATGGGTCCTAACAAACAAAATCTAGTTGCGCCCCTTACCGAAATCCCCCGATTTGAGCTTCTATCTACTGGCCACTTATTTACCCTTTGTCCTAGCCCCACCTAACTATTATGAGACCATCAGTCCAAGTCTGAAAGGGTCCTGCCCAGCCTCACCTAAGTGTTTTGTGAGACCATCAGTCCTAGTCTGAAAGGGAATGCTATTGGTACGGGCCCTGCTTCTATCTTTGCTTATTAACTTAGTGTAAGTTTTTAAAATAAGCCTCTTCTGTTATTTCCGCTCTGTTTGCTTATTAACTTAATCTATGTTTTAAAATAAGCCTTTACTATTCTTTTTGCTTAATTATAACCTATGTTATAATTGCTCTTCTTTTCTATCTTTTTTAGTTATAACTACTAGTTATAAAATTGCTTGCAAATGTCCCAAATTTGCCTATTTCAATTTATCTTCTTTTTATTATAGTTTTTCTTGTTTTACATCTAATTTCTGTAAATTTAGTGTTTAGTTCTATTTAATCCATATTTGCAAACTATACTCTTTTTAATGATCTATTCGCGTAAAAAGGAATAAAAAGAAACTAACATGTACAGGCTAAGTTCTAGTTTAAAACAGATGCAAATAAAATACAAATAACTATAATTCTCGTTTCCTTCGTAACTTCTTCATAGGCTCATAGGCTCATTGGGAACCACGTTTTCTTTTTAATTGCAAATATTCGTTTTCTTTTTAATTCTCGTTTCCTTCGTAACTTCTTCATATTAACTCGGATTTTGACAAACTATGTATGGAAATTGACCAAAAAATTACCACAGACACAATGGTGCAACTCCCATGGCTCAATTCTGATAATTTCACAATCTTATTTTATTATTTAATTAATTCTTTAATTGATTATTATAGCTTAAATTTTGGGTTGTTACACGGTCCTTTCCATGTTGGTTTCATGTGTGAAGAAACCGGATAAATTCTCTTAAGTATGAGTTCGCCAACTTTGAAGGTTCTGGGTCGGACCTTAGCGTTGTATAATCGGACGACTCGACAACGATGTGCGGCTACCCTCAAATTAGCCTCGTCACGCTTCTCATCCAGTAAATCCAGTGATTCTGTAATAGGATGGCGTTCGTCTTTGGATCGTAGTAAGTCATAGGGTGAGAAGGTACTTCTAATTCAACCGAAATAACGACTACAGAGGCATAGGAAAGCGCAAACGGAGTATGGCCGGTCACAGACTTGTAGGTAGTTCGATATGCCCTTAGGGCCATTGGAAGTTCATCGACCCACTTGCCTCCAGCCTTCTCCAGTCGTTTCTTTAGAATGGACTTGATAACTTTGTTGACAGCTTTGACTTGTCCATTTGCTTGAGGGTGAGCTACTGCTGAGAACTTCTTGATGTGGTAGCATTGACAGAAATCTTTGAACTCGACACTATCGAATTGGGTCCCATTATTGGTTACAATGGTGTGTGGGAGGCCAAAGCGACAGATGATGGTGCACATAACAAAATTGATTACTTTCTTCGTCGTGACAATGGCAAGGGGCTCGTCTTCCGCCAATTTGGTAAAGTAGTCAACTACAACGATGGCATACTTCGAACCACCCTTGGCTAAAGGTAAGGACCCTATTATATCATTGCCCATGTGGTAAACGACCATGGACTGACCATCTGAGCGATTTCGGTAGGCGGGGTTCTTGGAATACTGGCATGCTTCTGGCGCCTATCGCACTTCTTAGCGTAATCTGATGCATTTCCATTCGCGGTTGGCAAGTAATATCCATATATGAGTATTTTCTTCGCAAGGGCTCGCCTCCCAGTGTGATCGCATGCACATCGTGTAACACTCATTTGATTTCGTCTTGGGCGATACATCGGAGTAAAGGAACAGAATATCCCCTCCTATACAGGACTCCATTCTGGATAATAAATCATGAAGCTTTCCAGAGAACCTATCTTTTCTCACTTCTGCGCTCAGGTAAAGGTACGTGCTCAAGATAGTTTCTGAACGGAGTGATCCACGACTCCTTCTCGGGCATTGCCTCATGCACCTAGTCTGCCTCCATTTGGTCAATGCTCGGAGCAGTAAGTGTCTCAAGGGGACGAGTCCCATTTGTTCTGCTTCGCTTGTGCTGGCCAGTTTCACTAAAGAATTGGCTTTCTGATTGTGCTCTCGGGGTATACAATGGAAAGAAAAGTAATCGAACTGATTCAATATTTCTTGAACCTGAGCGAGGTAAGTGGCCAATCTCCGGTCTCTGGCTTGATACTCTCCTCGAACCTGGCATACTACCAATTATGAATCATAGTAAATTTCCACAGCAATGACTCCCAAGTCTCCGGCGAGCGTCAGTCCAGCAAGCAAAGCTTTGTACTCAACTTCATTCTTAGTCGCGTGGAAGTAAAACTTCAAATCATAGCATAGGGATCGACCTTCTAGGGTTTCGAGTACCACTCTAGCGACTGAGCAATGATCGTTCGATGCACCATCGGTGTACAGCTTCCATGTGCATTTGGGAGATTCACTAGCTTTAGGAAAATCCTCCGTTGTGGTGAATTCAGTTATGAAGTCTGCCAGAACTTATCTTGAATAGCTCGCCTTGTGTATAAGTGATATCAAATTGACACAACTCGATGTTCCATTTGAGCAATCTACCAGACATCTCAGGTCGTGTAAGGATCTGTCGTAATGGCTGGTTGATGTAAACGGTGATTGGATAAGCCTGGAAATATGGACGAAGCTTCCTTGAGGCTATAACGAGACAATAAGCCAGCTTTTCCACCTTTGAGTAGTTTCTTTCCACACTTGTTAATCTTTTGCTGATGTAATAGACCGGTCGTTGGATCCTATCCTCTTCTCGAATTAACGCAGCAATGATTGCGTTTGCTGAAACTGCCAGATAGATATATAATCTCTCATGATCGACCGGCTTCGACAAACTAGGTGGTGTCGCCAAATGCTGAACTAATGCTTGGAATGCGCCTTCGCACTCCTCTGTCCATTCGAAATTCTGTTTTCCTTTTCTGATCAAATCGAAGAAAGGAATGCACTTGTCGGTGGATCTAGAAATAAATCTGCTTAAGGTTGCCACCTTTATTTTGAGGCTTCGCACCTGCTTTATAGTTCTAGGAGTTTCGAGATTCCGAATCGCCCAGATTTATTTAGGATTGGCTTCAATTCCTCTAGCGTTGACGATGAATCCAAGGAATTTTCCCGACGATACCCCAAAATGACACTTCAACGGATTGAGCTTCATTCTGTACTATCAGAGTATGTTAAACATCGTTTGCAAATCACTAACATGTTTGATGGACAATCACGACGTCATGAGCATATCGTCCATGTACACTTCCATGGTCTTTTCAATCTGGTTGGCGAACATTCGGTTTACAAGCCTCTGATAAGTTACTTTAGCATTCTTAAGTCCGAACGACATCACCTTGTAGCTGTAAAGTCTCAGATCAATGGCGAAGCTAGTATGTTCCTGGTTGGGAAGGTGCAATGGGAGTTGATTGTAGCCGGAGTACGTGTCCATGAAAGATATGAGCTCGTGTCTGGCTGTTGAATACACAAGTTGGTCAATTCTGGGAAGCGGGAAACTATCCTTGGGGCAGGCTTTGTTCAAATCTGAGTAGTCCACACATGTCCGCCATTTTCCATTCGGCTTTCTGACAAGCACTGGATTCGATACCCACTCCGGGTATAGAGCATCGAGATAAACCATTTGACTTGAGTTTATCTACTTCTTCCTTCAAGGTGGCAGATATCTCTGGATCCATACCGTGCCTTTTTTGTTTAACCAAGACATGTTGCGGGTCAATATTTAATGTATGGCTCGCGATGTTCGGCGAGATCCCACACATGTCTGAATGAGTCCAAGCGAACACATTGAGGTTCGCTAGGATAAAATCAAACAATTCATGTCTCATCTGGTGGCGAAGTTGAGATCCGACCTTTACCATTCTGGAATCGTCGTCATCGTAAATCAGAACATCGATCGTCAACTCCGCTGGGGAAGCCCGACTATCTTTGACTTCCTTCTCATCATTATTATCTCTGGGATCAAGGTCCTTAAGGAACTAGTTGTGGCGCCTGGGCCTAGGCTCAGGTGTTAGCAGTCAATTTTTTGAAAAACGGACGCAGAGAAATTCCTCTACGCCCTTCCCTTTCTCCTTCCGCCGTGCATCCCGCAGCTCTGCAACATAACAGGTGCGTCCGGCCGCCTGATTACCATGTATTACTCCAACCCCATTATCGGTGGGGAACTTCAGAGTTAAACACCACTGGACAATCACTGTCCTAAATTCCATGAGGCCTGATTGGCCCAAAGAGGCATTGTAGGGGGAACGTATGTCCAACACAACAAATTGCAACATTCAGACCCTCCGGTGATCACCAATATCCAATTCAATATGTTATTCCACCATGCCAGTTGGTATGGTTGCACTTCCATTAAAACCATGTATGCGTGACTGACACGGTTTTAGATCTTTAGCCTTCATTCTCATTTGGTCGTAGGCGCGCTTAAAAAGTATATTGACGGAACTTCCACTGTCGACTAAGATCATCTGCATCCAACATGGCCTATCTGGGCTGAGATAACCAATGGATCAATAGTAGGAGCCTCGACTCTATCACCATCACAGTTTCTAAAGATGATGTCATCTGTCATCGTCCTCTATTGTTTTGCCGGGGCCCCATCATCAACATTACTACAACATTCGAAGTCCGCATGCCTAATCGAACTAGCATACGACTTCATTTCTTTCCAGCTTCGATCGGCCGAATGAGGACCACCACTCATAGTATTTATTACCAACCTCCTACTAATACGTGCGGGTTCTTCGGCCCTAGCTTGGCCATGACCTTGATTTGGATTGGATGGGCCCGCAACTCCGTCCTGTCGAGCCCGAACAAACTGCTCTTATTTTCTTTCTCTAATCAACCTCTCGATAATGCAAATGGTGGCACTCATTAGTGTTATGCCCATAACAATCGTGGAATCTACAGAACTTCCTGGTCTGAATTTGTTTCTCCGATGATGGTTTCGGAGCTGGCTTCTTATACTGTCCGATATTACAAGTTTGAAGGTAAACATTTTCCAACGATGTATTTAGGGGAGCATATCGGTCGAACATAGGAGCTTTGTGTCTCAGTCCGCGATTTGGGTCTCTCCTCTTTCCCTGACCTCCATTGCCTTTCTACTGACCTTGCTTGTTCTGAATGTTCAATTGTACTTTACTGGAATTCTCACTGGTCTTCTTTACTGCAACATTTCTCTGAATGCCTTCACCATTGGGCCTCGCTACGTCCTGCTTACTAGATCGTCTAGTGTCTTCTCTCCTCAAGAACTGGGCCGCCTTAGCATAGAAACGATCTAACGAAGCATGGGGTTTCCTAGCCAACCAATCACCAAACTTGGAATCAGGATCGATCCCTTTAATGAATTCCATCAAAATAGAATTTTCATTGGGGTTTTTGACATCAGCACAAGTAGCATGGAACCTTTCCAGATAACGTCTAAGAGTCTCTCCTGGAGCTTCAATAACACTGGACAAGGTGTTGACATCCTTTGGTCTAGTTGAATGCATATGGAACTGCTCGATAACTTAGTAGCCAATTGATCAAAACATGTGATGGATCTAGGTGGTAATCGAGTGAACCATATAGTTGCAATGTCTCCCAAAGAGATAGGAAAACCTCTACACTTAACTGCATCATTAGCTCGAGCGGCGTTCATGAGCCATTCATACTTCAAGCAATGTTGGTTAAGATCCAAATTTCCTTCGTACATCGGTAGTGTCGGCATCCTGAATCGATGGGGTGGCTCTGCATAAAGAATATCATTGGTAAATGGAGTGTGACTTCGGGAGATTCCCCAATCGTCATTCGTAAGGACTTTACTTTCTCTGATCATTTGGCATATCATGGTTGGAATGTCAGGCATCTGGATGTTCATGGCCAAGGCATGGTCGGGTTCCATGTTATAGGGATGGTTCGGTCATTGTCTATGGTCCGTTCCATGCCTCCTTGGCTCTCGATCTTCAGGGAAGTGAGGGTCCTAAGCATGAATGGGTTGATGATGTGCTAGATCTGGTTGGTTCTGGATCTCGGCTTCCAGATCTATAGGCAGCAGCTGCATGGTCATGAATGTTGTGATAAGCAAGTGTTCCTCCCCGGGAGGAGGGTCCAGCTGAATGTCCGGTAGAAGGACCGATCCTGGCTTGTCCAAGATTTATAGCATGCTGATGCCTAGAGGCTTCCATGTAGTTTCCATTTGGTCGACGGTGTGTAGATCTATGATTGAAGTCAGATGAAGCCGAGCTTTCGATCATGGAATGGGAGACATGATCCCTTCTAGATCTCCTTCGCCTTTCCTCATTCAGCTGGTTTGTGAGCGCCGTGTTGGCACGGATCTGCTGAGTGAGAGCTTGAAGGCTCTGAGTAAGCTCTTACATGAGGGTCTGGAACTCCTCTCTAGTCATAAGACCTTATGGATCTAGAGCTCCAACTGATGTTTGGCATGTTGTGGCCAGCTGCGTGGGATTTTGCCTATCTCTTCCTTCTGGATCTGCAGCATTTGAAGCAGTTTTGGTAGTGTGCACCATGATTAATGTAGCACTTTCCTAGATCTGGTGTAATTTGAATAAAATGGAAGGAACTACTGGAAGACAAATCTGGATCTCCTCCTTAGATTTTAGCAATCCAACAACGATAGGGGATCCACTAAATCAAAGAAAATCAGGGTGCTCTTATTGAAAGCACCAAAGTGTTTGTACCAAAATTGGGCACAACACTCTTTGGATGTAATTGAAGAGATTAGAATGAAGAAATTAAATGGAAAAGGAGGCTAATCTAACAATCACATCAATAAAATCAAACAGAAGTAGAAAGAGAAGAATTTATGGTGGTTCGGCGTTGTAGCCTACATCAACTTTGAATAGCTTTGTTGTTTATTGATGATTGGCAACTGATTATAATAGTACAAATCACTAGCTCTCAAGTTACAATGGAGTTGCAGTAGAGTAATGGCGTAGAAGCATCAAAAGTCCTTTTTCTGTAGACGTAAGGGTGCTATTTATAGGAGTAGATCTGGAAATATCTGCCCCAAAACTCAGAATACCTCTTCTCATACGTGGGCGGCCCAACTAGATCGATCTAGGGTGTTTTGGATCGATCCTCGATCGATCCCCATCGTCTTCGTATCGATCAAGATTGGCTCCATTTGAGCTGTGATTGACCATGGTAGTTCTTCAGGTGATACGCAAGCTTCTGTGAAAATTTCATATCATTTGGACTTGTAGTTTTTGAGTTATGATCGATCTAAGGTTGGATTTCCATTTTGGCTGATGGATGCGTATCGATACATGCGTACCGATCGATTTCGTATCGATGATGTGGCCTGATTAATTTGCAGAGGTCCATATTTCATGCTTGTAGACCGCTTCCCTTGGTCAGACTACTTCATTCGTATCAATCCAATGTGGTTCCTTTCGTATCGATGCTTTCATGTTGCCTTCGTATCGATGCCTAGTAGTTGTTTCATTTCGATCGACTGGCTACTGGTTTCGTATCGATCGACTGGCTGATCGATACGAAACGTGCAAAAGTGGGATCGATATGAAATGTGCAGTTGTTTGAGCAAATGGATACAGAGTCGATGGATACAAAGTTGGATGGATACAAAGTGGGATGGACTTTGTGGATACGAAGTTGGATGGATATGAAATGGGATGGACTTTGATGGATATGAACTTATATCGTCTACATGGATTTTGATCGATCCATAACTTGAGCATACGAACTCCGATTGACCCAAAATTTAGAATATTGTCTTTCATAGCCTTGTTAGTCATACCATGCTAATTGTAGCTCGATCCAGACTCGGACCAAATTTGCTTATATCCATCGTGGACTTATAGATAACCGATCTTTGGGACAAATCGTCTTCAGTCTCTAGTCAAGTCCTTGTTGTCACTGCCTTGCCAAAAGGCAGGATAACATGGTAAAAACTGCATTTGTGTAACGACTCGCCTTTTCCACCTCAAGTGTCGACACAAATACATTCACAGTATTCATTTGTCAAGCATCTAAGTGATGGAAAGACAGATTTTTAAGGTTAATAAAAGAAAATGAAGTAGAATAAGAAGAAGGAACACAATATCAGAATCTCACAATGGAACGATCAAATATAGTATCAACAGAAAGTATAAACTGTCTACCTAAGACATAAATTTTTTAGAATTAAAATAATCAGCCCGGGCAGTTATAATAACCCATCCTCACAAATGCCGATGATACACTCAAAGTAATGTAGCAGAAATAAATACTATGATAGGTAGAACTCCGACTCTTCTCCATAACCTCCAAAGCGTCCATAGCTAAATCTGGAAACATGCACGGAGCTAACCCGAGTATTATAAGAAAATAACACCCGGATTTTTCTAGTAAACCAGCCTAAGAAACACAGATCAAATATATTTTTAACGTTATAAAAACCTTTTAGATTATAGGTATCTCATAAGACCATGCCGCGCATAAACATGGACAGGTTTTACTTTATGATAACCAAACCGTTTATAGAGAATCCAGTGATATTGTAATAATGTCTAAGGTTAAAAATAAATATTAATCATAGCCTAAATGGTTACTCTTATACCACCTTTTGACCAGGTAGTATATCATAAAAGTTGGCTAAATGGCTTCTGTGATCATCAGAGCAGGAAGCTCGGAGAGATGGTTATCAGGCTCGGCAATCGATGATATTTGAAACTATGGACAATAGTTGGGCGGATTTAAATCGGGTCCCAATTAAGGTGCAATCAACATGTAGTGAAAAGTAAGGCCCCATGAGGCTACATTTCAAATTTCAAGTCAATCGGAGTTCATATGCTCGAGTTATGGATAAATGACGAATTTATATGGATCAATGTAGAACGATCCATAAAACATCGTAAATCGACGAAGATCAATCAATATATCAAAATCTACAAGGCCAATGCACTTGAAACTTTTAGAGCATCAATATATTGAAGAGTGGAGCCCACAAAAATGATCATATGACAAAACTCCTAAATTTTGGTAAAAGTGACCGATCGTTATTGAAACGATCGTACAAATCAGCCAGAACAATCTATAGTTTCACGAAAAATCTAATATCTCACAAAGGGTAAGCTGGAATTGCACAAAATTTAAAGAGAAAGTAGGTTACATCATGGGGAACCTACATGATTGATCGTAGCTCAATTGGATAAAGCATGGAATGATCGTACTTAATGCACTACGACTCAACTTGACTGCACGGAAAATGCGATATCTCACAAATGGTGCGTCGAAATTGCATGAAATTTGGAGAGCTAGTAGCTTACATCATGGACCCACCCACTTAACAATTGTATCCCCATTGGGGTTAGCATGGAATGATCGGCCTAAATTATTTTTTCATGTCCGATCGATCCCAAATTTTGTGGGTTGGGTCATATGGGCCTGGAGGTTTTTCTGCAGAAATTTCAGCCCGATTCATGCATGTCTTCACTAATAAATACAGCAAACGTAGCTCATTGCAATGGACTTTTTCTAGCTGGCACTCCTTCATCACTTCTTATCTCTTCCTGCATTAATTTTCTAAGGAAAAAATAACTGTACTTGTAATCTTACAATATAAATAAAAGATTATTGGACTGGACGTAGGCCAGAGTTTTCCAAACCATTATAAAACTTGTGTGTTCATTTACTTTTCTGCAATCTATTATGTGATCTACGAATCTATATTTCTCTATTTGGATATAAATATTGGACATTTGTGCTTTCACTTATAACAGGGTGTTTGTGATCATTTTTGGCACAAACATTTTGGGTGCTTTCACTGAGAAGAACTTGCACTCGCAGATTTGGAAGCAAGGATCTTGGATTTGGAAGCTTGAATACTTGGATCTACGAAGCAATGGCTAGATAATTAATAAGGAGACCATTAACAGATAGGAGGTATCATGGAGGAAGCCAAGAGGCTTCTTCTGGAGCTGGAGAAAATCATCTATCTACATCACTAGAGATGAAATGGGAACAATAATGGATGCTATGTAGGAGAGGATGCTAAAGAGACAGGAAGAGATTATGCAAAATCTACTCGGATAGATCGGACAAGCTAGAGCATAAAACCAAGGAAATGGAGTAGCAAGAAATGATAGATATATGAATAATGGAGTCAGAGCAACAGAAGCCGTGGAAAACCAAAATCAGGACCAAGAAAACGAAGCTAGCATGATGAAGGATGGAGTGGAACAGCCAGGAGCGGTCCCTGACCAACCAAGAACGATTGGGGCCGATCGTTCCATACTTAGGGGCATGCCCCTAGGTCATGCTGGATCGATCCTAGGTAGGATACCGAGTGGTGCTGTGCAATTTGGCATTGATTGGAATGTAGATGATCATCCAGAAGAGAAGATTTCAACATTTCCCCGTGGACTCGGGGGGGGGGGGGGAGGTTGGAGACAACGATCGAAGACTACCACTGGATGACAACGATAGGTTGGTGGAAATGATCAGAAGGGCTATAAGAGGAGGATTGGTAAAATAAGATCTGGAAAATGTAAATAGGAGTCTCTTTTCTCCTAATATCAGGCGAGATAGGAATCCACCGGAGTTCAAACTACTAACGCTTGAGACATACGATGGAAAAATGGATCTCGCTATTCATCTGACGAGATACATGAGACACATAGAAGTACTGGAGGCATCAGAGGAAGTCATGCCACAGTGCTTCCGCTTGTACTTAATGGATATAGATGCACTATAGTTTAGAAAGTTGGAAAGTGGCTATATTAACACATGGACGAAATTGATCGAAAGGTTTATGAGGCAGTTTAGGGTTCACATCTCGAGACCCAAAAATGTGATGAGTTTGGCAACACTGAAACCGAGGACCAAAGAGTCCCTAAGGAATTTTCTAATAGGGTTTAATGCCACGGCAACTACGATGGATCATCTAGATCCATCCATGGTTTTGATGGCAGTTGTATATAGAACTGCTGATGGCATGGAGTTCAATGATTCACTAGCGCGGGATCCACTTATGAATCTCGGGGAGTTTTTATCATGAAGCAGAAAGGTTCCTGCAGTAGGAAGATGAACGAGCCTACAAACCAGAGATGAATGCTTTGCAAAGTGGAAGATCACCAGGAGATGTAAACAAGAATGATAAAGGCAAACGAAAAAGGGATGATGGCATTAATGTGTCGAAGAGCTAATGGAGAGAACCAAAATTCTCTTCTTATAAGGATTTAACCGAATCTTTAGAAAGGATTTATTTGGATACTCGAGGACGCCTTCAGTACCGAAGGCCAGTAAGGAGGGAACCCTTCGAACATGAGTGGGCATCAGGAAAGCATTGCCTATTCCCTGAGCTCGATGGGCACAATATAAACGACTGTAGGCATTTAAAGGATATCATTGAGGAACAGGTGAGGAATGGTATGTTGCAACAATACGTGAGGACACGAGCTGCCGCAGTGGAATAGGAGTAGCCACCGTCCACCTCGAATGAAAATGACATTAGATCAAGGCATCATCGTCAACTTATCATCAATTAATTGGGATGGCATGGAATTAGTAATAAATTCACCAATAGTACGACTAATTCACTTACACATATATGGGATCGAGGATGGTCCCTAGGCATGCTCTGAGATGATGATGAACCGTAGTGCTTGGGTTTGTGAAATTTTGTTTTTTCTTGTTTACTTCGAACTCTGGTTTTTTTCGATATTTTGGTCTATTAGTTTTTTGGTTATATGGACTCTTATTTTATATATAGGCTTTGGAATGCTTAAATCTGGATTAATGAAATAAATAACACAGGTAGCGGTTGTGGCCCTAACTGGAGAGACAGGGCAATAACAACAAGTCGTGAGTCCCTTCGCCGGAGAGCAACATGAGGGATTCATCCATGGGTTAAGTCCTCGACTGGGGATCGAGGCCTGAGAAGGATACCCCATAGAATGAGTCCCCGATTGGGGATCGAGGCTGGAGATGGATATCTTACGGACTAAGTCCTCGACTGGGATCAAGGCCGAAGAAGGATATCCTACGGGTTAAGTCCTCGATTGGGGATCGAAGCCAGAGAAGGATACCCTACGGATTAAGTCCTCAACTGGAGATCGAGGCTAGAGAAGGATACCCCATGTATTAAGTCCTCGATGGGTGATCGAGGCTGGAGAAGGATACCCCAAATATTGCGCTATGTCTTGACTAGAGAGACGGGACCAGAAAAGCAAGAAGTAGGCCGCTTCGTTTGAGAGCGACAGGATCAGCTTACTTATCGTTGTGCGCTTCTTGCCAGAGAACGAGTGGAGTATAGCTAGAGCTTAGAGAAGCTATGGTCGACTCAGAGAGGTCATGGATTTGGATATGGACCTAGAGTGGTCCTAGATTTGACTAATGACCCAGAGAGGTCATGGATTCAGATATTAGCTTCGAACAGCAATGGATTTGGCTTTGGATGTACATAGATTTGGATAAAATGATCCGGAGTGTTACAGATTTGGTTAGTGAATTTGGAATGGATTCGGAATTGGATATCGACTCAGAATAGTCATGGATTTCGCTAATGATCCGGAAAGATCAAGGAATTGGATTGGTAATGGATTGGATTCAAGATTGAAATATTCAGCCATTAATGGATTATGGATTTCAGATTTTGGATCTATAACAATTCAAAAGATGCCTTCCAACCGCAAGGAATGTTTTGAGGGGCAAATGCTATGCTACCTTTTGACCAGGCAGTATATCATAAAAGTTAAATGGCTTCTGTGATCATCAAGGTAGGAAGTCAGGAGAGACGGTTATCAGGTTCGAAAATCGATTATATTTGTATGGACAATAGTTGGGTATATTTGGACTGGGTCCTAATCAAGATGCAATCAATATGAAGTGACCAAGAAGGCCCCATGAGGCTATATTTCAAATTTCAAGTCAATTGGAGTTTGTATGCTTGAGTTATGGATAAATGAAGAATTTATGTGGATCGATCTAAAACGATCCATAAAATAGCGTAAATCGACGAAGATCGATCGATATCTCAAATCTACAAAGACAATGCACTTGAAACTTTTAGAGCATTAATATATTGAAGAGTGAAGCCCACAATAATATTTGCATTATAAAACTCCCAAATCATGGAAAAAGAGGCCGATCGTTATTGGAACGATCGTAAAAATAAGCCAGAACGATCCATAGTTTCATAGAAAATACAATATCCCACAAACGGTACGTCAGAATCGCACGAACCTTGGAGAGCAAATAGCTTACATTATGGAGCACCATAATGATTGATCGCATCTCAAAACTCCCAAATCTTGAAAAAGGAGGCTGATCGTTATTGAAACGGTCGTGTAAATTAACTAAAATGATCCATAGTTTTGTAGAAAATGCGATATCTCACAAATGGTATGTCAAAATTGCATTAAATTCAGGTGGAAAGTAGCTTAAATCATGAGGAACCTACTTGATCGATCTCAGCTTAACTAGATGAAGCATGGAACAATCGAACTTGATTAATTACGACTCAACTCGACTCTACGGAAAATGCAATATCTCATAAACGGTACATCGAAATTGCATGAAATTTGGAGAGCAAGTAGCTTACATCATGGATCACCCCCTTGATCAATCATAGCCCCATTGAAGTTAGTATGGAATGACTAGCCTAAATTATTTTTTAGTGTCCGATCGATCCCAAATTTTGTGCGTCGGATCGTATGGGCCTAGAGGTTCTTCTACCGAAATTTCAGCCCGATCCATGCACGTCTTCACCTATAATACAGTGGAGTTGGCTCATTACAAAGGAATTTTTTTGGTTGGCTCTCCTTCATCACTTCTTATCTCATCCTCCATTAATTTTCTAAGGCAAAAACCACTGTACTTGTAATCTTACTGTATGAATAAAAGATTATTGGAGTGGACGTAGGCCAGAGTTTGCTGAACCACTACAAACTTACGTGTTCATTTACTTTTCTACAATCTATTCTCTGACCTATGAATTTATATTTCTTTGTTGGGATCTAAATATTGACCATTGGAGCTTTCACTTATAACATGGTGTTTGTTACCATTTCTAGCGCAAACAGTTACATTGATTACAATCCAACGTAATACAGGTACAACCAAAATCGATAAGGAACATTCGTATAATGGATTTTCCATGGAGATCTCTTCGAAGAAGCCAAATCCATTCTCCTACCCAAGGATCAGAAAGTACCTTCTTAGCATTGTATATCTCTAGATAAAATATACTGTAAAGGTAAACACAAGAGGCCATCGCCCAAACATAAACATGAACAACGTGAACTATATATCATCAACTCTCTTCGTCCAAAAATCGATAAGTATCTCTACAAAATTGAGTTGACAACATCTTAACGCGGGTCGCTAAACCCCAGGTTATGCATCCTACTCTATTTTTAGCCACTTTCAATGTCGAGGTCACATTCGGCATCTTTCACACAAGTCTCCATCACTGGAATAGAACACGAATCCTTAAATGGAGTCCATCATCTCGAAAAGATCATGAATTCCCAATGAATTCCCATATCTAGAACAGATCATGAACCACTACATGGATTCGAGCATCTTGAACGGATCTCAAACCTTCACATAGGTTCCTCCACAAAAGTCTTCTGATGAATGCTAATTCTATCATTTCCCTTGGAGTACCCCTTAAGGTAGACAGTCCCACACGATAGCATCATTCGAAATGTTAATGCTGACCTTTCCCTTGGACTTAACCATAGGATAGATAGTTCAACTCTATAACATTCCACTTCACAACCGCTTCCAAAACATAGATCACGTGTATGGTTTTGAAGTGGTATTTGATGAGTAGAACAATTACCGATCCTGATTAATTTAAAACCAATCGATGAATTTTCCAGTTAACTCAATCTCGGTTCTCTCAGAAGTAAGCGAAAGCTAGAGATGTTTCATACCAATGCTCCTTACTTAGGGTTCCCATTGATATGAAATCGTGAAGTCCTTCGATAACTTCTTAAGTTAATACTAGGTTAAGTTCGATTGTTGACTAATCGACTATTCAGTATAAGATAGATTTTTTTAAATGAAACCCAAGTCGAGATTAATTTCCATAAACAAATAAACAAACAAAACACTATCATCATCCAAAACACAATCAAGCCACACAAAGTATGATTAAGTTACTTAAGCAACTCCTAGTCCCTTCCATTTAATTAATCCTTTTATTAATTAAAATCCTTTATTAGTATACTTTAGTTACCTAATAAATTTCTACTTTTTCTATCCTTTTCCAAAAGATTCCATTACTTATTATTTCCTTCAAAATATCCACTTTAAAGATCTATGTACTTTCACAAATTCATTCAAAAGATTTATGACTAATGTTAGTTAAACATTATCACGACAATCCAAAACCATTTCGCTTTTGCTTATCTTTAAATCATTCTTTTACAGATCTATTTACGTCCCTAAGTATAATCAAAACGGATTAAAGACGAATGCGATTAACACATTGTCATAACAAACCCAAATCATTTTCCTACTTGTTACTTTCTTTACGAACCTTTGTTTTAAAGACCTAAGTATTTTGCAAACTCACTTAACTATATTTTAACACTTTAAAATATTATACAACGGTTTAAAAACAAATATTACTAAAATATTGTTTACGACAAACGCAAAATGACTTTACTATCATGGTATCTTTAGAACTCCATTTTAAAGATCCAATTACTTTTCCAAAGTTTAGTTAAGTGGTTTAAAATAGATGTTGCACAAACATCGATACTATAAACCCAAAATCATTTTTACACTTGCCATTTACTTTAAAACATCCCTTTAAAGTTCTAAGTTCGTATTTAGTCAAGTTCGATATAGATTAGTTAACTATTAAGTTCTAAGAATGATTGCTTATACAAATCACGATCTATACGCTTAACCCATTTCCGACATTCCAACTCAACCATTCCCCACCCAAGAGTGAAGCTAGGTAAGTTTGGGTATTGGTTGCTCCAAACCATGCCTAGACACTTCACCTTTGAATCTCACAAATAGATAAGTCTACCTAGTTGGCTTTTAGTGTTAAGTATAGTATTAATGATTTCGATAAGCAATAAGAAATTAACTCGATTAACTCATTTCCAACATTTTCCACTTAACTATTCATCTGTTAAGAGGGAAGCCCGATAGGTTAGAGCTCTATTGCCCTATCCCTACTCGACATCAATCTTAACTGTCACAAATATATAAGATTACTTCATCGGCTTATTAATGTTAGGCCTATTAGTGTTAAGCATAGTTAATTACTTTAAAGATAAGTAATTAAACAATTTAACCATTTAGCCATTAAGCAATTACTAACCCCTTTCTAAACCTTTTGTTTTATAATCTAAAAAAAGATATTTATATAAGATACTTCCAAGATATTTATATAAGATATTTCCAAGATATTTTCAAGATATTTATATAAGATATTTCCAAGATATTTATATAAGATATTTCCAAGATATTTATATAAGATATTTAAATTTCATATACTTATAATATAATTTTAAACACCACTCTTTTAAAATATCACTTGAAAATAACAAGCTTGAAAAATCATTAGAAACTTGAAAACGACATGCTTTTAACAAAATATCTCTTTTTTAAAAATTCACAACTGATTCTTATAAATTCATAAATATCTCAAACAACTTTTAACATACTCTAAAATAGTTAGGCAATAATTTTAAAAAGAATGAAATAAATCGCTCAAACTAAAAGTCCTTTTTGAAACATTTGAAGTCCAAAAACAAGTTTAAACGGGGTGGTTTTGCACTAGTGATGTTTTGGCCGTTTCTGATATGTTACTTAACTTTTGACTATTCAATATTTTGATAGCTACAAACACACACATATAAAAATATAAATACAATGAGAAACCCCTGAGGATCTCTCTACAAAGTTCCGAAACAATCGCCTAAATAAGACAATTTCGAATTGCTTTTATAGCGAGTATCGCTATAAGTGAACTTTCAAATCCGAGTCCGATCTAAACCAAAGTCCATCTATAATCTATATGCTTTGTTCATGGTCTATTCATCTGTAATATAAGTCTATTCAAGTCCATTCCAAGTTTGTTTAAGTCTATGTACATGGATTACATATGTCACTTACTTTTAAAGTAAGAAGTTATAACTATTGTTTTCAACATAAGTTAACAAGAAAAACAACATTAACACAATCAAATACAACATATATGTGTTATATTTTACATTCAAAGTTAGGTGTTAACTCACTTTTTATCAACCAAAACCAAGATCCAAGAACCAAAGTCAAGCCACATCCTTGCAACTACCTTGTCCTTCAAATCCATCCTTGCTTCCACCATGTTCCATTGCTTTCCTCCATCATAAATTTCTCACGACCATAAGGATTTTTAGGAGTTTATCTTTGATTCTTTGACTTTGGCATGGTGGAAGGTGTTCTAATATTTTACTAAGCATTGTAGCAAAGTTTGAACTGATTTGCAGTTGATTTGAATATGATTTGAGAAAGTTAGAGAGGAAGATAAGGAGATGAAGAAAGCATTAAAGGAGCTTGGATTTGCTTAGGATTTTGTGATTATTTCCTAAGGTTATGCCCCTCCTTTTATAGGCTTAAGATTAATGACGCGAAAGGACCAAATACCCCTCAAAACTCTAATATCATAATTGCTCTATCACTTCACATTTTACACCACATAGCTTCATTTTGAAGTTATTTCCATTTATGCTTATTTTTACTTTATGTCACTTCTCCTTTTAGGTTAATTACCATTGTACCCACACCATGTTTTCTCTTATCATATAGGAAGCTTCTAGAACCTTCCAAGCTTGTATGAAGATGAGAGTGTTTAATTAGTGGCTAATATGTTCATTGGATATTAGATTAAGAGTTAAAAATTTCTATTTTTGCTCATTTTCCTTATTTTCTCATTTTCCTATTTAGTAAGCCATAAACATGAAAATATTTTAAGTTGCTAATTATCTCCTTAATGATTAATTAGAATGCAAAAAGTTCGAACAAAATTCTTTAAGAAAAAAGCTGTTTATAGATAAAATGATTTTCGGTCATATTATCGATATTTCTCCAAAGAATATATCTTTGTAAACATTTTTACCAAAAAAGTTTACCATCATTAATTATGATTCAAAAGGAAGTTAAAAGGATTATTAAATTAACATAATAACATTTACTCTATGATATAAATATTTAAATAATTCACATATTCAAATACGAAGTGTCCGAAATTCTGGGTCGTTACATTCTTCCCTACTTTGAATATCTCGTCCTCGAAATTCCAACACGAGCAACCAAAGAGAAAATGAAATTGATACTTAATAGTATCGCAATCATTAGCAAATAATGCTTGTGGTTTGCTCGAGTTCAAACCTTCTCATCACACAAGGTTGATAATCAATCCACTAGGTGTATCTTCTGCTCAACAGACTTAGGTTATTACTTAAACGATTATTCATGCCACCCTAGAATAAATCGAAGAGTTATTCCTTAACCTCTCGCTAAGCCAAAAATATAGTATACAAACATACTAAAGCCCGTACGATGCACATATATCATCCGTACACATTATCAATTTTGATACTTGCTTGATTACATTGATCTCACTTTCCAACTAGTATAGATCACTTGACCTCTTTAGTGCAGTCTCCAATCTGGTTCCTTGATTAGAAACCTTCGTTCTCTTTACATAGGCCATATACTATGATAGAAAACTTTGGGATCTTATCAAGAATCTGTATCAAGTATTTACCATCAAGAATCTAGTGAAAAATCCTTGTTCGGACTAGTGTAAACCACCTCGAAAACATATACTCGAATACTGGATCAAGAATAGCCATACGAATAAAACGATCTACGTACAACTTACGTATTTATCCTATTGATTTCTTAACTACACCAATTCCTTTTTTATCACATACAATTATCCAAATAGTATGTCATTAATACGAAGATCATTTTTGAATCATTTCATAAATCATAACTTCAAGTTTATCAATATTTTATAACTTAGGTTCATACTCATATAATATCCATTACATCCTAAGAGTATATACAACCATCAGATTTGTTAACAATTATGTTTAAGAAATTCAAACATGTTTTAACTTAATATGTTCTTAATTCAAGCGTTATATAAACTCAAATTTTATAGTTTCAAAACATTTTAATTACAAATTCCATAATGATCTAGAAGTTCTCGACTATCCATAATCATCAAAAATCCCATTTCATTTTTAACATATGAAAACTACTAAACAACATATCATATTATGATGCACATCCATACTTTCCTAATGCATAAGCTACATGTGTCCATGAAATAACTTAACAAGAAAATCATAGAACTAAACGCCGGTTCTATTTCAAATCATTTTGAATTAATACGTATAACTTTTGTATATCAATTCATACCTTGGAATTTAATCAAAATTTGTTTTGCCAAAGCAACTTTGTAGCATCCTACACTTGGAAACCCAAAGATGGACGTCGAAGATGTTGAAGTCATCACCAGAATTATTTTAAAGCAATAGGAGTAAGTTCGGTACATCTAATTTATTCCTTTCGGACTCAGGCAAAATCATTTCAAAATGGTCGTAAATGTAACTAAGTTCCATGATCTCAATTTAATATACTAATTATCTAAATACTTACTTTCAAGTAATATTACTATTATTTTCTCCAAAACCTTGAAAAACAATTTCAAGGGTTACCAGGATTTAAGTTCTCAAATTCTATATTTAAATCCTTTTTATTTATAAACCATGATTTATAGACCCTACTTATATAAAATCACTTTCTTATGTGAAGTTTCTTCTTTATGTAAATCATTTTACAAATGTATATCTCTGTTTAGATTATAATAAACAACTCTGGTTAAATTTCAAATTTAACCCAACATTATCAATGAACGCATTATAATCAAATTGTGAAACTTAATTCACAAGGTGTTCATATTTAATGTTCCCACAAATTTACTATATACCCAACCCTTATTATAAGAGGGTAATTTCTTATAAATCAAAAAACTATAGTAAATGATCATAAACTGGCCAAGCACAACTAATCAAACAATAAATGATCATAATTAAATATTACCATTTCTTAACAAACAACCAAATTATAAATAACTATATCAATTTATGAAAATTGTATTCTTTTATATATAATATAATACTAGGTAAAATTATTTCATTTACCAATTTTGTAAACTATACTGTGTCAGTTTTTCTTGTTTAAGTATTTAGAAACCCCTATCGATAACGTTATTAGAAGCATCGACCAGAATTCATAAACCACCCAACAGACCAATTATTACAATATAAAACTTTTTTATAGTACTAACAAATGCGCTCTCATATGTATAATACTCTCAAATCATGTTAGGGCATTCCATTACCCTATCTCTTATGTTTAACTTTCAGCTCTAATACTAAGTATAACGACTCGCCTTTTCGACCCTTAAGTGACGACACTAATATATCCATGGTATTCATGTGTCGAGCACCCAAGTGTCAAAAAGAGGATTGTCAGGGTAAAATAAAAGAAAAGGAAATAGAACAAGGAAGAAGGAACACTATGTCTGAATCTCATAATGGAATGATCATATATAGTATCAAAAGGCAGTATAAACTGTCTTCCTAAGATACAAAGTTTTCAGAATTACAATAATTCGCCCAGACAGTTATAATAACCTATTCTCACAAATGCAAATGATACACAAAAAGTAATGCAGCATAAATAAATACTACGATAGGTAAAACCCCAACTCTTCTCTATAATCTTCAAATCATCCATAGCTAAATCTGGAAACATACACGGGGCTGACCCAAGCGTTATAAGAAAATAAAACCCAGATCAGTTTGGTAAAACAGCGTGAGAAACACAAATCAAATAGACTTTTAACGTTATAAAAACCTTTCAAATTAAAGGTATACCAAAAGACCACAACGCATATAAACACGGATTGGTTTTTACCTTACGATAACCATGCCGTTTATAGAGAATCCAGTGATATTATAACAATGTCTATGTTTTAAAATAAATATTAATCATAGCTGAAACAGTTACATTGATTACATTCCAACATAATACAATTATAACGAAAATCGATAAGGAACGTTCGCATAATGGATTTTTCATGGAGATCTCTTTGGAAAAGCCGAATCCAATCTCTAGCACAAGGGTCAGAAAGTACCTTCCGAGCGTCATATTTCTCTAGATAAAATATACCGTTAAGTTAAACACTAGATGCCACTGTCCGAACATAAACATGAACAACGTGAACCATATATCATCAACTCGCATCCGCTAATAATTGTTAAGTTTCTCTAGAAATGGAGTTGATAGCATCCTGACATGGGTTGCTAAACCCTAGGTTGTCCATCCTACTCTGTTTTTAGCCATTTACGATTTCGAGGTAACGTTCGGCATCTTTCACACAAGTCTTCATCACTTGAACAGAATATGAATCCTCAAATGGATTCCTTCATCTCGAACATATCACGAATTCCAAAATGAATTTCCATATCTTGAACAGATCATGAACCACCACATGAATTCGAGCATCTTGAAAAATTGTCGAACCTCCACATAGGTTCCCTCAAATAAGTCTTTCGACGAATACTAACATTATCCTCTCCTTGGAATACCCCTCACGATAGACAGTCCCACACGGTAACGATAGCATCATTTGAAATGTTAACGCTGACCGGTCCCTTGGACTTAACCTTAAGATAGACAATTCAACTCCATAACATTCCACTTCACAACCGCTTCTAGAACATAAATCGCGTATATGGTTTTGAACTGGTATTCGATAAGTAGAACACTAACCGATCCTTATCTCTTCGAAAACAATCAATGAATTTTCCAGTTAACTCAATCTCAGTTCTCTTAGAAGTAAGCAAAAGCTAGAGACGTTTCATACCAGTGCTCCTCCCTAGGGGTTCTCATTGATATGAAATCGTGAAGTCATCCAATAACTTCTTAATTTAATATTAGGTCAAGTTTGAAAGTCGACTAATCGAATGTTTAGTATAAGAAAGATGTTGTAAATGAAAACCAAGTCTAGGTTACTTTCTGTGATGACCCTGAATTTTTGACATTGGAAATCAGAATATTTAATTGATTTTAAATATCTGAAAGTTAATTCAATTTGAAATTCAAATATCAGAATGAATTTGGCAATTTAATTATTGAATTTAATTTATTGCAGTTGGGTAAAAATATTGAATCTTTAATTTTTAAGCTGATTAAAAATATTTTCAAGGCTTAGAAAATTTATATTAATAATACTGAACGTGATAGAAATTTTGAAATTGAATTTAACAGTGTTTTGTTCAGTTTTGAAATTTTATCGTTTAAATCGATATTTAAAAATAGCCTTCCGAGGCACAGTCTCGAAATTCAACGAAACCAGTTTCATTGAATCTGTAATATTGTATTATTATCGGATTTCAAATTTCGTAGCTTTCGGAGTGATCATGTGATCGTACGAGATAAGAACGCCTAGACAATCATTTATCGATTTACTTTAAATATCTTATATTATTTTACCAGTCAAAATTCTTTCCCATCAGCCGACCTCCTCTGAAGATAAGCCACCCTAGATATCGACCCTGTCCTCTTTTCTAGTGTAAATCATGCAACCTTTCATTTCTAATACCTCAGAATGAAATCAAAGAAAATTAATGGCCGAAACAAATCTTACCCCTAATTTCCAATTCATTTCTGCTAAAAATTGAAATTTCGAAAACCACTTTTCGTTCCTTCGAATCTTGTTCATAAATCAACTGGCCGACAAAATTCCTTTGCTTTAAATCAAATCCCCTCTAATGCATTCAAGAATGAATCGAACTCGCGATGTTTTTTTTCGTTGCCTTTTGGGTCGCGGGAGGAGGAAGCACAGGAGCGCGTTCGTGTTCGAGGTCAAGGCCTGTACGCGTGGGCAAGGTGCATGGGAATTCGAGGGGGAAGCAGGTTGTGGTTGCGTGCGATGGTGGTTCGAGGCAGAGGGTCGCGATGATGAGTGATGACATCGGGTGGCCAGAGATTTCGATCGAACCTGGGCTCGTTCGATTTTGTCAGTGAGGTGGTTTTTCTTCTTTTTATTAAATTTAATAAAAACAGTAAGTCATAAAGTAATTACTGTGGTTAATTTCAGGAAGAGAAAACAGAAAGTTGTTATATATAGACAAAGTCTGGAAAAAGATATATATATATATATATATATGCATCTTAAAATTTACTAGTTATTTCTAAAAATAACGTATTATGGAGATTAAGGTGTTTAATTAACTTATCAAAATTATTTTAGTTACTAAGAAAAATATTTTATTTAAAAGAAATTAGTTAAAACTAAATTATTAGTTTAAAACCAAAGTGTTAGTTAAGTTAAATATAATTTATTCGATTATTTCATATATTAATAAACTATAAATGTTTATACAAGGTCTAATACAATGAAGAAACAAGTCGGGATGGAAACAGATTGCAAAATAAAACGCAAAGGTGAGATCTTCTCACTCAAATTGAATAATTGAAAACTGCAGTTATTGATTGATTGTTGAATTGTGATAGTTAGATTAAAATTGTTGATTGTGTGCTTGAATGATAAAGTATTATCAATTATATTGAAATAGACCCTATGCGCCGCATAATAGCGGATGATATTATATATAAACCCATATACCGCGATATTCCACCTCGAAGTGGAATTGGTATTATATATGTATTTGGAGTTGTTGACTTCCCGCATTATATAGCGGATGAGACCCTATGCGCCGCATAATAGCGGATGATATTTTATAAATCCCATATACCACGATATTCCACCTCGAAATGGAATAGGTATTTAATTGTTGTGCTAACATCTGTGGATGCAGGGAAACAGGTTGGAGGGATCCAACTGGATTCCTCAAATAGTATGAATTTGTTTCATATGTTGTGTGATGATTTATTGATAATCTGTGAATGATTATATTGATGATTGAATTTGTTGAAGGCTATAATTTAGCCGAATGTATTTTTAGTATCGTTGGATACCAGAAATAAATAAAATTGGATTTTTGGAAATTAAAGTAGAAAAGCCTAGACCATTACAATTAAAGTATAAAAGTTGATTTCTGTAATCCTATCGAATTAATTCCAAAATATGGGAAAAGATATTATTAAATGGGTGTTGAATAATATTGTTTAAAAGTTGAAGTATTTATCAAAAATTCTGATTTTAAATAATTTGGAAAGAATAAAGGGATTTATTTAAAAGGTGATAAATTTCTAGAAATCAATTTGATAATTGATTTGGTATTTGAAAATAAATCTTTGGGATATCGATACGAAAATTTATTTGGTGTTGAATGAAAATGGATTTTGTGTTGAAATAAATTTGGAAATCGATTTGTAAAATGATTTGGTATTTGGAAATAAATTCAGAAATAAATTTGCAAATGGTTTGTTATTTGGAAATAAACTTAGAAATCAATTTGCAAATGTTTTGTTCTATTGAAAATAGACTTGGGAATCAATTTGTAAAATTGATTTGGTGTTTGAAATAAATGGAAGAATCGATTTGAAATTTGATTTGGTGTTGAAATAAATTTAGAAATCAATTTGAAATTTAATTTGGGGTTGAAAGTGAATATTTGAAAAAATCGTATATAAGTGGATATTTGAAAATTTAAATTCACAATGGAAATAAATAATATCGGGAATTTTATTCCGTGAGTGAAAAGTGATTTGAAATTGGTTTTCAAAGTGATGAAGTGTAGAAAATATATATCTTGCAAAGATATTTTGAAATTTAATAATTTAGGAAAATTATTTAAATTGGTTGATTGTTGTGAATGTTGTTGATAGTTAAATAACCGACTATCAATATTTGCCTTTGAAATGGCACTTGAATTTGTTTTTAAAACAAGCGCTCATTATTCGGTTTAGCCGGGAGAGGATCTTTGTGTCATATAACCCATTCCGAATAATGATACGACGTTATGGATTGCAATTGAAGACCGGATTTGCAAGAGCTTCTTCCTTTATTGGACGAAGTGCGTTCGATTCTGTTCGAACCCGGAACAGACTTGTATGGTCGTATGTCTGACATTACACTTTGAGATATAAAGCAGATTTCTTTCAAATACATTTCTGTTTGGTGGCGGAGAATTTATTCTCTTAGCTTAACACCCTTCTCTGAGACGTACGAGCTCAGAGGTTATGTAGTTGAAGGTTATCAGTGATATACTCCCAATTTGGTAATGTGGCATGCTGAGTGCTGCTGTGTGTTGCTGATCATTTGTTGATCAAAGCATGGCTTTCGTGTAAAGTGTAGCTTTGTGGACGAGACCTCATCGGACCTCACACCCCGAAAATGGTCGAAACAGGAAAGATGCGGCAAGGTTATGAGGGTCGCACCCTTTAGGGTATGTCATTTCCTTCTGGAAAAAGGTGGTATCATGGTATAGAGCCCAGATACTTTACCTATGTGGTTGCTGCAATCTCATTTACTGTGTGGTTGTTGCTTTGTGATTGAGGGCCCTCGGATAAAGGTCGCAAACGACTGGGGGGTGGCATACTCGAGTAGTAGTTACCTAGTGATAGAGGTAACCCGGTCTTGTGTTGGCAGAGAGCTGGTTAAGTTCTCGGGACGTCCCTCCAGAGGCGTACCCATGTGGCATAGGAAGTTCCTTAGCCTGACCATTTGTTGGAAAATCCAAAGAAACAATACAAACCTTGTACGGTTTTAGTTGTATAACTTGCCATGCAGTGTGGCGGTAACCTGCCACAAAACATGGTAGCTATAGTAGGCATACAATAATGGTTGTATGCTGGCTAAGATTAATATTATACTTTCGAAATGTTTTCCACACTAGGCACTAATGATAATATAAAAAAAAGATTTTGCGTATGAAGCATGTTTGACTATCATAAGGAGAAATCTCCTCCAATTCTGCGTTTGCATTGTGTGTGTGGCGGGAGGCCTTATGGTAGTTTCATTTTTCAAAAGCATTGCGAATTTCTTTTATTTTCTTTGTGAAAATAACAGGTTTTAAGATCTCACACCAGTCCCATGACTGACCTGGAGTTTATTGTTCCCTTTCTAAACTCTGGGTGCCAATAATTTTCCACACGGGCAGCCTAGAATCAGGTTATCGATTGGATCTGGATGGATTGCTGTGGAGATCTGGAGGCGAGCTGGATAGCGAGACGTATCACTTATACTAGTATTATTCCGCTGTGTATTATGTTATGTGGACAAGTTTATATAACTGTCTAGTGATATGTGTTGTTGTTGTAAACTCTGATAATGTATTGCATACACTGATATAGTTCTGTGTTATAAAGATTATTCATTCATGTATTATATATTGTTCCACTGCGAATGTGAGATTCTAATATTGTTTTTGTTTCTTTTTCTTTCTTTCTTCTTTCTTTCTTCTTCTACCTCTTCTTCTTTAACCCTAATTATTCGGTTTTCCGGCATTCGATTGTGCGGCATTTGATACAGTGGACGTATTAATGTCGACTTTCGAGCGTCGAAAAGTCGAGTTTTTACACTTTCCCTGAACAAATAATCGAACAAAATACTATCAGCATCTAAAACACAATCGAGCCAAACAAAGCATAATAAAGTTACTTAAGCAACTCTTAACCCCTTCCATTTAATTAGTCCTTTTATTAATTTAAACTCCTTTATTAGTAAACTTTTTCACCTAATAAACTTCTACTTTTTCTATCTTTTTCCAAGAGATTCCATTACTTATTATTTCCATCAAAATATCCATTTTAAGGATCTAAGTACTGTCACAAATCCATTCAAAAGGTTTAAGACTAATGTTAGTTAAACATTTTCACTACAAACCAAAACCATCTCGCTTTTGCTTATCTATAAATCATTCTTTTAAAGATCTATCTACATCCCTAAGTATAATCGAAAAGGATTAAAGACAAATGTGATTTAACACATTGTCAAAACAAACCCAAATCATTTTCCTACTTGTTACTGTCTTTACAAACATTTGTTTTAAAAATCTAAGTATTTTGCAAAATTAGTTAAACATATTTTAACACTTTAAAATATTATCCAAAAGTTTAAAAGCAAATGTTATTAAAACATTATTTATGACAAACCCAAAATCACTTTAGTATCCCGTTATCTTCAAAACTTCATTTTAAAGTTCCTATTACTTTTCAAAAGTATAGTTAAATGGGTTAAAACAGACGTTGCACAAACATCAATACTATAAACCTAAAGTCGCTTTTATACTTGCCTCGTATTTCAAGCATCCCTTTAAAGTTCTAAGTTCTTATTCAGTCAAGTTCAATATAGACTAGTTAACTTTCAATTTCTAAGAATGATTGTTATACAAATCGCGATCCGTATGCTTAACTCATTTATGACATTCCAACTCAAGTATTCCTCACACAAGAGTGAAGCCAGGTATGTTTGTGAAAGTCTATATGGATCGTATACTATGTATATGACAAGTAATTCTTATATATGCGATAGATTAAGATAATGAGATAACAGTAAAATGAAAAAGATCACACCAGAAATTAACATTTAAAGCATGCGATACCCAAGGTTCTTGTAATTTCATAATTTTTATGAAACCATACCCATTTGGGTATGGTTGAATCTTTATAGATATAGTTTTCATTACAAATCACATTCTTATAATAGTCGCTAATATAAAGTTGTTTATCATGATCACTCATATTAGCTGGAATCCATATCTTAATACTGTTAGTCATTAGCTTAGTACTTGAAAAATAATTTCTACCATTTTTAAACAAAGTATTATTATGATTGTTAGTGGTTTTAGAACTATCTTTGTTACTAGTACTAGCATTAAAACTGTAACGACCCGTAAATTTCCGATAATTAAAATTTGTTAATTTAATAAGTTTTGTTATTTAATATTTGAAGAAATAAAAAATTTGGATTTATTAACGAAATAATAACTAAGATGAAACGTAACAATGTTAATTAAAGCTAATTATTAACAATTGAAATGAAATTCCAATTAATTGAAATAATGTAAATGTTATAACTTGATTATAAATTGAATGTAAGTAAATAAATGTAAATGTTGTTTAGAATTATGAACAAGTATATAGTTAATGGTAATTGGGAAAATTTAGTGTTATGAAAGTAATTGTAACAATTGTTGTGAATAATAAACCAATAAATGTGATTATTAGTCAATAGTGACAATTATTATATGTTACCAATTTATTTAGGCTATTAAATTTAAATTGGAAATAAATTTCAATAAATGTAATCAAATATTGTGTTAATGTCAATTAAGTTAATATTTGGAAATAATGTTAATTTTATTCATAATATGACGATTGGTTGAATAAAAGAATGGAAATAAAGATTTATTAATTTATTGGAATTCAAATTATAATAATTGGGATTAATTGCAAATAAATGAAATTAAATATTTAAATATTACGTTAATGGTGATTAAGATGAAAATTGAGAATATTAATGTAATAGATCATGAACCAATGTAAATTTCATCTATTTGATAAATAATGGATTGCATAATAGGATGAAACGTCAATTAAATGGAATTATTGAAAATTTAATTTATAATTTCTAAATTTAATGAAATTGAAATTAAACACTGGAATTGATGGATTAATCAACTTTAAATTGACATTTAAATTTGTTTTAAATTATTGTAAATGGTTAGGAAATCAAAAATGATAGAAGTTGTAAATTTTTAAATTTAAATTGAAAATGTAATTTAATTAATTTAATATTAATTTATTTAATTAACTGAAAAATAGACATTTTGGCCACTGACTCGGATTTCGACAAACCAGTTTCATCGGATCCGTAACGGTGAATTATTGTAGGATTTCAAGTTTTGTAACGATCGGACTTGTCGTTTGGTCGTACGGGCTCGAAACGCCTCAAAATCAATTTAATTGAAATCAATTTGAAATAAAATGATTTTAACATAACTTCCTCATACTATGGAATTGGGACTTGAAATCTATTCCATTGATTTTAAAATTATCAAAAACATCTATTTTGATATATGGGTCGACCCATTTGCATTGCGGAGTCGAAATGGGCTTTTCGGGTCTTGTATCGTTCAACATTCCAAACCAATCGAGCCCATTTGTGTAACAACCCGCATATCTATCAATTCTATATTTAAATATTTTATTTAAATATTTTATCGTTAGTCGGATGTTAGTCCGAAAAGCTACTTTTTGCATACGGTCAAATTAGGACTCGAGACCACCCCCATTGAGTTCAAAATGACGTTTGCGATCTTTTTGAGTGTAAACTTCGATATGTTTGGAGATAGTGAAATTTTCGTCACTTTTCCCGCTTGAGACTTTGGTTTGGACTGCACCTTCTTAACTCAGCCCACCCCCTCTTCTCTTCATCACTTCAAGCTTCTTCAAAAATGGTGGAGGGAAAGAGAAATTAAAACTCCCAAACACAAATTCCATTGCAAATCCGAGATTCAACATCAAATTCACGTTTAGACCATTGATTCAAGCTTGTTGGTGTTCTTGCTTTGCTCTCAAATCTCCATCTTCATCAAATTCCGTGAAAAGGTGAGATTTTTGATCTCACATCTTGCCTATATCTATCTTGGACTGTTGGGAATGATCCCCTATTGTATTTGCATCAACATTTGCATTTGGTTTGGATTGGATTGGCGAAAAACTTCGATTTTCAGCGTTTTGGTGATTTTTCTGGCGTTAAGTCGTTTCTGCCTTCGCTGAGTCGTCCACGAGTTAAGCCTAAGTCGTGAGTCGTTCACGAGTTAAGGGCTTAGGTCGCGCGCGTGTATTTCTGTTCGTCTGGCCTGAGTCGTTCACGAGTTAAAGGCCTGAGTCGTTCTCGAGTTAAAGTGTTAAGTCGTTCCAGGCGTTGAGTCGTTCTGGGTGTGCTAAGTCGTTCACGAGTTACTGGCTTGAGTCGTTCAGGAGCTAAAGGCATAAGTCGTTCAGGAGTTGAAGGCTGAGTCGTTCGCGAGTTACTGGCTTGAGTCGTTCAGGAGCTAAAGGCATAAGTCGTTCAGGAGTTAAAGGCCTTAAGTCGTAGGTCGTTTTGCAGTTAGCTCGCTCGCCCTGGCTTAAGTCGTTAAGTCGTTAAGTCGTTCAAGACTTAGGTCGTATGACCTTATCCCTTAAGTCGTAAGCCGCTTGCCTCCCTTAAGTCGTAAGTCTCTTGCCTCCCTTAAGTCCTAGGTCGTTGGCTTTAAATCGTTAAGTCGTAGGTCGCTGCTTCTCTTAAGTCGCTTTCCTCCCTTAAGTCGTAAGTCGTTCGCGAGTTAGTACTTGGTCGTTTGACCTGTTCTTCTGCTAGCTCGCGTGGCATTCTCCACTTAGGTCGTATGACCTCATCCCCTAAGTCGTAAGTCGTTCGCGAGTTTGTACTTAGTCATTTTACCTGTTCTTTAGCTAGGTTGCACGGCAGTCTATCCCTTAGGTCGTATGACCTACTTCTCCTTAGGTCGTTGGACCAGCTTGCCTTCACTAAGTCGTACCGTGACGGGGCGCTGCCCCGCACCCCGCCGTGGGCGCTGCCCCCTGGACCCCCGCGACCTGACCGGGCAGGTCGAACCCCGTATTACTCTGCGTAGGCAATCTCTTCTGAAAAACGTTTATCAGAATTTCTACTTTGATGGTTTTGGGATTGACTTCTTTGCACTTTACTCACGTCTTCGAACGTGAATTGATTTGTTCTACCATCGTTTTATGACTTGTCACTTTAAAGATATATGAAGGTTTCAATACTAATAGTAAATATCAAAACTCTTTCATCAAAGCGATTTCAACACTATTTTAAGTATCAAAAGTTCGTTTTCTCAAACCGATTTTCAATCTACTAGTATATACAAGCCTTTACTTCACTCGAATGAGAAATCGACTTAAACGACTTAGTAAAACGAGTGGTATGAAACGCTTGCGTTCACTTCGTCGGTTAGCTCTTGGACTTGTTCGATTGAACCCTTTTTGTGACAATTTCCTAGTGAAGATTTACAGCTTGTTCGTAAATATTTAAGTTAAGCAAGTGGTTATGGGACATGAAGCTAAACTCATATATTTACTGGCTTGGTGTGATTGACACTTCCTTATGATCATGACGATCATTTTTGTGATTTAGACTAGCAATGTGCGATGTCTCTTCGTCCGTGTGTCGGACTTGCCTTCGGGCCATCCGTGTGTTCGGAAAATTTAAATGGATAGCTTCCATGAGATAACTTCTCGTCCGTGTGTCGGACTTCCCCCTTTTTGTGATTTCTGGATTTCGTGTGTTGATTTCTGGGATTTGTTCTGGATTTCGTGTGTTGATTTCTGGATTTAGTGCTTCACCAACTTTTGTGATTTTCACTGATATGATATCAGGTTTTTGTGTATTGGTGAATTCGTGTGTCATTACCTTTTTATGTGTTTGGATCTTTGAGAAGATTCTTGTGATATTGATTAATCTTTTGTTGATTATCATTTACATACTTATAGTAGTATGTCGCTATGGTTATTACATGTTCATGTCATGCCTTTTACTGTATACCATATCATCTGATATTTATAGTTAGACTGATCCGTTTATTATTTTCTTATAAATAATACTCGGGTCAGACCGAGATGTTACAGGTGCTTCTGCTTGACTTCTCTTCAGGATTATTCTGACTTTTGGCTAACTACTTAGATTAGTAGTTTTTGGATGTACACCTTTGAGATATAGACTCTATGTTGTGTACTTATTCTTTTGTATAGCACGTGATGCTATTCTTTTGTATTATCGTGGATCTTTCTGACCACTACTCTGATGTACACTTTCATGTGTTATATATTTATTCATATCTTCTTCCGCCTTTGTGATATGGATGTCTGTGACTGATTGTCGTTATGATTATTTCTATGTTTGTTTCCGAAGATTATATATATAGCCACCGTGTGATAGCTTTGTGTTTGTATCGGTATGTCGGATTTCCTCCTTAAAAGATATGCATTCTATTCTATCTGACGTATCGATGCTCGCACAAAGAAGTTACATGGATGGTCGCTCCTCCACAGCCTTATTCTCCGCGCTAATTGACAGCACTACATCGTAGTGTTCTTGGTTAGCGTGGGTATAGAGGTGGGGCGTCACAATTTGTTTCTATTTTGTTCTGCCTATATATATATCGTTATAAACCCTAGGTCATTTCTTATTTTTGAATTCAGTATGTACAATTCCATGTGCTCCTCCTCATTCCAATAGAAGACAAACCTAATTCCCAATTGCAATTTCAAATCAAAACCAAATCAAAAATTTAAACTCCTCAAACTATATCGAATTATATATCGATTTGAAGATCTCGAAGAGCGCAAGTCAATTATGTGATTCGTTTTTCGATCTGGGTTTCTATGTTGCTGGAATTGGCTAGTTTGTTCTCGGCCGTCCATTGGTGGTAGTTTTATCATACGGGGGATTCGCGACGATATGACGATCGGGATATGCCGATGGGTAGAGGGGAGTGTGCCTGGTCAATCGGCACAGCTCGTTTGTGCTGTAGGTCGAAGGACTCGCCAATTTTGGCATTTGGAAGTGCGGTGGCGCTGTCGCATAGTGAGGCCGGAGCGCTCGACGTTGGTACCGGAGGGAGCGGCTTGGAGGGGGCGTCGCGATGGAGGCACTCGATCCGGCTGGAGATCGACGAAGGCGCGGCAATAATTGGATGAAGATGGGTCGTGTGGCGGATTCGTTCGTATCAGATAAATAGTGATCTAGGGTTCGCTGGTGAGAACGTAGTGCTGACGTGGGTAAATGTTTTTCGTTTATTTAATTTAAATTTGAAATCTATATGTTCTAATCATCATAACTCTCCCATACGAGGTCCGTTTTACGCGTTGTTTCTTGCGTTGGGATCATAATTAAATTCCAGACATTTTGAAGCTGGTTTGGGCAAATTCTAAGACCGTTCAAATTTTGGGCTTATTTTGAATTTAAATTCGATTTAAATTCAAAGGTGAGTGTTTTAACCCACTCACAACTTCTAAATTTTCTTATGTTTGTTAAATTTAATTTATGATGTGATTAGGAATTTATTTATGACTGTTTGGTATATTTTGAATTATCATCTTAGTTTATTTGAATTTATTTGAATTAAATCGTTATTTAATTTATTATTGAATATAAATTGCCAGTTTAATACCCGTTATTGATTATCAGTTCTATATTGATATTTATTGATGGATTTGGATGATGATTGTGATGAATGTTGATTGTTGATGTTGGTTGAATGGATGTTGTATTTTATACCGTTATAAACTACAAGTTCATTATGGATTTATTTATTTATTTCGGGATTGCGGTTTGAAATGATATATAATCGTAAAATTTAAATTACGGATTGAAATGATAAATATCTATATCACTTGACCCTATGGTAGAGAATTATATACGGACACCGGATTGGTTAAATTTAATGATTTTAAAATCCTTAAATTTTTGAATTTAATCAATTGATGTTTTGAAATAAAAATTTGATTTATGTAAATTGAAGAATTATTGAAAAATCCAGTTTGTGTTGAAATGCGAATTGGTTAAAAAAGGAATTTCTTTAAGAATTAAATGGGAAGTTTAAAAAAATTAAACTTGTTCATAAATGAAATTCTATCGAAATTGAGTTATTAAATTTGTTTGAAAATAACTTTAAATATTTTGAGATTGGAGTAATCCGTATTGATATTTTGAACACAGATATAACGATATGAAATTCAATAGTTTATTGAAATTTGGTTTGTCGATTTGGAAATTTGAAATGGTTCAAATATTTTGAAATGAGATGAATAGTTTAAACTGATATAAAATTCCAAACTCATATTTTAATATAAACTGTTTTAAAATTATATTATTTTAAAATTTCTAATTATTAAGATTTTCAAATTTATTAAACTATTTTGACTAATATTAACTATATAAATTATTTGACTATTTTAAACCAATTTAATTTATTTTAAACTAATTAAACCATTTTAATTTATTTTAAACCTAATTAATATATTTTAAAGCTATTTAATCTATTTTAATTATATTTAATCTAAATTAAATCTATTTAACTATCTTAAATCAATTTAAAAGTACTTTACCTATAACTAAACTATTTTGGAGTATTTTAACTATTTATAACTATTTAAACAAATTTTTGAATTTCCAAACTAAGTATGTGGAAGAGTTTATATTCATTTTAATTTGGTTTAAAAAGAGGATAAGGCTAAATGATGTTATAACTTAAGTTGGAATTTTGAATGTTATAATAAATTAAAATGATGATTTTGAAGCAAGGACTTAACATGTTTTGGGAAATATGATTTTGGAAGAAATTATGATTTTTGAAATGATATGATTTGAAAGTAATATAATTTTGAGAATACGATATTTCGATATAAACTATGAATTTGACTTTGAAAGGAAATATAATTATCAAACTATGATTTCAAAGGCAAATATGATTTCGAAAGTAAGTAATGGTTTCGAAAGTGATATGGTTTGAATCGAATATGATATTTTGATATCAATTATGAAATGATTTTGAAAATGTAAAAGAACCATCCGGTGTGTAATAAGCGATTGGTTGGTAAATAGACCAGGATCAGATATGGACATACTCTCTGTCGATACCGAAAACCACTTTGACAACTGTGTACGTGATGGAGATTCCAGAATGAAGTAGGATGGTGGCGACGATCCTATATGAGGTATATACGTGGAGCTGACCCCCGTGAGTTAGCATAAGGTGGCTAAAACAGGAGCAATCGACGGGCCAATGAGGTAGCTCCTTTGAGCGGACACACTCCATCGATCTATATTCTGACTTTGCGATTTATTCGGTGGCTACCCTTCGACTATACTCGGGAGTGTGTTTTGATTTTGACGATAGTTACGGTTATCCGTTACCAACAGTCCGGAAGTGTAATTGGTATATCTACCCTGGCATTGCCTAGTTGTGCCGTGTCACCTACCCTAGCACGCCTTCTACGAGTTTGTTTTATGTCATACCTATATGGTATCCTCTGGCGGCTCCAGTTTACGGGGAGTTACGGTACTGTATAGACTATTGGCATACCTAAAAATGTGTTAAGGTGGAAAATGTAAAGCCTTAACGCTATTTTTAAATAGTATACTTTACTTTAGACACTATTATAATAGCGTATTATACTACATAGTAGATAGTTTAACGGATCCTTAGGAGATGTGAATCCTGAACATCTTTTAAGTTACTGCACTCACGTTAGACGCTGGATAGGAGATGTCAAACCCCGTAAACATCTCCGATGCCGTTTACACTCATATTTATTTACCGTTGATTTAAATCACATAAGATCTTTTAGTTCTGACTCGAGTGCTTTGTCTTTTCAATTCGCTCGGGCCAGCCTGAACATTTCAGGATTTGAAGACCTTATTTCTGGAGGACAAAGACGAAGATTTGTACTTCTATTATTTACTATATTTATTCCACCACATTCATACTGTTTCGCTGCATTATTTATTTATCACTGATATGTGTAACTCTGATTTTGTATTGTATAAGTATAATCAAATGTTTTGTATACAGCTTCATGAACTGTTATTTGGTTATTATATTTTGTCATTCCACTACGAGATTCTGTTTTGTTTTTATTTCTTTCTCTTTTTCTTATTCACCCCAATAACAATTCGCCCTTCTATATGGTTTGAGTCGGCATGTGTGTCTGCTTAAAGCGTACAAAAAGGCGGGATGTTACAGTTGGTATCAGAGCTTTAGTTTAGCGATAACCTTTGCTTTGTGGGGTCTGACTCATACTCATTAGGGTAGTAATACCCTAGAATGAGTCATTGAGAGTATATATATGAGAGAGCGTATTTGTTAGTGTTATAAAAGGTTTTATATCGTGTTAATTTGTTCCGTTTTGTATTTATAAATTCTGGTCGGTGCATAGGACGCTACGACATCGATAGGGATTTCTAAACACTTAATAGGACAGACTGACACAATATTTGTTTTGAAATATAGGTAAATGAAATAATTTTGCCTATTATATTTTTTGTATAAAAAATAATGATTTATAAATTATATATTTGGTTGTTAGGTAGTGAAATTTATAAATATAAGTTGGAAATAAGATTTGAAAATAAAATAAATGTAATTTGGAAATTTAGAACTTAAGTTCTGGAGTTTTTGAAAATTTCTTTCGAATGATTTTGGGATATAATAATAATATTATTATAAGTATTTTTTGATATAAATATTTCAATATAATTTGAAAGAATTGTTTTAACGAAATTTTGGAGAAATAAGTTCTGTACTCCTCTCTCTATCGTTGGAAAATAGTTTGGTGATGAGTGCACGCATCATCGGCATTCATTTTCGAGTTTCAAAGTGGGAAGGCCATTGTAGTAGTTTTACAACAGATCTATTTTGATAAACAAATGAAAATTTTAAAGTTTAAATATGATTGGATATAAAAGTTATGAGTATATATATGTATATATTATTTTAAATGATTTGAAATGGAACCCGACATTTAGTTCTTAAATTTCTATGAATTAGAGATTTCAATTATTGAAATGGAATAAAATTTTAACTATTTAATAATTGAAACTTCTAAATGAAAATAAGAAATGATATGCTAAGTCATAACTGAAATATACAAGGAAATTGAAATTTGTAACTTGTAAACGAAAAGAATATGAAAATAAGAAATGATTATTGAACCTTAAGTTAATTAAAATAAGTAAGTCAAACTTGTGTAACTTTCAATTGCATTCTTACAGACATATATATAACTTACCAATTATCAAAAAGGTTGAAGTGTTAAAAGAATATGTAATGGAAATTTTTACAAGTAAAACTTATGTAATGGAAGTGTTCAATGAAATTTACTTTTATAAATGAGAAATTTGATATGAAAATAGTTATAAACTTGAGTTAAAATGCAATACTACTAATTAGATGAAATAGTAAATGAGTACTATGAGTAAAGGATTTTGAACTTAAGTTAATATTGAAACTAATTATATTTAAAGTAAATAATTAAATGAATGTAATGCAATAAAAGAAATTGACATGATATGAATAGATGAAAATGAATTTTTGTAAGTAATAAAGGAAAATAAATGAAATAAACACCGAATGAATGAATGGGAATAAAAATTTTGTAAGAGATAAATGTAAGTTAAAGAAATAATCCTTGTATGAATGAAAAGAAAAATAAAAACTGTAAATGTTGTGAAAGAAATTTAATAAGAATAACTCAAGTACATTGTAAATTATTGTTTGTTTTGGTTTATGGGTTGTTTGGGATAGGATGCTTCTAATTGTTTAAGATGTATGAATAATCTATTGAGTTCATCTAAGACTGTTGAGTAAATGGTGCACTTAGTAGTTTAATTGTCATTCTAGGCGGTTAAAATTTCTGAACAAAAACAAACCATTTGTTTGGTTGATATGGATGGATAATTGATTTATATTTATTTTATATTGATGGTTGTATGTTGTGATTTCAAGTGATTGTTGTTTTATATTGATTTGTTTTTTAGTGGTTGAAACAACTTTAAATATTTCATTTTATGTAATTATTAACATCTTTGGATTATATAAGTGAAATATAGGTTATGGAAGCAATTGCTACTTCTTTTGGTTTCATAATTAAGCGTTGTTTGCCCGACAAATAGGTACGTTGTCGGATTACGGTTTTCTAGCGATATTATATTGTTTTTCCCACTTTTGGGATATATATTATTTTGAAATTTTTGATATATTATTATTATTGATATTTTATTTCTCCCGAGCCTCTCCGTACAAAGGAGACTCTGTTGAAATTTTCTGAATATTTTGGACTTAGAAAATTTTTGTGAAAAGTTTTCCAAACTTTATTAATTTCAGTATAAAAGGATTTAATGGTTATAAATGGATGTATTTTATTTAAATTAATTAATTTGGTAAAATTTATTTGTTTATAAATTTAATATTTTGAATAAGATATATTGATTGCTTAATCCCTTTTTCCCTCCTTTTTCCTTTACGGGGACGAAAAGTTTTGAGTGAGGGAGAGTGTAACGACCTGTAAATTTTCGATAATTAAAATTTGTTAATTTAATAAGTTTTGTTATTTAATTTTTGAAGAAATAAAAAATTTGGATTTATTAATGAAATAATAACTAAGACGAAACGTAATAATGTTAATTAAAGCTAATTATTAACAATTGAAATGAAATTCTAATTAATTGAAATAATGTAAATGTTATAACTTAATTATAAATTGAATGTAAGTAAATAAATGTAAATGTTGTTTAGACTTATGAACAAGTATGCAGTTAATGGTAATTGGGAAAATTTAGTGTTATGAAAGTAATTGTAATAATTGTTGTGAATAATAAACCAATAAATGTGATTATCAGTCAATAGTGACAATTATTATATGTTACCAATTTATTTAGGCTATTAAATTTAAATTGGAAATAAATTTCAATAAATGTAATAAAATATTGTGTTAATGTAAATTAAGTTAATATTTGGAAATAATGTTAATTTTATTCATAATATGACGATTGGTTGAATAAAAGAATGGAAATAAAGATTTATTAATTTATTGGAATTCAAATTATAATAATTGGGATTAATTGCAAATAAATGAAATTAAATATTTAAATATTACGTTAATGGAGATTAAGATGAAAATTGAGAATATTAATGTAATAGATCATGAACCAATGTTAATTTCATCTATTTGATAAATAATGGATTGAATAATAGGATGAAAGGTCAATTAAATGGAATTATTGAAAATTTAATTTATAATTTCTAAATTGAATGAAATTGAAATTAAACACTGGAATTGATGGATTAATCAACTTTAAATTGACATCTAAATTTGTTTTAAATTATTGTAAATGGTTAAGAAATCCAAAATGATAGAAGTTGTAAATTTTTAAATTTAAACTGAAAATGTGATTTAATTAATTTAATATTAATTTATTTAACTAACTGAAAAATAGCCATTTTGGCCACTGACTCGGATTTCGACAAATCCAGTTTCATCCGATCTGTAACGGTGAATTATTGTAGGATTTCAATTTTCGTAATGATCGGACTTGTCGTTTGGTAGTACGGGCTTAAAACGCCTCAAAATCAATTTAATTGAAATCAATTGAAATCAATTTGAAATAAATTGATTTTAACATAACTTCATCATACGATGGAATTAGGACTTGAAACCTGTTCCATTGATTTTAAAATTATCAAAAACATATATTTTGATATATGGGTCGACCCATTTGCATTCCGAAGTCGAAACGGGCTTTTCGGGTCTTGTATCGTTCAACACTCCAAACCAATCGAGCTCATTTGTTTCTATTTTGTTCTGCCTATATATATATATATATCGTTATAAATCCTAGTTCATTTCTTATTTCTGAATTTAGTATGTAGAATTCCATGTGCTCCTCCTCATTCTAATGGCAGACAAACCTAATTCCCAATTGCAATTTCAAATCAAAACCAAATCAAAAAATTTAACTCCTCAAACTATATCGAATTATATATCGATTTGAAGCTCTCGAAGAGCGCAAGTCAATTATGTGATTCGTTTTTCAATCTGGGTTTCTGTGTGGCTGGAATTAGCTAGTTTGTTCTCGGCCGTATATTGGTGGGAGTTTGATCGTATGGGGGATTCGCGACGATATGATGATCGGGATACGCCGTTGGGTAAAGGGAAGTGTGCCTGGTCGATCGGCACAGCTCGTTTGTGCTGCAGGTCGAAGGATTCGCCAATTTTGGCATTTGGAAGTGCGGTGGCGCTGTCGCATAGTGAGGCCGGAGCGCTCGACGTTGGTACCGGAGGGAGCGGCTTGGAGGGGGCGTCGCGATGGAGGCACTCGATCCGGCTGGAGATCGACGGAGGCGCGACAATAATTGGATGAAGATGGGTCATGTGGTGGCTTCGTTCGTATCAGATAAATGGTGAGCTAGGGTTCGCGGGTGAGAACGTAGTGCTGACGTGGGTAAATGTTTTTTTTATTTAATTTAAATTTGAAATTTTTATGTTCTAATCATCATAACTCTCCCATACGAGGTCCGTTTTACACGCGGTTTCTTGCGTTGGGATCGTAATGAAATTCTGGACATTTTGAAGCTAGTTTGAGCAAATTCTGAGATCGTTCAAATTTTGGGCTTATTTTGAATTTAAATTTGATTTAAATTCAAAGGTGAGTGTTTTAACCCACTCACAACTTCTAAATTTTCTTATGTTTGTTAAATTTAATTTATGATGTGATTAGAAATTTATTTATGACTGTTTGGTATATTTTGAATTATCATCCTAGTTAATTTGAATTTATTTGAATTAAATCGTTATTTAATTTATTATTGAATATAAATTTCCATTTTAATACTCGTTATTGATTATTAGTTCTATCTTGATATTTATTGATTGATTTGGATGATGATTGTGATGGATGTTGATTGTTGATGTTGGTTGAATGGATCTTGTATTTTATATCGTTTTAAACTGCAAGTTCGTTTTGGATTTTTTATTTATTTCAGGATTGCGGTTTGAAATGATATATAACCGTAAAATTTAAATTGCGGATTGAAATGATAAATATCCGTATCACTTGACCCTAGGGTAGAAAATTATATATGGACACCGGATTGGTTAAATTAAATGATTTTAAAATCCTAATTTTTTGAATTTAATCAATTGATGTTTTGAAATAAAAATTTGATTTATGTAAATTGAAGTATTATTGAAAAATCCAGTTTGTGTTGAAATGCGAATTGGTTAAAAAAGGAATTTCTTAAAGAATTAAATGGGAAGTTTAAAAAAATTAAACTTTTTCGTAAATGAAATTCTATCGAAATTGAGTTATTAAATTTGTTTGAAAATAACTTTAAATATTTTGAGATTGGAGTAATCCGTATTGATATTTTGAACACGGATATAACGATATGAAATTCGATAGTTTATTGAAATTTGGTTTGTTGATTTGGAAATTTGAAATGGTTCAAATATGTGGAAATGAGATGAATAGTTTAAACTAATATAAAATTCCAAACTCATATTTTAATATAAACTATTTTAAAATTATATTATTTTAAAATTTCTAATTATTAAGAATTTCAAATTTATTAAACTATTTTGACTAATATTAACTATATAAATTATTTGACTATTTTAATCCAATTTAATTTATTTTAAACTAATTAAACCATTTTAATTTATTTTAAATCTAATTAATCTATTTTAAAGCTATTTAATCTATTTTAATTATATTTAATCTAAATTAAATCTATTCAACTATCTTAAATCAATTTAAAAGTACTTTACCTGTAACTAAACTATTTTGGAGTATTTTAACTATTTAAACAAAATTTTGAATTTCTAAACTAAGTACGTGGAAGAGTTTATATTCATTTTAATTTGGTTTAGAAAGAGAATAAGGCTAAATGATGTTATAACTTAAGTTGGAATTTTGAATGTTATAATAAATTGAAATGATGATTTTGAAGCAAGGACTTAACTTGTTATGGGAAATATGATTTTGGAAGAAATTATGATTTTTGAAACGATATGATTTGAAAGTGATATAATTTTGAGAATATGATATTTCGATATAAACTGTGAATTTGACTTTGAAAGGAAATATAATTATCGAACTATGATTTCAAATGTGATATGATTTCAAAAGTAAGTAATGATTTCGAAAGTGATAAGGTTTGAATCGAATATGATATTTTGATATCAATTATGAAATGATTTTGAAAATGTAAAAGAACCATCCGGTGTGTAATAAGGGATTGGTTGGTAAAGAGACTGGGATCGGATATGGGCATACTCTCTATCGATACTGAAAACCACTTTGACAACCGTGTACGTGGTGGAGATTCCAGAATGAAGTAGGATGGTGGTGACGATCCTATATGAGGTATATACGTGGACCTGACTCCCATGAGTTGGCATAAGGTGGCTAAAACAGGAGAAATCGACGGGCCAATGAGGTAGCTCCTCTGAGCGGACACACTCCATCAATCTATATTCTGACTTTGCGATTTATTTGGTGGCCACCCTTCAATTTTACTCGGGAGTTTGTTTCGAGTTGGGCGATAGTTGTGGCTATGCATTACCAATAGTCCGGAAGTGTAATTGGTATATCTACCTTGGCATTGCCTAGTTGTGCCGTGTAATTGGTATATTTACCTTGGAAAGTAAAATATGAGATTTAGAGATAAAGAAGATAAGTTAGATGATATAATCTCAATCTTGTTCTACATATTTATAGTTGTAAAAGGTTGCGATAAATCATTGCTTCCATTTCTTTTCTGCTCTAGAGTTGCTTCTATTCAGATATGAAAAGTTTGGGAGAAGAGACATAGAAGCATCCTTTCAAATTTGATTGTTACGCCTTTTAAAAAAACCCGAGTCCAGGTTCAGATGTTTGGTAAGGAAGGTCAGACGTCCGACCTGGTATTTTTTTAAAAATCCAGAAACAAAACTCAGACGTTTGGTGTTCTGCATCCAGACGTTTGACTCTGGGATTTTTCTATGATTTTGAAGTTTTGTGCATTTGTGTGTGTATGTATACTTAAGGAGATTTTACATAATCATTCTATGACCATATATATACATACTAATAACTTATCATTTGTGCTTTGCCTTATGTCTTCCTATCAGGATCGTCTTCTTGCTTGAAGTGAATTATCCCTGCATAAAAGATATTTGAAATATATATATGATTGTGTAGTTGTTGTCATCGAAACTATAGAATGGAGGTTCTAACAGTTTGCACACTGGTTGCTCCAAGCATTGCCTAGACACTTTAATGTTGAATGTCACAAATATATAAGTCTACCTCATCGGCTTTTAGTGTTAAGTATAGATTAATCATTTCCATAAGAAATAAGAAATCAACTCGATTAACACGTTTTGGACATTTTCCACTTAACTATTTCTAGGTTAAGAGGGATGCCCGGTAGGTTAATACTCTATTGCATCGTCCCTACTCGACATCAATCTTAATTCTCGTAAATAGATAAGGTAACTTCATCGGCTTATTAGTGTTTAGCATAGTTAATTACTTTTTAGATAAGTAATTAAACAATTTAACCATTTGGCCATTAAGCAATTACTGACCCATTTCTAAACCTTTTGTTTTATAATGTAAAACAAGATATTTATATAAGTTATTTTCCAAGATATTTATATAAGATATTTCTAAGATATTTATATAAGATATTTCCAAGATATTTATATAAGATATTTTCAAGATATTTGTATAAGATATTTACAAGATATTTCCAAGATATGTATATAAGATATTTATACTTCATAATACTTATAATATATGTTAAAACACTCCTTTAAAATATCACTTGAAAATAACAAGTTTGAAAAATCATTAGAAACTTGAAAACGACATGTCTTGAACAAAAAATGCCTCCTTTGAAAATTCACAGCTAATTCTTATAAATTCATAAATATCTCAAACTACTTTTAAAATACTTTAAAAATAGTAAGGCAATACTTTTAGAACGAATGAAAAAAATCGCTCAAACTTAAAGTCCTTTTTGAAACATTTGAAGTCTAAAAATCAAAGTTAAACGGGGCAGTTTTGCAATAGTGATATTTTGGCCGTTTTCGATATGTTACTTAAATATTTATTATTCAATCCTTCAATAGCAACAAACATACATATATAATAATATAAAAATGATAAGAAACCCTGGAGGATCTCTCTACAAAGTTCCAAACAATCGCCTAAAACAAGGCAATTTCGAACTGCTTTTATAGCAACTATCACTATAAGCACACTTTCAAATCTGAGTCCGATCTAAACCAAAGTCCATCTATAACCTTTGTGCTTTTTTAAGGTCTAGTCACCTATCATGTAAGTCCGTTCAAGTACATTTCAAGTTTGTTCAAGTCCATGTATATGGATCACATATGTCACTTAATTTTAAAGTAAGAAGTTATAATCATTACTTTCAACATAAGTTAACAACAATTCTAACAACATTAACACAATCAAACACAATATATATGTGTTATATTTTCCATTCAACGTGAGGTGTTAACTCATCTTTTATCCAACTAAAACCAGATCCAAGAACCAAAGTCAAGCTACATCCTTGCAACCACCTTCGCCTTCCTCCTTCCTTGCTTCCACCTTGCTCCATTATAAATTTTAGGAGTTTGGCTTTGCTTCTTTAACTTTGGCATGGTCAAAAGTGTTCTAATATACTACTAAGCATTGTCGCAAAGTTTAAAGTGATTTGGAGTTGATTTAAATATGATTTGAGAAAGTTAGAGAGGCAAAGAAAGAGATGAAGAAGCCATTAAACGAGTTTGGATTTGCTTAGGAATTTTGTGATTATTTCCTAAGGGTATGGCCCTTCTTTTATAGGCTTAGGAATAATGTTGGGAAAAGACCAAATACCCCTCAAATCCCTTATGTCATAATTGTTTCACACACTTCACACCACATAGCTTCACTTTGAAGTTATTTCCATTTTTGCTTACTTTTACTTTATGTCACTTCTCCTCTTAGGCTAATTACCATTATACCCTCACCATAATATTCCTTATCCTATAGGAAACTTCTAGAACCATCCAAGCTTGCATGAAGAGGAGAGTGTTTAATTAGTGGCTAATCATTAATGTGTTCATAAGATATTAGCTTAAGAGTTAAACATTTCTATTTATTCTCATTTTCTTATTTGCTCATTTTCCAATTTAGTTAGCCATAAACAAGATATATTTTAAAGTTGCTAATTATCTCCTTAATGATTGATTAGACATATGCAAGAAGTTCGAACGACTTTTGTTGAGGAAAAAGCTGTTTATCGATAAAATGATTTCGGCCATATTATCGATATTTTTCCATAGAATATATCTTTGTAAATATTTTTCCAAAACAAGTTTACCATCATTACTTATGAATCAAAAGGGGGTTAAAAAGCTTATTAAATTATTTTAATAACATTTACTCTATGATACAAATATTTAAATAATTTGTACTATACGAAATGTCCAAAATTCTGGGTCGTTACGATTAGTTAAAAGAAGTAAAAATATGATGTTGTTAATAGCAGTTTTTAACTGCATTTACGAAATGCAGTTAAGGACATTACTTCACAGCATCAGTTTTTAACTACATTTCACATTTCATAAGTGGACTTTTTAACCGCATTACTAAAAATGTAGGTAAAAACTACTGTATAAAATTATGATTTTTAAAATTTGATTTCTACATATCAACATTATTGGAATGTCTATTAAATTTATGATTTATGGTGAAAATGATTCTTAAATCCGATCAATCTATAAAAAGTTATAACGTTTTAAAGATTGAAAATAAATGAGTTGGCGAATGCCAGAAACTATCGGATGTGATGTTAGAGGCACATGGACCTAATTTATATAATTAGTGACCGAGGTACCCACTTTGTAGTTCAATTGTAAAATAGGGTTTTGAGGTTAATATTCAATTGATCAAATATAAATGAACGACCAAAAATATATTAAGTATAAATTTGATTATTTGATTATATGTATATCCCATTGACATCTTTATTGGAATATGATCACCACTAATACATTTATTAACATCACAACAGTTAAGTATACACATGTTCCTTGGTACCCTTACGTTAGATTAATCATTTTTATATGAATATGATGTTTGTATTGTGAATACATACGTACTAAAATAGAAAACATAAATTGAATTAAACTAACAAATTGAATTTAAATTAAATTAATAATAAGTCATTATTATTAAATAATAACAAATAAATATTTTAAATAGATTTATATAAATTAAAATACTTCCCGAACTCTTTTATCAATAAATACTAAATTTGATTTAGTATAAATAAATGTTATTCATATAATCATAAAATAAGATCATGTACAAATTAAGAAAAGGTATTTGGTTTTAAAATTCACCTTTTTAACGTCATTACCGACACATCTAACATAACAATGGTATCAGTGCTCACCTTTTGGTCATGTGAATAATTAATCGACGTGTATGACAATCTTTTGGAAAAGTCGGTTAGATGGGTGTCTAAAGAAAATATGCTTTAACTAAGAGGAGAGTTACTCTAATTAAGAATCGTTCTTATTAGTGGAAAATATCCCAATCTCCTGGCATTGACTTGGCTTATCGAAGTGGTTTGTTCCAAGGTATGCCCAAGGTATGCCCTTGTGGAAGATTTAGAAGTATATTTAGTTTTAGGTTGATTCAAATAAGCGTATTTCGATATTATAAGATAAATCTAAAATTGTTTAAAACTTAAAAAATAATTACATAATATTGTAAAGAGTTATAAAACGAAAATTTAAAATTGTTCTAAATTTAAATGAATGTAAATTATATTTTTAATTGACTAAATTGTTTAATTAATAAAAAATGTGTGCACGCACACACACATACACACACATATACACATAGAGAGAATGGGAGGTTAAATAATTTAAAATCCATATGACTTATGAAGTATATATTAGATGTATATAATCATGAATCATATTCATCTTCATTCAATAGTCAATAAAAAAAGTCTAGTTATTGCTACCGCTATAAGAAAGTGCACTCGTACGGGACACTAATTAGTACATAAAATTGGTACAAGACGTATGAAAGAACAAGTAACACCACAATAAAACATATCATGAGTCCCCGACAAGCTAAACTAATGTATCCCACTCAAAAAATATTATAATCCCAAAAATTAAGCTTCAACCTTCAGATAGCCATGGCAATCAAAATCGAGACACAACAATAGGAGCTCCACCATTTGTGAACTTTAGGAATTCTATTACAATCGATTCTTACCATGTAAAATAGAAGTTTGTAGTCAACCAGATGCAAAGAGGAAGAAGAGCCTCGATCAAAGAATCCATCCAGTTGTATCTGAGATTTTGCAAGGAGCATGGCTGCCCTATTGATGCAACATAAGTCTACTTCTGTTGAACTCACAAGGTTTAAATCTCGGGTTTCAATCGCATTTCATCTTGGAAATTTTACACACATTATCTCGTATTGGAGGAGATCTCAGGTGAGATGTGTGTATCTCGGGTGTACACCATGGATTTTAAGGTCCATCTCGGGACTATCTCAGAGTAACATAAGTTTAAATTTGATATTTTTAAGATTATTGTAATAATAGTTATCCATATATAAAAGTTTTTAACATACACAATTTATATAAAATGATTATATTTATTTTAAATTTTAGATTAGAGCGATAACACGATTGATTTGGTATTAACTGAATGATTCCCTACTAATATGAATATTAAAAGTTAAAAAATAAATGGTAAGTTTTTTTGCTCACTTGTTAAACAGTTAAAGAAGAACTAGAGAGTAAGTAAAAAGTCATAGAGTGCAATTTCTTCTGGACTCACATAAAAAGTAAAAAAAAATGTAAATGAAAAAATATAACTTCGTATGAGATCTTCTGCTCAAATCTCATCTCAAATTTCACTACCTTGGATGAGACGAGTGTCACATAATATAAAAGCAAAATTTAACGTCTCATTTCACTAAATCTCATCTCGCTTAAGTTCAAAAATGAGATCTTAAGCGAGATCTCGGGCGAGATGGACGAGATCTAAAATAGTGTGAACTCATCAGCTGTAATTTTTATTTCCTTTATTAAATCTTTATGATCTTATTGTTTAAGTATTCTTCAAACTATTGGATCTAGTTGAATGCCTTTATAAGTTCTTGGATTGTGTTCTTCCCGAACATGCAAAAGAGGGGCAGTGAGACAAATTGCAACCAAATGTGCATATAAATTACTTCTCTGATTTGTAAGAAGTAAATCCCCAATTTCATTAATTGTATATGAAGGACATTTTAACTGTAATAGTTCCCGTAGCCAATTCCACAATGATGTAGAATAGCAATAACTACTATAACAACAAAGTCATTATTCTCAAATAAGTTGGGATTTGCTAGAGATGGAACCTAAAACTAAATGACAAAGTCAATTTAAAAACCATGTTGATAATAACAAAATAAAGTAAAATTATTTTACAAATATTGATAATAATAAATAAAATAAAGATAAAGATAAAAATAAAATATAAAAATATATAAAGAACTTAAAAAACCATGATAATGACAATAATATTAATAATGGTACTAATATTAATAGGGACCGTAGACCAAATACTACATCTTAGGCTCCTATGTCCTATCCAATACCAGCTCATGGTTCTGGTACAAGGATCACTAACTTCCACATGCTTATGTCCGACACCAGATCTTTGGATATATTCCAATCACTCAATTCCCTTTTCTACTTCTTCCCATGTCAACCTTGGTCGACATCTACTTCTCTTTGAGCATTCGATGCGGCCTATAATTCCAACGTGCATAGGTGCCTCGGGGGGCCTTCGTTGGAGATGTCCAAACAATTTAGGCGATGTTGGACTCAATTGGTACTACTCCAAGTTTGTCACGTATATCATCATTTCTAATTCAATCATGTCTTGTATAACCACAGCTCCATCGCAGCATACGCTTCTCTACTATACTTAACATTGAAAACATAAATGATCGCCACTTTCAGATTGGTTGTTGCATAATACGCACTCCAGATTAATACTATTGCTTAATTTAGAAATTCTGTATTTTGTATGAAGTCAATTTTTAATAACCATTGAAGTGCATAGTGACTGTTTGTACTAAAAATGGGCACAACACTCTTCGAAAGTTTTTGAAGAGATAAAATGAAGAAATCAAATGGAAAAAGAGGATTATCTAACAAAAACTCCAAAAAAACAGATAGGAAAATAATAAAAAATGCACAGAAACACAAGGATTTAGAGTGGTTCGGCGGATTGCCTACGTCCACTATGAAATTGTTCGCTTTATTGATGTTTCTTTGATGATTACAATTGATTGCAGCGGGCTACAGCAGATAACAATGAATTACAGCAGTAAAATTCGTTAACAGCAGCAGCAATGGAGTATGGAATTGAATCCGGCAGAGTCTAGGCGTTAGAGAATTCAAAGATCCTTTTTCTGTAAGCTCTGGGGCTCTATTTATAGGTGTATGAGGCTGATATTTCGCTCAGATCTCGGGAGACTTCTTCCGGCACATGAGTGGGCCCACGCGACCAAGCCCGTGAAGTTTCGGCCCGATCCGTGATCGATACGAACGAATTTCGTATCGATCAAGATTGCGTCCAACGGAGTCGAAATTTGGTGTGAACGTTCTTTAGCATGCGCGTAAGCTTCTGTGAAAATTTCATAGCATCTGGACTTGTGGATCGTAAGATATGATCGATACAAAATGGAGACTTTTGGCAGGCTATTTAGTTCGACTCGATCGTTTCGACTCGATCTTGTTCGAATCGATGGTTGCGCATGACCAAGTAGTGACGTGGCGAGCATTCTTCGGATCGATCCACCTTCTTCGCCAAGTTGATCGAGTCGTTCCAGTATCTTTTCCTTGTTCGTATCGAGTTATTTATCTTGTTCGCATCGATAAAGGATGCACAGTTCGTATCAATGGAAGTCCCTTAGTTCTTATCGATTGCTATGCTCTGTTCGTATCGATTGTTATGCTCTGTTCGTATCGATGAAGGTTGCACAGTTCGTATCGATGAAAGCTCCTTAGTTCGTATCGATTGGTGTGCTTTGCATCGCATCGATGGGTGGTGTGCATTTCGTATCGATTGGTGATCGATCGATACGAAGTGGGTTTAAGATTGAACGATGTGAAACAGATGCTCATGCTTCTTGCCGATGGATACGAAGTAGGAGTTTTTGGATGGATACGAAGTGGACATTGGATGATCGAGTCGAAATGTGGCTTCCTTATGGATGCGAAGTCGATCGATACGAAGTGGACATGGGGCGATCGACTCGAACAAAGCTTTCCCTGATGGATTCGAACTCGATCGATTCGAACAGTGGCCAGTCGATGGATTCGAACTCGATCGATTCGAACAATGGCTAGTTGATGGATTCGAACTCGAGACTGTTTTTCATCCAATCTTGCATCGATCATAACTTGCGCATATGAACTCGTATTGACTTGAGGTTTCTCTCCTTAGCCTATGGATCTGCCTTGCTTTGGCCGAGGCTTCCTTCTCTCCCATTAGCTGTAGAGCATCCAGTTCAAGCAGAATCCTTGGAGTGCTGACTTCCATGGCTTTTCTCGTCGTGTCTTGTCGATTGTAGCTTGATCCAGACTCGGACGAAATTCGTCGATATCCATAGTGAGCCTGCATATAACCGATCTCTAAGACGAACCGTCATTGGTTTCTAGTCAAGTTCTTGGTGTCACGGCCTTGCCAAAAGGCGGGATAACATTTGTCCCCCAAAGTATGTTTTATGGAAACATGACGTGCTTTGAAAAGCTGCATCCTTTATCTTGAACAGTTATCGTCTTTTCGCTGAAAGCTGTAATCCTTGACTGATTTTCTCGGTAATGAGAACCGTTGTTTGTCAACTGTTGTACCCTGTATTGTTGTAACTGATTGCTGCTTGATTTAGATTAGCTGTTTGTTGTAGTAATCGTTATCGGATGAGTATCCAATTCCTGTGGATGTTGAAAATCGAATATTAGTCCGACATATATGCATATATGTTAATCTGACTCTCGTTGACGTTGCCCGCCCATGAGTCGTTGTCAGTTTTTCTTTTATCGAATCCCATATCGATCCTCTCCTGAACCGATGTGAAATTCGAGTTACAACAACGATTGACGGTTGTTTTTGAATGTTCCTTCGTGTCGATCCTCTCCTGAATCGATGTAAAAGGTTAAAACTTTGTCTTCGCATCGATATACATCGCACTGATGGATACGAAATGGACAGTTCGCATTGATAGATATGAGCTTTGATGGATACGAAACGATCATTCGTATTGATGGTTATGGACTTCGGTGGGCTCCATTGAAGTTGTCTCCATTTTCGAATCGATGTGGGTCACAAAGATGGATACGAAATGTGCCTTCGTATCGATGAATATTGGCCTCCGGATGCCGTGGTTCGATGGATTCGAACTGCGTAGTTCGTATCGTTGCACTAGGGATGGAGTCGAAAAATGGTCGATACGAATAAGGGCTTCGTATCGATGGATTTGGTGACGACTACGCATCAATACAGACTCGAGTTCATGGGTTCGAATAGTTGTTTCGAATCGATTCTGGGAAGCATTCGTAGCCTGTCGAGTCCACCGGGAAGTGAATCGTTTCTCCTTTCCATACTCGAGTCCATATAAATACTGTGGACTTAGTCGTTTTTCACTTTTTACTTTTCACTTGTTCACTTTTCCCTTGTCTTCGTATTGCTTCGTGTAGAGAGAATCGAGACTGTTCTTGAACCAAACAACCCATCGATCCTTCGAATCGATCACTTTAACTAGGTAATTAAATAATCAATATATTCCCAAAACGATTAGACTCGAATTCGAACACTGCCCTGCCCACGGTTGTTGCCAGTTCCGGTGTCGACGATGCCGGAGTTGGGTCGAAGTGAGGTTGAGGAAGGCCATGGCGTTTACGTCATTTGGGGAAGGAGAAATGAGGATGGATACGAGATTGTTAGTGGGCAAATTTTTTTTGCCTTAACCTCGTATCGATTGAAGAAGAAGATGTCTTGCCTTGTATCGATCCCGATGTGAAATCTCGTATCGCTACCTTGCTTCGGGCTTCGTATCGATCATGGAACAGTCACTTAGCATCAGTTGTTTCGAGACGATATCGATCGATGTGAAATAGGAGTCGAACGATCGATACGAAGTAGATGTTTTTTGATCGATACGAAGTAGATTTTTTCTGATCGATACAATGTAGACATTTTCCGATTGATACGAAGTAGACGTTTTCTGATCGATACGAAACTACTTTGCTCCGATCGATTCGAAGCGTTGACCCTGCCGAGTGATTCGAGAACACAGGCTGCGATCGATACGAAATGAGCAATTCGAACTGATACGATCTGGCTTTAAGGCAATCGATTCAAACTTGTTTCTTCAGGTCATCAATACGAAATTACTAAACATATGACTCCGATGAGCTCCATCCTTGCATATCCGGACTTAACTGTTAACCTGCATATTTGACTGCCTATCGAAGCACGTCGATGGAACTGCAACTTAACAAAATTCTAACAAACTTTAACTCAGATCGGTCTTTGTTACCTGGATGGCACGGTTGTGACGGTCAGCGATGACGGTCATTCCGATTGAATTTCGAAGTCTCGTCGTTTACATGCTTTCCTAAACTCTGTGGAATTTTTCAAGTAATATACAGCACTACACTGCACAACATATTCACACACTTCACCCTGCGGGATGCACGGGTTTATTTTTGTCTAATGACGATTTCTCATAAGTTAGTTAGTCATGGAACCTTCAAGTTCACAACAGTAGGAAGTTCAAGGTTCAATCCCTCCAATAATTGAGATACCGGCCATCAAGGCCGAAGTCATAGATCCAGCACCGGACGAGTTTCCAAGCGCCCGGTTCATTTGTCGTCCACAAGACTCTGTGCCGTCTGGAATTTCCGAAGATATGTTGGGACGGATATGCTTAAGACATGGTCTATCGCTCGATGACGTGTTATTTCCTGGGCCAAATGATAGACCACATGCTCCCCCGGAGGGGTTTACTGCTTTCAATCGTCATGCTTGCACGGCGGGGACACTTCCTCCATTTAATCAGTACATAAGGGAAATGTTGTCATTCCTTGGAATCGCCCCGTCCCAGCTACACCCTAACGGATACGCCTTGTTGAATAGCACTTTCATTCTGTTTATGGAAATTCTCTTTCAACCACCAAAGCCGATCGATATTAGATATTTCTTCAACATCAAGAGCCATGGAGATAGCCCTTCTTTCACATTCTTGGAAGCGGTCAAGAACTGCCAAATAGTAACGGGGTCCTGGGGGAGGCCGAGTTACTTTAAAACGGAATGGTTCTACGTTTGATGCCCCCTGGATTCGCTAGGCGATGGTTGGATAGACGTAAGTGTTGCAGTCCTTCTCATGAATTATCGGGATAATAGTAATCGTTTTCAAAACTGACATACTTCTCTTCTTTTACAGCCGCAATCTCACGACCCGATGGTGGATATTTCAGAGAGCTAGTTCGGATCCTCCAAACAGTTCCGGGTGAAGAGAGGAATATTGACCATGTTCTAACCGATAGAAACTTGAGAATTGTCGGGCTGATTGAACGGAAGCAGAGCATTAGGCTGGAAGGGACACTTAGAACGGTCTCGAAGAAGCGGTTGAAACGCAAAGCACCCAGAGTCGTAATAGTTGAAGAAGTTGATCCGGAGAGAACGCCCACTAATAATGAACTCCAAGCTGGGCCTTCTTCCAGTTTTCAAGATTCAGGAGGAAGGAGAAAAGGCAAGGCAGTTGCTCATAAGTGTTCTAAATCTGTGAGATTGAAATATGTGGTTATGTCTTTGCCCATTCCGGGGATTAGATTTTCAGAAACTCCTCCCCCGCAAGTAGAGAATCCTTTCGAAGGGCTTGATGATATTCTGATTCCGGATTATGTGTCGTTTCAACACGACACCGGGATGGAGGAGCTTGACAATGCTCTTGAGCTGAGCGGGTCGCTTGCTATGAGTGCGGCCGACATTTTCGGTTGGTCGGGGGGTTGCACATACATACACTTCACTGCACTACATGATTCATAACTGTAAATTGTCCAACCCAAAAGACACTAACTTTTCCCTCGTTTCTCATTTTCAGGTACGATGTCCGGGAGAGGATCAATGCTTAGGAGCCTTCTCTCAGCTCGAAAATATTCTACCTACTATGACTCCCGCAGGAGAGATTCGGATTGAGACGGCGATCGTGGGCACCCTAATCAAGAGAGGTACGAGCGGGACATGGACAGAGAATATAGACACCGATCTAGGTCTCGCTCTCCGCCTCTTAGACTCCCATCTCCACCTCTTATTCAGACTTCACATCCACCGGAGCCTCCACGACACAGGCCATCTTCTTAAACTTCTAGATCCGAAACTCATCTCCAGAGAGTCGAAACCACAGCCTCCATAATTGCAGAGCAGGTCCCAACTGAGCCCACAGGGGAAGGGGCTATTAAAATTGCTCAGTTGAGGAAAGAGTTTTGGAACATATGCTTCGATGGCTACGTCTTCCCACCTCATTTAAAAAGAATTCCATCAGGGGTGGAAAACACGATGCATGATTACGTTCATGACGTTTACACCCAGTATAGAGAGTGGGTGAAGACTGCTAAGAAAGCTTCCAAGGTGGCCTTTCAGTGAGCCAAAGCTATCGAGAAGATGGAGTCCGAACTCGCTAAAAAGGACTGAATCATCCAGGTGCTCAACACCGAGGCCGAGTCTTCTCGGATATCTGAAATTGAGGTCACCAAAAAAGCTGACGAAGCGACTGTGGCGATGGATAGGTTGAGGCGGACACATGTTGCCTTGGTGGAGGAGATGGGCCATCGAAACACCACAATCACCGCTGAACGGGATGCGGCGGTCAAGGAATTTAACGAGCTCAAGGCCAAATTCTCTGACATGGCCAAGGAAAGAGATGATGCGAACAACGCAGCCTAGGAGACGTGCGAGCAGGCTTTCTTGCTCCAGGGCGAACGGGATGCGGCTATGGCTAAGGCTCATGAGGTGGAGACTGAGGTCGAGGAGAAGGTGAAATCGGCTGAGTCCAGGCTAGAAGCCGACATCGAAGATCTTCTTGTTGTTTACATTGCCAATGTATTGAGGCACAGGGGTCTAGCCTGGCTCGATGATTACCTGGCGCACTTATATAACGCCTGGGGCCGATTGGTTGAGGAGGAGAAAGCGGTGCATCTGGGTGAGTATTGATGAGTTTGAGCTCGAGAATCATCTGCTAAATGAAGATGAAAAGAAGATTCTCCATGAGTCAATGATTTCTTATGAGAAGGAGAGGCTCGGCACCCAGCACTTGGAAATAGGAGAAGGCTCTGGGGTTGAACACCATGATGCAAGTCTTGAACTTCCAGGGTCAACCCAGCCTGAATCCTTGCCCATGGTCGATCCCCAAGTTGTTCCTGCCTACCATCCGGATCAGCCGCAGATGTCTCCGGCCACAGAGCAAGTTGTTGAAGTCGTTCAACCGCCTACAAGTAGGCTTGTCAACGGATGCAAACGAATGCGGATATGGCTATATCCGCATCCGTATCCGAAAATTAAAATCTACATCCGCATCTGCATCCGATATCCGCGGATATTCAAAAATTAACATCCGTATCCGCATCCGCGGATATTTTCGGATATCCGAAAATATCCAAAAATCCGCATCCGAAAACTAGATTGAGAATTATAATATAATGAAAATTTTAATCAAAAAAATTACAATTCATAGCATTCAAATAACAATCAATCGACAAACTAATTTACTTCAGTTTCTAACTTAACAACAAACAATCCACACATATACGATTTGAACAAGCTTAAACAATAAAACAAATAATAGTATTTCAATACATGGTCCCGCTACTCGAATAATGTTCTTTAGAAAATATAATATCTCAGTTTCAATCTCTCAATCTCATAGTTGAAGCATGGGACTTCACACCTGCACAATGACACCACCTTAGTAAATCTACGTATTGTACCTGCAAATAAACGAATCGAGTTTGGCATCGAAACTAAATATAGGGATAACAAAAATTGTTCTGAACAAAATGTAGTTGACAAAGCAAAACATCAACAATTATAGTACATATCGATTATACGGATGTTACATATGTAGGACCCCATTTAATATAGAGTATATAGTAATATGTGAAATGCATGCACCTTGTAATCAAGTTTAACCTGTCTAAACTTTATATTTGACATTCTCTTTTAATGTACTGGGCATCTTGTAATTGCATTGCAACCAACATTTCATGTATTGTTGGCATGTACTGACGATAAATCAAAAGGATTCATTTTTACAGCTTTTAGCAAAAAAGTTCATACATTTCATGTACTGACGATAATCTGATCATACATTCAACTTAATCTGATTATAAGAATTGGAGACTATCTAAATTTTGGTTAACATAGACAGGATACCGGATATTTGTAGAATTAAATAAACCAGCAATTAATTAGATGTTCAATAAAAAAGGTGGTGTTATTTATGGCATCAATTTGTGTATGGATGGATACAACTTTATAAAAGAAATAACAAAATTAAAATTTCAATTTATAGAATTAGATTGTGATAGTGCGGCAGTGCCCATAATGAAAATTATTTACATTTTCAATACTGGCCTGCTTTTTCATTTTTTTCCCCTTCTCTGTACCTTAGTAAATCTACGTATTATACCTGTAATTTGATTTAAATCTCTCATGTTTGAGATGATTTATTAGTATTCACAAAGCCAACTGCCTACTCCTTTTCTAACACTCTCAGTGCTCTAGATATTTTTTAAAGTATGTCTGGTCTTCTCATTAATAAGCAGAAGTCTCATATTGGTATTGCTGGATTGGACTTGAATGCCACTTCACAAATATTAATTGATATGCAGTATTGCAAACAGTACTTAAAATAGTTAATTTACCTTATGTAATGGACAGTTTATGGTAGGGTTGATCCTTCATCTACAAGCTCTATATCTTTACCTGTTAAATAAAAAGACTGATTATATTAAATGGTTAAAATTCTAAAATAATTTTAGCATATAATAATAACTAACCTATGTCCGATGGTAACCAATCCTTAATACAACTCAATGCTTCCACTATGTCAGGAGATAATGAGGATCTATTTTCGGTAATCAATCTACCACCGCTACTAAACGATGATTCGGATGCTACGGTAGAAACGGGAACGACTAAAATATCACGAGCAATCTTTGCGAGAGTAGGAAATGTAGGACAATTTGTTTTCCACCACATTAAAATATCAAAGTTGTCGTCATCCTCATCCATCGGCAATAATTCATCTTTCAAATACTTGTCAAGCTCGGTCTTTGAAATTTGCAAACTTCCAATTTTTTGTTCTCTATAATTCTTCCACTTAAGATCCATTTTTGTTCTCTTTTTTAAACCATGATTAACATTATCATCCAATGCACAAGAAGAAGATACATTTTTATAGGATGCACTTTCTTCTTCATATAAATAGAAAAGAGATTTCAAACAATCATTGATTTTCCTAACATGAACTTGTGCATCTTCCCCATAAATCAAATCATAGAAAAATTCAATGTAAGCCATTCTATAACGAGGATCGAAAACCATTCCAATACTCATCATTAAATTGCAAGTCTTCCAATATTTCTCAAATTTAACTCTCATCATTTGTGCCATGGAACAAATATAATCATGCTCACTTAGCTCCCAACTAGTAATACTTTCATAAATATCACACACGCTTTTAAAATACAAATTCGCTGTTGGATATTTAACACCTGAAAATTTGAGAGTTACATCATAAAAGATTTTCAAACATTCACAAATTTCTTTTCCTATCTCCCATTCTTCTCTAGAAGGAAAACTTATATAATCTGAAGTTAACTCAACTAATCACTCAAACGCAGGACGCACTTCAATCGCACTTTCAAGCATAAGGTATGTTGAGTTCCATCGCATTGGAAGATCATAAGAAACACCTTTTCCAACTAACCTAGTTTGTGCCAATGCATTTTCCCAATTTTGTTTTCTAGACTGTGAAGACTTTGTGAAATTAACACTTTCTCTTATCTTTATAATAAGACCATGTACGGCTTTTAACACATCTTGCACAATTAAATTCAAGACATGAGTGCAACAACGCATATGAAACAAATCACCAATTGAAATCAAGGCCCCTTTACCATCTAACCATGCCTTGAGATCTCTTATCATAACATCATTATTAGATGCGTTATCGACAGTAATTGAAAATAATTTCTTATCCAAATTCCAATGCAATAGTTTTGTTTTAAGAGCAGCACTAAGTGCAAGTCCAGTGTGTGGAGAAGGCATTTCATGATAAGCATTTATCTTTTTTTGAAATTTCCATTCATCATCAATGTAATGACAAGTTATACAACAATAACCTATATTATGATGTTCAGATGTCCATAAATCAGTAGTAAGACTAACACGAGTAGACAAACTATCAAACATCTGTTGCAATTCAGTTCTCATATCAGCATAAAGTTTCAACACATCACAGCGAACTGTATTTCTAGAATATAACTTAACGGTTGGATTAATACTCTTAATAAATTCTTGAAAGTAAACATGTTCAGTCATATTGAATGGATAATCATGTTTGGCAACCATACGAGCAAAACACATTCGAGTCCTACTTTGATCAAACTTCCAACTAGCTAATTTGAATGGTTTATTGGGAGACTTTTTAGTAGTCAAAAGTTGTTGTCCGGATAATCTTTTATTGGTAGTATTTTTGAGACAAACTTTTATATGATTTTTCAAATGTGTTGTTCCCAATGAAGTGGCTCCATTGAATATCCTTAAACAATGTTTACAAGTTGCCTTAACACAATTACTACCCTCTAACACTTCTCTATCAAAATCTTTCCATACCTCGGATTTCATGGGTTTTGTATTCAACGGTGCAGATATTTCTTTATTAGCTGGAATAATTTGAGTTGGTGGCGCACTAGAGTCCGTGGTTTCTAGCACAACTATGTTATCTTTGACTTTGACACAAGCATTTGATGCAGCACATGCAACAGATTTACTGCTACAACTTGACGAGATGTTTTCCATTTTTAAAAGTCTGTAAATATTCATAGAACAATTGTAAGGAAGATTAAACAGATTAATTTTAAACAGTTAGAACTTTTATGAATGAAAAAAAAATCAAAAGAAATGCTACCAATCAAAGTTAATGTATATATAGCAAAATATTAATCCACTTCAAAGTTATATGAACTCATTTACATATGAGCATGTTCAAAGTATCCAGGTAATGTCATGTTTCGGTTAAAAGATTGTACATGATATGAAGCGAAGATATCCAACGACATGTTAATGCTAAATGTATAAACTACATTTTCTTCTTCTTACTACCTACTACATATCACAGCAGCTTTTATATCATATCAGAAAACTTGAATTATAAACTGCTCAAATACAAGTGTTGAGTGTGATTATTCTTAACAAGTTTACTGATCAAAAATTGTAGATCATATTACTGATCTGAAACCGTAGATCATATTACTGATCTGACTGTAGACTTTATTCCCAAGAGTTTAATTGTTTCCCTAAGCTCGGTTTATGCTCTAAAACAATATGCTTGTCGCTGATGGTAAATTACTTTTGTAATTTCTTTAAGCCAGGATGAAGGTTCTCAAATATGATATCATAACTGCACGGTTTTATTTATTTATTTTTTAATTCAAATCGTTACATTTAATGCTATTTTTTCCTGTTCAAACCATTATCTTTTCTGAACCAAAGAAACCCATGTTTTAAGGGAGTGAAAAGCATAATTTGCATAATAGATGCAGCTATTTTATCATATTCACATAAAAAGGAGAATATAGGATTAGTGTTTATTATTTTTCTGATTAGCTTTCAGCTTAAATCCTTTTCTCCCATTGAATCTGCTTCAAACATTACACTAAGCCCCATCTAATAAAGTTTTACATGTCGTTTTTCATCTTACATTTATTCCAGTTTTAATACACTGTACTCAAAACCTTAGCCCATTATAGCTCCTAATAATGAAGGTGAATTCCAATCGCTTTAGTATTCCCCAACCCTCCCTTCTGTTAACCATTTCAAAATCCGATTCATCTTGTATATATAATCAAAGCAAAAAAATTAAATTTTTACTCTAACAATTATACGTGTGCCCACCTTTTTAACATGTCACACATGTATGCAACTTTTTAATTAAATAATTCATGTAGCTTGCAAGAAAAATGTAAAATAACAAAAGAAAATGAATACAAATGCTAGGAAGGCAGGGATGTATGCGTCTGACAAGGTAGGGAAGCAAGGAGGCATGAAATTCACAGGGAAATTTCGAAAAATTGAAATCAAACTGATCGATCGATACATGGTTTATGATTAGTACTGTTTTCTTCAATGGAAAAGGCGACTTACTGCGAGGCGGAAGTCGAGAAGGAATGAATGGCGTGGCGGCGTCTTACTGTGAGGTGGCGTTTGACCGGGTGGGAACTGGGAAGTGGCGATTGACCGAGTGGGAGGCGGCGGCTTCGATTTTGTGGATTTAGGTTTTCTTTTTTTTTGGAATGAATGGCTCGCTGGTAGCCTGGTAAGTGGTGAGTGACAGAGTGAGTTCGATTTTTATTTGTTTTATGGGATTCTAGGGTTTTTACTGGTGCGGGTATTTCAGATATAGAACCGTGAACCGTGAGTTAAATGGACTGGTGCGGTTATTTAAATTAATATAGTAATTATAATTATTCTTAATTAATTACAAGGTTAATATGTATTGTTATCTTAATGAACCTAATTTCGGATCGGACGGATATTTTTCGGATACGGATATATACATATCCGTATCCGAATCCGAATCCGATTTCTTTTTCGGATATCGGATATCCGCATCCGCTTTTCGGATATCGGATAATATCCGTATTTTCGGATACGGATTCGGATGGATTTCGGATTTTTTGGGTATCCATTGACAGGCCTACCTACAAGTCAAACTGAGGAAGGTATTCTGAACATTCCACATATTTGTCTTAATTCGAAATCTTCACTCGAGTTAAGTTCTAATAGTTCTCTTATTTTTTGTCCAGTGATTGATGCTGCGCAAGTCGTGCCTCCTATCACTCAAGAATCACATCAGATGCAGGGGCTATTGTAACCGAAGCGACCACTGTAACTGTCACTGCGCCACTTGACAAAATGCAGGGGAGCTCGCTTGTTTTTGATGAGCAGCTGATGGAGGAACTCTTTCGCCGTCATTGTGATCCTCTTGCCGACCTGCCATTTGTTATGGGTGGAGGCGCTCCTGCTACAAGTTCTTCAATGCCAACTACTGATGCCCCCAGCGAGGCTCGAGCGGTTACTGAAGAGGAGATGTTCGCACAAATCGACGCCGAAATGGAAGCAGCGGCTCATGGTAGCAGTTTTGGAGGTGGGATGGCGGCACCTGGTCCAGCTCCGCTCAGAATGATATCTCCTGGTGGTACAGTTTTCGACACCGGTGTGTCCATTCCACCTTCTACACTTAATCATGTTCCTCCGACTCCGCCCGCAGGAAGCATCCCTATTCATTCGAGCTCAGAGGAGGATGTTGAGATCATTCCCCCGCCTGGAGACCGACCGCTGAAAAGTAAAGGCACAAAGAGGAAAGGAAGTGGCGGCTCCAGCGGGTCTACACCGAAACGGAAGCCGAGGAAGAAGAAAGATTAGACATGCTTACTTGGTTTATTTTGACTTTCATTTTGTTGGCCGTGTATAGATGCGGGTTCGGTCCCTGCTAGTAAGGATTTTTTGGAACAAACTTATACATGAATTTCTTTCATAAATAGTTGAAATGAAACTTTTCTTTTTTAGCTTCTTGTGTATTTGTTTAAGTGTTTCAATGTTTGAAATGCACTTGTAAAGTTCCAGCTTCCGAGTCAAGTTTGTCTTTTTTGCGCCAGGTCTAGAAACTGTGGTCATGGTTCGCGACCGGGAAGCGAGTTGAATTTTGACGTCGCACCGCTTCAGTCAATGGTCGATGCTTAAGTCCTGCCCCCCAGTCTCTGGGGTGAGTAGTGGAACATCAGTCAGCGATTGCTTCTCACTTATAACACGTTGAGTCTTGTGCCACCGAACGGATGTCTGAGACAAGCGGAGATTGAGTGGTTCATCCATACTTGTTCGATTATCGGTGATCATATCCACACTCCGGGGACTCTCATTTGCTTACAGGCGGTTGGTCACATCGGCTTGAGTTTTAATTATACGTCCACGCTCTGGGGACTCGGAATCGATATTTATACTCTGACTCGCACTCTGGGAGTTCGGAGTTGGCATTTACACTCCGTTTCGCACTTTGGGAATTCAGAGTTAATGTTTATACTCCGATTCGCACTCTGGGAATCTGGAGTTAATGTTTATACTCCGATTCGCACTCTGGGAATCTGGAGTTAATTTTTATACTCCGACTCACACTCTAGGAGTTCGAAGTTGATGTTTACACTCCGATTCACGCTCTGGGAATTCAGAGTTGATGTTTATACTCCGTTTCGCACTCTGGGAATCTGGAGTTGGTGTTTATACTCCGACTCGCACTCTGGGAATTTGGAGTTGATGTTTATACTCTGTTTCGCACTCTGGGAATCTGGAGTTGATGTTTATACTCCGACTCACTCTTTGGGAGTTCGGAGTTGAGGGAAACAGATGGTCAGTCACATCTGCTGTATGTTTTTGGATTTCTCTCGCACTCTGGGAATGAAAGGTGTATAAGGATCGTGGATGGTCGGATCACATCCACCTTGAGTTAACAAGTGAGGTCGTTAGATGGACGGGTCCACCCTCCTCAAACTTGGTTCAGATACGGATGAAGTCGTTAGGCGGACGGATCCCACCTCTTCATAGACGTATTTTTATACTGCAGTTCGCACTCTGGGAATCTGGAGTTAAGTGAAGGATTGTCGTGTATCAATCCTTTTTTGATTTTGGTGTGATGGCTTGTCCCCGATCTCGGGTTTCACTTAGCGAGTGACCGGTTGCATCACAGTCACTCCCTATTTGAATAAATCCCACCGTATAGTGAAACTTAGCTCTCCGTGCATGGTGATGTTCATATGAAGTATTTCAAGTAAATCACAGCTCTGGCTCGAAGAGATTGCATTTTATTGCTAAAATAAGAAAATATGGCAAAGTCAGTTGCCTTATTACAAATTCTAATTTTGAAATGCAGAAACAAATTGCAAAATGGAAAATAAACTAAATGAATAAACATAGCCTGTTATGTGTAGTAGTGACGAAGACTCTCGCTATTCCAGGCTCTTGGCAGAGTAAGACCGTCAACGATCGACAATTTGAATGTGCCATCTCCGAGCCTTTGTTTAGTAACGTACGGTCCTTCCCATGTCGACTTCATATGCGAAGGAACCGGATAGATTCTTTTCAGGATGAGATCGCCTAGTTCAAAGGTTCGTGGGCAGACCTTGGCGTTGTACAATCGGGTGACTCGACTTCGATACGCGACTGCCCTCAAATCAGCCTCTTCATGCTTCTCATCTAGTAAATCGAGAGATTTAGCAAGTAATATAGCATTTGTCTTTGGGTCATAGTATGTCACACGATGAGAAGGTACTTCTAGCTAGACTGGAATAACAGCTTCTGAACCATAAGAGAGAGAGAGAATGGGGTGTGATCGGTCGCGGACTTGTGGGTCGTTCGGTAAGCCCATAAAGCCATAGGAAGTTCATCGACCCACTTGCCCCCGACCTTTTCCAGTCATTTTTTAAGAATGGACTTTATAACTTTATTAACCGCTTCGACCTGTCCGTTCGCTTGAGGGTGCGAAACTGCAGAGAATTTCTTCTGAATGTGAAATCGTTTGCAAAAATCTTTAAATTCAGCACTGTCGAATTGGGTTCCGTTGTCCGTAATAATGGTGTGTGGGAGACCGAATCGACAGATAATGTTGCGGACTACAAAGTTGATTACTTTTTTCGTCATTATGGTAGCAAGAGGTTCAGCTTCAGCCCACTTTGTAAAGTAATCAACTGCGATGATGGCGTATTTCGCACCACCTTTTGCCAGAGGTAGAGTACCAATGATGTCGATGCCCCATATTGCAAACGGCCATGGGTTGACCATTTGCGTTATCTCGGTAGGTGGGGCTCTAGGAATTCGAGCATGCCTTTGACATTTATCACATTTCCTTGCATAATCCGACGCATCGCGATTCACAGTCGGCCAATAATATCCATATCGAAGTATTTTCTTGGCTAGTGCTTGCCCCTCGGTGTGATCGCCACATTCTCCCTCGTGTACATCGTGTAATACTTGTTTAATTTCATCGTGAGCGATACACTGGAGTAAAGGAACGGAGTACCCTCTTCTGTACATGATTCCTTTCTGGATGGTGAATCGTGAGGCCTTCCGAAGGACTTGTCTCTTTTCACTTCTACGCTTCGGCAGGGTTCCGTGCTCAAGGTAATTTCTGAATGGAGTCATCCATGACTCCATATCGGGAATAGTTTCACATACCCAATCTGCTTCTGCCCGGTCAATACTTGGGGAAGTTAACGTTTCTACGGGAATGAGTCCCATTTGTTGAGCTTCACCTGTGCTGGCTAACTTCGTCATTGAATCGGCTTTCTGATTACGTTCTCGAGGTATGCAATAAATGGCATAATAATCAAACTGATCCGGTACTTCTTGAACTCGAGCTAAGTAGGCAGCCAGCCTTCGATCTCTCGCTTGATATTCTCCCCGAACCTGACACACAACTAATTGCGAATCATAATAAATGTCCATAGCGATAATTCTCAAATCTCTGGCAAGTTTTAGTCCAGCTAAGAGGGCTTCATATTCAGCTTCATTATTGGTTGCATGAAAATCGAACTTTAAAGCATAACATATAGATCGGCCTTCGAGGGTTTCACGTACAACTCTAGCGCCCGAACACCGGTCGTTTGATGCACCATCTATGTACAGCTTCCAGATGTATTCGGGAGATTCACTGGTTTCGGGCAAGTCCTCTGGAATGGTAAACTTAGCTATGAAATCAGCTAGAACTTGTCCTTGAATGGCTCAACTTGGAGTATAAGTAATGTCAAACTAACTCAATTCGATGTTCCACTTGAGTAACCTACCAGACATCTCAGGCCGCGTAAGGACCTGTCGTAATGGCTGGTTGGTGTAAACAATAATAGGATGTGCCTGGAAATACGTACGAAGTTTCCTTGATGCACTAACAAGGCAATAAGCCAACTTCTCTAGTTTTGGATAATCCTCTCAGCTCTAGTCAATCGTTTGCTGATGTAGTATATTGGCTTCTGTATCCTGTCTTCTTCTCGAATTAAGGCAGCGCTGATAGCGTTTTCTGATATCGCTAAGTATACGTACAACTTCTCATGATCAATAGGCTTTTACATGATAGGTGGTGTGGATAGATGCTGAATTAGTGCTTGAAAAGCGCCCTCACACTCCGTTGTCCATTCAAAGTTTCATTTTCCTTATCGGATCAGATCAAAGAAGGGAATGCATTTGTCAGTGGACTTTGAGATGAACCTGCTCAGTGCTGCTACTTTCCCATTGAGACTCTGGACTTGTTTTATAGTTTTCGGAGTTTCAAGATTTCTGATAGCCTAGATCTTTTCAGGATTAGCTTCGATCCATCTAGCATTGACGATAAACCCAAGGAATTTTCCAGATGCAACTCCAAAATAACATTTCAGTGGGTTGAGTTTCATTCTGTATTCTCGAAGTATGTTGAACATAGTTTCCAAGTCTTTAATATGGTCAGTGGAAAATCGTGACTTCATAAGCATGTCGTCTACATATACTTCCATAGTTTTCCAGATTTGATTGGCAAACATCTGATTGACCAATCGTTGATAAGTAGCCCCGGCATTCTTAAGTCCGAATGGCATAACTTTGTAGCAAAAAAGTCCCAGATTGGTTACGAAGCTGGTATGTTCTTGATCAGGTAAATGCATCGGTATCTGATTGTATCCAGAATACGCATCCATGAAGGATAAGAGTTCATGTCCAGCTGTCGAGTCTACGAGATGATCAATTCTGGGAAGCGGGAAACTGTCTTTGGGACAAGCCTTATTCAGATCGGAGTAATCGACACATGTTCTCCATTTTCTGTTCGACTTTCGGACGAGCACGGGATTTGACACCCATTCGGGGTATAGCGCATCTCGAATGAACCCGTTTGCTTTAAGCTTTTCTACCTCTTCTTTAAGGGCGGCAGATCTCTATGGATCCATACTACGCCTTTTCTGTTTGACCGGAACATGCCGCGGGTCAATATTCAAAGTGTGGCTCGCGATGTCCGGCGAGATCCCACACATATCAGAATGCGTCCAAGCGAATACGTCAAGATTCGCCCGTAAAAACTCAACCAATTCCTCTTGGGTCTGCTGGCTTAGTTGATACCCAATCTTTATCATTTTCGAATCATCATCATTGTCAATTGGGACATCGATCGTCAGTTCGGCCAGGGATGCTTGACTTTCTTTAGATTCTCCTTCGTCTTCAGTTTCTCTTTGGTCAAGATCCCTTTGGAATTGGCTGGGATGCCCGGGCCTAGGCCCAGGCGTTAATTGTCAATTATTAGCAAAGCAGACGCAAAAAGATTCCTCTATGCCCTTTCCTTTCTCCTTTCGCTGCACCTCCCGCAGCTCGGCAAAATAACAGGCTCTCACTGCAGCCTGGTCACCTTGTATGACTCCAACTCCTTGATCAGTGGGAAACCTTAGGGTTAAACACCATGGGGCAATAGCTGCCCTGAACTCAGGGAGGGCCGGTCGGCCCAAGAAAGCATTATAAGGGGAGTCTATGTCTAACACAATGAACTGTAATATCTACACTCTCCGGCGTTCTCCAACTCCCAACTCCACTGGTAGTTCCACTACTCCAGTGGGTATAGTAGCGCTCCCATTGAAACCATGGATTCGGGACTGACAAGGTTTCAAATCTTTGGCTTCCATTTTCATTTGGTTGTAAGCTCGTTTAAACAAAATATTCACAGAGCTTCCACTGTCAACTAAGATCCTCTTCATCCAAGCAGGACCTACTTGAGCTGAGATGACCAGTGGATCGATAGTGGGAGCTTCGACTTTATCAGCATCTTTGTCTCTGAATACGATGTTGTGACGCCCCACCTCAATACCCATACTAACCAAGAACACTACGATGTAGTGCTGTCAATTAGCACGGAGAATAAGGCTGTGGAGGAGCGACCATCCATGTAACATCTTTGTGTGAGCACCGATATGTCAGATAGAGCAGAATGCATATCTTTTAAAGAGGAAATCCGACATACCGATACAAACATAAAGCTATCACACGGTGGTTATATATTATCTTCGGAAACAAACATAGAAATAATCATAACGTAAATCAGTCACAGACATCCATATCACAAAGGCGGAAGAAGATATGAATATATATATATATAACACATAAAAGTGAACATCAGAGTAGTGGTCGGAAAGATCCACTATAATACAAAAGAATAGCATCACGTGCTATACAAAAGAATAGATACACAACATAGAGTCTATATCTCAAATGTGTACAACCAAAAACTACTAATCTAAGTAGTTAGCCAAAAGTCAGAATAATCCAGAAGAGAAGTCAAGCAGAAGCACCTGTAACATCTCGGTCTGACCCGAGTATTATTTATAAGAAAATAATAAACGGATCAGTCTAACTATAAATATCAGATGACATGATATAGGATAAGGGGTATGGCATAAACATATAATATCCATGATGGCATACTACTATAAGTATGTAAATGATAATCAACAAGGGATTAATCAATATCACAAGAATCTTCCCAAAGATCCAAACACATAAAAAGGTAATGACACACAAATTCACCAATACACAAAAAACTGATATCATATCAGTGAAAACCACAAAAGTTGGTGAAGCACTAAATCCAGAAATCAACACACAAAATCCAGAACAAATCCCAGAAATCAACACACGAAATCCAGAAATCACTAAAAGGGGGAAGTCCGAGCACACGGACGAGAAGCTATCTCATGGAAGCTATCCATTTAATTTTCCGAACACACGGATGGCCCGAAGGCCTTTGACACACAAACGGTCCAAAGACCATGGGGTACAGCCCCATATATGTGAGTAGAAACATCACCCAAGCGGGGTCTAGTCTCCCTCACAGACAAAGAGACATCGCTCAATCGCTAGTCTAAATCACAAGAATGATCGTCATGATCATAAGGAAGTGTCAATCACACTAAGCTAGTAAATAAATGAGTTTAGCTTCATGTCCCATAACCACTTGCTTAACTTAAATATTTACGAACAAACTATAGATCTTCACTAGGAAATTGTCACAAAAGGGTTCAATCGAACAAGTCCAAGAGCTAACCGACGAAGTGAACGCAAGCGTTTCATACCACTCGTTTTACTAAGTCGTTTAAGTCGATTTCTCATTCGAGTGAAGTAAAGGCTTGTATATACTAGTAGATTGGAAATCGGTTTGAGAAAACGAACTTTTGATATTTAAAATAGTGTTGAAATCGCTTTGATGAAAGAGTTTTGATATTTACTACTAGTATTGAAACCTTCGTATATCTTTAAAGTGACAAGTCATAAAACGATTTGTTGAAACAATCTATCACAAAAATTCACATTCGAAGACGTGAACAAAATCCAAGGAAATCAGCTCAAAATGCATCAAAGTGGAAGTTCTGTTGAATGCTTTTCAGATAAGATCGCCTACGCAGAGCTGTACGGGGATCGACCTAGTGAAGGCAAGCTGGTCAAGCGACCTAAGGAAAAGTAGGTCATACGACCTAAGGGTTCACGCGAACTAACAAGACCAAGGGTAAGGTCGGAGACGACCTACGACTTAACAAAGTCCTGCGACCTAAGTGGGATGCGCGACCTAAGAAGGTGAGCGACCTAAGTGTGAGGCACGACCTAACGAAGTGCGCGACCTAACAGTGTTACGCGACTTAAGGTGATTCGCGACCTAGGGGTACGCGACCTAACGTGGTTCGCGACCTAAGAGTCGCGACTTAAAGTTTGCCTGGGGGATTATTGGTCGGCGACGACCTACGACTTAAGGGCGAACGACCTAACATTTTGCCTGGGAATTATAGGTCGGCAATGACCTACGACTTAACAAAAGTCGAGCGACTTAGTGGTTTGCCTAGGAATTTTAGGTCGGCAACGACCTATAACCTAAAGCTGTTTAGACCTACGACCTATTTCCCTGCGACCTAAGCCAGAACGACCTAAGCACGCAAGCGACCTAAGTCTTAACTCGTGAACGACCTAAGAAAGTGGTGACTTTTCAACGCGCGAGCTAGCAGCCCGGACGACCTAACCTGGGCAGAACGACCTAAGGCTGGAATTCACCAAAAATGCTAAAAATTGGGTTTTTCGCCAATCCAATCCAAATTCAATACAAACCAACATGCTAAAGTGATGAGGAATCATTCCCAACAGTCCAATGACGATTATAGGCAAGATGTGAGATAAAAAATCTCACCTTTTCACGGAATTTGATGAAGATGGAGATTGAAAGCAAGGAGAAGCAATCCAAAGCTTGAATCCACTATCTTCTACTTGAATTTGGAGTTGAATCTCGGATTTGCAATAGAATTTGAGTTTGGAGTTTTAATTTCCACTTCCCACCACCATTTTTGATGAAGCTCGAATGTTAAAACAAATGGTGAATGGAGTGAGGAAGAGGGTTGGGCTGAACTAAGGAAGTGCAGTCCAAACCAAAGTCACAAGCGGGAAAAGTGACGAAAATTTCACTATCTCCAAACATATCGAAGTTTACACTCAAAAAGATCGCAAACGTCATTTTGAACTCAATGGGGGTGGTCTCGAGTCCTAATTTGACCGTATGCAAAAAGTAGCTTTTCGGACTAACATCCGACTAACGATAAAATATTTAAATAAAATATTTAAATATAAAATCGATAGATATGCGGGTTGTTACAGATGTCATCAATCATCGTCTTTTGTTGTTCGGCCGAAGCCCCTTCATCAAAACTACTATAACACTCGAAGTCCGCATGCATAATAGAGCTGGCATATGACTCCATTTCCTTCCAGCTTCGGTCTGCTGGATGAGGACAACCACTTATTGTATTAATAACCAACCTCCCGCCGGTATGAGCGGGTTCCTCCTGCCTTTCTTGATTTGGTGCACGATTTTGATTCGATGGGCCCGCACCTCCTGACTGCGGCGCCCGCACCTCCTGACTGCGGCGCCCGCACATACTGATCCAACTTTCGTTCGCGTATCAGCTTTTCAATGAGATCTTGCAAATGACGGCACTCATTTGTATTATGGCTATAACTTTCATGGAATCTACAAAACTTCCCTGTTTGAACCTGTCTTTCCGTTGACGGCTTCGGGGCAGGTTTCTTTTATTGCATGGTATTACAGGTTTGCAAATACACATTTTCCAGCGACGTATTCAATGCAGTATAATTGTCGAACATGGGAGCTCTACGTCATGGACCACGACTTTGATCTCGCTTTTTTCCTTGACTTCCACTGTCCCTCTGTTGATTTTGTTTATTTTGAATATTCAACTGAACTTTTCCGGAACTCTCCCCGGATTGTTTAACTGCGATGTTACTTTGAATTACTTCAATGTTGGGCCCTGCGTCATCCTACTTCCTAGACTGTTTCGCATCCTCCCTTCTCAAGAATTGGGCTGCCTTGGAATAGAAACGGTCCAATGACGCAGGTGGCTTCCCAGCTAACCCATTTCCGAACTCGGAATCAGGGTCAATCCCCTTAGTCAATGCCATCAGGATAGAATTGTCATTGGGATTGTTTATTTCTGCACACGCAGCATGAAATCGCTCCATGTAACGCTGAGTGTCTCTCTGGGTGCTTGAGTGACACTAGACAAAGTATTGACATCTTTAGGTCTCGCCACGTGCATACGGAATTGCTCAACAAACTTGGTGGCCATTTGGTCAAAATTAGAAATGGATCATTGTGGCAAATGAGTAAACCACATAGTTGCAATTCCCCCCAAGGAAATGGGGAAACTACGGCATTTTACTACATCGTCAGCTCTCGCAGCATTCATTAGCCATTCATACTTCAGGATGTGTTGATTTGGATCAGAATTTCCTTCATAGACTGGCAGGGTTGGCATCCTGAAGCGCCGAGGTGGTTTAGCATATAATATGTCATCAGTGAAAGGGGTATGACTCCGGGAGATTCCCTAGTCGTCATTAGTGAGACCCTGACTTTCACGGATCATCTGACGAATCATCGTCGGTATATCGAGCATCTGGATATTCGGAGGATGTTGTGCCAAGGTGTGTTTGGGTTCCACAGCGTGAGTCTGGACCGGACGCGGTCGACGGTCCGTGCCTCGCCTCCTTGGTTCAACGTTTTCAGAGACATAAGGTTCTGGAGTATGATCTCGTTGGTGATGATGCGGATCAGCTTGGTTTCTAGCATCAACTCCTTGTTCGGTAGTAGTGGTAGTAGCAAGGTTGCATGTGACATGATAAGGAGCGGCACCTCCTCGGGATGAAGGTCCGGTATGATGACTGGTGGATGGTCCAGTCCATGGTTGTCCAAGATTCAAGGCTGGTTGGTGTCCTGTGGCCTGGGTGTAGCTTACATCCAGCCGTGGGCGTGTGGATCGGTGATGGTCATCATATGAGGCCGAACTTTCGGTGGAAGAATAAGAACCTTGATCTCTTCTGAATCTTTTGCACCTTTGGCGATTCATCTGGTTGGTCAACTCTGTGTTGGCGCGCGTTGTTCAGTAAGTTGTTGCCGACTCTGGGTCAACTCTTGAAGCAGCATCTGGAACTCTTGTTTGGTAACCATGCCTGATGGATCTGAAGGTCCGGCGGCATCTTGGTTGGATGGAGGCAACTGCACGGGATTCTGTCTGTCCCGTCCCTCTTGATCAGCAGCTGTAGAAGCAGTTCGTGTGCTTACCATGGTGAATTGATGAAGTCCTTTCCTAGATCTGATGCAAATCTGAATAGAATGGAAGGGCTTCGAGGTCTGAGATCTGGATCTTCTTCTTTGATTTTTGCAATCCGGTATCGATAGGAGATCCAAAGAGCAGGAGAAAAATCAGATTTTTTCTCAGTGAAAGCACCAAAGTGTTTGTACAAAAAATGGGCACAACACTCTTCGGAAGTTTTTGAAGAGATAAAATGAAGAAATCAAATGGAAAAAGAGGATTATCTAACAAAAACTCCAAAAAATAGATAGGAAAATAATAAAAAATGCATAGAAACAGTAGGATTTAGAGTGGTTCGGCAGATTGCCTACGTCCACTATGAAATTTTTCGCTTTATTGATGTTTCTTTGATGATTACAATTGATTGCAGCGGGCTACAGCAGATAACAATGAATTACAGCAGTAAAATTCATTAACAGCAGCAGCAATGGAGTATGGAATTGAATCCGGCAGAGTCTGAGCGTTAGAGAGTTCAAAGATCCTTTTTCTGTAGGCTCCGGGGCTCTATTTATAGGTGTAGGAGGCTGATATTTTGCTCAGATCTTGGGAGACTTCTTCCGACACGTGAGTGGGCCCACGCGACCAAGCCCGTGAAGTTTCAGCCCGATCCGCGATCGATACGAACGAATTTCATATTGATCAAGATTGCGTCCAACGGAGTCAAAATTTGGTGTGAACGTTCTTTAGCATGCGCGTAAGCTTCTGTGAAAATTTCATAGCATCTGGACTTGTGGATCATAAGATATGATCGATACGAAATAAAGACTTTCGGCGGGCTGTTTGGTTCGACTCGATCGTTTCGACTCGATCTTGTTCGAATCGATGGTTGCGCGTGACCAAGTGGTGACATGGCGATCATTCTTTGGATCGGTCCACCTTCTTCGCCGAGTTGATCGAGTCGTTCCAGGATATTTGCCTTGTTCCTTTCGAGGTATTTGTCTTGTTCACATCGATAAAGGATGCACAGTTCGTATCGATGGAAGTCCCTTAGTTCGTATCGATTGCTATGCTATGTTCGTATCGATTGTTATGCTTTGTTCGTATCGATGAAGGTTGCATAGCTCGTATCGATTGTTGTGCTTTGCTTCGCATCGATGGGAGTTGTGCATTTCGTATCGATTGGTGATCGATCGATACAAAGTGGGTTTAAGGTTGAACGATGCGAAACAGATTCTCATGCTTCTTGCCGATGGATACGAAGTAGGAATTTTTGGATGGATACGAAGTGGACATTGGATGATCGAGTCGAACTGTGGCTTCTTGATGGATGCGAAGTCGATCGATACGAAGTGGACTTGGGCCGATTGATTCGAACAAAGCTTTTCCTGATGGATTCGAACTCGATCGATTCGAACAGTGGCCAATCGATGGATTCAAACTCGATCGATTCGAACAGTGGCTAGTTGATGGATTCGAACTCGAGACTGTTTTTCATCAAATCTTGCATCGATCATAACTTGCGCATATGAACTCGGATTGACTTGAGATTTGGATTGCTGACTTCCATGGCTTTGCTCGTCGTGTCTTGTCGATTGTAGCTTGATCCGAACTCGGACAAAATTCATCGATATCCATAGTGAGCCTGCATATTACCGATCTCTAAGACGAACCGTCATTGGTTTCTAGTCAAGTTCATGGTGTCATGACCTTGCCAAAATGCGGGATAACAGTGACATTTTTGGAGCACACTTGTTGTCCCAAACAGTGTCACTCCCTTTGTAATGATTATGGTATTCCTTACATTCTTCCAAGCTAATTTACTGTTGAAAACTCCCTTACTACTAGGCCTCCACAACTAGTAGTCCTTGTTAATAGTGTGACTAGTTTTAATGCTTTTAATTTGCTCTATGATATAGGAAGGCAAAAAATGTAAAGATACCCATTCCCTATTTGAAATGAGCATGGATACCCTCTTGTTGTAGCCTTTTAGCAAAGAAACGAAATCATTCTCCATGATATCAACTGATGAGCTACCATCCACCCATGGGTCATACCATAAAAAATGTCATTATCATTAATAATTTGTTTACATATAAGTCCATGTCCTATCTTCTTTTATTTAAGAAGAGTTTTCCATTTATATTAACTTCCGAACCCACCGTGTGCTTTAACTGATTCAGAACATAATCATTAGATTTTGCATTATCAACATCATCCTTCATCAACACATAATAGATGGGCGTTTATTGGTTCATTATTATACATTGGACGTAAATTACCTCTGAAATATCCAATGTTCATCAAATAGTAAAAAATGCCATTGCATTGGAAAATAAATACAGAGACAAGGGGTCTCCTTGCCTTAGACCCCTATTGCTTCCAAAAAGTCCAATAGGTTTTCCATCAACAAGAACATAAAATGTTGGAGGGATAATGCAAGAATGAATTATATTAACCAACTTTTCAAGAAATCCCTTTCCTTTAAGCATATGGAAAATAAAATCCCTATTATTAACTAGCTTTTTGTGGAAAGATCTTACCATCTCATATACCAAAATAGAATTTTTAGTTATCACTCTACCATGGGTGAATGCATTTTTATTAATAGAAATGAGATGATATATATTTCTTCATCCTCTTGCGCAGTATTTCCAAGAATTTTGTATAAGATGTTGCAAAGTGAAATTGGTATGTAGTCACTTATGCACTATGGGTTTTTTACTTTTGGAATTAGATAAAAAGTAATCTCTTTAATAAACTTCCCTAAATTAGAAGCACTCTGCATTATCTTTGATAAGTAGTCTTTGATATCATACCAGTGAATATTTTGGAGTTTCAGATTGAAACCATCAGGAATTGGAGCACTAGCTGCATGCATTTGAAACACAGCAAATTTTAAGTCCTCCCTGTTAATCTCTCTCTCTAACAGTTTGCATGCCTTATTCATGAGTTACTTCTTAGATGTAACCTGCATATGAACATGAGAACCATACTCACTATTAAATAGAGTTGTAAAATAGCTTATAGCTTCAACTGAAATAGAATTAAATGAGTACAAAAATTGTACCTGTTTATTAATAAAATGAGCGATTCCTTTTCCTACTTGTGTCAGCTTCATGTTTGAATGTAAAAAACTGGTATTTTTATCACCATGCACAAGCCATTTGTATTTGTTTCTTTGAATGAGATTAGTGGCATGCATATACATATTATGTTGCAGCTCCCCTATAGCTTGTTTATAAGCATGAACACATTCTAAATCATTTGGATTCTCAAGAAGATTTAAACTGAGCTCATCATTATGTTTTCTCTCCTCCTCCAACATTTTATTAAAACTTCCTTTAGCTCTATACCCATTGACTAAATAAAGCTTTTATGAATTTCAGTTTCCCTAGCTAAGAAGTTGTAAAGAGGAGAGCCACCAACATCCAATTTTAGATCACTTCCACTGCCTGTTTACGATCATGTTCTTTCAACCAAGAGTTGCAATATCTGAATGGTAAGCTCTTTTCATTGAATGCTCGTTGATTAATAATTTGAATCAAAATAGGATTATGGTCACTGATAAAGTGATTGTCAAAATAAATATTGAAATGTGGGTACATTTTAACAAATTCATTTAACAAACACCCTATCAATTTTGGTATGAATTGAAAAATCTTTCCCTTATCATCAAGTGTAAAAATTTCCTAAAAAATAAGGCTCCAACAGATTTTGGATAGTCGATTATATCTTGAAACTGTTGACCAGTCTATGCTTATTTTCTGCTTGCCTTTTGCCTTATGCATGGACCAAAGTTGGAAAATTTTATATTGGATTTAGGATGTTGAGATTTGTGATTCAAATTATATGTCATTTTGAAGAGGTTTACGTGTACTTCACTATGGAAGAGGCGGGAAGTCGATCGGAGCATCAAGGAGGAACTTATGGTTACCGCAAAGTGGCATCAGTAAGTTGTTTAAAAGAAAGGAAAAATTAATGACACACTTGCATGCATTGTTCACAAATGGAAAAGAAAAGTAATCACCTGTGCTCATTATTTTTAATATGGAAATGCATAAATAAGTAGATTGCGCTTGCATGAGATGACAAGGAAATAAAAGCATGCATGGGTTATGGAATAAAATATATGCATATTATTTCTTTCTCGGTAAATGCATTGCTTTGGGATTTTTTTTCCATCTTTGCTAATTATAGGAATGTGTAAATTACTTGCTATTTTAGCGCTATTTGTTATCATTATGACTTGCCTCCTTTATCTTCTTACTATATTTTGGTAATTTAATCGACGGCTCTCATGAATTTGCATTGGCTAAATATTGATGGTAGATTTAATTGCACACCCATCCTGGCATTCAGCCAGCGATCCCCTAATAAAGTGTCTCTTCTTATTATCCCTAATTTAGGGCTTTGGTTATGTAAACTCTTATCTTGTAGTTTCTTGTAACTCTCTCATTTGTAATAAAATCTCTCTCCTTTGGACTGGACGTACACTATCTTGATGATAGTGGAACCAGTATAAATATTGTGCGCCTCTTTTCTTCTTTATAGTTATTTACTATTTATTTGGAGTAATAGAATAATTGTTGTTAGATTTAGTGATGTTCAATTGGCAAATCTAGATCTTGTTTATTCTTTTTTTGCATTTGTGCAATTTTTGCACAATAAACTGGTATCAGAGCAAGGTGATTTGTTTAAATTTGTGCATCAATGATTTCTAGAAAGAGTCGTAGATCCGGTAGTAATTATGCTCTTACCCATTTTGATGGAAAAGGAGATTTTGGCATATGGAAGATAAAGATGGAGGAGATTATGTTAAGAGAGAAGAGTGTTCCAGTCTTGGAACTTTGGTGAAAAGGAGATGAGTGTGTTGAAGGGACATCTGGATTTGGGAACCTATATCTGCTTCAGGGCTTAACAGTGTGCGAGTCTTATGTTGATTTCCATGGGAATTTTGGAAGATTGCAAAAGGAGATTCCCTTTTTTTGGTACACCATATTTGTAGTCCACTTAATTCTTCAAGTATTGAGGGTGGCGCTCATAATACTAAAGAGTTCAGCTGATGTAGCCGATTTTGGTGACGGATTTGGCACCGTTGAGGCCTGTCGACTTGTGATGGCGTCTTGGAAAGTCTAATTCATAGTGTTGATTTTTGGCAGATTTGGTGCCGTTGAGGTACATCATCGATTTTATGTCCATTGGCTTCTTTTTGGATTGTTGATTGAGAGGATTTTTTTTGGCCTTGGTGGCTTTGAGATTATTTTGGTATCCACCTTCTTTTGATTTTTTGGTATTTGCAATTGTTGGCGGGCGGGGACATAGTCTGAGCTCGTTAGCAAGGTGTGATGGGGGTTGGCCTTGCCGGAGCCCATTGGGTATTTTTGGTTTCTACCTCGTTAAGAGATTTTGGTTGAAGGTGGAGTTCATTTTTTAAGAGTTTTATGTTGAAAAGAGAATTTGAGTCTAGGTAGAGTGTTGAGAATTTACGATTCAAATTATATGCCATTTTGAAGACGGTTACATGCACTTCACTATGGAAGAGACGGGAGGTCGATCATAGCATTGAGGAGGAAGTTATGGTTACCAAAAAGGGTAGCGTTATGTTGTGTAAAAGCAAGGAAAAATTAATGACACACTTACATGCATTGTTCATAAATGCAAAAGAAAAGTAATCATGTGCGCTTGTTATTTTTAATATGAAAATGCATAAATTAATGGATTGCGCTTGCATAAGATGATAAGGAAATAAAAGCACTGTTGGTTATGGAATAAAATATATGCAAAAGGATATGCATATTATTTCTTTCTCAGTAAACGCATTTTTGGGATTTTTTTTCCATCTTTGCTAATTATAAGAATGTATAAATTACTTGTTAAGTTTGCAATATTTGTTACCATTGTGACATACCTTCGTTATCTTCTTACCATGTTTTGACCATTTAATCGATGGCTCTTTTGAATTTACACTGGCTATATATTGAGGGTAGAGTTTACTGTAAAGCCATCCTGGCATTCAGCCAGTGATCCCTTAATAGAGCGTCTCTTCTTGTTAAGCCAAATTTAGGGCTTTGGTTATGTAAACTCTTATCTTGTAATCTCTTGTCACTCTCTCATGTGTAATCAAATCTCTCTCATTTGAACTGGACGTACACTATCTTGATGATAGTGGAACCAGTATAAATATTGTGTGTCTCTTTTCTTCTTTGTAGCTATTTACTATTTATTTGGAGTAATAGAATAATTGTTGTTAGATTGAGTGATGTTCAATTGGAAAATATAGATCTTGTTTATTGTTTTTTCCGTATTTGTGCAATTTTTTCACAACGGATATATCTGTTGGCGTGTCTCGCATTGTGTGTGGGTAATAAGCGCATATTGAAAAGAAGAATAGTCCCACATCGTGAAAAATAATATATATATATATATATATATATATAGGTATATATAAGAGTTTGGTTGCATGTAACAATAAGGAATTCCTTTTGTTAAAGGTGTTGACCAAACTCATATGTTACCCTACATACGGATGTACAGATCGGATTTCAACATAGAAGTCTCATTTTCAAGGCCACCGAATCATGTGCTGGGCATATCTTTTTGATCACCGATGTTATAAATAGTTTCAGAAGAATGCCATTGTGTTAAATTAAATATACACTCATTTAGATTTTTGCATACTACTTGTGCTTTTAAGTTAATGGTCTCAGTAATAGGAAATTCGAAAATTAAAATCTAGGGTTTCCTCTCATCCATGGAGGAAAATCACTTTCCTCACCATATTTCCTCTAGATTCTCTAATTCTTCCTCTCTAATCAGACCACCTAAGGTTTCTCACATCAAAAAGACATCAGCGGATTTCATCATAGATAATGATGGGTTTCAATTGGTCCAATCTAAGCAACAAAGGAGGAGAGAGGATAAGAAAGTTCAGAAGTTTCTACTAGCTCCCAATAATGTCAATCTAAAAGGCAAGGATGGTCAGAAAACCACCATCCAGCAAATAAAAAAGGGACATCTGGTGTCACAACAAGGAAAGCTAGTAGCCATCTCACTGAACAAAGAGCAAGACCGAAAAACATGGGCTGATATAGTTGTAGATCGGCTTCAAGAACCAATGGATGATGAATGCAATCTTGAGCATATAGCACCAATCAAAATCAATAACAAGAAGTATGGCCTGGTTAAAGAAGAAGTGTGTAAAAGAGCAACTGAATCATGGAATAATTCAGTTCTTGTTTATGTAGTGGGTACCAAACCATACTACTTGTATTTCAACTCATATATTCTAAGAGTTTGGAATTTGGTTGGTGAATTTGAAATTTACACTAGAGAGAATCGGTTCTTTCAAGTGAAATTTAAAGAATCTCAAGATTACAATTTTGTTTTGAAAAATGGACCATATTTCTTTTTTTTTTTGGCAAAGCCAGCGGGGTTAACTAGGCCCATACCAGTTTTATTGCAAAACCAATAAAAGATACAGAAGATACAATGAAAAAACAAAGAAGGGAAAACAAAAAGAAATGCAAACAGGACTCAATCCCAATTGTGCAGCAAGTCTGGTGAGAAAACAGCATGGCAATTCTTCAATTGAGTATATGTACCATACTTAACTTCATTCCAAAGCTCATCCCAATTGATTCTTTGATTTTCAAAAAATATTGCATTTCTTTCTCTCCATATAACAGACATATACATTTTCATGCAAACAGCTAGAATTCTACCTTCTTCATTTTTCTTCATAGTTTCTGAGAAGAAAACATCCCAAACATCCCTAGAGTTAGCAATAAAAAGATTTATACCAGTTTCAGCACCAATTCTATGTAAAAGAAAAAGAAGAGCTGGACAGTCAAAAAAAATATGTTGAGGAGTCTCTTCATACTGGTAACAAAACAGACATTCCAAAGAACATCCCAAACCATATTTGGTTAGAACATTTCTAGTTAGCAAGGCTTGATTTAAGACTTTCCAGAGCATCAAATTATCCTTAGGTTGGGAATCGCTAGACCAGATGACAGTGCACCATTTAGATGCAGGCAAAGGAGCACAAACAGAGACATAGTTGTAAACTCCTTTAATAGTATGAGGCTTCATATCCCAAACAACAGTATCAAAATGATTAGCAGGGTAGAATTGTTGTTGCATTTCACTCCATAGTTGCCTTAAAATTTGATTACTATTGTATGGCAGCACAATTTTGCCATCATGTATGTAATCAAAAGCCTTTGCATCAATGTGTATTCCTGACTGCATAATCTGATTATAATCACACAAATTAGACAAGATAAGACCCTTACAGACCCAAGGATCATTCCAGAAACTGACAGTAGAATTAGCCTTAACAGGATATTGGATTATAGGAAGGAAAACATCTCTCGGTTTCAAAATATTTCTCCAAATCCAACTACCATTCAGAGGATTGGGCATACACTAGAAATATTTATTCTTTATATTGTAATGCCATGCCCATTGAACCCATAAGCTGTCTCTCTTATTAATAATATCATCAATGTGTTTACTAATTGCTGCAAAATTCCACTTCCTAACATCAATAACCCCAAGACCACCCAGCTTCTTAGTAGTTTCAAATTTATCAAAGGAACAAGGAATCAGCTTCCTATTATGAATACTACCTGTCCAAAAAAATCTATTCATTACAGACCTAACTAGTTGCACTAATCTGACAGGGAGAATCATAGAGCGAGCCCAGTAGACAAGTGAGGAAAAAACAGAAGATTTAATCAGCACTAATCTACCACTCTGAGACAAGTGCCTATTTTCCCAAGCATTCATGACAGAAGTGATTTTACTGTAAAGAGGAAAACAATCAACTTTAGTTATTCTTTTTGTAATTAATGGAAGTCCAAGATATTTCATATCAGTGTCCATGGAAGAGAAACCAGTATGTCTCTACAAAGCAGTAGCTTGAACTTCACTAACTCCAGAAACCAACATAGAAGATTTGTCTTGATTTATCTTAAGCCCAGTCATTCTATAAAATTCTTGCAAAGCCTCAGATATAGCATTTAAGGATGGTAACTCAGGTTTTGTAAACAACATGACATCATCAGCAAACATAATAGAAGTTATATGATGTTGAGAACACTTTGGGTGGAACTTAATTTTCTTCTGAGCATACCTAGTTTGGAGAACAATAGTAAAGACTTCCATAACTAGCAAGAATAAATACGAAGATATTGGATCACCTTGTCTAATACCTTTACTACTTCTGAAGTTACCCACCGGTCTACCATTAATAACAACAGAGAAGGAGGGAGAGGAGATGCACACATATATCCAGGAGACAATTTTTTTGGGAAAACCCATCTCAGCCATGACCCTAACTATAGAAGCCCAGTGGATGGTATCATAAGCCTTGGAAATACCAATTTTAATTGCTGCTGCAGTGGTAACCTTACTTCTACCATAACCTTTCAGTAATTCTTGAGCAAGAAGCAGGTTATCAAGAATACTCTTAGATGGAATAAATGCAGCCTGATTACAGGAAACAACAAAGGGGAGTACTTTGACTAAACGAGAAGCAAGAATTTTAGATATGCATTTGTATACAACATTACAGCACGATATAGGTCTGAAAGAGGAGACACAAGTAGGAGGATTGACTTTGGGAATAAGAGCAATATTAGTACAATTAACTTCATCTAGCAACTTGCATTTGTTGAAAAAATTGTGAATAGCTCGACAGAAATCACTACCTAGCACACTCCATGTAGAGATAAAAAAGATCACATTTAGCCCATCAGGCCCTCCTGATGAATGTTGATTCATAGAGAAGAGAGTATTCTTAATTTCCTCATCTGAGACTGGACAATATTTCTATAATGGCAAATTCATCATAATGAGAAGATGGTTTGAATCATTGAAGATGGACAGAGATCTGTTAACTACAATGCCGATATGGGTAGATTATCCTATGTTAATATAAATCTATGGGACCAAGAGGCATTCATTGTCATAGCGAGTATCATAGGAAAACCCATTAAAATGGATACAACCACAATAATGAAGACAAGATTGAATTATGCTCGCCTTCTAGTTGAAGTGTCTGCAAATGATGAACTTCCCAATGAAATTTATCTTTCTTTGTATAATGGTGAAACAATTACTCATAAAGTTGAATATGAATGGGTTCCACCGAAGTGTAGTGTATGCAAGTGTTTCGGCAACACCAGAGAACAGTGCAGTCCAAAACAAGCATGGGTACCCAAAAGTAGTATTTAAGAAAGTCAAGAAAAAGAAACTATATATTCTGATCCAAGAAACTCTTCAATAACACAAAAACAGACCGTATCATTTGGTGAAAATGATCAAATTAACCAAGAAGGTGTCATTTTCGATCAAAGAAAGAATCCTATATTGCTCTTTGATAAAGAAGATCAGGTCATAGCAGAGGAAGTTTATCATAATGTTAAAGAAAGCATCTTAAAGGAAAATATACAGAGCAGCACAAAGGTGGGTGAAAAGAATATAATGGTCTTAGAGTCTGAAACCCCACCAGTTCCAGACTCTTGTTTTATTACAGACAATTCTATTATAAATATTAATATTAAAGATCATCAGCAATCCAAAAATCTGGATTTGGATAGGATCACTAAAACAGCCCTTCCACCAGAGCATGCTGCAATAGCTGAGGAGCTTGACTCAACCATGCCTCGCACTGCTAGCCAATTTGATATTTCTCTAATTAAAAATCCAGAAGTTGCAAACAATGCTGGAATTGAAATAGAGATGGTGGATGTTGTCGATCAGTTTGATATCTCTGAGCTGCATATCCCAAAAATAAAGGCAACTGGTAAGAATAAAGGTAATAAAGAGAAGAAAGCTTTTAAACAGAAGTACATCACAATAAACCCGGACTGGTATAAAATGTCTACTAGGCTTAATGCTAAAATTGTTGAGAACAAAAGAAGAGGTAAGGGCACTTCTGTGTCAGGTACTATATAAGCTTCTGTTTTATTATTTTTGATTATGTCTATTATTGCATGGAATGTAAGAGGAATGAATTCATCTTCTAAATAATTTGACATCTTACATATGCTTATTGTCTATAGACCCTCTATTTTAGCCTTGATTGAAAATAAACTGAATGATGATAATTTTGAAATTTTTTGTTTTAAACTGTCTAGAAATTGTAAAGCTATTAACAATAATAATTGTGGTTGTAAAGGAAGAATTATTGTTGTTTGGGATTCCAATATTTGGACAATTTTGAATACTAATAAGGATAAACAGTTTATAGATTGTCAATTTAAAAATATTGGTGGCTTTTCTTTGCAAATTACTAGTATATATGGTAGCAATTTAGAAAGTGAAAGAAATGGCATGTGGTGCAGATTAAAAGCCTTAAATTTAAGCTACAATTTTTCTTGGCTTATTTTGGGTGATTTTAATACTATTTTACGTGCATCTGAAAATTTTGGGGGTAATAAAATCCCTCAAAGTAAATTAGACAGACTAAATAAATTTTTAATTGAGACTGGGTTAATAGAACCTAATATTAGTAGTAATAAATTTACTTAGAAGTCTGGTTTGGAAAGAAATATCCACTATAAATTAGATAGGGCTTTTATTAACAAAGAGTTTTCTAATGCTTTTCCCAAATTTATTTGTTCTACCCTTGAACAAAATACTAGTGATCATACTCCTTTACTTATCACTCTTTTTCATAATTTAGACTCTGATGAAAAATTATCTCCTTTTACATTTAAGAATGGGTGGGTTTTATATGATAATTATAAAGCTCTGATGGAAGAATGTTTTAACTTTTCTTGTAATGGTACTAAACAGTATCAGTTCAACATGTTTTTGAAAAATGCCAAAAGTAAACTTAAAGTCTGGAACAAAAATAATTTTATGAAGAATAATAAGCTGGACTTATTAAGAAAAGAAGGTAAACATTTACAAGAAACATTTGATAAAAATCCTGAGGATACTGATGTTGTTAAAAAATTCTTCTCCAATCAAAAAAATCTTTCAACAAAGCTTTATACTAATAAAATGAATGCTAAGAAGAAGGCTAAGGTTGACTGGCTAACCCTTGGTGATGATTGTACTAAGTTTTTTCATGCTAAAATGAGAAGTAGGAAGCATATAAATAACATTGGTAATGTTATTGACAAAACTGGCAATTTATCTAACGCTCATGATAAAGTGGCTAAAGATGCAGTTGATTATTATGAAAAGCTTTATTTTTCTAAGTCCATTGTTAAAAATTTCCTCATATTGTCTGTAAAAATGTCTTAAATGTTAATTCCCCCGATATATTGCTTTCTCCACTTTCTATTAATGAAGCTAAATATGTTGTGTTCAATGATGGTGACAACAAAAGCCCTGGCCCTGATGGGTTTAATGCAAAATTTTATAAAATTCATTGGGATAGCATTAAGGGTCGGGTTTTTGATGTTATAAATGAAATTTTAATAAAGGAAAAATTCTTAAAAGCATTAACCATACTTTTATAACTTGAATCCCTAAAAATAAAAATCCCACTTGTATTAGTGACTATAGACCCATCTCTTGTTGCAATTTTATTTATAAAATTACTACTACTTTGTTAAATGATATAATAAAAGTTTTTTTTGCCTTTTATTAGTTCTGAAAATCAGAGTGCTTTTGTTCCTGGCAGACTTATTTATGAAAATTCTCTTCTAGCACATGAAATGGTTAGAAACTTTAATACTAAACGTGCTAATAATGTTTGTATTAAAGTGGGTTTGCAAAAAGCTTATGACAAAGTAAACAGACATTTTATATATCATATAATGAAATGTATGGGTTTCCATAGTAAGTTTTGTGATTTGGTATTCGAATGTATAAATTCTCCTACTTTTTCTATTCTTATTCAAGGTAAATCAGAGAGTTTTATCAAAAGCAATAGAGGTATTAGACAAGGTGATCCATTATCACCTTATCTATTCACTATGGTCATGGAGTAATTTTCAATACTAATGGAAATTGAAGTTATCAAAGGAAATATTACTCTAGTGAATAGAATCCAGCCTTGTATTAATCATCTTATATACGCAGATAATCTTATGATTTTTACCAAGGCAAATAAAATTAATGCAGATGCCATGAAATTTTTTTTGATAAACTATATAAATATGCTGGCCTTCAACTTAATGAATGCAAAAGTAAAGCTTATTTCAGTCAACATAGTAGATATAAAAATGAAATTTTAGCATCTCTAAATATTGGAGAGGATATCCTACCTATTAGATATTTGGGTCTGCCTTTATTTATTAATCAGATTAGAGATTCTAATTGCTCTATGCTTATTGAAAAAATTCAAGAGAGAATGGAAACTTGGCCTTGTAAACTTCTTTCGATTGCAGGTAGAATGGAGCTTATAAAAACTGTGGTTTATGCTATTATTTTATACTGGTTACAAACTTATCATATCCCAGCTGCTTATATTAAAAAAGCTGGAAGTAGATGTGCTGACTTTTTATGGAGGGGTGAATATCATAAAATTAGCCGGGATAAAGTGTGCAGACCTAAAAAAGAAGGGGGGTTTGGTATTAGAAACATGAATGATCTTATTTTAACCTGCCACTTAAAATTATTTTGGAGATTTGTTAATGAAGACTCTCTTTGGGCCAGATGGATGAAGTCCAAATATCTCAAAAGTGGTAAAAAATATATTTGAAATGGTACTTTATATACAACATGTCACTGGGACCATATATCACATGTCAATAAACGTTCGAATCACGATACGCAAGTTTCGAACTTCTGACCTCTCGTACCAAAGCCGAATCACTTAACTACTGGGACAATGGTGCTTGTCAAAAAACAATCAATCTTATGCATGGAAGCAAATTTTAAAATGTAGGAATATTGGTAAATCTTTTTTGGAAAGGAAATTTAAGCTAGGAGAACAAACTAGTTTACGGTTTGACCCCTGGTTTAATAATGAATCTTTTGTTAATAAAGTTGGGTGGGATAACCTAGTTATTTATGGTGGTGCTAATGATACAGTATTTAGGATAATAAAAGATAATTAGAGGCAACCGCAATTGCACTCAATTACTAATCCTCATAAACATAATATTTGCCAAATCCCTATTGATATTCATGTAGATAGTGACTACTGGGAGTGGAAAGCAAGCAACAAAGGGAAGTTTTCTTTCAAAACTACTTGGGAAACTATTAGAAATAAACTACCCACAGTTGAATGACATAATTGTATCTGGAACAAAGTGAATTGTCCCAAGATGGCTTTTTGTATATACTTTGCTATTAATAACAGATTGCCAACTTGGGATAAAAAATAAATGGGGTAATACAAATAATTCACTTTGTTCCTTATGCAATTTAGTAAATGAAAGTGCTAATCATCTGCTTTTTGAATGCAGTTACTCTTATTAGATATGGAATCGAATTCAAACCATATTGCATATTCCTAACAATGGTCAGATTGATCTTATGCAAGCTATTCAACCTATCAACAACAATTTCAAAGATAAATCTAGTGAAAGAGATTATGCTCACATATTAATCACCACTACTGTGTTTCATATCTGGAAAGAAAGAAACTTTCGAACTCATAATAAAGGCAGTATGAACGGAGAGCAGAAATGGATACTTATCGAGGCAGATAGCAGAATTATCGTCCATAAATCAAAGAAAAAATTTAAAGATCAAATCAAGTTTTCATTTTTAGCTGATGAATGGAGCATTGAAGCCGGCAATAAACATTTAGAGCTTTTTCTCTCTCGACCAAAAGACTTTCAAGTCAATCAGCAAGCAACTGAAGTCACTGGGATGAATCGGAGCTCGAGGCGACGAAGCTATTATAGAGAGGGAATTAACAGATCTGAGTCATAATGACTTCAGATCTGCCAATTCCTCTCGACTTCCCTTAAATCAGAGGAATAATCACTTCAACATTAATATTGAAGGGATGAGAGGTGGCTTTACTAATAACCTATCATACTAGGGAGAGGAGAAGCAAGTGGTGTTAAGTATGGAGGCAGAGAAGCTTAGATGGAGAAAATCGCTGCTCCGCCATTTCTAAGGTTCGAGTGTTTTGTGTGTTTGAGAGATAATATGTTGGAGTAGTATGTTTATAGGTTTTGTAGTTATTTGAGGCTGGTTTCGGGTGTAAGTTTATTACCCGATGCTATGTAAGATGGGCTTAGCACATTAACCTTATTTCAAAAAAAAGTTAATGGTCTCAGTTAAATTAGCATGTATGTATTCGGATTGAATATCTCACATTAGAACCACAGTCTTAGTCTTTTGGATGTGATCAACATTTTCAACTTGTCATTTATCCATATTTTGTCCATTTTCCAAATAGCTGTTATCAGAAACAAGACTGATAGAACTTAGAAGTTGTTGCTATAATATTACTTGGACTGATATCATTATGTGTTTTAGCCTGGTCCAGTTCCATTGCTGAAACACAAGTAGAATTATTAGTTCTCTGACATATAGAAATGTTGTTAAAATTGGGCACATCCTTATTATCAGCTAAATTTTGTTGATCCAAATTTTTATTTTTTTCAGTATAGGAACTCGTATTTTGAATTCGATCAACATTCTACATCTCTGGAGCATGATCCATATGTTGATCGTTCCTTCTACCCTTACTGGGATTCTTTTTTACCCACACTTTCCCAAAGGAACATAGCCTCTCCACATAGCCAAAGAAATTATAATTCAAACACTTTGGTGGCGCCCATTCATACTATATTGTTTGCTACATTAAATCACCATTATCAAATAAGATTGACGCTTGTTTTGGAAATTGAGGGTCGTTCATTATCGCAACTAATATCGTGCATAATAAATCTTTATTAGACCTTAAGTGTATTTATCCATTTGATCGACCTCTCCAAAACAAAAGCAATTCGACTAATTCCCACTTCCTTCCAATGGTTTGAATGTACACAGATAGTTTAATCCAAATAGGAACAAGTTGAAAAAATTTCTTAGACAAACATAGCCTTGGCAACCACCACTTCATTATAACTAGTTTACGATCATAGAAATACAGGGCACCCTCCAATACCTTAACAAAATATTTATTAACCTAAAATTCAAATCAATATATTATTTATATATATATATATATATATATATATATTAAAAAAATAATTTTTTCAAATATATATATAATATATATTCTTATATATTTTTTCAATTAATATTTAGGAATTCAATATAAAGCAATATATGTATAGATATATTAAATGTAGACAATTAGTTGTATGTATAGATATACATTCAGCCAGAATAATATTTAATAAAATAAATTAAATCATTAAAACTTTGTAGTTTCCAAAAATTGTTTTTTTAATTTAAGATTTGTGTATGGGAATCTTTAGAAAAAATTAATTTTTTTCGAAAAACAGTTTTAAAACATATACATAATTTTATTATATATATATATACACACTCGTATATGTATATTTTGTAACATATATATTTTTTTTGAAAGGAAAAGGTTGTTTATTGATGACGAATTAGATCTAGTAATAGTAGGATTCGCCTCCTTAAAAAACCATACCATTGTGGTAAGGAAAAAGAGCACGACATCCCCTATATATACAATTAAGAATACAAGTATTTAAAAACCATTACAAATCAAACAAACTAAAAAGCAAATACAAGAACCAAATAAACCAAATGAAAATCTGCCCCAAACAAGTACTGACCAATAAAAGAAACACCTCCGCAAACTGCAATTCAACCCGGTCCAGCCCATAACTAAAGCAGAAACATACGAAACCCTTAAACTTCAAATCATTACACAATTGCGCTGCCATCATCCATTATCTCCTAATCCAATCCCCAATCGGAGTAAAATTTCTGGCTTTATCAAGCATTTAGCGCTCATGCATTTTTTTCTACACTTAAAATTGATGTGTTAACAAGTCTGGCAGGTAACAAACCCCCCTATCATATAATACAATAAACTAAAACTCCCAAATCTAATGACTAAAGTCCGTGATGTAAGTAAAATGACAATAAAATATAATAAAAGAACAGAAAAACTGAACCCTATATATGCTCCAATTCCAATTATCAATGAAAGTAAATTCCTCTAAATCCATCCAGGCGTTGCTATATCTAAAGATGAGAATAAACACTCAACCAAAAGGTTATATCGATTCATATATATGTATATAAATGTATTTTATATACAATATAAACAATATATATAAAGGTTATGTTTTATATTTTAAAATAAATTATACGTAAATATATATGGATTTTAATTATATATATAATTTTTTTATTTTTGAAAAATCTAACACGTATATTAATTAATAATATATGTATATATATATAACACACTTACACATATATTTTATAAACAATTTTTTTTTAAAATCATTAGATTATTAATTAATTTCGAAATTAAAAAAAATGTTTTTTAATCTCTAGCCGACTGATATATGTGTGCGCATACACACACATAAAGACACACACATGTATGTATGTATCTGTATGTACATACATAAATAAATAGATGTATGTATGTATGTATCTATATGTATGTACATACACACATACATACATATGTGTGTGTGTGTATTTTTATATTATGTCATTGTAGTGCTTTAAGTTGTATGTATATTAGTTTGCTATGGCCTAGATGTAACACCTTTAGACGTAAAATCAATTAACTCCTTAAATCTATAACCGAAACTTCCAAAGAGAGCTACCCAACTGAAGGCACCAAGTACAGATGTAGTGTTTTTATTTTAATTTGTGTTTTAATTTCTTGAAAGAGTGGAGGAAGGTAGGGGTATGGTCGGCCAGAAATAAGAGAGGAGATATCAAAAGGTAGTGCTTCAAAAGTGGGGGTTAAAGGCATTTAAATAGTGGAGAGAGGAGCTAAAAGTGGATCCAGATCTACTATTTCCTCTTGTTATTTCAAAACCTTTTTTGAATCAAATTCACGCCATTATTCCACCCCTTATGGTCGGCCATATCAGGCCCCTTTATGGGCCTACCAATAAATTTAAGCTCGATCAAATAAAATACATTTAAATCTAATTTAACTGTACATCGATATCGTATATCGATAACGATGTATATAACTTTTATATACACACAATTTTCAACACAAATGAAATAAAAATTTTATAATTATATTTCATAAATATTAATTAATTTAATTAATTTATAAAAACTATAATTAATTAAATTAGGGGGTAGTCGGAGTATTCAACATTTCAGTTGTGTGATTCTTAGGTGTAAATTAAACCAACGATTAATATCGAATAATCTAATTATTAACGTTCACATGTCACCTTAGCTAGTGTTGTGACATTATGGCCAAATTTATCACTTACACGGCTTTAGTAAAATCCAATTTTACTTATTTTAAGCTTTACTTGTAGCGACAATTATTTATACCAATTCTCTTCATTAAAACTATATTCCATTATGACATGTGGAATTTGGTAATGGTCAAAATTCCAATATCGTCCTTATTCAACTTTATAATCCAAATACAAAGTCTTTGGTTCAATAATAACAATTATTATTAACTGAATTGCTTTAGCTAAAGATTTTGACTTGGTTTGACTTCAATTGACGTGACACTAACCTCATATAACCGAGTAGACAAATTTTCTATTGCATGGTGTTTCACTACCAATGCTTTGACTCAACCCAACTATAGTCATTTGGTGGACATCGTGTCATGCTATAATTATAATCGAAGTATACTCTCAAGTCGAGAGAATTATATAATATTATCACATCGATATTTTTTGTTTAATCTTAGTTATATTAACCAACAGAAAACTATCGAATGAGTCATTCTATATTTATCTAATAACAATCAGTACGTAACCCCCCGATGCCTCCAGCATCCATGAGTAATCCAGTGCTTAACCTTTGGAGCGCTTATGCACTCTAATCTCAATAATATATTGATATCTTGTCTCAGTACATCTTGATTAGGAATATTTAAAACGATGTGTTTATTATATAGTAATAAATTACTCATCATTACAACATCTTGTAATTACCATCACAAAACACACCGTTTATGAATTTTATGTTAAAAGTACCTAAATTAAATAACTAATTAATTATTACACATTATAACAAGTATATAACAGAAAGAAAAACACATTTTATTTAAGACAAGATTTTATTATAGAGTTAATATTTTATAATAAATTATAGATTCCCCTAGAGCATACCCCTAACTCTTTCATAATACACGTACCTTAAGGAACAAATAAGTACATATAACTTACATTATCTAGTCAATATATTAATAGTGTTACACAAAACATCTCTAACTTAAGAAAACTCAACAATTAAAGAGTATGTAAGCAATCTATTAATATATAATGGTAGAGGACAAATTATATATTAAAGATTCATCATTTTTTTGTATTTTTTAATTATATGATATTGATTTATGGAATAATGTATTTTTTATGAAATACCATTGTGTTTCAAGTGTCGAACACATCTGAAATCATCGTATACATACAATTCGCACGTACTTGTTCTTTAAATCTAATTTGGACTTCTTATAGTTTCGCTCTATTTAATTAAATCACATTTAACTTAATTATAAATTTGGTTAGTTAAATCATATTTAATTAATTATTTAATTATCATTTTAATTAGTTTAATTAAAATTCCAAATATTGAATTTTAATTTATTCATCATTAACAATTTAAAGATGAATATAGACTATAACATTTATAGTAATTACATATGTATATAATCATAAATGTATATAATTTAATTGATAACTTTTAATTAATTTAATTAACAAAAAATAATTTAATTAAATAATATGTAAAAATTTTGAAAATTTTATTATTATTTACCGTAAGCATTTTAAGAAAAATACACATATATCAGCATATACGTTTTAATTTAATTAATTAACTTTTAATTATAATATTTAATAGTTTTCTATCCTAATACTAAAATACTTCTATTTTCTCTCTTAATGGCTTCCAAGGGTCAGTCCGTCATCTTTATTTCCCATCCACAACATAGTAACTCCGCCATGTTCATTCCCAAAAATCTACTCATATGCTCAAGCTGTCAAGATGAAAATGCATAACACCCCTCATTCCTTTTCCAGTCGAGGACCTTCAAGCTTTCTAACCCCTTCCCTCAAATCACACCTTGTGGATCTTTATATGCAAAGGGAAATTTTATTGCTTTTGCTGCGGCGAAACGTCACTCAAAGCCAGGAATTGTGAGATCCGGTCTGGTGCTTTGGCTGTGGAAAGCTTAGCCATAAATGATCATCGTACTAAAGCTCTCAAGTCATCATTAATCATGAACGAATACATTCAAGTGGTCAAAGAAGGATGAGGGACGAACAAAATGAGAGAACATGGATTTCAACTAGTTTACAAATGTATGCGATTGAAGGTGCTCTTGCTCTATGGCCACTAGCTTAACAGAAAACTAAGCATATGTTATTAGAAGATATATTTCGTCACATCAACAAAGTTTATTGGGTTGAATTTGTAGTAGTGTAGTCACAGAAAAAGCCAAAGCAACTTGATTCAAGATTAGTGAAGGAGAGATTTGTGTTGGGTAAAGAGGCGAAAATAATAAAAGAAGGTTAAGTGTGTTCACACCAAAAATTAGCATAAACATCCAACTGAGTAATAAAAATTAAAATGTCAAAGGAAAGAAAGAAATAGCAAAAAAAGAACACGAGATTTTTATAGTAGTTCAACGAATACTCTGGCCTACATTCACTTTGTCGATTTTTATTGATTATTCTCCATATTTATAAAACCGTTCTTACAAGTCGGTAGTCAGAACTTGGTGGGAATCCAGCCAAGTAACTTTCGTAGTTATGATTTTACAACTTGTCATAGCTAGAAGTGTACAATAGAGAAGAAGAAAAAAGTCCCTTTCCTTGCCGTCTCCACTTCTATTTATAGGCAAAGACTTCCACATTTGGCTTTAAAAATTGCTACACACGATCTCCATGTTGTGCACATTCTTCCATGAAAATCGCTCGACCAACCCTGACCCAAGCATCATGGATCAGTAACAAACCATGAGCCATGGATCAATGCCAATCTGGCTCTTGTTTGAATTCAAGTCAACCCTTGTCTTGGTCTGGGTTTTGCCTTACTTCAATTTGTTTCCATCTTTTTCACCTTCTTTCACTAGCTCCGGGTACAACCTGAGTTTTCCACTAACTTTCCTAGGTCTTCAACAAGTAATGGCTTGGGTCCAACTTCGCATAGCCGAGTTGTAAACTTGAGCCAAATTTTTCCTCTCAATTCTAGTTATTTCATTTATCTTGTCTTTATGTGATATTTTCCAAGTCATTGTGTCCATTTCTTCATCGTTATCTAGCCCAGTTCAATCGTTCAAGTTTTTTCAGTGATTGTGGAAATTTTGTTGATCACGCTTTGCCCCCCTAAGCATGCCTTGTGAACTGAAGGCGTGCTTTGCTCAAGAACATTTACTGAGTTAGAAAATCATTAACAGTCGAGCTCTCTAGCTATAGACTGATAAAACTACAGTGAAGCATCATGTTCCTTCAGACTCACCTGCAAATTAAAGGTCGTTCTAGACCATTATAGCTAAAGACTCTAGTTCTTGCTTAAGTGTTAGTTACAAATCATCATCATTCTACGTACTTTTGGATTTATCATATCATATATCATATTATATACTGTATATTGTAAACCAAAATCGTTTCGGTTCGTTTGGGAGTTAACTATCATGCATAAAAATCAATGTTCTCGTGTGCATCTAGGATTTAGGTCATTATGTGTAGATCATGTGTTAGATAATCAAAAGTCAATCGTTGTGTGAGTTCATTGCTACCAATCGAAGAATCATTTATAAACTGTCTGAAATCACCCAGCATCCTATCATAATTGAGTCTTACCGAACAGAGGTAATGACGTAATTTAGTAATCATCATCAAATCAGTTTAAAATGAGTTGGCGTTCAAATCCAAATTCTAGTTTTCGATCTTTTTGGATTGCATAATCAATGTTCCATCAATGGCCTGATGTCTAACCTCTTCGGTTCGCGTATCTAATCCGTGATCCCTTCGGATCATTAATTCATATTGAGTGCAATCCGCTCTCTTTCTCGACGAGGTAACCCAATGACCGAGCGAGTTCATCCACCCATTCTCCATTGATGGGACCAATTATCTTGTACAATTCCGACCTCCTCACTCTCTAGCATGAGGACTTGCATCTTATGGTTTGTCGCTATGTCCCTACGGTCTGGAGAACCGTGTTTAATCAGTTCGTAAATCAATATCAAGCGGTCTCCAATCTTTGTTAATGATTCGCATTTAATATCACTCATCATCTTCAGATGATTTTCAAAATCAAACATTCTTTCATAAAATCTACATCATAGCAACACACAAACATCTAAAAACATCCATCCTATTGGGCATTACTATAGATGTCCAACTCAAAGCATGCCTAGAGGCCGATTGAGGTCCCATACACATGTAAGCGGCCTGATAGTAATAATAAATCGTTTATTTATGAAGAAAAAGCAAAACGTGAATCGAACCTAACTCCTTACTATCCAGGTCATGGGATAACCATTATCGGCGAAGACCCAAAGCTACTTCAAAACGCATTCATCGTAGATGTTGGCTACTCCTACTACACCACTATAGTTTGGTTTCTTATGTATTGCTGTAGCCAGTTGTTCTAGAGCTGCTCTTTAATTAGATCACATAGGTGCCTGCACTCATTTGTATCATGCGCATTCAGTTCATGGAGTAGCAAAAACTTGCTAGACCTCTTTTCCCGATCCGTGGGCTCTTTTTACATCGGTTTTCGGTTGGAAATCTGCCTCCTGGTATCTAAGTAAACCATTTTTGGGGTTTTGGTTAGATGGTGTAGGAGGAAAATTTTAGTTCCTTCCTTTGTCGCTTCGTTCAAGATAATATCGGTTCCCTTCTTTTTTGCTTCGGTCCTTCAAAACCCATCCTCAACTTCTCGCTTTCATTTGTCCTTTCCATACCATGCTCTGCATGGTCCTTCGTCATTCACAACATTATTTTCGATATTTCATGCTTCGGCATCCCCCTGGTGTAGATATCTCTTAGCTTCATGGTAATACTCTGCAAGTTCCATTGGTGGATCCCTTTCCAAATCAACTTTGAAATATGTTTTATTCGCAACTCCAAACACTTCGCCATCGGAACTATCGATGGACCTGGCATATGAATGGCATCGACTGCTGTGTTAAATCTAGTCAAATTACTTCTCAAGGTCTCTCCCACCCTCTGTTTTATGCTCGAAAGTAGCATCACATTTTTGGTCATGAAATGTGAAGTCTGAATTGTCTCGTAAAACTTACTGATGGACATGTTTTCCAATTGTCTGAACCACATCGTTGCTAACTCCATCAAGTATAATGGGAAACACCATCACATTACTTCCTCGATAGCACCCAACACTTTCATATGTCGGATGTATCTCATTATATGAACGATTGGATCTGTCCTCTCGTTGTAATTTCCAATGTCAGCAGCTTGAAATCGGGTGGATTTCTCAAGAATCGGATGTTAGGGTAAATGGATTTCTGATTATGTCTTCCAAACTCTTGTCTGGTTCTCCCCCTCTTAGTGTCTATCTAAATATTTTAGCAATTCTATCATTATCATTCAGTTGAACTCTCCAACCAACGATTTAATTCTGGCCTCTATTCCTATGAGGATCTTCTGACTCTAACTCCTTATTTGTGCATCCATGTTTTGATCTCCAATCTAGGGTTCAACATCGTTCCTAAGACATGCTCCATCTTGTCTCAAGTAATACCAGCCATACCCCCCCCCCCCCGCCTCGTCAACTCGACACTGCATTGTTAGGCATCTAGTGGGTTGGCTCAACTCTTTTCTACTCTGTTTCCAAGCGCACTCGTTCCGCCTTCTGGTCTCCAATTTTGGTATTCAGTGACTCCAGCTGTCCTTGGCTTTCCTATCCATCTAAAGAACCCCTCCATCATTTCTTCCTAGCGGGCAATCATCCTATCTTGCATCTCCCTCATTATTCTTTCCATCTCATCCCTAGATATATAGATGTATAAGGGGTTAGATGCTGAGGAGACCTCACGGCTGCCCTTTGTTCTTGTTGACTTCCTCTAATCATAGATCTGGTGTTAGGCATCTTCATTTTCTTCAAATTTAAGTTTCAAGTTGTTAAATTCGAGTTTTTTCAGTAAAAGCACCAAAATGTTCGCAGCACCAAAATAGGCCAAAAACCCAATTGAGTTTTAAAAATGTAAAATATCAAAGGAAAGAAAGAAATAGAAAGACAAAATTTTTATAGTGGTTTGGCGAGTACTCCAGCCTACGTCCACTTAGTCGATTTTTAGTGATTATCCTTTATGTTTACGAAGCTGTTCTTACAACTCGGTAGTCACAACTAGTTGAGAATCCAAACAAGTAATTTTTGAAATTATGATTTTACAACTCGAAATAATAAGAAGTTCAAAATAGAGAATAATAAAAAAGTCCCTTCCATGCACTCTCCACCTCTATTTATAGGAGAAAACTTCCATATTTGGCTTCGAAAATTGCTACACACGATCTTCATGTTATGCACGTCCTTCCATGAAAATAGCTCGACCAACCATAATCCAAGCATTATGGATTAGTGACAAACCATGAGCTTTGGTCGGTGCTGATCTGGCTTGGGTTCGACTCCAAGTCAACACTTGTATTGCTCTAGGTTTCTCCTTACTTCAGTTTGTTGCCGCCTTTTGCCCTTCTTTCCTTCACTTGCTCTAGGATCAACCCGAGTTTTCCACTAATTTCCTGGGTCTCCATCGAGTCATTTCTCGGGTCTGACTTGGCATGGCCAAGTTGTGAATTTGAGCCAACTTTTTCTTCTCATTTCTGGTATACATTTATCATGTCTTCATATGAATTTCCCAAGTCCTTATGTCCATTTCTACATCGTTATCTAGTTCAGTTCAATCATTTGAGTTTGTTTGGAGACTTTGGAAATTTTGCTGATAACGATGTGAATTTGTCAGATGCGGACATTATGTTTGATTATTTGCCACATAAAAATTTGGACAGGGCTGCTTCACAACTACCTTCTCCAGATCCACTTCACCTCGATCCCTTTGTCAGATGCTTGAGTATGTCCTTTGGCTTAGATCTCACTGACTGTTTTGAAACTAGGAATAGTTTTGATGTATTAGTGGTTGATCTAGTGGTACTTAATGATCTATGTATTGGTAAGAAGGCGTAAGCAATCCATATGATCAACTTATGGATAAGTACCAATCCAAGCCTATGGACCAGTACCGGTTCATGATAATCGATGAGGTGTATCCCTATTGAGAAATAATCTATGGCGTGGAAAATGAGGTGGTGATCTTTGGCGCGAGATTTTAGGTTTTTGACATCTATAAATAGAGGGGCAAGGCTCATTTCTAAGAATCTTTTTGTATCTTGCTTTACCTAACTCTAATTTCTTGTAATCACCGTTGGATTTATACCGATTCATAAGATCTCCTGCTTGTATTTGATAAGACAATCGATAAAATCACTAAATGGACGTTGGCCAAAATTAACCAAACCACTACAAATTGCTATGTGTTCTTTCTTACTTATTTTCATTTAAATTTCTTCATTTTTTATTCTCTACTTAATCTTATGGGTGTTTATTCCACTTTGGGTTCAAATATTTTGGTGCTTTCACTGAGAAATCCAATTCTTAGGCTACTTGGATCCATCATCTACTATTGGGTTTCATATATCCAAGAGATAAATCCGATTTTCCAACCTTACAGTTCTACTATTCAAATTATCAATAATCTAAGAAAAGCTGTTTGCCATAGCCCCATCAAGGAGAGAATTTGCCATAACTTCCAGAACTACTAATGATGCTGAGAATCAAGACATTTGCCATGTGAATGGAGCTGCCCAAACGGAACAACCAGACATCCAGAATCTAGTTGATGTTGTGACCAGATTGGAAATGGACCGAATGATGAAGCGGATGAAGGATAGATTCTAGGAGTCATAACCAAATGAACCAATAGATGCAGTAGAGCTTGAGGTTATTAAACATACTAACACATAACAGTCAAAGGAGGAGCATAAGGGATTCGAGTTCAGAATCCGAAAGTTCCTCATCGTTCGACCAGAGATGGAGATATAAAAAGTAGAAGAAGAATCAAAACACTGCTGGGACATCATGTAAACTAGGAAGACAAACTTGAGGCTCGAGTTTGGGGATCGGTACTGGTCGAAGAGGACAGATCCATACCGATCCACTCGATTATGGGCCCAATACTTGCCCTTTGGATGGAAGCGTGGATCTGACTTTTAGGTGCGCCGTATGATCATGCTGAATACGTATAACTGCCAATGATGCTACACACGGGAATCAAATAGGGGGTCTGTTGGATGAATGGAACTCCCGAAGTCTGGAGAATTTAGGTATCAAGAGTATGTCTGACATCTTTCTTCGGACCAAACACTTGGAACAGATCTTGATCACTGCTGCCCAACCAAACCTGTGGACATGTAGTACTTGGAAGATATGGTCAGGAGATGTGTGAGTGAAAATCGATTTAGGAGTAATGATGAATAAGGTACTTCACATAATGCATTTACGAAGAACATTCTGCGTAAGAAATATCCATGGAGATTTGTAATGCCAACGGTGCCAAGAGAAGGTGGAAAGGCGGATCCTATGCAGCACTTGATGAAGTATGAATGCCATATCGACTCAGTCAGGGCGTCTGATGCCGTAAGATGTCGTTGTTTTCTAATTTTCCTTGAAGGAGTAGCGATGATGTGGTTCACTCGACTTCTACCGAGATCCATATCATCTTTCGCTGAGTTACCATGAAAGTTTTTGGAGTAATTCCGTTTACACATTGCAAGTCCGAAAAATCTGTTGTCATTATAAAACCTCTTCCAAGGAACGAGAGAATCATTAAAAGGTTTCTTGAGTCGGTTCCATACAGTTGTGATTGAAGTAACAAATCCCAATAATGACATAGTATTGATGGTACTGATTAGGGGGATTAATCTAGAGATGGATTTTGAGGAATGGTTGGAGTGGAACGCTGATCGACGATGGATGCTTTCTACAAAAAATCTAATAGATACTTACGCTTGGAAGAAGCATGCAATCATCCCCAGAGAAGTGGTGCTCGAAAGTCGGATGAAGTGAACAAAGCAACGATGTTGTAAAGCAATCAAGAGGTATTTTTAGAACCGTGGATGTGAACATTGGCAACAAGAATGATAGCCACAAAAAGAATGATAATGGGGCCGTGAAATGAAAGTCAGATAATTGGAATCATCCCAGGATTCCTAAATACAATAATTATACTGAACCGAATAACACAATCGAGAACATCTATTTGGAAACTCAAGGTATCAGTAGTACAAGAAGCTAGCACTGAGAGAGTCGACTGAGAAGAAGAAGAGATCTGGTAATTTCTATAGGTTTTATGAGATGCACGATCATAATACCAATGAATGTAGGCACTTGCACAATATGAGGAGCTAATTCGAATGAAGAAATTGAAACAGTTTGCGAACAAAGGACAGATTCCTGCTTTTGAGGATTGATCAGCCGGTGCATTCGACACCTGGATACGAATTGCTTTCATTCATGGACGCCTACCTTGGTTACAATCAGATTCCAACGCATATCCCGGACTAAGAGCATACTAGCTTTATAACTGACCTGGGATTGTATTGTTATCTAGTTATGCCATTTGGACTAAACAATGTTGGAGCAACTTATCAAAGGATGGTGAACCAGATGTTCAAAGATCAAATCGGGCCCTCGATGGAGGTCTTTGTGGATTACATGCTCATGAAGTCATGACATTCTATAAACAACATTGATGACGTAGCAGAGATGTTTGGCATTCTTCGAAAATATAGGATGAAGCTAAACCCTTTGAATTGCTTTTTAGCATTGCATCGAGGATATTCTTGGGCTTCATTGTGAACTCACATAGGATTGAGGTCAATCTAGAAAAGATAAAGGTGTTAAGGGACATGGAGGCCACAAAGACAGTTAAGGAGGTCGAGAGCATGAATAAGAAGGTTGCCGCCCTAAGTCGATCCATCTCTAGAGCCATCGACAAATGCATCACTTTATTTGACGTGATTAAAGGGGTAAAAGTCCGAAGGGAAAAAGAACTTTCACTTAGATGCAAGAGCACACATACGCATTCCAGGCTCTGGTTGATCACTTGGAGAGACCCCTCATCCTCTCAAAGCCAGTGGATGACGAGGACTTAATATATATCTGGCAATGTTGGTACATGCTTTGAGCGCCGCACTCATACGTAAGGAAGCCCACATCCAACGACCGGTTTATTACATCTGTAAGCGATTGACAGAAGCAGAAAGAAATTACCCGAAGCTGGATCAAGGAAGCTTTACTCTTACTTTCAAACTCATCCGATCAAAGTTCTTATGAACCAGCCTTTGCGACAAGTCTTGCAATGACGTGAGACATCGGAAGGCTGTTGAAATGGAACATTGAACTAAGCTAATACGATATAACCTATCACCTTTGGAAAGTTATCCATGGCCAAGCTTTGATGGATTTTATAGCTGAATTCACTGCACGACACAATACTCCAGAGAGTAGTTGTAAACTAAATGCTAGGTGGAAGATGTACATAGACGGTGCATCAAATGATGTTGTTTCGGTGTTGGAGTTGTACTTGTCACTTTGAGGAACATTCAATCTGTTATGCATTGAGACTCGATTTTCCTACAACAAACAACAAAGCGGAGTGTGAATCTTTGATTGTAGGACTCAAGATTACCAAAAAAACTGGAGATGGGGACTTTATATATTTTCATGACTCTCAACTAGTGGCGTGTCAAGTGCAAAAAGAGTTTCAAGAAAAAGGAGCGGAGGTAGCCCCTTATCTAAACTGATTCCTTGAGCTACTAGTGGAATTGAATATTATACGATAACACATATTCCCAAAGTGGAAAATGCAAAGACCAACTCACTAGCAAAGCTAGCCAGTTCCAGATATGCACAACTCATGGGTATTACACCCATTCTTACCACAAACCGCAATGAAAAGGAATAAAACAATACTTAGAGAATGGGAATTCATTATAACGATAGTAGGAGTAGGCGAAAGATATGCTTAAGGCCAACGCTTCTGGCCAGATTTGAATCTTCTCCAAAAATATCAAAACCACACAAAACAGACGGTGTGCACATCGAGAAGATAGTAGAATGCACTGACCATATTCAAAAGCAGAGGTACAAAACCAAAACGCATGAGATTAGCATGTGGGGTTCTGAGTTAACTATATTCACATTTTGTCAAACATCTACAGGAACAGGTATGTATAAGCATATACTGGAGGCAACCTAAACAGCACCATGCAGAGCCGAAAGAACTATATCGGGGCTACATACAGGATTACCCAAATTATGCCTTAACATAAACTCGACCCTACAGGCAAACGACAAACATGAAGCTCACCCTATCTTTATCTCTCATCGACAACAACCAGGAGAACAATTCAAAAAAAACAACTAAGCCTCGATTAAGCTTTCAGCAAAGGATGGGAATAACTACCTTATTCCGACCTGACATGGTAGCAAATTATGCAAGAAAAACAAGAGTGGCAGTGGAGCAATATGGTCTGAACACCAAGCAATATTAACATTGCATTCATTCTTAAGTGTCAATGGCGCGACAAGGCTACAAAAAGGTCTCTTATCATTCCTCCAAGGACAGCTTGCTATTTTAAGAGAGAAGAGGACGACCAATGTAGACCTAGGCTTCCCGCCCACTTTTTAGGCATTTTGCTTAAAAATTCCAATCTCCCGCTAGAATCAGGATTTCCCACCTAGACACGTCATCAATACGGACACAAAGTATGAGCATCGTGGATAAATGACAAGTGGCACAATCTAATGGCGAAGGTTGAAGAAAAATGCGGGAGAAGGTTACCACCATCAAAAAATCACTTTCATGCTATAAAAGGAAAGGCATTGGATCTTTTTAGAGGGATCCTTTTTCGGTTATTTTTGAATCCTGAGCTTTTATAATCTTCTTTAATAACTTCTTCTTTCTAAGAAAAAATTATATTGTATGCCTCAAGGCCATTAAAATCTCTTGTATAAAAATAGTAAAATATGGTCTATTATCCCATGGACGTAGGATTTGCAATAATCCAAACCATGTAAAATAAAAACTTTATGTCTTTTACTATTCTGCAGTTCACTTTTGTTTGCTCTTTTCATCATTAATTCATTTCAACATATAGTTGGAGTGCGACTGCTTGACCATATAAGCATTCGGCACCACGGTCACCTCCTAAAGGCGAATCTAACCATGCGTTGGTTCGCTGATTCCTAGCTGGGAGGACAATGAACCATAAGGTTGCCTCATGGTCAAGTCAAGTGTGGCAAAACCCAAAAATTTCACCAATGTTTTTGAAGCTAGAAGGAGGGCATGAACCTCCATCCTCCGTACTCCATTCTCCATTCCTTCATTTCTCCATTCCCCGTCCCTTGGTTCGTCGACCCTTTGTCCCTTCATTCCTCAAATCTCCCTAATACCTTCGGTCAATCTCCGACCCTCCAATTCCTTCTTCTATTTCTCTAATACCCATGGCTCACCACATGTGCTTGTCTGTTGCTTATGTCATGCAGTAGATAAGCAGTCATGGCATTCTCCAAAACGAAGGTGGTGAGACCGACAACCACTATTTGATAGAAAGACTCAATGACCGATGCTTTCTAAAATCTAGTCAAAGAGCTACCACCCTTTGATTATGACCGTCCAATGCTAGCCAACGACCAATTCGTAGAAAAGATGCACGACCATTAGCCAAAATAGCAATTCCAATAATGGGAGAAAACCCAAAGTCAGAATCCAAGGCCTCCATGTGTTATGCAAGAGGAAGCATAAAAAACTTCCCATATGACCATGGAAAACACAATGACCTCGGCACCTTCTACCTAAAAGCCAGAGGATTCAGCTAATGTTCTTACTCACTAGGGATTAAAGTGCAATCAGATCTGAGGGATCATTCCTCACCATCAGGGTGAGTAGAGGACGAGGAAGTTATACCTATACTTCTCTTCGAAAAGAAAAGCTGCCCTCGTTAGAAGAGACCTAGAGAACGATGAGTTCAGGACCTGATAGAGGAATTGAAATTGAAGCATTGGCTAGCAATTGTAAAGATAAGCATCCAGTACTGCACTGAAGGGCCCAAGCCATGAACAAAGTGTACTGGGTCGCAGATCAGCTCTGCGCAAAAAATGTACACATACGAATATAAAGTCTTTGTATTACTTCTCTGGTAAAAAAAAGCTATACAAACACATTTACAATTCACCGTCAATAGTCACTGAATCAGTAGAGCAGTAGACGAAACAATAATTTCAACACTGAGAATGGCAGTCTCAGCCAAAATATTTGACTAGATAGGATGACAAATTCCTTGCTCTGGTATGAATTTTTCTATGACTAACAATCACAGAGACTGGTTGTATGGATATTAGATTGCCCAAAACATTAAGGAAATACACTTTTGTCAGTTATGTTGAAAATACTGGACGTACGGATATTAGACTGCTCAAACTAGTACAAAAATTCATGCACTTGTCATTGTAGACTGTATCATGACCTGACTTCTCAGTCAAGTATCACTCCCGCAATGGGAATGACCATGCCCAAAGCATGACGATTCACTCTTTTTGGCCACTGCTATTGTTTCAAAGGTTTGATTTCACCTAAGAACAATAATTGCACTCTCTTCAATGAGAATGGTGATGTTGGAGAAGAGCTCAGCTCAACATACGTTTGACATTTCGCCCCAGAATTAGGAGTAGGTTGTACCAAGTCGCTGACGAGGACATCTCGCTCCTAGAACAAGAGGTAGGTCCAAAACAAACATTTCACCCCCAGAACAGGGTGTAGGTCCAAAGCAAACATTTCACCTTAGAATAGAGATGGGTCACAATTTCGGCCAAGTATTTGGCTAAGGACGTTTGCCTCAGAACAGAGGTAGGTCACAATTTCGACTAAGCATTTGACTAAGGACGTTTCGCCTCAGAACATGGGTAGGTCACAATTTCGGCCAAACATCTGGCTAAGGACATTTCGCTCCTGAATAGGAGGTGGGTCACAATGGAGGTTTGCTCCAGAATAGAGGTAGGTCAAACAGATTCTTCGCCCCTAGAATTGGGATATGTCAGATATCTAGCTAAGAATACGGCTAACTGCGTTTTGCACCCCAGAACAAGGGGCATGCCAAAACAAGGTGGAGATCATCCTATCACTCAGCTATGGATACTTCATTCCCACAATAAGGAGTAGGTCTCAACACACCCACTGCTAGAGATGAGGATCAACTCATGCCTAACCTACGACTAAACTGATAACAGATCTAATCGCATTTGTACATACCAGGAAGTCGTGGCCCACCGAATCATGGAAGCATGTAATACTCCCAATGCCGATCTTTGGGAATGCAGACGAGTACACTACGGACAACGTACTAACAATTAGATACAGACCTAGACACTACTCAAGTCTCGTCAGGCATATATAAAAAACTAAGCTTTTAATACTTAGCCATGGATCTCACCATAATATTACTTGTTGTACACTGCCAGAGCTAAAAGTGACTACCTCATACCATTTTGATCTGTAGAGAATACGCTTTGGCGAGTTAAAATAGAAGCTAACTCTCCAGCTATGTAATCACCATTGATGATCAAGAATGAGATATCATGTCATGAGTCGATCTATGGTATGCCACACACGGATCATAATTGGCATCGACCCAAACTTTTCCATAATCTTCAGATCTGTATCCATAATCAGCTCGAGTATACGTGAAGACAAGTTAAGTCCATGCTAAAAACATTTAAAAACATTAATCGCACATTGTCGATTGATTTTTGCTATTCTAGTCTCCACTTTCTCTTTGTGGAGTTCATCCAAAAGCGATCCCTATCCATCCCGCCCTGGGAAACTGTGGTGAAGTCCAATCAAGCTTCACACTCCAAACTATATATCTTATTTTCTAAGGCATTTATGCACCTTATAGCTAATATTCTAGTTCCGTCGATCTATTGTCGGAGTTGCTCCTTTGACTTTTCTACATTCTTAGAAGAGGGAAAAAATATTCATCCTCCGTAGACAAAAATGGAGAAATGTGAGTTTCTGGTGTTCCTAATTCTCTTTTGAAATAGTTCTCTAATGCTTTAATTTTGGCCTCATAATGATCCTTCACATCATTCTTCCACTTAAAAATCTCACTTGGGTCAGCTCTAGATGGAAGCTCAAGGACTACACCTAACCCAAGAGGTACACGCAAAGTTGGAGGTGTTGAAGAATTCTCCTTTGCACTTATACATAACGCCATCTCTCTGTCCGTCTCTACGATCCTCTTTTTCAAATTGATAATCTCATCTCTGTATATAGCCCCATAAATACTCTCGGCATTCCTTTACAAATCTTCCAGCTCCTCAATTTGGAGCTAAGTAGATCTAGTTTCTTTCGCAAAGCATCTACCTTCGAATCCTAAATAAAATGAATTAACTAGAGAAGACCGAATAAGCTTGCAATCAAATAATATATATAAACAGAGTAGGGTTACCAAATGATTCATATGTTTATGTATGAAAATATTAGCTAACAAACTTCTATATCAAAAATAAAATATTGTCAGATTACAAAAGCATTATTCCCATCCTAAAGTCAAGTTAAATGTTACAAAAGTTTTTTCTTAATGCTAAAGTTATAATAACAAAATGCTAAGTGTAGACCACGGATTGTCGGTTGTCATAAAGAGCTCTTGCCTAGGGGTCCTCACCTAGATCGGCTATTACCTCGAGCCCTCCTTATCATTTATAGAACTTTAATCTAGTGAGGGGACGAAAAATCGCAAAACATCTTGGGAACGTTGCAAAAATGCTTCAACCTTCTTATTCTTAACCTTCTCTTGTTCAAGTTTATCTGAATAGGAAACAACCCTATCTTTAAAGGACATTAATACACTTTCAAGCTAGTACACCTCTAATGCTGCTCTTCTTCTCGTATCATTTAAGGCCTCAATTAGCTGAGCCTCTTCTTCCTAATCTTATTCGTGAAATCTCCAAACAATCTCCTTGCAATAACCATCCAAGTGCTACCTTGGAGAAAGGAATATTCAGAGCTCATCAGAGAAACAAAATCAATGTCTGATTGAGATATTTCAATCAACCTTCTTTGTCGACAGCTTCGAGCTCGCCAAGTAACCTGGCAATTCAGCCGACAAGTGCTCTACTTGCTTCTCATATATAAAATTCCGGCCCTATAGACAATACCGCAAAATTCTTCTCCCATCTTCATGATCTCACATATCACATCTGGCTTTAACGCCGCATCTCCAAACCATACACATAATCTTTTGCTACAATCATACTGACGCTCATGCACACTATGAGCTTTGACAAGCTCTTTTCTATTAAACTTCAACTCTATTTCAAGCCTATCAACATCATGTCTTAGTTGAGCAACATCATACTCAAGAGCATCATCTACCTCAACCACGTCAGAACCCTTCCGGGTTGGAACAATAGTGGGGGCAGAAGCATCCTAGTAACGGATATAGTTAGTACTAAATAGAGTTCGAAGAGGGAAAGTTGGGTCAAACATTATTAAAAGAAAATATGATCATGGAATCAGAAAATAAAAGATTAAGCTTCAATATCAAAACATATGTTACATTATACCTTCCCAATCACATTCCACAAAATTAATTAACAAAGACGAAGGAGAATTATTCATTAATCGAAGATCTAAACTTAAGCCTAAACCACTCTAAATTGGGGATATCGGGGAGTGGGGATAGAAACATTCAGTAACGTGTGCCTCCATCAGTGCAAAACAAAATCACTGAGAGCCTTATTCTTATAAACCATCTAATCAATGCGGACTTATCACTCCATGACCTTATTTATGAGATATGTGCGAGTTTGATCTAGGTCTTGCTCACGTTTAGCCAAAGCTGTCAAACTTAATCCAAGATGATCTAATCAATTTCTCTCAAGTCTAGCCTCAGTCTCCTTCAAAATTTTAATGAACACATTCACTCCAGAATACTAAGCAAAACTATAAGGAGAACACAATCATTCAAGACAAAAGATTTCACATTACAGTATAAACAACTAATTAAACTTCATGATTTAAGTATAACACAAACACTAAAAGGATATCTGGGATTAAACATCTAATTCTATCAGAGAAGGTGAATTAGCCTTATTTGCTAGTTGCTCTTGCCTTTCAGATTGCAAGTTTACCCGATCCGTCATAGTTGTCTCCTTCTCTTCCCAAGAAAGATGCTCATAACAACCAGGATCAATAACCCTTCTCGCAACCTCCTCATTCCATTTCTTCTGGCAGTAAGTAAAAATTGAGTCCACCACGGATTAATCATCCACAAAGTTAGGCCTAACTTCCACCTTATGCCGACATCTGGCCACAGTGTAAAAACCATAGGTGACCTTCAAAGTGAGAGTGTCGAGCTTTTCCATAGATGTCTCCAGATCCTTATTAACTCCGGCAAACTCTGCATCCTTCTCCTTAAGCTCACGTTCCATAACAGCTCGAAAATCCTCGGCGGATATGGCCTCCCTCTCAGCCCTCTTAGCCTTGTTCACCTACTCCCGAAGAATTTTAGTCTCCTCATCTACCTTAACCTTAGCAGAAGCCAATGCAGCATTGGTGCAGCAAGATCATCTTCAAGACTAGCAACCTGACCCAAAAGCAAGGCTTGCATGCTCACAAATTTGCGCACCTTCATTATCAAGGCCACAGACTGCAAGAATTAGAAACATAAAAAAACATAATTGACAAACCAATGCCAGTGAAAAGAGAAGAGAGAGAGAAAACATGATTACTCATATATGACCCGAGCCTTTGAGATTTCGACAAAATGGTAGCAAAGGGCACCTCAAAAGCTAAGGAAGGAAGAAGGAGAGGACCTAACATAAAAAACTCCACTTTTTCCATCAAAATAGATAGGGAGACTTTAGATGTGGCCAAACGACCAACACCAGGTGAAGATTCTCCTTGGAAGGAAAAAATAATTAGTCCTGAAGATACAAGAACCTGCGAAATAAGAGTATCCTTATTGGGAAGTGGTGGATTGCCCTTTGAAGTGCTCAGTTTCTTAAGAGGAATATAAGGATCATCAGACCCTTTAAATGGCCTCTTCAAAGCAGCCTCCTTCATCTCCTTTGCCTCCATTAATATATGAATTCTAGTAGTAGTACTTCTATCCAAGGTATCTACATGAAGAAAGATAACAGAGTTAGGATCATAATTGTGGAAACCCTAAAAATTGTTGCAAGTTACTTATACCCTGAATTTTAGATGTGGATGAAGCGGGCTTAAATATTCTTCTAGAAAATATATGATTTGGACACAGCAAACTGTGATCTTTCAGCTTTGATCCAATAAACAACTTGGGTATATTCATGAAATCCTTAGGCAAACTCTTAATCTGTTGTCTATGAGAGTCGTACAATCGCTTGTTCGCCTTTGAGGATAAGATGTGAATAGAATAATGATGGGAAAAGGAATGGAACCCATCGTTATTTGAAATAAAGAAATAATATGAGAGACATGGTTCTGTCCTGCGAGGGGTGCCAACCAAAAACGCATCCTTAGCGTGAATGTAAAAGAATCCGTTATTCCCCTTTCCACGACTTTTTATCACCTCGAAAAGGAATCATATTTCCTCTCCGGTAAGGTTGATGCCATTTTCGACATAAAGAATAAACACAACAAAAGAAAAAGTGTAAGAATTGGGGGAAAGTTGAAATGGAGCGATACTTGAGGTGACAAGCCATTCACGGATTGTCTGATGCATTAGAAGAAACAACCCACTCCTAATAAGCTCAGGAGTAATTGTGATGTAACCCTCCGACGGAGTGTTCATCCGCTCATGAGATTCTAGAACCCTAGATGCATACCCATAGAATCTGAATTGCTCTAGGGTGCTAATGGCATCCTCCAATCGAGTAATCTCATAAGGTGGAAACGATGAAGAAGAATAAGAAGAATCCATGTAGAAATCCTAGGTAATATTTCAAAGGAAGTTCAAGCGAGACTTAATGTGGCTTATCCTATACTCGACCTATGCAATTAACCCTAAATTTGAGAATTAATATGAATATTTACAAACAAGAAGATAAAGAAAAGGTTTAGGGAAGATGAAGAAAGAAATTATGCACCTGACTTTGAACTACAGCTACATGATTGAAACGATTAATTATTAAGTGAAACATGGATTTGACACAGAAAGTAAAGAGTATAAATGACTTATGAAAAATCCACCTAGAAAATCTAAAAAGCAAATTAAACAGCTATTACAGGATGGTCCAAATAGACACTGACACACATAGTGGAACATTAAATGCACTTGCAGCTAAAAAGACTTATAACCAGCGCCGAAAAGATAGATTAGAAAAGACTATGTTGAGATACAGATTGAGTGCATAAGGAGATAAGTCTACCCCGACCTGTAGTCGCCGTAGACTTAGGGGGCAAGTGTTACACTCATTCTTACCACGAGCCGCAACAAAAGGAAATGAAATAGTACTTGGAAAATGGGAAGTCATTCTAACAACATCAGGACTAGGCAAAGGACAGGCTTAAGTTCAACGCCACTGACCAGACTCGAATCTTCTCCAAAAATATCAAAACCGTAACCGGAATCGAACCTTCTCCAAAAATATCAAAACCTCATAAAACAGACACTATACACATCGAGAAGCAGAGCAGAATGCACTGACCACATTCGGAAGCAAAGATAAAGCTATAGAATAAAACCAAAGCACATGGGACGAGCACGTGGAGTTTTGAGTTAACTATATTCACAGTTTGCCAAACGTCTCCAGGAATAGGTCTGTACAAGCATATACCAAGGGCAACCTAAATAGTGCCATACAGAGCCGAAAGCACTCTATCGGGGCTACATATAGGATCGCCTGAACTATGCTTTAACATAGACTCGATCATATTGGCAAACGACAAACGTGAATCTAACCCTCTCCTTATCTCTCATCGAAAACAACCAAGAGAACAATTCAAATAACAAGAAAGTCTCAAATAAGCTCTCAGCACAGAATGGGAAGAACTACCCCATTCTGACCCGATGTGCTAATAAATTATACAAGAAAAATAAGAGCAGCAGTGAAGCAATATGGTTTGAACACCAGGTGATATTCAGACTACATCCGTTCTTATGCATTAACAACATGACAAGGCTCTAAAAAGGTTTCTTATCATTCCTCTTAGGGCAGCTTGCTATTTCAAGAGAGAAGAGGCCGACCTATGTAGACCTAGGCTTCCCGTCCATTTTCAGGCATTCTGCATCAAAATTCCAATCTCTTACCAGAATCAGGATTTCCAGTCTAAGAGACATCATCAATCCAGGCATAAAGTACGAGCATTACGGATAAATGACTAGTGGCATAATCCAATGAAGAAGGTTGAAGAAAATATGGGAGAAGATTTCCACCATCAAAAAAGCACTTTTTATGCTATAAAAGGGAAGGCATTAGATGTTTTAAGGGGATCCTCTTTCGATTATTTCTTAATCTTGAGCTTTTGGAATCTTCTCTGGCAACTTCTTCTTTCTAAGAAAATACATATTGTATGCCTCAAGGCCATTAAAATCTCTTGTACAAAAAATAGTAAAACATAGTGGATTATCCTATGGATGTAGGATTTGCAACAATTTGAACCACATAAAAAATCTTTGCATCATTTACTTTTCCTTAGGTCACTTTTATCTGCTCTTTTGTCCATTAATCCATTTCGGCATTTCAACATATAGTTGGAGTGCGGCTACTTGGTAGTGTAAGCATTCAGCACCATGGTCACCTCCTAAAGGCGAATCTAACCAAGCGTTGGTTTGTCGATTCCTAGCCGAGAGGACAATCAACCGTAAGGTTGCCTCATGGTCAGGTCGAGTGTGGTGAAATCCAATTCCTCAATAATGGACTTGGTTCCAGTGGAAATATTGTTAGCAATAAGCATCGACCAGATGGATGTCAATTGGATCTTGGAGGCTAAGCCTAAAAGAGAGTCATGGATAACCTTGGTAAAAGACTACTTGTAGAGGGAAATCCCTCCCTACAAGAGGAATAAGCGACGCAAAATTATTCGCCAAGCTCTGAGATATATCATACAGGAAGGACTGTTGTACATGAAGGGTTTCTCTGTCCTTATGCTTCGATGTGTCGCTCATGATGAGGCTAAACAAATCCTGAGAGAAGTGCACGAGGGGTCCTACGGCAACCACACTGGGGCAAACCCTGGCGAAGAAGATTCTCCACTATGGGTACTTCTGGCTAACTGTCAATTGAGACGCAGTTGATTACACTAGAAAGTGCGACAAGTGCCAAAGTTTTGCTAAGATTATGGGAGCCCTACCAATGGAGATTACTCAAATGGTCAGTTCTTGGCCAATTGCAGTTTGAGGATTGATATTAATAGTGTGTTACCGATATCTAAAGGTGGCCTAAAATACGCCATCGTCGTAGTTGATTACTCCACCAAATATGCTGAGGTGGAGCCATTGGCTATAATTACTACGAAGAAAGTAATCAACTTTGTAGTTCGGAATATTATCTATCATTTTGAAGTTCCATAGGTGATCATTACCTATAACGAAACCCAATTCTATAGCACCAAGATTAAGTATTTCTGCCGTCGACATCGCATATAGAAGAGATTTTCTACAGTAGCACAACCCTAGGCGAATACGCATGTTGAAGCTATAAACAAGATTATCAATCCCATTCTTAAGAAGCAATTGGAAAAGGCTAAGGGCAAGTGGGTTGATGAATTTCCATTGTACTTTCAGCTAATCGAACGAACCTATAAGTCAGCGTCTGGCCATTCTCCATTTGCCCTAGCCTATGGAACGAAGGCTATAATTCCGGTTTAATTGGAAGTACCTTCTCATTGGGTAGTTCATCACAATCCACAGACGAATGAGCACTCCTTCTGGAATCTCTTGAAAAGATCGATGAGAAACGTGATGAAGCTTACTTGAAAGTAGCTAGGCACCGCAACTGAGTCGCCCGGTATCACAATGCCAAGGTCAGGAATTAGACCTTTGAAATCAGTGACCTGGTCCTCAGACGAATCTTCCTAGGCCCCAAAACTTGGGTCTGACAAGAGAAGGTCCATACGCAATAGAAAAAAAGCTTAAAAATGGCACTTTCAGGCTTGCAATGGTTGATGGGATCTAAGTCCTGAGGGCGTGGAATAATAAGCATTTATGATGTTATTTCATAAAGAAATAGATTTGTACATAATTGAATGAAGCCATGTAATAAGACATAATCTATCATTTCCCACTTTCAACAAATGTTTTTCTAGATCTGTCTTTCATTACTTAGGAGTTGTGAAATGCGGTTGACTCGAATGAATGTTCATATACATAATGTAGGTATGCTGCTACCCAGAGCTAGGTGTCAACCAAACATCCATGCTCCATGATTGGCTCCTTGAAGTACAACACTCTCGGTGTCCAGAGATTGATACCAGCTAACTCTTCCTCCTAACATTGGGGCATGAGTATAAAACTCGAAACAGATGTGATACGACCGTCCGTACGCTAACTCTTGCCCTTGATGTGGGGGCATGGGTATGAATCGAAAGAACATGATATGGTCGTTCATCTATTAACTCTTGACCTTGGATTGTGGATAGGAGTATAAACCTAAGTGGTCATGATTTGACCATCCATCTATTAACTCTTGCCTTTGCAATGGGGGCGTGAGTTTGAACTAAGAAAGGACGTGACTTGCCCGTCCATCACTAACTCTTACCCTTGGAATAGGGGCTAGAGCATAAACCAAATGAGCATGATACGACCGTTCACTCACCCCACTCTTATCCTTGGAATAAGAACAAGAGTATAAATCCAAATCGATGAGATATGACCATCCTTCCATCGACTAACTCTGGCCTTTAATGTGGGGGCAGGAGTATAAATCAAAATGAACGTGATATGACTGTTCATCCACAAACTCTCGCTTCTGATATGGGGTAGAAGTATAATTCAGAATAGATGTGACACGACCATCCAATCACTAACATCTTGCCCGGAGTAGGCAAGGCTGGAGATCCATGCCTGGCATAATGCGATATCTTGCTTGTAAACTTTGTTTGGCACCAGGTGTTTGGCTCGTTCGAAATCACTATCCTGGAAAAGAATATTAGAACCGCTAGTCTAAGTGGACTACCTTAGCTAATTCCTGGAGTTTGGCATTTCGAAGGCTACTTAACGTTCGCTGGAGAAATGAAAGGCCGGCAAATTAGGAAATGGGTAATGACTTAGTCCGATGATGAAAATAAAAAGAGATGGATCACGAGTACACTTAATAGGAAGTGCATCTCTTGAATAATTAGGCAAATTCAAACAAAGACTTAGCAAATCAGAAACATTTGTTATTCACTTTGAACTTTGAAAGATAAGTACATGTTTTATTTATGCCTAAACAAAAAGCAAAAGTGGAGGCCGAATCCGCACAAAACCGAACAAAAAACTTAAAAGACTCCTACAACCAAAAAGTGAGTCTATTTACCTAAGTCTGATTGACAGTCAATTCTTCGGCTTGTGCTTCCTATGCTTCTTTGCACCGTCATGAGATACTTCACTTGAGCTCTCTCCCTTCTGTAGGATCTAGATTAACCCTAGAGGGGGGTGAATAGGGTTATCGCAAATTTTCTCAAATTAAACGCGGAAGCAATCAGCAGATAAATAAATATGCAGTAAAGTAAATCACACACAAATTTACCCAGCTTCGGCAACCCCTGCCTACTGCTGCATTACCAGATTTCTATTAGAATTAAACAGTCTCCCTCTTACAAACACTCTGACAGACTCGCAGACACTCGCTCCCGCTCACAAACACTCCTACAGACTCGCACACCCTGCTCCGCCTATAGAGTTTCGTTTACTCGCAAACTCTGCTCCCGCCTATAGAGCTTTGCAAACTCGCAGCCTCCCTGCTCACTGAACTAATTCTAACTAGACAATCTGACAACACCTAAATCCTAGGTGGTGATTGACTCTAACTGGACCTTGGAAAATATAAAATGAAAATACAAAATACAGTTTAAACCCCAGGGCAAAATATAAACTGTCAATTTTAAAATACTTTTGCCCTTATTAAATTTGGCCCAAAATAAAGCAATTAAAACCTGGCCCAAATTTAAATAATACTTTAAAACCCTATTTTAAAATTAACCCCTACTTAAACTTATTTTGGCCCGATCCCTTTTGAGAAAAATAATGGCGATTAGGGTTTTCGGCTATTCTCTTGATCGCTGATCGATTATTGGTCGTTCTACTGCTTGCGATCCCTTCCAGTTAGTTTGTTCCTCTGTGATTTGTACTTTGGCTCTTTGTTTTGAAAATTAGGACTTGCTCTTCTTCGATTTCACATATGAATTGGAGCCTCGGCTTCTTCAACAATGGCTCGACTAAATTAGGGCTTTGCCTTTGGCGAACTTGAGAATTTGATCTGCTTGGCTATGGCTTCGGCTTTAGCTTGTTCTATTCGTCGATGATGACTTGGTTGCTCGAATTCAGGCCTTCGATCTCTGTAGCTTTGGCTAGTGGTTTTCTCTGTGGTGAATCTGGAATTGAATTGGTATGTTTGCTTGATTCCGTTCTGGTTATACTTTTGCTTTATTGTCGGTGATGATTGGGTTTTCTCTGATTTTCACCACACTTCGTCGATGATGATTTGCGGTCTCTTTATATAGGAGTCTGATTTGGTTTACGTGATATTCACGTTGTTGAAACTTTCCTGTTTTAAGCTCCGATATATTTTGGAATTTCTTCTGATTCACGGCTTCGATTTTGAACGTGCGATTTTACTTGAATTTCATGGTATTGAAAATTTCCTGATTTTCAAATCTTTGACCTTTTCAAAAATACGATTTCGACATTGAATATTGTTATGACTTCGACACTTCCATTTGTTCATCTCTGTAGCATTGATTTATTGACTTACGGTGCACTTTTATTCTTCAACTTCTGTAATCTTCTCTGATCATCTGACATTGGTCATTCGCGACTGTTTATTATGCTGCATCACTTGTAGTTCTGTATATGCTTGTTTTGATGTCTGATGACCTGATACTTGTAGCTTATGTACCCTGAGTAGCTCTGGTTACTTGATCATCCTGTTCAACACTGTTTTACTTGAACATTTGCCACTGATTGTCTGCATTGCATATATTTGAGTCAGTGTTGCAACTGAACACTTGAACTTGAGCCAGTTGCCATTCTATTTGATCTTTGGTCATATGAACATCACTGAGTTGCTTGTGTATACTTGTATTGCATTGCTTCATATTGCTCTCTGCATACTTGAACTGTCATTGTAGTCTTTTGTTGCAGTGATCATTGAACTGCTTGCAAACTGTCTTGCTTTGTTTTTCATCCATTTACTTGAGTCTTTTGAGGCACATGTTTTGGCTCTGCAGCATTGTTGTTGACACTTCTTGGTTTTGACATTGCTGTTTTGATTTGTTAGTTGTGCCTTTTGAATCCAGTGTACATGGCTTGATTTTGATCGAGACTATTTGCACTTGTGTTGAATCTAACTTTGATTTGACCTTGTGCACTCGAGTTGGCGAGGCAGTGCACACGTGCATACATGTGTACTGCAGCCACTCGTAATTCCCTGTCCCTGATATAAATACTGATATGCACAGATACTACACAATCAAAGATGATGACGTTTAACCCATGTATCTGAGACAGCTTTAAAACAAATTTTATATTTTTGCAAATTAAATTCGTTTCTGTTCAGATTACTGCTGTAGATTTTCAATTATACAGGTACACAGGAGACAAGACAGATACTGGAGCAGGACAGTGCAAATGCAGAAGAAACTGAGTGTATGAGTAATGTAGTGAGGAAATCATTGTAACAATGAAAGTGTATGAGTGAGAGTGAGCTATAAATATGAAATCAGTGTACTGTAAACATTGTACTGAATAAAATATTATATTGAATAAAATTACTGCTTGAATTTGTTAAATTCTGTGCAATAGCATTATTATTCAATATTTATATTTATTCCTGTATGTGTAAAATAAAATCTGCAAACACATCTATAATTTGATATATATATATTTTGTTATCATCAAACACTAAACACACATCAAACAATCTCCCCCTTTTGATGATGACAAACATATATTAAAGATTTTGAAATTCCAGTAGATGTGTTTAAACATGAGATATTTAGCTCCCCCTACATGTATGCTCCCCCTACATGAATACTCCCCCTACAACTGAGACCACTTCCTATTTAGAAGATTTAGGAAATTATAGACGAATAAAAGAACTATAGAAAATAACTAACAACATTTAACAAATTTGGTGTAGTATTCCAAAAATACTTATTTTCTTATCAAAATCTCTTCCTTCTCCCCCTTTTGTTATCATCAAAAGACTGACAAAAAATAATGAAACAGTAGGGGAAAAACAAATGGAAAAACAAGGAAAAACCATAATATATCATAACAAGATAACAATTTCCACATTTTAGAGAATGGATCGATGATTTGGTTTTTATAATGAGAAGAGAGATGTTTTCTTCTATTTATTATAATTTTAAAAAGACTTGACATTTAAGCACAAAAAAAATAAGCACTTACTAATCACGCATAACCATAAGGACTTTTAAATGGGATTAGCAGTTACTCATTAGTTATCAAGCTCCATCCATGCATAACCATAAGGACTTTTAAATGAGAATGGAGTGATGATAACCTCTCATGATCCATCCATGCATAACCATAAGGACTTTTAAATGAGAATGGATGCATGAGGAATATTTTAAAATTTTCTTTGATTTTTCCTTTTTAATTTAAAAAACAATTCACTTTACTCATTTTTCAAAACCATTATGAATGATAGAAAGATGGTAGAAATAGAAATGGTCGTGGAATAAGTTACCAAATTAATCATATTATGAAATTTCATAAACCAAACGTATTTCCACTACTGAATACCATATTCGAATCAATCTTTGAATGATATCCAAAACAGGTTTGAATTCTAGAAATTTAAGTTGAAAATAAATATCCAAGAGTATTTCAACCAAAAATTAAAAAATGATTAGTCAATTTCCATAATCCCCAAATCGTAATCTGGAAAATCTGTCTTCGGGAAGGGGTTTTGTGAAAATATCAGTAAGTTGATTCTCAGTTGAAATGAATCCAATGCAAATGTTTTTCCTAGCAATGTGATTTCTAAAAAATGGTGTTTCACATCAATGTGTTTCGTGAGTGAATGATGAACAGGATTATTAGACAATGAAATTAGTGAGTGTCCTAGCATGAAGCATGTCCTACTAGTACTTTTCCTGTCAACCAGTGAACCCGTATAATCAACATTAGAATAACCAACTAAATTAAAGTTTTCACACGAAAGATATCATAGTCCAAATTTGTGCGTGTGTGAAGGATATCTCAAAATTTCGTTTAGTGGCATTCAAATGTGATTCTTCAGAATTAGAGTGAAAACGTGCAAACACAAACACACAAAAAACATAATACTGGGTCTAGAAGCAGTTAAGAGCTATTTCAACAGAGTCAGATTCAACTTCAGAAACAAACCACTGTGACAATGAAACGTACACACACTTTTATCAATTGAAGAGCGAGTGTGAATACCTTCCGTAGAATCACAGTTAAAATATCAAGATTATTTCAAAAGCAATTTAAAGTTTTCATAAGTGAAGCATCAGTTTCAGCAGCTTCTCAAAATACTTTTTAGAGCATGAGCAATCAGAAATCAATCATAGTTTGACCAAACAGATTAAGTTCAAGAAGAAGATGGTTGATCAATTTTTAACCACTGATTAAAGTCAAGTCATTAAAGATCAAGCAAGTTAGATCCATCACAATTACTTCAAGCAAGATAATTGGTTAAAAATCAGAATTAACATCATCAATCATAACTGGCTGATTTAATTCAGATGCAGATTCTTACCGGTTATCTATCGTTTGAAAGAAATACAACTACCTGTTTTACCTGTACGATAATCTTTCGTTGTTTGCCCATAGTGAATCTGTCACCTTTATACTAGGCTAAGAAACGTTGATTTGTCGCCCGTTGTGTATCTGAAACAGCCAGAATCCAAATAACACTAATGTTGTTCCTTAGCCTGCCACCACACCTACACGGTTAAAGATGTATGTGACCTATTTGTTTTTATAGGTCCATGATTGTTAGTGGCAGAATAACTGTGAATAAATAATCCTTTTGGAACCCAAACTTGTTTTGTCTTTTCATTTTTGTTCCAATAGACATGAAATTTGTTTGTAGAATTCTTAGGAACCCAAACTTGTATAAATCTCATGTTCTTGTTCCTATGACTACAATTTTCAATATGATGTCCAACTATTTCACATTCAGTAAAGATGCCCTTTCCTTTTGCACTATCGTCAACCTGTGATTTACCAAAACCTAGCCCTTTTCGGTTGTTAGCAAACAGTTGATTGCCTAATAACATATTGAATGATTTTTCTCCTTTAGAAAAGTTATTCAGTGATTTCTCAAGATCTAGGACTTTGGTTTTCAGTGTTGAGTTTTCAGACACAAGTGTAGTGCATCTATTTAAAAAATCCTTTTTCCTAGTCTCAATAATTTCCTTTAGATTCAGATTTTCTTTTTCAAGATCCTCGACACTATTTTTCAGTTTAGAAAATTCTGAATCTAAAGCTTTACAGTTTTTACATTTTAGGTTTTGAATTTTTTCAAGTTTAGATTCTAACCTAAAATTTTCACGGGCAAGTTCTTTCCTATCAGATTTCAGTTTTTCATTTTTAGAATCAAGAGCTTCAACAGTTTTAGTAAGATCGAGGCACAAATAAACAAGATCTTTATAAGAATATTTTTTTACCTCATTATATTCCTTTGAGCTTGCTTCTGAATCTGATCTTGATTCCTCTGAGCTTGCTTCTGAATCTGATCTTACCGTAAGACACAGGTTAGCCTCCTCTGAGCTATCTCAGTTGAAACTTCCTCTCCTTCCTCATCATCCCAAGTTGCTGCGAAGGCCTTTTTCTTCTTTTTCTTTCCCTTGTTGTTTTTGAGAAGTGGACAGTTTTGTTTGAAGTGACCAGGCTTGTTGCAGTTATAACAGATTAGTTCGTTTTCAGAGTTGTCAGAATCTTTAGATCTATTACTATTGGTCTTCTTCTTTAGTGGCTTGTATTTCGACCACCTTCTGAAATTATTGACAGCCACTGCAAGTCCTTCAATTGGATCAACTTCTTCTTCATCGCTCTCTTCTCTGCTCTTTAAGGCAATCGTCTTCTTCTTTGGTTCGGAATTGATGTGTTTCTCCTTTGCTTTCAACTCAAGCTCATACGTCATCAGATTTCCGATCAAATTCTCCATGCGTAGTTTACTCAAATCTTTTGATTCTTGTATTGCCGTGACTTTTGCCTCAAAGTTCATTGGTAAGACTCGTAGAATCTTCCTCACCGGCTCTACTTCAGAGAATACCTTTCCAAGTGCTCTAGCATTGTACACCAAGGTTGAGAAGCGTCCAAACATATCCTTTATGCTCTCGCCTTTGTCCATCACAAAGTTCTCGTATTCATTGCTGAACAGGGCTAGACGAGACTCCTTGACTTGAGAAGTTCCTTCGTGTGTTACCTCCAAAGTATGCCAAATTTCCTGTGCTGTTTTACAATGAGAAATTCTATTAAATTCAGTTTTATCAAGAGCACAGATCAAAGCATTCATGGCTTTAGCATTCATAGTTTTCAATTTCTTATCGTTAGCATCCCACCTATACCTAGGTTTAGGAATCTCAGTATCACCAATAATTATAGTGGGAGGTGTATAGCCAGTTTCAATAATATCCCAAACATCGTAATCAACAGAACTAAGATAGATACTCATCCTAACTTTCCAATACGCATAGTCACTCCCATTAAACATTGGTGGCCTAACAATAGATTGCCCCTCAGAAAAAGCATTATTTGATAAATTCATGACTCTAGAGTTAAAGAGAAAATTACTAGGCTCTGATACCACTTGTAGGATCTAGATTAACCCTAGAGGGGGGGTGAATAGGGTTATCGCAAATTTTCTCAAATTAAACGCGGAAGCAATCAGCAGATAAATAAATATGCAGTAAAGTAAATCACACACAAATTTACCCAGCTTCGGCAACCCCTGCCTACTGCTGCATTACCAGATTTCTATTAGAATTAAACAGTCTCCCGCTTACAAACACTCTGACAGACTCGCAGACACTCGCTCCCGCTCACAAACACTCCTACAGACTCGCACACCCTGCTCCGCCTATAGAGTTTCGTTTACTTGCAAACTCTGCTCCCGCCTATAGAGCTTTGCAAACTCGCAGCCTCCCTGCTCACTGAACTAATTCTAACTAGACAATCTGACAACACCTAAATCCTAGGTGGTGATTGACTCTAACTGGACCTTGGAAAATATAAACTGAAAATACAAAATACAGTTTGAACCCCAGGGCAAAATATAAACTGTCAATTTTAAAATACTTTTGCCCTTATTAAATTTGGCCCAAAATAAAGCAATTAAAACCAGGCCCAAATTTAAATAATACTTTAAATCCCTATTTTAAAATTAACCCCTAATTAAACTTATTTTGGCCCGATCCCTTTTGAGAAAAATAATGGCGATTAGGGTTTTCGGCTATTCTCTTGATCGCTGATCGATTATTGGTCGTTCTACTGCTTACGATCCCTTACAGTTAGTTTGTTCCTCTGTGATTTGTACTTTGGCTCTTTGTTCTGAAAATTAGGACTTGCTCTTCTTCGATTTCACGTATGAATTGGAGCCTCGGCTTCTTCAACAATGGCTCGACTAAATTAGGGCTTTGCCTTTGGCGAACTTGAGAATTTGATCTGCTTGGCTATGGCTTCGGCTTTAGCTTGTTCTATTCGTCGATGACGACTTGGTTGCTCGAATTCAGGCCTTCGATCTCTGTAGCTTTGGCTTGTGGTTTTCTTTGTGGTGAATCTGGAATTGAATTGGTATGTTTGCTTGATTCCGTTCTGGTTATACTTTTGCTTTATTGTCGGTGATGATTGGGTTTTCTCTGATTTTCACCACACTTCGTCGATGATGATTTGTGGTCTCTTTATATAGGAGTCTGATTTGGTTTACGTGATATTCACGTTGTTGAAACTTTCCTGTTTTAAGCTTCGATATATTTTGGAATTTCTTCTGATTCACGGCTTCGATTTTGAACGTGCGATTTTACTTGAATTTCACGGTATTGAAAATTTCCTGATTTTCAAATCTTTGACCTTTTCAAAAATACGATTTCGGCATTGAATATTGTTATGACTTCGACACTTCCATTTGTTCATCTCTGTAGCATTGATTTATTGACTTACGTCTGCACTTTTATTCTTCGACTTCTGTAATCTTCTCTGATCATCTGACATTGGTCATTCGCGACTGTTTATTATGCTGCATCACTTGTAGTTCTGTATATGCTTGTTTTGATGTCCGATGACCTGATACTTGTAGCTTATGTACCCTGAGTAGCTCTAGTTACTTGATCATCTTGTTCAACACTGTTTTACTTGAACATTTGCCACTGATTGTTTGCATTGCATATATTTGAGTCAGTGTTGCAACTGAACACTTGAACTTGAGCCTATTGCCATTCTGTTTGATCTTTGGTCATATGAACATCACTGAGTTGCTTGTGTATACTTGTATTGCATTGCTTCATATTGCTCTCTACATACTTGAACTGTCATTGTAGTCTTTTGTTGCAGTGATCATTGAACTGCTTGCAAACTGTCTTGCTTTGTTTTTCATCCATTTACTTGAGTCTTTTGAGGCACATGTTTTGGCTCTGCAGCATTGTTGTTGACACTTCTTGGTTTTGACATTGCTATTTTGATTTGTTAGTTGTGCCATTTGAATCCAGTGTACATGGCTTGATTTTGATCGAGACTATTTGCACTTGTGTTGAATCTAACTTTGATTTGACCTTGTGCACTCGAGTTGGCGAGGCAGTGCACACGTGCATACGTGTGTACTGCAGCCACTCGTAATTCCCTGTCCCTGATATAAATACTGATATGCATAGATACTACACAATCAAGAGGATGACGTTTAACCCATGTATTTGAGACATCTTTAAAACAAATTTTATATTTTTGCAAATTAAATTCGTTTCTGTTCAGATTACTGTTGTAGATTTTCAATTATACAGGTACACAGGAGACAAGACAGATACTGGAGCAGGACAGTGCAAATGCAGAAGAAACTGAGTGTATGAGTGATGTAGTGAGGAAATCATTGTAACAATGAAAGTGTATGAGTGAGAGTGAGCTATAAATATGAAATCAGTGTACTGTAAACATTGTACTGAATAAAATATTATATTGAATAAAATTACTGCTTGAATTTGTTAAATTCTGTGCAATAGCATTATTATTCAATATTTATATTTATTCCTGTATGTGTAAAATAAAATCTGCAAACACATCTATAATTTGGTATATATATTTTGTTATCATCAAACACTAAACACACATCAAACACCTTCCTCTTCCCTCCTCTTCCTCCGCTCTCTTTGCCCCTCATAGGTGAGGTAAGTAAAAGAATGTCAGATTATGAGAGCGCACTCTAAATTTATAATTCCAGATGCTAGTGGAGCATCATGATGAATAGCTATAGGCATTACTTTCATTGATCGATCCACATGAAGGATAGCGACCATTCGACTTACAAATTGGAATCCTTCAAAACGATCCTGACTTGTTTCGATTCAAAGCACATCATGTTTGAAACAGTATTATTTTGGGGGGCAAGTGCTATCCGGCCATTTGACCAAACCATGTTCGGACAGACTGGATAAGTCAAACATGGAGTTAACAAGGCAGGAAGCTCGGAAAGATGGCCCCAGAGTCCAGGAACCAAGTATAAACAGAACCTAAGGACAAAAACGGAGCCAATACAACAGAAAAGGAACCGATAACCACCTAAGTGGTGGATCGGTACCGATCCATCCTTCTGGATTGGTACAAATCTAAGTTTTATCCTCCAAAGTTGCCCCCACTTCTACTTTATACTAGTGATGATCCTACAAGCCTATTTCAAGTGTCATTTCGTTTATTTAAAGTGATTATCTATCGATCTCCATGAGCTCTTGAGTCGGCAACTTTGTTCTTCCATGGATCCATCATTCGGACTCAGAAACAAGCTAATATTGGTACAAACAAGTCTAGAATCGCGAAGCTAACCGCTAATCGAGCCAAGATAAGAAAGCCAAAGCAACCCATATGATCAACTTATGGATCGGTATCGATCCAAGCCTATGGAACGGTACCAATCCATGATAATTGATGATGTGTCTCCCTATTTCTTTGGAGAAACGGTCTACTGTATGGAAAATGAGGTGGAGATCTTCTGGGCGAGATTTTGGGCTTCTACATCTATATATAGAGGGACATGACTCATTTGTAAGGATCTCTTTGGCTCTTGCTTTCCATAACTCTAACTTCTTGTAATCACTGTCAGATTTATACCGATCCGTGAGAACTCCTACTTTTAAGTAGCAAGATAATCAATAAAACCACTAAGTGGACGTAGGCCAAGATTAGCTGAACCACTATAAATTGCCATGTTTTCTTTTCTACTCGTTTTTATTTAATATTTTTACTTTTTATTATCTACTTAATCTTCTAGGTTTTTATGCCATTTTTGCTTTAAACGATATATAAGTTGTAATCTTATATGTTTTACAATATAATTTAAAGTTAGAAATTCAAAATCTAGTTTTGGCTTAAGACGAAAATCAACATTAGATTTAAATTTTTACACAAAATTCCTTTTATATATTTTTAATAAAAATATATATTTACACATATATAAATAATAACAAACTATGTTTAAATCCAAAATAATATATAGAATTATAAAACATATAATCTTATATGTTTTACAATTTAAAATTAACATTTTGATATCTAATTTTGAGTTAGGAAGAAATAAATGAATAAAAAAGAAAATTTGTTTTAAAGGAATCATTGAATCCTTTCTAATTCCTTCTTTAAAACATTTCCATTTTATTCCTTATTAAGTCTCAATCATATCATATCCCTCTTATCATGTATGACCGACCAAATATGTGCCTAGATAGGCCTTTGAAATTTCCAAACTCGCTTAATAATTAATTGGTTTAAATCAAATCTAATTGTTTATTAATATCGTATATCGATACGTACATATATAACTTTTATATCGCACTTTATTAAATACTAATTGCATTCAAACAAATCAAATAATTTAGAAATTAATATTTCATAAATTATTATTAATTTGTTTAATTATGATAATTTATAAGTTAATTAAATCATGTGGTATTTCAGAGTATTCATTATTACGGTTGTGCGATTCAAATGTGTAAATTCAGTCAACGAATAATATTGAACAATTCGAATATTAAGTTCACACGTCACCTTAGCTAGTGTTGTGACATTTTGGCAGAATTTATCGAATACACATCTTTTTGGTAAAATCCAATTTTACTATTATAAGCAACACCTGGTAGTAACTATCATTTACACTAATTCTCTTCATCAAAACTGTATCACTTTAGGACTTATTGAATTTGGTTTTGGTCAAAATTCCAATATCATCCACATTCAACTTGATTAGTCCAAAAAAATCCTTGGTTTTGATAATAACAATCATTATTAACCGTACTGCTCTGGTCAGAGACTTTGACTTTGAGTTGACCAGAGTCGACTGTGATACTAACCACATATAACCGAGAAAACAAATTCTCTATTAAATAGTGTTTCACTTACTATACTTCAACTCAGATCCAACAATAGTCATTCGATGGAAGCCATGTCACAAGTTAACTATAATCAAAGTGAAGTTAGTGAAGTTCAATCATATTCTCAAGTCAAGAACCGTGTAACATCGTCACTTCGAGATCTTTGTTGGAGCTTAGTTATATTAACTAATAGAAAACTTTTGAGTGGGTCATTCCATAGTTTTCTAATAACTATAATGATGCAATCCCTTGGTATCCCCAATAGCCAGGAGCAATACACTGCTCAATATTTGAAGAGCGTAACGTACTGTAGTCTCATTGGATAAATCGGTATACTTTCTCAAAACTTCCTGATTAGGAATATTAAAAACATTATGTTATTTCCAATGTGATAAAATTCTCATGGTTACAACACATTATAATTACTATCAAATTACATACCATTTAATAATTTTCTATTTATATACTTTAGATTAATTACTTAATTAATTATTTCGCTATTAACAAAGTAAATAATAGAAAACTAATACCTTTGTTATGAACAAGATTGGTTATGGAGTTTGATATATGTAACAATTACGTTATTACCCTTAAGGCACACCCTTGACTATATCAGTCTCCCACATGCATTTGGAGTAAATTATTAAATCTTATTACCATTCATCTAGTCATTTTTTTCAAATCTGGTCGAGCTAGTCCCTTAGTGAATGGATATGCAATGTTACTTCAATTATATATTCTATCAATCAGCTCTCTGTGACGCTGGTAAATTACCTTTATTATGTAAATCCCTTTAGGGTGTGTTTCTTGACTTCTAATGAGTTCTATGTTCCTTTCATGATCTGTATTATAACATTGTTATCATATAACAATACCATGGGAATTTTAGTATTTGGAATCATCCGTAAATCAGTTATAAATTTGTGCATTTATATATACATTGTTTTTATTATTGAGCTTAGTCAAGTTGATGTACCTAACATATTGGTTGAATTAGCAACAACCTTTTGTTTGGAACATTTCCAAACATAAAGCTCCTTAAGTAAGGCTGAATATGAATTTACAATTGACATACTATGCTCAATATTACTTATGAATGTCAAGTCTGAATACACCTACATATGGAGTTCACTGTTGCAATAAAGAATTTTCTAGTATTTTGTAAATATTCCAGAACACTCTAAATTATTGTTTACTGATCTTAATTCGAACTTGATACTTGTTTCATATATCAAATACATAAGCAATTAGTGATACAGTAGACAACATAGCTTATATGACAATTCATATTGCCGTTGTATAAGGAATCTATCTTATACTCTCCATATTAGCCATTTTAATATGGTGTCTATTTATATCATTTTGAGACAATCACGGCATTCTTTTATACTGATATAAAAGATGTCAATTTTAAATCCAATTTCGATAATTAAAACAACCATATTAAAATGATTTTACCATGAGTACATCATTGACAATCATAAGTTCGTTATTTACTTACAGTTTTGAAATATTTTAGTACCTTTGTAGATCTTTCTTACATACACATGCTTCATCTATTTTTGGACTGAAATTCAAAATGTTTGATTTTTTGTCAAAATATTTGCTCGACACCGCATGTTGAATGAAACTTTACTTATCGATTCTTGGATCCTATCTGCATTAACTTAAGCATGTTGAATGATGAATCTACTATATCAGTTTCAACAATGTAAATTAATGATGTTATAATATTAACGTAGCTTGCTATATTCCAACTGCATTAGTCTTCTTCTTGAAGACAAGTTTGGAGTCGATGGATAATATCCCTTTGGAAACACTACCAATATTTTATTTTGATACATATTTGGAGTCCATTTCATATTTGTGCACCATACCATATAGGAGAGTCAATATTCTTCATGGCTTATTAACAACCGAGTAAATTCTTTTCTCGACATTGATAAAAAACTCATGGTTTCTTTTTAATGTGCGAGAATTATTATTAGACATTCTAAGATGTTGTGCTTGTTTTAGCTTGGATAATTTCGTTTCATCTTACATAATTATCTTACCTTTAGATCATATCCCAATCCATATTAATACTAATAAATTCTAAAGGAAATTTCTTTCATCATGAAATTGGCGTTTCTTGAAACAATAGTTGTTTCTCAGTGCAATGGAATAGGTATTTATAAACATTTTATGAATTGCCTATGTATGAAAATGATTTGGTTTTAAGTTTACGAAACTTATGTTCATAACATAAATTGGCCAATCAATATTAATTAGTCATAAACTCATTTGGGGTGATCCATAAATGTTCCCTCATGAAGAAGTATTACGTGTGGCTTCTCGACTCACACAACCTTTCAACCCCTTAACCTGGATATGTAGGGCTTGTTTCATCAACTCTTATGTTGTATAATTTTGTAGACTTTTTTTAATGAAATTAAATTTAACCTTATGTGCCCACTCTTAAGTACACATACATAAAGAACTTAACCATACTCATCATCAATCATACTTTGGCCAACAAAGTTCGATTACTCCTTATCGATACATCATTATGTATCATAGGGAGGAGTGACTTCTAAGATTGAATTTTATTCATTTTAGGTACATTTTGAACTCCTTTCTAATACCCTCAGTAATTGTATTAAATTGAATCATTTTAATTTTCATTTGCATGTTATGTTATTTACTTCCATTTTATATTCTAGAAATTATCATAGACATACCACATGTGTATCGAATACAAATGTTCATGTTTGTGATAGTTCATCGGTGAATTTAGCAAAGTATGTGGAACCGTATTGGTATCGTTAAACCTATGATGGCATACATCTATATGTAGAAATCCTAAGAGATTACCAAATATTATGTCACTTCGACTGAATAGGTGTGTTGCTCACAATCATTTGAGATGTAGTTCAACCGTTTGATATACAATAAACTATCTCAACAAATAGTAATAAGAAAGAACTATCACGGACTCCATACCATTGCTCAGTGGAATAAGGATAGACTCCATATATGTATATAATACGAGATAGCTCCATCTAGCTCGTCCTCTGAACAGCTAATGTGTTATCTAGACCTGTTATCTAGTCTACTCAATTAAGAGTACCCAAGATAATAAGAGGCAAAGCATAAAACCTTAGGTCGGACAATGGTCTGGTGTGAGCAGTAAATGAGCCTCAAAATACTAAACAAGTAAATATGGCATGGAACAAGAGTACACGAACCATGCCTGAACTATCCCTGCAACCAAAGAGTTAGCATACATCACTATAATATTGTACTCTACAATATCATAAAGATATACCACAAACCAAATAAAGGATATCGGTCGCCCGGGTATTCCTATATCCAATAACTACTTCCCATGACACCTATGAGTGATAGCCTACTAAAGAGAGCAACCAAAGCAACCATAGCATCCACAACATCCATCAAACAATCCTAACTATCACTCCATGTGCTCTGAATATATGATAACTCGTATAACCCCCGAGCTAGAGACTAATGGAAATCCTCGTTCTCTGTTGTACTCTTGTATCTCACATCCCAAAGCTGGATCCCTATCTCGCAGCCCAAAATTAGACTTTGGACTCAAAGCTATAGGTCTAGGGTATATAAGTCCCTTCATTTACCCATGGGCATCCTCGCTTACAATACCCCCCGCTTCGAGTACTAATTGAAAACCCTCCGAGTCAACAATAATTCCTTAGCACATACACCCAAGCCCACCTTTTCTCCATTGGATATCGAACCCTTCTTGCTCAATCCAGTTTCCATTATTCAAGAGGAACCCTTCCACATTCCCCGATCATAGGACTCACCCCCTTTGCGAGCCACTATCTTCGGGACCTACTCCCAACACGAGCCAACATCCGAAGACCGTACTTTTCATCATGTTGTTGTATCGTCATCCAACTTGATACGAATGAGCCAACACCTCCAGCACGATCTACGAGACCTCTACTTCACCTTCTAAAAGTTTCAATCCATTTGGACCTAACTTAGAAGTCGGTGTCGACCTTTCATATCGGCCCCAAGCTCTATACTTAGCCAACCTAGTTTTCTACTACTCCTTCCCTACTTCTAGTACTCCATGCCCAAATTCTTTGACCTTGACTTCTCTACACAAATCAAGTCGTCATAGAACAAATCCACTCTTCGAAGAACCCTACTTCATATTCTAGAAACAAGTCGCCATAGCCTCCAACACTTAACCAATCATCGATCCCTCACCATAGGCAACCTCTACTAGCAACATTCTTGCTCTCCCCAAATTCGCCACTACCATGGACCAAATAGCACATGTCGGTGCCGAACTCTCATCTCGGTGTTGACTTGTGTAGTTAATGAACTGGAACTTGCGCCTTGAACCACGAGCTTTTCTAATATTTCGGAGCCTCCCCTCTAAGTTTCATTCCGATTAATTTTGCCTATGATTTTCTCAATTCTCCAACCTAACTTTATATGCAATTACAACACTAGCAAACAATATTAAATCATATCATAAAACATAAATAACAAGCAATTTCATCCAATCAACATGCAATCCACCAAAATAAGACAAACAAGTCCATTCCTAACATAGATCTACATAACATGAATATATGAGCATGAGCAAGGGTGATTTGTAGTCCATCTAGATCATATACATATTTTTAACATATGGATATATGAGCATGAGCAAGAGTAACAATAAGCACAGATGACTCTCTAGCGATGACAATTCAGTTACTTCCTCGAAAACATCTGGATACTCTCTAGCGGTAAGCACAGATGACAATCCCTCATGTGAAACCTCAAGCAAATATTGAAAGCTAACCATCTCCCCATCCTCCGGTTGCCTGCCAATCACTACCGTTATCCTATCCACTTCTCTGATTTCCACCAATAGCTTCTCGTAATACACTATAACCACCTACTTCCTACAAAGGTCTATACCCAATATAATCCCAAACCTAACAAATTTTAAAACAAAGCAGTCACGAATCAAAGAACATCCATAACTCGATAAAACTAGGCCACGACAAACCATGCAAAGACTAGTAGAGCCTCTAATAGGGTTCATCACGATTAGGGGTCAGTCTATTATCCCCAGTTTAAATCCCAATATATCCACTAGGCCACTATAGATGAATGAATAAGAAGCACCAGTATCAAACAAAACCCGGACAGGAACATCATTAATAGAAAGCATACCTTGAATGGTGATTCCCTTCCCCTTCTCCTTCATCGAGGGAGCATTTAACGAAGTCGGGACTGCATCCAAAGCATATGCCTTCACTACCTGCTTATCCTTCACTGGTTTTGGATAATTCTTCTTCAAATGCCCAGGCTTGTCACAGTTGTAATATTTCCTCTTCTCACTCATCTTGCAATCTTTAATCAAATGACCCTTTTCATTGCATCCAAAGCAATTTGGTTCCCATTTACCATTCTTCTTACCACCCTTTCACTAGGTCTACTTTCTCTTTCTGTTCCACTTCTTCTTGCCTTCACCGCCTTGCTACGGCTTTGACCCTTCTTTCTCAGTAGAAACAACAATAGTAGTCTTAGACTTAGAGTACAAGCTCTCATGTTAAAGTGCCTTTTCTACAAGCTTCTCAAACGGCTTATCTATATGGTCCACTAGCTTTTTCCCCTATGTAGTCATCTAAACTAATAATGATTTCTCATTCTTCCTCAAGGGAGTGTCAACGAATGCCATCCCATATTTAGACAAAGCATTAAATTCTGCCACATATTCAAAAACTGTCATCTCTTCATGCTTGAGATTGGCAAATTTTATACACAGAACTGACTTCTGAGCTGCCGAAATAAAATTATCCTCGAATCTTGCCTTGAACTTGAAAGTTCGGTGCGGATCGTGCTATATGTAATTATACTAATGCGGAAATAAACTAAGATAAATTAGTAATAATAAACGAGCACACCAGGAATTTTTATACTGGTTCGAACTTCCCGTTCTACGTCCAGTCCCAGACTCCTTCTGGAATTTCACTAACAACAATCCTCACTTAACCCGGAGGAATAGGTTTACAACCACCCTTGAACAGCCGAACAAGGGACCTGAGCAATAGAACAGGATTTTGCCTCAACAGCCGAAGAGGACTTCACACGCCTGAACAGCAGAACAGGACTTCAACTTATACAAAAGGTATTTGACACTGTGTGTTCTCAATAACACGGATTTGTCTCTTGATAGTACAACCTTCCTATAATCTTCTCCTTTATGATATATAGTGTGATGTGCTTTGAGAATAGTGGAAGATAGAGTGATCAACGATCAGAGAATGTAAGCAGTTTGAGTGCAGTTATAAAATAGATAGGAATTCAAGAATATTAAAATTAGATTCGGTTGATTGTTTGTTGAATTCTGTAATCTATTTATAGTGTATAAAGAGTTGCAACTATAGATGAAAAGTTATATTGGAAAGAACAGTTGCAACCATTGATTTTGAAAGAGTTTCTCTTTGGTGAAGAGAAGTGTCTTTTCACAAAAATAGCAGTTGTAGAAATTCAGCCGTTTGAAAATAAATTTCAGACTTCTGAAATTTGAAGCGTGCAAAACAGAGAGTAAATAGGCTATTTTTATCTATATTCAGACGTCTGAAATAACAGAAACAGACGTCTGAATATTGTTAAAAAATTGAATTTTAACTTCAGATTCAGACGTCTGAATAGGTCATTTCAGACGTCTGAATTTAGCCTAAAATTGAGTTTTATTCTTTGGCACTGGTGTGTATTCATATATATCTAAAGGAGAGATTTTCACAATATTTTAATTCTAAACAATGATCCAAAACAACATATATGCAGCATGAAGATTATATGAATCCAGTCTTGTGGCTATTCCTGCAAAAAATATGTTAGTAAATAATGTATATAGTTGTCGTTTGTCAAAATACATAATAGACATCGAAACCGAGGTCTTAACATTCTCCCCCTTTTTGACGATGACAACTATATACTAAAACTCCCCCTGTCAAAAAGAATTAACACCATTTTATCAACTATATACTAAAACTCCCCCTGTCAAAAAGAATTAACACCATATTCTCCCCCTTTGTCATTGCAAAAAGGTAATCAGTAATTTTACAAGATAGATCAAAGTAGACATAAATTAAAGAAGTTGCAAAAGAGAGTTTAAGACACATAACAAACAACATAAAAGACACATAACAAATAACATAAAAGAGCAAAAAAAATCAGAATCTAGGACTGGAGTCACTTCCAACTTCATCATCATCATCACCACTAATTCTATTCTCTGAACTTGATGACCATTGAAAAGGAGTGGGGTTGAAAACATCGGTAGATGAAGAAGTTGAACAACCAATACGTTCCCAAATTTTGTTAAGAAAGCCTCGAATGGAATTAAAACGTTTTTCAGATTTTCGTTCTATTGATTTCATTCGGTTTTGAAGTTTTGCTTGATTTTGGGAAAGTGTTACTAAGGCATTCCTTGAGCTAGAGTCGGGAGAAAGAATCACAATATCATTATCATCTTCTTCTTCCAATGGAGGGATAGATGATTGAGTATGAGAATCGTACCGACGAGGTTGTGGCTGGTTTTGATCACGGTTGGCAACCCATTCTTGGAAAGAGATATATGCTAAACTTTCCGGGCGTTTTGGCAATCCCATAAGACCTAATGTTTTAGACCCAAGTTCTTTGATCGAAGAAAATTCGGAGTCAGGAAAAGAAATGTTAAAATTTTGAAGTATTTTCATAATATAAGCACCATAGTGGAAGGTCTTATATCGTCTCCTATGATTGACATCCATGAATTCTTCCAAAATTATTTGAGCCCAATTTATAGGTTGACCGGAGTATACAGCATATAGGGCTTGAAAATTTCTTTTATTAACAATCTCATAACTTCCTGTCCTTGGAATAACAGAACGAATTAATGCTCTATGAAGAATGCGAGCTTGAGGACGAAGTTGAATAGAAGTGAGTCGATTAATATCATCATTCAGGAATTGATGTGAAACTTCATCTCTATTAGTTAAATCTAAAGACACATCAATCTCATCTAAATCAATTCCGGTTGATGGACAACGTAGAATTTCACCAAGCCTTGAAATTGGCAGATATATTTTAACTCCACAAACCAAAGTCCAAATACAATCATTGCGATTGTGAGGAGTATGATGGTCTAGATTCATGTTTGCAAAAAATAATTTTACTAAAAGATGATTAATTTTGATATTGTTGGCATCAAAAGAGACTAGAGACTCTAACCCATTTGCTCTTACAAATTGATGAATACGATAAGCGCTGAATTCTTCGAATTTGATGAAGGCTCCAGGGAAAAAATTGGATCTATTCATTTGAGCAAATCGTTGCCTTGCTTGGTCGTTCCATAGCCACTGATCAATGTTTGGTGTTGATGAAGAGGATGATGGTCTTGATCTTTTTGATTTAGGTGCCATTTGAGTTGTTTGAGAAAGAAGTAATAACAATGGAGAAGTAATAACCGAAAGAAGAAGATGAAGAAGAGCAAAAAAGCAAAGGACGGGTGGAATAAAAGGGTTTGGTGTCTTGAAATTCGTGTAATATTAATTTAAAAAAAAAATTTCCAGTTTTCAGACGTCTGATAAATACTTTCAGACGGCTGAATTTCTACAACTGCTATTTTTGTGAAAAGACACTTCTCTTCACCAAAGAGAAACTCTTTCAAAATCAATGGTTGCAACTGTTCTTTCCAATATAACTTTTCATCTATAGTTGCAACTCTTTATACACTATAAATAGATTACAGAATTCAACAAACAATCAACCGAATCTAATTTTAATATTCTTGAATTCCTATCTATTTTATAACTGCACTCAAACTGCTTACATTCTCTGATCGTTGATCACTCTATCTTCCACTATTCTCAAAGCACATCACACTATATATCATAAAGGAGAAGATTATAGGAAGGTTGTACTATCAAGAGACAAATCCGTGTTATTGAGAACACACAGTGTCAAATACCTTTTGTATAAGTTGAAGTCCTGTTCTGCTGTTCAGGCGTGTGAAGTCCTCTTCGGCTGTTGAGGCAAAATCCTGTTCTGTTGCTCAGGTCCCTTGTTCGGCTGTTCAAGGGTGGTTGTAAACCTATTCCTCCGGGTTAAGTGAGGATTGTTGTTAGTGAAATTCCAGAAGGAGTCTGGGACTGGACGTAGAACGGGAAGTTCGAACCAGTATAAAAATTCCTGGTGTGCTCGTTTATTATTACTAATTTATCTTAGTTTATTTCCGCATTAGTATAATTACATATAGCACGATCCGCACCGAACTTTCATTTGGTATCAGAGCCAGAATCTAATAACCGTAACACAGTTATTTGATAATCTGCTTATATGGCCAACATGGATAACAACGCTATTCCAAATCCTGTCACTATCACTAACTCTGACATCATAGAAGGACAAGCCACTGGTCGACCTCCATTTTTCAATGGATTAAATTATAACTATTGGGCGACACGAATGCGTATTTATATGCAGGCTAATGGTTTTGATGCATGAAATATCACACAAGCCGAATACACTGCACCAACCACTGAATATACTACTTGGTCGACAGCCCAAAAAGCAGAAGCTACCCTAAATGCCAAGGCTATGAACATGCTGTTTTGTGCTCTAGATAGAAATGAATTCAATCGTGTTAGCATATGCACCACTGCATATCAAATATGGCAAACATTAAAAACAACTCATGAAGGAACAAGCAAAGTCAAGCAAAGCAAGATATCTATGCTCAAAAATCAGTTCCAAAATTTCAGAATGAAGCAAGACGAGTCCATAAATGATATGTACTCTAGATTTCAAGATATCCATCATGCCTTGATCGGACTTGGTGTAACATATTCAGATGCAGATGTTGTCTCGAAAATCCTAAACTCTCTAACTGACGAGTGGGAAAGAAAAGTTTTGGCAATTGAAGAAGCTAACGATATTTCAGAAATGAAGCCAGAAGAATTAATAGGAAATCTAATGTCATATGAAGTCAATCTGCAGGCAAAACGAGTTCAAACTCAAGACAGGAAGAATATAGCCTTCCATGCTGAAAAAGATGAATCAGAATCAGATGATGAAGATTTAGCATTTATTGCTAAAAATTTCAAAAAGTTTCTCAAACACAAAAAGGGAAATAGAAACAATGGAAAAAGGAACTTTAATAAACCATCTTCATCAGTTCTAGAATGCTTCAACTGTCACAAGAAAGGACACATGCAAAAAGATTGCCCAGACCAGAAGAAATCGAATTACAACAAGTTTAAGAAGGACAAGATCAAGAAGAAAGCATTCTCTGTCACTTGGGATGATTCAGACTCTTCGTCTTCTGATAGTAGCAGTGAAAGCGAAAATGAACAAGCTAATATATGCTTCATGGCTACTGAAAATGAGGTATCAAATTTTACCTTCGATGATATGGTTGAAATTAATAATGAATTAATTAGTACTATGAAAAATCTCAAGAAAAAGTATAAAGAAGCTGTTGAACAAAAGAACAAAGCAGAATTCGAAAGAGATATGCTTAAAGACGAGAAGAAAATATTAGAAGAGGAATTAGAGAAAATTCAACTTTCATCTTCTAATAATGATTCTCAATTAACTTTCTTGAGTCAAGAAATTGAAACTCAAAAAGAAAAGAACGATGCTTTATCTTCTGAAAATCATGAGCTAAAATCTAAAGTCAAACTGATTGAGCTGGAAAATACTGGATTAAAGGCTAAATTAGAAGATATTTCTAAAAATATCTCTAATTTTAATAAGGGGAGAGAAAATTTATCTAAGATAATTGAAAACTCTCAGCCTTCTACCAGTAAAAAGGGACTAGGATATATTAAGAAACAAATAGCTCCTCAAAATAATTGGAGACAGTTTGTTAAATCAAAATCCACATCGGTTCAATCTAAAAGAAATCATGAACTGAAAGCTTCTATACATAAACCAAAAAGGATACAGATATCTAAAACCATAAAAATATGGGTTCCTAAAACAAACAATAGTTTGATTAGGAATAAATATATAAAATCCTTTTTGGAAACTGTTCATAAAAGTCAGAATTATATTTACAAAGGGAATACCGGGCCCGGATGGGTTTGGTTTCCTAAGACCTAACTCTTAGGACCCTATAAAAAGGTGGGTACCAATGGTATTAATTCTATTTTTTGCAGGTCCCACTTAAAAAGAGAGGAAAGTGGATTCTGGATAGTGGTTGCTCTAAACATATGACTGGGGACAAAAGTATGCTGACAAATATTACCTACACAAATGAAGGCTCGGTCACATTTGGAGATAATTCCAAAGGTTATATCATCGGCAAAGGCGATGTGAGCAACTTCGGTAACTCTAATACTCCTCTTATCTCTAATGTTTTACTTGTTAAAAACCTGAAGCACAATTTGTTGAGTATCAGCCAATTGTGTGACAAAGGATTCAAAATCTCTTTTTTCGAAGATAAGTGTAGCATTTTAGATCACAGTGGAAATCTCATATTTGAAGGTAATAGAAACAGAAATATATATGTTCTGAATATGAAAGTCAATCATAATTCAGATATGTGCTTAATAGCTAATGAAAATGATCCTTGGTTATGGCACAAACGATTCTGTCATATTAACTTCAAATCCATTAATAAGTTATCTAAAAATAACTTAGTAAAGGGGTTACCAAAAATGAACTTTAAAGTAGATCATATTTGTGATGCCTGCCAATTAGGTAAATTAACAAAATCATCATTTAAATCTAAAAAGGTCATTTCGACATTACAACCACTAGAGTTACTTCATATGGATCTATTTGGACCAACACAAGTGCAATCCATAAATCATAACAAATATGTGTTTGTAATTGTCGATGATTTTTCTAGATATACTTGGACAATTTTTATGAAAAATAAAAGTGATACTTTTGATCACTTTAAAATTTTCGTCAAGAGAATCCAAAACTTGAAGGAATTAAAAATTAAGAATATTCGGAGTGATCATGGAGGAGAGTTCGAAAATGAAGCTTTTGAACAATTCTGTAAAAAGAAAGGAATTTCTCATAATTTCTCGTTTCCTAGAACTCCACAACAAAATGGAGTTGTAGAACGAAAGAATAGAACTTTACAGGAATGTGCAAGAACTTTGTTAAATGGAAGCACACTTCCAAAACATTTTTGGGCAGAAGCTGTAGCAACTGCCTGTTATGTTTTAAACAGGGTTTCCATTCGACCTCTCACTAAGAATACTCCGTATGAACTCTTTAATAGCAGAAAACCAAACATATCCTATTTCAAAGTTTTTGGTTCAAAATGTTTTATATTAAACACTAAAGATCAACTTGGCAAATTTGATGCGAAATCTGACGAAGGTTTCTTCCTAGGATATTCGGATCGAAGCAAGGCCTATCGAGTGTTTAATAAAAGAACAAATACTGTTGAGGAAACTCTACATGTATCATTTGATGAAAATTTTCAACAAATAACAAGTATAAATAATGATGATGATGATAACATCATAAATACAGAATCTGAAAATGTTAAAATAAATGAAAACGAAATTGATAATCCTAATGAGAACAATAATATTCAAAATGAATTAAAATCTCCACCACATATCTTACGGGATCATCCTGTTCAAAACATTATTGGAGAAATTAATTCAAACGTTCGAACTAGGAATCAATTAAACCAAATGGGCCATGTAGCATTCTTATCTACTATCGAGCCAAAGAACCCAAAGGAAGCTTCTACCGACGAATACTGGATCATTGCAATGCAAGAAGAACTAAATCAGTTTGAGCGCAATGAAGTTTGGGAATTAGTTCCTAGACCAAGTGATCAAACTGTTATTGGAACAAAATGGGTTTACAAAAACAAGGCGGACGAACAAGGAAATATCACTAGAAATAAAGCAAGATTGGTGGCTCAAGGATACAATCAGGAAGAAGGTATCGACTATGAAGAGACATTCGCTCCTGTAGCAAGACTAGAAGCAATTCGAATACTACTGGCCTATGCGTGTTTTCATAATTTTAAACTTTATCAGATGGACGTTAAAAGTGCCTTTCTGAATGGATACATTAAAGAAAATGTGTATGTTGAACAACCTCCCTTATTTGCTCATGAAAAATATCCCAATCATGTATATAGACTTAAGAAGGCTCTATATGGTTTAAAACAAGCACCACGTGCTTGGTACGAACGACTTAAGAGCTATCTAATCTCTTCGGGATTTCAAATTGGAAAGGTTGATCAAACATTATTCATTAAACATTCAAAAAGGGATATTTTAATAGTTCAAATCTACGTTGATGATATCATATTTGGTTCCACCAACGAAAAATTATGTCAGGATTTTTCGGATATTATGACTAAGGAATTTGAAATGTCCCATATGGGAGAATTATCATACTTTCTTGGTCTACAGATTAAGCAATTACCGAATGGTATATTTTTTAATCAAGAAAAATATTGTAATAATCTAATCAAACGCTTCGGAATGGAAAATACTTCTGCCAAACCAACTCCTATGAGTACGACAACACATCTTGAAAAAGATGAAAATGGCAAAAGTGTTGATCAGAAACAATACCGAAGTATGATTGGATCATTACTATATTTAACTGCAAGTCGTCCTGACATAATGATGAGTGTCTGTTTGTGTGCTAGATTCCAAGCCAATCCAAAAGAATCACATTTAAGAGCAGTGAAACGTATACTACGTTATCTAACAAACACAAAGGATTTTGGTCTATTCTATCCTAAAGAATGTCCATTTGAATTAGTTTCATATAGTGATGCTGATTTCGGTGGTTCTCGAACAGACCGAAAAAGTACAAGTGGTACGTGCCATTTTATTGGAAAATCACTTGTATCTTGGTTTAGTAAGAAACAAAATTGTGTTTCTCTTTCTACATGTGAAGCAGAATATATTTCTGCTGCTTTGGCTTGTACTCAAGTAATCTATATGCAACAAACACTCAAAGATTTAAATATAAATTTATCAAATTCAACTATATATTGTGACAACTCTAGTGCTATTAACTTATCTAAAAATCCTATTAATCATTCACGAACAAAACATATTGACATTCGTCATCATTTTCTTCGTGATAATGTTGAAAAAGGGACAATTATTTTAGATTTTGTTTCTTCTGAAAATCAGTTAGCTGATATTTTTACAAAACCTCTTTTAGAAAATATTTTTGTAAAACTAAGGCGAGAACTTGGTATTGTGTCTCTTCAAAATTTATGATTTTTTTTCTGATAAATTTTATACTATTTAAATTTTTTTTTTGTTGTTTTGGCTAATATCCTTTTTACTATTTTTACTTTTTGTTTTAACAGACGGATATTACTAACAAATGAGTTTCAGCCATTCCTTTTATACTATATGTGAACTTTCTATCTTATTATAAATTGTTCAATTCTAATCCTCTTTTTTCATCAAAGTCATTTCTATTTTCTGTTTTTTCCCTCTACAATGAAAATCAACTTGTTCATATTACTTCTCTCCATGGCTTCTGAATCCGATGATTCTCCATCATCTTATTCTACATCATCTCTTGAAATTTTAGTAACTCCAACACCTCATGAGAAAAATAGACCTTGTCCTTCTCGTGAACGTTCTAGCTATACTCCTGAAAAAAAGAAATCTCGACGGTTTCTTTTCTTTGGCTCTCCATCAACCAAAGAGAAAATATCAGAGATGCATCATTACCAAAGAGAACAGTTGGATTTACAACGAGAGATGTATTACGAACAAAAAGTTAATTCCAAACGACTTAGTTTTATAGTGTATAAAGAGTTGCAACTATAGATGAAAAGTTATATTGGAAAGAACAGTTGCAACCATTGATTTTGAAAGAGTTTCTCTTTGGTGAAGAGAAGTGTCTTTTCACAAAAATAGCAGTTGTAGAAATTCAGCCGTCTGAAAATAAATTTCAGACTTCTGAAATTTGAAGCATGCAAAACAGAGAGTAAATAGGCTATTTTTATCTATATTCAGACGTCTGAAATAACAGAAACAGACGTCTTAATATTGTTTAAAAATTGAATTTTAACTTCAGATTCAGACGTCTGAATAGGTCATTTCAGACGTCTGAATTTAGCCTAAAATTGAGTTTTATTCTTTGGCACTGGTGTGTATTCATATATATCTAAAGGAGAGATTTTCACAATATTTTAATTCTAAACAATTATCCAAAACAACATATATGCAGCATGAAGATTATATGAATCCAGTCTTGTGGCTATTCCTGCAAAAAATATGTTAGTAAATAATGTATATAGTTGTCGTTTGTCAAAATACATAATAGACATCGAAACCGAGGTCTTAACAGAACTAACCCTAGCTGAACTGATCCTCTAGAGTAACAATAGTAACTGATCCACTAATTCATGGCACGGCCCGGTAGTTGTCCCGAAGCCAACTTTCTATTCATAGCATCTTCCACCTCCATAACCAAAGATGCGCTCAAAAGTATCCAACCAATCTTGCATTTCTATGACTGATTCCATCGCTTGGAATGACTTTCCTCCAAGAGTAGAATATTCTTTATTTAGCTTGGCGAAATCAACACTAGGCGCTTGTACTAGAGCACCCCCCACCATCACCACTCTAGGAGCATTCCTTATCATATTAGCCATCATAGTATTGAACATGGCTTAGACATCAAGCATAGCAGCTCTTTATCCTACTCCTTCCTCTACTCTTGAAGTAGAATTCCTCACAGCATTCCTTGTATGTCAGCTCATTCTTATCTAAAATAAGAATGATCGGTCTCTCATAAAGAAAACTATGTCTATAGTGCTCATTTGCATGCGACTTATACTATATAATACATTACCATATAGTTTTGAAAACCAAACTTATAACAAGTATGCATTCTCTCGTACATATACATACGCTCGATCTAGTCTAAGGTGATAACATCTTCCCTAAATCAATTGAATCATGGTATCAACTCCAGTTAATTGCGTAACCAAAGCTCTAATTCCAAATGTGACGACCGCCCTATATCACCAGCACCAATAGTATACAAATAGTGCGTTGTCCATTCCCAATCGATATACGATGATATCAAGCTTGGAAATAAACCAATATAGCATATATCCTGTCATATCTCACAATGCATGGATAAAACATAATATCACAGATATAATAGAAGAGACGGTAATGGCTATGTGAACAAATCATCATCAGAGCAATAGATCCACAAATTTATACATCAAATGCAGTAGAGTTTATACAGTAGAAGCAAACCCAAATAAACTGTCTCAATAAATAGTAATAAGCAAGCACTGTTTGGGCTGCATAGCATTTCTTGGCGGAATTAGTGTAGACGCCATATATGTATATAGTAGGAGATAGCTTCATTCAACTCGTCCTCCGAAATAGCTGCTGCGTCACCTAGACCTATTATGTAGTCTACTCATTTAATGGTACCCAAGATAATAAGAGGAAAAGCATAACATCTTGGGTCAGACAAGAGTCTGGTCTGAGTGGTAAATGAGTCTCAAAATAATAAATAGGTAAATATGGTAAGGAATAAGAGTACACAAACCATACATGACTTGTCCCTATAACCAAAGAGTTAGCATACAACACTATAATATGCTACTCTACAATATCATGAAGATATACCACAAACCAAATAAAAGATAGTGATCTTCCAGATATTCCTATCTCTAATACCTACTTTCCCTAATACCTATGAGTGATGTCCGACTAAAGAGACCAACCATGGCTTCCATACCATCTATCAAACAATCCTAACTATCACTTTATGTACTCTGAATATATGATAACACATACGACCCCTGAGCCAAGGATGAATGAAAATCCCAGTTCTCTTTTGTACTCTTGTATCTTGCAGCCTAAAGCTGGATAGTAGACCCAAAGCTATAGGTCCATTCATTGACCCATTGACGTCCCCACCTACAATACCCTTACTTCGAGTACAACCGAAAACTATCCGAGTCATCAACGATTCCTAAGCACATACACCTAAGCTAGCCATTTGCTCTATTAGGATACCGAGCCCTTCTTGCTTAATCCAGTTTCCATTATTCACAAGGAACCCTTCCACGTTCCTCGATCATACGGCCCACCCCCTTTGCAAGCGGCCATCTTCAGAACCTACTCCCAATATGAGCCAACATCCAAAGAATATGCTTTTCAACATATTGTTATATCGTCATCCAATCTGATACGAACAAGCCAACACCTCCAGACGATCTACATGACCTCTACTTCACCTCCCAGAAGTTTCATCCCATTTGGACCTAACCCTAGAAGTTGGTACCTACCTCTCATGTCATCCCCAAGCTCTATACTTAGCTAACCTTTGGCTAAGTTTTCTTCCACTCCTTCCCTGCTTCTAGCACTCCATGCCCAGATGCTTTGACCCCGATTTCTCTATACAAATCAAGTCGTCATAGAGCAAGTCCTCTCTTCAAAGCACCCAACTTCATATTCTAGAAACAAGTCGTCATAGCTTCCAACACTTAGCCAATAACCAATCCATCATCTTGGGCATCCTCTACTAGTAACATCCTTCCTCTCCTAAAATTTGCCACCACCATAGACCAAACAACACATGTCGATGGCGGTACTACCTTGTGTAGTTAATGAACTGAAACTTGCACCTTGAACCACGAGCTCTACCAACACTCCATAGCCTCCCCTCTAAGTTTCATCCAATTCCGACCAACTTTGCCTCCGATTTGCTCAATTCTCCAACCAAACTTTCTATGCAATCACAACACCAGCAAACAACATCAAATCATATCATCCAACATAGAATAAAAAGCAATTTAATCCAATAAAACATGTAACCCATCAAAATAAGACAAACATGTCAATTCCTAACATAGATCTACATATAACATGAATATATGAGCATGAGAAAGGGCGATTTCTAGTCCATCTAGATCATATACATAGTTTTAACATGTAACTAAAGTCAGAAAAGGATTTATAGCCAAAAATCGATATAAAACATGTTAAATCCTATGATTCTACCATATAAACATGCATAATATAGTGAGAAGACATAAACTGCTCATCATTTACCAAATTCAACCAATATGAATGTAGATCCAATCCTGACAACATTGAAAAGCTCTTCTAATCAACGAATTTGATTATATCTAGCCTCCAATCGAAGATCTAATCTCTAATCCACAATCTAGTTTGATTTAATGAGCAATTTGCATGATTTTGGTTGAAATTAGGATAGATCTAGGGCTAAATAGGATTTAGACTTGATTTAGAATGAGAATGAAAAGTTTTAACTTGACTCTTCAGTCCTCTATTTATTGTATTCTCTAATTAGACAAATGGATTCACTAATAGGCTTAATTAATTACACACTAATCTTGGGCAACAGCTTTAAAAACTTAAAACATGCATAACTTTCTAACCTTAAGTCCGTTTTTCTTCTATGACTAATCTACGGAATGGGAAACCATTATCTTAAAGCAATGAAACTAGTTTGAGACTCTAATTCAACACCTTTCAAAAGTTATAGCCCAAACAAAGTTTCCATGGTCATATAGAAATTCGGGAAATACCGTAGGTGTGTAAAATGTCCCTAAGAGTCATGTGCCAAAATTATATAATCATACGACCTCAAATCGAATAAATTAAAAATATTTTACGATCCTCCGATACGTAAAATACGGGTCATTACAGTGGTTTACTTACTTGCTTTGAATGAACTATTTTATAATGTTTAGTACATTAAGAATCGTGACTATTCACCATGTATAATTTATATGTGATCGAATGTGGATCAAATATCCATATTCTTGTACTGCTTAAATTTTCAAAACTCATAAATGACAATATACGCTCTCGAACAAATAAACTCTTAAGTGACCAACGTCCAAATGTATTTAGTAGTCCTATTATTTAGCTTTTGCATTGACCTTGATGTGACAACATGCTCAAAGATTTATTATTAAGTGTGTATTCATATTTCTTTTCCCTTCTTTGTTTATTTTAATTGTTAAATATTTTATCAATTTATAGTAGTTCCACAATTTATCGATATAGATTGTTTTAACTTTAGTAGCATATATTCTTACAAAATTAAAATGGTTAAATGTTATCATTTTATTTTCTAATAAGGCTTCCACTAGATTTTTATGTTTCTTCGAACTCTAAGAAAAACATAGAAATATTTCGTGCTCTCTAGTGGATGTTAGGACTCACTTGCCTTGGATTTCTAACCATGGGTTAGCTCAACAAATCATAGGCTCGCAAGTGACGGAATCTTTAATATACATCTTTTGAGTGGTATAAAATTAAGGAATAGTGTATTTCTTATGAAAATACTCATATCTGAAATCACGGTATATGTACTATGCTTGTGTATTTATCCATAAACCTAATTTGGGTTTCTTATTATTCCACTTGAGTTATACACTCATATTATACAAGTTTAATTTATTTACGACTTTTTATAATTTAATTAACTTATATAATATTATTGCGTGTATTATTAATGAAATCATATTTAACAAATTTTAATTTATTATTTAATTAACTAATTAATTAAAATTCAAAGTTTAATTTTATTCATTCTAAATAATTGAAGATGAATATTAACTATAACATGAATATTAACTGTAACACTTTTAGTTCTATATATGCATATATCATTATATGAATATTTATCAAATAAATATTGATTTAATTAAAACATTTTTAATTTAGTAATTCCTTTATAACTTTTGAAAATTAATATATTATTTACCTTAAATATTTTAAGATACAACACACAAATATATATGTGTATGTGTGGGTTTATTTTAGTTAATTAAATATTAATTATTTATTTAAGTAATAAGATTAATTAAACTATTAAATAATTTTCGAAAAATATTAATTAATTTAAAAGATAATTTTGAAAATATTCAATAACTATTATAAAATTTATCATATATTTAAAATTTAACTCTTAAATTCAATATTTTAAATTTTCAAACATAATTTTGAAAATTAGCCCAAGGTCCAAAATCAATTCGAGCCTTTATATTGGAGATAACCTTTGGGCTCACCATCCTTCGGAACAGGATAGTGCCATTGTAGGGTAGAGTAATTGATTATCCAAACCCAACCTAAGGCATTACTTTTCTAGACACTGTATTAAATGGGTACGCTTTAATAAGTTAGTCATAATATTGCTAATTTAGACCGTGTAAACCATTAGGCCTTTGTACTTTTGAAGGAACGAGGCCAATCGGAAGTGAATTATATAGTTAGATTTCAAATTATTTTCCTATTGGATTTGTTGGGCATATAAAGTATAAAGGATTTTTTAGATCCAATATAACATAATTTTAAATAAATTCTTATTTTGTTTAATTTGTTTAAAAAAGAGTTTTAGTTTAATTAATTATTAATTTATTGTAATGAACGTATCAAATACACTCTTATGTGTGTAATGCAAGTGCACCATATAAGAAGTGTACATGGTAAATGTGTAGGTTTATAGGTGACAGGATTTACAACGTAACAGACACATTTGCCCTATTATATATGTATTTGTTGTCTTTAGGTTTTATATTTATGTATAATAAAATTACAGTGATACATACATATATACGCATACTAAAATTGTTTTTGACTATTAAACGTGTTTTGAAATCTGAAATTATCAATTTGAAATCTAATTTTGACTTAAGAAAGAGTTCAACATTGGATCTGTAATTTTATACAGAAGTCCTTTTATATATTTTGAATTGAAATAATACACACACACATGAATAATAACAAACTATATTTAAATTCAAAATAATATGTATATATATACAACTTGTAATCTTACATACTTTACAATTTAAAGTAAATTGTTTGAAATCTAATTTAAAATTAGGAAGGAAATCAACATTAGATCTGAAATTTTACACGAAAGTCCTTTTATATATTTTGAGTTAAAATATATATATGCATATATACAACATACATACATACATATATACATACATACATATATATAGAGTAAGAAACTATGTTTAAATCCAAAATAACTTATACAATTATACAACTTGTAATATTGTATGTTTCACAATATAAAATTAACAATTTAAAATCTAATTTTATGTTAGGAAGAAATGAATGAATGGGAGAAATTTTGTTTTAAAGGAATCATTGAAACCTTTCTAGTACCTTCCTTAAAACCTTCCCACTTTAGTTACTCATTAAATCTCAATCTAATCCCCCCATCATGTGTGGGCGACCAAGATATGTGCCTAGATTGGCCTTTAAATTTCCAACTCACTTCGTAATTAACTGATTTAAATCAAATTAAAATATTTATCGATATTGTTTATCGATACGTACATATACAACTTTTATATATGCACTTTATTAAATATTAATGGCACTCAAACAAATAAAATTAAATTTAATAATTAATAATTCATAAATATTAATTAATTTATTAATTAACTAAATCGTGTGGTATTTTGGAGTATTCATTATTATAGTTGTGCTCAAAGGTGTAAATACAGTCTGCAATTAACATTAAACAATTCAAATATTAACGTCACACGTCACCTTAGCTAGTGTGCTATTTTGGTGGAATTTACCGCATCCTTTTCGATAAAATCCATCTTTACAATAATAAGTGGTACTTGATAGTAATGACTACTTACACAAATTCTCTTCGTCAAAACAATATCACTTTAGTACTTATGGAATTTGGGGTTGGTCAAAATTCTAGCATCGTACACATTCAACTTGATTAGTCCAAATAAAAATTCCTTGATTCAATAATAACAGTCATTATTAACCATATTACTTTGGCCAAAGACTTTGACTTTGAGTTAACTAGAGTTGACGTGATAATAACCTCATATAACCAAGGAGACGAATTCTCTATTGAATAGTGTTTCACTTTCAGTGCTTTAAATAAAACCCAACTATAGTCATTTGATGGATGACATGCCATGATTTAACTATAAACAAGGTGAAGTGTCCACATTGAAGTTCATCGCTATTCTCAAGTCAAAAGAAATGTGTAATATCATCATTTGAGATTCTCTATTCGACCTTAGTTGTGTTAACCAACAGAAAACTCACAAGTGAGTTATTCCATGGTTATGCAATAACTATCAATACGTAACCCTTATTGCTCCCAACGCTCATGAGTAATATGTTGCCTAATATTTGGAGAGCGTTACGTACTCTAGTCTTATTGGATGGATCGATATCCTTTCTTAAAAAAATTTGACTACAAATATTTTAAAAAATATGTTATTCTTCAATGTGATAAAATTCTCATGGTTACAACAGATTGTAATTACTATCACATAACAAATCATTTAAAAAAATTCTATTTATATACTTTAAATTTACTTAATTAATTATATCATTATACAACAAAGTATATAACTGAAACAAATACCTTTGTTATAAACGATATTGGTCACAAAATTAGATATATGTAACCATTACATAATTGCCCCTAGGACATACCTCTAACTCTATCTAACATTACGTTATAGACACCATACTAAATAGGTAGACCTTAATAAGTTAGCCATAATATTGCCAAATTAGATCGCATGGATCATTTGGGTTCTGATACCATTGAAGGAATCGTGCCAGTCAGAAGTAGGTTAAATGGGTGAATTTAAAAAAAAATCATCTTTGGATCGTTGTAGGGCCTATGAAGTCTAATTGATTTTAGATCCAGTCCAAAATTGGTTTCAAATAAAATCTTGTTTTATTTAATTTGTTTAAAAGGAGTTTAACTGATTAATTTTAAACAATTTAGTATTTATATAAAATAAAGTATATCAAATTTACTCTTGTATGTGTATGTGTGTATATTAGTTACTTGTTTTTTATTATTATGCTAGTAAGCGAAGAGTTAAATTGTAACTTATGGGATACTGTTTAATGTGTCATTAATGCCATGGATGAGTAATTAATTAGGAATTACATCTACTATTACTGATTTGATCAAATTTATATCTAGTACATTTTTTAGTATATTTATTGTAGTGCAAGTGCAACATATAAATAGAGTACATGGTCAATGTGTGCATTAATAAGTGCTGAGATTTACACTGCAAGAGACAAGTTCTCTCTTTATATATGCCTTTGTTATCCATAATTCTATTTTGAAATAATATAAAATAATGATGATATATGTATATACAAGGTTACTTATATATATATATATATATATATATAATATGTTGTAAAATTATATTAACCTATTGACAATAGTTTTCTTGTATTTATAATATGATAATTAAAGAGTTTAAGTAGGCATTTAAGAAGAAGAAAACATGGAGGTCTTTTCTCCTTTCTTTTCTCGTTCATTTTTTGCATATTCAAATCTCATTTGAACACTCAAACCGTTATACATATTAAACTTAATTATGACTCATTTTATGTGTTTTAAAATTTAAAATTAACATTTAAAATCTAGTTTTATGTTAAGAAGAATTCAAAATTAGATCTACAGGTTTAAACAAAATCTATTTTAAAATAGAATTAGGATACTAGTTTAGAAAAATTGTTTAAACTTTATACAACTTGTTAAAAATTAACTTTTAACCTTCAACCTATTGGAACCATTGTTTTGAATAAGTACCTTTAATACAAATTCAATATGTATTATAATGATATTTTCATAGATTTATTTTGAAATTTGAATTAGAATACTTATTTTAGGAAATTATTTAAACTTTGTATAACTTGTTAATAAATTAAACCTTTAACATTTAACCATTGTTTTACATAACTTCCATTTACACAAATTCAGTAAGTATTATAATTTTTTTCTTCATGTTTGATGCTTTTCAAAAACATTCAATTGGTATTATAAAAAATTGTTTTCATGTCTCCTTAATTTTTAAAATAATATGAATATGCATATCGAATAAGAAAACATTGGCATATATAAATTTGGTATAAAATATATAAGATATGATCTACATAATCAAATGATGTATATATAAATGATAATGAAACTAGAAGATTAACTAAAGAAGTAGCATATGATTTACACCTTGAATGAAGAACAACTCCTAGATTTAACCGAATAAGCCTTCAAATTGTACAACAATCTAGAGACTAACATGACCTTGTATTAGTTTGATTTTGTTCTATTTTGGAGTTGTTTTTGGCTTGAATGGGAAGGCGTTAATTTTGATCATTGCTTGGAAAGGAGGACATAAAAACGAATGAAGGAAAAAATGAATGAGAATAAAAGTAGTGGATTTGTTTTTATTGGAAGAATATAATCTTTCCAACTCTTTAATTAAAACTTCCCTAATTAATTCCCTTTATTTTCTCTCTCCACTCTTCTCATTTCTCTTGAATGGACAGTCATAATTTATCATTTATGATGCAAAAAGTTCCAAAACTCTTCAAGTAATTATTTCTCATTTAAATCTTATTCAAATTTACACTGATATCGTATATTGATGCGTGCAAATATAACTTTTATATATGCATTCAAATAACTACTACTAATTCCTAAAACATTAAACAAAATAAAATAATAATAAATATTTATCAAATATTAATTAATTAATTAATTTACAAAATTTTATAAATTAATTTAACCATGTGCTTTTTAGGAGTTTTCATCATAATGGTTGTGCGACTCAAAGGTATAAATTCAACTAGAAATTAATATTGAACAATTTGTATATTAATGTTAACATATTACCTTAGCTTGTTCTTTGAATTTTAGTTGAACTTAACGCTTACACGTCTTTTCGATAGAATCCCATTTTACTGTTTAAGTGGTACTGAGTAGTAACGATTGTTAACACCAATTCTTTTCGCCAAAACTATATCACTTTAGGACTTATGGAATTTGGTTTTGGTTTATATTTCAACATCATCCACATTCAACTTGGTTAGTCCAAACACAAAGTCCTTGCTTCAACAATAACAATTGATATTTGCCATACTGCTTTGGCCGGAGACTTCGATACTTTGAGTTAACAATAGTTGATCGTGATACTGACCTCATATAACCCAGGAAATGAATTCTCTATTGAATAATATTTCACTTTGAGTGCTTTAACTTAGACCCAACTATAGTCGTTCGATGAACGACATGCCATGATTTAACTAAAATCAAATTGGACTGTCCACATTGAAGTTCCATGGTATTCACAAGTCGGAGGGAACTGTGTATTTCATCACTTCGACATTGTCTATTTGACCTAGTTATATTAACCTACAAAAAACTCTCGAATGAGTCATTCCCTTGTTATCTAATAATCTTTAGCACGTAATCCTTGGTGCTCTTAGCTGCCTTGAGTAATGCACTCCTAACATTTGGACAACATTACGTAATCTAGTCTCAACTGGTGCATTGATATCCTATCTTGAAATATCTTGATTAGGATTGTTTAAAATAATATGTTATTTTAGTGTTATATATTTCTTATGATTATAACACATTGTAATTACTATTACATAATATATTGTTTAAGAATTTCCTATTTAATATTGTTGGTGAACTTTTTCTTCTACCAACTCCTCAATTAAGCGTGAAGTAATTAGCGTGCTAATTACCTCAATAATTTGAATTTGAAAAATTAAGTAGTCTTAATTTTGCCATAAAGTAGTGATTATGCTGCTAGATGTTTACACAACCAGGTTGTTGCACTTTATTTACTTTAACCTAGTATTTAATTCAAGTACAAATAAAGTAAGATTCGGTATTGAAAACCAAGTAGGAAAACAACAAAAGCAAGAAATAGTGAAGGGCACAAGGAACTTACGTGGTTCAGATATTAAGGATTCCTAGGTCCATGGGGGATATTTCTCTTTCTTCCTTTTTCATTAGTTTGGTGCAGGTTTCCATTGCAAAGAGTACAGTAAACCTTAAATGTGTTGAAAAGAGAAAAAAGGTGAAAATTCCATTTCATGCTTAATGCCATTGTTATTTATAGTATTGAGATATGCAAGGATTGCTAAAATTCTTTTCTCATCATTATGCTTCAGCCCTTGGATTCTGCTAGATGTCATCTATCAGTGTTGTCTCTTTGACGTGTCTTTGGCGGGAAGCTTCAGTAAAGGAGGGATCTCCCGAAATTGGAGTGGGAATATTTGAAATTGTGGTGGGAGAAATCAAATTTGAATCGACTTTGCATGTGAGTCCTTGGGGAGCCATTAAGTATCACTCGTCGGCCTCAAGATATAACCATCATAAACATACTGACTGATATACAATCCCTTGCACTTGCTTGTTTGACATTGTATCGGGGTGAAGTTATATTGCCCTACCTTAGCTTAGGCTTTAGTTTGCAGTGTTTGCGGACATGACCTGAGTAGGCTGTGACTCATGTTGATCTTGTTGTTGATTTGAACAGGTTGTCGATATGGGTGGTGGGGTGGGTATCTCTACTTTACTTGCCATCATATTTGGCAGAAATGGAGTTGCACTGCCTTGTTTCATTCTAAGAGTTGATTTGACATATACTTGGAACATATCTGGGACTAGCCATGATTTGAGCTTATTGTGATTTGAGCTGTCCTTATTGATTACAAGTACGCTCAGATTGTTGATGAGAGAAAGGAGGAGCTCCGTATCTTTATCGTCTACCCGTAAGTATGGTTCTGCATTGATGCATATCTTGAGTAGCCCTGCATGCAGCCCTTTGGAGTGTTTTTGACCCCTTGTTGTACTGCTTAGGTTGCCCTAATATGTGATATGCAAACATGTTCTTGTAGACGTTGACAGAGTATGGGCTTTAGAGATGCGGTTAGTCCAACTTAGCATGTACTGCGTCATATGCCTCAGCACGGCATTCTTATTCTTCTTTGACCTTATGTATTTCCATTATGACCTACCCATGTTTTCTTATAAGCATAGTATCCATCTTCTGCTACAATTCCCTTGACTGCATGGTTTAGGTCGGATTAAGTAATGTAACTTAAAGATGACTCCTTGTGTAGTATGAGTTTGATTGATTCGATTCCTTCTTCTTTATATCTAATTTTTCTCGATATAAGGGCAACCTTCCTGGATTCACGCTCTGCCCTATTTTCCTTCAATGTAGCTCAAGGTAAATGCAGGTGTAACACATGTCCCCAAGTCTGCGGTGATCATAGGTCGGTGTAGGCTTGTCTTTACGATGTAAACCTGTTGTGGTCCAACCTACACTTTGATATTTTCATATTACATTTAGCTTAACACCACCTTTCTTATTTCTAAGACCGCCATTGTAATTCTGGTGTCGTTAATTCAACCATTGAGCGACGATGGTAGGCTGTGAAATAGGTGATGTCATACTGGGACAATAGGTGATGTCATACTGACTAAGCACCATTTTCCATTTTAATAGGCGACCCGATGTCTCTAGCTTCTGCAGTATTTCCTAAGAGGTTTGTCTGTGAGGACAATGATGGGATGCACCTATAAATAGTGTCGTGGCTTTCTCATTGTAAGAAGCAGGTTATACACAAGCTTATCAACAACTGAGTAGTTTAGCTCTTCCCTCGATGATTGCTTGCTTGTGAAGTAGATGGGCCTTTACGTCCCTTTATCCTCACGTATCACTACAGCACAAATGGTTTTGTCAGTTATAGATAAGTAAATGTATAATTCCCACCTATCATCGGTTTTGATAATATAGGAGAATTGACCAAATGATCCTTTAGGTTTTGGAATGCAACTTCGCACTTCTCAGTCCATTCGAAGTTACTCCCCTTCTTCACTTGGTCGAAGAACGGGATGCACTTGTCTGTGGCTTTGGATATAAATCTGCTTAGAGTCGCTACCCTATGATTTAGACTTGTCAGATCCTTTAGCTTCTTTGGGATTCTGATTTCTTTTATGGCCTCAATCTTTTCAGGTTTTGCCTCAATGCCATGTGCGCTCACTATATACCCTAGGAACTAGATGGCAAAGGTGCATTTCAAAGGGTTTAGCTTGATATGGTATTGCCTTAAGACTGTGAAGGTCTGCTCCAAGTCTTTAACATTGCTTGATGCTGCTTTTGACTTAACCAGCATGCCGTCCAAATATACCTCCACGTTCTTTCCACTCTGTTCAGCAAACATCATATTGACAAACCTCTGGTAGGTTATCCCCGCGTTCTTGATCCCAAATGGCATGACCTTGTAGCAATATAACCCTTTATCTTTCATAAAACTAGTGTGTTCCTAGTCCAGTTCAAATATAGCAATCTGATTGTACCCCAAATGTGCATCCATGAATGAGAGTAATTAGTGTCCATTAGTCGCATCTACTAACTGATCGATCCTTAGCAAGGGAAAACTATCCTTCCGACAAGCCTTATTGAGATCAATGAAGTCTATGCAAGTTCTCCATTTCCTGTTAGGCTTTCTTACGAGTACTGGGTTGGCAATCCACTTCTGCTAGTATACCTCCCTAATGAACCCATTCTCCTTTAATTTCCTAACTTCTTCATGTAGAACATTGTATCTTTCCTTTATTCGGCACGTTGTATGCTAGTTTAGCCTTGGTCATCCCATATATCTTCCCGGGAGTATGAGTAAGGGGTTTTTTGTAGTGAGGTTTAGTGCCTTCTACCACTACGCAGGTGGATGATATCCATTTTCCCCCTTTTCTTGTCATAATTGGGGGCGGAAGTCCTATGAGATTGTGCTACAGACTCGACTTCCTCCATCCTAATGTAACCAGTTGCCCTTTCATAGAAAGCCTTCATGCTGGGCAAGACTTTCTGATGTTTTTGTCCTACATAACAGTTCCTCTACTAGTCACGACATAAGATTCCATTAGTAATGCTTCTTTGCTAGTCGCCCCAATTTAGAGAGCTTCTGCCTTGAACCAGTTAATGAAACTACATAGGCTTTCATTCACCCCCGCTTCACACAAGACAGGTACAGATGTATAAGGAGGTTTCTCTTCCCTAATTGAATGGTCTTAGAAGACAATTGTCTACAAAACAAGACTTCTCCTGGCCCGTTTCCTCTAAACCACCGTGAGGATGGACCGAATAAGTATACAGGGAACAACTTGCATTGGGCCATCCTTCTGACCTTCAGGATGTCCATGAAGTATTCAAAAGTGCTGAGGTGATCCTTAGGGGTGGTAGTTCTATCAAACTTGTCAGTTAAGGATGCTTTGAAGTTATCGGAAAAATCTGGCTCGATAACGATCTCAGCGAAAGGGAAGCAAATTCCTTCCTGTGTTTTTTCTCCAATGTTCTGCTAGATGATCCTTGCTAGTTGCTCTAATCAGGTTTTTAGCTAATATATTTCATGTTCTCTTAGGTCAACTTAGGATGAATTACCATTATATATGGTGTCCTCATCATCTCTGGTCGATCGAGTTTGTTTTTCTGGTAGCAAGGGGTTTACATTGGCTGGCTTGGTTTTGATCCGAGGGTTAGCGTGGATTTTACCTTTCATCTTGGGATTAGATTTTAGTCTAGCATCACTGTTCCCATTTATAGGAGTGTCGTTATTATTCCATTACTGAATGTCCTGCACGGTAGAGGAGTGAAGCCGATGAGCTAAGGAGTAGGGAGGTGAAGATGGTCTACGAATGATATATTGGGTCATTTTTTTCTAATCCTTCCATGCGTTGGTTTATTTGATGTGGGAAGGATTGGAATGCAGCTATGATGAGGTCTATGTGAACTTCGGTTGAAGCTCCCTCTTCATCTTGGATTTTCGAAGGTATAAGTGATTTGTTGGTGGTCTTTGTTGCCATGTGTAAAGATTCTTGGATTAGAGTGATAGGTGAATCGGTAGGATTCATGGTACGTGGTGTAAAATTTTACTAGATGTGGGAAATAAATGGAGATTCAGACCCTCCTTCTAGCGCTAAAATATGTTAGCGAACTTTTTCATCTTCCAACTCCTCAATTAAGCATGAAGTAAAAAGCGTGCTAATTACCTACATAATTTGAATTAGCACAATTAAGCATCTTAATTTTGCTATAAAGTAGTGATTATACTACTGGGTGCTTATATAATCAGGTAGTTGCACTTTAACTGTTTGTTAAAATATCAAATCTAACTAGTATAAAATTCAAGTACAAATAAAGTAAGATCCGATATTGAAAGCAGGAAAATAAAAAAAGTAAGAAATAGTAAAGGACACAGGGAATTCACATGGTTCGGATATTAATGAATCCTATGTCCAAGGTCGAAATTTCTCTTTCTTTCTTTTTCATTAGTTTGGTATAGGTTTCCTTGGTAGAGAGTACAGTACAACCTTAAATGTATTGAAAAGAGAAAAAAAGTGAAATGTTCCTTTCATGCTATAGTGCGTTTTCTATTTATAGTATTGAGATGTGCACGGATTGTTGGAAATCTTTCCATGCTTATGCCTCAGCCCTTAGATCCTAACATATGTAATCTATCCATGTTGTTTGTTTGACGTGTCCAGATTGCTGACGTGTCTTTAGCGGGAAGCTTGAGTAAAGGTGGGAACTCTCGAAATTAGAGCAAGAATATTTGAATTTGTTGTGGAAGAATTCAAATTTGAATTGACTTTGCATGTGAGTCCTTGGCGGGACATTAAGTGTCACCCGTTGGCCTCGAGATACGACCATTGTATCTGTACTGACCGATGTATGATCCTAGTGTGATGTTGTCGTGCTGATTTGTACTAGCTTGTTTGACATTGTATCGAGATGAAGTTATATTGCCCTACATTGGCTTAGGCATTCATTTGTAGTGCCTGCAAACATGACCTGAGCAGGCTGTGACTTGGGTCGATCTTGTTGTTAATTTGCACAGGCTATTGATAGGGGTGGAGGGGTCGGTGTCTCTACTATCTTTGCTTAACTTACCATCATATCTGGCAAAAATGGAGTTGCACTGCCTTGTTTCGTTCTGAGAGTAGATTTGGCATATGCTTGGAACATATTTGAGACTAGACATGATCTGAGTTGATTGTGATTTGAGTTGTCCTTATTGCAAGTACGCTCGGGTTGTTGATGAGAGAATAGAGGAGCTTCATATCTTTATCATCTAGCAGTAAGTACGGCTCAGCGTTTAAGCATATCTTGAGTGGCCCTGCATGCAACCCTTTGGAGTGTTTTTGAACCCTTGTGGTACTAGTTAGGTTGTCCTCGATATGTGTTGTGCAGACCCATTCTTGAAGAAGTTGACAAAGTATGGGATTTGGAGGCACAGTTAGCCCAGCTCAGCATGTAACACCCCTAATTTTGGTTTAAATATAATTGGATAGATTAAATAGAATGATGTAGTGAAACATGGAGATGAGATTTGGAAATTTATAAGATCGGGACATTGTTAATCAATTAAGCAAGATTGTTTAAACTTAACCTATGGAGAAATAAATGAGAAGGGGTATATTAGGAACAGATCTACCTTTTATCTCTAAAACCCTCACCCTCTCATTCATTCTCATTTTACAACATCAAAATAATCTAAAACCTATGGGAAGAGGCCTGCCATTACTAGGGAAACTAGAAGAGGAAAACTAAGGCAAATCAAAAAGGAATTGAAGGATTTATTAAATCACAACTCCAACATTAAATCTAAGGTGAATAATAAACAAACCATCTCTATTCTTGTTCTTGAATTCGGCTATGGATAGTATCTGAATTGTTTTGATAATTTTTGCTACATTATGGATATATAATCATTGTTTGTGTAGAATACAATGGTTTATGATATTTGTTTGATGATAATAAACATAAATATATTATTTAAATGTGTTTGTTATAGTACTATTGCAATTTCACAGAATTAAATAAATATTTGCAGAATAATATAGTTGAATCAGAATTTTAATTGAACAAATATTTTATTCAAACAAATATTTTATTTCAAATCCAAATAGTTACATTTAGCTTCCATCATATTTTCATTTTCAAATACAATACAACATTTCTATACATTCTCACATACAATATCAGCTCACTCACTCACACGGATTTTCTATCTCCTTGCTCCAGCTAGTGTCCAGCCATCTGATATCCCTGTCGAATAAACAAAAAAGTAAAATGAAAAAGAAACAAATTTAAATTGCAAAAATAAAATTATAATTGTGATTTAATATTGCCTCGGTTATTTGGATTGTTTGAATTTCATATTTTACACAAGGACCAAAAATAAATGTACATGAGCAACATATAACATGCATAGTGTGTCACTGTGCATGCCATAGGACTGTGCATATATACAAAATCCATTCGCACTTGTATCAATAAACCACTGACAAATACACGAGGTCAATTCCCAAGCAAGCTCGGGCTCAACGCAAGTGCATCAAGCAGTGTATATAGGTGCAATCATGTTTCAACTCAACTTAAGTGCACTTATCAGAAGTAGCAAAAGAAAGCATACTAATATACATATATAGTATATACACATATGTATATACATATATATATACACAGTGAATAGAAAAGCAATTCAGAGCTTCAAATGGACCAATGTGTACTGCAACATCTCAGGCCAATAGTAGCATATACAAGTGCACATTAAAATGAGCATGTGTCACCACATAATCACACGTATGTACATACAGATGTATGTATATACATGGAAACAAGTGGATTATTTCAGTTCAAACCAAGTATACAAGTGGATATGAACAAAATAGCATGCATAATTTTAGTACACAGAAATATGCTTACGAGATAAGAGAATGTCAAGTGCACAAATAAGTCCACACCCAAGGTAGATGGATTCAATGCACACATACAAATGCAAATGCAGCATATACAAAGTGAAACCATATCAACATAACATAGCCAGGCAGCAAACTGAAATAAAGTTGTTACAACGGTGCAAATGAGTATACATAAGACAGTACAGTTTAAACATGCATACACATCACCCAGAAACACATGAACATGTATAAGCCAAAATTAGATACAACAAACTAGCAAAGAGATGAACATGTTCAAGGCCCGGCAAGGGGAAACAATCTCACTATATCAGTGCAGCAAAGGCAATATACCAATGACAAACAAGAAATGCACACAACACCAGTGAAGACACACACACATAATACAAGAATGATTAACAAACAAGGCAACCATATGCAGAGGATGACATAGCTAGGGTATCCCCAGCAAAATGTAGAAATCAATAAATCAAAAGTCAACATAAATTTCGAATTATATCAGTAAGGATTAAACAAGTCAAGTATTGTCAGTCGTTCACTCAGAAATTAACAATCGAAATTATCAAATTGAAAAAGCCAAGGCCGAAATCAAAACATTCAACGCATATGGAATCAGAGAATTCAACATCGAATATATATCACAAATGATTAGTTTAGAAATCAGTGAACCGTTCAATCAAAAATCCACAGCCGAAGTTAAATTCAAAATCAAACTCTAAAAAGTTCAAACTAAAAGTATATCCAAAATATAGGAAATTAATTCCTACAAATACTCAACATCATCATCGGCATTAAATCAGTCGAGTCACAAGAAAAATAATCTAAACCGGAAATTTCGAATTCATGCCAAATTAATCCAACTCGACTCATTGAAGCAACCGAGTGCAATCAATGCTAAGGAATCGACTGACGAAGCAACCAGGGTGAAAACATCTTTTCAATCGATTAATTGGAATCGGTGGCTTCAATAAAGGAATCCTAATTATGAAAAGCAAAGAGAAAGAGGAACGGACGGCGTGGACTAAAAAGAGATACAATATGAAAGTAAAAAGGGGTAAACGACATTTTCTTTGGGTTGTTGTTTACATGAGCTAACTTGAACTAGTATTTGTATTTAAGGTTTCTATATTTTTATTTTATTGTATTTTTATTTTTAAATTGCTAAACTTTATTGTTAACTATGTTACGAGCTACATAGCATAGTTCTTGAATTCACAACTCTATGGCAAAATTGTGACAGGGGTTTGAGCTTAGGGTTAGAACAAATAGGTAAGTGATACTCGCAAGTTTACAGGGTCTGTAAGCGGTCGTTTGTTTAATTCCTAGTAGAAACCTTGGGGGCAACACTAGGAAGTTTTTGTCGAAGCTGGGTAAATATGTGTGTCATTTTTATCTTTGCATTTACTTTATTATTATCTGTGCTGTAATTTTTTTTATTTGTGAATTTTTTGTAAACCCTATTCACCCCCCTCTAGGGTAATTCGATCCTACAAGTTGTATCAAAGCCCAGTTAATAGCATAAATGTATAACCCTAGTTGCAGATCTAGCGAGAGATAGTCTAGAGTTAGTCCCTCAATTTTTGATGGAATAGATTTTTTAAATTGGAAATCAAAAATAAAATTTATTTAAAATATGTTGATTTTAAATGTTGGGATATTATTCAAAATCGATGTGATATGATAGATAAGAGAAATATTTCGATTAATGCTCATGCAATGCATATACTTTATTCTCAAATAAATTGAGACAAATTTAACTATATCTCTCGTTATTCAACTGCATAGGAAATCTTGAACACTCTCGATGCAATATATGGTAGAAAAGTAAACAATGGCGAGAAACCCTCCACAATCAACTCAGTTAAAGAAATTTGCTTGACGACATTCATAAAAGAAAGTAGTAATGAAGACATAATTGATGATGAGGTAAGTGATTTTTCATTCAATGACATAATTCTCTTGTGTCAAAAGTTAATTAAAAATGATGATGACCTTGAGATTAAAAATAACAAGTTGAAAAGGAAACAGTCTAAATTGCGACTGAAAAATAATGATTTGGAAATTGAGCTTAATAATATTAAGAAGAATAAAAATTCTAGTTACAAAAGGTGTTTGGACTACGAAAAAGAATTTGCTCCTTTTCATGAAAATTTTCAAAAGCTAGAAAAAGATATTCTGATTTTGGCAAAAAATGAAACAGAGCTGATTTGCAAAAATAATATTTTACAAAGGGAGTAGGATAGTTCTAAGAGGTCAGTGTTTGTACCAAAAATGGTCACAAACCCCAAGTATTGTGAAAGCACCAGTGTATGAATACAAATCAGCAATATTCAGACACAAATCTCAGATCTAAGCTAGCAATAGACAACAATCCAGAAATAAACCACAAGAACACAAGATTTATAGTGGTTCGGCTATCTCCGGCCTACGTCCACTTCAATGATTTTATCTTTTATTGATGTTCTTCGCTGATTACAGATGATTACAGCAAATACAATGAATGAATTCGAGTATAACAGCAATGGAAAGAAGTAGAATTGAATCCGGCAGAGTCTCGACGTTCATCAGCCAAAAAAGATCCCTTTTATGTAGGCTTCAGGGGGCTATTTATAGGCGTAGGAGGCCCAGATCTCGCCCAAACTTCAGGAGACTTTTTCTGGCATGTGAGTGGGACCACGCGACCGGTCCCACCAAGTTTTGACTCGATCTGCGATCGATACGAAGTGATTTCGTATCCATCAAGGATTAGTCCAATCGAGCTGAAACTTGGCAGGAACATTCTTTACCTTGCACGCAAGCTACTGTGAAAATTTCGTTACATTTGGATCTGTGGTTTAGGAGATATGATCGATGCAAGTTTATGATTTTCGTTTGCTGCTGAGTTCGAATCCATGCCTTCGCATCCACCATTCGACTCGATCGAGACGCATGCGCGTTGATATGACGTGGTGAGAGTTTCCTGGATCAATCCGATTTTAATGGCGTATTGACCGATATGTATCCATGAATTTCGCCTCGTTTGTATCAAGTGTTGTTATCTAGTTTGAATCAATCAACTTCGTATATCTCGTATCAACTTTCAACGTCTAGTTTGAATCGAGATTGGCAGTCTTAACTCGTATCGATGGAGACCCGTTCAATGGATACAGTTTGTGATGGATACGAGCTAAAGCTTCCTGATGGATTCGAATGAACGCCTCGTTCATCGATTCGAACTAATCATCGATCGACCGATACGAAGTCCATGGATACGAAGGCCTGAACCATTTCGATCGATACGAAGCCCATGGATATGAATCAAGGTGTGGTGATGGATACGAACAGATGGATTCGAGCTTCATGACCGCGGATTGACTCGTGCTTGATCGATTCGAAGATGATCGATTCGAAGTTGCCGAGCTCCAATGGATTCGAACGTGACGAGGCCTCTCTGATGGATACGAATCTGATCGATTCGAACAGGTCGTCACCTAGGTTTTCTGATGGATACGAACAACACCTTGTATCCAACTTGTATCGATCATATCTCATTCATACGAACTCCGATCAACCTGAAATCTGAAACGTTGGCTTCCATGGCTTTGCTTGTCATGTCTTGTCAATTGCGGCCCGATCCGGACTCGGACAAAATTCATCGATATCCATGGTTACCCTGCAACGCATAGTTGACATTAATGGCTTGTTATTATCGATTTCCAGCCAATTTTTGGGTATCCCAGCTTTGCCAAAAAGTGGGATAACAGTCAGAAAATTCTAAATGTGTGATTTTTGAAAGGAAGTTAAATGAGGTCAAAGAAAATTTCAAAACTCTTGAAAAAGAAAATGTGATTTAGAAAAATAGCAAAACTGAAATTATTCGAGTAAATCACGAATTAAAAAAAAAGATTGAAAAAAATCAACGATTTTGAGAAACTTGAATTTGAAAAACGCCAACTCTTTGAAATCGAGATGCTAGTAATTGAGACAAGAAAAAGAGCTTGAAAATGAAATTTGGTCTTAAAAAGAAGTAATCTTGAAAAGAGAGAAAATACTATAGTTGTTGTTCAAAGCTAATGAATGAAAATAAACTTTTAAAATCCAAAGTTAATAAACACGAGTTGATTATTTAGAAATTTTTCATTGGAGAAAAATCATTTGATATGTTATTTGGAAATCAACTCTTCACGAATAAAAGAAAAGGACTTGGATTTGAAAAAGCATCAATATATAAACAAACGACTAATAACACTGCTAAGGGGAGAAGTGTGATACCCAAGTGTGTAAAGTGTGGAAATATAGGACATAGAAATTGTTGAAATAAAAACAAACATAAAACCGTTAAACAAATATGGTTTCCAAAAGTTCAAATATAAATTTTCCAAAATTTAAACAAGTCTGGGTTCCTAAGGGTATGATTGTTAAAATTAATGGTTTGTCATATAAACAAATTTGGGTATCAAATATTTTGGCTGAAAATAAAAGCGGTCATTCATCCTTTGTTAGGCCACTCGCTTCTTCCAAAATTTAGGTACAAAAGAGGGATAAGGAACAACTTCGATAGAGAAAGATTTCAAGTTGTTCTATATAGTTGATGAGCAAAAATTTTAGTGTTCCTTAGCCTAGAGAAATAAGGTGGAGATCTATATATCATGGCATTGAAGGTAAGTAAGGTATGATCTCTAAACTCTATTTTATTCTCTTATTGTTAATTCTGTTTTTGTTAACATTACTGTAGTAAAATTGTCATATCTTGACCTCCTTAACTCTAATTTGCAAAATTCAAGATGTTCTGAAAATAGACTAGAAAAATATTTAAGTTTTATTTTTTGTTTTTTTCAAGAGTCTAAACTGAAACACGTGAAAAACTGCAATTCATTTGGAGTAATGTTTAAAAATAGTTTCAGAACTTCTTAATACAGTTGCAGTATTTTGATCATAACTTGAACATTTCTGTTATGAATTTTGAAAGTTTTGAAGTTCTACAACTTTACTTTTTTGAGTTTTTTCTAATTCACTTTAGAAAATCTTGAAAAACTACACTCATTTCAGTTTATTACTCGAAAAGCATCTATGTTTTACACAGACAAGTTATAGTATTTCAAGTATAATTTTTGATTGATTTGATGGGTTGATTTGAAACTAATTTTGGTAAATAGCATTTTTGAATAACTAGAACCTTCAAGTTTGTAGTCGAATCTAATTTGGAAGTTTAAACTTTCAAATAAAGGTTTCAAATGGACTTAATTTTCAAAAAAGATATTTTCAGTTGCTTTGATAGAATTGTTATCTCTCATTGTCTTTTTCATGACTAACAAAGTAATGGTTAGAGAAATGTTTTGTTTTTACTTCAATATAAATGCCTTTGCCTTTAACTGTGATAAATGGTCTTGCTGACAATTTTGAAAATCAATTCGAGTGATTTTGAGAAGTAAAAGTTTTGCTTGTGTTCTTATATGCCACTATATATCACCTTGGTCAATCCATATACAAGTGGTAACAAACATCATATTGAAATTAAATTTGCATTTGATTGATTATTTTTAACTGATTTTCAACTAGCATACATTTTCACAAAACCCCCTACAGAAAATTTATTTTCACATATTTTAATTTTTTAAATAACTTGGGTTTTTACTTTGATAGAAATACTTATGTTTATTTTATAAGGAATTTACTCTGAAAAAGAAAATCATGTGACTAATTGAACTTTCTTGAAACTTATCAAAATTATTAATAGTGTTTGAGGAAATGATGGATAGTGATTAAGTTATATTTCAGAACAAGAGAGAGTATAAGTTAAAATTTCATGGAAATTAAACAAATTATAAAATATTTTAAATTAGTACTTATTCCATGATCATTTCTAATGCTATCACCTTTCTTTCAATCCATACACCAAAATTTAATATAGTGTGCAAAAGTTGGCATTTCAAAAAAAAGAAATATTTTTTCTGTAAAATAATCTTATCCCAAAGTACTCACTCTCATTTAAAAGTCCTCGCGGTCATGCATGGGTGAATTGCTTTCATCTCTATATGTACTTTCATTCTCATTTAAAAGTCCTCACGGTTATGCATGGATGAGACTCATATAAGAGAGGGTTAAATATTCAAGTAGATTATAGTCTCATTTAAAAGTCCTCACTGTTATGCATGGTTAGTAAATACTTGACATTTATTTTTAGGTAACTACTAACCTCATTTGAAAGTCCTAATGATTATGCATGCTTAGAAAGTGCTTAATATTTTTTTTATAATATTTAAAGGGATAATTCACCAATTTCTCTTTTATTGAAAACATCAAACTACTGTCGCTGTATTAAATTTCCCTATACCATAATCATGTCATTACTCTAAAGTGGAATTATCATCTAATAAATAAAATATTACGATTTTCGTGTGATTAATTAGAATTTACGATATATATTTCCCTCTTGATTTGATTATAAAATTTTAATCAAAATAATTACCATTTCAATTACTACTATTATTTTTTATGCTTACAAAATGAGGGAGGTTAAGATTTTGTTGATTGAGTAATAACCTTACCGTTATTCGAAAGTGTTTCAAAAGTTGTTTTGAAATTATTTTTGAAAAGTCCCTTTTCATTTTACATTGCACACATCAATGTGGGGGGGGGAGGTTACTTGTGAGGGAGCATCTAAATAGGGGAAGCTTGAATACATCACACCAAACACATTTATTGAATTCAAAATCTTAATATATGTTTGTTATCATCAAAAGGGGGAGATTGTAGAATGCAATGGTTTATGATTTTTGTTTGATGATAATAAACATATATATATATATATATATATATATATATATATTCTTTAAATGTGTTTATTATAGTACTATTGCAATTTCATAGAATTAAATAAATACTTGTAGAATAAAGTAATTGAATTAGAATTTTATTTGAACAAATATTTTATTCAAACAAATATTTTATTTCAAATCCAAATAGTACACATTTAGCTTCCACCAGTAACATTTTCAAATACAATACAATATTCCTATACACTCTCACATACAATATCAGCTCACTCACTCATACTCGATCTTGATTTGCTATCTCCTTGCTCCAGCTTGTGTCTAGTCATTCGATATCCCTATCAAATAAGTAATGCGGTAAAATGAAGAAGAAATAAACCTAAATTGCAAAAATAAAATTATAGTTGTGATTTAATATTGCCTAAGTTATTTGGGTTGTTTGTTTTCATATTTTACACATGGACCAAAAATAAATGTACACGAGCAGCATATGACATGCACAGTGTATCACTGTGCATGTTATAGAGTCGTGCATATATACAAAATCCATTCGCACTTGTATCAATAAATTGCAGGGGAAAATATACAAGATCAAGCCCCAAGCAAGCTCGGGCTTAACACAAGTGCATCAAGTAGTGTACATAGGTGCAATCATGTTTCAGACTCAAATCAAGTGCACCTATCAGAAGTACCAAAAGAAAGCATACTAATATACATATATACATATTTGTATATACATATATATGTACACAATGGATGGAAAAGCAATTTAGAGCTTCAGATAAAGCAATGTGTACAGCAACATCTCAAGCTAATAGCAGCATTTACAAGTGTACATTAAAATGAGCATGTGTCATCACATAATCACACATATATACGTACGTATGTATGTATATACATGGAAACAAGTGGATTTTTTTTCAAACCAAGTATACAAATGGACACGAATAAAAAACAGCATGCATCAGTTTAGTACACATAAACATGCTCATGAGGTAAGAGAGTACAATTGCATAAATAAGTCCAGACTCAAGGCAGATGGATTCAATGCATGTATACAAATGCAAATGCAACATACAAAGTGAAACCATGTCAACATAACATAACCAGGAAACAAAGTGAAATGAAGTTGCAGCAAGGGGGTAGATGAGTACACTTAGAAGCACATGAACATGTACAAGCCAAAAGTAGATACAGCAAACTAGCAAAGAGCTGAATGTGTTCAAGGCCAGGCAAAGGGAAACAATCTCACCATATCGGTACATTAAAGGCAATATACCAATGAAAAACAAGAAATGCGTACAACACCAGTGAAGACACACACACACACAGTATAAGAATCATTCACAAACAAGGAAACTATATACAAAGGATGACATAGCTGGGATATCCAGCAAAATTCAGATACTAGTAAATCAGAAGTCAATATAAATTTCGAATTATATCAGTAAGGAGAAAACAAGTCAACTATTGTCAACCGTACACCCAGAAATTAACAACCGGAAACATCAAATTGAAAAAGTCAGGGCTAAAATCAAAACGTTCAACGCTTATGGAATCAGAGAATTCAACATTCGAATATATATCACAAATGACAACGTTAGAAACCAGTGAACTGTTCAATCAAAAATACACAGCCGAAGTTAAATTCAAAATCAAAATCTAAGAAGTTTAAACCAAAAGTACATATGAAAATATAGGAAATTGATTCCTATAAATATCTAACATCATCACTGGCATTAAATCAGTCGAGTCATAAGCAAAATAATCCAAATCAGAAAATTCGAATCCATACCAAATCAATCTAACTTGACTCACGAGTGCAACCAAAACTAGGGAATCGATTGATGAAGCAACCCAAGCGAAAACATCTCTTCAGTCGATCGATTGGAATCGGGGGCTTCAATAAAGGAACCCTACATCTAAAGAATGAAGAGAATGAGGAATAGATAACATGGACTAAAAAGAGATACGAGATGAAGATAAAAAGGGTGAAACGACATTTTGTTTAGGCCATTGTTTATTTGGGCTAACTTGAATTAGTATTTGTATTTAGGGTTTTTGTATTCTTTTATTGTATTTTTATTTTTAAATTGTTAAACTCTAGTGTTAACTAGGTTATAAGCTACGTGTCATAGTACGAGAATTCGCAACTCTACGGTAGAGTTGTGGTAGGGTTTTGAGTGTAGGGTTAGAACAAACAGGTAAGCGATTGTCATAAGTTTATAGGATCTGTAAGCGGCCACTTGTTCAATTCCTAGTAGAAACCCTGGGGGTAGAGTAGGCGGGTTTTGCCGAAGCTTGGTAAATCTATGCGTCGTTTTTATTTTCACATTTATGTAGGAAATGCGGATTTCGAATCTTAAGGCTGGATTAAAGATAGAGGGGGTGAATAGTGTTTAATGGATTTTATGGAATTTTTGAAATATTTTGAAATTAAACATAGGCAGATGCAATTCACAAACACAGAAAAAATCATAGAATCAGAAACAGATGCAAATAGTAAATAAAAGAAGTAAAGGGAAAGAACACACCGGAATTTTATACTGGTTCAGAGTTAACCTACATCCAGTCCCACACAATTTCTTGTGCAGATTTCTTTTCAAATATAATGTCGATATTACAACCTCGATTTCAAAGCCATGAGATACACCCTCCTGTCTTCGAGTCCAGGGCAAACTCTCTTGATTTAACCATGCTACAAGATCACCTAATTAATTTACGGGCCATAATCACACCTAATTGATTTACAGGCCACAATCACACTGTTTCCACACTTTGATGGATAGAGAGACTCGATATACTTCTCTGATTACAAATGATCCTATAACTCTGAATAGCACTGAGATCTTTGAGAGAGAGTGGTAGAGAATCAAACAAGTGATGATCGAGTTTGATTCACTTAGGATTTTGGTAGAGTTTTGTTAAAATATAAGAGAATATTTGAGTGCAGAAGGAGTAAGGAAATGAATAAAAATTAATTTAAATTCGTTGATAACAATTGGTATTTATATAAGAATAACATTCATGTCCATTCATGAAAGATTATGACGAATAGACACTTCATTTGAAAATTTGAATTGTAGATTCTACGACTACCGTGAAGACATGGGGCGATGGGGGATGTCGACATGCCTATGTGTATTTTGAAAATTGATTTTGTTTTAAAACTGATTTCTATTCTAAAATTTGTCAAAACAATTTCTAAACTTTGTAAATCTTTTTGAATGTAGTTTAAACTTATAAAAGAGATTTAAAAAGTATTCATAAAATATATAATCTATAATATAAAAGTAATATTAAAAACTAAGTATAGAATATCTTTTTGATATTTTAAAGCTTATAATATTAAAACCAGAAGATATTTTAAAAACAAGAAATGATTTTGAAATCAAAAGATAAAAGATGATAAGAATAGTTTAAGGCTAAAATGTTTAAATCGAGAGAGATGACTTTTAAAAAGTTTTTGGAAAAATATTTAAAATAAATCATTTTGAAAATTTTGTGGATTCCATTCCACTAGAGAAGGTCGTGGGTTCCATTCCACTAAAGAGGTCATTGGTTCCATCCCACTAATAAAGCGAGAAGGTGGATTACATTCCACAATTAAAATCGAAATAAATATTTTAGTGCTATTATGAAGTTTTAACATTAATCTAGACTCTATTACTTAACTTGATATCTTGAAATCTTAAACTCATGATACTCATGAGACTTCAGTCTTGATTTCTTCCACCTTCAATTCGTCGGTCTTGAATCTCTATACAATACAGTCTTCATACTTCGGTACCTATATATATATCTTGCATATACATATATATCTAGGCAAGAATATAAGTATTTATATTTAATAACAAGTCCTAAGGTTGTTTTCATCAAAACCATCATCTCGGGAACTAACAATCTCCCCTTATTTGCTGATGACAACCTATGTTTATAAAATATACTCCACCAAACTTTGATTCTACTCTGACTCCCCATTATTCCAAGAACTCCCCCTTGATCTACTAACTCCCCCTTAATCTAAGCCTATCTAACCTATTTTATAATTCTCCCCCTTTATCATCAACAAAACTAATCCTAAACTACATAACTCCCCCTAAATCTTATACTATAGTACTGTATAGGATAGTAATATAGTAATAGAATATAAATGAGACAGATAGTAATTAAAGTAAATGCGAGAGGTATGAAAATTTCAAACATCATCAATCAATATATACATTATAGTTCTTATCACACCACACCATGTTCAATTACACACCGTATTAAAATCAATCCAAATAGTTCAAATCAAATCAAACAAAAATGAACAATTCAAACAAAATCAAACAATTCAAATAAAATCAAAGTAAATCAAACCATACAAGTCAAATCAAACATTTCTTGGAACTTCAACCCATGCTTCTTCACCGAAGATAGGATCTGCATTTTTAGCATCCTATTCTTCATTATCCTTGTTCAGAGTTCCTCCTGGATTCGCTTAGAGTTATTCTTTGTTGAGGGTTGAAATCATCCATCGAGTGGCATCGAAGTGCCTTTCTTGTTCCTTTATTATCTGCATTTGACTTAATTCTAAGTGTCATTGATTGCGAAGGATAAAAGTAAGTATGTTCTTGAAAGATTTGAGAGTTTCTTCAAGATTCTCACTTAGATTATGCATAGGAGAGGCCATTATTTGATAATATATGAAGAAATTTAATAGAAAATAAGGAGAGTTTTAAAGTATGCATTTTTCTGGAAGAAACATGTATTTATAGAGTTAGAAAGTCGTTTGAAATGAATAGACACAAGGTAGTTATGTCAATTTCAATTTCAAAACAAAAACCACTTTCTGGCCATTACATGTCGACATGGGGGGGAGGGGTAGGGGGATGTCGACATGCCCCTGTTGAATTTGGTAATTTGCTTTGTTTCTTTATATTATGTACAAGTCTATATATATAAACTTATATAATATAATAACAAGCATTCCAGAGATATTTTATTGCTAATAAACAGAAAATAAATGATTTTCATTGATAAATTTAGTTAATATTACATAAACGATACATAACATTAACTAAAGAAAGATACAAACTAATACAACATGAAATGGAACTAGTATTAGTTAGAGGATGATGAAGATGGAAATCCAAGCTTGCAACTCACTTTCCCAAAGAACTTGTTCATTTTTATGGAAAATTTGTCCAACTTTTTACTAACGGATCTTTTGAGAATCTGTTGGTTTTCCATGAAAATCTTTTGGTTTTTGAGAAGTGTCTTGTTGATGGATTGTTAGGAGTGATAGGGTATTCAATACTTTCCAATGATGTCTCTTCTTCCTCCTCTCCTTCTTCTTCAATTTCCATTTCCTCCCCTTCTTCCTCCTCCTCCTCTTCTTCTTCCATTTCTTCATGAGACATCCTTTCATCTTTTTCGCAAGTGTTTCATATTGTTGAAACACAAGTGGATTTTCATAAGAGAGATATTTGCATGGTTAAACACTTTTCGAGAAACAAACTCCTCTCTTTTATAATCAACTCCAAAACAATTAATAATTCGAGTAAGATAAATTCCATGATACAAAGTGTTTTCTCCTAAAGTAAAATTTTTGGGATGAAGTTCATCCAAAATTACTTGAGCCCAATTAATGTCATAGTTCCCATAAATAGCAAAAGGAGCCTTACAAACTTTTAAGGTCGGGTGATTAAAATTTCCAAATCTTGGAGTTATGGTATGTTGCAAAAGAAGGTTTACAATTCTTGTTTTGGACGGAAATTTCGATTTATAAATCCAAAGTTATCATCCCTTTCAAAAATGTGATGAAATGTCTCATGATCATGTTCATCAATTGAAAATCCGAAAGATTCGTTCCTGTATACTTACAACCAAGAATATTTCCCAAAATCTCACTATTGAAAACAATTCGTGTTCCTTTAACACTACTCCAAACTTCCCCTTCATTACCATCATAAAAACCATGATTCAAATTTGCATAAAACATTTTAACAAGGTTTGAATAACAAACAAAATCATTTTGAGAATCATCAATTAAATTGAGAATTTGATTCTCTTCGAAAAGTACATTGATTTCATATGAAGGAAAATCAATAAAGATAGCAAATTTTCCCGTATAGACTTTTCCAAACTTTACATAGCTTACGTGAGCTTTGATAGCTTCCAGGTCATTGTAAGAGGAATTCTTTGATGGCCTTAGACAGCTTAATGATGGATGGGGTGCTTGAGGAAGCCATTTTTGAAGAGAGTAGAGAGCTTGAGAGTTTGAAAGGGAGTTTGAATTTTGAAATGAAAGTGAAAAGATAGGATAAAGTTATGGAGATATATCAAATAGTCATGTTCTCTGGTCAAGAGACACCTTTTCTGGGCTTTGGAATTGGTGAAAAGGTGGAGGGAAATTCAAAGTTTTGAATTCAAATTTGAATTTCAAATTTCTGAGGGGATGTCGACATAGGTGGTAGGGCCATGTCGACATGGGTCCTATAATACATGTGACTAATTTTTTCTATTTTGTTTAATATCTATATATATATATCCTATAATCTAATTTATATTTTATCTGAAATAATATTAAATATAATAAAATATTATTAAAATAATATTATTTTGAAAATCAAAATTTTTAATTCAAACAACAAGCAATTTCAAAACATGCAAACAATCAAACATTCAAACATTCAAGCAAACAATTTCAACTAATATAATTTAAATGTGTACCTAGTTTTAGATCCATATTTCTGAGATCATCAATTTGCGAATAGCTGTAAAACACATATTTGAATTTTCCATCTTCTGATCTTCATTACTGGAGGATGAGTCTGCATCGTCTAGTGTAGCAGTATATGCTCTCTTCCTTTTCTTTAACGAATCATTATTTGGAGGAAAATTCTGCTTATCCCGATGCGGACAATCTCTTTTTAAGTGGTCTGGCTCATCACTATTATAGCATCTGACGTTGTTGTGAGTCTCAATATTATTTCTAGAATTCTTGTGATCATTTCTCTTGTAGTTGTTCATCTTTCTATACTTTAGAAACTTTCTAAAATTCCTTATCATCAAGGATATTTCTTCATCGCCGTCACTGTTTGAGTCTGAACCATCTGTTATTGCATTGAACGCTATTGACTTCTTTTCTGAGGCCTTGCTTTCTCTTCTCCCTTACATTTGTAATTCAATTGACAACAAAATCCCAATTAATTTTTCAATTTTCCACGTACTGATATCATTAGCCTCTTCAATTGCTAGTGTCTTCTGATCCCATTCCAAAGTGAGTGAATTTAGAATTTTTCAAACTTGATCTTCTTCGGAGAAGTTCTATCCAAATGCAATTAGTGAGTGCACAACGTCTTGAAACCGACTGTACATGTCTGAAATGGACTCATTTGGATTCATCTTGAATAATTGAAAATGATTGGTCAAAATGGATATTTTGGTCTGTTTAGCTTTGCTTGTTCCTTCTTGAGTAACTTACAAAGTTTTCCAGATCTCATATACAGACTTACAGACAGACACTCTATTAAACTCAATCCTATCAAGTGAACAGAATAGAATATTAATGGCTTTGGAATTGTCTTGTGCAACAGTCTTTTGCTCAATGGTCCACTGTGCAAAATTTGTTGTGGGTTCAATGTACTCAACTTGTGTGATATTCCAAGTGTCTAATCCTATTGATTGTAAATAGATTTTCATCCTACATGCCTAATATGCATAGTTACTGCCATTAAAAAATGGTGGTCTGGCGGTGGAATGACCCTCTACAAATGAACTAGTGATAGTGTTAACATTACCAGTGTTGGCAGCCATTTGAAAACTTTTTCAAAAATCAGATTATGAAAACTTTGAAAATCAATGCTCTGATACCAAATGTAGGAAATGCGGATTACGGATCTTAAGGCTGGATTGACACTAGAGGGGGGTGAATAGTGTTTAATGGATTTTATGGAATTTTTGAAATCTTTTGAATTTAAACACAGGCATATGCAATTCACTAACGTAGAAACAATCACAAAATCAGACACAGATGAAAATAGTAAATAAAAGCAGTAAAAGGAAAGAACACACTGGAACTTTATACTGGTTTGGAGTTACTCTACATCAAGTCCCACACAATTTCTTGTGCATATTTCTTTTCAAATATAATATCGATATTACAACCTCGATTTCAAGGCCACTAGATAAACCCTCCTGTCTTCGAGTCCAGGGCAAACTCTCTTGATTTAACCAGGCTACAAGATCACCTAATTGATTTACGGGCTACAATCACACCCAACTGATTTACAGGCCACAATCACACCGTTTCCAATATCACTTTGATAGATAGAGAGACTCGATACACTTCTTTGATTACAAATAATCCTATAACTCTGAATAGCACTGAGATCTTTGAGAGAGAGTGGCAGAGAATCAAACTAGAGATGATCGAGTTTGATTCACTTAGGATTTCGGCAGAGTTTTGTTAAAATATAAGAGAATATTTGAGTGGAGAAGAAGGAGTAACGAAATGAATAAAATTAACTTAATTTTTCTTGAAAACAACTGGTATTTAAAGAAGGACAACAGTCATGTCCATTCGTGAAAGGTTATGACGAATAGACACTTCATTAGAAAATTTGAATTTTAAATTCTATGGCTACCATGTCGACATGGGGGGGATGGGGTATGTCGACATGCCTATGTATATTTCGAAAATTGATTTTGTTTTTAAATTGATTTCTATTCTAAAACTTATCAAAACAATTTCTAAACTTTGTAAATCTTTTTGAATGTAGTTTAAACTTATAAAAGAGATTTAAAAGGTATTCTTAAAAATATATAATCTATAATATAAAAATAATATTAAAAACAATGTATAGAATATATTTTTGAGATTTTAAAGCTTATAATATTAAAACCAAGAGAAAGTTTAAAAACAAGAAATGATTTTGAAATCAAAAGATAAAAGATGATAAGAATAGTTTAAGGCTAAAATATTTAAACTGAGAGAGATGACTTTTAAAATGTTTTTGGAAACATATTTAAAATAAATCATTTTGAAAATTTTGTGGATTCCATTCCACTAGAGAAGGTCGTGGGTTCCATCCCACTAAAGTGGTCGTGGGTTCCATCCCATTAAAGAGGTCGTGGGTTCCATCCCATTATTAAAGCGAGAAGGTGGATTCCATTCCACGATTAAAATGAGAATAAAGATTTTAGTGCTATTATGAAGTTTTAACATGAATCTAGACTCTATTACTTATCTTGATATCTTGAACTCTTGAAATCTTAAACTCTTGATACTCATGAGTCTTCAGTCTCGATTTCTTCAATCTTGAGTTCGTCAGTCTTGAATCTATATACTGTATAGTCTTCATTCTTCACTACCTGCATATATATCCAACATATACATATATATCTAAACAAGAATATTAGTATTTATTTTTTATAACAAGTCCTAAGGTTGTTGTCATCAAAACCATCATCTCGGGAACTAACAATTTACTTTGTTATTATCTATGCTACAATTTTTATTTACCTATGAGTTTTTTGTAAACCATATTCACTCCCCCTCTAGGGTTAATTCAATATTACTATTTGGATAGATTAATGATCAATGGAATTTTTATGAAATTAATTGAATGAGACTTAAGGGTAAAATTGTAACGATCCCGTTTTTAAGCCAACTTTAATTTTGTAATTTAATATAATTTTTGAATTTAATTGTGAATTAATTGGTGAACTAATTTGAAATTTTCTAAGAACAAATATAAAATATGTGTTTGTTTATATATAAAGAGATTGTAAATAGGAATTTGTAATTGTAAATTCAAAATGAAATATCTTAAAAATAAATTGGATTTAAAACTTTATATTTGAAACTTATATATGTATATGATTATTTGTTAGTGTATAATTAGATTTTTAAATCATTCTTTTCAAAAGTTATATAAGTATAAATTTGAAAACATAATTCACAAACACATAAGAAATATTTAATAAAAGATTTATATACATTTTCTTTTAAAATGTAATATGAGATATATTTGTATATAGATAATTTATATAAATTAATAAAATACCTTAAGGACTTAAACATAAAATAAATATGTTTTGACATTTGTAAATTAATAAAAACATTAGTATATGAATAAAGACAAGTGTAAAACATGAAGTATGAAATCAAACAAGTGTAGCTTGATAATTATCATGCAAATACAAGTGTCTCATTTTTAATTTTCTTTCATTTAAAATTTATGAATAAAGAGAAAGGCAAGTTATATATATATCTCCCTACCTCTACACTTCACTTTCTTTGGTATATTTAAAACTTAAAACCTGTAAATTAAATCAAAAAAGAAAACTAAACTAGAGATAAAAATTCAAGCAAAATTCAGATGCAACTCAGATCAAAGAAAAGAATCAAAACCTATTCAAAAAATGCAAGATAGCCAAGCAAAGAGCAAATTAGAGTAGCAGATCATTTCAACTGAAGCAACTAAAAAAACCAACTCAATAATTATCAAGCAATTCCATATCAAAGCAAGCAATGATTCAAAGCTCAGATCATTTTTAAAACAAATGCCAGTTCCATATTTTAAAAGCTAAACCTGTCCTCTGTTCAAAGTCAGGTGAGCAAACTCCTCTTTTTAAGATCCTAAATCTGTATATCTTGATGATCTTTGAAGTATGATATGATATGTGCTTGAATGATTGAGTGAAATTTGGTTTGCATGTTTATAAATATGCAGATATAAAAGTATGCATGTCTGTATACATATATATATCTCTGTTTCATAGTTACAGGTTAAAAAAATTAGATCAAAAAAATTTAAATCTCCACTTGTAATCTCTTTTAGGCTGTGAGATCCAAATAAGATATGTTTGTTTATACATAATCTAAGTTTTAAAAATATATTAAGCATAATAAGTTTGAAAATTATCTGGAAACTTAGTAAGATAGTGGAAATTGCAAACATATCAAATTCTCGACTTAAATAATTCGTGGTTTCAGGTTTATAATATGTTTTGTTATCAAAAATCATGAATTTTAGAAGTTAAATCACAATTTTTAGTGTTGTATCGAGTGTGTATTTCGAAGATGACCAGAAATTGAACTTTGGGGTTTTTCTGGTGATCGAGGTACTCAGGGTGGTCGGGATTTCGATTGAAGGTAGCTGGGGGAGTTGCCGAGTCTGGTAAAAATGGGTGGAGGTTTTCTCAGCCACCGTGGCGGCGGCGATGGGTCGGAATAGGGTTTAGAACCTAAAACGGGTTGAGGTCGGGAAATGTGCTGCTGTGGCATCTCTGGATGATCGGAGCTTATCGGACCAGGGGGAAAGGCTGCGTGGATGGCTAAAGAGGGTGTGGCCGGAGTTTCAGGAACGCTGGATTTCGGGTCGTGACAAAAACTATGTTTATAATCTCCAAATTGCTTTGATTTTCTGAAATGTTTTGTAAAACAATATTTTGGCAACGGGTTTTCAATTTCATAATTTTTTAAATTAAAATAAATATTTTATGAATTTCTTAAGGTGGAAATTTTATTTATTTCGGTTTAATTATTAAAATAATTATGTAATTTTTTTGGTCCCAAATTTTTTATATGGCAACGAACATGACATATCTGATATCTGTGATTTTTGGGGACTTTCCCAGAATGTTTATGAATTATTGTGAATTTCTTATGCTACAAAGGCATTTAAATCATTAATTAATTAAGGATATTAATTAATTAATTGGGCATATTATTTTGGGAAGGTAAACATGATTTCAGTAAATATTGAAAAGAAAATGAAATGTTTTGTTTTCAACCAATCATATTTTGACAAACATTTGTCGTAGACAAAAAGAATTTACTTTAAAAGGGAAGAAAATAGTTTTAATGATACTTACAACCATGCCATTGATATGCGGCATTCCTATGTTGTTTGGCATCAGTAATGAAAGGCGGTATCGACATAGAACAACGCATGAGATATTTAGACTTTAAGTATGGGATGCGTTGGGCTATGCGTGTCGCATCGTCATAGGCGGTATCATCTTACACCTATGATGGGCGGCATCGGCATGAAAAATGTTTGGGATACTTACACTGTAAGTATGTGATGCATTGATTCATGCATGCAACATTGCCGATATGGGAATTGCATGTTTTAGGGTCATGGGAAGTATTAAAGGCGCGAGTCATTGACGCGACACTAGATTTTACGGCATAACGTTAATGTTTTTGCATCCTATAATTCCTTGTTTTCGGCAACCTTGCCAGTAGTACTGTAACAACCCTAATTTTAAATATCATTATTTTGGAGATTTAAGTGGGTATATAAAATAAAATAATGTGAAATGGTAAGGTAATTGAGATTTGATAATTAGTATGGGTCAGACCTTAATTCATGAACTAATGGAACAATTTAGAACATTAATAAGAAGGAGGATATATGAGGAGGGAGAACTAGGAAAAGGGTATAATTACTAAGTATAACCCTTCCCATTCTCCTTTCTTCCTTCACTTCATTATTCACAAATGAAATCAAAGGGTTTAGGCCGGCATAAATAAAGTATCCAAGGAGAAGAGAAGCTAGGAAATCAAGTAGGAAGCTTAGGGGAATCAAATCAAATTCAAATATCAAATTTCTTTAACCATTCAAGGTGAATAATAGTTATGCATCTCATGTTTTAATTGTTATTTCTGGTTTTATGTATAATTCCGATTCTTTTGCTCACATTATGCCATGTTATGATAATTTAAATGCCTATATGCTTATTGATGAATTTATGGAATTTATTTATGAAATTCAGTGATATGTTTGAGTTAGAAAACCTATCATATGGCACCGCAAATGACTTGTGGTTTTGATATGATGTTAGAAACATTATTTTAGAAGTGGCCTTTTAGTTTCATAATTTTTTGATTTACTGAGAATATCCAGCGAATTTTCTAAGATTAGAAAATGAGATATTTCAGATTTTAATTATCTAAGATAATTAAATTAAGTTTTTGGCCCCGAAATTTTTATATGTTGAGGAATATGATTAATTTGATTTATTGTGATTTTTAGCGATTTTCCTCAAGTGTTTAAGGTTTATTATGAATTATTTGAGATACAAAGGCTTAATTAATTATTAAAATATTCATATAAAAATATATGTTTTGCAAATGTTTTTGGAAAAGAAAGATAAGTATGCATAGATTTTCAAAAAATATTTGATAGAAAAGTTGTTAATGAATGAGGTTTTAACAAATAGAAGGGGTTGGTAAAAAGAAATCACTTTTAATAGAAAAATTGCAGTTTTAACGTTAATTACTAGAATGCCACGTCGAAGCCAATGACGTCGCCCTCCATCATGCCGCATTTAGGGTCTTTGACATTAACCATAGGAGATGTATAAGATACCAACTTCGGTTGATATGAAATGGATCGGCCTGGGTTGAGGTGCAAAGTACAGCATCGAGGTCGACGTCATGAACTTCGAAGTGGATGAGGTCGCTTTCATTAACTTATTGATGCCACACTTTGTACTATGCTGCATGTTTTCTACAATGTCGCTGAACCTATTGGTTTCGAAGCACTTATAGCGCCAATAATGGTGCCACATGTTTTATACAAATTGACTTCGACAACATAGGCAACTACGCCACTTTTATCTATATCGACATCGTTGATGACGATGCCGCCTTTATTCTAAATTATATGTTTTCGAAGATGGCTATGGTGATGCTCCTGCTGACTTCGGCACTATTGATACCGTCTATTTTTCTTTAAGGCATTTGATGCCGAGATTTAATGTAATATCCCGGAAATTTGGGGCAATATCAATTTAATAATCTGTTTAAATAATTAAATTGATTTGATAATTTTTGATAATAAATATTTGAATTTATTTAATAATCTAATTAAATGAATATTTAATTAGTGAATTTATCCTTTAAAAAAAATTAATAAGATGATTTCTATTTATAATGTATGTGTATAAGTATATATATTAAATAGATTAGCTTTGGGTTGAAACATAATAAATAAATAAATTCTTGTTTTAAATTTCTAATACATATATTGATAGTTTGGAGATTTGGATTTATTTAATATTTGCTTTTCAAAGCTATTTAAACAAAATATCTATATGGTTTTGAAATGAGATTAATAATCAGGATTATTTTATTTCTTTTTAAATATTACTTAATAAATAAGATTTAAGAGTATATATATAGATAAGTTTAAAGTACAATATTAATAGTGTATTGTTTTATTTATGGAAAATAAATAGATTTTAATGTAAAATAGAATTGTTATTTCAAATTGAATGTGTAGTTATATATGTATGTATATAACTTGACTTTAAATTGGATTTTAAATATAATTTGAATTTGAATGTAAATTAGTTTTGAAATTCAAAGATAGATATTTTAAATATTTGGATTTTAAAATATATGTATAAACTTTTACTTATAAACATAATTGGTTTTATTTTCTTTAAAATACTTTATATATATATACATAAGTATTTAATTAATAAAGAAAGGCATTTTATTTACATTAAAAATAAATAAGGATTACTTAAATTACATGTGTAAATCTATAAAGACACCTAAATACAAGTGTTAATTTATTAAGTAACCATGGTGACATGTGTTAGCTCCTAAGGCTTTTATTTACATATAAATATATGCAAATTTCTTAAAATACAAGTGTTATCATATTAAGACTCAAAGTAATATGTGTAAATTTATGAACTAAGATATAAGACAAGTGTCCATCTTTTAAATTTCCATTTTTCTTTTATTTTTAAGAAATTATTTTCAGCTTATATAAACAATTTTCTTTATCTTCGTTTCTTTTCTGATCTTCATTCCTAAAACTAAGAAAAACTGAATATAAACTCCTCTCTTAACAAATCAGTAAATTAACTTACTCTCAATTCAAAATCCTCATAACAAATCTATCTTCCTCTCTAAAAACAATCTGCAATTCAAATCCTTTTCAAGATCTAAAACCCGATAACCATTTCTTCAATCTCAAAACAAAGACTGCAAGTGTAAACCCTGTAGCCTGCATTTTTCTTTAACCTGGAATCAAACTCCAGTCTGCATGCAACTGAGATATTTTCAAACTAAAGCAATGTCTCAACAAACAAGTTATAGCAACATGCAAATTTAAATAGCAAGCAATGCAAGTTTTCTAGCAAAGGCAATTCAAGTTTTTAAGTAAAACAGTTCCAGATCAAAAGAAAAGAACAAAAGTTGTTCTCTGTTTTCAAACTGGTGAGTAACTTACAATTTTTAAAACTTAAGTATATGATATCTGTTTACATGCTATAAATTCTTAAATCTATGATGTAATATGCCTGCATGTTGTTTAATATGAATTGTATGTATATATGTTGATATTTTTGTATGTATGTCTGATATCACACCTGTATAGTTTCCAGTTTTGAAAACTTCTCAAGTTTTCTTTGTTTAAAGTGAGCAAACCCATAACCTTATACACATTTTGGTTTGCATATAATTAGTATTAATGAATGTTTGTGAATAAGTTGCACATGTTATGAATGTTGATAGGAATGTTGGTGTGCATGTCTGTTATTTGCTCTGTCCCAGTTTCAAGTTCAAGATTTGATTTAAATTTTGTATCTCTGGACCTAGGCATTGTTATGATTTAAATTATAAACAATAATTGATGGTTTAATCATAGATTAGAGTTTAAGAATTTAATTTAAGTTAAAACAAACTTGAATGGCCATGGAAATAGAGAATAACAGTGCATGTTCAAATAAGTAAAAATTTAAATATCTTTAATTATCAATTCAGGTTTATAAATTGATTCCTTATACAAAATAATGATTTTTGGAAGAAATGTCACGATTTTTAATTAGGTAAATCTAGAGCATTAGGAAGTTGAACGTGAAATGGGTTTATGTTGATTTCTGGTGATCGCGATATTAATTGAGGTCGTGGTTAAGGCTGGAGGATGATGGATGATCAGAGAATCTGAGAAAAATATCAGAAGTGATAATAATTCACTGTGGTGATGGTAGGAGTTTGATTTCGTTTTTAACCCTAGTTTATAGGTTGGTCGGAATTTTGGTTGTCGCGAATGCTCTGGTGGATCGAGCTCCACCAAACTGTGGGAAATTGAAGTGGTGAGGTTGACGAAGCTTTAGGTGGAAGCATAGATGATCTGATGATCGGAGAAGTTGGGTTCGAGCATTTTTCCAGGTTGGGTTCTGTTCCAGGTTGTGATCGAATAACTCGAATTCGATCGGGGAGATGGTTCGAGTCGTTGGTGGTCGGAATCGTATGAGATGGTCGGGGTCGAGATGCTGGCGTTGGCAGCGATGATCGGAGGCGATCATCTCGCCTGTGCACGTGAACGAATATCACGTGTATCGGTGTTTTCGTTTGGGTTTTAGCAGAGGAACATTCGAGTATTTCTCGAATTAAACGCGTGAGAGACTCGGGGAAATTAAGTTTTGACTCGGGTTTTAAACAGGGGAGGCTCGAGTAGATTGTGGGTTACTGTTAAAACCTGACAGGGTTTTTAAAATTTAAATTGAGTTTAAACTTTGAAAATAGGATTTAAATCCAGATTTAAATCAAGTTTAATTATGGGTTCAAGTTTAAATGTGTATCCTAGAATTTGAGACAAATAAAGTTTTATAAAAATAATGTTTTAACAAATTTAAATTGTTAAAAGTATATTTTAAAAAGGTTTTGAATTTAAATAAATTGGTTTAAAAATCTTTTAAATGTTAAGTGTTTCTTAACATTTGGAATTTAAGAAGATTTTGTAAATTAGATTCAAATTATGGTTAAAGTTAAATTGTAATTTATTTTAAAGCATTAATTTAAGATAAATTAAAAGAAAGATTTTAATGTAAATGTTTTAAAGTCTTTGTTAGTAATAATTAAAGTAGTTAAAGGTTAATACTTTAATTTAGAAAGTGATTAAGGTTTAATGATAAAGAAGTCATTAAATTAATAAGGTAATTAAAGAATAATTAGGTAATTTAATTAATTAATGATTTAGTGTTAATTAATTAAATAATTAGGATTATAAGTTAATAAATTAAGGTTAATTAATTTGGGATTAATCATTTATTTAGATAAGTATAGATTTTAATAAATGATAAATCTTTTATAAATTGGTTAAGTATAATTACTTAATGAAAGTAATTAAAGGAATTAATTACTTAAGGTAATTAATTAAATAAATTTGATGAGTTAAATTAATTAATTAAATTAATTTAAGATAATCATTTAAAGATGTGATAAATATAATTACTTAAATGTAATTAATGAAGTATAATTACTTAGGAAAGTAATTAAAGTTAATTAATGGATATAATTAACTAAAGATGATTTTAATAATGAAAGTAATTTGAGTTTAATTACTTTTGAATAATTAATCAAAGGATTAATTAAAGGATAATTAATTAAGGAGTAATTAATTTATGAAGTGGAGTAATTAAGGGAAGTTAATTACTAAATGAGATTAATCAAAGGTGATTAATAAATGTGACTAATTAATTATTAAATGTAATTAATTTAAATAAGATAATTAATTAAGAATAATTAAGGATCATTAATTAATATAATTAATGATGTAATTAAGAATTGATTAATTAAGATTAATTAATAAATAATAAGTGATTAAAGTAATTAATTAATTGTAATTAATTAAGGATTAATGTAATTAAGTATGGTTAATTAATTAATGAAGTAATTTAAGATTAATTACTGAAATGGTTTAAGATAATTAATTTGTGAAATCAGTTAGGGATTAATTACTTAAAGTAATTAGAGTATAATTAATCAGGAATGATTAATTAAGATGGATATTTAGAGTAATGATTAATTAATTGGTTTAATTAATAATTAAGTAAGCAGGATTTATAGAATGAAGTAATTAGTTTAATTCACTTTAAATTAATTAGATGATATAAATCATTGCTTAAGAATGGATGAATGATATTGAATGCTTTGCATTGTTGATATCTCTGATAAGAGATGTGTGATCTATGATATAGATGTTTGGTTGGATTGAAATGATAATATGGATTATCTATTGTAAATTATCTATCTGTGTGTATATAGATAAGAATTGAATTGTTTTAACCTTAAAACAACTTGGCCTTAAAAGATACGCTTTGGATTTCGATGAGACCGGGATCGGGTTTCCGTATACCGGATTTCCAGGTCTGGAGACCCGAATACCACATCGATCCAAATTAACGATAGGTCGTGAATCAAGTGAAGATGAAGATTCAGAGTGCAAGGGTTATTGTCGTTAACTCTGAGGGTGATTCCAAAAACGAGTGTAACGAGATAATGCCTTCGGTTTCGTTCGAACCCGGAACGAACTTGTATGGATTGAATGCTTTCAGCACATCGTCAGGTGGACGATGAGCATTCTAAGATAGATGTGTTCTATTTAAAGGAAATCGTAGCCTCAAGCCTCACAAACCGGGAATGGATAAAACAGGGGAGGTGCAGCAAGGTTAGTGGGTAGCACCCAAGTAGGACAAGGTTACCTCTGTCTAGATGTCCCTTTCTATTTTCGACTTAGTGGTGCGGTTGCTGATCCCAACCGTGAGGTATCTTGTGCGGGAATTATCCAGTAAGGGATGTTCCGACCTTGTGTTGCAGGGGATTGGGAGTGATCCTCGGTACGGTGATCTAGGCCACGTACTGTGACGGGCGGTACCCCGGTAGCCCTGCCATTGTATGGAATCCAAAATCCAATAAGTGCCAACGGACTTGATTGTATAACCCACTTTGTGGCTAGTATACTGGAATTTAATAATGTAACAATTTCAGCTATTTCATATTTATTTGAAAACCCTAGACCCTATTATAATACAATCGAATTTCCTATCAAATGTTTTGGTTAGCGTAAGGTAAAAACTTACCCATGTTTATTTGTGGGAAGTCTTACGTGATACCTTTTCTTTCAAAAGGTTTTGAAGTTAAACAAGTTTAACCTGTTACTCACACCAGACCCATGTCTGACCCAAGTTGTTTATTTCTGTTTTATAAACTCTTGGGTACTCAAATTTTTACGAGTAGCCAAGGGATTCAGGTTAGTCTTGACGAATTATGGAGGAGCAATGGAGCAGGAGGCTTCGGCGTTGTAGATAGATAGTAGTTTCCGCTGTGTTGATTTTGTATTGATCTCTGTATTGTATTGAGAGGTAATAACTAGACAGATGTTTATAACTGTCTAGTATATGATATGTAATCTGTGTAACTCTGATAAGTGTTGTATATGATACTATGTAATATTTATGTGATATAATATATTTTGTTCGTTTCCGCTGTGAGTATTTGTGTTTGTTTCTTTTCTCTTCTTCTCTTTTCTACTTCTCACCCCTTTCTTTCTTATTAACGATGCGACTTTCTGTGGAGAGAAAGTCGTGGTCGTCACAGTGGTATCAGAGCATAGGTTGAGCGAATGCCTAAGCTTTTGGTTAAGTGAATATCAGAACACTAGGTTGAGTGAATACCTAGGTTCAGAAGGATTGTTCATTAGGGATAGGATCTGTAGCAACCTATTTGAGTCTGAGTATATCTATATACGAGAGCGCGTATTTGTTAGTTATATAAAATGGTTTTATATTGTGTTAATTGATCGGTTGGGTGGTATATGGATTCTGGTCAATACGAGTAGCTAACGTTATTGATAGGGATCTCTAAACACTTGGACCAGGCCAACGGACACAATATTGTTTTAAAAAGGTAGATGAAATAATTTTACCCAGATATAATTTCTATATAAAAAAAATGTATCATTTTAAATGTATATGGTATTTGTAATGATTGGTTGAGATGATAATAATTTATCATCTAGGATTAGGAGTCTGAGTGTTGAGGTTGGAAGTGTATCTGTCGAGACTGTAGACCTAATACCGTCTCGAGTGAACTTTGCAATTGTGAGGATTTCATCGATCTCTGAAGAAAACCTGTTAAGGTTCGGAGTTCATCTTTGAAGTTTGGATGAGTAAAGTTGGATCTGTCGGTTGAACAGAAGCGAGTGATGGTACCTTGATACCTCAGGTAATAGTAGCTGTATGATGAGATGCAGTGACTATGGATGTTCCCGAAGATGTTTTCTTTTGGAACAAGTTAATGAAGTGTGTCTGTTTTGGTGTTGTGGCTGAGTTCAGCACGGTGTTTCTGTTGGTTTGAGGTTCGAGTTTCTCGAAGAGCTTTGATTAAGAAATCTTTGGCATCTGTGGCAGCAGTGCAGCTCGGAGTGTTCTGTATTGGCAGGAAGTTTTCTGGCTGAGCAGTTTTTTCTGAAGAAGGAGTTCAGAAGCAGCAGAGAGAATCCATATCTTCGATGGATTGGATAGTTAAGTATAAGCTGTTCTGATTGGTAAAGAGAGAACAGTTTTCTTTGCAGTTAGGCTGGGTTGATCGCAAAAGTGACTTGCGATTGCTGAGTGTTCTATTGAGTTATCTTTGGTCCTGTTTGTTTCAAGAAGCATCAGCGAAGGTTGAGCTGATCAAGAAGGATTTGTAGGAAGCCGAGATCGTCTGAAGATTTTGTGGATAAGAGACGATGGAATTTGAAATTCGAAGTTGGAGACTTCGTTGTTGTGAAGTTTTTCTCTGATTAAAGGGAGCTATAAGATTGGGTAAGTCTCGGAAGTCAGCTCCGAGTTGTTTTGGATCTTTTCTATGTTCTGATTTGGATAAGAGTTTGATCTACTGGATTGAATTGTCAGTTTGGATAACTGGAATTCAATGTATTTTACGTATCTCTGAGGGAGTACGTGTTTGATCTATCTCTGGTTTAGGAATCAGCAGTTCTGGAGGATTTGGTTGTTGAGTCAGACTCGTCTGTAGTCTGATATTCTGTTTAGTTTTGTAAATCTAGATAAGTAGGAGCTCTATAGCTTAGTATTGTTTGTTTGGATTGTTTGTAGAGCGAGTATCCCGGTATATATACTTTGGAAAACTCTAGGAAATTATATTCAGAATTTTTGTCTGGATAGTTAAAATTGTTTGTTTGGATGATTGGTTGTTATGGTTGTTAGCATATGGATGATAATATATGGTTGTGATTTAAATAGATTATTAAATTACCTTTGTTTTAAATTTCGGGGACGAAATTATTTTAAGGGGGAAGGAATGTAATATCCCGGAAATTTGGGGCAATATCAATTTAATAATCTGTTTAAATAATTAAATTGATTTGATAATTTTTGATAATAAATATTTGAATTTATTTAATAATCTAATTAAATGAATATTTAATTAGTGAATTTATCCTTTAAAAAAATTAATAAGATGATTTCTATTTATAATGTATGTGTATAAGTATATATATTAAATAGATTAGCTTTGGGTTGAAACATAATAAATAAATAAATTCTTGTTTTAAATTTCTAATACATATATTGATAGTTTGGAGATTTGGATTTATTTAATATTTGCTTTTCAAAGCTATTTAAACAAAATATCTATATGGTTTTGAAATGAGATTAATAATCAGGATTATTTTATTTCTTTTTAAATATTACTTAATAAATAAGATTTAAGAGTATATATATATAGATAAGTTTAAAGTACAATATTAATAGTGTATTGTTTTATTTATGGAAAATAAATAGATTTTAATGTAAAATAGAATTGTTATTTCAAATTGAATGTGTAGTTATATATGTATGTATATAACTTGACTTTAAATTGGATTTTAAATATAATTTGAATTTGAATGTAAATTAGTTTTGAAATTCAAAGATAGATATTTTAAATATTTGGATTTTAAAATATATGTATAAACTTTTACTTATAAACATAATTGGTTTTATTTTCTTTAAAATACTTTATATATATATACATAAGTATTTAATTAATAAAGAAAGGCATTTTATTTACATTAAAAATAAATAAGGATTACTTAAATTACATGTGTAAATCTATAAAGACACCTAAATACAAGTGTTAATTTATTAAGTAACCATGGTGACATGTGTTAGCTCCTAAGGCTTTTATTTACATATAAATATATGCAAATTTCTTAAAATACAAGTGTTATCATATTAAGACTCAAAGTAATATGTGTAAATTTATGAACTAAGATATAAGACAAGTGTCCATCTTTTAAATTTCCATTTTTCTTTTATTTTTAAGAAATTATTTTCAGCTTATATAAACAATTTTCTTTATCTTCTTTGCTTTTCTGATCTTCATTCCTAAAACTAAGAAAAACTGAATATAAACTCCTCTCTTAACAAATCAGTAAATTAACTTACTCTCAATTCAAAATCCTCATAACAAATCTATCTTCCTCTCTAAAAACAATCTGCAATTCAAATCCTTTTCAAGATCTAAAACCCGATAACCATTTCTTCAATCTCAAAACAAAGACTGCAAGTGTAAACCCTGTAGCCTCCATTTTTCTTTAACCTGGAATCAAACTCCAGTCTGCATGCAACTGAGATATTTTCAAACTAAAGCAATGTCTCAACAAACAAGTTATAGCAACATGCAAATTTAAATAGCAAGCAATGCAAGTTTTCTAGCAAAGGCAATTCAAGTTTTTAAGTAAAACAGTTCCAGATCAAAAGAAAAGAACAAAAGTTGTTCTCTGTTTTCAAACTGGTGAGTAACTTACAATTTTTAAAACTTAAGTATATGATATCTGTTTGCATGCTATAAATTCTTAAATCTATGATGTAATATGCCTGCATGTTGTTTAATATGAATTGTATGTATATATGTTGATATTTTTGTATGTATGTCTGATATCACACCTGTATAGTTTCCAGTTTTGAAAACTTCTCAAGTTTTCTTTGTTTAAAGTGAGCAAACCCATAACCTTATACACATTTTGGTTTGCATATAATTAGTATTAATGAATGTTTGTGAATAAGTTGCACATGTTATGAATGTTGATAGGAATGTTGGTGTGCATGTCTGTTATTTGCTCTGTCCCAGTTTCAAGTTCAAGATTTGATTTAAATTTTGTATCTCTGGACCTAGGCATTGTTATGATTTAAATTATAAACAATAATTGATGGTTTAATCATAGATTAGAGTTTAAGAATTTAATTTAAGTTAAAACAAACTTGAATGGCCATGGAAATAGAGAATAACAGTGCATGTTCAAATAAGTAAAAATTTAAATATCTTTAATTATCAATTCAGGTTTATAAATTGATTCCTTATACAAAATAATGATTTTTGGAAGAAATGTCACGATTTTTAATTAGGTAAATCTAGAGCATTAGGAAGTTGAACGTGAAATGGGTTTATGTTGATTTCTGGTGATCGCGATATTAATTGAGGTCGTGGTTAAGGCTGGAGGATGATGGATGATCAGAGAATCTGAGAAAAATATCAGAAGTGATAATAATTCACTGTGGTGATGGTAGGAGTTTGATTTCGTTTTTAACCCTAGTTTATAGGTTGGTCGGAATTTTGGTTGTCGCGAATGCTCTGGTGGATCGAGCTCCACCAAACTGTGGGAAATTGAAGTGGTGAGGTTGACGAAGCTTTAGGTGGAAGCATAGATGATCTGATGATCGGAGAAGTTGGGTTCGAGCATTTTTCCAGGTTGGGTTCTGTTCCAGGTTGTGATCGAATAACTCGAATTCGATCGGGGAGATGGTTCGAGTCGTTGGTGGTCGGAATCGTATGAGATGGTCGGGGTCGAGATGCTGGCGTTGGCAGCGATGATCGGAGGCGATCATCTCGCCTGTGCACGTGAACGAATATCACGTGTATCGGTGTTTTCGTTTGGGTTTTAGCAGAGGAACATTCGAGTATTTCTCGAATTAAACGCGTGAGAGACTCGGGGAAATTAAGTTTTGACTCGGGTTTTAAACAGGGGAGGCTCGAGTAGATTGTGGGTTACTGTTAAAACCTGACAGGGTTTTTAAAATTTAAATTGAGTTTAAACTTTGAAAATAGGATTTAAATCCAGATTTAAATCAAGTTTAATTATGGGTTCAAGTTTAAATGTGTATCCTAGAATTTGAGACAAACAAAGTTTTATAAAAATAATGTTTTAACAAATTTAAATTGTTAAAAGTATATTTTAAAAAGGTTTTGAATTTAAATAAATTGGTTTAAAAATCTTTTAAATGTTAAGTGTTTCTTAACATTTGGAATTTAAGAAGATTTTGTAAATTAGATTCAAATTATGGTTAAAGTTAAATTGTAATTTATTTTAAAGCATTAATTTAAGATAAATTAAAAGAAAGATTTTAATGTAAATGTTTTAAAGTCTTTGTTAGTAATAATTAAAGTAGTTAAAGGTTAATACTTTAATTTAGAAAGTGATTAAGGTTTAATGATAAAGAAGTCATTAAATTAATAAGGTAATTAAAGAATAATTAGCTAATTTAATTAATTAATGATTTAGTGTTAATTAATTAAATAATTAGGATTATAAGTTAATAAATTAAGGTTAATTAATTTGGGATTAATCATTTATTTAGATAAGTATAGATTTTAATAAATGATAAATCTTTTATAAATTGGTTAAGTATAATTACTTAATGAAAGTAATTAAAGGAATTAATTACTTAAGGTAATTAATTAAATAAATTTGATGAGTTAAATTAATTAATTAAATTAATTTAAGATAATCATTTAGAGATGTGATAAATATAATTACTTAAATGTAATTAATGAAGTATAATTACTTAGGAAAGTAATTAAAGTTAATTAATGGATATAATTAACTAAAGATGATTTTAATAATGAAAGTAATTTGAGTTTAATTACTTTTGAATAATTAATCAAAGGATTAATTAAAGGATAATTAATTAAGGAGTAATTAATTTATGAAGTGGAGTAATTAAGGGAAGTTAATTACTAAATGAGATTAATCAAAGGTGATTAATAAATGTGACTAATTAATTATTAAATGTAATTAATTTAAATAAGATAATTAATTAAGAATAATTAAGGATCATTAATTAATATAATTAATGATGTAATTAAGAATTGTTTAATTAAGATTAATTAATAAATAATAAGTGATTAAAGTAATTAATTAATTGTAATTAATTAAGGATTAATGTAATTAAGTATGGTTAATTAATTAATGAAGTAATTTAAGATTAATTACTGAAATGGTTTAAGATAATTAATTTGTGAAATCAGTTAGGGATTAATTACTTAAAGTAATTAGAGTATAATTAATCAGGAATGATTAATTAAGATGGATATTTAGAGTAATGATTAATTAATTGGTTTAATTAATAATTAAGTAAGCAGGATTTATAGAATGAAGTAATTAGTTTAATTCACTTTAAATTAATTAGATGATATAAATCATTGCTTAAGAATGGATGAATGATATTGAATGCTTTGCATTGTTGATATCTCTGATAAGAGATGTGTGATCTATGATATAGATGTTTGGTTGGATTGAAATGATAATATGGATTATCTATTGTAAATTATCTATCTGTGTGTATATAGATAAGAATTGAATTGTTTTAACCTTAAAACAACTTGGCCTTAAAAGATACGCTTTGGATTTCGATGAGACCGGGATCGGGTTTCCGTATACCGGATTTCCAGGTCTGGAGACCCGAATACCACATCGATCCAAATTAACGATAGGTCGTGAATCAAGTGAAGATGAAGATTCAGAGTGCAAGGGTTATTGTCGTTAACTCTGAGGGTGATTCCAAAAACGAGTGTAACGAGATAATGCCTTCGGTTTCGTTCGAACCCGGAACGAACTTGTATGGATTGAATGCTTTCAGCACATCGTCAGGTGGACGATGAGCATTCTAAGATAGATGTGTTCTATTTAAAGGAAATCGTAGCCTCAAGCCTCACAAACCGGGAATGGCTAAAACAGGGGAGGTGCAGCAAGGTTAGTGGGTAGCACCCAAGTAGGACAAGGTTACCTCTGTCTAGATGTCCCTTTCTATTTTCGACTTAGTGGTGCGGTTGCTGATCCCAACCGTGAGGTATCTTGTGCGGGAATTATCCAGTAAGGGATGTTCCGACCTTGTGTTGCAGGGGATTGGAAGTGATCCTCGGTACGGTGATCTAGGCCACGTACTGTGACGGGCGGTACCCCGGTAGCCCTGCCATTGTATGGAATCCAAAATCCAATAAGTGCCAACGGACTTGATTGTATAACCCACTTTGTGGCTAGTATACTGGAATTTAATAATGTAACAATTTCAGCTATTTCATATTTATTTGAAAACCCTAGACCCTATTATAATACAATCGAATTTCCTATCAAATGTTTTGGTTAGCGTAAGGTAAAAACTTACCCATGTTTATTTGTGGGAAGTCTTACGTGATACCTTTTCTTTCAAAAGGTTTTGAAGTTAAACAAGTTTAACCTGTTACTCACACCAGACCCATGTCTGACCCAAGTTGTTTATTTCTGTTTTATAAACTCTTGGGTACTCAAATTTTTACGAGTAGCCAAGGGATTCAGGTTAGTCTTGACGAATTATGGAGGAGCAATGGAGCAGGAGGCTTCGGCGTTGTAGATAGATAGTAGTTTCCGCTGTGTTGATTTTGTATTGATCTCTGTATTGTATTGAGAGGTAATAACTAGACAGATGTTTATAACTGTCTATTATATGATATGTAATCTGTGTAACTCTGATAAGTGTTGTATATGATACTATGTAATATTTATGTGATATAATATATTTTGTTCGTTTCAGCTGTGAGTATTTGTGTTTGTTTCTTTTCTCTTCTTCTCTTTTCTACTTCTCACCCCTTTCTTTCTTATTAACGATGCGACTTTCTGTGGAGAGAAAGTCGTGGTCGTCACATTTAACAATGTCGACATTAAAGCTTTAAGTCCTTAAACTATGCAAACTATGTTTTATATCCACGATGTCGACACTCTATAAAGTGCGATATTCATATTAGCGGCCCTCTCGTCTTATGTTTTATAGATTAAAGACTTTAACTTCCTTTTATATGAAAGAGGGACAAAGACCCTTAGTGGCGAAGAGGTCGCCAAGCTTTATCTCTATACGAGGTTTATATTTTTGTCCTTAGGGCCTTTGTTTAAGGGGCAAAGACCCCCATTGACTTCGAACTTCATCAATAAAGTTTTATAAAAGCATATATCATGGCATAATTATTTTGGATAAAGTAAAGGGCTACATTTCCCGTGTTTTGAAAGTATAATTTCAAGGGTTAAATCATTTATAAAGAAAGTATTTTTAAGGAAATAGAGAATGGTATTTAGCCTAGAATTTTACTAAAAGAGATTATTGTTCTTATCACTTTTAGATAGATTATGATAGGATAAATTTGACCCAGAGTAGAAAACCATATGGGACTGCTATAGGATAGCACCCTATACTTCAGCTGTTAGCCCTTAGCTTATATAAGTCCACAATTTTAGTGCGTAGAGTTTTGTCAAGGGTAAGACTAAAACTAGGTGTATGCAAAGAAAGGAATACATAAAGACAAGATAGATTATCGGTTGGCCTGCAAAACCTTTAGGTTCTTAGTAAGCCTAGCAAAACTATGAGATTGACAGATAGTAAGGTAAACACTTGGAAAAGTGTATTTGGACAGACCATCCAGTTTTCTTATAACAACTAGCTAGAAAATTTGGTATATCTGGTAGGCCCGAGTCAGCCGTGTAGGTTGGCAGTTACCTCGTGAAAACTAAAGATTGCGACGGATAGTCATTGATTTAATGGATATTCATGATTACCTATGTAGCATGCATGCGCATTATTGTTTATATTGTTTATTTTAACCAGTTTGGTTGCTAGAATTGATTTGTAGAAGATATATTTTAAAAAGCGATATTAGTGAGGGTAAAACCTGTTCCGCTCTACGGCGTGGTCTCACTGAATATCTATAAACCGAGATAGCGTATTATTATTCACCTCAGGCATTTTATCTAACTCAAGTTTATGTTTTCCCCTCAAACTCTCGGATGCTCAAAATTTGATTTGAGTAGGTCGGAAGTAAGTGCTTTATAGGTTAAGGAGGTTTTGACGAATAAAGCTTCCAGAGACATGCAGGAGGCAAAGCTAGCTATGCAAAAGTCTATCTATTACCATTATCCGTTGTGTTATGTCAGTTGTTATATGAATATATTGACAGAAGATGTATCTACCTATTTCATAAATTTGATCAACCAAGGTGGCATCTTCATATGTCGCAGTTGGAATATTTTGTAAGAATTATATTTCATCTGAACCTAGGAAACATTGGGATTATGTAATGAATATGCAATATTATCCTTGAAACGAAATTTGAACGTTTTCTTTGAAATTGTGTTTAAAATTAATTTATATTTTTGTGCTTCTAATAACCATTAACATACCCGCATTTTGTCACCGAAGATTAATATTATAGATGACTGTAGCATCTGTAGCGCTTAGTTTCATGCCTCAAAATGAGGGATGTTACAACTTGGTTTCGGAGCATAGGTTTATGTAAAATTAAAGAATTTTGAGCTTTAAAAAGAGTTTTTGAAAATATGATCCGAATGAATCGGAGAATAAGATTGGGGTATAGGATAAAGCTATGGTAACGTACTTGTATCTATACTATACTATTAAAGACGAGTATGAAATCCTTTGCTCACAGGCCTCCTTAAATTTTAAACCCTAAAGTCACATGTAATTATTCTATTTTTTTCCTTTTCCCCTTGACTTTTCAATACACAAGTTCATATGTTTTTTGTCTTCTCATACTATTAAAGATGAGTATGAAATCGTTTACTCACAGGCCTCCTCAAATTTGAAACCCAAAAGTCACATGTAATTATTCTTTTTTTCCTTTTCCCTTTGACTTCCCCATATTCAAGTTTATATGTTTTTTGTCTTCTCAACCAAATCACATCAATGTTAACTTAGCAAGTAATGAATCTTATAATAATCATCTAAGAAATAAAATTTCTAAAGCTACACTTATGCACGTCTATTTCTTTTGATAAATTCGTAATAATTACTTCTTTATATTTTAACAACGGCTTTCTTCCTCTTCTCCATGTTCATATCCATTATTTATTATTCCCTTAATTCAAGCTGTTTATTTCTTTATTTTTTGGCCTCTTATTTTCCCCTTCTAAATACTACTTCATTCAAATATAAATTCACTAATTAATGTTTAAATATTTCCATTTATTCGTATTATTACCTTAATTCAAATAGTTGTATATCTATCTCTATTATATATTATGAAAAGTAATTAAGACTCATTATTGCTTACTCTCTACTATTTCCTTTTTCTTTTAGGTTTCATGTAGCATCCTATAATTAATTTGGTGATCTAATTCTTGGTTAGATCAAAATATTTCATTTATTTTTATATACATATTATCTACTCCATCTATTTTTATTATATATATTATTATTAAAAACTTAAATGTGACTTTATCAATTTGTACCGTCTTATCACTTTATTCCTTTTATTCCATGTATATTTACATCTTCCATTACTACCATACGAAATTTTTGTTCCTCTTCTATTTTACTATATAAATGGTTCAATCTCCATGACAAACTAATCATTCTTTGTCATTTTATTTCTGTCTAAATATTTCTTTGTACTTAATTTACGGTACACATTTCCTATTTTCGCTCTAAAACGTCTCCTTTATTCCATAAATTACATCAACGTTAACTTAGATATCTTATATCAATAATGTAATAGACAAAATTTCAAAAGCTATACCTATGCACATTTATTTCTTTTGATAAATTCGTAATAATTAGTGCTTTATATTTTAACAATAGTTCTATTCCTATTCTCAATGTTTATATAAAGTTTTTTTATTTCCTTAGTTAATTTTTATCTCCAATTTCTTTCCCATCTATTTCGTAGATAGCTTTTACATAATGTTATCTCTTCCTCTTTTTCACTTTCATACATATGCTACAATTAAAGAAAAATCCTTGGTGAACTAACGGTACATTCCAAATAATTTTTATTCATTCTCAATAAGCTTTTAGTCTTACTAGAATTTAACTGAGAAACATAAATAGTTTTCACTTTTTATTCTTCTAAAATTTTATATTATTTTATTCATGTTTTGCTGAGATTATGTTTCTACGCATTGCTTTTAAATTTACTATTTTGATGGAAGTTTTGTCTAAAAGCCTGCAAGAAACATTGGCTTACTGGATCGACCGAGCTTGATTTAAAGATTTGATTTTTATTTTATTAATTATCTTTTTTTTAATTGAGGATGAAATTCTTGTTTGAATTTTAGATTTATGATTTTAGATCTTTGCATCAAGTTTTGCACCCAAAATTATATTTTATTTTCTTATTTTGGTTTTAATCTACATTATTCTGAATATTATTTCATTCATATTTTGCAGGGCATTATGTGGTTTATGAATACGTCGATACCATGGAATCTTCAGTTGTTTTGTAAAATCTATTATTGGTAAATACACATCGAAGCATGTATTTACTATGCTTCTTCTATTCTGTTATATGGAAAACTTATCTCTTCCATCTTTAATGTTGTCCTAAATTCTTAAGTCCCATAATTTATAGCTCAAATTTTACAATAAAGTCCGCTTATCCCTTTCAAATTTTATTGAATATTTAAATTAACATCGTGCTCGTTTAAAAAATAAAAGCTAACATAATATCGGCATGCATTTTCTGCTCTTATCCTCCATTAGAAAATAAACCCACATGTTTCCTCTCGCCTCTTCCTCTTTCAGTACCTTAATGCGTACTTATGACTTTTTTCAGATCCATTCCAGAATAAATGTGTTGTTAGTTCAAATAATAAGTTTTATTTCTATTTAAGAACATTATTAATGTCTTTTACTAAATTTTGTCCTCACATTAAAACTAGGTTTCTCACTTACTCCTTACAAATAAAACAAATTGATTTATTTATAATGCAAAAAAGTCTCTATTTTCCTACTTTAAATCCATTCCATTAATTTGTATGCCATTATATCTCTATATTCTATCAATCATTTATCTGTTAAATTTATCTATCTATACATTATATACGATGTATGATTTCTCTTCTAATTCACTGTTAGATCATATCATGTTCTCTCCATAATTCAATAATAATTTGCACTTTTTGTTTAATTGTATTTACACAATATATTTTATATTTATTTGTTGTATAATTTAATAGACTATAAAATATTCATAAGCAACACACATTCATGGTTATTACCAAAGTCTTGGTAACCTTACGAAATAATGAGGTAATTACCAATGATTTTTACTAAGGGTGAGAGTTCGGTCGGTTTGGTTGGTTTTGAGAGAGAAAATGTCAAATCGAACTGAAACCGAAAAAATCAAAACTGAACCAAACTGAATTAATTTCAGTTAATTCGGTCACTGACCGAATTAACCAAATTAAAAAGGTAAGTAAGATAAATTACCATATGTTATTATTCAAATAATCGATTACTTAAAGGAAAATATAAATTTATGTTTAGAGAAACTATTTCGAGTACTTTTTTAAGTTTATAAGAAAAATTAACATATTTTCAATAGATAAAGTTTTGTTTTTATTACTCAACAAATTATTAAGAGTATTACAATGCCATGAATTTAGATAATATAATAAAAGTTCTGTTAAACCGCTAGCCAAAATAGAATTATTTTACAAGCTGAATTCAAACCAATACAATTTCATAACGAACCGACCAAAATGAACAGGTTTAGTCGGTTAATTCCGTTCGAACTGAATATTAGTCACCTCTAATTTTTACAAAGTTTTCATTGTTACGTTGTTTAAATATTTTTGCAATTCAAGAATAGTTTTCAATCGCTATAGATTAGAGATATAATTATTCATAATAGTTATAATCTAACAAATATTGTTACTGTGCAATAAATAAAACAAATTAATTGCTTTTAATTTTGATTAGTTTGACTTCAAGGTCATTTTAAATTGGAATCCAATTTTATGAAAGAATAAATTACATACCAAGTCAGATTATTTCTAATTATTTAATAAGTTAATTTTTTTCATCAACCATATTTCAGGTGCATAGTAGAAGCTTTTATTGTTATATAAAATCTGTTACAAATAAGGTTAAGTTATTTCTTCCTTCTCGCATTTTATATCAAATTTCATATTTTTATTTATATTAGTTTGACAGTGAATTTTGGAACCTCTATTTATTTTTTAGGCGGTAATTAGTAGTTTAATGCATATATAAAAAAAGTGTTTTTATACAATCAAATTGAGGTAAAGTTGATCTTTATTTGATACTGAAATATATGTGCATAAAAAATCAAGTTGGAAGAAAAAAATATATATATGAAGTGAAAAATTATTTGGATAATGAATTTTACACTATAGTTGACGAAAATTATAAATGCATGAGCAACATATACATTCTATCTTTGGCAGACAATATTAAAATTTGTTAATATTTTAGTTTTAAATATGAAAACTTATTTAAAAAAAATTAGCTTTGAACTTGTTTCTACAAACTAAATTTTTATAACAGAATAACAAATTTATTCTACTTCAAAAAAATTGATCACTCTCTCTTTCCTTAGTTTTGGAAACATGTTAATAAGGGTTACTTATTAAAGTTAAGAAACTCGAGCCAAAAGTCAGACTCCACGAACCAATACCCGAGCAAAAATCGTGAACTCCACATCTTCGAGACAAACACCACTCCTCTTCGAGCATGCACCCGAGCAAACTATTTCTTCCCCGATCCATATGTAACAACCCGCATATCTATCGATTCTATATTTAAATATTTTATTTAAATATTTTATCGTTAGTCGGATGTTAGTCCGAAAAGCTACTTTTTGCATACGGTCAAATTAGGACTCGAGACCACCCCCATTGAGTTCAAAATGACGTTTGCGATCTTTTTGAGTGTAAACTTCGATATGTTTGGAGATAGTGAAATTTTCAACACTTTTTCCCGCCTTTGACTTTGGTTTGGACTGCACCTTCTTAACTCAGCCCACCCCCTCTTCTCTTGATCACTTCAAGCTTCTTCAAAAATGGTGGAGGGAAAGAGAAATTAAAACTCCCAAACACAAATTCCATTGCAAATCCGAGATTCAACATCAAATTCACGTGTAGACCATTGATTCAAGCTTGTTGGTGTTCTTGCTTTGCTCTCAAATCTCCATCTTCATCAAATTCCGTGAAAAGGTGAGATTTTTGATCTCACATCTTGCCTATATCTATCTTGGACTGTTGGGAATGATCCCCTATTGTATTTGCATCAACATTTGCATTTGGTTTGGATTGGATTGGCGAAAAACTTCAATTTTCAGCGTTTTGGTGATTTTTCTGGCCTTAAGTCGTTTCTGGCCTTCGCTGAGTCGTCCACGAGTTAAGCCTAAGTCGTGAGTCGTTCACGAGTTAAGGGCTTAAGTCGCGCGCGTGCATTTCTGTTCGCCTGGCTTGAGTCGTTCACGAGTCAAAGTGATGAGTCGTTCACGAGTTAAAGTGTTAAGTCGTTCTGGGTGTTCTGCCTTCGCTAGGTCGTTCGCGAGTTAAGTGCTAAGTCGTTCGCGAGTTAAGAGTTAGGTCGTACTGGGATAAGTCGTTAGGTCGTATAGACCTTAGCTCGTAGCTCGTATGGCTCTTAAGTCCTAGGTCGTTGGCTTTTAAATCGTTAAGTCGTAGGTCGCTGCTTCTACTAAGTCGCTAGGCCTCGCCAACTCCGCTAGCTCGCAACTGTTAAGTCGTATGACCTTAAGTCGTAGGTCGTCCCCGACCTAACTCCACTAGGTCGTTCCAGCCTTAGCTCGTAGCTCGAATTGAAGCTTAAGTCGTTAAGTCGTTCGTTCCACTAAGTCGTTCAAGGCTTGAGTCGTAAGTCGTTCGCGAGTTAGTACTTGGTCGTTCGACCTGTTCTTCTGCTAAGCCGCTTGCATCCCTTAAGTCGTAAGTCGTTCGCGAGTTAGTACTTGGTCATTTGACCGGTTTGGCTTCTCGAGACCGCTTGCCTTCACTAGGTCGTACCGTGACGGGGCGCTGCCCCGCACCCCGCCGTGGGCGCTGCCCCCTGGACCCCCGCGACCTGACCGGGCAGGTCGAACCCCGTATTACTCTGCGTAGGCAATCTCTTCTGAAAAACGTTTATCAGAATTTCTACTTTGATGGTTTTGGGATTGACTTCTTTGGACTTTACTCACGTCTTCGAACGTGAATTGATTTGTTTCTACCATCGTTTTATGACCTGTCACTTTAAAGATATATGAAGGTTTCAATACTAATAGTAAATATCAAAACTCTTTCATCAAAGCGATTTCAACACTATTTTAAATATCAAAAGTTCGTTTTCTCAAACCGATTTTCAATCTACTAGTATATACAAGCCTTTACTTCACTCGAATGAGAAATCGACTTAAACGACTTAGTAAAACGAGTGGTATGAAACGCTTGCGTTCACTTCGTCGGTTAGCTCTTGGACTTGTTCGATTGAACCCTTTTTGTGACAATTCCCTAGTGAAGATTTACAGCTTGTTCGTAAATATTTAAGTTAAGCAAGTGGTTATGGGACATGAAGCTAAACTCATATATTTACTGGCTTGGTGTGATTGACACTTCCTTATGATCATGACGATCATTTTTGTGATTTAGACTAGCGATTGAGCGATGTCTCTTTGTCTACGTGGGAGACTATACCCCGATCATGTGATGTTTCGCCATCACATTTCCTATGGTCTTCGGGCCATTCATGTGTGAAAATTTAATGGATAGCTTCCATGAGATATCATCTCGTCATGTGTTTACGCGTAGGTGAGTTTTCATGCTCCCATTCATGTGTTAGGCCTCCCCCCTTTTTATGTGTTTTCTGGATTTCTGATGATGATTTCTGGAATTTTGTGCTTCACCAATTTTCATGATTTTCATTGATATGATATCAGTTTTTGTGCATTGGTGAATTCATGTGTTATTGACTTGTTATGAATACAAGTTTAGGGTATGATGCCCTATTTTATCTTTGAGAAGATTCTTGTGATATTGATTAATCTTTTGTTGATTATCATTTACATACTTATAGTAGTATGTCGCTATGGTTATTACATGTTCATGTCATGCCTTTTACTGTATACCATATCATCTGATATTTATAGTTAGACTGATCCGTTTATTATTTTCTTATAAATAATACTCGGGTCAGACCGAGATGTTACAGGTGCTTCTGCTTGACTTCTCTTCAGGATTATTCTGACTTTTGGCTAACTACTTAGATTAGTAGTTTTTGGATGTACACCTTTGAGATATAGACTCTATGTTGTGTACTTATTCTTTTGTATAGCACGTGATGCTATTCTTTTGTATTATCGTGAATCTTTCTGACCACTACTCTGATGTACACTTTCATGTGTTATATATTTATTCATATCTTCTTCCGCCTTTGTGATATGGATGTCTGTGACTGATTTACGTTATGATTATTTCTATGTTTGTTTTCCGAAGATTATATATAGCCACCGTGTGATAGCTTTGTGTTTGTACCGGTATGTCGGATTTCCTCCTTAAAAGATATGCATTCTATTCTATCTGACGTATCGGTGCTCGCACAAAGAAGTTACATGGATGGTCGCTCCTCCACAGCCTTATTCTCCGCGCTAATTGACAGCTCTACATCGTAGTGTTCTTGGTTAGCTTGGGTATAGAGGTGGGGCGTCACACCATACATCCCACAGATACACAAGACACCAGCGTACGTGCACACGAACTCCGTTCAGCTCCGATCCTCGTACCGACCTTCAACATGTCGGCGACGGCCACCTCGACCCAACCAACCACCCAGAACCACTAACCCCATTGACAAATCAAAAACGAACAAATTTGGTATCCTACAGGAAGAACCCGATCACCCATCACCTCATATCACCCATCTCCGACCACCGGAGACCTCGGTCTCGTGCCTACACTTTCGTCATCATCCCCTCTTTACCTTACCCCTGGACCGGTTCAACTCGACATCGTCGCCGACCTGCAATAGACATGAGTTTGCCTCTGTCCAGAAAGACACTAAAAACCCTAAATCTCCTCCGTCCCACCACCTCGACGTCAGAGAAAATGAACCACCATTTTTGCCGAGCTCGTCAACTCCACCACTACCTCCATTAGTAGTTCCGACTACCCAGATCACCCCGATCACCAGCAAATGCCCAGAACCCAAATCACGATCAACTAGGAATTTCTCTCAAATTTCAGTCTTAAAATACATGGTTTTATTTTAAAAAATTATAGCTTCCAAAGATTAATCAGATCATATACTTGAATCCACAAATTATTTAAGTTGAGATTTTTAATATGTTTAAGTTTTACCGAAATTTCCTCTTTGTTAAAAACTAACATGAGGTTTCACCTTGAAAATATTTTAAAAATTATATCTTGTTAGTTCTAACAAATTTGATTTAAACATTAGGGTCCAAAGAGAATCAGGGAAAAAGAAATTAAATTTTGAACCTATTTTAAACCTATAATATCAAGAACAGGGCAGATGAACTGGAACACAGATATGCACACAATATCAACATAAATATATACACTTCATTCAACTTTAAACCATCAAGCAAGCATATCTCACTTCATAATTCCAAGGATTATCTCATGCAATCACATATATAGGCAGATTAAGCTTTAAGATAAAGTTTACTCACTGTGATTTTAGAAACAGAAAAAGCTTGAAGTAATCTGGATGTTGCCCTGCTTGTGAAACTAGAATTTTTGTTTCTGAATCTGAATTTAAACTTGATTATTCAATTGAATCTTGAATTGCTGAGTTGATCTTAGATTGCTTCATATTTGAAAATTGGGAGAAGATGATAGTTGTTTGCTTCTCTTAGATTTGTTTACTGGTTTTTGGTTTCAGATTTTCTTTTTCTTTGTTTTGAGATTGAAGATAGAAAAAGAAAATGAGAGGAGAAAGTAGAGAGTTTTCTATAACTCAATTTTATCATTTTATATAAAAATAAAATAAAAATTAAGACACTTGTATGAATTAACTTACACTTGTCATTATTGTTTAATAAATTGTTTACATTTGTTAAAATGCATAGTGAATTTGTTTACATTTGTAATTATAATGTACCTAATATGTTTTATGTATTTATTAATTTCATAAATCTATATAATACCTTTATACATGTATGTTTTAAGCTTATATATTTACAAACTACCTTTATTTTAAGTATAACCTTTAAAGAAATATATATACCTTTATCAAATCTTATTTAAACTAAAATACTTTTTAAATTAATAAATATATACCTTATAGATACTATTTTAGTGTTAGAAAAAAATATAGAACTCAACTTTTAATAAATCTTGAAAATCATTAAAATCATAACTTCCAATTCAATATATATACCTATATATTATATATTATGATTAGAAAAATCATTTTTATAAATTTTGAAAAGATAAATTTTGCCCAATTAAATAATTATAAAAGAAGATTATTAAACTAATATTGTCAAACTTCAATAATTATGATAGGAGATTATCAAATAAATATCTGTCCAAATATTTAAAATCCAGCATTTATTATAGTTCAGATTCTTCTATATACATATCCAGATATATTTATATATCAGAATTTCATTTGTTCAATTTACAAATGAGTATTTAATAAATTTAATCCTATTAACTTCCAATTAACAGATGCCCAAAAAATTCGGGTTATCACATTCCTCCCCCCTTTGAATCTTTTCGTCCTCGAAAAGGAACGAAACGAGAATTTATCAATACTTAAAATCAGATAAATAACTTTTTGATCATTTTTAAAACACTTTAAAAATCTATATAATATTACTAAATTAGTTTTTATAAAAATACTTTTTATAACTTGATGTTTCCACAAGTCCTTCTTTGTTCTCACAGAAATTCGGTCATACGTTGATCAGGCGTAAGACTGAAAATCTATAAGTACTTAGCAGACTCATTTTCAACACCCAGTGAAAATATTTAAAAAACATTTTGAAAACTTTATGAAAATATAGAAAACATTTTTGAAATAGAGGAAATATCTTTGGTGAGAATGCTCTAGAAATCATCACCCCTCCATGGTCGCAGTTAACCCGATGGTTACGTTGCCATCCCGGCAAAATCCATAGATAATTGTAGGCCTCCGTGCCCCTCGAATATGCCATGGAACCCGCCGCGGATCGCAGTTACATCCCGGGTTACGTTGCCATCACAGCAAAAGTCCATGTAACTGTAGGCATCAGCGCCCTCGATTTTCGCTGCCAAATGAAACTGCACCACTCCCACAAAGGTCGCAGACTACATCAGTCAAGTCCCAATGTAGCCTTAAGCTCTCACGGCCTCTCGACTTTCGCTATGTCTTCATAGATCGCAGCCTACCGATGTTACGTTGCCATCATGACAAAATCAAACGTAAACAGTTGGCTCTCAACAGCACACACGACTTCCGCTATGGTCCGCAGTAGATCGCAGTGACATCGAGTTACACTGTCGTCACAGCATAACCCAAATGTCTCTGTAGGCATCAGCGCCCTCGACTTTCGCTACCTACTACACATAATCCTCAGTAACTTAGTTTATCCGGACATCCTCATAGGATCAACTTTAGAGCCTCCCCCTTATGGCTCAAGGCGGTACCACCCCGTGGCACCCCTATGAAGTTCATTTCAATGGGATCGCCTTTTTCCCCAAAGCCAATCTCAAAACACTTTATACTATATACTTATAGTATCTTTCAAATCATACCCTTTATGATTTACATCAAAATCTCCTTTACACAAAATTGATATCTCAAATCGATAGTTCCAAACTTGGCTTTCCAAATTTCCAAAATTTGATTTTCCCAAAAATCAAAAGCCTTTCCAAATCCATAGGTTCCCAAAACCTTTTCCAAAATCATTCTCATAAAATCCTTTATATATATAGAGATATATATAATCCTGAAAAATCTTTGGATCATGTCAAACTTGTATAAATTCCCTTTTTATACTTCAAATACTTTCAAAAACCCTTTTTATTCTGGCTATAGATTCAACAAGGGGAGTTTATCATATATAACAAAAATATATAACTTGTTTATTCCAAATCAATATTCAAGATTGATTTCTTTATAAAGTTATTCACTTACATTATTTTTAATAAAATGAGTTCTAATCATAGAAATATCCAACTCCCATTTTATTTCATCATTCATTTTTCAAAATATACCTTTATTTTTCAAAAATCATTTTACAGTTCTTATCCACAAATTTCAATATCAATTCCATTCAAACCCGTACAATGTACACATACCATCCGTATGCTATATCAATCTGATCGCTCACTCAATCACACAATTTCACTTTCGAACTAGTATCGTCCACCCGACTTCCTAGTGCGGACTCAAATCTGGTTTCTTGATCAAAAACCGTCATTCTAATTGTATAGCCATAACTATGATAGAGAATATCCAGAACCAATCAAAAATCCATATCCAGGTTCGCCTTAAATCGAGTGAAAAATCCCAACTCAGATCGATATACTATCTCGAAATTCTGTGCTCGAAAATATGGATCAAATCACTATGTGAATAGAAAATTATACATACATCCTACCTATTTATCATCATTGATTATTAGTTAAATCAATTCTCTTTTCTATTCACCTTCATTTTGATTTTATTCACTTATTCACAATTGCTTAATTCTACTAGATTAATCACTTCAATTATAAACAGTTTGCACTCTGACTAGCTTGAGTTTAGAAAATAGCTTGAAAAGTTTAAAATAGATAAGTAGTTGTAAAATAGTTATTAGTTGTAAAATAGATGTAAAATAGTTATTAGTTGTAAAATAGATGTAAAATAGTGAAGTAATTATAAAATAGTTAGATAATTGCAAAATAGTTGTAAAATAGTAATTAGTTATAAAGTAGTTGTAAAATAGTGATTAGTTTGTAAAACAGATGTAAAATAGTAATTTGTTTTCAAAATAATTGTAAATAAGTATAAAATAGTTTGGGTTTTAAAAAGAAAGGTTGTATAGTAAATAGCTAAGAAAATAGATTTAAAACAGTTTATATTAAAACAATTTATTTGAAAATAGTCTCAGAGTTAAACTGGTTCAATTTCTCAATCTTCACTTCAAATCAATTTAATATACATTTCCATTTCTATTTAAATTGATTCAATTTCAATTCAAATTAAGTTAACTTCCATTCCCATCCCAAATTCAAATCAATTTCCATTTGATTCAAAACAAATTCAATTTGAACTAATTCAATTCAAATCTCAATTTTATATATATATACCATCTCGAATTATACAAATTCGAGTTAAATTTTTAAATGTTGATTTAATCCTTTAAATCAAATTAATCTTTACTTTTAAATTAACAACTTATATCTTTAAACCATTTAATTCTGAGTCCAATTTTAAAATTCCATTTTAAATTATCCTACTTAACTTATTTCAAAGTTCAAATAAGAGTTCAAAAACAATTTACTTTTCAGATTCTAATTTATTATCCATTTTAACTTCAAACTTTGAAACCGATTCATAATTAATTTTAGTTTTACAAGTTCAATTCTTTACAAATTATTCAGCAAGCCCATTTCTAACATTTAAATCTTTAAGTTCCAAGCAAATTTCAGTTTGAATCTATTTCTAGCTTATCTTATTTATATAGTTCATATTATCCAATTCCAATACATATATTTCACTTAATTCTTATGATCTAATACAATTTCTATAACCAACAACCAATTATTTTAGAAAAATTATAGCTTTATATATATCAGAATATAAACTTATATGAAAATCATCTTTAAAATCATTTTATAAGAAAATAACAAGTACGCTCTCATATATTTATATATACTCAACTCATTTTAGGGTATCACTTACCCTATCCTTAATAAGTAAACCCAATAGAGCCAAGGTTCTTGCTTAACCTTCTGCTCTGATACCAAATGTAACGACCCGAAATTTTCAACTCCGAAAATTTCAGATTGTTAGAGTAAAGAAGAAAGAGATAGAAGAAGAAACAGGAACAAAACACAGAATCTCACATTCGCAGCCGGTCAAAATATAATATCAAATAATAGTAGTTATACAAAGAAGAACTGTATCTGTTAATTTACATCAATACATCAGAGTTACATCTAATCTCAAAAAAACTGGATAGTAACAACTTGTCCCAGATAAACAACAACAATAAACTCAGCGGAATACACTCCATACGTTCCTGCCATCCAGCTCGCCTCCTGAGCTCCAGAACGTCCTAACCTGAAAATCTGTAGTACTCGGTTTGACCCGAGCATTACATCAAAGTAACACCCGGGTCAGGCTGGAAACCAGCGTGAGTAAACCCATCTAACATGAAATACAAAGATATAAAACTTATTTGAAAAACCCGGGATAACTTGTACCTTATTACGAGTTCTTAACTTGCCATAGTCAAATACACATCTTACAATCATATCTAAGCATTATTACTCAGATTTAATAACCAAGTTTACATCATTTATTTCATTCCAACCTATTTATTCCAAAGTCAATTTTCATAAAGAATTATTGTAGATTACAAATCGAAGTGGTTTCGGGTAATTTATTGATACCCGACCCCGGTCTCTTCGAATCCAATATCATCTTATCCAAAGCTATTCAAGTGAATACAATTCAATTTAAAATATAAGATGTCACTTTTACACAGCAATTCATCATCGATAGATAACCACATTATCACTATTCAACCCAAACATACATATCACAAAAACATTTTATATTAGAGATATTAACCAATTCAAGGCCTTCAAAATAATCCAATCATCCATAAGCAAAATAATTAGTCACTCCATTTCTAATTAATTTAAATGAATTAAATTAACTACTTCAATCACTCTTCAAATCTTGCTTACTTAACCATTAATTAATTACAACCCATTAATTAATCATTCTTTAATTACCCATTAATTATCCATAATTACTTCATCAAGTAATTACCCCATTGGTTAATTATCCTCAATTAATTAACCTTTAATTACTCTCATTAACAATAATTTATTATATTGATTCTTAATTAATTTCTCTGATTAATTATTCTATAATCACTTCCTTTGATTAATTATCCTTTATTTAATCATATTTATTAATTAACTAACCTTTCAATTAATTTCCTAAATTAATAAATCCTTTAATTAATTACACTAAGTAATTAATCCTTAATTACTTCTATTAAGTAATTTCCTTTAGTTACTTACATAAGTAATTATCATTAAGTAATAAATCTTCAATTACTTACATTAATAATCTCTAATCACCAATTAATTAATTTCTAATTACCAATTAATTATCCCCTAATTAACAATTAACTAATCTCTAATTAATTAATTAATTCTCTAATTAACAATCAATTAATCTCTAATTAATTAATTTATAACCTTTAATTATTTATTAAATGCTTACAATTAATCACTTGAGAAATTAATTGATTAAAGTTTAATACTCTAATTAAGCACTCACTTAATTCCATTATTAATTTATTTGGAAAGACTTAGGATTCAATTCAATTAATTACTTAATATGGAATTTTTCCAAATCAAAACAATTAAATGCAAAACATCCTATTATAAATTAAATTTGAAAACTTATTTAAAAAGAATTAGCTTTGAACCTGTTTCTACAAACTAAAATTTTAAAACAGGATAACAAATTTATTCTGCTTCAAAAAAACTGATCACCCTCTCTTTCCTTAGTTTTGGAAACATGTTAATAAGGGTTACTTATTAAAGTTAAGAAACTCGAGCCAAAAGTCAGACTCCACGAACCAATACCCGAGCAAAAATCGCGAACTCCACATCTTCGAGACAAACACCACTCCTCTCCGAGCATGCACCCGAGCAAACTATTTCTTCCCCGATCCACAAATCCCACAGATACACAAGACACTAGCGTACGTGTACACGAACTCCGTTCAGCTCCGATCCTCGTACCGACCTTCAACACGTCGGCGACGGCCACCTCGACCCAACCGACCACCCAGAACCACTAACCCCATTGACGAATCAAAAACGAACAAATTTGGTATCATACAGGAAGAACCCGATCACCCATCACCTCATATCACCTATCTCCGACCACCGGAGACCCCGGTCTCGAGCCTGCAACTTCATCATCGTCCCCTCTTTACCTTACCCATAGACCAGTTCAACTCGACATCGTCGCCGACCCGCAATAGACACGAGTTTGCCTCCGTCCAGAAAGACACTAAAAACCCTAAATCTCCTCCGTCCCACCACCTCAACGTCAGAGAAAATGAACCACCATTTTCGCCGAGCTCATCAACTCCACCGCTACCTCCAGTAGTAGTTCCGACTACCCAGATCACCCCGATCACCAACAAATGCCCAGAACCCAAATCACGATCAACTAGGAATTTCTCTCAAATTTCAGTCTTAAAATTCATGGTTTTATTTTTAAAAATCATAGCTTCCGAAGATTAATCAGATCATATACTTGAATCCACAAATTATTTAAGTTGAGATTTTTAATATGTTTAAGTTTTACTGAAATTTCCTCTTTGTTAAAAACTAACATGAGGTTTCACCTTGAAAATGTTTTAAAAATTATATCTTGTTAGTTCTAACAAATTTTATTTAAACATTAGGGTCCAAAGAGAATCAGGGAAAAAAAGTTAAATTTTGATCCTATTTTAAACCTCTAACATCAAGAACAGGGCAGATGAACTGGAACACAGATATGCACACAATATCAACATAAATATATACATTCATTCAGCTTTAAACCATCAAGCAAGCATATCTCACTTCATAATTCCAAGGATTATCTCATGCAATCACATATATAGGCAGATTAAGCTTTAAGATAAAGTTTACTCACTGTGATTTTAGAAACAGAGAAAGCTTGAAGTAATCTGGATGTTGCCCTGCTTGTGAAACTAGAATTTTTGTTTCTGAATCTGAATTTAAACTTGATTATTCAATTGAATCTTGAATTGCTGAGTTGATCTTAGATTGCTTCAGATTTGAAAACTGGGAGAAGATGATAGTTGTTTGCTTCTCTTAGATTTGTTTACTGGTTTTTGGTTTTAGATTTTCTTTTTCTTTGTTTTGAGATTGAAGATAGAAAAAGAAAATGAGAGGAGAAAGTAGAGAGTTTTCTATAACTCAGTTTTATCATTTTATATAAAAAAAATTAAAATTAAGACACTTGTATGAATTAACTTACACTTGTCATTATTGTTTTATAAATTGTGTACATTTGTTAAAATGCATAGTGAATTTGTTTACATTTGTAATTATAATGTACCTAATATGTTTTATGTATTTATTAATTTCTTAAATCTATATAATACCTTTATACATGTATGTTTTAAGCTAATATATTTACAAACTACCTTTATTTTAAGTATAACCTTTAAAGAAATATATATACCTTTATCAAATCTTACTTTAAACTAAAATACTTTTTAAATTAATAAATATATATCTTATAGATACTATTTTAGTGTTAGAAAAAAATATAGAACTCAACTTTAAATAAATCTTGAAAATCATTAAAAACATAACTTCCAATTCAATATATGTAACATCCGAGATTTTTTGACTTCCGAAATTCTACATCAATACGTCCACTGTATCAACTGCCGAGCAATCGAAGGCCGAAAAACCGAATCGTTAGGGTTAAAGAAGAAAGAGGTAGAAGAAGACAGAAGAAAAAGAGAGCAGAAAAACAGAAACAGAAACAATATCAGAATCTCACATTCGTAGCGGAACAATATATAATAGATGAATAAATAATCTTTATCACAAAGAACTATATCAGTTTATACAATACAACAATGAGAGTCAATGTACAACTCAATACAACAATGGATAGTTATATAAACTTGTCCCCATACAGAATACACAGCGGAATAAATAAATAAGTACAAGTGTACGTCTCGCCATCCAGCTCGCCTCCAAAGCTCCAGAATATCCAGAATATCCTGATAACATAACTCTAGGCTGCCCGTGTGGAAAATTATGGGCACCCAGAGTTTAGAAAGGGAACAATAAACTCCGAGTCAGTCATGGTGACTGGTGTGAGATCGTAAAACTGTTATTTTCATAAAGAAAATAAAAGAAATTCGCAATGCTTTTGGAAAATGAAACTACCATAAGGCCTCCCGCCACACACACAATGCAAACGCAGAATTGGAGGAGATTTCTCCTTATGATAGTCAAAGATGCTTACTATGAAAGATCAGTTGATATTATTATTAATGTCTAGTGTGGAAAACATTTCGAAAGTATAATATTAATCTTAGCCAGCATAGGTACCATTATATTATGCCTACTATAGCTGCTATGTTAAATAGCAGGTTCTACAACTGAAACCGTACTGGGTTCGTATTGGGAATTGGATTTCCAACAAATGGTCAGGCTAAGGAACTTCCTATGCCACATGGGTACGCCTCTAGCGGGACGTCTCGAGAACCAACCTGGCTCTCTGCCAACACAAGGCCGGGTTACCTCTGTAACTAGGTAACTACTACACGAATATGCCACCTCCCGGTCCTTTAGGACCTTTATTCGAGGCGCCTCGGTCACAAAGCAACAATCACACAGAGTAAATGAGATTGGAGCAACCACACAGGTAAATATCTGGGCTCCATACCATGATATCACCTTTTTCCAGAAGGAAATGACATACCCTAAAGGGAGCGACCCTCATAACCTTGCCGCATTTTCCTGTTTTGACCATTTCCGGTTTGTGAGGCTCGATGAGGTCTCGTCCATAAAGCTATGCTTTTTCACAAAGCAATGCTTTGATCAACAAATGATCGGCAACACACAGCAGCACTCAGCATGCCACACTACCAAATTGGGAGTATATCACTGAGAACCTTCTACTACATAACCTCTGAGCTCGTACGTCTCAGAGAAGGGTGTTAAGCTAAGAGAATAAATTCTCCGCCACCAAACAGAAATGTATTTGAAAGAAATCAGCTTTATATCTCAAAGTGTAATGTCAGACATATAACCATACAAGTCTGTTCTGGGTTCGAACAGAACCGAAGGCACTTCCAAAGAAGCCCTTGCAAATCCGGATAATTCCTAATCACGCCCAGACTTCTGATGCAGCAGCGAAAATAACAAAATGATGATTCTGTGAAAGTAGCAAGCGATGGAATGAAGAATACTGAATGGACCAAATTCGTTGATCCGAAGATACCGAATTCTAGCTATCTTCGTCACGTTGATCGCGCACGATACCGTGAAAGAAGATCTGCAATTCTTCAGACGTTGATCAAGCGCACTTGATACCGTGAATTGGCTTCTACGATCATTGATTCGAGCGCACTCGAATGCCGAATGAGGAGATAGGAGATTACACTCAACTACCAATTTGGTGAAAGCACAAAGCTAACAAAACAAAAGTTTTTATTCAAATCAACTAAACTATTACAAATGGCATCACGGGCCTATTTATAGAGTTTTACAACACACGACTCAAAATGACCAACACTTAGGTCGTCCACGACCTACACAGGCACGACATACGACCTACGACTTAAAACAGTCACGACCTAAAAACAGACGACCTAAAAATGAAACAAACAAATACAATAGAACATGTACAAGATACAACACTTAGGTCGTCAGCGACCTACCACTTCTCACGAGTTATAAAAGAAACGACTTAACAAGCAGTCGACCTAATACCCTTCAGCGACCTAAGAGATAACCAACTTCATGCGACCTAACTGAGATGGAGCGACTTACGACTTATCATAGGTCGGCAACGACTTAAAAACCAGCTTCAGAACTTCTTTATGCGACCTAGCTTAGGTCGTAGCTCGGCAGCGACCTATCACTTGAACAACCCAAAGAAAACAGCCTGTGTATGTTAGGTCATTCGCGACTTAAGGAAACGTCTGAGTTAGGTCATTCGCACTCTTCTTTAGCGACCTTGGAGTTAGGTCGTTCACGATCTAAGCCTTCGTCATGTTGCACTGCAAATTTAGGTCGTTGGAATATCTGATGTGCTAGCCCGCTAACTCGCAAGCGATCTTCACTAGGTCGCGCCCGACCTAAATCATGCCCGTTAACTCATAGGTCGCTAGGTTGTTCACGACCTATCACTTCCTTAGGTCGTACGCGACCTAAGACTTCAAACTGGGCTGCATCATCCTCCCCTAGTTGGGAAAAATTCGTCCTCGAATTTTCATTCACCTTTTCCATAACAAGCTCATCTCCATGATACGGTATAAGATGTTTAACATTAAACACATCAGAAGTATACACATCCTCCGGCAGCTTCAACTTATAAGCGTTTTCATTGATCCGTTTCACAATCGTTACAGGACCAATTTTTCGAGCTTTAAGCTTATTGTATGCTCCCACTGGAAAACGATCTTTCGTTAGTACAGCATATACTAAATCTCCTTCATTAAATTCAATGCTTCTTCGCTTCAAATCCGCAGATCGTTTATACTTTTCATTTGCTTTCTCCAATCGTTCCTGAACGATTTTATGACATTCTACCAATCCATCAACAAAATCAACAGCCCGTTTAACGGTTCCCTTTGGTTGTGGTACTATCGTCAAATCCAACGGCCCCTTTGGTAAACTTGAATACACTATCTGAAATGGATTGAACCCTGTACTACGGTTTATAGCATGATTATGAGCAAACTCCGCTTGACATAATTTCATATCCCAACTCTTCAGATTATCCTTCACCAGGCACCGCAACAAATTTCCCAAAGACCTGTTAACAACTTCCGTCTGACCATCGGACTGTGGATGGTAAGCACTACTGAAATTTAGCTTTGTTCCCACCATCTTCCACAAACTTAGCCAAAAATGACTTAAAAATCTAGTATCCCGATCAGAAACAATGGATTCTGGTAAACCATGTAAGCGATACACTTCTTTAAAGAATAACTCGGCAACACGGACGGCATCAACTATCTTCTTACAAGCGATGAAATGTGCCATCTTCGAAAACCTGTCCACTACAACATATATCGAATCATTCCCCCTCTGAGTTCTCGGTAATCCCAAAACAAAATCCATACTAATATCAACCCATGGTTTAATCGGCACGGGTAATGGCATATACAATCCCGCATTTGTCGTTGTTCCCTTGGAAACTTGGCAAATATGACATCTCTCCACAAACTTTCCAACTTCCCGCTTCACCGAAGGCCAATAATAAGATTGAGAAATCAATTGCAAAGTACGGTCTCGACCCACATGCCCTTCCTCATGCAACTCCTTTACAATCTTCATACGTAAGCTGCACTCTGGTATACATAATCGATTCCCCTTAAAAAGAAAACCATCCACCATTACAAACTCATCCGTCTTTCTCTCCTTGACTTCATCAACAAACTTCGCAAAGTAAGGATCATCGACAAATAATTCTGGCAACACATCAAACCCTGTCACTTCAACCTTCATTGTAGTCAACACATGATTCCTTCTGCTCAATGCATCTGCCACTCTGTTCGTAATTCTCGATTTATGCTTCACCATAAATGTAAATTATTGTAAGTATGCAATCCACGAAGCATGCCTAGCAACAATCTTGTCCTGTCCCTGCATATGCTTCAATGCCTCATGATCAGTATATAAAAAAAATTCTTTATGAAACAAATAATGTCTCCAATGTTTGATAGCTTGCACGATAACATAAAATTCCATATCATATGTACTATATCTCATCTTTGCTCCCGAAAGCTTCTCACTGAAATATGCAATAGGACGTCCCTTCTGACTTAACAACCCTCCAATTCCAACCTTTGATGCATCAGTATGTAATTCAAACAATAACTGAAAATCCGGCAACACTAGAATTGCTGCTGTCGTCAAAAGTTCCTTGATTCTCTCAAAAGCAAATCCTGCTTCCTCCGACCATAAAAATTGCTTCCCTTTCATACAATCAGTAACTGGTGCCATCACGCTACTGAAGTGTGGAATGAATCTTCGGTAGAATGATGCCAAACCATGAAAACTTCTAACTTCTATAATCGTCCTGGGTTGTGGCCAATTTCTAATTGCTTCAACTTTATTCTGATCCACCTGTATACCTCCTCCTGATATAACATATCCCAAAAATAAAACACTATGCGTCATGAACACGCATTTCTTCGTTGCAGCATAAAATTGTTCCTGTCGCAGTACCATCAACACTTCTCTCAGATGTTGCACGTGTTCTTCTGAGCTTCTACTATATATCAGTATGTCATCAAAATACACCACTACAAACTTTCCAATGAATGGTCTAAAAATCTGATTCATCACCCGCATGAATGTACTCGGTGCATTCGAAAGACCAAACGGCATGACCAGCCATTCATATAATCCTTCTGTAACATCCCGTATTTTTAAGCCATTGAATTTGAACATTTAATTCATTTTAAATGTTTAATATGGGTTTAAGATTTATCTTGAACTAAAAAGAATTGGTTTAAACTAAAATAACAAGTGATAATTTCTAATGTGGAGATTTAATCTGAGATTGGATAATAATAATTAAATATTCGAAATTTGGATAAAAGGTGAATTTGGAGTAAATGATTATAAAAATGATGTTTAAATGTATTTTTAAGTTCAATTGGTTATAAATAATATTGTTGGATTTTTAGATGAATTTAAAAGTTGACAAGTTATTATTTGGAATTTTATATTAATTTAAAAATGAATTTAATATCATTAAAATGCAATTTAATCAGATTTGAGTCTGGGATGAGCCAGAATGATTTTTAATGTTGTTATAAATTTTATATGATTTATTGTTAAGCTAAGAAAATTTTAAAAGTGAAATTTGAAGCGTTTTCGACGATTTTAGAAATCGCCCGAAGTAATAGACGAGTTAAAATAGCCTTCCGGGGCACAGTCTCGGAATTCGACGAAACCAGTTCCATTGGATCCGTAATAGTTAGTTATTATCGGATTTCAATTTTCGTAGCTATCGGAGTTGTCGTTTGACCGTGGCAGCTCGAAACGCATCGAAATCGATTTAACCGATTTAATTTTAAATTGATCGTTTAATTTCGTATCTCGCTCATACGATCAAATTAGCTTACGAAACCTGTTCCATTGTGTCCGGAACGCGGAAAAACCCCAGGATAGCCTGTCGGAACGCGTAGTTTGGAGATCGTTTGCATTAACGGTTTAATTGAGATATTTTATTAATTAAATAATATTAAATATAAATATATTAACACTTATATCTTTAAACCCTAGCCTAAGAAAACGCAGCCGCCACTTATTCACGTTCAATGGCCGATATCTTCTTGTCTTCCCCTTCGAAAATCTCGAAATCCAAGCAACGATTTCAGAAATTTTCAACTGGAAATATGAAGAGGATGGCGAGTTCTTCGAGGTGAACGGTTGAGATCGAGTTTCGTGGAGAATAGAGGGGAAGAGGCGGGCGCGTTCGTGGGGCGTGTGATGTGCTGCTGCGTCGCCTAGGGGTGGCCGAGTGCCACTGCCTTCTGGGTGATGGTGGAGTTCGTCGTGCCGTACGCGGGGATGTTGTTTGATCGAACTCGAAGTAGACGTGGAGGGAGCGGTTCGAAACCCTAATCGATGATGATGGGTTTGCTTTCGTTCGTTTTGTTCCTGTACGTGCTCGCGTGAGGAAGGAGTAGAGGGACGGCTTCGATCTTGCTTTCTGGATCGTGCGGCCTTGATTATTTTGGTAGTTAAATTAAAAGAAAATTTGTTTTTAAATATTGTTCGAACTTTGTAAAATCATAACAAATTCATACGTTATCAGAATTTAACGAAACTGGAACCGTTGGAATCGCAGAGAAGAATACTTCGTGATGGTGCAGATCCGGAGTCATTCCGGGCAAGTAGGAATTTGGGTTAAATCGAACGTTGTTCGGTTTAATTTAAATTTCGAACGCTCGCCGAAACTCAAGGTGAGTTATTCTCACTCACATCTGGATGCTAGACATTATAAATAGTTGATATTTAAATATCTATGTGAATGGTTGATTATATCTGTGATTATCAGTCTGGTTGATATTTATATTGCGATGTGCTGATATCTGTGATGCAGGGAGAAACAGGTTGGAGGGATCCAACTGGATTCCTCACAATGTAGCAATTATTTTATAATTGATAGTGATACCTGTTTATATGATGTGATTGATAAATCTGGAAATTTAGATGTTCTGTGACATTGTGGTATAAATTGTAATCACAGAATTAAATTATAAATGGCTAAAAAAGTGTTTTTACGAAATAAAATGAATTGTTAAATTTAGAATTTCAAAGAATAAAATTTGAAATCGGATTTGAAAGGAAAAATGTAAATTGGGCCAAATTGGGATTTTGAATATAATGGGAAGTTTATGAAATGGGTAAATGGAAAGTATAGTTTTCTGGAGATTAAATTTATTAAATTATAAATTGTTTAAAATAACGGTGTTTATTTTAATAATGACTAATGTTATCCGGAAATTAAAAATATGTTAAAATGAAGTTTCCGACTATAAATTAACAAGTTCAAATGAATGTTTTGAAATGCCGTATTTCATTGGAATTTAATTAAGTGAATTGGAAATTTGGCTTCCATTGAAAATTCACCAAAATGTTTAAACTATATTTAAAAATGAATTTCCGGAAATGAAAATTTGTAATTTAACTTCGGAGGAAGTTATAGTTAAGTATGGAATTGGAAATTTATGTTGAAATCATAAATTGACTTGAAATAAATCAGTGGATTTATATGAAAGAGTACTTTGGAATGTTTTGGAAACGGGAAAGTGTTTCCCTGGGAAAACCAAGTAAATGTTTATAAAAAAAAAAGATTTTATTTAACTAAAAGTTAAGTTTTAAATCGTTTTAAAAGTATTTTTAAGAAATCGTTATTTTTAAAGAAATAAATTTATAATTTTTAATACCGTAATAATTTGGGAGTATATTATTAATTATTTTTACAAATGGATTTATTTAAAAGTTGGTTTTAGCTTAAGTTGTTAAAATTAGCATTTTTCTTCTTATAACGCTATTTTGAATTTAGTTAAACTAAAACCCTTATTTTTTAAAATCAAAGTTATGTGTTAATAACTAGTTTTCTTCACATATTTTAAATTTATATTTTGAGTAAATAAATAGAAGTAATTTTCATATTTTAAAAGTATATTTCAGTATAAGTATTTTTAACTGTTTTAAATGCAAATTGTTTTATACTTGGTTATTCCCGATGGGAATAAAGGGTAAAGGATTTACCTTGTAAAGGAAGAGTTTTGGAAAATTGTTTCCAAACGAGTTTTGAAAATGTGAAAATATCTCTTTGAAAGATATTAGAAGAAAATAAATAATATGGAGATTATTTATTGTGTGATGAATGTGTATGGATGTTTGTGAACATTAATTGATAGTTAAATCACCGACTATCAATATTGGCCAAATGCGCTGATCGTTTCGAAGAGACCGGGATCGAGTTTCCGTATACCGGGATTCTAGGTCTGGAGACTCGAAAACCACTTCGATCCGGTTTGTACGTTTCGCGAAAATGATTTCGGAGTCGAAGATGGAGCAGTGAAGTGCAAGGGCTAGTCGCTACAAATCCTGAGGATATTTCCAAAATGGATGTAGTAGGAATAGTGCCTTCGGTTCCGTTCGGACCCGGGACGGACTTATATGGACGAATGCTTTCGTGACATCGTCAGGTGGACGATGGGCATTCTAAGGGATATGTTCTATAAAGGTAACGCTTAGCCTCAAGCCTCATCAACCGGGAATGACTGAAAATCAGGGGTTATGCAGCAAGGCTTCGTGGGTAGCCCCCACTTGAGAGTAAGGTCATCCCTGTCTAGATGTCCCTTTTTATTTCGGCTTAGTGGTGCGGTTGCTGATCACAACCGTGGGGTGATTTTACTTGGAACTGTCCAGTAAGGGATGGTTCCGGCCTTGTGTTGCAGGGGACTTAGGGTGGGTCCTCGGTACTGTGATCTAGGCCACGTACTGTGACAGGTGGTACCCCAGTGCCTAGTCATTCGTTGGAAATCCATTCTCCCTACGTGCCTTGTACGTGTTTTGTTTGTATACCTAGTATGCCGGAATTTAATGAATGTAACAATTTCGGCTATTTTATAAGTATTTGTATATAGACACTATTATAATATCAGAGGATTTTAATATAAAGTGTTTTAGCTATCGTAAGGTAAAAACCCGACATGTTTATTTGTGGCGTGGTCTTACGAGATGCTTTTGTTTCAAAGGATTTTTGAAACTTTAATAATCAATTGGGTGTATTTATGATGCGCTGGTATTCCAGACTGACTCGGGTGTTATTTTATTATAATGCTCGGGTCAGACCGAGTATATTACAGGATAGGTTGCTATGGAGCTCAGGAGAGGAGCTGGAGTTCGAGACGTATTTCTCGTACTTGTATTATTCCGCTGCTGTGATTGTTGTATTGACTGATTGACTGGATATTGATGATTGTATTGACATACTCTGATGATGATGTATTGCACATAAACAGATATAGTTTCATTTTGTGTAAAGATCTGTTCTATATATTATATTTTATCCGCTGCGACTGTGAGGTTCTGATTTTGTTTAGTTCTTTCTTCTTCTATCTACTTTCTTATTCTTATACAATCTGTCTTTCCGGCATTCGATCGTCGGCATATTATACTGTTGAGTATTTTGTGTCGATTTTCGAGGGTCGTGAAGGGCGGGTCGTCACACTTGGTATCAGAGCTTAGGTTGGCGACAACCTAGGCTTTGGTGGGGAAATTACTCATTTTTAAATAGAGTCAGGAGTACTCTATAATGAGTTGAGTGTAATAATAGCTATGAGAGCATACTTGTTAGTGGATATAAAATTGTTTTTGTACTGTGTTGACTTATCGGTTGAGTGTTTATGAATTCTGGTCGGTGCGGGAAGTACAACCGTATCGATAGGGGTTTCTAAACTCTTAAACAAGGTAAACCGACATAGTATTGTTTTAAAGTGGGTAAATGAAATAATTTTACCCAAATTTATATTTTGATATAAAAAGAAATAATTTTCTAAATTATTATATATATATTGGATGTTTGTTTGGTTGTTTCTTCTGTAATCGAATAAGAAATTAAAACATGATCTAAAATTTGAAATGATATATATAAGAAAATAAGAAGTTAAAATATTAAAATGGTTTATAACCAAATGGAATTGACTGGATATGTTTTAAATAAGAAAAGTAAAAATTAAAATTTGATTTAAACTAGAATTTTGGCGCCGGAAATTTTGAAAGGGATTTCAAATGGAATTAAACAAAGTTTTGGGAGTTTGACTTTGTGGAGATGTTAGAAATGTTTTCAAAAGCATTTGTAAGAATGGAGTATATTTTGGGGAAATATTTTTGAATAGAAATTGTTTTGAGGTGGATTTTAGAAGTGGAAAGCATTGAACTCACTTCAGTCGCTGGAAAATAATCCTGATGATGCTGGCCACATCATTAGAATTCATTTTCGAGTTTCTAAAGTGATGGATTGCTACCAAAATAGTTGGTTATGACATTGTTTGGACTTGTTTGGGAAACAAGTGATTTTGGAATTTTCAAAGGAAAATTGTTTGGCAAAAAGCAGTTTGTTTTGGAATTTGGTATTTGATTTGAATATCAAAGAGTAATGTGTTGATTTTTATTTCGAATTGGTTTTGAAATAAATCCGGGTAAATTGAATTCTGGGAATTCTATTTTGTAATAAAAATGTGGAAGTTGAAATGAATCAACTATAAACTTATAAGATAAAGTTGATGTAATTAAGAATTTGGGTTAAAAATTGAAATACATCAACTAGAATCGTGCAAGTGAAGTTGATTTAAGTAAGAAGGGAATGAGATTTTATCCTGAAATTAAAATTTAATTTGAGTATATATGGAAGTAAATGGAACTATTAAAATGAATGGGAAGTTGAATTTAACTTGGGATAAGTTAAATATAATTGGGAATTGGAATTAAATTGGTTTGGGTTAAATTGAAATGTAAAATAATTTTGTAATTATGGGTCGTTGTGTAATAAATTGTACCCATAAGCTATTAGGTATTATACTTACAATCTAAAATTTGTGAATTCAAAATGGTGCAAATAACTTCATATTCTTAAGTTATAAAGTGTTATAATTTGAAGTTGTGATTTAATGGAAATGGACTTAAAAGAGCAATATAAACCCTTAAATAGAAGTGAAATTGAAGTTCATTAATGGAAATAGCTGGATGGTGAGGCAAATTCAAACTCAATCCTAAATGAAATGTAAAGTAAGATAAGGTAAGGTGAGATATAAAAGATGTGAATAAACTTAAAATGGTAAATGAGTTTTAAACTTATGTATGGAGGAATAAAATGGATCGAAGTGAATTTCAAAATATCAGATGCATCATAAACAATATTGAATGAAATTCAATTCTTATTTAAGTAGTAAAGAAGTGGGTTAAATGAAATTTGACTAAATAAAATTTAGTTAAACTTGGAATAAATTTGGATAAGAATCAAATTGAAAGGGAATTTGGTTTAGTTGATATGATGTTGAATGAAGTAAATGCTTACTCAATTAAGTCCAAAATGATTGTTTGGAAATAAATTAGCTAAATTAAATGGAATGTGTATGGTAATGAATAGAATTTTGATAGCTTGGTCAAAATTTGAAAGGTTAATAAAATCCAGTTTTGGGATGGGATTTAAGTTGGTAATAAGTGTTGGAAGTGAGGATGAATAATGGAATTAACTTATAATAGAGGTGGTTTGAATTGTAAATAAAATTCAAATGAGAGAAATAATTTAAGTGGTCTCTTTGTTAATAAAATAAATTTGTACATGGATTTAGTAAATAAACAAAGAGCATTAAAGTCGTAAATAAATTGAAATTTGATTGAGTGAGAATCAAATGGAAATCAAATAAAATTGATATAAGAAGATAAAGTAACTATTGTGAAAGGACTTAAGTAACTTGAAAGACAAACAAAGTGATTTTGAATGGGCTTTATTAAGTAATCTTGAATGCAATTTGTTAAATAATAAAATGGAAATGCATGTGTAATTGTATTAATTAATTATTGAGGTGAAATAAAATGTAAGGAAAGCTTAATTTAATTAACAAATTGCATTGGAATAAAGATACTTGGATTGTGAACCATGAAAATGGAATAAAATTAATATAAACCTGAATTGAAATTAATTTTAAATGGTTATAAGCTTAAGTGGTAATAAATTTTGTTTGTATGACATGAAATTGCTTGTATTTGGAGTTGAGTTGTTTAACAAGCAATTGAAATTGATTTTTGCATAAATTAATATGGATTGGAACCCAATTCAAAGAGGTTGTAAATGAATGCAAGTGAATTGATTTAAAGTAGCAAATGGAATGGATTTTAAATCAATAGGAATGAATTGATCTTTTTATGAGTAATGTTTGCATATGAATGAAAATGGATCATAAAAGAAATGCAAATGCTTCAAATTGAAAATAAGAATTGGTTGGTAAATCAGATTGAGAATGTAAGTTAAAATAAAGAAATGTAAGTAAGACATATGTTAATCATATTGGAATAGAAATGAATTGGTTGTAATAAATATGAATGGTATATAGTAAACTTAAATGTAAATCATTCAAGTGAAATAAAATGAAGTTGGACTTGAATAAGTAATTTGAAAAGTGTTTGAAATCTTTGAATTGTTGATAAAATATGGTTGACATTGTTAATGATAAAGTTTGCTTGGTTTGGTTATGAAATGGATATGTTTGGCTTGCATTTATATTGGAAATATTATTAAAATGCTCATATCATTGAAACTGATGAGTTTGTTGAGTTTAGTACAGGTGCGGGAGGCGTTCGAGAGAGTTGGAGCGCGTATATGCGAGATATTAGCCGCTTGTTTTTAAAAATTTGCTAAGAGGTACGCCTACGCAAAAATAATTGGAAAATGATATATATATTGTGATATATTTTGGTTCCCGGCCATGTGAGCCGATGTATATATATTTGTGTATCCTGCGATATCGCAGAAGCTCCTCCATACAAAGGAGACTCCGCCAAAATTTTCCAAAAATTTTGGGAGTTAGAAAATTTTTGGGATTTTTGGGAAAATTTATTAATAAGTAAAGTTATTTTGAAAGCGAGTGTTAAAATAAAGGCTTTAGAGTAAATGTAGTAATTGAGTTTGGGATTGGGCTAAAGGATTTTGGAAAGTAAATATAAGCTTTTAACTAAGCAAATTGGGTAAGTAAATGAATTGGGAAGTATATTTCTACCTTAGCAAATTTCGGGGACGAAATTTTTATAAGGGGGGAGGAATGTAACATCCCGTATTTTTAAGCCATTGAATTTGAACATTTAATTCATTTTAAATGTTTAATATGGGTTTAAGATTTATCTTGAACTAAAAAGAATTGGTTTAAACTAAAATAACAAGTGATAATTTCTAATGTGGAGATTTAATCTGAGATTGGATAATAATAATTAAATATTCGAAATTGGGATAAAAGGTGAATTTGGAGTAAATGATTATAAAAATGATGTTTAAATGTATTTTTAAGTTCAATTGGTTATAAATAATATTGTTGGATTTTTAGATGAATTTAAAAGTTGACAAGTTATTATTTGGAATTTTATATTAATTTAAAAATGAATTTAATATCATTAAAATGCAATTTAATCAGATTTGAGTCTGGGATGAGCCAGAATGATTTTTAATGTTGTTATAAATTTTATATGATTTATTGTTAAGCTAAGAAAATTTTAAAAGTGAAATTTGAAGCGTTTTCGACGATTTTAGAAATCGCCCGAAGTAATAGACGAGTTAAAATAGCCTTCCGGGGCACAGTCTCGGAATTTGACGAAACCAGTTCCATTGGATCCGTAATAGTTAGTTATTATCGGATTTCAATTTTCGTAGCTATCGGAGTTGTCGTTTGACCGTGGCAGCTCGAAACGCATCGAAATCGATTTAACCGATTTAATTTTAAATTGATCGTTTAATTTCGTATCTCGCTCATACGATCAAATTAGCTTACGAAACCTGTTCCATTGTGTCCGGAACGCGGAAAAACCCCAGGATAGCCTGTCGGAACGCGTAGTTTGGAGATCGTTTGCATTAACGGTTTAATTGAGATATTTTATTAATTAAATAATATTAAATATAAATATATTAACACTTATATCTTTAAACCCTAGCCTAAGAAAATGCAGCCGCCACTTATTCACGTTCAATGGCCGATATCTTCTTGTCTTCCCCTTCGAAAATCTCGAAATCCAAGCAACGATTTCAGAAATTTTCAACTGGAAATATGAAGAGGATGGCGAGTTCTTCGAGGTGAACGGTTGAGATCGAGTTTCGTGGAGAATAGAGGGGAAGAGGCGGGCGCGTTCGTGGGGCGTGTGATGTGCTGCTGCGTCGCCTAGGGGTGGCCGAGTGCCACTGCCTTCTGGGTGATGGTGGAGTTCGTCGTGCCGTACGCGGGGATGTTGTTTGATCGAACTCGAAGTAGACGTGGAGGGAGCGGTTCGAAACCCTAATCGATGATGATGGGTTTGCTTTCGTTCGTTTTGTTCCTGTACGTGCTCGCGTGAGGAAGGAGTAGAGGGACGGCTTCGATCTTGCTTTCTGGATCGTGCGGCCTTGATTATTTTGGTAGTTAAATTAAAAGAAAATTTGTTTTTAAATATTGTTCGAACTTTGTAAAATCATAACAAATTCATACATTATCAGAATTTAACGAAACTGGAACCGTTGGAATCGCAGAGAAGAATACTTCGTGATGGTGCAGATCCGGAGTCATTCCGGGCAAGTAGGAATTTGGGTTAAATCGAACGTTGTTCGGTTTAATTTAAATTTCGAACGCTCGCCGAAACTCAAGGTGAGTTATTCTCACTCACATCTGGATGCTAGACATTATAAATAGTTGATATTTAAATATCTATGTGAATGGTTGATTATATCTGTGATTATCAGTCTGGTTGATATTTATATTGCGATGTGCTGATATCTGTGATGCAGGGAGAAACAGGTTGGAGGGATCCAACTGGATTCCTCACAATGTAGCAATTATTTTATAATTGATAGTGATACCTGTTTATATGATGTGATTGATAAATCTGGAAATTTAGATGTTCTGTGACATTGTGGTATAAATTGTAATCACAGAATTAAATTATAAATGGCTAAAAAAGTGTTTTTACGAAATAAAATGAATTGTTAAATTTAGAATTTCAAAGAATAAAATTTGAAATCGGATTTGAAAGGAAAAATGTAAATTGGGCCAAATTGGGATTTTGAATATAATGGGAAGTTTATGAAATGGGTAAATGGAAAGTATAGTTTTCTGGAGATTAAATTTATTAAATTATAAATTGTTTAAAATAACGGTGTTTATTTTAATAATGACTAATGTTATCCGGAAATTAAAAATATGTTAAAATGAAGTTTCCGACTATAAATTAACAAGTTCAAATGAATGTTTTGAAATGCCGTATTTCATTGGAATTTAATTAAGTGAATTGGAAATTTGGCTTCCATTGAAAATTCACCAAAATGTTTAAACTATATTTAAAAATGAATTTCCGGAAATGAAAATTTGTAATTTAACTTCGGAGGAAGTTATAGTTAAGTATGGAATTGGAAATTTATGTTGAAATCATAAATTGACTTGAAATAAATCAGTGGATTTATATGAAAGAGTACTTTGGAATGTTTTGGAAACGGGAAAGTGTTTCCCTGGGAAAACCAAGTAAATGTTTATAAAAAAAAAAGATTTTATTTAACTAAAAGTTAAGTTTTAAATCGTTTTAAAAGTATTTTTAAGAAATCGTTATTTTTAAAGAAATAAATTTATAATTTTTAATACCGTAATAATTTGGGAGTATATTATTAATTATTTTTACAAATGGATTTATTTAAAAGTTGGTTTTAGCTTAAGTTGTTAAAATTAGCATTTTTCTTCTTATAACGCTATTTTGAATTTAGTTAAACTAAAACCCTTATTTTTTAAAATCAAAGTTATGTGTTAATAACTAGTTTTCTTCACATATTTTAAATTTATATTTTGAGTAAATAAATAGAAGTAATTTTCATATTTTAAAAGTATATTTCAGTATAAGTATTTTTAACTGTTTTAAATGCAAATTGTTTTATACTTGGTTATTCCCGATGGGAATAAAGGGTAAAGGATTTACCTTGTAAAGGAAGAGTTTTGGAAAATTGTTTCCAAACGAGTTTTGAAAATGTGAAAATATCTCTTTGAAAGATATTAGAAGAAAATAAATAATATGGAGATTATTTATTGTGTGATGAATGTGTATGGATGTTTGTGAACATTAATTGATAGTTAAATCACCGACTATCAATATTGGCCAAATGCGCTGATCGTTTCGAAGAGACCGGGATCGAGTTTCCGTATACCGGGATTCTAGGTCTGGAGACTCGAAAACCACTTCGATCCGGTTTGTACGTTTCGCGAAAACGATTTCGGAGTCGAAGATGGAGCAGTGAAGTGCAAGGGCTAGTCGCTACAAATCCTGAGGATATTTCCAAAATGGATGTAGTAGGAATAGTGCCTTCGGTTTCGTTCGGACCCGGGACGGACTTATATGGACGAATGCTTTCGTGACATCGTCAGGTGGACGATGGGCATTCTAAGGGATATGTTCTATAAAGGTAACGCTTAGCCTCAAGCCTCATCAACCGGGAATGACTGAAAATCAGGGGTTATGCAGCAAGGCTTCGTGGGTAGCCCCCACTTGAGAGTAAGGTCATCCCTGTCTAGATGTCCCTTTTTATTTCGGCTTAGTGGTGCGGTTGCTGATCACAACCGTGGGGTGATTTTACTTGGAACTGTCCAGTAAGGGATGGTTCCGGCCTTGTGTTGCAGGGGACTTAGGGTGGGTCCTCGGTACTGTGATCTAGGCCACGTACTGTGACAGGTGGTACCCCAGTGCCTAGTCATTCGTTGGAAATCCATTCTCCCTACGTGCCTTGTACGTGTTTTGTTTGTATACCTAGTATGCCGGAATTTAATGAATGTAACAATTTCGGCTATTTTATAAGTATTTGTATATAGACACTATTATAATATCAGAGGATTTTAATATAAAGTGTTTTAGCTATCGTAAGGTAAAAACCCGACATGTTTATTTGTGGCGTGGTCTTACGAGATGCTTTTGTTTCAAAGGATTTTTGAAACTTTAATAATCAATTGGGTGTATTTATGATGCGCTGGTATTCCAGACTGACTCGGGTGTTATTTTATTATAATGCTCGGGTCAGACCGAGTATATTACAGGATAGGTTGCTATGGAGCTCAGGAGAGGAGCTGGAGTTCGAGACGTATTTCTCGTACTTGTATTATTCCGCTGCTGTGATTGTTGTATTGACTGATTGACTGGATATTGATGATTGTATTGACATACTCTGATGATGATGTATTGCATATAAACAGATATAGTTTCATTTTGTGTAAAGATCTGTTCTATATATTATATTTTATCCGCTGCGACTGTGAGGTTCTGATTTTGTTTAGTTCTTTCTTCTTCTATCTACTTTCTTATTCTTATACAATCTGTCTTTCCGGCATTCGATCGTCGGCATATTATACTGTTGAGTATTTTGTGTCGATTTTCGAGGGTCGTGAAGGGCGGGTCGTCACACCTTCTCTCGTCTTGAATGTTGTCTTCCATTCGTCCCCTGGTCTAATTCGAATTTGATGATAACCACTTTTCAAATCAATTTTCGAAAAGATAGTAGCCCCACTCAGCTGATCCAACAAGTCATCCAATCTAGGCATAGGAAATCTATTCTCACAGTAATCTTATTCAATGCTCGACTATCAGTGCACATCCTCCACGTTCCATCCTTCTTTGGTACTAACAAAGCTGGCACCACACAAGGACTTAAACTTTCCTGCACACGCCCCTGTTCAAGCAATTCTTCCACTTGCCTTCTCAGCTCCTCATGTTCTTTTGGACTCATTCTATAGTGTGGTCTATGTGGCAACACAGCTCTTGGAACAAGATCAATTTGATGTTGAATGTCTCTCAACGGCGGTAACTCCGTTGGTAGATCCTCAGGAAATACATCGTCAAACTCTCCCAGCACTGGCTTTACTTCTTCGGGGATCTCAACCACTTCATGACTCTCACGTCCAATCAACAAAAATACTTCAGGCTCCTCTTCTACCTCCTTAACAAACTCCTTTAATGATAACAAAGTTTTCAACTCTTCAATCTCCTCCAACTTGCTTTCTTCTTGTTGTCGCTTCTTAGGAATTAAAGTAATCTTTGTACCCTCAAACATGAAACTGTAACTGTTAGTACGTCCATCATGTTGCACAGCTCTATCATACTGTCACGGTCTCCCCAACAACAGATGGCATACATCCATGTCAACAACATCACACCAAATCTCATCCTTGTATTTCTTCCCAATTGAAAAATTAACACAAGCACTTTGCCTAACTTTCACCTCCCCACCTTTCCTCAACCAAGCTAACTTGTAAGGTTTCGGATGCTTCTCTGTCTTCAATGATAACTTCTTCACAGCTTCTGTAGAGATAATTTTGTCGCAACTTTCTGCATCAATAACAAACTTGCAAACCCTTCCCAAGATAGTACATGTTGATTGAAAGATGTTACTCCTCAACCAGCTAGTTTCCTCCTCCTGTTTTGGTGTTAAACATGACCTCTTCATCATTAATGAATACCCTTCATCTCCCGACACATTCTCTTCCTCCTCAACCGGTAATGAATTAGAACATTCAGCCTCCTCATCCTCATCCTCAACCTCAGCTATCATTGTTCGCTTCTTTGGCTTTGGACATTCATTGCTTTTGTGACCAAGCTCCTGACAATTGAAACATTTGATACCACTATTGATCCTAGTCTTAGCAACTTCATTAACAACCGGTTTTGCAACAGCCTTCGAAACATTCGCACTGCTACTAGCCCCTTTCATTGTATTGTTGGAATTTGTAAACACACCACCACCTCGTCTCCCTTGTTTCTCCAAAGCAAGTGCTTTCTGATGTGCCTCAGCGATAGATCTGGGATCAAACATGTTCACCATATCTTGTATCTGCATTCTCAACCCTCCAACAAATCTAGCTGTTAGCTGCTCCTCCGTTTCCATAATATCATTCCTGGCAATAAGCTGATAAAATTCATCTGCATAATCATTAACAGTCTTTGTTCCTTGCCTCAAATTCTGCAAACGTTGATACATAAGAGACTGATAATTGTAAGGTAAGAATGTAGCTTTCATCAACTTCTTCATCTTTTCCCATGATTCAATCTTTGACTTCCCCATCCGTTCACGTGTGAGTTTGGTTTGCTGCCACCACGCCATAGCTCTCCCCCTCAACCTAGTAGCAACCAACTTCACTTTACGATTCTCCGGAACCTCCTTGAAGTCAAATATTTACTCAACATAAGCTAACCAATCAAGAAATTCTTCGGCTTGCATACCTCCTTTGAATTCCGGTATTTCAGTTTTCATCACAGACTCCCACTTGTGATCATATTCCGATTGATTCCTTCCTTGTCCTCGTCCTTGTCCATGAACACTACCACCATCAAACTCCTCCTCGAAATCTGATGTATAGCGATGTCGATCCTGACCACCCACATCTCTACTACCTTCATTTCTTCCACCAACATCCCTTCTGTCTACATTCCTCCGTTCTCGATCATTCACATTCCTCCCACGTCTTCGATCATCATCATTCCTATAATTATCTCAACTGACACTCTTATGATCATTATCAACACTTCTTTCTCGATTGGAATGTGGTGAAACTCTACTTCCTCCATGGTTAGATTCAGGTGAAACCCTTCTCCGATTTTGATTCATCTCTAACATCATCTTCTCTAATCGGCCAATCCCTTCATTAAGCTTCTCACTAAAGTTTTCATTAATTCTTTACTCCATTTCATCGGCTTCTTCTCTTCTATACAAAGCTTCAACATTCTGATAGCGATTAGCTCTTCTTGGCAGCATGGTTGATTCTTCAAAACTTTAACTTTCGGCCTTGAACAAACAAATGATCAAATGATACCAAATGATGCACTTCACACTTCACTTAGTTCGGATCTATACTTCAAATTCTCAGTCTCGAACAACAAGGTGATGCACGACTTGAATTCTTCGATAAAATCTTGGCTCCAAGACTCGGCTTAGCTATGATTGGCTAAGTCTCACTCTGATACCAAATGATGCAGCGGCGGAAATAACAAAATGATGATTCTGTGAAAGTAGCAATCGATGGAATGAAGAATACTGAATGGCCAAAATTCGTTGATCCGAAGATACCAAATTCTAGCTATCTTCGTCACGTTGATCGCGCACGATACCGTGAAAGAAGATCTGCAATTCTTCAGACGTTGATCAAGCGCACTTGATACCGTGAATTGGCTTCTACGATCGTTGATTCGAGCGCACTCGAATGCCGAAAGAGGAGATAGGAGATTACACTCAACTACCAATTTGGTGAAAGCACAAAGCTAACAAAACAAAAGTTTTTATTCAAATCAACTAAACTATTACAAATGGCATCACAGGCCTATTTATAGAGTTTTACAACACACGACTCAAAATGACCAACACTTAGGTCGTCCACGACTTACACAGGCACGACTTACGACCTACGACTTAAAACAGTCACGACCTAAAAATAGACGACCTAAAAATGAAACAAACAAATACAATACAACATGTACAAGATACAACACTTAGGTCGTCAGCGACCTACTACTTCTCACGAGTTATAAAAGAAACTACTTAACATGCAGTCAACCTAATACCCTTCAGCGACCTAAGAGATAACCAGCTTCATGCGACCTAACTGAGATGGAGCGACTTACGACTTATCATAGGTCGGCAGCGACTTAAAAACCAGCTTCAGAACTTCTTTATGCGACCTAGCTTAGGTCGTAGCTCGGCAGCGACCTATCACTTGAACAACCCAAAGAAAACAGCCTGTGTATGTTAGGACGTTCGCGACTTAAGGAAACGTCTGAGTTAGGTCGTTCGCACTCTTCTTTAGCGACCTTGGAGTTAGGTCGTTCACGATCTAAGCCTTCGTCATGTTGCACTGCAAATTTAGGTCGTTGGAATATCTGATTTGCTAGCCCGCTAACTCGCAAGCGATCTTCACTAGGTCGCGCCCGACCTAAATCATGCTCGTTAACTCGTAGGTCGCTAGGTTGTTCGCGACCTATCACTTCCTTAGGTCGTACGCGACCTAAGACTTCAAACTGGGCTGCATCATCCTCCCCTGGTTGGGAAAAATTCGTCCTCGAATTTGCATTCACCTTTTCCATAACAAGCTCATCTCCATGATACGGTATAAGATGATTAACATTAAACACATCAGAAGTATACACATCCTCCGGCAGCTTCAACTTATAAGCGTTTTCATTGATCCGTTTCACAATCGTTAAAGGGCCAATTTTTCGAGCTTTAAGCTTATTGTATGCTCCCACTGGAAAACGATCTTTCGTTAGTACATCATATACTAAATCTCCTTCATTAAATTCAATGCTTCTTCGCTTCAAATCCGCAGATCGTTTATACTTTTCATTTGCTTTCTCCAATCGTTCCTGAACGATTTTATGACATTCTACCAATCCATCAACAAAATCAACAGCCCGTTTAACGGTTCCCTTTGGTTGTGGTACTATCGTCAAATCCAACGGCCCCTTTGGTAAACTTGAATACACTATCTGAAATGGATTGAACCCTGTACTACGGTTTATAGAATGATTATGAGCAAACTCTGCTTGACATAATTTCATATCCCAACTCTTCAGATTATCCTTCACCAGGCACCGCAACAAATTTCCCAAAGACCTGTTAACAACTTCCATCTGACCATCGGACTGCGGATGGTAAGCACTACTGAAATTTAGCTTTGTTCCCACCATCTTCCACAAACTTAGCCAAAAATGACTTAAAAATCTAGTATCCCGATCAGAAACAATGGATTCTGGTAAACCATGTAAGCGATACACTTCTTTAAAGAATAACTCGGCAACACGGACGGCATCAGCTTTCTTCTTACAAGCGATGAAATGTGCCATCTTCGAAAACCTGTCCACTACAACATATATCGAATCATTCCCCCTCTGAGTTCTCGGTAATCCCAAAACAAAATCCATACTGATATCAACCCATGGTTTAATCGGCACGGGTAATGGCATATACAATCCCGCATTTGTCGCTGTTCCCTTGGAAACTTGGCAAATATGACATCTCTCCACAAACTTTCCAACTTCCTGCTTCACCGAAGGCCAATAATAAGATTGAGAAATCAATTGCAAAGTACGGTCTCGACCCACATGCCCTTCCTCATGCAACTCCTTTACAATCTTCATACGTAAGCTGCACTCTGGTATACATAATCGATTCCCCTTAAAAAGAAAACCATCCACCATTACAAACTCATCTGTCTTTCCCTCCTTGACTTCATACACAAACTTCGCAAAGTAAGGATCATCGACAAATAATTCTGGCAACACATCAAACCCTGTCCCTTCAACCTTCATTGTAGTCAACACATGATTCCTTCTGCTCAATGCATCTGCCACTCTGTTCGTAATTCTCGATTTATGCTTCACCATAAATGTAAATTATTGTAAGTATGCAATCCACGAAGCATGCCTAGCAGCAATCTTGTCCTGTCCCTGCATATGCTTCAATGCCTCATGATCAGTATATAAAACAAATTCTTTATGAAACAAATAATGTCTCCAATGTTTGATAGCTTGCACGATAGCATAAAATTCCATATCATATGTACTATATCTCATCTTTGCTCCCGATAGCTTCTCACTGAAATATGCAATAGGACGTCCCTTCTGACTTAACAACCCTCCAATTCCAACCTTTGATGCATCAGTATGTAATTCAAACTGGGCTGCATCAACTTCCCATCACAAAGGGTGATAAAATCTCTATACCGGGGATCAGCCGATGCAGAGACACTCGATGGTAATGTTAGTCCTTGAGATGATGGTTTTGATGACAACAACCTTAGAATAGACTATAAAATATAAATACTAACATTACAAGTTTAGATATATATGTATTTGCAGGATCTAACCATGCAGGTATCAAGAATGAAGACTGTACAGTATAGAGATTCAAGATACAGAGATAGAAGACTCATGAGTATCAAGATTATCAAGAGTTCAAGGTTAAGTATGTTTTATTAGGAATATTTGTTAAAACTCGTAGAAAAGCACTGGCATCTTAATATCCAATTTATTCGTGGAATGGAATCCACTTCGAGCCTGTTAAAGGGATGGAACCCTAAGTAGGATGGAACCTACGAAATCTAGTGGGACATTGTTTTGTATCCACTAATTTTAATTCAAATGATTTTACAAAATTATCTTGTTTTCAAAATGATTTCAAAACTTTCCTTTTAAAAGATTCAAAACTCTCTATTCTGATTTTAAATAATTTTAGCCTCAAAACATCTTTAATTTCAAAGTCAAAATACTCTTGTTTTTAAATGTCTTTTCAAATAATATATTTAACTTTTAATATTTATAATTAGATTTAAATATAAAATATAGTTAAATTATGTATTTATTGTTCTTTATATTTACTTATGAATTTCAACTATATTCAAGTATATTTATAAAGTTTTAAATAGTTTTTATATAAGATAAATATTGTTTTTATAGAAATTCAAATTATCATTTTTGGATGAGGGATGTCGACATGCCCCTAGGTAGTATGTTGACATAGTGACAGTTCAAGTTCAAATTCAAATTTCAAAAGAAGTGTCTATTCGCCATAACTCTTCATGAATGGTCATGGCTGTTGGTTTTCTATAAATAGGGGTCAGTTTCAACGAATTTTCAATCATATTTTTCTAATTTTCACTCCTCTTCATCTTCCACATTTCTTATTACAAAATCATACCATTACTCTGCCGAAATCAACATCGAATCATACTCGATTACTTCTAGTTTGATTCTACATCACTATCTCTACAAGGTTCTCAGTGCTATTCAGAGTTATAGACTTCTTTGTAATATATTAGCGAGAAAAGGTGTGATTGTAGCCTTTGAAATCAATCAAGCGAGAAAAGGTGTGATTGTAGCCTTGGAAATCAATTGGGTGAACTTGTTGCCCCGAAAATCAAGTATCTCTACCCAGAGGATTGGTATTCTGGAGGGTGTACCTCGTAGCCTTGAAATCGAGGGTTGTAATTGTTGAATTTCTTTTGAAAGGAAATTCGTACTTAGTTGTACGGGACTGGATGTAGGGTAACTCTGAACTAGTATAAAATCCGGTGTGTTCTTTCCTTTACTGCTTTTACTTTATATTTGCATCTGTGTTTGATTCTGTGTTCATATCTGTGTCTAATTAGTGTAAACATTGTTAATAAAGTTAGATAAACTCAAAAAGATTAACAAATTTCTTAAAACACTATTCACCCCCCCTCTAGTGTTAATTCTAGCCTTAAGATCCTTAATCCGCATTTCTCACAGGTAATCCTTTCGTTTTCGAAAGTATCCGGTCTTCACTATCGGTCTTCAAATGCAATCCATTTCGACATATCACTATTCGGAATGGGTTATACGACACAAAGGTCCTCTCCCGGCTAAACCGAATAGTGAGCGCACTATTTTGAAAATAAGTGTAGCATCCAAATTTTCAAACAAATCACAACAAATAGCCAATTTAAAGGTCAACATTGATAGTTGGTTATTTAACTATCAATCGATATTCACAACAATCACCAGATTTAAATAATTTTCCTAAATTATTTATTTTCCAAAATATCTTTACAAGATATAAATTTCCACACTTCAACCATTTGAAAACCAATTTCAAATCACTTTTCATTCACGGAATAAAATTCCCGATATTATTTATTTTCACTGGAAATCTGCCAAATCTGAATACTTAAAAATAATTTATATCACTTATCCAAAATATATCTGGAAAACATTTTAAAATAAAGTCTACTTTTAAAACACTTTACTTTCAAATATTAGTTATAAAAACTCTATACTAATATTACATATAAACTTAAGTCCCAACAAATTTTCTTCAAAATAAAATTTTGTAGATAGAGGGTAATTATTTAAATAATCGATTTCTAAAACAATTATAAATTAAGTCTTTAAATAATTACTTCTATAATTTGCTAAATAAATCTTTACTCTAAAGATTTTAAAATAACTTAAGAAAATAATTTTCCCAAAATATTCTTTTAAAACCAACTTTAGAACTTTTAATTTATACTTTAAAAGTTACTTTGGAAATATGCTCGGCTTTCCAGGGAGAATACACTTTCATTTCAAAATGGTTCATTTAAACCAATTTAATAAATCCTTACCGATTTATTTTAAATTTACGTTCCAAATCCGTAATTTATTTCCACATTTTAAAAATAAATCAATGTTTATTTTTAAAACAAATTTCCCTTTCCTTTATAAATTCCATGGTGAATTTAAATTTCCAAATTTCCATTGATATACGATTTTCAAATCGATTTTAATTTTTCACTTTCAACACCAATTCCATTTTTAAATTGATTTCCAAAACACCAAATCAAATTCCATATTGATTTTCCAAATTCATTTCAAACACCAAATAAATTCCCAAATGGATTTCAATTTCCTTTTAAAATAAATTCCTTTATTTTTCAAACTATTTAAAATCCGTATTTTGAATAAATTCTTCAACCTTTGAATAATATTACCCGAAATCCATTTATTTAAAGTTTTTCCCATATTTTGGAATTTTTATTCAATAAGATTAAAAATAAAACTTTACCCTTTTCAAACTTCTTTTAAATTTGTCCAATTCTCAAAAATAAATTTTTATTATAAATTTTCAACTTGAAATTGTAAAAAATCCAATTTTATCTATTTTTGGTATCCTACGATACCAAAAATATATTCGGCTAAATTATAGCCTTCAATGATTTCAATCACCATATAATCACACAGAGATTATAAATAAATCAACACACAACATATGAAACAAATTCAAATGTTTGAGGAATCCAGTTAGATCCCTCCAACCTGTTTCCCTACATCCACAGATGTTAGCACAATACCAATTCCACTTCGAGGTGGAATATCGCGGTATATGGGATTTAAAATAATAACCTCCGCTTAATATGTGGCGTATAGGATCTATTTCAATACGACAGATAGCAATTATCATTCAAGCACACAATCAAGCAATTTTAAATTTAACTATTTAAAATTTAAATCGAAACAATTTTGATTGAGTGAGAAGTTCTCACCTTGCTTCCAAAAACAGTTGTAGTGTTTTATTTCGAATAAAATTAAACATGCGTTTAATTTTACCCAAAATTATCTGTAACGACCCTGAATTTTGAACAATTTAATTTGAAAATATTTAATTAATTTTAAATATTTGAACGATGATTTGACTTGAATTTCAAATTATCAGAATGAATTGGTGATTTAATTTTGAATTTAATCTATTGAAAGTTGAATAAAATTTGAATCTTCAATTTAAAGCCGGTTAAAAATAATTTAAAGGCTTAGAAAATTCATATTGATAATACTGAAGATAATAGAAGTTTCAGAATTGAATTTAAAAGCGACTTGTTCAATTTTGAAATTGTATCGTTTGAATTGAATTTAAAAATAGTCTTCCGAGGCACAGTCTCGGAATTTGACGAAACCAGTTTCATTGGGTCCGTAATATTGAATTATTACCGGATTTCAATTTTCGTATTTATCGGAATTGTTTTATGAACATACCGCGTATAAACGCGTATAAAAATTAATCGAATTTAAATTTGAATTTCTGTAATAACCGGGGTTTTTGCATCGATTTGATATCATTGTTAAACGATTTCTCTGCTAGCTAGTTGCTTGTAGGAGTTTTGATTTGAATTGAAATTCGTTTAGAAAAATTTAACAATAAAATTTGTTAAAGAAAATATCTACAAAATAAAGAAGAAAAAAAAAGAAAAAAATTTGTTAAGGGTTGATGGGCTTAAAAGAAAAATATATCATGACCCATATTCCTATTTGATACCATACTATTTTCGTTAAAACCCTTATTCCCTTTTCGTTCAACCCAAACCCGTTTCCCCCTCTCATTCCAAAACCCTAAAAGAAAAAATGGCGGCCTACAAAATCGCTCCTCTTCAACAAAGAAAAACTAGGGCTTCGATCTGGAAAATTTAGGGCTTCGGCGATTTCGATTCTCTGGTGACGATCGATCGTTCTTCGTTATCGTTCGTTCTTCCTTCGATCTGCAAAGACTAGGGCTTCGACTTCGCTTCGTCTTCGATTGTTTCGCTCGCGACTGCTCCGATAACTAAGGTGAGTGGTTTCTCCCCCGCTCACATCTAATTCCTACCTCGAGTGTATCAGTGTTCGAATTCGACAATTTTCGTTCGTATTTGACTGTCAAATTCTTCCTTTGATTTGTCGGCATTCGACTTTGTTTTCGAAGTCGATTTTAAAATGTTTTTGGGTTTTCACTGACTTGTACACATGTATTTGCTTACATCCATATTGTCGCTGCATCATGTATGATATAGTTTGCATTTGAGTTAAACTTGGTCTAGTCTCATGTAGTTGTCACTGGTCACTGCGCACTTGTACACACATTCATTTATGTTGTGTATCACTGAGGTTTTTGCACTCAGGCCATGTTTCTCCTTATACAGATATAATGCGTACCCATCCTGTAAGTGCCCATATAGGTTACAGGGTAATACTTTTTAGTGATTCATTCTTGTGCCTGTGCTAAAGAAATTTATCTCAGGTTGTGTTAATTTTTGAAAATTCTACGCGTGACTGTATAAAAGTGCATGCCTTTGTTGTTTTAATTAAAGTTCATTGTGGGCAACACTATGTATCTTATGCTGCCAGTTTGTAGAAACATTTTGTGTTTTCAGTTTAGATCTGAAGCTTGTTTTTCCGTGACTTGGAAAAGTAAGTTTACATTGGCATGTTCGTCGCATTTAAGCTTGCTGCCTGGTTATAAATGTACGAGGTCACTGCCCTTGTAATATGTTGCTTGCAGCTGCACAATCATTTGTTGCTCTTTAATGTTTTGGATTATTACAGTTCACTGATCTGTGGTATTGTGGCACCATTTACCGTTTTCAATGTATAATTGGATTTTGAGTACATTCCTCAAGTTCATCTAACTTGAGTTTCTAAAACAAAGTTAAAATATAATCACAAGTTATCGTTGTAATTAGTCACTGTTTTTCTGGTCCATTTGCCTAGTTTGAAGTATGATCGTTTTGAGTGTGAAGTTGTTCATCCGGACTTGTTTCATTTTCCTGCATTGTTTAAACATTAGGGTGGTAGCTTGTGTGTGTGAATTTGATGAAGGGGCCTTGCCCTGTGGTCTGCACCTTTGGAATAGTCTCTGACCTGAGACTTATTGTTGGTTATCTCCACTTAACTTGGTTGAGCTTGTATTTGTTGTTACTCTAATCTAGTCTGCATACATGATGTGCTCACTGACCCGAGTTATTATATTTGGTTTGATTTTTGATTTACTCTTGAGTTGAACCTGTCTGGCCTTAATTTTCACTCTGTAAGGCAGTCTGCATGTAGCGGTATTGTGGTATCTTGAAGTCTACATGTTTGTTACTTTTAATCATCCCACTGTGTCGGGCATGTTTAGTTGCACTGTCCAGTTCATGTTGTTTTTGTACACATTTGTTTCTAGTTCCGCTTGAGGGTCTGGCCATTCTTTGTTTGCAGACCTGTGGCATATGTGTTGTATCCAGTTGAGTCTGCACATTCATATATACCTATGCTCTGGTCTCCACAGTAGCATTCATGCTTTAGTTGCTGAACCATTGACTTGAGTTGGATCTGATTCGGATTTGACCTTATGCGCGTTTCGTGAATTTCCGTTGATCTTTTGTGCATTTCGTATGATAGTGGCGAGGCAGTGCACATGTATGTGCGTGTGTGTACTGCAGCCACCCAAATCGACAGTTTTGAATTGATATTTCCTTTGTGTCGGGATGCATTGATCTTTTATGCCGTATTGGCGAGGTCGTGCACGCGTGCGTGTACGGCAGCCAATAACACTGTTTATCTCTGTTGATGTTTTAAATCTGCTGATTTATTGTTAAACACTGTTTAGTGTTAAAATTTTCGTTATCCGAGTTCTTTGTTAAAAGAGTCGGATAGACGAGAATATTATTGTGACTGTCGTCTATTTAAATTATTATTGCCTCTATGCACTAATAAACTGGTTTGAATTAGACTGACCTGTGTATTATTTTCTTTTGAATATAATACTCGGGTCAGACCGAGTATTTTTACAGCTTGAAGATTTTCGAGCAGCGAAGTTAGAGAGAGAGTAAAGAATCATTTTAATTTTCAGAAGAAAATTGTATTTTAAGATATTCCGCTGTATCAGTATTAAAATTGTATAAACTCTGATGTATATAAAAAGATTTATAGTAATGAAATAAATTCTCATTTGTTTTAATTCAGTGTTATTATTCTGTGTTTCTGTGGCTGATTCTGTTTAAACCTTATAAACTAAATAACAATTCGTCTTTTTGAACGTTTCTAGTTGGTTTAATTACCGACTGGAGATGGTCAAAAAGGGGGAATGTTATATTATCACTAGTTCCAATTGACTCCAAACCAGCTCCATTGCGTAGTGCTTATCCATACGGATCCAATGCAACTTGTTTCATCAATTTTCGACCTCGTACCAAAAAGTTACGGAGTTTCAAAGTTTGTACAATTTTAAATAAATTGATTCCACATTTATTTTTATTTTAAAAACCTTTTTTAAATCTGGCCGTTGATTTTGAGGATAGTAGATCTCGGCCACATCTTGTTTCTTCCTTCCAACGTTCGCTCCCAGGTATCTCACGCATGTTTAAACCCATCGTCGTTCGATTTTTTACCATAGCCGCTCCTCCCCTCGGTCGATCGGAAGATGATCGCTGACCACCATCACGTGCGCAGTGCTCCACCCCTCCCACGCCCTAGATCCAGTCCCCTATAGAGCCATCGACGAAGAGAAAATTGCTTCCAAAGTAGGGACGTTCTCGGCCAGATCGATGACAATCCACTACAAATTTTTGATCACAACCGTTGATCTCGAAGTACTCATCGAGCTCTCCATTTTTGTAGTTGATAATTTCTTGTGAAAGTTGATAGATTGGAAGATAATGGAGGAAGAATGAGACAAGTTTTCGGCCATTAAAACTTTAAGTGCCGGCTGGCACTAACCCTAGTAGGGTTTTATGAAGAATGGAGAAAGTTAAGGGCTTTTATAGAAAATTTACGCGACACTATTCACCCGATTTTTTTCGAACTTGAAACGAAGCGTGCCGCCTGGCATTTATAATGTTTTAACCCTATTCCAAACACAATGGAATATATATCGGAAGCCAATTCGATCGTATTTGGAAGATAGGTTTTCGAATCGACTATTTAAATTTAAAATTCACTTAAACCGATTTCTACGCGTTTTAGCTTGCCCCGGACAAACCGTAAATCCGATTGACACGAAATTTGAAATCTTACAATAATATAAAATTACGGATCCGATGAAACTGGTTTCGTCGAAATCCGAGACTGTTTGAAAAATGACTATTTTTACTCGTCAATTAAATATTAAAATATTCAATTTCTACAATTTAACTTTTAATTCGATTTTAAAAGTTCTATCACATCATTCTAACTCCAATATGATTTAATATAACTTTATAAATCATTTTTATTCACATTAAACCCAATTTCCAATTATTTCTGTACTTTCAAATATTAAATTATTGATTTAATTATCCAATTAAATTACTATATTCGAAATTTAAGTTATTAAACTTACAAATTTCACTTGTTAATATTTAAAATCAATTAAATATATGAATTTCAAATGACAGAAATTCTAGGTCGTTACAGACTTCCCCCCTTAAAAGAATTTCATCCTCGAAATTGCCAAGTAAGAAAAGTTACAGAATCCTTTAACTTTTCAAAAACAAATCGTTCCAACTTGATTTCAGATTCATTCTTAACTTCTTAACTTTTCCAAAATTCGATAGTTACACTCTTTCTAGTTTAATTCCTATATTTTCATTTCAATTTAGAAATTGACTTTTCATTAACAAAAATTTTCAATTTTGTTTCAAAATTTTCTTAACTTCCAAAATTTCTGGAAAATTTTGGCAGAGTCTCCTTTATACGGAGGAGCTTTTGCAATATCAAAATAGACATAAATATATATACATCGACCCACACAGTCGGAAGACAAAAAAATAGTTCATATTTCCTATTTTTATTGCGTAGGCGTACCTTTTTTAGCATTTTAAGCAAAGCAGTTATTAATTTAGCATTTTAGCGCAAACCCAATCCAGCCAACGGCAGCCCCGGTACCTGTACTTACTTAATTTAAAAATGTAAGTGACATATATAGGAAATTCATTTACATTTCATTAATTTTCAATAACAAACACAAAGTTTCCATAAGCAATGCAATCAAATAATTCCCATAAGCAATTTATAAAGTTTTCGATACAAATGTTGTCGCTTGCGACCAATTCACATTAATCCACTTTCAATTCAAATTCAATTACATAGCTTTCAATTTCACTAATTCAACTTCATTAACACTTAATGAATTATATACAATCAACTAACAACCATCTAACAATCAAATCATAACCAACATAACCAAATTATTAAATTTACATTCAATTTGGTTCAACACTTTCAATTAGCTTTAATGAATTAACACTTACATTCATTATTCCATATCAATTCATTTACATTAGATTGATTAACATTCAATCCATTTATTAATTCAATTGCTAATTCATTTTATAACTAAGTTGAATTTCATTTATAAACCTCAAGTTCATATTCCTAATGACTTCATTTCATTAATTCACTTATTAATTTACTTCGATACCAAAATCAACTTCATTCAACATCACTTAAGTTATATTCCAATTAAACATCATTTGTTTAACTTAACTTAAATTTCCACTTATAAATCCAATTCAGATTCCAATTCTAAAGTAAATTCTATTTAACTTTTACTAAAGTCAAATTTCATCAATTATTCAAATTCATATCTCATTTTGCTTAACAAAATTGTTTAACCACTTTAATAATTGGTTTCACTTACCTTTACCCATTCTATAAGTTATACAACTTATATATTTAAACTTCCAAATCATATTAAATAATCACCTATCAAATCCAATTCAATTTATTTAACTTTCCTTTAGTTAAATTTCCAAATCATATGTTTTATTATGCTAACTCAACTTCATTTCAACTTTACTAAAGTAAAATCTTTATTATTTCCTATTATAAGTCCAAAATTCATTTCACTTATATTCATCAATTACAACTTGAATTTTAATTTCAAATCTGTTTATCACAACAAAACTTCAAAAAAATTTTATTTACTATGGTAGCAAATCAATCACATATAAACTCGAAAATGATACTGATGATGCTGCAGTCATCACCCTTATTATTTCCCAGCAACAGTAATGAATCCAGTGCTTAAATTCTTTTCAAAATTTTCCTTTTAATTTATAAATCACATTTATAAATCTTTTTACTCATATAATTTCACTATTCCACTTCACTTACATAAGATCATTCCAAATTTATTTATCTTACTTAGATTTATAATAATATAACATCTTTTATTGACTTGTATATTTTTACATTTTCAACAACCAAACAATCAATTTATATACACTTTAATAATTTCTAAAAAATTATTTCCTTTATATGTAAAATAATACCAAGGTAAAATTATTCCATTTACCTAATTTAAATGATACCATGTCGACTTGCCTCGTTTAAGTATTTAGAAACCCCTATCGATAAATGGCCTCCCACATACCGACCAGAATTCATAAACAGCTCAACGGATAAGCAAACACAATATAAAACATTTTTATATTCACTAACAAATACGTGCTCATATCTATCATTACACTCACACTCATTCTAGAGTAGTACTGACTTTATTTCTAATGAGTAACACCCAATAGAGCCAAGGTTGTCGCTTAACCAAATGCTCTGATATCACATGTAACATCCGAGATTTTTCGACTTCTGAAAATCGACATCAATACGTCCACTGTATCAACTACCGAGCAATCGAAGGCCGAAAAACCGACTCGTTAGGGTTAAAGAAGAAAAAGGTAGAAGAAGACAGAAGAAAACGAGAGTAGAAAAACAGAAACAGAAACAATATCAGAATCTCACATTCGCAGCGGAACAATATATAATAGATGAATAAATAATCTTTATCACAAAGAACTATATCAGTTTATACAATACAACAATGAGAGTCAATGTACAACTCAATACAACAATGGACAGTTATATAAACTTGTCCCCATACAGAATACACAGCGGAATAAATAAATAAGTATGAGTGTACGTCTCGCCATCCAGCTCGCCTCCAAAGCTCCAGAATATCCTGAATATCCTGATAACATAACTCTAGGCTGCCCGTGTGGAAAATTATGGGCACCCAGAGTTTAGAAAGGGAACAATAAACTCCGAGTCAGTCATGGTGACTGGTGTGAGATCGTAAAACAGTTATTTTCACAAAGAAAATAAAAGAAATTCGCAATGCTTAGGGAAAATGAAACTACCATAAGGCCTCCTGCCGCACACACAATGCAAACGCAGAATTGGAGGAGATTTGTAACGACCCGATATTTTGGACCATTCGCATCCGCACATGTCGGACTTGGATAATTCAAAATACCGAATTGTTAATTTAAATTTGGCAAAAATGAACATATACAGTAAATAAAGTAATCACAAATCACAAACACAGAGTAATAAATGCAGCGGAAATAAAAGATAGTAGTTCATGAAGCTACTATATACATATCAGAGTTAAATAAGGTACAACAGATGTCTCGAATACATTAATCAAATACAATATCAGAATACATCACTAGAATCAACTGGATATCTGAAACTAGATAGATAGCTAGATCTCCAAGCGAAGCTCCAACTCCAAAGGTGAGTCTCGAACACTGGTACACTCAGTCTGACCCGAGCGTAAAGCAAAACACAAAACACTCGAGTCAGGATTAACATTCTTATATCAATAAATCCAACTCAAGTGAAATAGCAACTGAAATACAAGTAACTTAAAGGATGTTTGGAATAACCATCCTCTAAGGATCCGTTAAACTATCTACTATGTAGTAGTGTACGATAAGTAGATAATGTCTATCAGTAATATAAAGTATCAAAATAGTGTTAAGGCGTTACCATTATCCCCCTTAACACATTTTATATAAGCGTTATAGTCTATACAGCACTGTAAACTCCACCGTAAACTAGTGGGATATCAGGGAGTACTCCATAGGTATAACACAAAACAAATCGTAGTGGTCGCGTATAGGGATACAAGTATGACAAGGCAAATGAGGCAATACCCAAGGTAGTGAAACTACCGTTTGCCTGATCTGGACTGGTGAGAACGCATCGCCGCAACGATCGCAACACCGCGAAACAACACTCCCAAAATTTTGAGGGTGCACCAATCGATAACAAGTAATGAGTAGTTTTCGAAGAAGTGTGTTCGCTCGAGGTAGCTAACCCCATTTGGCCCGGCACGGCTCCTGTTTTAGTCATTTCCAATTTGACGCAAGTGTCAAGGCTATCCATTATTGTTCTCTTTCTTCAGTCATCACGTAGATCATTCCAACCACTTCATTCTAGATCACACTTCGCGTGTAGTTATTAAAGTGGTTTTCGGTTTAGATAGTGAGTATGTCCCTAACCGATTCCGGTCTCTTTAATAACTTCGTGATTATTTCACCGATTGGTCGTTTATTTATTTCAAAACCAAATCAATTTCAATCTCAATTAGAATTTGTAAACCAACATTTCATTTGTCTTTCTAAACCAATTTCCAAAAATTTACGTTTCAAAACATCCAAATTACCATTTTAAAATCTTATAATACAATTTCAATTTTTATTTAAAACCATTCCAATATTCATTTAAATTCGTATATAAGTTTCATTCCGAAATCATTTAAAATGATTTAATCTATATTCAAATCAATTTAAGTTCATTTATCGATTTCATTCAATATTCGTTAAGTAAATTTATCCTTCAAAACAATTTCTATTTAACTTCCAATTTATTAAATCAATTATTTAAGTTCAACTCCATTATATCAAAACTTACAAATTGCATTAAATTAAATTCATCAAATCAAATTCTTTACATTTCAAGTCTTACATTAATTTCAATAAAACACATTTTATTTCTCATTAGAGAAATTCAATTTCACTTATTAATTTACTTAGTTACAATTTCAAAACTCAATTAATAAAGAAACTTAATTCCACTTATTCAAGAAGTTCAATTTTACTTAATAAAGAATTCAATTTTATTTAATTATTAAATAATCCAATCTTATTTAATTATTAAATAATTTCAAAACTTAATTATTAACTAATTTCAAAACTTAATTATTAATAATTCCAAATTTAATTATTAAATAATTAATTTTAAAACAACGTTCATTCATCATCTACTATGTTAATATTTTGATTCAGATTATTAAATATTAACATTTCCTTTCATTAAAATTCAAATTCCAACTTCGTTTAAAAACCATATTATTTATTCAAACAAAATCTTCATTTTATTTTTATATCAAATTATTGACCAATCGATTTTTATTTAATTCTCTATCCTAGGTCAAAGTTCAATTTGGGTATTTATCATTTCAACCCGATTCCATTTCAATTCAAAAATCAAAGCATAACAAAAGGAACTTGCAGTGTGATAACTGGGATGGTGTCAAAGTAAATAAACAAGCAATAACAACAATCAATAACAATCCAATAATTAATTCAAATAATCGTATTAATTTACATTGTTGTTTGTGCAAATTAATATAATTATTTCTAGAATCTACACTATCATTTTATGTAGATTAAAGATTATTACAATAATATTAATACGGTTCTTCATTTGATATCAATTATTCAATTTCGTACTACATAAATTTTACAACATACATTTAATGGTTCAAGGTGTAATTAACCATATTTCTACATGTTAAGTAATTTAAATATTTAAAGGGGTCATATTATACAAATTTTGTCTAATCAAATTCAACACATATATCAATTTCAAATTTGTTAACTCCTACGTCAATTTCAATTTTAAATTATTCATCACTTCATACATTAACAATTTAATGTCCAATATCAACATCAAACAATCAATCATTTATCAACCAAACTGGATTATCATCGTATAAATAACAGATAATGGTGACAGATGTCACAGGTGAACTGATATAGGAAATAACATATATAACAGTGTAAATATCTAACCGCAGGATTTTTCAATTATCGTTTCAACTGAAATCAAATTTAATAAATAAAAGAATATTAATCGCAGGTGATTGCTCACCTTCCGAGGCTAGAGAAGTTTGGATACAGAAATGAGCTACGGATCCAAGTACGAATTCGAAGCAAAGCACGATGGGCTCGAGTTTTGTAACGACCCGCTATTTTGGACCATTCAAATCGACAATAATCCACACATGTCTGACTTGAATAATTCAAAATATCAGATTGTTAATTTAAATTTGGCAAAACTCAGCATATGCAGTAAATAAATCAATCACAAAATCACAGACATAGAGTAATACAATAATATGCAGCGGAATAGATAAAATAGTAGTTCATGAAGCTACTATATAAACATCAGAGTTAAAATAAATTACAATAGAATATCTCAAATACAGTGAAGTCTTCAGTACGAATAGACGACCTCTCTGAACAAATCTACTGGAAAGCATCAACTGGAAAGCTGAATCGATGGTTGGATCTCCAAACGAAGCTCCAAACTCCAAAGGTGAGTCTCAATTGCTGTATCACTCGGTCTGACCCGAGCGTAAAGCAAAACACAAAACACTCGAGTCAGGATTAACATTCTTATACTAATAAATCCAACTCAAGTGAAATATCAATTGAAATACAAGTAACTTAAAGGATGTTTGGGATAACCATCCTCTAAGGATCTTCAGAACTATCTACAAGGTGGAAATATACATTGTAACACCGTGGTCATTTCAATTTAATTTATACTTCAAAACCCAAATATCATTTCATTTCAACTATAACTATTTTCCAAGATAGTATATATATTAATTAATTTATAAAGTAAAGCATTTAATTTTCTCAAGTCTCGCAAATCGATCCAAATCAACTTCAAATTCCAAATTCAAATTTATTTAAGCTCAATTCATCAATTCAATTCAGTTCTAATTATACCATTTATATTTTCAATATATTTCAAAGCTTTAATACTCAACATTTTCAAAGTTAAATTTAACAGTTTCATATAGCACTTGATTTAACTTTATTTTTATTTAATCAGGGAATATTCACTTAATAAATTCAATATCATTTAACTAGCCTTAAATTTCATTTTTACTAAATATTTCTTTAACTTTATTTTTGAACAAGAAATATTTATTAAATTATTTAAATCAAACTCAAGTTATAAATCATATCTAAAATCCCAATTGCAATAAGCTTTAAATTGGTTTAATTAAATAAAATTCTTTACTAAATTCAAATTATCTTCCCAACCTTAAATTTTTACCAAAATCTATTTTGAAAGATAAATTTTATACTTAACATATTATATGTATTAAATCCATCTTAATTAAATTAAATATCATTATTAAATCTATATATATATCATTACCATTTATATATAGAATTTTAAAAATCAACATTTGTTAAAACCATATATTTCTTTCCAAAACCATAGAATTCAATTTCAAAATATTTATATATATATATGGACCAACGGTGTTTGTATATATATTTATCATATGCTTAAGTGATACGGATATTTATCATTTCAATCCGAAATTTAAATATATACGGGTAGATATCATTTCGACCCGTAATCCCAATTTCAATTCAAATGAAAATCACTTGGGTTTATCATTTCAACCCATAACGATTTTCTCCTATTCTAAAGTCCGTTCGGGTATGTATCATTTCAACCCATAGTGATTTCTATACTAACAGGGAACTTGCAGAGTGATAACAGATATAGAAATAGTATAACAGGCATAGATATATCATCAATAACAATATAATATAAACAGCAGGATATGGTGTCATATCCCACAGGTGAACAGTTACAGAAAATAGCATAGATAACAATTTAAATAACTTCAGCAGCATATTTCAGTTGTCGTTTCAATTGAAATCTAATTTAATAAATATAAGAACGTTAAATCGTGAGTGATTACTCACCTTTCGAGGCTATAGATAGACGAGAATAAGATGAGTTACAAATCCAAGCACGAATTTCGGAACAAAGCACGATGGACATGAGTTCGACGATCAAAGCTGATAAATAAGAATTGATGAGAAAAATCAAATTGGCCTGATATAGACTGAACGAAACATATACAGTGTCCAAACTTAAATTTAATATTGTTTAACATACCTTTAAAACTATACTTCAATAACATAAACTAAATATTGAAATTTATATACATGCAGCACTAAATAAGCTTTATTAAATGAACATTACATGCAACCATACGTTAAAATATGTTACTATAGACACTCGTATACTAAAACAATCAACAAGAGTATAAACTAAGACATATAATATATATATATAATTATATAATATGCCATAAGTTATTAGGCAAAAACCAAGGTTATGCAGACTTAACTTGAAATATACTAACATATACAAATTTGACTTGTAATACACTAACATATGCAGACTTGACTTGTAATATACTAACATATGAAATTTACAAATGCAGCAAACATACTTTATAAAATATGTAACATACGTGAGATCTATTTGCTATCATTTTATACAATTACTATAGTGTAATAAAATATAACTTGTATTTTATATTAAACAATAACTTATATCAAATCTTATTTCTGTAACAACAGGATATTTATATGTAGACTATTATAACTCATATCATAAAATACATTTCAAAACCAGAACATATATTTATACTAGCAAATGTATATATGAGCCTACACCTATTATATATATATTCTATTTACAACCGACAGCCTATAATATAATCTACATATATAGACTAGTATATATATAAAAATATAGGTAGGAACAGTAACACACATACCCAGATCATATTTCAGATTCAAACACATATAAAATTCTTTAAAGTATATATGTGAAAATTGATATTAAGTTTTAAACATATTTACATATATCCAAATCAAAATCTGTATACTGACATACATAGACTAACATATTATTTTTCTAAACTTTCTCAACTACCGTATTATATATAAACTATAAACAAAACAAAATCTTATATGCAATAATATAACTTATAAAGCAAATACACAGTAAAACAATAATTAAGTAAACAAATTCACCTTTCAAACAAGCAAAAATCTCCTATACACACAAAGCGGTGGGGTGAGAGGCTTGGGTTTGGATCCTTGGTGAACCGAGTGTCAGGCGACGTGGCCAAAGAGGGGAGTGTAGCTTTGGGTTGTCGGGGAGAGGCGGAAGGCCGATAGGATAGCTTCACGTTGGAAGGCTAAGCGGAGATGGTAGTGGTAATGGGAGTACGGCCGGTCAGGCAAAGGCCTGGGTTGATAGCTGCTTCTTGTTTAAGTGAGAGTGGAAGGTCGGGCTTGCTTGGGTTAGGCGGTGGGTGGCGTGAGTGGAGATGGGAGGAGGAGCTGGGTAGGCTGCCGAACGTGGAAGGGAAGAGGCTGCTTGCGTGCTCTCGGTGGGGAGGTGTGGAGGTGAAGGCGGAGGAAGGACGTGGAGGGCTGGTTCGGTGATGGGTTGTCATGGGCGGGGGACGTGAGGATCGGCAGGGTAGAGAGAGTTAGGTAGAGGCTTCACGTGGAGGAGATGGTCTCGGTGGAAGTATAGGCGAAAATAGGAGGAAGCTACAAGGGAGAGAGAGAGGCAAAACAAAAATAAAATTGAAAAGAATGAACAGTAGTAGTAGAGGAAAGAGCAGGTGCGCTTGTGAAGAAGAAAAACTGGAAGAAACAATGGCCGAGAGGAAAAATGAAATTGAAGGAGCCAGCTTCAATATGAAGTGTACACTTTTATTTCAAGTAAGAGAATGAAACGTTGGAACATTAACATAAATTTAGGAATATAAAAGTGCTACAGTTTAATTTTTTTGAGAATTGAAAATGCTAACGGCTATAGAAAATTAAACGGTGGAATATGAAAGAGACGTTGGAAATTAAAAGCTAGAATTCGATACCGGTATGACGCACAGTTTGATTGTTTCCATCGCGTACCGGATCTCAAATCACAGGAATAAATATACCATGGAGATCAGCACGACGAGACGATCAAAATGGTATATGGATATCTGTGGTACGATCATCCGATCAAAAGTCGAAAATCGGTACCCACAAATGCTGTTATTTTGCCAGAATTAAGATAAACGGAGCAATAGAAGTCCAAATTTGGAAAAACGAATTTTGCAGTCTGATTCAGAATGATCTGGATAAATTTTCTCCTGTTGACATATTTTGGTTTCGGAAAACTTTTAAATTCACTATTATTAACCGGTTTGATTTGAAATGAAATTTCACAGGAAAATAAACTTCAATATTATCAGATGAAAATTTACCAGTTGCTATATTAAAATAGACGTATTCCAAATAATAAATTTTTAATTTCAAATTTTATTGTTTAAAATTTCACAAATTTCCAGTTAAATATACTTTTAAAACCATTAAATTTTACGGGTCGTTACACTCTCCCCCACTCAAAACTTTTCGTCCCCGAAAAGGAAGGAGGTAGAAGAATAGAAACAACCAGACAGAAAAGATAGATTGAAAGTAAAGATTAAACAATTAATTTAAACTATATAAATTTTACTTAAAATTTGAAAACTTCATTTGCAATTCATTTATCTTTATTACTTTAATATCTTCCAAAACCCATTTGTAAAATTTCTTGCTTCCTTTTTAAATACCATTTATATGTTAAAATAACACCTTTATAAATATATGGAAACTATTTGAAAATAGTTATTTACATTATTACTTATATTTACAAAGAAGCTATTTGAAAACATTAAATCCATAATTCATAATTTATTAATTTTTTTTTTCAAGATACCTCTTAAATATTATTAATAATCAATACTTATTTACTTTAAATATGTTTTATCTAATTAATAATCTCAACATATTTATAACACTAAAATTTCTATTAAACCATGTAGTCTATAATTAAACCATACTTAAAAGAATATAGTCAACAAGGAAAAGCAGGAGGATTTGGGAACAGAATATAGGTGAATAAATAAAGCTGAGCAGATAAGGTAGATTCAAAAGAATAGAATCGGGCACGAATAATTAATTTAAACCATGAGAATTTCAATTTCGAATATTAGTACAGAATTTCTTTGTTGGAAATACTCTTATAATAAAATACCTTTATAGCAAAATACTTTTATTTATAACTCGATGTTTCAACAAATTTATCCTCGTTTCTACAGACTCTGGCAGTGCGTTGATCAGGCGCAAAGCTAGAATTCTCCAGGTACTTAGTAGACTTGTTTCAACACCCAGTGAAAATACTGGAAAAACGTTTTAAAAACAGATATGGAAAGTACAATCCAATCAAAAACACAGACAAAACCTTTGTCTAACCATGGTTCGCAGATACACAATGGTTATGCCTGGGTCCCCCAGGAAACAATCCATATCCGTAAGCTTTCTCAGCCCTGCGAGTTACGCCATGATGACTAGTAGAATGCAGGATATACAATGGTTACGCTTGGATCCCCCAGGAAACAATCCGTACCCCCAGGCAAGACTCAGCCAAGCATTTGCGCTACTATTCGCGACCTACACAGATTGCAGGATACACAATGGTTACGCCTGGATCCCCCAGGAAACAATCCGTACCCCTAGGCAAGACTCAGCCAGGCAGTTGCGCTATGCAGTCACGAGAGAAAATTAAGACCATGGGTAACGCCATGGAATTCGAAGGACACTCGAGTATCATATCTGGAAAACCAAAATCAGAGAGAATAATATCGATAGAATGAATCCAAGATGTGGCCACAAATCGGATATCAAGCAGAAGGCACTTTCCATATCTTTACTTCGAAAATATGTATCATATAGTACCTTTTCAAATCACTTTCAAATATCGTACTTATATAAAATCCATTATATATCAGATTTAATTTTCAAATCAAATACTTTCCAAAATCAATATTATATCAAATCATACTTATATAAACTTCAATTATATAAGATTTCACTTTCAAATTGAGTACCTTTTCAAATCTATAGTTTTTGAATCAATTTTATACTCATACAAATCAATTTTATATAAGTTCGACAACTCCCAAATCAAGTGTTTAGTAACATAAGGTTCTCAAATTTCAATTTGTTTCAATATCAGTTCAATTTCAAAATCATATACAATTTCACCAAATTATTTCTTCTCAAATTAATTATCTTTAGTTTCAATGTTTCCAGAATAATAGATTTAGAAAATAAATCCAAATTTCCAAATCAATATAATTTAAGTCAACCAATTCATTTCCAAAATCAAATGTTTTCAAAATCATCTTATACTTACGTAAGGTCTATCTTATATAAGGATCAAATTTTCCAAAATAAATTTCACTGTATGAAGAGCCATATGGGATTTGAATATCTTTGCTTTTATGGGTTATATATCTGTGTAATTTAAATTGGAAATTTTCTTTTAGTAAGCAAAGATATTCTAACATGACAGCTTTCAATTTCAGCATTAAAATATCAATGATATTAGAATATAAGATGTACATACGTCATCATTTCGCAAAATCACATTTGATCGCTCGCTCGATCACACAAGTTCGCTTTCGAACTAGTATTGTCCATTCAACTTCCCTAATGCGGATTTCGATATGGTTTCTCGACTAGAAGCCATCTGTCTCCTTGCATAGCCATATACTATGATAGAGAATTCTGGAATCGAGCCCAAAATCCATATCAAATATTCGCCATCAAGAATCAAATGAAAGATCCTAACACGAAATGGTGTAACTCATCTCGAACTTGTGTACTCAAACCTGGATCAAATTAATTATGCGAATAAAACAGCATACGTACAACTTATATATTTATTCCAACTTGTTAAATATATAGTTTCATAAAGAGGTTACTACGTTAAACGTTTAAACTAAATTTTATTCAAATATTTTGAAGACCAAATTCTTTTCAAAACATTTCAAATCTAAATTTCATATTAGAAAATTTTAAAATTGCCTTATTCATTTACTTAACAAAACAGTTTCAACTTATTTAAACCATATTACTTTATACTTAAACATTCAAAACAAACTTATTACTTTATCAAAATACTTTTCAAAATTTCTTAGCTTTGAAAAGTTAACCTTGATTTGGAAGTGCTCGAACCTTCAAAATAGTTGAAGAAATCATTTTCAAATTCAAGAGTTGGAAATCAACAACAAATTAGTAAATCAATTTTAATAGATAGGGTTATATTAAATCAAATCCAAAACTCAAGAACTGAACACCGATTCACTTCAAATCGTTCAAATATATATACATATATCTTTCGAATATCAAATCATACTTTGGAATTTTAAAATCAAAATTGTTTTCAAAATCACTCGCACAGCAAAGCTACTGAAGTGGCCTATCCCTCACTCTGAAACTCGAAAATCAATGTCGATGATGCGTGCACTCATCACCGAAATTATTTTCCAACGACATAAGTGAGTTCTGGACTTCTATTTTCTCAAACTTCTTTTGAAATTTCTTCAAAATCATTCGAAACTCATTAAAATCATTTGAAACATTTCTTATTCGGAAAATACTTTTAAATCATATTATTATTATATATTTCAAAATCTTAAAACCAATTTCAAAATACCGGAGTTCAATTCTCGAATTTCAAATTTAAAATCCTTTAGTTATAAATCATTTTTAGATAAATCAAATTTCTTATATAGTTTTTTCAAAATTACAAATCCTTTCAAAACCTCAAATTCTTATTTTAAAAAGGGTATATATAATCTTTATCGAAAACATTTCACTTTTATATATAGAATATAATAATTTTGATATATAAAACAATTTCTAAAATATAAACAAGCCTGATTTTTCAAAGGATGGTTCAAGAATGGATTTCAAAACAAAGATAGAAATTCAACTTAGAGGGACTCTAATCAAATAGGATTCTGATTCGAAGATAGGCTCGAATGAAGATGAGATAATTAATTACAAAATAGTAGATGGATACACTTATATAAATCGCGGGCGACCTTAACCGGGTCAACCGTGACTTCAAGAATATAATCGATGCGGAAATCTAAGGCAAATCGACATTCGATCGCCAGAGATAGAATTCGGCATAACAAGAGATGGCAACATCAAAACCGAGGGATATATAAATCTCCGGTGAATCAATGCCTATTGTAAAGGAGTTCCACCCCTTTACAATCATTCAAAGATTGGCGGGATCGCCTATTCTTATAGAGATCATTCGAAGTGGAGTTATGGGATACTCCAGAATCAAAGAATACCAATAGAGAGAGACAAGAATGAATTTTGGAACCGTAGGGAACGTTCCAAAGTTCAAAGGAAATCGAGTCAAAAGGAAGAGATTAAACTCGAACGAAAGTGCTTCTGTAAAGAAATTTACAATATATGCTAAGTTTCGCCTAAAGCCAAAGCTCTGATACCAACTGTAACGACCCGCTATTTTGGACCATTCAAATCGACAATAATCCACACATGTCTGACTTGAATAATTCAAAATATCAGATTGTTAATTTAAATTTGGCAAAACTCAGCATATGCAGTAAATAAATCAATCACAGAATCACAGACACAGAGTAATACAATAATACGCAGCGGAATAGATAAAATAGTAGTTCATGAAGCTACTATATAAACAGCAGAGTTAAAATAAATTACAACAGAATATCTCAAATACAGTGAAGTCTTCAGTACGAATAGACGACCTCTCTGAACAAATCAACTGGAAAGCATCAACTGGAAAGCTGAAAGCTGAATCGATGGTTGGATCTTCAAACGAAGCTCCAAACTCCAAAGGTGAGTCTCAATTGCTGTATCACTCGGTCTGACTCGAGCGTAAAGCAAAACACAAAACACTCGAGTCAGGATTAACATTCTTATACTAATAAATCCAACTCAAGTGAAATATCAATTGAAATACAAGTAACTTAAAGGATTTTTGGGATAACCATCCTCTAAGGATCTTCAGAACTATCTACAAGGTGGAAATATACATTGTAACACCGTGGTCATTTCAATTTAATTTATACTTCAAAACCCAAATATCATTTCATTTCAACTATAACTATTTTCCAAGATAGTATATATATTAATTAATTTATAAAGTAAAGCATTTAATTTTCTCAAGTCTCGCAAATCGATCCAAATCAACTTCAAATTCCAAATTCAAATTTATTTAAGCTCTATTCATCAATTCAATTCAGTTCTAATTATACCATTTATATTTTCAATATATTTCAAAGCTTTAATACTCAACATTTTCAAAGTTAAATTTAACAGTTTCATATAGCACTTGATTTAACTTTATTTTTATTTAATCAGGGAATATTCACTTAATAAATTCAATATCATTTAACTAGCCTTAAATTTCATTTTTACTAAATATTTCTATAACTTTATTTTTGAATAAGAAATATTTATTAAATTATTTAAATCAAACTCAAGTTATAAATCATATCTAAAATCCCAATTTCAATAAGCTTTAAATTGGTTTAATTAAATAAAATTCTTTACTAAATTCAAATTATCTTCCCAACCTTAAATTTTTACCAAAATCTATTTTGAAAGATAAATTTTATACTTAACATATTATATGTATTAAATCCATCTTAATTAAATTAAATATCATTATTAAATCTATATATATCATTACCATTTATATATAGAATTTTAAAAATCAACATTTGTTAAAACCATATATTTCTTTCCAAAACCATAGAATTCAATTTCAAAATATTTATATATATATGGACCAACGGTGTTTGTATATATATTTATCATATGGTTAAGTGATACGGATATTTATCATTTCAATCCGAAATTTAAATATATACGGGTAGATATCATTTCGACCCGTAATCCCAATTTCAATTCAAATGAAATCGCTTGGGTTTATCATTTCAACCCATAACGATTTTCTCCTATTCTAAAGTCCGTTCGGGTATGTATCATTTCAACCCATAGTGATTTCTATACTAACAGGGAACTTGCAGAGTGATAACAGATATAGAAATAGTATAACAGGCATAGATATATCATCAATAACAATATAATATAAACAGCAGGATATGGTGTCATATCCCACAGGTGAACAGTTACAGAAAATAGCATAGATAACAATTTAAATAACTTCAGCAGCATATTTCAGTTGTCGTTTCAATTGAAATCTAATTTAATAAATATAAGAACGTTAAATCGTGAGTGATTACTCACCTTTCGAGGCTATAGATAGACGAGAATAAGATGAGTTACAAATCCAAGCACGAATTTCGGAACAAAGCACGATGGACATGAGTTCGACGATCAAAGCTGATAAATAAGAATTGATGAGAAAAATCAAATTGGCCTGATATAGACTGAACGAAACATATATAGTATATATTACTTTTAAATCAATATAAAATTTGAAACATCAACTCATTTTAAATCTGTATATAAATTTAAAATCAATAAATGACTTTCAAGATCTATATATATATATATATATTTCGAATTAATAGTTAAATCCCAAATGTACTATATCCCAAAATTTTGAAAACCAAGTTCACACATACACACGAACTTATACATGTGTCCAAACTTAAATTTAATATTGTTTAACATACCTTTAAAACTATACTTCAATAAAATAAACTAAATATTGAAATTTATATACATGCAGCACTAAATAATCTTTATTAAATGAACATTACATGCAACCATACGTTAAAATATGTTACTATAGACACTCGTATACTAAAACAATCAACAAGAGTATAAACTAAGATATATAATATATATATATAATTATATAATATGCCATAAAGTATCAGGCAAAAACCAAGGTTATGCAGACTTAACTTGAAATATACTAACATATACAAATTTGACTTGTAATACACTAACATATGCAGACTTGACTTGTAATATACTAACATATGAAATTTACAAATGCAGCAAACATACTTTATAAAATATGTAACAGACGTGAGATCTATTTGCTATCATTTTATACAATTACTATAGTGTAATAAAATATAACTTGTATTTTATATTAAACAATAACTTATATCAAATCTTATTTCTGTAACAACAGGATATTTATATGTAGACTATTATAACTCATATCATAAAATACATTTCAAAACCAGAACATATATTTATACTAGCAAATGTATATATGAGCCTACACCTATTATAAATATATTCTATTTACAACCGACAGCCTATAATATAATCTACATATATAGACTAGTATATATATAAAAATATAGGTAGGCACAGTAACACACATACCCAGATCATATTTCAGATTCAAACACATATAAAATTCTTTAAAGTATATATGTGAAAATTGATATTAAGTTTTAAACATATTTACATATATCCAAATCAAAATCTGTATACTGACATACATAGACTAACATATTATTTTTCTAAACTTTCTCAACTACCGTATTATATATAAACTATAAACAAAACAAAATCTTATATGCAATAATATAACTTATAAAGCAAATACACAGTAAAACAATAATTAAGTAAACAAATTCACCTTTCAAACAAGCAAAAATCTCCTATACACACAAAGCGGTGGGGTGAGAGGCTTGGGTTTGGATCCTTGGTGAACCGAGTGTCAGGCGACGTGGCCAAAGAGGGGAGTGTAGCTTTGGGTTGTCGGGGAGAGGCGGAAGGCCGATAGGATAGCTTCACGTTGGAAGGCTAAGCGGAGATGGTAGTGGTAATGGGAGTACGGCCGGTCAGGCAAAGGCCTGGGTTGATAGCTGCTTCGTGTTTAAGTGAGAGTGGAAGGTCGGGCTTGCTTGGGTTAGGCGGTGGGTGGCGTGAGTGGAGATGGGAGGAGGAGCTGGGTAGGCTGCCGAACTTGGAAGGGAAGAGGCTGCTTGCGTGCTCTCGGTGGGGAGGTGTGGAGGTGAAGGCGGAGGAAGGGCGTGGAGGGCTGGTTCGGTGATGGGTTGTCATGGGTGGGGGACGTGAGGATCGGCAGGGCAGAGAGAGTTTGGTAGAGGCTTCACGTGGAGGAGATGGTCTCGATGGAAATATAGGCGAAAATAGGAGGAAGCTACAAGGGAGAGAGAGAGGCAAAACAAAAATAAAATTGAAAAGAATGAACAGTAGTAGTAGAGGAAAGAGCAGGTGCGCTTGTGAAGAAGAAAAACTGGAAGAAACAATGGTCGAGAGGAAAAATGAAATTGAAGGAGCCAGCTTCAATATGAAGTGTACACTTTTATTTCAAGCAAGAGAATGAAACGTTGGAACATTAACATAAATTTAGGAATATAAAAGTGCTACAGTTTAATTTTTTTGAGAATTGAAAAGGCTAACGGCTATAGAAAATTAAACGGTGGAATATGAAAGAGACGTTGGAAATTAAAAGCTAGAATTCGATACCGGTATGACGCAAAGTTTGATTGTTTCCATCGCGTACCGGACCTCAAATCACAGGAATAAATATACCATGGAGATCAGCACGACGAGACGATCAAAACGGTATATGGATATCTGCGGTACGATCATCCGATCAAAAGTCGAAAATCGGTACCCAAAAATGCTGTTATTTTGCCAGAATTAAGATAAACGGAGCAATAGAAGTCCAAATTTGGAAAAACGAATTTCACAGTCTGATTCAGAATGATCTGGATAAATTTTCTCCTGTTGACATATTTTGGTTTCGGAAAACTTTTAAATTCACTGTTATTAACCGGTTTGATTTGAAATGAAATTTCACAGGAAAATAAACTTCAATATTATCAGATGAAAATTTACCAGTTGCTATATTAAAATAGACGTATTCCAAATAATAAATTTTTAATTTCAAATTTTATTGTTTAAAATTTCACAAATTTCCAGTTAAATATACTTTTAAAACCATTAAATTTTACGGGTCGTTACAAGTTTTGATGACTAGGGCTGATAGATAAGGATCGATGAGAGAAAAATAAATCAGTTTGATATAACAGAGAATATATTTATTATTAATTATATTTTAAACCAATCAAGATCGATAATTAACATATAATATTATAGATGTATGTTCACACTCTAAAATGCAACATAAACATTGCGACTACCCGGAATTTTGAATATTTCAAACTGGAATATTTAATTTATTTTAAATATTAAAAAGTTAAATTTTGACTTGAATTTCAAATATCACTATTTATTTGGGAAATTAAATTATCGAATCAAACAATTTAAAATTGGATAAAATATCGAATCTTCAGTTTTAAGACTGTTAAAAATAATTTGAAGGCTTATAAAATTGATAGTGATAATACTGAAGGTAATAGATGGATTGAAATTGAATTTAAATGTGTTTTGTTCGGTTTTAAAATTTTATTGACTAAATTGGTATTTAAAAATAGCCTTCCGGGGAATAGTCTTGGAATTCGACGAAACTAGTTCCATTGGGTCCGTAATATTGTATTATTATCGGATTTCAAATTTCAGAACAGTTAGAGTTGTTGTGTGAGCATACGATGTATAAACGCGCTGAAATTTATATCGAATTTAATATAACAACTGGGTTCAAAAAGCTATCTTCTCCATACGATCGAATTTGGACTCGAAACCTTTTCCATTGCGTTCGAAATAGGGGTATAACATTATAAATGCCTAGCGGCATGCCTCTATTGGATGTCAAAAATTTTTGTTGCGTTTTCGAAACGTTTAAATTTAAATAATGTTATATATTGTTGACCAGTCAATTTATTTCTCGCCTGAGCTTTTCCAGACATTTCCAAAACACTGTAGCTCTGCAAAAAAATTCCTTTGCAAGCCATCTTTCTCCTTAAAATATCAACAGAGCTTTTCCCCTTCAAATCAAAATTCGCAAAAAAAAAAGAACATGGCCGATACTCTTCCCTCCCTCTTAATTTCTCGAATCAAAACGGTCGAATGAAAAAAAAAGAGTAAGCAACGTTGCTCAGTTCGAAATCGAATTCACACACAAAAAAAGGGGGGGAAACAATGAAAATTCTCGGCAAAAAGGGCGAACCGGAGGAAGCCCACACGCACTCGCGCACGCGAGAGGAGCTTGAGCATGTCGACTCGGGGAGAGGGGTAGGCGGCGTCGCGACTACGGCTGGACGTGGCGGTCTGATTGGGTCGCGCTGTCGAGGGTGGAGGCGCGTGTGGCGAATCGCATGGAAGCGTCGACGATTGGTCGCGGCAGTGAAGACATATAAAAATCGGAAAAAAAATTTAACCAGATTTATATTTTTACAGAATTCATATATACATATATGTATGAAGAAATTTTTTTTTAACAGTAAAGGAAAATTATAGTTTTGTTATTACAGGAAAAATAATAATAGTATAACAGTAGGATTTTTATGAAACAGATTTTTTTAATCTGTTGAAGTGTATTTTGCTGTTTACTTAAAAATATATATTTAGTTATAACTTTTTTTAAAAAAAAATCTATTTTTAATCTATATAGCTTTTCGAAGGAAAATCTGTTTTTGATTTAATATATGTATATAATATTTAGGAAAATATATAGGAATTTTGAATATTGAAGTTTATGTAGAAATACATTTTTAGATCTATGTAAATAATTTTAATAAGTAGACAAATAGTCTCAGAAGAAATAAATATACATATTTTTTTTTAAAAGTACTAGTTATTTTAAACAAGGGGTTAGTGATTAATTTATTTATTTAACATATCTAATTTATTTTAATTACTAAAAGATTTTTATTAAGGGAAAACTATTAGTTTAAATTAATTTTTTGATTCAAATAAAACCACTAGTTAAGTAACTTACTAAATGGAAATTAATTTGTTTGATTAGTTCAAATATTAATAAATCATTAAATTGTTTATACAAGGTCAAAGGTCATGAAAACAAGTCGAGATGGTAGTGGATTGCAAATAAGAAAAGGTGAGATTATCTCACTCATTTGGATTCCATAGTTAAATTTAAATGATTAAATTTAAAATCATTTGATGTGCTTGGTTGCATTTATAATAATTTATCTGTTGGATGATATTATTATATATAGTATATATATTGGGTGATTGATATTCCCGCATTATATAGCGGATGAGACCCTATGCGCCGCATAATAGCGGGTGATATTTTATAAATCCCATATACCGTGATATTCCACCTCGAAGTGGAATTGGTATTGTGCTAACATCTATGGATGCAGGGAAACAGGTTGGAGGGATCCAACTGGATTCCTCAAAATATTTAGATTTATTTAATTATTCTATGGATGATTATAGATATCCTGTGTTGAATTCATTGATGAAGGAAATATATTGGATAATAAGAATTGTTTGAATATAATTCGGTATAATGAGTTATTAATATATATAAAATTGGATTTTTAAGAAAATTGAAGAATAAATTTCCAAGTAAATTATTATAGAAATTTGAATAAATCTAAGAGTACAAGTGATTTTAAAATTCCGAGTAAGGAAGAGATTTTAATAAACAAAGAAGTAATAAATTTTTAACTTAAGTGATATTATTTCAAGTAATAGTGAATTTACTTTGGAATTCAAGGTTTGAATTTTAACTAAAGGGATATGAAGAAATTTGGAAATCTGAAATTGGCATTAGCAGCTAAAAAGGATTTTTTTAAATCATAATATGAAATAAAATCTGAAATTAAGGTATTGGTAATAAATGGAGAAAGTAAGGAAATTTAATTCAAAATAAATAAATTAGGAATCAAATTGGAGATTTGATTTAAGTGTTTTAAACCGAAATTTTTAAAAAGAACTGAAATTTGAAATTTATAAATTGGGGTTCATAAAGGTGGAAATATTATATTTGTGAATATTTTGGAGGATAAATTCAATGTGGGAATGTGTAAATGGCATGAGCAATGGTGATTAAAAATAAATAGAAATTTATTTTTAAAGATGTGAAGGAGAAATATTTTCTCTAAATAGCCAAGTACGTTTTCAAAACAAATTCTCAAATATAAGTTAAAGTTTCAATGTTGTTTTAAAAAAAAGTATGTTTTGGAAAAATCTATTATTTTTAAATGTTTAAACCTTGAAGTAATAAATTTTCAAATTTATTTAAGTAGTATTATTTAAAGGTGACTTGGAATTATGTTTAAAAAGGATAAAATTTTAGTTTTATATTTTATAAAGTACCTTCATTTTAAATATTCTTTAAGTGTATATTTTTATAAAATAAAGTATTAAAGTAGTTTTAAATCTAAAAGTTTAAAAATATAATCTATAATTAAGTGTTTAAAAAAAAATTAAAATCCAAGTATTTGTACTTGGTAAATTTCGGTGGAAAGGGAAAATATTTGGGAAATAGATTCCATGAGAATAGTGTGGTCTGGAAACTGTTTTTTTTCTAAAGGGTGAAGTATAGAAAATATCTTGCGAAGATATTTTTAAAGTAAATAAATAATTTGGAAAAAATTATTTATTGTTTGATGGATGTTTATGAATGTTGATTGATAGTTAAATAACCGACTATCAATATTGGACAATGCGCTGATCGTTTCGAAGAGTCCGGGATCAGATTTAATTATCTGAAAACCACTTCGATCCGATTTGAACGATTACGAATGAAGACCGTGAAGATGTAAAGACGGTGATTCGGTTTGTCTAGTCCCAGGGCAACTTGTATGGATTGAATGCTTTCAGAACATCGTCAGGCGGACCATGAGCATTCTAAGAAATGTGTTCTTTAAAGGTAATCGTTAGCCTCAAGCCTCATCAACCGGGAATGGCTAAAACAGGGGACGTGCAGCAAGGTTTCGTGGGTAGCTCCCACTTTAGAGTAAGGTTTCCCCTGTCTAGATGTCCCTTATTATTTCGGCTTAGTGTGCGGTTGGTCGCGCCAACCGTGGGGTGATCTTACTTGGAATTATCCAGTAAGGGATGGTTCCGGCCTTGTGTTGCAGGGGAGCGGGCGTACTCCTCGGTACTCTGATCTGGGCCAGGTATTGTGACGGGTGGTACCCCAGTAGCCCTGCCATTGTATGGAATCCAATCTCCAATAAGCGCCTGTACGGTTTTGATTGTACCCAACTATTGCTGAAACGTGAGATGCAAGCATTTCAGCTAGATTCTATTTTACTTTCTATAGACACTATTATAATATCAGACGATTTTGATAAAAAGTGTTTTAGCTAACGTAAGGTAAAAACCCGGCATGTTTATTGGTGGCGTGGTTTTACGAGATGCTTTTGTTTTCAAAGGATTTTTGAACTTTAATAATCCAATTGAGTGTGTTTTCTCACGCTGGTTTTCCAGACTGACTCAGGTGTTGTTTTATATGATGCTCGGGTCAGACCGAGATAAACAGGTTCAGGTTATAGCTATGGAGTTCAGGAGATGAGCTGGATGACAGAGTGTATTCCCGTATTTGACTATTATTCTGCTGTGTATGGATTGATATGAGTTACTCTGTATGATTGATTGATGTACTCTGATATGTATGTATATATGACAATACAGATTCTTTGTATTTCAAACTGTATTCTATATATTGTATTTTGTTCTGATGCGATGTGAGATTCTGATGTTGTTTTTGTTCTTCTTCTCCTACCTCTTTCTTCTTTACCCCAAAATGGTTTGTAATTCCATTCACTTTGAATCGATGTTGGAGAATAGTGTCGATTTCAAGGGGTACGGAACTGCGGGTCATTTCACTTGGTATCAGAGCTGAAAGGTTAAGTGAGAACCTTGGCTCTGGTGGGAATTACTCATTAGAGATAGAGTCAGTAGTACTCTAGAATGAGTTTGAGTGTAATAATAGATATAAGCGCGTATTTGTTAGTGAATATAAAAATGGTTTTATATTGTGTTGATTGATTTATTGAGTGGCATATGAACCTTCGTCGGCACAGTCTGGACAACTAGATCGAAGGGGTTTCTAAACACTTGAATAGAACAATTCGACACAATATTGTTTTCAAAAGTGGGTGAATGAAATAATTTCATCCAAAATATATTTTGGTATAAAAAGAAATATTTTCTGAAATTATTATATAATTTGAATGTTTGGATGATAACAAATCAAAGAAATAGGATTATAAAATTTAGAATAGCTTATATAACCCAGAAAAATAATATAGTAAATTTTGAATGTGATTGAAATGAGAAAATAAAAGTAAATTGGATTGAAATTAAATTAAGCTAAGTGAATGGAAGCAAGTTGAATTAAACTAAAGATAAAAATTTAGTTGTATTTAAATTGAGTTGAATTTGAGTTAAAAATGGAATGTGAGAATAGTACCTGAGCTATAAATAGAAATTCACTTGAAATTGTAAATGAATTAAACAAAGATTGAAATTGTTATGGAATTAAACTAAAATAAGGATGATTTGAATTTGTAAATAAAATCCAATTCGAGTTTGAATGGACTAAAAATGGTTAATTATTTTTAGATGGAATTTGATTGAAGGAGAATCAAATTAGAATGGAAATGAATTTAAGTATGAGTTGAAATAAGTAAATTAACTTAAGGTTAACATTTATGGGAAACATAGCTTTGAGGGAAGTGAAAGTTCATTAAATAAAGCTTGGGTAAATTTAAATTGAACGGAATAAAATTCTTATTTAAAATAGAAATAAGTTGGATAAAATTAAATTTGAATGAACAAACTTCGATGGCTTGTCAAAATAATCTAAAGGCTTGAAGTAAAATATATCGGGCTTAATAAAGATAAGGTCTTGAGTTAAAATTGAAAGATAAATGCAATTGAGTGTAGATGGATGGAAGCATGAAAAAAAAATATATAAGTGTGCGACTTATAAAAATTTAAAAGTGAAATAAATAAGCCAAAATAAAATTGTTTTGTATTTTGGGAACGGAAATAGAAATTTAAACTTGAATTATAATCTAATATTGAACTCAAGAAATATAATGAAGTGATTTTTGTGAAATCGAAGTTGAGTCATAAATAGTATTAACAAGAAAAGATTGAACTACAAATAAAATTCGAGAGAGTGGAAATAAAATTAGAAATGGATTTGATAAAATAAAAACCGAATCAAGGATTTAAATTGGAGATTGTTTGCAAGAAAATAAAATAAATAAACTTGGTTTATCAAGTTGATGTAACTTGGAAAAAGTATAATAAAATAAAAAACTTAAGCAAATGATTGAATAAAAGCTCGGCTTAAGTAAATATGTTGAATGGTTATTTAATGGGGTGTTTCCAAGTTAAATAAAATGGTTGATTGAAACTGAAGTGTATATAAAATAGAATACAAATATATAGTTGTAAATAAATTGGAATGGAAATTAAATATAAATTGAGTTAGAATCAATTTTAAAATGATTATAAAACTAAAGAAATTGTTTGAGTATATGAATGCAGTCGAATTGCTTAAATTGGTCGTTCGACGTAAAAACGGAAGTAAAATAAAAATTGATTTTTGGATCAATTATAATGAATATGAGTTGTTTAGATTACAAATGAATTGAATATAAGAAAATGGATTGAAAAATCATTCCAAACTGGATAAGATGAGATAAAAATCAAGTAAAGCAATTAAAATAATGTTGAGACCTTATAAATTGCTTATAGAAACTGTATTGTGTGTATTGTTTATAAAATGGCCCTGTTGTTACTATAAATGGATAGAAGTAGCAGAGATTGATTTTGAAATCAATTTAAATTGGAAATGGGTTTGTTTGGACATAAAAATGAATTGGAGTTCAGTAAATAAGTTGTAAATCACTTAAGTGGAATGTAAATGGTATATGAATCGGTTAATAACAAACTGAGCCAATTTGGGAACTATACAAAAGGCTTATGGAAGTATTTATAATGCATTACTTATATTATTAAGGGGTTGTAGTTGCTTAAATGAATGAAATGTTATAAATTTCATTGATATGTTGCTTATATGTTTTAATTGAGTAAGTACAGGTACCGGGAGACTGTATAGCGGAATTTTGGGACGCGCAATTGCTAAATAATTTAACTGCTTGCTTAAAATGCTAAATAAGGTACGCCTACGCAATACAAAATAGGAAATATGAAGTGTTTTTGGTTTTTTCGACCGTGTGGGTCGATGTATATATATTTATATCTCTTGTCAAATTGCAAAAGCTCCTCCGTACAAAGGAGACTCCGCCAAAATTTTCCGAAAATTTTGGGAGTTAGAAATTTTTTGGAATTTTTGGAAATTTTCAATAACGACAAACGATTTAAAATTCATAAGCAATTAGAATTGAAAATTGAAGTATTTGAATTCATTTTGAATTGGGTTAAGTAAAGTTGAAGAATCAATTCAAAATGGGCTTGGATAAGAAAAGTTGTAGATTAAAAAGGATGAGATAATGTGAATAGAATTCAATATTTAAAATGAAAGCTATATTTGATTCAAATGAATTTGAAAATGAAAATTCGAATAGAAGTAAATTAAAACCAAGTGGAATAGTGAAAGTAATAATATAAGAGTATACTAAGTTAATAATTGGATGAAAGTCAAATTGGAATGCTGTGATTAGATATTATTGCAGAATAGTATACAGGTAATTTAATAACAAGAGAAATTTGGATTTTGATTGCAGAAGATAAATAAAATTTCTCAACAAAAAGGTATGTATTTAATTCTGTATGAAATTTGATTGGGTTTTGATCTAGCCACTTGGCTTTTTGTTTTTCTTTTTGAGATTTGGGGGCCGTAGAACCAATTTGTAGTTGTACCGAGCTAGCCGCGTAAAGGAGATGCTGGCAAAAAATTTCAAAATTTTAGGGAGTTAGAAAAATTTTGAGGAATTTTGATAATTCAAAATTTGATTTCAAATTTAAATTTGAATTGATGAGTAAGTAATGTTATTGGGAACCTAAGGATGGGTTTAGAAAGTTAGAAAGGGATTAGAGTGTTTTAATAAAAGATTATTCGGGAAGGTTATTTGAAACCATTTGAATTTGAAAAAAAAGGTAGTTAACGGGAATTGAAGCATTCTTCTTAATCAGTAATTTCGGGGACGAAATTCTTTTAAGGGGGGAGGAATGTGACGACCCGAAATTTTGAATATTTCAAACTGGAATATTTAATTGATTTTAAATATTAAAAAGTTAAATTTTGACTTGAATTTTAAATATCACTATTTATTTGGGAAATTAAATTATCGAATCAAACAATTTAAAATTGGACAAAATATCGAATCTTCAGTTTTAAGCCTGTTAAAAATAATTTGAAGGCTTATAATATTGATAGTGATAATACTGAAGGTAATAGATGGATTGAAATTGAATTTAAATGTGTTTTGTTCGGTTTTAAAATTTTATTGACTAAATTGGTATTTAAAAATAGCCTTCTGGGGAATAGTCTTGGAATTCGACGAAACCAGTTCCATTGAGTCCGTAATATTGTATTATTATCGGATTTCAAATTTCAGAACGGTTAGAGTAGTTGTGTGAGCGTACGATGTATAAACGCGTTGAAATTTATATCGAATTTAATATAACAACTGGGTTCAAAAAGCTATCTTCTCCATACGATCGAATTTGGACTCGAAACCTTTTCCATTGCGTTCGAAATAGGGGTATAACATTACAAACGCCTAGAGGCATGCCTCGATTGAATGTCAAAATTTTGTGTTGCGTTTTCGAAACGTTTAAATTTAAATAATGTTATATATTGTTGACCAGTCAATTTATTTCTCGCCTGAGCTTTTGCAGACATTTCCAAAACACTGTAGCTCTGCAAAAAAATTCCTCTGCAAGCCATCTTTCTCCTTAAAACATCAACAGAGCTTTTCCCCTTCAAATCAAAATTCGCAAAAAAAAAGAACATGGCCGATACTCTTCCCTCCCTCTTAATTTCTCGAATCAAAACAGTCGAATGAAAAAAAAAGAGTAAGCAACGTTGCTCAGTTCGAAATCGAATTCACACACAAAAAGGGGGGGAAACGATGAAAATTCTCGGCAAAAATGGCGAACCGGAGGAAGCCCACTTGCGCTCGCGCACGCGAGAGGAGCTTGAGCACGTCGACTCGGGGAGAGGGGTAGGTGGCATCGCGACTGCGGCTGGACGTGGTGGTCTGATTGGGCCGCGCTGTCGAGGGTGGAGGCGCGTGTGGCGAATCGCATGGAAGCGTCGACGACTGGTCGCGGCAGTGAAGACCTGGGGTTGCGACCAGGTCGAGCTTTGGATCGCGATGCTTCGGTAGCCTCGTGGGTGTTAGGTGGCGATGTCGTGGTGTTCAGGGTAGGCGTCGGCGATGCCGATGTTCCAGTAAGGTATCGATCAATTGTATTTGATTAATTTAACACATATAGATATGTATGCATGCATATAATAATCGGAAAAAAAATTTAACCAGATTTATATTTTTACAGAATACATATATACATATATGTATGAAGAAAAGTTTTTTTTTTACAGTAAAGGAAAATTACTGTTTTGTTATTACAGGAAAAATAATAATAGTATAACAGTAGGATTTTTATGAAACAGATTTTTTAATCTGTAGAAGTTTATTTTGCTGTTTACTTAAAAATATATATTTAGTTATAACTGTTTTTTTAAAAAAAATCTATTTTTAATCTATATAGCTTTTCGAAGTAAAATCTGTTTTTGATTTAATATATGTATATAAGATTTGGGAAAATATATAGGAATTTTGAATATTGAAGTTTATGTAAAAATAGATTTTTAGATCTATGTAAATAATTTTAATAAGTAGACAAATAGTCTCAGAAGAAATAAATATACATATTTTTTTTTAAAAAGTACTAGTTATTTTAAACAAGGGGTTAGTGATTAATTTTTTTATTTAACATATCTAATTTATTTTAATTACTAAAAGATTTTTATTAAGGGAAAACTATTAGTTTAAATTAAATTTTTGATTCAAATAAAACCACTAGTTAAGTAACTTACTAAATGGAAATTAATTTGTTTGATTAGTTCAAATATTAATAAATCATTAAATTGTTTATACAAGGTCAAAGGTCATGAAAACAAGTCGAGATGGTAGTGGATTGTAAATAAGCAAAGGTGAGATTATCTCACTCATTTGGATTCCATAGTTAAATTTAAATGATTAAATTTAAAATCATTTGATGTGCTTGGTTGCATTTATAATAATTTATCTATTGGATGATATTATTATATATAGTATATATATTAGGTGATTGATATTCCAACATTATATAGCGGATGAGACCCTATGCGCCGCATAATAGCGGGTGATATTTTATAAATCCCATATATCGCGATATTCCACCTAGAAGTGGAATTGGTAATGTGCTAACATCTGTGGATGCAGGGAAACAGGTTGGAGGGATCCAACTGAATTGCTCAAAATATTTAGATTTATTTAATTATTCTATGGATGATTATTGATATCCTGTGTTGAATTCATTGATGATGGAAATATATATTGGATAATAAGAATTGTTTGAATATAATTCGGTATAATGAGTTATTAATATATATAAAATTGGATTTTTAAGAAAATTGAAGAATAAATTTCCAAGTAAATAATTATAGAAATTTGAATAAATCTTAGAATACAAGTGATTTTAAAATTCCGAGTAAGGAAGAGATTTTAATAAACAAAGAAGTAATAAATTTTTAACTTAAGTGATATTATTTCAAGTAATAGTGAATTTACTTTGGAATTCAAGGTTTGAATTTTAACTAAATGGATATGAAGAAATTTGGAAATATGAAATTGGCATTAGCAGCTAAAAAATATTTTTTTAAATCATAATATGAAATAAAATCTGAAATGAAGGGATTTGTTATAAATGGAGAAAGTAAGGAAATTTAATTAAAAATAAATAAATTGGGAATCAATTTGGAGATTTGATTTAAGTGTTTTAAACCGGAATTTTTAAAAAGAACTGAAATTTGAAATTTATAAATTGGGGTTCATAAAGGTGGAAATATAATATTTGTGAATATTTTGGAGGATAAATTCAATGTGGGAACGTGTAAATGGCATCAGTAAAGGTGATTAAAAATAAATAGAAATTTATTTTTAAAGATGTGAAATAGAAATATTTTCTCTAAATAGCCAAGTACGTTTTCAAAACAAATTCTCAAATATAAGTTAAAGTTTCAATGTTGTTTTAAAAAAAAGTATGTTTTGGAAAAATCTATTATTTTTAAATGTTTAAACCTTGAAGTAATAAATTTTCAAATTTATTTAAGTAGTATTATTTAAAGGTGACTTGGAATTATGTTTAAAAAGGATAAAATTTTAGTTTTATATTTTATAAAGTAGCTTCATTTTAAATATTCTTTAAGTGTATATTTTTATAAAATAAAGTATTAAAGTAGTTTTAAATCTAAAAGTTTAAAAATATATTCTATAATTAAGTGTTTTAAAAAAAATTAAAATCAAAGTATTTGTACTTGGTAAATTTCGGTGGAAAGGGAAAATATTTGGGAAATAGATTCCATGAGAATAGTATGGTCTGGAAACTATTTTTTTTCTAAAGGGTGAAGTATAGAAAATATCTTGCGTAGATATTTGTAAAGTAAATAAATAATTTGGAAAAAATTATTTATTGTTTGATGGATGTTTATGAATGTTGATTGATAGTTAAATAACCGACTATCAATATTGGACAATGCGCTGATCGTTTCGAAGAGTCCGGGATCAGATTTAATTATCTGAAAACCACTTCGATCCGATTTGAACTATGACGACCGCCCATGACCCCTGCACTGAACATAGGTATAGTGCGCTGTAAAGTATGCCAGGCAGCCATGGACGATTGCCAAGGTTAAGTTAAAACAGCAGAATCTATCGTATTACTCACAGCGCATGGATAAAATACAATAGAGAATATATATAGTGAAGCTTCACAAAATAGAATCTCATCAATTAAGCTACATAATAGTTGAATACAAACATCTGAATAGTCAATACATCAAGCCTCACTACATATCACTCAGAGAATATACAAGCAGCGGAACATCCAGTACATATAGTAAGAAACTAATACGTAAGCCTCCAGCTCGTCTTCGTCATCAGCATCGTCGGAAACTAAGAACAGCACCTGTCACCTGCTACCTAGTCTGCCCATCCCAAAATGGATGAACAGCCCAAGGTAATAAGAGTTGAACATAAAACCTTGAGTCAGACAACAGTCTTAGTGAGCGGTAAATTAACTAACAACATACCAAAAGAGCATAAAGGTAAAAGGAATAGGAATCCAACCCACCTACTCCACCTCTTTCTACAGTGATAGCCCCTAGACACACTAAGCAGAAATAAACATAGCAAAGCAGACATTTAAAGTAAAGCAATTATCACTCGAGTCAAGGTCGATGTTTTCCAAGCACAAACCCCCAAGGCCTAAACCAAGATCAGATAAGCACCCAGAAAATATCGCTCTTGAGACCGAACGACGATACAACCAAACATCCATGACTCTAGCTATCACTGTTATCATTGCTTCGATACCACCATTAATTGAATGACCGGCACATTCTTTCAGCCGTCCGTCAAGGGCCAATGGTAACCCCGGTTCTAGACAGAACTCCGCACGTCGTCGCAGCCCGTGCCTAGGACTATCGAATCTGCCCAGAGTACTCGACTACCAACTGTAGTCTTTTGGGACTATTGAATCTGCCCAGCGTACTCTTGCTTTGAGCCTACTAGAACCTTCAACAACGATGAAATCTCAACCTTCTAGTCATCCTCCTCGACGACTATTCTCATACTAGCTCAAGTGCCTCTCGAGCCAACCATTATCCTCAAACTGGAACCGTTTCACCGAGTTACCAACATGCTTGGAATGATCCCGTCTGGATTAAACCAAGGCTATCTCACATCATGCCTCGCTTCATCTCATCATAGCAAAGCCTCATCTCAACATCATCATCAAATCTATCCATATGAGCTTTATCATCCACATCATATGCCACGAGCAGCTTTCCTTATTCAAGAGCCTTTCCCTTAGCTTTTGAATCATCTTCAATCAACTTGTCCAAATCAAATCATCAATTAACTAATTTACAACAATCAATCAAGTCAAACATTAATCCAAGTAATCAAGCATTCAAACATGATCTAATAAACAATTATAACAATAATGGCAATCTTGTAAATAAAGAGTCTAAATCTAACAAGCATGAATCATGAACAATATCTCTACAACTTGATGAATGAACTTGCATAGGTTAACATGTTGTAAAATGGATGTCAAATCATCATGAACAATAGATCTATACTTAAGTTTATGAAAATGCATGGAAATCACTATTTTAACACATAATCAAGCCACCAATCTGATATACTCCTTTGGATCCGTGTGAGAGATAACCACCACTCACTGAATCTCCTAAACACCTCAAAAGCAACACACTTCAGATCTGGAAAGCGAAGGATCTAACTCGATCTACCAAAATTCCGCTTCAAACGATGAAATCTCTCTTCGATGGTTGTAGATCTTCAATCTAAGCTCTTGAATCTTCGATTAGGATGGAAGGAATCACAAGATTAGAGTGGAGAAAAGAAGTGAAGAAGTGCAGCACTCAAGCTCTCAAAATGGCAGGACTTGGTCGCTTCAAAATCCGGATCCCAAAAAGTGAGGAAATGGACGTGTATTTATAGGCTAATCCATAAGTTGTTCGCCCCCTTAAGTCGTCCACGACTTAAGAAAACCCCACGACTTACGACTTAAGAACACTACGACTTACAACCTAGCAACTCCTCCTGACCTAACACTTGCGCGACTTACGACCCAACAGAGATGCGACTTAACGACTTAGTACATATACGACCTAACACAAATACGACCTAACGACTTAACCCTTAAGCCCTTACGCGACCTACTACAGAAGCAGCCTAACGACTTAAGCATCCACGCGACCTATCATAAGTCGTCTACGACCTAACACACACGCACGCGACTTAACGACTTAACTGCTTAAGTCCTTACACGACTTAACTACACACACAGGGTCTTACGACCTAACACCTAAGTCGTATGGACGACCTAACTACCTTAAGTCGTTAACCCGCTTAGGTTACTCATTTCCTTAAGCCGCTAACTAACTTAACTCGTTAACCCCTAAGTCGCCAACTTCCTTAGGTCGGTCAAATCCTATAGGTCGCTAAACCCCTTAAGTCGTCTACCCCTTAAGTCGCTCCACGACCTAACCTTCTTCACGACCTAAGTCCCAACACGACCAAACTCCTTAGGTCGTTCCAATCTCTTAAGTCGCTCAACCGGCCTAACTACTATATGACTTAAGCTTCGAACGACTTAACAATATTATCAATCTAATGACAACAGTTTTATGATGTTTCGATCCGTAAAAATACGGGTTGTTACATTCTCTCCCCCTTAGGAATTTCGCCCCCGAAATTCCAAACAAACACAAGCAATCAAAAACTATTTTGCATGCCTACCATCCATAGCAATCAACAAACCATGCGTCCAATTCTAGCCTAGCATGCAGAATTCTAAAACTAGAACAGGTTACAATGTCATGAGATGACACGGCACCTTATGGCCATACCTCGAAGAGTTCAGGATGAGCTGCCTTCATCCTCTCTTCCACCTCCCATGTACAGTCGTTATCATCATAACTCCATTGTATCTTGAGCAACCTAACTACCTTCCTCCTAAGCTGTTTCGTGTCAGTTTCCATAACACATAGTGGCTTACGAGTTCTCTTATCGACTGGATCAACTTCAAAATCTTCACAGCTATTTGCAGAAACTACTTTATTCGAGTCGTGCACATACTTCCGTAGATACGATACATGAAAAACATTATGCACACCTGACATCTTTTCTGGTAACTCCAATTTATAGGCGAGCTTTCCAATTCGCTCGATAATCGGGAATGGTCCAACAAATCTCGGAGTCAATTTTCCTTTCTTCCCGAATCGAATAACATTCTTCAGTGGAGAAATCTTCACAAAAACCGTATCACCTACGTCGAATTCCAAATCCTTACGACGCTTATCGGCATAACTTTTCTGACGGTCTTGGGCTGCCTTCATTCGTTGCCGAATGATCTCTATGCAATCCGAAGTCTGTCGAATCATTTCTGGCCCAAGTATCAACTTTTCCCCTGTTTCTAACCAACATGTCGGAGAGTTACACGGTCTTTCATACAATGCCTCATACGGTGCCATACCAATGCTTGACTGGTAACTGTTATTATACGAAAATTTCACCAAATGAAGGTGATCTTCCCATGATCCTCCGAAATCTAAAACACATGCTCTGAGGAGATCTTCTAAAACTCGGTTGACTCTCTCAGTCTGACCATCTGTTTGAGGATGATAAGCTGTACTCAAACACAACTCGTTTCCCAAAACTTCCTGAAAGCTCTTCCAAAATCCACTAGTGAACAATGGGTCTCGATCACTCACTATACTCTTCGGAATACCATGGAATCGAACTATCCACTTAACATATAGCTCAGCCAACTTTGATGCAGTCCTGGTTGATCTAACAGGAATGAATCTTGCACTCTTAGTCAGCCGATCTACGATGACCCAAATCCCTTCATTTCCCGCTCTGGTTCTAGGTAACCCATCGATGAAATCCATCGATATTTGCTCCCACTTCCATGTAGGAACTTCTAATGGCTAAAGCAGTCCACTGGGCTTCTTCTGCTCAGCTTTTACCAACTGGCAATTCATGCACTTGGAAATAAAATTTCCAACATCCTTCTTCATACCTTCCCAGTAATAGGTTCTCTTCATATCCCGATACATCTTATTTCCACCTGGATGAATTATCAGCTTCGAGTGATGAATTTCCTTCAAAACTTCATTTCTCAATTCATCTATATCGGGAACAACTAGTCGTCCTTGCTTCCGAAGCCAACCCTCTCGATCGACCTCGAAATCTTTATCCTTCTCTGGGTCCAATTCAGATTCCAAATCACGGATAATCTTGACAAGCTTATCATCTCGCTTTTGGCTCTCGCCAATTCTTTCCACAAGAGTCGGTCTTATCGATAAGTTTGCCAACATCTCAGGTTCCAATTCACATTTGGGCCTAAAGTCAAATCCAGCTAAATACTCGAGATTCTTCAATTCTGAAAACATGGCTCCCAATCCTGCATGCCTTCGACTTAATGGATCTGCCACTGCGTTACCCTTTCCCGGAGTATAGGCTATACCAAAATCATATGATGCCAAAAACTCTAGCCATCGTTGCTGCCTAAGATTCAAATCCTTTTGGGAGAAAAGATACTTCAACGACTTATGATCTGTAAACAACTCGAATCGAACTCCCAATAGATAATGTCTCCACATCTTCAAGGCAAAAACAATTGCCGCTAACTCCAAATCATGAGTCGGATAATTCCTTTCATGCTGCTTCAGTTGTCGACTTGCATACACAACAACTTTACCCTTCTGCATTAGCACTGCTCCAAGTCCAGTACCACATGCGTCGGTGTAAACCACCATCTCATCATTTCCACTTGGAATAGTCAAAACAGGAGCACTTGTCAGTCGCTCTTTCAGGATTCCGAAAGCTTGCTCACACTTAGCATCCCATCTGAATACTTGATTCTTTTTCGTCAATCCTGTTAATGGTGCAGCTACCTTGGAAAAGACTTTGATAAATCGACGATAATATCCTGCTAATCCAAGAAAACTTCTCACATCAGATGCATTCTTAGGTCTAACCCAATCCTGGATTGCTGCTATCTTGGCGGGATCAACTGCTATTCCATTTCCAGAGATAATATGGCCTAAGAACCTCACTTCGCTCTTCAAGAAGTGACACTTCGAAATCTTAGCCTTCAGCTGATGTTTCCGTAAGATTTCCAAAACAATATGCAAGTGCGTCTTGTGCTCTTCTTCAGTTCTGGAATAAATCAAAATATCATCCACGAACACTAGTACGAACTTGTTCAACTGATCTCTGAACACTCTATTCATAAGATCACAAAGTATGCTGGCGCATTGGTCAATCCAAACGGCATTACCAGCCACTCAAAGAAACCGGATGGTATCCTGAAAGCAGTCTTCGGCACACTATTCTTTGCCACTCTTAACTGGTGAAATCCCGTAGCTAAATCCAGTTGAGAAAACACCTTAGCTTCGTGAAGCTGATCAAACAAGTCATCTATTCTCGGCAATGGATACTTGTTCTTCTTAGTCACTTTATTCAGCTCACGATAATCCACGCACAACCTCAACGATCCATCCGCTTTGGTTACAAACACAACTGGTGCACCCCATTCGGACACACTACGCCGAATGAATCCTTTCTGCAAAAGATCATCAACTTGCACCCTCAACTCTTGCTGTTCTCTAGGCGCCATCCGCCTAAGAGGCATCACAACAGGTCTGGCTCCTTCAACTAAATCGATACGAAACTCGATCTCTCTATGCGGCAGTAACCCTTTGACCTCATCAAAGACATCCTCAAATCCATTAGCGATTGTCACCGATGACAGTCCATCCCGTGGAACAACCAGGGAATACATGAAGCTCATGAAGACGCCTTCCTCATGCTTACATCGTATCACAACCTTTCGCCCTTCCACATTCTCGACTGTCACCTCCAACCTTTCACAATCAACCTTTGCCGCATACTTCCTAAGCCAGTCCATACCCAAAATAATTCCGAACCCCGCAAACAGAACAAAACAATCACAAACAAAAGAGCAATCATGACTCGATACAATCAGACCACGGCATAGCATACACAGACAAGACGAACCCCCAACTGGATTAGTCACAACCAATGGCCTATCAACGATATCCGGTTCTAAGCCCAACCGACCTACAAGTTCATTACAAACAAAAGAATGCGACGCCCCAGTATCGAATAACACTCTAACTGGAACACCACAAATGGAAAGAGTACCTTGAACCACCACACTCTTTCCTTTCTCTTCAGCGGTAGGAGCTTTTGAAGATGATGGAACAGCCCTCAAAGCATAAGCTTGCACAATCTGCTTGTCCTTCCGCGGTTCTGGACAATTCTTCCTAATATGCCCCGGCTTGTCACAGTTGTGACACTTCACCGGCACCTTTGGATTCTTGCAATCTCTGGAGAAATGACCCTTCTGTTGACAATTGTAGCAGGTCACTTCGCCCTTCGGCTTCTTCTGTCCATCCTTACCCTTTTGCTGCTGCTGCTTCCTCTTCTTGTTTCCACCCTGCTGTGGTTTAGACTCTTCCCTGGTCACAGCAACAACAGATCCTTCTTTAGGAAACAAATTCTCGTGCCTGAGAGCCTTCTCTACAAGCTTCTCAAATGAATCGTCCAAATGATCCACCAACTGCCTCCCAAGATAACTGTCCAAGCCTGTCACAAACTTCTCGTTCTTCTGATATGAAGATTCAATATACGACCGGGCATACTTGGACAAAGCTTCAAACTCAGAAACATACTCAAGAACTGGTCTTCCACCTTGCTTGAGCTCCACAAACTTCTTGAACAGAACAGATTTCCGAGCTGTAGAAATGAACTTAGCTTCAAATCTGGCTTGGAATTGCTCCCAAGTAATTTCTTCCTCCGGGGTATCAATGGTGATAGAGTTCCACCAATCAGAAGCTCTTCCTTGAAGCTGTCTTGATGCAAGCTTCCTTTTGGTTGCATCCTCGATTCCCAAATCACCAAAGATTCTTCTACAAGCATCTATCCATCTCTGGACTTCAATGGTTGACTCCGTTCCCAAGAAAACCTTTCCTCCAAGAGCAGTATAATCTTTACACAGCTTAGCAAAATCCACCGGTTTTGGAGTTTGAACTTGAACTCCAACATCTACTGATGGCCCCGGAGCTGGCATCCATCTCATGATCGAAGTCATCATAGCCTCGAACATAGCAGCATAATCAGCAGCCCTTCAGTAGCACGGCCTTCCCTAGCAGCTGGTCTCCCTCTTCGACTCATTCTTAATATCTATAAAAGGAATGATTAATACACCTTGAGAACAACTGCATAAGGGGTTCAAATCATTCTAAGCTACTATATTATATATAGTAATCATCCATCAAAATACAATTACGTCTCTCATACGTAGTTACGTCAGCGAGCGTTGGCTAAAATCGATTAACCAAAGCTCTGATACCAAATGTGACGACCGCCCATGACCCCTGCACTGAACATAGGTATAGTGCGCTGTAAAGTGTGCCAAGCAGCCATGGACGATTGCCAAGGTTAAGTTAAAACAGAAGAATCTATCGTATTACTCACAGCGCATGGATAAAATACAATAGAGAATATATATAGTGAAGCTTCACAAAATAGAATCTCATCAATTAAGCTTCATAATAGTTGAATTCAAACATCTGAATAGTCAATACATCAAGCCTCACTACATTTCACTCAGATAATATACAAGCAGCGGAACATCCAGTACATATAGTAAGAAACTAATACGTAAGCCTCCAGCTCGTCTTCGTCATCAGCATCGTCGGAAACTAAGAACAGCACCTATCACCTGCTACCTAGTCTGCCCATCCCAAAATGGATGAACAGCCCAAGTTAATAAGAGTTGAACATAAAACCTTGAGTCAGACAACAGTCTTAGTGAGCGGTAAATTAACTAACAACATACCAAAAGAGCATAAAGGTAAAAGGGAATAGGAATCCAACCCTCCCACTCCACCTCTTTCTACAGTGATAGCCCCCAGACACACTAAGTAGAAATAAACATAGCAAAGCAGACATTTAAAGTAAAGCAATTATCACTCGAGTCAAGGTCGATGTTTTCCAAGCACAAACCCCCAAGGCCTAAACCAAGATCAGATAAGCACCAAGAAAATATCGCTCTTGAGACCGACCGACGATACAACCAAACATCCATGACTCTGGCTATCACTGTTATCATTGCTTCGATACCACCGTTAATTGAATGACCGGCACATTCTTCCAGCCGTCCGTCAAGGGCCAATGGTAACCCCGGTTCTAGACAGAACTCCGCACGTCGTCGCAGCCCGTGCCTAGGACTATCGAATCTGCCCAGAGTACTCGACTACCAACTGTATTCTTTTGGGACTATCGAATCTTCCTAACGTACTCTTGCTTTGAGCCTACTAGAACCTTCAACAACGATGAAATCTCAGCCTTCTAGTCATCCTCCTCGACGACTATTCTCATACTAGCTCAAGCGCCTCTCGAGCCAACCATTATCCTCAAACTCAAACCGTTTCACCGAGTTACCAACATGCTTGGAATGATCCCGTCTGGATTAAACCAAGGCTATCTCACATCATGCCTCGCTTCATCTCATCATAGCAAAGCCTCATCTCAACATCATCATCAAATCTATCCATATGAGCTTTATCATCCACATCATATGCCACGAGCAGCTTTCCTTATTCAAGAGCCTTTCCCTTAGCTTTTGAATCATCTTCAACCAACTTGTCCAAATCAAATCATCAATTAACTAATTTACAACAATCAATCAAGTCAAACATTAATCCAAGTAATCAAGCATTCAAACATGATCTAATAAACAATTATAACAATAATGGCAATCTTGTAAATAAAGAGTCTAAATCTAACAAGCATGAATCATGAACAATATCTCTACAACTTGATGAATGAACTTGCATAGTTTAACATGTAGTAAAATGGATGTCAAATCATTATAAACAATAGATCTATACTTAAGTTTATGAAAATGCATGGAAATCACTATTTTAACACATAATCAAGCCACCAATCCGATATACTCCTTTGGATCCGTGTGAGAGATAACCACCACTCACTGAATCTCCTAAACACCTCAAAAGCGACACACTTCAGATCTGGACAGCGAAGGATCTAACTCAATCTACCAAAATTCCGCTTCAAACGATGAAATCTCTCTTCGATGGTTGAAGATCTTCAATCTAAGCTCTTGAATCTTCGATTAGGATGGAAGGAATCACAAGATTAGAGTGGAGAAAAGAAGTGAAGAAGTGCAGCACTCGAGCTCTCAAAATGGCAGGACTTCGTCGCTTCAAAATCCGGATCCCAAAAAGTGAGGAAATGGACGTGTATTTATAGGCTGATCCATAAGTCGTTCTCCCCTTTAAGTCGTCCACGACTTAAGAAAACCCCATGACTTACGACTTAATAACACCACGACTTACAACCTAGCAACTCCTCCTGACCTAACACTTGCGCGACTTAACACGTGCGCGACTTACGACCCAACAGAGATGCGACTTAACGACTTAGTACATATACGACCTAACACAGATACGACCTAACGACTTAACCCTTAAGCCCTTACGCGACCTACTACAGAAGCAGCCTAACGACTTAAGCATCCACGCGACCTATCATAAGTCATCTACGACCTAACACACACGCACGCGACTTAACGACTTAACTGCTTAAGTCCTTACACGACTTAACTACACACACATGGTCTTACGACCTAACACCTAAGTCGTCTGGACGACCTAACTACCTTAAGTCGTTAACCCGCTTAGATTACTCATTTCCTTAAGCCGCTAACTAACTTAACTCATTAACCCCTAAGTCGCCAACTTCCTTAGGTCGGTAAATCCTATAGGTCGCTAAACCCCTTAAGTCGTCTACCCCTTAAGTCACTCCACGACCTAACCTTCTTCACGACCTAAGTCCCAACACGACCAAACTCCTTAGGTCACTCCAATCTCCTAAGTCGCTCAACTGGCCTAACTACTATACGACTTAAGCTTCGAACGACTTAACAATACTATCAATCTAATGACAACAATTTTACGATGTTTCGATCCGTAAAAATACGGGTCGTTACATGAACGATTACGAATAAAGACCGTGAAGATGTAAAGACGGTGATTCGGTTTGTCCAGTCCCAGGGCAACTTTTATGGATTGAATGCTTTCAGAACATCGTCAGGCGAACGATGAGCATTCTAAGAAATGTGTTCTTTAAAGGTAATCGTTAGCCTCAAGCCTCATCAACCGGGAATGGCTAAAACAGGGGAGGTGCAGTAAGGATTCGTGCGTAGCTCCCACTTGAGAGTAAGGTTACCCCTGTCTAGATGTCCCTTATTATTTCGGCTTAGTGTGCGGTTGGTCGCGCCAACCGTGGTGTGATCTTACTTGGAATTATCCAGTAAGGGATGGTTCCGGCCTTGTGTTGCAGGGGAGCGGGCGTACTCCTCGGTTCTCTGATTGTAACGACCCATATTTTTACGGATCTAAAGATCGTGAAACTGTTGCTATTAGGTCGTTAGTATTGATAAGTCGTCCAGAGTTTAAGTCGTTTGAAGCTTAGGACGTGTGATAGTTAGGTCGTGTAGTAGCTTAGGTCGTACAGTAGCTTGGGACGACTTAAGAGATTGGAATGACATAAGGAGTAGACGACTTAGGGGTTTAGATGACCTATAAGAAAGTTGGCGACTTAAGGAAGTAGACGACTTAAGGAAGTAGGCGACTTAAGGAGTCGGCGACTTAAGGGTTAGCGGCTTAAGGATTAGCAGTATAGGAGTTAGCGAGTTAATGACCTAGGGGATAAGCGGGTTAACGACTTAAGGAAGTTAGGTCGTTCGAGTGACTTAAGGATTATAGGTCATAAGTCGTTGGGGACCCAGTGTTGGAGTTAGGTCGTAAGTCGCGCATTAGTGTTAAGGCTTAGGTCGTTGGGTCGTTGAGTCGCGCACTTGCGTTAGAGTTAAGTCGTATAGCGTTAAGTCGCAAGGTCGCTAAGTCGCACATATGTGTTAAGTCGCGCAAGGTTAAGTCGTAGGATTTGTTGAGTCGTTGAGTTGTTGAGTCGTTGAGTTCTTGAGTTATTGAGTCCGGGTTCGCGCGCGAATGTGTTATGGCTTGAGTCGTAGGACCTGGTAAGTCGTAGGTCGAAGGGGATGGATAAGTCGTAGGGTTTGTTAGGTCGTAAGTCGGAGGAGATAAGTCATGGATGACTTAAGGGGACGGACGACTTAGGGATTTCAACCTATAAATACACGTCCATTTCCTCACTTTTTGGGATCCGGATTTTGAAGCGACGAAGTCCTGCCATTTTGAGAGCTCGAGTGCTGCACTTCTTCAATTCTTTTCTCCACTTTAATATTGTGATTCCTTCCATCCAAATCGAAGATCAAATCGAAGATCCAAGAGCTTAGATTGAAGATCTTCATCCATCGAAGAGAGATTTCATCGTTTGAAGCGGAATTTTAGAGAATCGAGCTAGATCCTTCGCTGTCCAGATCTGAAGTGTGTTGCTTTTGAGTTGTTTAGGAGATTCGGTGAGTGGTGGTTATCTCTCACATGGATCCAAAGGAGTATATCAGATTGGTGGCTTGATTATGTGTTAAAATAGTGATTTCCATGCATTTTCATAAACTTAAGTATAGATCTATTGTTCATGATGATTTGACATCCATTTTACTACATGTTAACCTATGCAAGTTCATTCATCAAGTTGTAGAGATATTGTTCATGATTCATGCATGTTAGATTTAGACTCTTTATTTACAAGATTGCCATTATTGTTATAATTGTTTATTAGATCATGTTTGAATGCTTGATTACTTGGATTAATGTTTGACTTGATTGATTGTTGTAAATTAGTTAATTGATGATTTGATTTGGACAAGTTGGTAGAAGATGATTCAAAAGCTAAGGGAAAGGCGCTTGAATAAGGAAAGCTGCTCGTGGCATATGGTGTGGATGATAAAGCTCATATGGATAGATTTGATGATGATGTTGAAATGAGGCTTTGCTATGATGAGATGAAGCGAGGCATGATGTGAGATAGCCTTGGTTTAATCCAGACGGGATCATTCCAAGCATGTTGGTAACTCGGTGAAACAGTTCGAGTTTGAGGATAATGGTTGGCTCGAGAGGCGCTTGAGCTAGTATGAGAATAGTCGTCGAGGAGGATGACTAGAAGGCTGAGATTTCATCGTTGTTGAAGGTTCTAGCAGGCTCAAAGCAAGAGTACACTGGGCAGATTCTATAGTCCCTAAAGACTACAGTTGGTGGTCGAGTACTCTGGGCAGATTCGATAGTCCTAGGCACGGGCTGCGACGACGTGCGGAGTTCTGTCTAGAACCGGGGTTACCATTGGCCCTTGACGGACGCTGAAAGAATGTGTTGGTCATTCAATTAACGGTGGTATCGAAGCAATGATAACAGTGATAGCCAGAGTTATGGATGTTTGGTTGTATCGTCGTTCGGTCTCAAGAGCGATATTTTCTGGGTGCTTATCTGATCTTGGTTTAGGCCTTGGGGGTTTGTGCTTGGAAAACATCGACCTTGACTCGAGTGATAATTGCTTTACTTTAAATGTCTGCTTTGCTATGTTTATTTCTGCTTAGTGTGTCTGGGGTCTATCACTGTAGAAAGAGGTGGAGTGGAAGGGTTGGATTCCTATTCCTTTTACCTTTATGCTCTTTTGGTATGTTGTTAGTTAATTTACCGCTCACTAAGACTGTTGTCTGACTCAAGGTTTTATGTTCAACTCTTATTACCTTGGGTTGTTCATCCATTTTGGGATGGGCAGACTAGGTAGCAGGTGACAGGTGCTGTTCTTAGTTTTCGACGATGCTGATGACGAAGACGAGCTGGAGGCTTGCATATTATTTTCTTACTATATGTACTGGATGTTCCGCTGCTTGTATAATTCTCTGAGTGATATGTAGTGAGGCTTGATGTATTGACTATTCAGATGTTTGTATTCAACTATTATGAAGCTTAATTAATGAGATTCTATTTTGTGAAGCTTCACTATATATATTCTCTATTGTATTTTATCCATGCGCTGTGAGTAATACGATAGATTCTGCTGTTTGAATTTAACCTTGGCAATCGTCCATGGCTGCCTGGCACACTTTACAGCGCACTATTTCTATGTTCAGTGCAGGGGTCATGGGCGGTCGTCACACTGATCTAGGCCAGGTACTGTGACGGGCGGTACCCCAGTAGCCCTACCATTGTATGGAAACCAATCTCCAATAAGCGCCTATACGGTTTTGATTGTACCCAACTATTGCTGAACCGTGAGATGCAAGCATTTCAGCTAGATTCTATTTTACTTTCTATAGACACTATTATAATATCAGATGATTTTGATAAAAAGTGTTTTAGCTATCGTAAGGTAAAAACCCGGCATGTTTATTTGTGGCGTGGTCTTACGAGATGCTTTTGTTTTCAAAGGATTTTTGAACTTTAATAATCCAATTGAGTGTGTTTTCTCACGCTGGTTTTCCAGACTGACTTGGGTGTTGTTTTATATGATGCTCGGGCAGACTGAGATAAACAGGTTCAGGTTATAGCTATGGAGTTCAGGAGATGAGCTGGATGACAGAGCGTATTCCCGTATTTGACTATTATTCTGCTGTGTATGGATTGATATGAGTTACTCTGTATGATTGATTGATGTACTCTGATATGTATGTATATATGACAATACAGATTCTTTATATTTCAAACTGTATTCTATATATTGTATTTTGTTCCGCTGCGATGGGAGATTCTGATGTTGTTTTTGTTCTTCTTCTCCTACCTCTTTCTTCTTTACCCCAAAATGGTTCGTAATTCTGTTCACTTTGAATTGATGTTGGAGAATAGTGTCGATTTCAAGGGGTACGGAACTACGGGTCATTTCAAACATTATATATATATATCGAATTTAAAAAATGTAAATATAATCATACATATAAGACCTTGCATTTGCATAAGCAAAGCTACAAAACATTATAACTTGTACAACTTGTCAACTATATATAATTTATAAACTCAACATATTTGTACATCCAAATAAAACATTTTTTTACGACCAAGCACATTTGTACTAATAACACTCGTAAAACAAAATCTGGAAATGCATATATGTTGCAGTGCCTAAAATATAGATCTTCAATGTCTAATAATATACATTACATATAAAACAGAACACACTAGGACTCCCATATCATTATTTTAACTTACGCATGCAACCATAAGCAGATTTGAATAACATATATTCTAATTGGTAAATACTAACATATATAAAATAATAAACACAATAATATATATTAGCCTTTATACAAATAGGTACAGGATAGTATATCACCTATATTACTAACTTAATGATATGACAGAGTACATGTTCTTATGTTTCATTTAAAACAGAACTAAAAAAACGAATATATGAACTTAATAACAGTATAAAATATATATATAAGCAATATGCAAAATCCCCTTACACTGGAAAGGAGAAGGAGGCTCGGCGCAGAGTCTCAAGTGATGAACGACATCAGTTGGACACTCGAGCACGACAGTATTCGTACGCAGGCCTCATGAGATGCTCGGCCTGAGGGTGAGCTTGGGTAGATAGGAAGGACACGGCACGAAGAAGGAGAAGAGGGGAATGTGCTGTTGGTGCTCTCGACGGTGGAGGCTAGGGTAGGCGGAGGGGCTATCGGCCGTGGTTGCCGAAGTGGAGGGGTTTGCGGGGAGGAGCTCTATTGAACAAGCGGTGATGGGAGCGTCTTCATGAGAGAGAGGACGAACGTGATATCTCAGGCAACCAAAAATACATGCAGTTTTGATGATTTTGATTTTTGATATTTTTTTTTCTTATAAGCAAAGGTGGAGATAGAAGGAGGATCTGGGAAAGAAATGGAAAGGGGTAGGAACATAAGCTAAAGAACGTACAGGAAAAATATAAACTTTGAAATGGTAAAGTTATAGGGAACCGTTCAAACTTCAAATTAATAATCGCAACCGTATAAAATTTTGAAACCAAGGAAAATGATCGTCCCGATGTATTAATTGTTGCAAATGGGTAAAGCCACGCACAAGAATTTAGGACTAATAATGTCCCATGACCGTTTATTTTCAACAGTAAGATAAATGAAAAAGCAAGAAGCCAAAAAAAATTGAAATTAGGTACCGGTATGATTTATCATTTCACAGATTCTGTCGAGTATCAAACCTCAAAACACACAAACGAATATGTTGTGGTTATCAATACAAATAGACGACCAGAACGGTATACAGATATCTGTGGTACGATTAAATTTTAAAAATTCGAATTTTCTACTAGTGGAAAATGCAGCAAAAACGTAGGAAAATAAGATCGACGGAGCTAAAGAAGTCCGAATTTGGAAAAACGAAAAATGACGTCTTGCTCAGAAGATGATTTGGAATTTTTCCATACAAAAATATTTAGGTTTCGAAAATATTTTATTTTCATCAATTCCTAACTGATTAAATTGAAATAAAAGTACCTATGAAATAAACAATTAATTTAAACCATATAAATTTTAATTTAAATTAATTTATATTCAACAATTGACTTTAAACTAAAGGAATTTCATTATCTTGGTTTATTTTCAATTTATCATTGTTTGTTACAAAATTTATTTCAAACAACAATTTATTTTATTAATCCATCTATTATTCAACTAACCTAGTATTCTATTAACCATTTTATAATTAAACTTTAAGTGTATAACATTTCTATACGCACTCAAATTTTATTTCTAAAGATAATTTATATTGTATACTATCCAATTACATAGTTAACTTTTTGAGCAATTTAGGTAAGTTATATTTGAATGCAATTGAGTATTATACAAGTAAATTTCTAATTCAATTCTTTCAAGTTTAAATATTAATTCAAAATTTTGGTTTCATTTATAATTGAAATCATCTTTTACCCAAATTTTAAGAATTAAATTTCCGATTAGCTTCAAACAATTTAGAGATAATTATATACATACAATATATCCAAGTCAAACCTAAATCAAATACTTGTATATATATTTTAAATCATGTCATACTTTAGAAATTTCAAATCAAATTCATTTCAAACAAAAGTGTAGCAAGCTACTGATAGTCTCTCCACTTCGAAACTCGAAAATGAATGTCGATGATGCGGCCGCCATCACCGAAATTATTTTCCAGCGACAAAAGAGAAGAGCACAGATTTAATCATTTAAAATTCTTTAGAATTGATTTTTATTCGAAATTACTTTTTATAATATGCATTTTAAAATTTAAACCCAAAGTTTGAAAACACCGGAAATTAAATTCTCACATTCTTGATTTAAATTCATTTCAAATTTCAAATCAAATTATAACCAAGTTTTATAAATTTATTTATATTATGCGATAATCAATGGTTTACAAAACAATAAATGAAAATCAAATATTATCATTTTTGACAACAAATTCATTAACAATTTAATTTCAGAAAACTTATATTTATATATAATATAATCATCCAAAACTATTTTGTTTACCAAATTTGAAAACAACATTGTGTCAGTTTGTTCTGTTCAAGTGTTTTGGAAATCCTATCGATAGCGCTGATTAGACGAATCGATCGAAAACCCAAATCACATCAACAACTCAAACAACACAATATTTATATATAACAATTTAATATTAATTTACACATACACTTCCTCGCTCAACGATACAATAATGGATTTCAAAGCAAGGATAGAGACTTAAATTTGAGGGACACAAATCAAAGAGAATTTTTTTTTGATTCGAAGATAGGTTTGAAACAGAGACGAGATAATTAAATAACAAAATAGGAAGATAGATAAGTTTATATAAATCGCGGGCAACCTTAACCGGGTCGACCGTGACTTCAAGAATAAGATCGATGCAGAATTTCAAGGCAAATCTACTGTAACAACCCGCATATCTATCGATTTTATATTTAAATATTTTATCGTTAGTCGGATGTTAGTCCGAAAAGCTACTTTTTGCATACGGTCAAATTAGGACTCGAGACCACCCCCATTGAGTTCAAAATGACGTTTGCGATCTTTTTGAGTGTAAACTTCGATATGTTTGGAGATAGTGAAATTTTCGTCACTTTTCCCACTTGTGACTTTGGTTGGGACTGCACCTTCTTAACTCAGCCCAAACCCCCCTCTTCTCTTCATCACTTCATCAAACACTTCAAGCTTCTTCAAAAATGGTGAGGGGAAAGAGAAATTAAAATTCCAAGCTCAAGATCTTTAGTAAATTCAACATCAAACTCCGAATTCAAGGTGAAGAACATAGATTCAAGCTAGGGGTTGACTCTTGCTTCGTTCTTAAGCTCTCCAACATCAATTTCGTGGAAAAGGTGAGATTTTTGATCTCACATCTTGCCTATATCTATCTTGGACTGTTGGGAATGATCCCCTATTGCATTTGCATCAACATTTGCATTTGGTTTGGATTGGATTGGCGAAAAACTTCAATTTTCAGCGTTTTGGTGATTTTTCTGGGCTTAAGTCGCTTCTGGCCATCCCTAGGTCGTCCACGAGTTAACTTCTTAGGTCGTTGCCGACCTATAATCTCCAGGCGAAGTCTTAGGTCGTTGCCGACCTATAATCCCCAGGCAAAATGCTAAGTCGTTCGCGAGTTAAACCTTAAGTCTTAGGTCGTTGCCGACCTATAATCCCCAGGCAAAGTTAGGTCGCTCACGAGTTAAGTGTTAGGTCGCTCACGAGTTAAGGACTTAGGTCGTTCGCGAGTTAGCACTTAGGTCGTTCTGGCCATTTTTAGCTCGCTCGGAGTTAGGTCGCTCGTCCTTAGGTCGTTAGGTCGTGTTGACCTTAGGTCGTGCACCTTTAGGTCGAAGCATTTTAGGTCGCTTCCCCTGGACCTCGTTAGGTCGTTCACTTTAGGTCGCGCACCCTCCTTAGGTCGCAAGACCTTAGGTCGCGAACCTGTTAGGTCGCACCATCCTTAGGTCGCGAACCAGTTAGGTCGCGCACCTTCCTTAGGTCGCGAGTTTTAGGTCGAATACCTCTGTTAGGTCGCTCGCGAGTTAACCCTTAGGTCGCTCGACACTTCAGACAGTTAGGTCGTTCGCCTATCTTAGGTCGCGAACCCTGTTAGGTCGCGCATTTTCTTAGGTCGTGAACACTTAGGTCGCGCCTCACTGTTAGGTCGCGCACTTCGTTAGGTCGCTCGCGAGTTAGTACTTGGTCGTTTAACATGTTCTTCTGCTAGGTCGCACGGCAGTCTTCCCTTAGGTCGAACCCCGTATTACTCTGCGTAGGCAATCTCTTCTGAAAAACATTTATCAGAAATTCTACTTTGATGGTTTTGGGATTGACTTCTTTGGACTTTACTCACGTCTTCGAACGTGAATTGATTTGTTCTACAATCGTTTTATGACTTGTCACTTTAAAGATATATGAAGGTTTCAATACTAATAGTAAATATCAAAACTCTTTCATCAAAGCGATTTCAACACTATTTTAAATATCAAAAGTTCGTTTTCTCAAACCGATTTTCAATCTACTAGTATATACAAGCCTTTACTTCACTCGAACGAGAAATCGACTTAAACGACTTAGTAAAACGGGTGGTATGAAACGCTTGCGTTCACTTCGTCGGTTAGCTCTTGGACTTGTTCGATTGAACCCTTTTCGTGACAATTTCCTAGTGAAGATTTACAGCTTGTTCGTAAATATTTAAGTTAAGCAAGTGGTTATGGGACATGAAGCTAAACTCATATATTTACTAGCTTGGTGTGATTGACACTTCTCGCTGATCATGATGATCATTTTATGATTTAGACTAGCAATTGTGCGATGTCTCTTTGTTTGCAAGGTAAGACTAGACCGCAATAGTGTGATTCCGACTCACACACATCTCTTTGTCCGCAAGGTTAGTCTAGGCCGCAGTAGTGTGATTCCGACTCACACATATCTTTATGTTTGCGAGGTTAGGCTAGACACCACTTGTGTGATTCCATTCACACATACCTTTCTGCTTTTTGGTTAGCCTAGGCCTCAATCAGTGTGATTCCGACTCACACATATGGGGTAGCTCCCCATGGTCTTCGGACCATCATGTGATAGGCCTCTTTCTCTTTTTATGATTTCTGGATTTCTTGTTTTGATTTCTGGATTTTTATGTCATTGACTTGTTATGAGTACAAGTTTAGGGTATGATGCCCTCTTTGGATCTTTGAGAAGATTCTTGTGATATTGATCATTTCTCATCGGTTGATCTCCTGTTGATCATCATTTTCATACTTATAGTAGTATGTCAGTATGGATATTATATGTTTATGCCATATCTTTTATTCTATATCATGTCATCTGATATTTATAGTTAGACTGATCCGTTTATTATTTTCTTAAATAATACTCGGGTCAGACCGAGATGTTACAGGTGCTTCTACTTGACTTCCTTCCGGGATTTGCTACTTTGACTTTTGGCTGACTATTTAGTTTAGCAGTTTTTGTTGTATACACTTGAGATATGGACTCATAGTTGTATTCTTTTTGTATAGCACAGGTTGCTATTCTTTTGTATTATTGTGGAACTTTTTGACCACTACTCTGATGTACACTTTCATGTGTTAGTTATATATTCATATCTTCTTCCGCCTTTGTGATATGGATGTCTGTGACTGCTTTGTGTTATGTTTATTTCTATGTTTGTTTCCGAAGATTATTTTATAGCCACCGTGTGATAATCAATTACATGGATGGTCGCTCCTCAACAGCCTTATTCTCCGTGCTAGTTGACAGCACTACATCGTAGTGTCCTTGGCTAGCGTGGGTATTGAGGTGGGGCGTCACATCTACATTCGATCTCAAGAAATAGAATTTAGGTATAGCAGGAGATAGATAGCATCGTAAAACGAGGATACAAAAATCTCAAGTAAATCGATGCCTATTGTAAAGGAGTTTCACCCATTTACAAAATTTCGAAGATTGGCGAGACCGCCGATTCATTATAAAGATCATTCAAGGTGGAGTTATGGGATACTCCGGAATTAGAAGACGAATAGTGAGGGACACGAATGGATTTTGGAACCGCAGGGAACATTCCAAAATTCAAGGGAATCGAGTCAAAAAGGAAGAGATTCAAACTCGAATGAAAGTGATTCTGTAAATACATTTACCATATATGCTAAATTTTGCCTAGAGGTACCAAAGCTCTGATACCAACTGTAACGACCCGATATTTTGGACCATTCGCATCCGCACATGTCGGACTTGAATAATTCAAAATACCGAATTGTTAATTTAAATTTGGCAAAACTGAACATATACAGTAAATAAAGTAATCACAGATCATAGACACAGAGTAATAAATGCAGTGGAAACAAAAGATAGTAGTTCATGAAGCTACTATATACATATCAGAGTTAAATAAGGTACAACAGATGTCTCGAATACAATAATCAAATACAATATCAGAATACATCACTAGAATCAACTGGATATCTGAAACTGGATAGATAGCTGGATCTCCAAGCGAAGCTCCAACTCCAAAGGTGAGTCTCGAACACTGGTACACTCAGTCTGACCCGAGCGTAAAGCAAAACACAAAACACTCGAGTCAGGATTAACATTCTTATATCAATAAATCCAACTCAAGTGAAATAGCAACTGAAATACAAGTAACTTAAAGGACGTTTGGAATAACCATCCTCTAAGGATCCGTTAAACTATCTACTATGTAGTAGTGTACGATAAGTAGATAATGCCTATCAGTAATATAAAGTATCAAAATAGTGTTAAGGCGTTACCATTATCCACTTTAACACATTTTATATAAGCGTTATAGTCTATACAGCACTGTAAACTCCACCGTAAACTAGTGGGATATCAGGGAGTACTCCATAGGTATAACACAAAACAAATCGTAGTGGTCGCGTATAGGGATACAAGTATGACAAGGCACATGAGGCAATACCCAAGGTAGTGAAACTACCGTTTGCCTGATCCAGACTGGTGAGAACGCATCGCCGCAACGATCGCAACACCGCGAAACAACACTCCCAAAATTTCGAGGGTGCACCAATCGATAACAAGTAATGAGTAGTTTTCGAAGAAGTGTGTTCGCTCGAGGTAGCTAACCCCATTTGGCCCGACACGGCTCCTGTTTTAGTCATTTCCAATTTGACACAAGTGTCAAGGCTATCCATTATCGTTCTCTTTCTTCAATCATCACGTACATCATTCCAACCACTTCATTCTAGATCACACTCCGCATGTAGTTATTAAAGTGGTTTTCGGTTTAGACAGCGAGTATGTCCCTAACCGATTCTGGTCTCTTTAATAACTTCATGATTATTTCACTGATTGGTCGTTTATTTATTTCAAAACCAAATCAATTTCAATCTCAATTAGAATTTGTAAACCAACATTTCATTTGTCTTTCTAAACCAATTTCCAAAAATATACGTTTCAAAACGTCCAAATTACCATTTCAAAATCTTATAATACAATTTCAATTTTTATTTAAAACCATTCCAATATTCATTTAAATTCGTATATAAGTTTCATTCTGAAATCATTTAAAATGATTTAATCTATATTCAAATCAATTTAAGTTCATTTATCGATTTCATTCAATATTCGTTAAGTAAATTATTCCTTCAAAACAATTTCTATTTAACTTCCAATTTATTAAATCAATTATTTAAGTTCAACTCCATTATATCAAAACTTACAAATTGCATTAAATTAAATTCATCAAATCAAATTCTTTACATTTCAAGTCTTACATTAATTTCAATAAAACACATTTTATTTCTCATTAGAGAAATTCAATTTCACTTATTAATTTACTTAGTTACAGTTTCAAAACTCAATTAATAAAGAAACTTTATTTCACTTATTCAAGAAGTTCAATTTTACTTAATAAAGAATTCAATTTTATTTAATTATTAAATAATTCAATCTTATTTAATTATTAAATAATTTCAAAACTTAATTATTAAATAATTTCAAAACTTAATTATTAATAATTCCAAATTTAATTATTAAATAATTAATTTTAAAACAACATTCATTCATCATCTACTATGTTAATATTTTGATTCAGATTATTAAATATTAACATTTCCTTTCACTAAAATTCAAATTCCAACTTCGTTTCAAAACCATATTATTTATTCAAATAAAATCTTCATTTTATTTTTATATCAAATTATTGACCAATCGATTTTTATTTAATTATCTATCCTAGGTCAAAGTTCAATTTGGGTATTTATCATTTCAACCCGATTCCATTTCAATTCAAAAATCAAAGCATAACAAAAGGAACTTGCAGTGTGATAACTGGGATGGTGTCAAAGTAAATAAACAAGCAATAACAACAATCAATAACAATCAAATAATTAATTCAAATAATCCCGAAATAATCATATTAATTTACATTATTGTTTGTGCAAATTAATATAATTATTTCTAGAATCTACACTATCATTTCATGTAGATTAAAGATTATTACAATAATATTAATACGGTTCTTTATTTGATATCAATTATTCAATTTTGTACTACATAAATTTTACAACATACATTCAATGGTTCAAGGTGTAATTAACCATATTTCTACATGTCAAGTAATTTAAATATTTAAAGGGGTCATATTATACAAATTTTGTCTAATCAAATTCAACACATATATCAATTTCAAATTTGTTAACTCCTACGTTAATTTCAATTTTAAATTATTCATCACTTCATACATTAACAATTTAATGTCCAATATCAACATCAAACAATTAATCATTTATCAACCAAACTGGATTATCATCGTATAAATAACAGATAATGGTGACAGATGTCACAGGTGAACTGATACAGGTAATAACATATATAACAGTGTAAATATCTAACCGTAGGATTTTTCAATTATCGTTTCAACTGAAATCAAATTTAATAAATAAAAGAATATTAATGTGAGTGATTGCTCACCTTCCGAGACTAGAGAAGTTTGGATACAGAAATGAGCTACGGATCCAAGTACGAATTCGAAGGAAAGCACGATGGGCTCGAGTTTTGATGACTAAGGCTGATAGATAAGGATCGATGAGAGAAAAATAAATCAGTTTGATATAATAGAGAATATATTTAATATTAATTATATTTTAAACCAATCAAGACCCATAATTAACATAACATATTATAGATGTATGTTCACACTCTAAAATGCAACATAAACATTATATATATATATATATCGAATTTAAAAAATGTAAATATAATCATACATATAAGACCTTGCATTTGCATAAGCAAAGCTACAAAACAGTATAACTTGTACAACTTGTCAACTATATATAATTTATAAACTCAACATATTTGTACATCAAAATAAAACATTTTTTTACGACAAACACATTTGTACTTATAACACTCGTAAAACAAAATCTGGAAATGCATATATGTTGCAGTGCCTAAAATATAGATCTTCAATGTCTAATAATATACATTACATATAAAACAGAACACACTAATACTCCCATATCATTATTTTAACTTACGCATGCAACCATAAGCAGATTTGAATAACATATATTCTAATTGGTAAATACTAACATATATAAAATAATACACACTGTAATATATATTAGCCTTTATACAAATAGGTACAGGATAGTATATCACCTATATTACTAACTTAATGATATGACAGAGTACGTGTCCTTATATTTCATTTAAAACAGAACTAAAAAATGAATATATGAACTTAATAACAGTGTAAAATATATATATATATAAGCAATATGCAAAATCCCCTTACACTGGAAAGGAGAAGGAGGCTCGGCGCAGAGTCTCAAGTGATGAACGACATCAGTTGGACACTCGAGCACGACAGTATTCGTACGCAGGCCTCATGAGATGCTTGGCCTAAGGGTGAGCTTGGGTAGAAAGGGAGGACGCGGCACGAAGAAGGAGAAGAGGGGAATGTGCTGTTGGTGCTCTCGACGGTGGAGGCTAGGGTAGGCGGAGGGGCTATCGGCCGTGGTTGCCGAAGTGGAGGGTTTTGCGGGGAGGAGCTCTATTGAACAAGCGGTGATGGGAGCGACTTCATGAGAGAGAGGACGAATGTGATATCTCAGGCAACCAAAAATACATGCAGTTTTGATGATTTTGATTTTTGATATTTTATTTTTTCTTATAATGCAAAGGTGGAGATAGAAGGAGGATCTGGGAAAGAAATGGAAAGGTGGAGGAACATAAGCTAAAGAACGTACATGCAAAATGTAAACTTTGAAATGGTAAAGTTATAGGGAACCGTTCAAACTTCAAATTAATAAACGCAACCGTATAAAATTTTGAAACCAAGGAAAATGATCGTCCCGATGTATTAATTGTTGCGAATGGGTAAAGCCACGCACAAGAATTTAGGACTAATAATGTCCCATGACCATTTATTTTCAATAGTAAGATAAATGAAAAAGCAGGAAGCCAAAAAAAATTGAAATTGGGTACCGGTATGATTTATCGTTTCACAGATTTCGTCGAGTATCAAACCTCAAAACACACAAACGAATATGTTGTGGTTATCAGTACGAATAGACGACAAGAACGGTATACAGATATCTGTGGTACGATTAAATTTTAAAATTTTGAATTTTCTACTAGCGGAAAATGCAGCAAAAATGTAGGAAAATAAGATCGACGGAGCTAAAGAATTCCGAATTTGGAAAAATGAAAAATGACGTCTTGCTTAGAAGATGATTTGGAATTTTTCCATACAAAAATATTTAGGTTTCGAAAATATTTTATTTTCATCAATTCCTAACTGATTAAATTGAAATAAAATTACCCACGAAATAAACTTTCATAGTTTTGGATGAAAATTTATAGTTTGCTATGTTTAATTAGACGCATTCCAAATAATAATTTTTTTTTATTTCACAAAAATTCAATTAATTAAGTAAATATAACGACAAAAATTTACGGGTCGTTACAAGATTTCTCCTTATGATAGTCAAAGATGCTTACTACGAAAGATCAGTTGATATTATTATTAATGTCTAGTGTGGAAAACATTTCGAAAGTATAATATTAATCTTAGCCAGCATAGGTACCATTATACTATGCCTACTATAGCTGCTATGTTAAATAGCAGGTTCTACAACTGAAACCGTACTGGGTTCGTATTGGGAATTGGATTTCCAACAAATGGTCAGGCTAAGGAACTTCCTATGCCACATGGGTACACCTCTGGCGGGACGTCCCGAGAACCAACCTGGCTCTCTGCCAACACAAGGTCGGGTTACCTCTGTAACTAGGTAACTACTACACGAATATGCCACCCCCCGGTCCTTTAGGACCTTTATCCGAGGCGCCTCGATCACAAAGCAACAATCACACAGAGTAAATGAGATTGGAGCAACCACACAGGTAAATATCTGGGCTCCATACCATGATATCACCTTTTTACAGAAGGAAATGACATACCCTAAAGGGAGCGACCCTCATATCCTTGCCGCATTTTCCTGTTTTGACCATTTCCGGTTTGTGAGGCTCGATGAGGTCTCGTCCATAAAGCTACGCTTTTTCACAAAGCAATGCTTTGATCAACAAATGATCGGCAACACACAGCAGCACTCAGCATGCCACATGTGATATCCCGGAATTTTAAGGAATTTAAAAAGTGATAATCTTTTAAATTAATTAATGAATATTGGTAAGGTTTGTTATTTTCAAACAATAATAAATAATAGTAAAGAGATGTTTATAAATATAGATATAAGTGGGTTTAAAATAGAATTATTATTTTCAAAGTAGTAATGTGTTTATTTAATTTTATATATGTCTGAGTTGATTTTAAATTGGATTTTTAAATTGCATTTGAATTTAGATTTAAACTTGAATTCAAAGGATATATATATCTTAAAAATATTTTGGATATAAAATATATGGATAAGGTTTTTATTTAAAATAAGATTTGTTTTATATTATTTTTCCTTAAAAGAATTTTATTTATATAAATTTGGGGAGTATTTATTTAATAGTAAATAAATACAAAAGTTTAATATTATCATTTAAAAATGGATTACATATACTATATATGATATTATTTAAAATCTAATTGGTTATTTTATTTTCTTTAAAAAAGGTTTCCATTTATATAAATTAGAATGGGTATTTAGTTATTAAGAAATTAATTAATAAAAACTTTATTTATATTTATAAATTTATTTAAAACTCTTAGGACATGTGTTAATATCTTAACATATGGTAATAACATGTGGAAGCTTTGTATAATTCAATTTAACAAGTGGAAAAACAATATTTAATCTAAAAAACAAAATTATACTAAATAACTATGTTTAGAGAAACCTGGTCGTTCAATTTCAAAACCTCTCTATTCTTTCTTTCCTCTTCTAAAAATATGAAATCAAATTTAAAAGTAAATCAAACAACTTCATCAGTTTTTAAAAGCTTCAGCATGTTCAAATTTTCAACTGAACTTCAGCATCTATTTCATCTTCCACCTGAATCAAAGCATGCAGTAGGATCAACTCAACAAAGATTAAGTTTTACATCTAATACCAGATCAAATATCAGCTTCAACATCAAATAAGTTTTCAGATGAATAAAGTATCGATCTCTGCTTTTACAGAACAGTGAGTAAACTATCTTGAACTTATATTATATTTTGATGTTTGGATAAATACTTGAAAGTATGATTGTGAAAATGGTTTGTATAGATATAAAATAAGATTTCATGCCTATATATATGAATTTTGAGTATGCATGTCTGTATATATGTATGTTGAATTGAGTGCATGTCTGTGAACAAGCAAATATGCCTCTGTTTAAAGTTTTACAGGCTTTAAGCAAGTTCAATTTCCAATTTCTCTTCACCTAATTTATTTTAAGCTTTTTTGTTCAAACAAAATGTGATTAAATTATCAATATCTTGATTTTAAAATTACTGTAAGTATAATTAGTTTGAGTATTTGCTAGAAAATTAGAAATTACAGTAAAAGCCCAATGCATGTCAAAAATTCAAATGTTAAGATTTCGGGACTCATATACATCATCAGATTCGTATGTAAATACCATGAATTTTAATAACAAAATCATAATTTATAGTTTTGATTTGGGGTGTAATTTTGGGGTTGAACGGAAAACCTACATTGGGCATTTTCTGGCGATCGGCGGGGTGATGGTTGTCGGGCTTGGGGCTGAAGGTAGCTGGAAGTCAGGGGATCCATGGAAAAATATCAAGTGGATTTATTATCCACCGTGGCAGCGGCATTTGGTCAGAGTAGGGTTTAGGTGCTCGCTTGGTCGATGTCGAGATTTGGGCTTTTGCGTCGTCGTAGTTGAACTGGGGACTATCGGTGGATATGGAAATGAAAGAGGGAAGGGTGGCGCATTCTCGGGTGAAGTGAATTGATGATCGGCTTTGGGAAGAGTGGCGAAGCGAGTCGATCAGATGAATGAAGTTTTCGTTCCAGAATGTGGAGATTCGAATTTTGATTTAGGGCTCGTGGCGATGTTCCAGGCGGTGGAGCATGGGGAGGAGATCGGGTGTGACTTGCGTGGGTGGTCGGCGAAGTGCTCGATGGCCGATGTGTCGTGTGCACGTGCACGGTGCACAAATGTGTCTGGGTTTACTGCTTGGAAATGGAGGAAGGGAAGAAGAAGGTTGGACTCGAGATTTTGTATGTTCCCTCGGTTTCGTTCGCGAGAAAATGGTGGATGGCTCGAGTAATTGTTGAATGGGTTTAAGTATATTTCCACAGTAAAATTTAAAACTAAATTTAAGGAAAAAGGGAAGAAGAGGAAACTCGGGAAAAGGATGAGGAAACTCGGGTTTAGTTCGAGTAACCCCTAGGATTTTCTCACGTAAAATGATTATGTTTAAAGTGTTAAAAGATAACATGATTAAGTTTTTATTAATTCACTTAAATCAATATTTTAGATAAAGGTGTTTATTTGAATATTAGTTAATTAAATTGATTTTTTTAAGTTGTTTAAAACTTAATTAATAACGTGATTAAATTAAGAAGATTTAATGTGTTTAATCATTAACTAAACTTAAGAATAAAGTTAAATTTTAGATTAATGATAATTTAATTCAAAGTTTATTTAATATGATTTTTTATGATAAATAAGAAGTTAATTAAGATAATTACTTTTTGAAAGTTATTAAATGGAAGTAATTAAGGATTAATTACTTAAGTGTAATTTATTTAAATATGGATTAATTGAGGTAATTAATTAAAGAATAATTAATTAATGGAAGTAATTAAAGGATCATTTATTTATTAATTAATTACTTAATGGGATTGATTAAAGTTTAATTATATTAAATGGTTAAGCTTAATTCGTTTATATAATTAATTAAAGGCTAATTACTTAATGTAATTAAAAAGAAGTTAATCAAGAATGATTAATAAAAAAGGGGTAAGTAAAGAATAATTACTTATTGTAATTAAGGAATAATTAATCAAGGAAGATTAATTAAGATAAATAATTAAGAAATGATTAATTAATTTATAATTAATTAATGTTAAGTAAGATCGATTAAGGTAATCCAAGTAATTAAAGGTTAGTAAATAATTTAATTAGAGACTAATTGTGATATCCCGGAATTTTGGGCAATATCAATTTAATAATCTGTTTAAATAATTAAATTGATTTAATAATCTTTGTTAATAAAGATTTAAATTGGTTTAATAAACTTCTTTTATAAATATTTAATTGGTAAATATTTATCTTTTAAAAAAGCTAATTAAATTGTTTTCTATTTATAATGTATATATAATTGTATATATTGTAAATAGAAAAGCTTTGGATTGAATTTAACAAATAAAACATAATTTTCAAATTTTAGTATATTTTTATAATTTGGGAATTATGATTAAATTTAAAATAAAGATTTTCAAAGATGATTCAAATAGTTAACTATATAATTTTAAATTACTTAAGGTAAATGTATAATGGTTTAAATTATATTATAACTTAAGTTTTAAATTTAATTAAGATTTACAAAAAGGTTTGTTTTATTTTATTTTTGAATATAGCTTTATAAATATGATTTGAATAATATATATATAAGTTTAAAATACAATTAGTATATGAAACATTAATCCATTCAAGTAATAAGTAATTTATAATCTCTTATATAAATTATATAATTGTCAAAGATGTTATTTTCAAATAATGAATATATGTATTGTTTTTATTTATGAATATACTTTGTTTTATTTCTTTAAAATTAGCTATATATATCTAAGTATTTATAAACTAATAAATTAAGTAAAAAAGCTTTTATTAACATTTAAAATAAATACAAATTACTTAAATAAAAAGACAAGTGTTATTATCTTATGGCCTCATTTTACAAGTGTTAAATGATAAGTGTATAATAGTGACAAATGTCAAGATTTTTTTTTTTAATTTTTTAATTTATCATTTTAGCCATTTTAAATACATATGTTTTCTCCTCTTCATTTCTTTCTTCCCTAATCAAAACTAAAGAAATAAAAAGCTTCAACTGAAACAATAACTCAAAAACAATCTGAAATCAAAACACTCCTCAAAACCAGAAATCAAATTCAATTAGCCTGTAAATCATTTGCAAAATCAAAACAAAAACCTGGGCATTTCTTCAACCTGAGATCAAGTTCAAATTCAACTTCAACCTGAGCAATTTCAACTTAAGCAAGGCAGTTTCAAGCAAAATTCAACTCAACTAAATTCAAATTCAACCTCAGTTTCAATTTGAGCTAATGAAGATTCAGTTTAAAAATCAACTATCAGTTTCAGATCAAATATAAATTTCCAGATTAAATGAAGAACAAAACATGTTCCTCTGTTCAACATTTTCTGGTGAGTAAACCTTTTCTTTAAAAATAGTTTTTAATCTATAATTATATTAATGCATGTGATAAATCTGTATAGAAAATGTTGTATTATGGTTTGCATGGTTGTTCTTTTATCTGGTATATATTTTTTTGTGCTACCCTGTGTATATATGTGAATGTTTGAATGTATGCATATATTTGGGTTTGCTGTTTAACTTCCAGGTTCAAATTTATTCAAAAATTCAATTCCTTTTGATCCTATTTCTGTTAGGACATAGGTTCTAAACAAAAATTGGTTGTTAGGTGATAGAGTAAAGTTTTAAAAAAAATTTAAGTAGAATTTAAAATGAAATCTGCTCTAGATATAAGAACAACAGAGCAAGGTCAATATAAAGTGAAAAACTCAAACATTATGATTCGATGTTTCAGGCTTATAATATGAAACATCATCCAGAAACATGATTTCTAAAACTAAAATCATAATTTTTAGATTAAGGTTGAATGTGCAGTTCAAGTTGATCAATATTGGGAGATTTGGGTTGCCTCTGGCGATCTAGTTGATCGGGGTGGTTGAGATTCTCACTAGAGATACATGGATGGTCGGAGGGTTTAGGAAAAATATTTGGGTAATGATCAGAGCACTGTGGCAACGTCAGGGGGTCGAATTTGTTTTTAAACCTAGTTTAAACAGGTTGTACATTTTGGATCGTAGCGATTGTTCTAGTTGATCGAGTGCAGCAGAATTTTGGGAAATGAAAGTAGGGGAGTTGACGAAGGCTTGGTCAGAAATTTAGCCTCTCCGGTGGTCGGAAGGTCGTGGACGAGGCAATTCAGGTTGAGGTGTGGTGGTCCCAGTAATGTTCTGGGTTGGTTTGGCAGAGGGGATGTGGTCTCGAGTTTTACTCGAAGTAAATGGTTGGTTGGCTTGAAGATTTTTGGGTGTGGACTCGAAGCATTTTGAAATGGCTCGAGTCATATGTATGTCACAGGTTTTCAAAACCTATAACTGTTTAAAATTTAAATCTGAATTTTAAATTGAAAAGCAGAATTTAAAATAAATTTTAAATCTAAGTTTAAATCTGAATTCAAGTTTAGTTTGAACCTTAGTTTTGAAATGATTTAAGTTTTGAAATTTAAATTGGTTTTAACAACCTTTAAGTATGTAAAGTGTATTTGTCTTGAATTTTGAACTGAAACTTTTAAATTGTAAAGTAAAGGTTTAAATAAGTTTAAATCTAAGTTTTTTTAAAATCTAGAATTTGAGTTTGAAGTTTAGTTTTTAAAATAAAATAAGTTTTTGAATTTAAATTGTTTTAACTACTTTAAAAAGGGTTAAATGATTTGAAATTTAAAATGAAGTTTAAATATAAGTAAGTTTTTGAATCTAAGTAATCTGGAATCAAAATTAAATATGTATTCCAGTTTTGAAATAAATGAAAGTTTTTAAATTTAAAATGATTTAAACAATTTCGTTTGTTAAATTGTATTTTTAAATTAATTTGAATTTAAAAATGAATTGGGTTTTAAATTCTTTTAAACTTCTTTTATAAAATGAATATTTCTTTAACATGTGAAATTAAAGGTTTTTGAATTGATTCTAAAACTTTGTTAAAGTTAATTTGTGTTCATTTTAAAATCTTAAATTTAAAATGAAATTTAAAGTAAATTTGAAAGCAAATTATTTAAATGCTTTGAATAAGAAAGGAATGTTTTATCTTAAAGATAAATAGAATTTAATGATTTGGATTCATTAAATTATTAAGTAAATTAAAATGGATAATTTATTTATTTTAATAATTTGGATTAATTAAATAAGTAATTAAAGGTTTAAAATTATTAATTAAGGTTTAAGATTAACTAATTAGGAATAATTAAAATGTAATTAAGAAATATTAATTAGAATACTAATTAATGATTAAGAGTAATTAATCAAGTAATTAAAGATTAATTAAGTTACAGTTAACACTTAATTAATTAAATAATTAGAGAGTAATTAATGGATTATTTAAGATTAATTAATTTGTAGTTAATAATGATTAATCTAAGTTAATTACTTAAGAAAGAAATTAAAGAATTGTTAATGAAGGTCATTAACTTGAGATTATTTAATAATTAATTAATGTGATTAATTTTAATAATTATTTAATGATAATGATTTTTGAAATTGTTTATGTGTAATTACTTACTGGAAGTAATTAAGGAATTAATTACTTAATGTAATTAATTAAGTTTAAATGAAATTTTTTTAAGTTAATTAATTAAGTTTAATTAATTTAAACACTTGATGATTTGATAAATAATTACTTAATTTAATTAATGGATTGTAATTACTTAGTTAAGTAATTAATGGTAATTACTGGATGTAATTAATGGAAGATGATTTAAGGATGAAAGAAATTTGGATTAAGTTATTTTGTAATTAATCAAGGGATTAATTAAAGATAATTAATTAAGAAGTAATTAATTTATGTAATTAAGTAATTAAGGGAAGTTAATTACTGGATGAGATTAATCAAAGGTGATTAATAAATGTGGTTTAAATTAAAGATTAATTACTTAATTAATTTAAATAGGATAATTAATTAAGAGTAATTAAGGATCATTAATTAATATAATTAATGATGTAATTGAGAATTGATTAATTAAGACTAATTAATCAATAATAAGTGATTTAAAAAGTAATTAATTAATATAATTAATTAAGGATTAATGTAATTAATTATAGTTAATTAATAAATGAAGTAATTAAAGGTTAATTACTGTAAGTGGTTAAGAATAATTAATTTGTGAAATTAATTTAAATACTAATTACTTGAATGTAATTAAATGTAATTAATCAAGGATGATTAATTAAGATGAATAATTGGATGGTGATTGATTAATTGATTGATAATTAATTAATAGTGGTTTAAGCAAGGTTAATAATGATGGAAGTAATTAATTTAATTTACTTTAAATTAATTAGAGATGAAATAATTATTTTAATTCATTAATTATAGATGGTGATTAATAAATCATTGCTTATGAATGGATGATATTGATTATCTTGAATGGTTTGAGATCTCAAATATGAGATAAGAAATGCTATGTGATATGGATGCTTTGATTGCATTTTATGATAATATGGATTATCTATTTTGATGATAATATGGATTATCTGCTTATAATGATAATGTTGTTTATCTATTGTGAATCTGTGAATTATCTATCTGTGTGTATATAGATAATGGAATTTAATTGTTTTAACTTTAAAACAACTTGGCCTTAAAAGATACGCTTTGGATTTTGATGAGACCGGGATCGGGTTTCCGTATACCGGATTTCCAGGTCTGGAGACCCGAATACCACATCGATCCAAATTAACGATAGGTCGTGAATCAAGTGAAGATGAAGATTCAGAGTGCAAGGGTTATTGTCGTTAACTCTGAGGGTGATTCCAAAACGAGTGTAACGAGATAATGCCTTCGGTTTCGTTCGAACCCGGAACGAACTTGTATGGATTGAATGCTTTCAGCACATCGTCAGGTGGACGATGAGCATTCTAAGATAGATGTGTTCTATTTAAAGGTAATCGTGACCTCAAGCCTCACAAACCGGGAATGGCTAAAACAGGGGAGGTGCAGCAAGGTTAGTGGGTAGCACCCAAGTAGGACAAGATTACCTCTGTCTAGAAGTCCCTTCTTATTTCGGCTTAGTGTGTGCGGTTGCTGATCCCAACCGTGAGGTATCTTGTGCGGGAATTATCCAGTAAGGGATGTTCCGGCCTTGTGTTGCAGGGGATTGGGAGTGATCCTCGGTACGGTGATCTAGGCCACGTACTGTGACGGGCGGTACCCCGGTAGCCCTGCCATTGTATGGAATCCAAACTCCAATAAGTGCCGTACGTATTAGTTGTGCCCAACTATGTTGGAATGTGAGATGTAAGCATTTCAGCTATTTCTGTATTTTACTTGAAAACCCTAGACCCTATTATAATACAATTGAATTTCCTATCAAATGTTTTGGTTAGCGTAAGGTAAAAACTTACCCATGTTTATTTGTGGGAAGTCTTACGTGATACCTTTTCTTTCTAAAGGTTTTGAAGTTAAGCAAGTTTAACTTGTTACTCACACCAGACCCATGTCTGACCCAAGTGTTTATTTCTGTTTTATAAACTCTTGGGTACTCAAATTTTTACGAGTAGCCAAGGGATTCAGGTTTAGTTTTGACGAATATTCTGGAGGAGCAATGGAGCAGGAGGCTTCGGCGTTCGTAGATATAGTATTCCGCTGTGTTGATATCTGTGATAGTGTCTTGTCTTGTATTTGAGTTGTAATGTCTAGACAGATGTTTATAACTGTCTAGTAAGTGATGTATAAGTTGTGTACTCTGATTATGTAAAGACTATGTATTAGTTATGTGATATATTATAATTTGTTCCGTTTTCGCTGTGAGATTCTGATGTGTTGTTTCTTTCTTTCTCTTCTTTTCTACTTCTCACCCCTTTCTTTCTTCATAATGATGCGACTTTCTGGGCATAGAAAGCCGGATCGTTACAGTGGTATCAGAGCATAGGTTGAGCGAATGCCTAAGCTTTTGGTTAAGTGAATATCAGAACACTAGGTTGAGTGAATACCTAGGTTCGGAAGGATTGTTCATTAGAAATAGGATCTGTAGCAACCTGTTTGAGTCCGAGTGTATATATATATATATGAGAGCGCGTATTTGTTAGTTATATAAAATGGTTTTATATTGTGTTAATTGATCGGTTGAGTGGTATATGGATTCTGGTCAATACGAGTAGCTAACGTTATTGATAGGGATCTCTAAACACTTGAACCAGGCCAACGGACACAATATTGTTTTAAAGAGGTAAATGAAATAATTTTACCCAGAAATAATTTCTATATAAAAAGTATCATTTTAAATATATATATATATTTCTACCTATTTGTTGGGTTACCTGTTCGGGTTTTCCAATATAGGATATAAAGGTAGATAGGGTGGTGGTGTGTGAAACACGACTACCAATGGTTGGAGTTGAATGTTGAGGTTGGAAGTGTATCTGTCGAGACTGTAGACCCAATACCGTCTCGAGTAAGCTTTGCTGTGGTGAAGGATTTCATCGATCTCCGAAGGAAACTGTAATGGTTCGGAGTTTATCTTTGAAGTGTGGATGAGTAAGGTTGGATCTGTCGGTTGAACAGAAGCGAGTGATGGTACCTTGATACCTCAGGTAATAGTAGCTGTATGATGAGATACAGTGACGATGGATGTTCCCGAAGATATTTTCTTTGGAACAAAATTAAGGAAGTGTGTATGCTTCGGTGTTGTGGCTGAGTTCAGCATGAAGTTTCTGCTTTGGTTTGGAGTTCGAGTTTCTCGAAGATCTTTGGAATAGGAAGTCTTTGGCATTGTGGCAGCGTTGCAGCTCGGAGTATTCTTGGATTGGCAGGAAGTTTTTCTGGCTGAGCAGTTTTTCTGAAGTGGAGTTCAGAAGCAGCAGAGTATATCCATTTCTTCGATAAATTGGATAAATAAGTGTAAGCTGTTCTGATTGGTAAAGAGAGAACAGTCTGTTTGGAATTGGGATGGGTTGATCGCAAAAGTGACTTGCGATTGTCTGAGTGTTCTCTTGGGTTGTCAGAGTTTTTCTGGATGTCTTCAGAGAAGTCAGGAGTTGTCCGCATCTGAAGGTTGAGTTTTCTTATCGATTGGATTCCAGGAGTGATACCAGTGGTTCAGTCTAGTTGAAGGATGTTTTCCTAGAGATAGAGTTTGGTGAAGCAGCTCAAGTTTTGCTGGAGTATCTGAGTTTTCTTTATGGATCAGTGAACCTTATTTCTGGAATAAGTTGTCCAGTCTGTGTTTGTATTCTACCTCAGATCAGAGTTGAGCAGCGAAAGCAGTTTGGAATGTATCTCTGGATGGGAGAAGTAAGTTTGGAATCTACTGATGTTGTGAAGTAGAGTTATGTTTGGATCTCGTCTGTGTTCTGATTTGGATAAGTAATTGGTCTACTTGGTTGAATTGTCAGTTTGGATAACTGGAATTCATTGAGTTTTACGTATCTCTGAGGGAATACGTATTTGATCTATCTCTGGTTTTAGAATCTGCAGTTTTGGGAAGTTGGGTAGTTGAGTCAGACTCGTCTATAGTCTGATATTCTGTTTAGTTCTGTAGATCTAGATGTGTAGGAGATCTATAGCTTAATAGTTTAGATTGTTTGTAGAGCGAGTATCCCGGATATATATATATATACTTGGGGAAACTCGAGGAATTCTATCCAAAATTTGTCTGGATAATTAGATTTGTTTGATTAGATGAATTGGTTGCTATGGTTGTTAGCATATGGTTGATAATATATATTGTGGTTTAAGAATTAAAATCTTTGATAGATTATTAAATTACCTTTGCTTTTAAATTTCGGGGACGAAATTATTTTAAGGGGGGAGGAATGTGATATCCCGGAATTTTGGGCAATATCAATTTAATAATCTGTTTAAATAATTAAATTGATTTAATAATCTTTGTTAATAAAGATTTAAATTGGTTTAATAAACTTCTTTTATAAATATTTAATTGGTAAATATTTATCTTTTAAAAAAGCTAATTAAATTGTTTTCTATTTATAATGTATATATAATTGTATATATTGTAAATAGAAAAGCTTTGGATTGAATTTAACAAATAAAACATAATTTTCAAATTTTAGTATATTTTTATAATTTGGGAATTATGATTAAATTTAAAATAAAGATTTTCAAAGATGATTCAAATAGTTAACTATATAATTTTAAATTACTTAAGGTAAATGTATAATGGTTTAAATTATATTATAACTTAAGTTTTAAATTTAATTAAGATTTACAAAAAGGTTTGTTTTATTTTATTTTTGAATATAGCTTTATAAATATGATTTGAATAATATATATATAAGTTTAAAATACAATTAGTATATGAAACATTAATCCATTCAAGTAATAAGTAATTTATAATCTCTTATATAAATTATATAATTGTCAAAGATGTTATTTTCAAATAATGAATATATGTATTGTTTTTATTTATGAATATACTTTGTTTTATTTCTTTAAAATTAGCTATATATATCTAAGTATTTATAAACTAATAAATTAAGTAAAAAAGCTTTTATTAACATTTAAAATAAATACAAATTACTTAAATAAAAAGACAAGTGTTATTATCTTATGGCCTCATTTTACAAGTGTTAAATGATAAGTGTATAATAGTGACAAATGTCAAGATTTTTTTTTTTAATTTTTTAATTTATCATTTTAGCCATTTTAAATACATATGTTTTCTCCTCTTCATTTCTTTCTTCCCTAATCAAAACTAAAGAAATAAAAAGCTTCAGCTGAAACAATAACTCAAAAACAATCTGAAATCAAAACACTCCTCAAAACCAGAAATCAAATTCAATTAGCCTGTAAATCATTTGCAAAATCAAAACAAAAACCTGGGCATTTCTTCAACCTGAGATCAAGTTCAAATTCAACTTCAACCTGAGCAATTTCAACTTAAGCAAGGCAGTTTCAAGCAAAATTCAACTCAACTAAATTCAAATTCAACCTCAGTTTCAATTTGAGCTAATGAAGATTCAGTTTAAAAATCAACTATCAGTTTCAGATCAAATATAAATTTCCAGATTAAATGAAGAACAAAACATGTTCCTCTGTTCAACATTTTCTGGTGAGTAAACCTTTTCTTTAAAAATAGTTTTTAATCTATAATTATATTAATGCATGTGATAAATCTGTATAGAAAATGTTGTATTATGGTTTGCATGGTTGTTCTTTTATCTGGTATATATTTTTTTGTGCTACCCTGTGTATATATGTGAATGTTTGAATGTATGCATATATTTGGGTTTGCTGTTTAACTTCCAGGTTCAAATTTATTCAAAAATTCAATTCCTTTTGATCCTATTTCTGTTAGGACATAGGTTCTAAACAAAAATTGGTTGTTAGGTGATAGAGTAAAGTTTAAAAAAAAATTTAAGTAGAATTTAAAATGAAATCTGCTCTAGATATAAGAACAACAGAGCAAGGTCAATATAAAGTGAAAAACTCAAACATTATGATTCGATGTTTCAGGCTTATAATATGAAACATCATCCAGAAACATGATTTCTAAAACTAAAATCATAATTTTTAGATTAAGGTTGAATGTGCAGTTCAAGTTGATCAATATTGGGAGATTTGGGTTGCCTCTGGCGATCTAGTTGATCGGGGTGGTTGAGATTCTCACTAGAGATACATGGATGGTCGGAGGGTTTAGGAAAAATATTTGGGTAATGATCAGAGCACTGTGGCAACGTCAGGGGGTCGAATTTGTTTTTAAACCTAGTTTAAACAGGTTGTACATTTTGGATCGTAGCGATTGTTCTAGTTGATCGAGTGCAGCAGAATTTTGGGAAATGAAAGTAGGGGAGTTGACGAAGGCTTGGTCAGAAATTTAGCCTCTCCGGTGGTCGGAAGGTCGTGGACGAGGCAATTCAGGTTGAGGTGTGGTGGTCCCAGTAATGTTCTGGGTTGGTTTGGCAGAGGGGATGTGGTCTCGAGTTTTACTCGAAGTAAATGGTTGGTTGGCTTGAAGATTTTTGGGTGTGGACTCGAAGCATTTTGAAATGGCTCGAGTCATATGTATGTCACAGGTTTTCAAAACCTATAACTGTTTAAAATTTAAATCTGAATTTTAAATTGAAAAGAAGAATTTAAAATAAATTTTAAATCTAAGTTTAAATCTGAATTCAAGTTTAGTTTGAACCTTAGTTTTGAAATGATTTAAGTTTTGAAATTTAAATTGGTTTTAACAACCTTTAAGTATGTAAAGTGTATTTGTCTTGAATTTTGAACTGAAACTTTTAAATTGTAAAGTAAAGGTTTAAATAAGTTTAAATCTAAGTTTTTTTAAAATCTAGAATTTGAGTTTGAAGTTTAGTTTTTAAAATAAAATAAGTTTTTGAATTTAAATTGTTTTAACTACTTTAAAAAGGGTTAAATGATTTGAAATTTAAAATGAAGTTTAAATATAAGTAAGTTTTTGAATCTAAGTAATCTGGAATCAAAATTAAATATGTATTCCAGTTTTGAAATAAATGAAAGTTTTTAAATTTAAAATGATTTAAACAATTTCGTTTGTTAAATTGTATTTTTAAATTAATTTGAATTTAAAAATGAATTGGGTTTTAAATTCTTTTAAACTTCTTTTATAAAATGAATATTTCTTTAACATGTGAAATTAAAGGTTTTTGAATTGATTCTAAAACTTTGTTAAAGTTAATTTGTGTTCATTTTAAAATCTTAAATTTAAAATGAAATTTAAAGTAAATTTGAAAGCAAATTATTTAAATGCTTTGAATAAGAAAGGAATGTTTTATCTTAAAGATAAATAGAATTTAATGATTTGGATTCATTAAATTATTAAGTAAATTAAAATGGATAATTTATTTATTTTAATAATTTGGATTAATTAAATAAGTAATTAAAGGTTTAAAATTATTAATTAAGGTTTAAGATTAACTAATTAGGAATAATTAAAATGTAATTAAGAAATATTAATTAGAATACTAATTAATGATTAAGAGTAATTAATCAAGTAATTAAAGATTAATTAAGTTACAGTTAACACTTAATTAATTAAATAATTAGAGAGTAATTAATGGATTATTTAAGATTAATTAATTTGTAGTTAATAATGATTAATCTAAGTTAATTACTTAAGAAAGAAATTAAAGAATTGTTAATGAAGGTCATTAACTTGAGATTATTTAATAATTAATTAATGTGATTAATTTTAATAATTATTTAATGATAATGATTTTTGAAATTGTTTATGTGTAATTACTTACTGGAAGTAATTAAGGAATTAATTACTTAATGTAATTAATTAAGTTTAAATGAAATTTGTTTAAGTTAATTAATTAAGTTTAATTAATTTAAACACTTGATGATTTGATAAATAATTACTTAATTTAATTAATGGATTGTAATTACTTAGTTAAGTAATTAATGGTAATTACTGGATGTAATTAATGGAAGATGATTTAAGGATGAAAGAAATTTGGATTAAGTTATTTTGTAATTAATCAAGGGATTAATTAAAGATAATTAATTAAGAAGTAATTAATTTATGTAATTAAGTAATTAAGGGAAGTTAATTACTGGATGAGATTAATCAAAGGTGATTAATAAATGTGGTTTAAATTAAAGATTAATTACTTAATTAATTTAAATAGGATAATTAATTAAGAGTAATTAAGGATCATTAATTAATATAATTAATGATGTAATTGAGAATTGATTAATTAAGACTAATTAATCAATAATAAGTGATTTAAAAAGTAATTAATTAATATAATTAATTAAGGATTAATGTAATTAATTATAGTTAATTAATAAATGAAGTAATTAAAGGTTAATTACTGTAAGTGGTTAAGAATAATTAATTTGTGAAATTAATTTAAATACTAATTACTTGAATGTAATTAAATGTAATTAATCAAGGATGATTAATTAAGATGAATAATTGGATGGTGATTGATTAATTGATTGATAATTAATTAATAGTGGTTTAAGCAAGGTTAATAATGATGGAAGTAATTAATTTAATTTACTTTAAATTAATTAGAGATGAAATAATTATTTTAATTCATTAACTATAGATGGTGATTAATAAATCATTGCTTATGAATGGATGATATTGATTATCTTGAATGGTTTGAGATCTCAAATATGAGATAAGAAATGCTATGTGATATGGATGCTTTGATTGCATTTTATGATAATATGGATTATCTATTTTGATGATAATATGGATTATCTGCTTATAATGATAATGTTGTTTATCTATTGTGAATCTGTGAATTATCTATCTGTGTGTATATAGATAATGGAATTTAATTGTTTTAACTTTAAAACAACTTGGCCTTAAAAGATACGCTTTGGATTTCGATGAGACCGGGATCGGGTTTCCGTATACCGGATTTCCAGGTCTGGAGACCCGAATACCACATCGATCCAAATTAACGATAGGTCGTGAATCAAGTGAAGATGAAGATTCAGAGTGCAAGGGTTATTGTCGTTAACTCTGAGGGTGATTCCAAAACGAGTGTAACGAGATAATGCCTTCGGTTTCGTTCGAACCCGGAACGAACTTGTATGGATTGAATGCTTTCAGCACATCGTCAGGTGGACGATGAGCATTCTAAGATAGATGTGTTCTATTTAAAGGTAATCGTGACCTCAAGCCTCACAAACCGGGAATGGCTAAAACAGGGGAGGTGCAGCAAGGTTAGTGGGTAGCACCCAAGTAGGACAAGATTACCTCTGTCTAGAAGTCCCTTCTTATTTCGGCTTAGTGTGTGCGGTTGCTGATCCCAACCGTGAGGTATCTTGTGCGGGAATTATCCAGTAAGGGATGTTCCGGCCTTGTGTTGCAGGGGATTGGGAGTGATCCTCGGTACGGTGATCTAGGCCACGTACTATGACGGGCGGTACCCCGGTAGCCCTGCCATTGTATGGAATCCAAACTCCAATAAGTGTCGTACGTATTAGTTGTGCCCAACTATGTTGGAATGTGAGATGTAAGCATTTCAGCTATTTCTGTATTTTACTTGAAAACCCTAGACCCTATTATAATACAATTGAATTTCCTATCAAATGTTTTGGTTAGCGTAAGGTAAAAACTTACCCATGTTTATTTGTGGGAAGTCTTACGTGATACCTTTTCTTTCTAAAGGTTTTGAAGTTAAGCAAGTTTAACTTGTTACTCACACCAGACCCATGTCTGACCCCAGTTGTTTATTTCTGTTTTATAAACTCTTGGGTACTCAAATTTTTACGAGTAGCCAAGGGATTCAGGTTTAGTTTTGACGAATATTCTGGAGGAGCAATGGAGCAGGAGGCTTCGGCGTTCGTAGATATAGTATTCCGCTGTGTTGATATCTGTGATAGTGTCTTGTCTTGTATTTGAGTTGTAATGTCTAGACAGATGTTTATAACTGTCTAGTAAGTGATGTATAAGTTGTGTACTCTGATTATGTAAAGACTATGTATTAGTTATGTGATATATTATAATTTGTTCCGTTTTCGCTGTGAGATTCTGATGTGTTGTTTCTTTCTTTCTCTTCTTTTCTACTTCTCACCCCTTTCTTTCTTCATAATGATGCGACTTTCTGGGCATAGAAAGCCGGATCGTTACACTAATTAAATTAATTAAGAATGAATTGACTTGTTATGGATTGGTTGAATGATATTAGATGCCTTGGATTAGTTGATATATCTGATATGTGATTGTGATATGAGATGTTTTGGATGAATTGTGATAATGTAAGTTATCTATCTGTGGTAGATTTGTTATATGAATATGATATCCTGAATTTAAATTAAATTGTTTAACTGAAAAATCTTGGTTTAAAGGATGACATTTGATTCGAAGAGACCGGGGTCGGGTATCAGAAATATACCCGAAACCACTTCGATTTGTAATCTATAATTCTTTATAGATTTGTTTTGTAAATCGAATAGGCTGGAATGAAATAAATCGAGTAATCTGGATCATTTGAACTAAGTAACGATACTTAGATATTATTTTGTGAAATAAATTGTTTGAATATAATAAGTAAGAACTCGTAGAAGATACGAGTTATCCCGATTTTATATAAGATCTATGGATTGAAATTTCATGTTAGATGAGTTTACTCACGCTGGTTTCCAGCCTGACCCGGGTGTTACTTTGATGTAATGCTCGGGTCAGACCGAGTATTACAGATTTCAGGTAAGGACGTTCTGGAGCTCAGGAGGCGAGCTGGATGGCAGGAACGTATGGAGTGTGATATATTGTTAATTATTGGGACGAGTTATTTTAACTGTATAGTGATTGTGAAATGTTGTAACTCTGATGTATAAAAATGTAATTGACTGATACAGTTTTCTTTGTATAACTGATATTATTATTTGATATTGTATTTTGATCCGCTGCGAATGTGAGAATCTGTGCCTTGTTCTGTTCTTTCTTCTATCTCTTTTCTTTTTCTTCTAACTATCTGGACATTTCGGGTTCGAAATTTCCGGGTCATTACACCACACTACCAAATTGGGAGTATATCACTGAGAACCTTCTACTACATAACCTCTGAGCTCGTACGTCTCGGAGAAGGGTGTTAAGCTAAGAGAATAAATTCTCCGCCACCAAACAAAAATGTATTTGAAAGAAATCAACTTTATATCTCAAAGCGTAATGTCAGACATATAACCATACAAGTCTGTTCCGGGTTAGAACAGAACCGAAGGCACTTCCAAAGAAGCCCTTGCAAATCCGGATAATTTCTAATCACGTCCGAACATCCCATCACAAAGGGTGATAAAATCTCTATACTGGGGATCAGCCGATGCCGAGACACTCGATGGTAATCCCTTTGTTTTCGAAAGTGTCCAGTCTTCACCACCGGTCTTCAAATGCAATCCATTTCGACATATCACTATTCGGAATGGGTTATACGACACAAAGGTCCTCTCCCGGCTAAACCGAATAGTGAGCGCACTATTTTGAAAATAAGTGTAGCATCCAAATTTTCAAACAAATCACAACAAATAGCCAATTTAAAGGTCAACATTGGTTGTCGGTTATTTAACTGTCAATCGATATTCACAACAATCACCAGATTTAAATAATTTTCCCAAATTATTTATTTCCCAAAATATCTTTACAAGATATAAATTTCCACACTTCAACCATTTGAAAACCAATTTCAATTCACTTTTCATTCACGGAATAAAATTCCCGATATTATTTATTTCCATTGGAAATCTGCCAAATCTGAATACTTAAAAATAATTTATATCACTTATCCAAAATATATCTGGAAAACATTTTAAAATAAGTCTACTTTTAAAACACTTTACTTTCAAATATTAGTTATAAAAACACTATAGATTTAAAACAGTTTATATTAAAACAATTTATTTGAAAATAGTCTCAGAGTCAAACTGGTTCAATTTCTCAATCTCCACTTCAAATCAATTTAATTTACATTTCCATTTCTATTTAAATTGATTCAATTTCAATTAAAATTTAACTTCCATTCCCATCCCAAATTCAAATCAATTCCCATTTGATTCAAATCAAATTCAATTTGAACTAATTCAATTCAAATCACAACTTTATACCATCTCGAATTATACAAATTCGAGTTAAATTTTTAAATGTTGATTTAATCCTTTAAATCAAATTAACCTTTACTTTTAAATTAACAACTTATATCTTTAAACCATTTAATTCTGAGTCCAATTTTAAAATTCCATTTTAACTTATCTTACTTAACTTATTTCAAAGTTCAAATAAGAGTTCAAAAACAATTTACTTTTCAGATTCTAATTTATTATCCATTTTAACTTCAAACTTTGAAACCGATTCATAATTAATTTTAGTTTTACAAGTTCAATTCTTAACAAATTTTTCAGCAAGCCCATTTCTAACATTTAAATCTTTAAGTTCAAAGCAAAATTCAGTTTGAATCCATTTCTAGCTTATCTTATTTATATAGTTCATATTATCCAATTCCAATACATATATTTCACTTAATTCTTATGATCTAATTCAATTTCTATAACCAACAACCAATTATTTTAGAAAAATATAGCTTTATATATATCAAAATATAAACTTATATGAAAATCATCTTTAAAATCATTTTATAAGAAAATAACAAGTACGCTCTCATATATTTATATATACTCAACTCATTTTAGGGTATCACTTACCCTATCCTTAATAAGTAAACCCAATAGAGCCAAGGTTCTCGCTTAACCTTCTACTTTGATACCAAATGTAACGACCCGAAATTTTCAACTCCGAAAATTCCAGATTGTTAGAGAAAAGAAGAAAGAGATAGAAGAAGAAACAGGAACAAAACACAGAATCTAACATTCGCAGCGGATCAAAATATAATATCAAATAATAGTAGTTATACAAAGAAGAACTGTATCTGTTAATTTACATCAATACATCAGAGTTACATCCAATCTCATAAAAACTGGACAGTAACAACTTGTCCCAAATAAACAACAACATATACTCAGCGGAATACACTCCATACGTTCCTGCCATCCAGCTCGCCTGCTTTGCTCCAGAACGTCCTAACCTGAAAATCTGTAATACTCGGTCTGACCCGAGCATTACATCAAAGTAACACCCAGGTCAGGCTGGAAACCAGTGTGAGTAAACCCATCTAACATGAAATACAAAGATATAAAACTTATTTGAAAAACCCGGGGTAACTTGTACCTTATTACGAGTTCTTAACTTGCCATAGTCAAATACACATCTTACAATCATATCTAAGCATTATTACTCATATTTAATAACCAAGTTTACATCATTTATTTCATTCCAACCTATTTATTCCAAAGTCAATTTTCATAAAGAATTATTTTAGATTACAAATCGAAGTGGTTTCGGGTAATTTATTGATACCCAACCCCGGTCTCTTCGAATCCAATATCATCTTATCCAAAGCTATTCAAGTGAATACAATTCAATTTAAAATATAGGATGTCACTTTTACACAGCAATTCGTCATCGATAGATAACCACATTATCACTATTCAACCTAAACATACATATCACAAAAACATTTTATATCAGAGATATTAACCAATTCAAGGAATTCAAAATAATCCGATCATCCATAAGCAAAATAAATTAGTCACTCCATTTCTAATTAATTTAAATGAATTAAATTAACTACTTCAATCACTCTTCAAATCCTGCTTACTTAACCATTAATTAATTACAACCCATTAATTAATCATTCTTTAATTACCCATTAATTATCCATAATTACTTCATCAAGTAATTACCCCATTGGTTAATTATCCTGAATTAATTAACCTTTAATTACTCTCATTAACAATAATTTATTATATTGATTCTTAATTAATTTCTCTAATTAATTATTCTATAATCACTTCCTTTGATTAATTATCCTTTATTTAATCATATTCATTAATTAACTAATCTTTCAATTAATTTCCTAAATTAATAAATCCTTTAATTAATTACACTAAGTAATTAATCCTTAATTACTTCTATCAAGTAATTTCCTTTTAATTACTTACATAAGTAATTATCATTAAGTAATAAATCTTCAGTTACTTACATTAATAATCTCTAATCACCAATTAATTAATCTCTAATTAACAATTAATTATCCCCTAATTAACAATTAATTAATCTCTAATTAATTAATTAATTCTCTAATTAACAATCAATTAATCTCTAATTAATTAATTTATAACCTTTAATTATTTATTAAATGCTTACAATTAATCACTTGAGAAATTAATTGATTAAAGTTTAATACTCTAATTAAGCACTCACTTACTTCCATTATTAATTTATTTGGAAACACTTAGGATTCAATTCAATTAATTACTTAATATGGAATTTTTCCAAATCAGAACAATTAAATGCAAAACATCCTATTATAAATTAAATTTGAAAACTTATTTTAAAAAAATAGCTTTGAGCTTGTTTCTACAAACTAAAATTTTAAAATAGGATAACAAATTTATTCTACTTCAAAAAAACTGATCACTCTCTCTTTCCTTATGTAACAACCCGCATATTTATCGATTTTTATATTTAAATATTTTATTTAAATATTTTATCGTTAATCGGATTTTGGTCCGAAAAGCTACTTTTTGCATACGGTCAAATTAGGACTCGAGACCACCCCCATTGAGTTCAAAATGACGTTTGCGATCTTTTTGAGTGTAAACTTCGATATGTTTGGAGTAAGTGGAATTTTCGTCACTTTTTCCCGCCTTTGACTTGAGTTGGACTGCACCTTCTAACTCAGCCCCAACCCACCTCCTCTTCCTCACTTTATCAAACACTTCAAGCTTCATAAAAAATGGTGGTGGGAAAGGGAAATTAAAACTCCAAACATAAATTCAATTGCAAACCCAACATTCAACTCCAAATTCAAGAAGAAGATAGTGGATTCAAGCTTTGGATTGCTTCTCCTTGCTTTCAATCTCCATCTTCATCCATTTTAGTGAAAAGGTGAGATTTTTAATCTCACATCTTGCCTATAACTGTCATTGGACTGTTGGGAATGATTCCCTATCGCATTTGTATGAACATTTGCTTTTGGTTTGGATTGGATTGGCGAAAAGCCCCAATTTTTAGTGTTTTTGGTGATTTTCTGGCACTAGGTCGTTCTGGAATGTTAGCTCGCATGGCATTAGGTCATTTCCGACCTACTATCACTCGGCAAACTTTAGGTCGCTCATCCCTGTATAAGTCGTAGGTCGCTTGGCCTATAAGTCGATAGGTCGCTCGGCTTAGATAACCTCTTTAGGTCGCTGGCCTTTACAGCGATAGGTCGCTCGACCACATTTTCACTAGGTCGCTCGACCACCTTATCACTAGGTCGCTCGGCTCGTCTTCTCGTTAGGTCGCTCACCTATGACCTCGTTAGGTCGCTCGCCATATCGCTTGGTTAGGTCGCGAGTCTTTAGGTCGCCAGTTTTAGTTCGCATGGTTTTAGGACGTGAGCCTCTTTCCATTAGGTCGTTGGACCTTATATTCATTAGGTCGCTGGACCTCATATCTTTTAGGTCGCTCGACCTGTCTTCCAGTTAGGTCGCGTGTCCCCTTAGGTCGCTGGATCTCTTAGGTCGCTCGCCTTTAGGTCGCAGACCTTAGGTCGCTTGGCCTCACTTGCCCAGTTAGGTCGCTCTGCCATTCCTGGTAGGTCGCAACCATTAGGTCGTATGACCTACTTTTCCTTAGGTCGATTGGCTTGATTTCTTTAGGTCGTTTGACCTGTATTTCACTAGGTCGCTCGCCCTGTTCTCCTACTAGGGCGCACGGCATTTTACCCTTAGGTCGTTCGACCTATTTGACATAAAGTTTTTGCACTTTAATTCGACCACGTTAGGTCGCAAGTATATTCCTACTTGATGGTTTTGGGATTGATTTCTTCGGACTTTGCTCACGTCTTCGAACGTGAATTTATGTGATTCGATTTGTTTCAACAATCGTTTTATGACTTGTCACTCTAAAAATATGAAGGTTTCAATACTAGTAGTAAATATCAAAGCTCTTTCATCAAAAGGATTTCAACTCTATTTTATTACAAAGCTCTTTTTCCTAAACTGTTTTCCAATCTATTAGTATATACAAGCCTTTACTTCACTCGGATGAGAAATCGACTTAAACGACTTAGTAAAACGAGTGGTATGAAACACTTGCGTTCACTTCGTCGGTTAGCTCTTGGACTTGTTCGATTGAACCCTTTTATGACAATTTCCTAGTGGAGATCTACAGTTTGTTCGTAAATATTTAAGTTAAGCTAGTGGTTATGGGACATGAAGCTAAACTCATATATTTACTGGCTTAGTGTAATTGACACTTCCTAATGATCATGATGATCATTTTTGTGATTTAGACTAGCGATTGAGCGATGTCTCTTTGTCTGCGAGGGAGACTAGACCCCGCTTTTGTGATGTTTCGCCATCACATATATGGGGTAGCACCCCATGGTCTTCGGGCCATTTCTGTGTGGAAATTTAATGGATAGCTTCCATGAGATAGCTTCTCGTTTATGTGTTATACGCGTTGGTGAGTTTTCATGCTCCCGTTCATGTGTTAGGCCTTCCCCTTTTTATGTGTTTTCTGGATTTCTTGCGATGATTTCTGGAATTTGTGCTTCACCAATTTTCATGATTTTCATTGATATGATATCAGATTTTGTGCATTGGTGAATTTATGTGTTATCGACTTGTTATGAATACAAGTTTAGGGTATGATACCCTAGTTTATCTTTGAGAAGATTCTTGTGATATTGATTGATCTTTTGTTGATTATCATTTACATACTTATAGTAGTATGCCGTTATGGTTGTTACATGTTCATGCCATATTATTTATCCTATACCTTATCTTCTGATATTTATAGCTAGACTGATCCGTTTATTATTTTCTTTTAAATAATACTCGGGTCAGACCGAGATGTTACAGGTGCTTCTGCTTGACTTCTCTTCAGGATTACTCTGACTTTTGGCTAACTACTTAGATTAGTAGTTTTTGATTGTACACATTTGAGATATAGACTCATTGATGTATTCTTTTGTATAGCACATGTTGCTATCACTTTTGTATTTTTGTGGATCTTTCTGACCACTACTCTGATGTACACTTTCAAGTGTTATATATATATTCAAATCTTTTTTCGCCTTTGTGATATGGATGTCTATGACTGATTATGTTATGATTACTTCTATGTTTGTTTCCGAAGATAATATATAGCCACCGTGTGATAGCTTTGAGTTTGTATCGGTATGTCGGATTTCCTCCTTAAAAAATATGCATTATATTCTATCTGACATATCGGTGCTCACACAAAGAAGTTACATGGATGGTCGCTCCTCCACAGCCTTATTCTCCGTGTTAATTGACAGCACTACCTTGTAGTGTTCTTGGTTAGCGTGGGTATAGAGGTGGGGCATCACACCTTAGTTTTGGAAACATGTTAATAAGGGTTACTTATTAAAGTTAAGAAACTCGAGCCAAAAGTCAGACTCTACGAACCAATACCCGAGTAAAAATCGCGAACTCCACATCTTCGAGACAAACACCACTCCTCTTCGAGCATGCACCCGAGCAAACTATTTCTTCCCCGATCCACACATCCCACAGATACACAAGACACCAGCGTACGTGCACACGAACTCCGTTCAGCTCCGATCTTCGTACCGACCTTCAACACGTCGAGGACGGCCACCTCAACCTAACCGACCACCCAGAACCACTAACCCCATTGACGAATCAAAAATGAACAAATTTGGTATCCTACAGGAAGAACCCGATCACCCATCACCTCATATCACCCCTCTCCGACCACCGGAGACCCCGGTCTTGAGCCTGCACCTTCGTCATCGTCCCCTCTTTACCTTACCCTTGACCGGTTCAACTCGACATCATCGCCGACCCGCAATAGACACGAGTTTGCCTCCGTCCAGAAAGACACTAAAAACCCTAAATCTCCTCCGTCCCACCACCTCGACGTCAGAGAAAATGAACCACCATTTTTTCCAAGCTCGTCAACTCCACCGCTACCTCCAGTAGTAGTTCCGACTACCCAAATCACCCCGATCACCAGCAAATGCCCAGAACCCAAATCACAATCAACTAGGAATTTCTCTCAAATTTCAGTCTTAAAATTCATGGTTTTATTTTTAAAAATCATAGCTTCCGAAGATTAATCAGATCATATACTTGAATCCACAAATTATTTAAGTTGTGATTTTTAATATGTTTAAGTTTTACTGAAATTTCCTCTTTGTTAAAAATTAACATGAGGTTTCACCTTGAAAATATTTTAAAAATTATATCTTATTAGTTCTAACAAATTTTATTTAAACATTAGGGTCCAAAGAGAATATAGGGAAAATGAAATTAAATTTTGAACCTATTTTAAACCTGTAACATCAAGAACAAGGCAGATGAACTGGAACACAGATATGCACACAATATCAACATAAATATATACATTCATTCAGCTAAGCATATCTCACTTCATAATTCCAAGGGTTATCTCATGCAATCACATATATAGGCAGATTAAGCTTTAAGATAAAGTTTACTCACTGTGATTTTAGAAACAGAGAAAGCTTGAAGTAATCTGGATGTTGCCTTGCTTGTGAAACTAGCATTTTTGTTTCTGAATCTGAATTTGAACTTGATTATTCAATTGAATCTTGAATTGCCGAGTTGATCTTAGATTGCTTCAGATTTGAAAACTGGGAGAAGATGATAGTTGTTTGCTTCTCTTAGATTTGTTTACTGGTTTTTGGTTTTAGATTTTCTTTTTCTTTGTGTTGAGATTGAAGATAGAAAAAGAAAATGAGAGGAGAAAGTAGAGAGTTTTCTATAACTCGGTTTTATCATTTTATATAAAAAAAATTAAAAATTAAGACACTTGTATGAATTAACTTACACTTGTCATTATTGTTTTATAAATTGTTTACATTTGTTAAAATGCATAGTGAATTTGTTTACATTTGTAATTATAATGTACCTAATATGTTTTATGTATTTAGTAATTTCTTAAATCTATATAATACCTTTATACATGTATGTTTTAAGCTTATATATTTACAAACTACCGTTATTTTAAGTATAACCTTTAAAGAAATATATATACCTTTATCAAATCTTACTTTAAACTAAAATATTTTTTAAATTAATAAATATATATCTTATAGATACTATTTTAGTGTTAGAAAAAAATATAGAACTCAACTTTAAATAAATCTTGAAAATCATTAAAACATAACTTCCAATTCAATATATATACCTATATGTTATATATTATGATTAGAAAAATCATTTTTATAAATTTTGAAAAGATAAATTTTGCCCAATTAAATAATTATAAAAGAAGATTATTAAACTAATATTGTCAAACTTCAATAATTATGATAGGAGATTATCAAATAAATATCTAGCCAAATATTTAAAATCCAGCATTTATTATAGTTCATATTCTTCTATATACATATCCAGATATATATATATATATATATATATATATATCAGAATTTCATTTGTTCAATTTACAAATGAGTATTTAATAAATTTAATAATATATTAATTTCCAATTAACAGATGCCCAAAAAATTCGGGTTATCACATTCCTCCCCCCTTTGAATCTTTTCGTCCTCGAAAAGGAACGAAACCATAATTTATCAATACTTAAAATCAGATAAAACACTTTTTGATCATTTTTAAAACACTTTAAAAATCTATATAATATTACTAAATTAGTTTTTATAAAAATACTTTTTATAACTTGATGTTTCCACAAGTCCATCTTTGTTCTCACAGAAATTCGGTCATACGTTGATCAGGCGTAAGACTGAAAATCTATAAGTACTTAGCAGACTCATTTTCAACACCCAGTGAAAATATTTAAAAAACATTTCGAAAAATTTATGAAAATATAGAAAACATTTTTGAAATAGAGGAAATATCTTTGGTGAGAATGCTCTGGAAATCATCACCCCCTCCATGGTCGCAGTTAACCCGATGGTTACGTTTCCATCCCGGCAAAATCCATAGATAACTGTAGGCCTCCACGCCCCTCGAATACGCCATGGAACCCGCCACAGATCGTAGTTACATCCCGGGTTACGTTGCCATCGCAGCAAAAGTCCATGTAACTGTAGGCATTAGCGCCCTCGATTTTCGCTGCCAAATGAAACTTCACCACTCCCACATAGGTCGTAGACTACATCAGTCAAGTCCCAATGTAGCCTTAAGCTCTCACGGCCTCTCGACTTCCACTATGTCTTCATAGATCGCAGCCTACCGATGTTACGTTGCCATCACGACAAAATCAAACATAGACTGTTGGCTCTCGGCAGCACACACGACTTCCGCTATGGTCCGTAGTAGATCGCAAGGACATCGAGTTACACTGTCGTCACAGCATAACCCAAATGTCTCTGTAGGCATCCGCGCCCTCGACTTTCGCTACCTACTACACATAATCCTCAGGAACTTAGTTTGTTCGGACTTCCTCACAGGATCAACTTTAGAGCCTCCCCCTTAGGGCTCAAGGCGGTACCACCCCGTGGCACCCCTATGAAGTTCATTTCAATGGGAGCGCCTTTTTCCCCAAAGCCAATCTCAAAACACTTTATACTATCAACTTATAGTATCTTTCAAATCATACCCTTTATGATTTACATCAAAATCTCCTTTACACAAAATCGATATCTCAAATCGATAGTTCCAAACTTGGCTTTCCAAATTTCCAAAATTTGATTTTCCCGAAAATCAAAAGCCTTTCCAAATCCATAGGTTCCCAAAACCTTTTCCCAAATCATTCTCATAAAATCCTTTATATATATATATATATATAATCTTGAAAAATCTTTGGATCATTTCAAACTTGTATAAATTCCCTTTTTATTCTGGCTATAGATTCAACAAGGGGAGTTTATCATATATAACAAAAATATATAACTTGTTTATTCCAAATCAATATTCAAGATTGATTTCTTTATAAAGTTATTCACTTACATTACTTTTAATAAACTGAGTTCTAATCATAGAAATATCCAACTCCCTTTTATTTCATCATTCATTTTTCAAAATATACCTTTCCATTTCAAAAACCATTTTACAGTTCTTATCCACAAACTTCAATATCAATTTCATTCAAACCCATACGATGTAAACATATCATCCGTACGCTATATCAATCTGATCGCTTACTCGATCACACAATTTCACTTCCGAACTAGTATCGTCCACCCGACTTCCTAATGCGGACTCACATCTGGTTTCTTGATCAGAAACCGTCATTCTCCTTGCATAGCCATAACTATGATAGAGAATATCCAGAACCAATCAAAAATCCATATCCAGGTTCGCCTTTGAAAATCGAGTGAAAAATCCCAACTCGGATCGATATACTATCTCGAAATTTTGTGCTCGAATCTGGATCAAATCACTATGCGAACAGAAAAATATACGTACATCCTACGTATTTATCATCATTGATTATTAGTTAAATCAATTCTCTTTTCTATTCACCTTCATTTTGATTCTATTCACTTATTCACAATTGCTTCATTCTACTAGATTAATCACTTCAATTATAAACAGTTTGCACTCTGACTAGCTTGAGTTTAGAAAATAGCTTGAAAAGTTTAAAATAGATAAGTAGTTGTAAAATAGTTATTAGTTGTAAAATAGATGTAAAATAGTTAAGTAGTTATAAAATAGTTAGATAATTGCAAAATAGTTGTAAAATAGTAATTAGTTATAAAGTAGTTGTAAAATAGTGATTAGTTTGTAAAACAGATGTAAAATAGTAATTTGTTTTCAAAATAATTGTAAATAAGTATAAAATAGTTTGGGTTTTAAAAAGAAAGGTTGTATAGTAAATAGCTAAGAAAATAGATTTAAAACAGTTTATATTAAAACAATTTATTTGAAAATAGTCTCAGAGTCAAACTGGTTCAATTTCTCAATCTCCACTTCAAATCAATTTAATTTACATTTCCATTTCTATTTAAATTGATTCAATTTCAATTCAAATTAAGTTAACTTCCATTCCCATCCCAAATTCAAATCAATTCCCATTTGATTCAAATCAAATTCAATTTGAACTAATTCAATTCAAATCTCAACTTTATACCATCTCGAATTATACAAATTCGAGTTAAATTTTTAAATGTTGATTTAATCCTTTAAATCAAATTAACCTTTAATTTTAAATTAACAACTTGTATCTTTAAACCATTTAATTCTGAGTCCAATTTTAAAATTCCATTTTAAATTATCTTACTTAACTTATTTCAAAGTTCAAATAAGAGTTCAAAAACAATTTACTTTTCAGATTCTAATTTATTATCCATTTTAACTTCAAACTTTGAAACCGATTCATAATTAATTTTAATTTTACAAGTTCAATTCTTAACAAATTTTTCAGCAAGCCCATTTCTAACATTTAAATCTTTAAGTTCAAAGCAAAATTCAGTTTGAATCCATTTCTAGCTTATCTTATTTATATAGTTCATATTATCCAATTCCAATACATATATTTCACTTAATTCTTATGATCTAATTCAATTTCTATAACCAACAACCAATTATTTTATAAAAATTATAGCTTTATATATATCAAAATATAAACTTATATGAAAATCATCTTTAAAATCATTTTATCAGAAAATAACAAGTACGCTCTCATATATTTATATATACTCAACTCATTTTAGGGTATCACTTACCCTATCCTTAATAAGTAAACCCAATAGAGCCAAGGTTCTCGCTTAACCTTCTGCTCTGATACCAAATGTAACGACCCAAAATTTTCAACTCCGAAAATTCCAGATTGTTAGAGAAAAGAAGAAAGAGATAGAAGAAGAAACAGGAACAAAACACAGAATCTCACATTCGCAGCGGATCAAAGTATAATATCAAATAATAGAGTTATACAAAGAAGAACTGTATCTATTAATTTTCATCAATACATCAGAGTTACATCCAATCTCATAAAAACTAGACAGTAACAACTTGTCCCAAATAAACAATAACAATATACTCAGGGGAATACACTCCATACGTTCCTACCATCCAGCTCGCCTACTGAGCTCCAGAACGTCCTAACCTGAAAATCTGTAATACTCGGTCTGACCCGAGCATTACATCAAAGTAACAGCCGGGTCAGGCTGGAAACCAGCGTGAGTAAACCCATCTAACATGAAATACAAAGATATAAAACTTATTTGAAAAACCCGGGGTAACTTGTACCTTATTACGAGTTCTTAACTTGCCATAGTCAAATACACATCTTACAATCATATCTAAGCATTATTACTCAGATTTAATAACCAAGTTTACATCATTTATTTCATTCCAACCTATTTATTCCAAAGTCAATTTTCATAAAGAATTATTGTAGATTACAAATCGAAGTGATTTCGGGTAATTTATTGATACCCGACCCCGGTCTCTTCGAATCCAATATCATCTTATCCAAAGCTATTCAAGTGAATACAATTCAATTTAAAATATAGGATGTCACTTTTACACAGCAATTCGTCATCGATAGATAACCACATTATCACTATTCAACCCAAACATACATATCACAAAAACATTTTATATCAGATATATTAACCAATTCAAGGCATTCAAAATAATCCGATCATCCATAAGCAAAATAAATTAGTCACTCCATTTCTAATTAATTTAAATGAATTAAATTAACTACTTCAATCACTCTTCAAATCCTGCTTATTTAACCATTAATTAATTACAACCCATTAATTAATCATTCTTTAATTACCCATTAATTATCCATAATTACTTCATCAAGTAATTACCCCATTGGTTAATTATCCTGAATTAATTAACCTTTAATTACTCTCATTAACAATAATTTATTATATTGATTCTTAATTAATTTCTCCAATTAATTATTCTATAATCACTTCCTCGGATTAATTATCCTTTATTTAATCATATTCATTAATTAAATAACCTTTCAATTAATTTCCTAAATTAATAAATCCTTTAATTAATTACATTAAGTAATTAATCCTTAATTACTTCTATCAAGTAATTTCCTTTTAATTACTTACATAAGTAATTATCATTAAGTAATAAATCTTCAATTACTTACATTAATAATCTCTAATCACCAATTAATTAATTTCTAATTACCAATTAATTATCCCCTAATTAAAAATTAATTAATCTCTAATTAATTAATTAATTCTCTAATTAACAATCAATTAATCTCTAATTAATTAATTTATAACCTTTAATTATTTATTAAATGCTTACAATTAATCACTTGAGAAATTAATTGATTAAAGTTTAATACTCTAATTAAGCACTCACTTAATTCCATTATTAATTTATTTGGAAACACTTAGGATTCAATTCAATTAATTACTTAATATGGAATTTTTCCAAATCAAAACAATTAAATGCAAAACATCCTATTATAAATTAAATTTGAACTTGTTTCTACAAACTAAAATTTTAAAACAGGATAACAAATTTATTCTGCTTCAAACAAATTGATCACTCTCTCTTTCCTTAGTTTTGGAAACATGTTAATAAGGGTTACTTATTAAAGTTAAGAAACTCGAGCCAAAAGTCAGAATCCACGAACCAATACCCGAGCAAAAATCGCGAACTCCACATCTTCGAGACAAACACCACTCCTCTTCGAGCATGCACCCGAGCAAACTTTTTCTTCCCCGATCCACACATCCCACAGATACACAAGACACCAGCGTACGTGCACACTAACTCCGTTCGGCTCCGATCCTCGTACCGACCTTCAACACATCGCCGACGGCCACCTCGACCCAACCGACCACCCATAACCACTAACCCCATTGACGAATCAAAAACGAACAAATTTGGTATCCTACAGGAAGAACCCGATCACCCATCACCTCATATCACCCATCTCCGACCACCGGTGACCCCGTTCTCGAGCCTGCACCTTCGTCATCGTCCCCTCTTCACCTTACCCCTGGACCGGTTCAACTCGACATCGTCGCCGACCCGCAATAGACACGAGTTTGCCTCCGTCCAGAAAGACACTAAAAACCCTAAATCTCCTCCGTCCCACCACCTCGACGTCAGAGAAAATGAACTACCATTTTTGCCGAGCTCGTCAACTCCACCGCTACCTCCAGTAGTAGTTCCGACTACCCAGATCTACAACAAATGCCCAGAACCCAAATCACGATCAACTAGGAATTTCTCTCAAATTTCGGTCTTAAAATTCATGGTTTTATTTTTAAAAATCATAGCTTTCGAAGAGTAATCAGATCATATACTTGAATCCACAAATTATTTAAGTTGAGATTTTTAATATGTTTAAGTTTTACTGAAATTTCCTCTTTGTTAAAAACTAACATGAGGTTTCACCTTGAAAATATTTTAAAAATTATATCTTGTTAGTTCTAACAAATTTTATTTAAACATTAGGGTCCAAAGAGAATCAGGGAAAAAGAAATTAAATTTTGAACCTATTTTAAACCTGTAACATCAAGAACGGGGCAGATGAACTGGAACACAGATATGCACACAATATCAACATAAATATATACATTCATTCAGCTTTAAACCATCAAGCAAGCATATCTCACTTCATAATTCCAAGGATTATCTCATGCAGTCACATATATAGGCAAATTAAGCTTTAAGATAAAGTTTACTCATTATGATTTTAGAAACAGAGAAAGCTTGAAGTAATCTGGATATTGCCCTACTTGTGAAACTAGAATTTTTGTTTTTGAATCTGAATTTGAACTTGATTATTCAAATGAATCTTGAATTGCTGAGTTGATCTTAGATTGCTTCAGATTTGAAAACTGGGAGAAGATGATAGTTATTTGCTTCTCTTAGATTTGTTTACTGGTTTTTAGTTTCATATTTTCTTTTTCTTTGTTTTGAGATTGAAGATAGAAAAAGAAAATGAGAGGAGAAAGTAGAGAGTTTTCTATAACTCAGTTTTATCATTTTATATAAAAAAAATTAAAAATTAAGACACTTGTATGAATTAACTTACACTTGTCATTATTGTTTTATAAATTGTTTACATTTGTTAAAATGCATAGTGAATTTGTTTACATTTGTAATTATAATGTACCTAATATGTTTTATGTATTTATTAATTTCTTAAATCTATATAATACCTTTATACATGTATGTTTTAAGCTTATATATTTACAAACTACCTTTATTTTAAGTATAACCTTTAAGGAAATATATATAACTTTATCAAATCTTACTTTAAACTAAAATACTTTTTAAATTAATAAATATATATCTTATAGATACTATTTTAGTGTTAGAAAAAAATATAGAACTCAACTTTAAATAAATCTTGAAAATCATTAAAAACATAACTTCCAATTCAATATATATACCTATATATTATATATTATGATTAGAAAAATCATTTTTATAAATTTTGAAAAGATAAATTTTGCCCAATTAAATCATTATAAAAGAAGATTATTAAACTAATATCGTCAAACTTCAATAATTATGATAGGAGATTATCAAATAAATATCTATCCAAATATTTAAAATCCAGCATTTATTATTGTTCAGATTCTTCTATATACATATCCAGATATATACATATATATATATATATCAGAATTTCATTTGTTCACAAATGAGTATTTAATAAATTTAATCCTATTAAGTTCCAATTAACAGATGCCCAAAAAATTCGGGTTATCACAGAACGTTTTGACTAGGGTTTTGATTTGTGGGTAGTTGGGGTCGAGTTAGGCAAATTGGAGGACATAGGGGCATTTCTCGTGTCGAGGCGCATCTTCGATGAAGAAATGGTGAAGCTTGGTCGTGGTTGGGTTAGGGCAATGATCGCGTATAGCAGAAGTGAAGCACGGCAGGTCGCATCCTCTGGTGATGGTTCGTGTCGAAGTTCGTGGGTTCGAGCATGTGCGTTTCGACGAGTGGGGTTCGTTGGTGAAATCAGATCGTCGAACGCTCAAGCGGTTTGGTGTATCACTGATTAACGTGCATGCAAATGACATAGGGTTCTCATGCACGATCATTTGGGGAAGAAACTGTAGCATAGGGTCGGGTTTGCCTTTTTGTTCATGGGCTTTGGGCTCAAGAGTGATGGGTAATGATATAAAATGGTGACTTAGTTATATATATATATATATATATATATATATATTGTTTAATAAAGTCAGGTTCTTAAACAAATTCGTATCTCATTCATTTTAGATTCGAATCCAATGCGGTCAGTCACGTTGGGTTATATTAACGAGATCTTGGCTATGGAACCAGTTTGGTTAAAACCAGAGCTTGCAGAATTTTTAGATAAATTCAAACACATTCGAACTTAATTGAAACAGAACGCAAAAGCGACAATAAAAATCAAGGTTCTTAAAATAAAACCAGCATTCTTAAGACCAAAGTGTCGGGTGGAAAAAGGGAGAGAGCTCTCTATTCCTGGTTCTCCTGTAGCTGGATTCTCCAGAACCACAAGAATCCTTAGAATGAATGGGATTCCAACTCAGCACGTGAGTAAATCTCACTCATTTTCGGATTGCTAGTTTAATTAAAAATTTGAAACTTAATTATTGGTTGATTGGATGATTTGATAATTATTATTTTCAGTTGGATGTTATAATATATATATATATATATATTAGTATATATTAGTATTTGGATTGATTGTTCCCGCATATTTTAGCGGATGAGACTTTATGCGCCCCGCATAATAACGGATGACCCTATATACCGTGATATCCTACCTCAAAGCGGGATTGGTATTTCTATGTTGTATTAACATCTATGGTTGCAGGAAAATAGGTTGGAGGGATCCAACTGGATTCGTCAAAAATGTTGAATTTAATTTCATATATAGTGTTATATGATATTTTTGAATAATCTGTGATAGATTATAGTGTGATTTGGAATTATTGAACGCTATGGTAGCACTGGCCTAGATTTTGGTATTTTAAAATACCATAAATATATTTATGTTTGAATTTGAAAAGAAATTAAAAAAAGATTTTGGGAGTAAAATATTTATGTAGAGTTTTGGACTAATTGATTAGATAAAATTAATGATTTTAAAATTTGTACTTAACTGTTTCGTGATATTGTAAATAGAGATTTTGGAATATTATATATATGATTTTAAATAATAACTCCTAAGTGATACTTGTTCTAAAATATAAAAGGTTTTTAAATCAAGATTTTAAGTAGATCGAGGAAATAGAAGTTAATTTGGAAATGAATAAAATTGGTTATACTGGATCTTAAATAAGATTCTAAGTTACGAAATGGAAGCAGGATCAAGATTTGGTTTGTTTTGGAATATAGTTGGGTTATTTAAGGAATTGATTATTAAATGGATTTAATTTAGAAATCGATTATAATGGATTAAGTGATGTGAAACCATCATGGGCTGGAAATGAGACTATGGGATTTATAAACAATGTTTATAAATAAAGAGAAATGATTATCATTTGATAAATTAAAGATATAAATTCACCGGTAAGAATTTATAATGGGTTGGGTAAGCGGTTTTAAAAGAAATGATAAGTTTTACTTTAGGAAATGTAAAAAGGGATTTATGAGTTGGGAATGTAAATCAATTGGTGATAAATCGAGAGAGATTTATAAATATTAGATCGGTTATGTTGGAATTGAAAAATATACCTTAATCAAGAAGTTGGGTTCGTTTTAAAAAGAAGGTTTGATTATTAAACTAGGTAATCTTAAAAATGTTTTAGCATAAGAATATTTTCAAAAAGTTAGTTATTTAAATATTTTTAAATTGTCAAAATGTATTATAAGTTTTATAAACAAGTCTTGTAAATCGTTAGAATTTTATTAATGGATCAAAATAAATTATTGTTCAAAGTTATGTAATTATTTTAAATTGTTTTAAAAGTATATTTAATTACTAATTGAAGTTACCTTATAATGATTTGTTTTAAAGTTAATGATTAATTAATCGGTATTACTATTTTGAAAAGGTAAATTATTCAATATTAATATTGTTTAAATATAATAACTTTATTTAAAGAGTATTTGCCTAAGTTAAACTTGGGAATTTATATAGAAATTTTATAAGTATTATTTTGAGAAAATATTTGAATAGATTTTTCGAAAAGTAATGGTCTACTTTCATGGCGAAATTGAGAGGCAGAGATTGCCTGCAGTTAAGTTTGGATTTCTCTGGGATAGAGATGTAAACATTGAGCTGCGAATTCATGGTTGATACCGCATAATGCTTTCCATATTTATTTTTGAAAATAATGGTTAATGAACGTACTTACTCCGATAAGATAAGTATATACCTTTTGATAAAGAGATTTAATTTATTAAATTTTAAATTAAAGGAGACTTAGTGATTTCAGTGGAAAATGAAATCTTTGGTTGAATGATTGTTTATTTGATAGTTAAATTACCAACTATCAAATCTGGACCAAAAACATAACTTTGGAAATATCTAGGAGAAACACGGTAATTATATGGTACAGTTACCGTCGGAAGGTGTTATACTGTATGTATAAACTCGTTTTGTTCTTCTAGGACGATGATAAAGAAATCTGTCCACTAACGGTTAGGAGGTGATCTCTGATCTTATTTTCGTCTGTTTATTTCCTAAAGAACCAGTGTTGAGTTTACCGAAAATATCGAAGGTTGTTTCGTAGTGATCGAGATCGGATTTGCTTCATTAAAGCATGATAGGGGGTTCTCGCTTTATGTTTGGTGGCGAGCAGGAGACTCTTACCCCTACATGTCCATGAGTGGTTGGCTGCAATCGAGAGGCTGGCCGTAAAAGCAAATTCGAGGTACCAATGTATGCCACGGCGGAAAGTGGCCGCTGCTGGGATGGTTGAAATGCCTACCCGTTTGTTACATTTAGTATCAGAGCTGAAGGTTAAGAGAGAACCTTGGCTTTGATAGAGTAACTCATTAGAGATATGGTCAGTAGTACCCTAGAATGAGTTTGAGTGTATTAATAGATATGAGCACGTATTTGTTAGTGAATATAAATTTTTTTTTATTGTGTCGATTGATCTATTGAGTGGCTTATGGATTCTGGTCAATACGAGTAATTATCGTTATTGATAGGGATCTTTAAACTCTTGTACAGAGCAATTTGACATGGTATTGTTTTGAAATACGGTAAATGAAACAACTTTACCCTATTTATATTTTTTATAAAGAAATAATTTTTCAGAAAATTATTACGGTTGTATATGGTGTGCTTAGTTGTTAGAGAATGATAATAATTAATTATTATCATTTGTTGGTTGTTGTTTGCGATTGAATAAAAGAAGATATTATAATCAAAAGTTAAGGAATAATTTCATATAATGAAATGGAATTATGTAAATGTGATTTATAATTTGAAATGAAATGAAATTCCATAATTATATTTAAATATGATTTGTTAAAAGGGTTTGAAGGCTGGAAATTTGGGAATTTAATTCCCGTTGGTTTTGAACTATTTTTCAAAGTCTTGGAAAATAATAGTGATATTATTTGGAGAATATTTGTGAATTGAAATACTTTTAAAATGGTTTTTTAAAAAAGAGATAAAAGCACGGAACTCACTTCGGTCATTGGAAAATAATTCTGATGATGATCGCGACATCATCGGTGTTCATTTTTGAGTTTCTAAGTGAAAGATCACTACCGTAATGATTTGCTATTGGAGTCTTGTTTGGATAAACAAGTTTTTGATTTTAAGAAGCTTAAAATTTTTGGATTTGATATATATAAGTGAGATATATATGTATATATATGATTTCAAAAATGACTTGAAACAGTTAGAACAAAGTGTGTAAACTCTGGGATTTTGATTTGAAATGTTTATTAGGAAATATGAGAGAATAAGTGATAACTTATAAGAATTGGTAAATTGCAAGTAAGACAATGTTTAAAAGTGTTGAATATGAATGTAAGAAGGTAAAATTTAAAATTTAACTGCCGAATGAAATTTAACTAATAAAATTAAGTTAAATAAAATAGGTTTTGGAAATTTAGCCTAAGTTGGACTAAATAAAATAAAGTTTGGAAATAAAATTTTATTGAGATTTGAAATGAATTAGTGGATGGAACTAATTAAAATAATTAGTGAATTAAATATGGTATGGGATATGGTTGATAAAATTCAATATTTAAAATTTGGAGATAAATTGAGTTAAATGGAAACTGAAATTGAATTGGAATAGAAATGGATGTAAACTTAAGTGATGAAGTGGAAATAAAAATAAGAAGTTGTGTAAATTGTTTATAATAGACTTAAGAAAATTGATGGTGAAATTCTTAAGTGAAATTGGTATTAAAAGGATACACTAAGTGAATGTGAATTAGAAGTGTGAATGATAATTTTGAATAAGTGAATATAAATGGAATGAATGTGAATAAAAAGAATTTGATATAGCTAAGAATCAATTGAAATAAATACATAAGTTGTACGTATATTATTTTATTCGCATAACTATTTGATCCAGATTCGAGCACAGAATTTCGAGATAATTTATATCGATCCGAGTTAGGATTTTTCACTTGATTTTCAACGGCAACACTGGATATGGATTTTTGATTTGATTCTGAGATTCTCTATCATTGTGAATAGCTATGCAAGGAGAATGACGGTTTCTAATCAAGGAACCAGATCTGAGTCCGCACTAGAGAGTCATGTGAACAATACTAGCTTGGAAGTGAAGTTGTGTGATCGAGTGAGCGATCAGATTTGATTTTGCGTACGGATGATATATGTACATCGTAAGGGTTTTTGTGAGATAAATGTTGGAAATTGAAAATGCTGAATAAAATGATTTAGCTTTTATGATTGGATATCAGCGGTAAATAAGATGTAGGCATTTAAAATCAAGAAAAAAATTGGATTGCCCAACAAAAAAGTATGTGTTTAAATTGTGGATTGATTGATGGATTTATGATTGAGCCACTGGGCTTGTGTTTTCTTTTGATGAATTGGGCCCGTAGTGGCGATTTGTAGTTGTTCGGATCTAACTGCACAAAGGAGACGCTGGCGAAATGTTTTGAAAATTTAAGGAGTTAGAAAATTTTGAAGAAAATTTTCGATAACTAAATATTGATTTTGGATTATAACTTGAAATGGTTGAGTAAATAATAATATTTGGAATCTATGGGTGAATTTGGATATTAGTAAAAGTGATAGTGTGTTTTCAATAAATTGATTTTGGGAAGTTGTTTCAACTGACTGGTTTTGGGAAATAGTTAATGGGTTTTGGACCATTCTTCTAACCTTGGTAATTTCGGGGACGAAATTCTTTTAAGAGGGGAGGAATGTAACGACCCAGAACTTTTTGTTTCTGAAATTGGAATATTTAATTGATTTTAAATATTTAAAAGTTAATTTTTAACTTGAAATTCAAATATAATGATTTTTGGATAATTTAATAATGGAAATTTACTTAAATAATTGAATCTTGAGTTTTAAGCTTGTTAAAAATAATTTCAAAGCTTATTAAATTCATATTTACAAGAATGAAAGTAAATAAAATTTTAAATTGGATTTATAAGTAATTTACTCAATTTTTAAAAATAACCTGTATAAATTGACGAGTAAAAATAGCCTTTCGAGGCATAGTCTTGGATTTCGACAAAACCAGTCTTATTGGATCCGTAATAGTATATTATTATCGGATTTCAAATTTCATAGCGTTTGGAGTTATCATTTGGTCGTACGGGTTAGAAATGCATTGAAATTAATGTCGAAAACCTATCTTCTCCATACGATCGAATTAGGACTCGAAGCCTTTTCCATTGCGTTCGAATTAGGTGTATAGCATTATAAACGCCTAGCAGCACGCTTTGTTAGGGGTTTAGAATTTTGAGTTACGTAATCGAGACGATTTGAAGATTAAATATATATATATATATTTGATTGATCATATTCACATCAGCCTTTTTTCTTTCACTTCAAAACACTGTAGATGGCCACCAACACACTAACATCACGTCTCCCTCACCTTTTAAAATGCACGCAACAGACAGTGAAAGCAAGAAAAATGGAAAAACTTCAAAATTTTGTTTCTCCACTTATACTCACTTAAAAATTCTGAAACCAGTTTCTAAAATCCTAATTTTTCATAAGCTTTGATCTGGTATAAGTTATAGTGGGTTGGGTGATCATTTTGGGTTGCTCGACTTTGATGTCATGAGGATGTTTTGACTCGGGTTTTGATTTGTGGGTAGCTGGGGTCGAGTTAGGCCAATTGGAGGACATATGGGCATTTCTCGTGTCGAGGCGCACCTTCAGTGAAGAATTGGTGAAGCTTGGTCGTGGTTGAGTTGGGGCGATGATCGCGTACAGCGGAAGTGAAGCACAACAGGTCGCGTCCTCTGGTAATGGTTCGAGTCGAAGTTTGTGGGGTCTAGCATGTGCGTTTCAGCGAGTGGGGTTCGCTGGTGAAATCAGATCGTCGAATGCTCGAGTGGTTTGGCGTATCACTGATTAACGTGCACGCAAATGGCAGGGGTTCTCGTGCAGGATCATTTGGGGAAGAAACTGTAGCATAGGGTCTGGTTTGCCTTTTTGTTTGTCGGCTTTAGGCTCAAGAGTAATAGGTAATGATATAAAATGGTGACTTAGTTACATATATATATATATATATATTGTTTAATAAAGTCAGGTTCTTAAAAAAATTCGTATCTCATTCGTTTTAGGTCTGAATCCAATGCGGTCAGTCGCGTTGGTTTCATATTAACGAAATCTTGGATATGGAACCAGTTTGGTTGATTAGAGCTTGCGGAATTTTCAGATAAATTCAAACGCGTTCGAACTTAATTGAAACAAAACGCGAAAGCGACAATAAAAATCAAGGTGAGTAAATCTCACTCATTTTTGGATTGCTAGTTTAATTAAAAATGTGAAACTTAATTATTGGTTGATTGGATGATTTGATGATTACTATTATCAGTTGGATGTTATAATATATAGTAGTATATATTAGCAGTTGGATTGATTGTTCCCACATATTTTAGCGGATGAGACCCTATGCGCCCCGCATAATAGAGGATGACCCTATATACCACGACATCCCGCCTCAAAGCGGGATGTGTATTTTTATGTTTTATTAACATCTATGGTTGTAGGAAAACAGGTTGGAGGGATCCAACTGGATTCCTCAAAAATGTTGAATTTAATTTCATATATAGTGTTATATGATATGTTTGAATAATCTGTGATAGATTATAGTGTGATTTCGAATTATTTGATGCTATGGTACCACTGGCCTAGATTTTGGTATTTTAAAATACCACAAATATATATATATATATATATATATATATATATATGTTTGAATTTGAAAATAAATTAAAAAGAGATTCTGGAAGTAAAATATTTATGTAGAGTTTTGGACTAATTGATTAGATAAAATTAATGGTTTTAAAATTTGTACTTAACTATTTCGTGATATTGTAAATAGAGATTTCAGAATAATATATATATATAGGATTTTAAATAATAATTCCTAATTGATACTTGTTTTAAAATATAAAAGGTTTTTAAATCAAGATTTAAATAGATTGGGGAAATAGAAGTGAATTTGGGAAAAAAATAAAATTGGTTATAATGGATCTTAAATAAAATTCTAAATTACGAAATGGAAGCAGGATCGAGATTTGGTTTGTTTTGGAATATAGTTGGGTTATTTAAGGAATTGATTATTAAATTGATTTAATTTAGAAATCGATTATAATGGATTTAAGTGATGTGAAATTGTCTTGGGCTAGAAATGAGACTATGGGTTTATAAACAATGTTTATAAATAAAGAGAAATGATTATCATTTGATAAATTAAAGATATAAATTCATAGTAAGAATTTATAATGGGATGGGTAGGCGGTTTTAAAAGAAATGATAGGTTTTACTTTTGGAAATGTAAAATGGGATTTATGAGATTGGGAATGTAAATCAATTGGTGATAAATCGAGTGAGATTTTTAAATATTAGATCGGTTATGTTCCAATTGAAAAATATATCTTTATCGAGAAGTTGGGTTTGTTTTAAAAAGAAGGTTTGATTATTAAACTAGGTAATCTTAAAAATGTTTTAGCATAAAAATAATTTCAGAAAGTTGGTTATTTAAATATTTTTAAATTCTCAAAATGTATTATAGGTTTTATAAACAAGTCTTGCAAATCGACTAAAATTTTATTAAAGAATCAAAATAAATTATTGTTCAAAGTTATGTAATTATTTTAAATTGTTTTAAAAGTATATTTAATTTCTAATTGAAGTTACCTTAGGATGATTTGTTTTAAAGTTAATGATTAATTAATCAATATTATTATTTTAAAAAGGTAAATTATTCAATATTAACATTGTTTAAATATAATAACTTTATTTAAAGATTGTGACGACCGCCCATGACCCCTGCACTGAACCTAGAGATAGCGCGCTGAAAAGTGTGCCAGGCGACCATGGACGGTTGCCAGGGTAAATTAAAAACAACAGAATCTATCGTATTACTCACAGCGCATGGACAAAATACAATAGAACAAATATAAAGTGAAGCTTCACAGAATAGAATCTCATCAATAAAACTTCATAATAGTTGGATACAAACTTCCGAATAGTCAATACAACAAGCCTCACTACATATCACTCAGAGAATACAAAGCAGCGGAACATCCAGTACATATAATAAGAAGATAATATGCAACCCTCCAGCTCGTCTTCGATATCAACACCGTAGAAAGCAAGAACAGCACCTGTCACCTGCCACCTAGTCTGCCCGTCCCAAAAATGGACGAACAGCCCAAGGCAATAAGAGTTAAAACATAAAGCCTTGAGTCAGACAACAGTATTAGTGAGCAGTAAATTAACTACCAACATACCAAAAGAACATAAAGGAAAAGGAATAGGAATACAACCCTCCCACTCCAACCTCATTCTACAGTGATAGCCCCCAGACACACACTAAGTAGAAGCAAACATAGCAGAGCATACAATGTAAAGTAAAGCAATTATCACTCGAGTCAAGGGCGATGTTTTCCAAGTACAAACCCCCAAGGCCTAAACCAAGATCAGATAAGCACCCCGAAAATACCGCTCTTGAGACCGAATGACGATACAACCAAACAACCATGACTCTGGCTATCACTGTTATCATTGCTTCGATATCACCGTTAATTGAATGATCGGCACCTTCTTTCAGCCGTCAGTCAAGGGCTAATGGTAACCCCGGTTCTAGACATAACTCCCGCACGTCGTCGTGACCCGTGCCTAGGACTATCGAATCTGCCCAGAGTACTCGACCATCAACGGTTAGTCTTTTGGGCGTCCCCATGTACTCTTGCTTTGAGCATGCTAGAACCTTCAACAACGATGAGATCTCAGCCTCCTAGTCATCCTCATCGATGACTATTCTCATACTAGCTCAAGCGCCTCTCGAGCATCCATTATCCTCTAACTCGAACCATTTCACCGAATTATCAACATGCTTGGAATGATCCCGTCTGGATTAGACCAAGACTATCTCATATCATGCTTCGCTTCATCACATCCTCGCAAAGCCTCATCTCAACATCATCATCAAATCTATGCATAAGAGCTTCATCATCCGCTACGTATGCCACAAGCAGCTTTCCCAATTCAATAGCCTTCCCCTTAGCTTTTGAATCATCTTCGGTCTAAATCAAATCATCAATCATCTAATTCATAGCAATCAACCAAGTCAAACATTAATCCAAGCAATCAAGCATTCAAATATGATCTAAGTAGACAATTATAACAATAATGGCAATTTCGTAATTAAAGAGTTGAAAGTCTAATAAGCATGAAAACATGAACAATATCTCTATAATCTTGATGAATGAACTTGCATAGGTTAACATGTAGTAGAATGGATGTCAAATCATCATGAACAATGAATCTATATGGATCTACACATATGATTAGGAAAATGCATGGAAATCACTATTTTAACACCAAATCAAACCAACGATCCGATATACTCCTTTGGATCCGTGTGAGAGATAATCACCACTCACCAAATCACCTAAACAACCCCAAATCAACACACTTCAGATCTGGACAGCGAAGGATCTAGCTCGATCTATCACGAATCCGCTTCAAATGATGAAATCTCACTTCAAAGGATGAAGATCTTCAATCTAAGCTCTTGAATCTTCAATTTGGTCTTCAACTTGGATGGATGGAATCACTAGATTAGAGTGGAGAAAAGAAGTGAAGAAGTGTAGAAGTCGAGCTCTCAAAATGGCAGCACTTCGTCGCTTCAAAATCCGGATCCCAAAAAGTGAGAAAATGGCGAGTATTTATAGGCTGAAAACTTAAGTCGTCTGCCTCTATAAGTCGTCTCCGACTTATCCCTATCTCCGACCTACGACTCAACAGTTCAACGACCTAACGCCTAACGACTTAAAGCAATGCGCATCTGCGACTTAATATGCCAGCGACCTACAATTTATCAAAACACTTCGACCTAACGCGTGTGCCTCTTCGACCTAAGACTTAGCGCATCAGCGCGCGACCTAGAGACTTAACAACATGAGTCCTCACGCGACTTAACACATGCCGACCTAAAAACCCATACGACTTAAGACCTCCCCGTTCTACGACTTAACACAACTCAAGCGCGCGACTTAACAGATGCGCGACTTACCTGGGGACACGACCTACGACTTAACTATGGCCAACTTAACACACATGCGACCTAGCGACTTACCATAAGTCGCGACCTAAAGATGCCACGACTTAGCAACTCTCGCGACCTAACTACTCACGCGACCTAGCTGGGTTACGACCTAACACTTAAGTCGTTTGGACGACCTAACCATCTTAGGTTGCATACGACCTAACTATCACTCCTAGGTCGTTAACTCGTGAAGTTTCCTAACTCTCTTAGGTCGACCCTACCTTTAAGTTGCTAACCTGCTTATCTCCTAGGTCGCTACAATCCTTAAGTCGCTAAGTCCTATAGGTCGCTCCTATCTCTTAGGTCGTCTACGACCTATACCTTAACGACTTATCCCATTAGCCTTAAGTCGCTCCACGACCTATCTTTCTTTACGACCTAAGTCCCCGGGTTGCACCATTCTTAAGTCGCTCACGACCTAACTTCTACGCGACTTAGGCTTTGAACAACTTAAACCCTAGACGACTTAACTATTATACGACTTAACGTCTTAAGTCGTTTCACTCCTTAGGTTTCCAACTTTCTATAAGTCGCATATTCCCTAAACTCGGTCAGCCTTCTTAGGTCGCCACAAATACTGCGACCTAACTCCTTAGGTCGCGTACGACCTAAGACTTAGTCAAAATTTTCGCCTGGACTTCGTGATGACTTATCTTCTACTCGATTCAAGCTACAACACTATCGTCCAAATAACAACGGTTTCAACTATTCGATCCGTAAAAATACGGGTCGTTACATTCTCTCCCCCTTAGGAATTTCGCCCCTGAAATTCCAAACAAACAAGTGTAATCAGAGACTATTTTGCACGCCTATCATCCATAGCAATCAACAAACCATGCATCCAATTCTAGCTTAGCATGCAGAATTCTAAAACTAGAACAAGTTACAATATCGTGAGATGACATGACACCTTAGGGCCATACCTTGAATAGTTCAGGATGAGCTGCCTTCATCCTCTCTTCCACCTCCCACGTACAGTCGCTATCATCATCACTCCATTGTATCTTGAGCAACTTAACTACCTTCCTCCTAAGTTGTTTCGTGTCAGTTTCAACAACACGAAGCGGCCTACGAGGTCTCTTATCGATTGGATCAACTTCAAAATCTTCATAGCTATCAGCAAAAACCACTGTATTCGAGTCGTGCACATACTTCCGTAGATACGATACATGAAAAACATTGTGCACACCCGACATCTTCTCTGGTAACTCCAATCTATAGGCGAGCTTTCCAATTTGCTCGATGATCGGGAATGGTCCAACAAATCTCGGAGTCAATTTTCCTTTCTCCCCAAATCGAATAACATTCTTCAGTGGAGAAATCTTTACAAAAACCATATCTCCAACTTCGAATTCCAAATCCTTACAACGCTTATCGGCATAACTCTTCTGTCGATCTTGGGCAGCTTTCATTCGTTGCCGAATGATCTCTACACAATCCGAAGCCTGTCGAATCATCTCTGGCCCAAGTATCAACTTTTCTCCGGTCTCTAACCAACATGTCGGAGAGTTACACGGTCTTCCATACAATGCCTCATATGGTGCCATACCAATGCTTGACTGGTAACTGTTGTTGTATGCAAATTCCACCAAATGAAGGTGATCTTCCCATGATCCTCCGAAATCCAATACACAAGCTCTGAGGAGATCTTCCAAAACTCGGTTGACTCTCTCGGTCTGACCATCTGTTTGAGGGTGATAAGCTGTACTCAAACACAACTTGGTTCCCAAAACTTCCTGGAAGCTCTTCCAAAATCCACTAGTGAACAATGGGTCTCGATCGCTCACTATACTCTTCGGAATACCATGGAATCGAACTATCCACTTAACATACAACTCAGCCAACTTTGATGCGGTCCTAGTCGATCGAACAGGAATGAATCTTGCACTCTTAGTCAAACGATCTATGATGACCCAAATCCCCTCATTTCCCGTTCTTGTTCTAGGTAGACCATCAATAAAATCCATCGACACTTGCTCCCACTTCCACGTAGGAACTTCTAACGGCTGAAGCAATCCACTTGGCTTCTTTTGTTCGGCTTTTATTAATTGGCAGTTCATACACTTGGAAATAAAATTTCCAACATCCTTCTTCATACCTTCCCAGTAACAGGTTCTCTTCATATCCCGATACATCTTATTTCCACCTGGATGAATTGTCAGCTTCGAGTGATGACTTTCCTTCAAAACTTCACTCCTCAATTCATATATATCAGGAACAACTAGTCGTCCTTGCTTTCGAAGCCAACCTTCTTGATCGACCTCGAATCCTTTATCCTTTTCTGGGTCCAATCCAGATTCCAAATCACGGATAATCTTGACAAGCTTATCATCCCGCTTTTGGCTCTCGCCAATCCTTTCCACAAGAGTAGGTCTTATCGATAAGTTTGCCAACATCTCAGGTTCCAATTCACATCTAGGCCTGAAGTCAAAACCAGCCAAATACTCGAGGTTCTTCCATTCTGAAAACATGGCTCCCAATCCTGCATGTCCTCGACTTAATGCATCTGCAACTGCGTTACCTTTTCCTGGAGTATAAGCTATACCAAAATCATATGATGCTAAAAACTCTAGCCAACGTTGCTGCCGAGGATTCAAACCTTTTTGGGAGAAAAGATACTTCAACGACTTATGATCTGTAAACAACTCGAATCGAACTCCCAATAGATAATGTCTCCACATCTTCAGAGCAAAAACAATCGCCGCTAACTCCAAATCATGAGTCGGGTAATTCCTTTCATGCGGCTTCAGTTGTCGACTGGCATACGCAACAACTTTATCCCTCTGCATCAGCACTGCTCCAAGTCCAGTACCACATGCCTCGGTGTAAACCACCATCTCATCAATCCAACTTGGAATAGTCAAAACAGGAGCACTTGTCAGTCGCTCTTTCAGGATTCTAAAAGCTTGCTCACACTTATCTTCCCATCTGAACACTTGGTTCTCTTTCGTCAATCATGTTAACGGTGCAGCCACCTTGGAGAAGTCTTTGATAAACCGTCGATAATATCCTGCTAATCCAAGAAAACTTCTCACATCAGATGCATTCTTAGGTCTAACCCAATCCTGGATTGCTGCCACCTTAGCGGGATCAACCGCTATTCCATTTCCAGAGATAACATGGCCTAAGAACCTCACTTCACTCTTCCAGAAGTGACACTTCGAAAACTTAGCCTTTAGCTGATGTTTCCGTGATTTCCAAAACAATTCGCAAGTGTGTCTTGTGCTCTTCTTCAGTTCTGGAATAAATCAGAATATCATCCACGAACACAAGTACAAACTTGTTCAACTGATCTCTGAACACTCGATTCATAAGATCCACAAAATATGCTGGCGCGTTAGTCAACCCAAACGGCATTACCAGCCATTCAAAGAACCCGGATGGTATTCGAAAAGCAGTCTTCGGCACACTATCCTTAGCCACTCTCAACTGGTGAAATCCTGTTGCCAAATCCATCTGAGAAAACACCTTAGCCTCGTGAAGCTGATCAAACAAGTCATCTATTCTCGGCAATGGATACTTGTTCTTCTTAGTCACTTTATTCAGCTCACGATAATCCACACACAACCTCAACGACCCATCTGCCTTGGTTGCAAACACAACTGGTGCACCCCACTCGGACACACTACGCCGAATGAATCCTTTCTGTAAAAGGTCATCAACCTGCACCCTCAACTCCTGCTGTTCCCTAGGCGCCATCCGCCTAAGAGGCATCACAACATGTCTGGCTCCTTCAACTAGATCTATACGAAACTCGATCTCTCTATGCGGCGGTAATCCTTTGACATCGTCAAAGGCATCCTCGAATCCATTCGCGATTGGCACCGATGACGGTCCATCCCGTGGAACAACTAGCGAATACATGAAGCTCATGAAGACGCCTTCTTCATGCTTACATCGTATCACAATCTTTCGCCCCTCCACATTCTCAACTGTCACCTCCAACCTTTCGCAATCAACCTTTGCCGCATACTTCCTAAGCCAGTCCATACCCAAAATAATTCCGAACCCCGCAAAGTTCAGAACAAAACAATCACAATAAAAGAGCAACCATGACTCGATACAATAAGACCACGGCATAACATACACAGCAAGACGAACCCCCAACTGGATTAGTCACAACCAATGGCCTATCAACAATATTCGGTTCTAAACCCAACCGGCCTACAAGTTCACTACAAACAAACGAATGCGACGCCCCAGTATCAAACAACACTATAACTGGAACACCACATATGGAAAGAGTACCTTGAACTACCACACCCTTTCCTTTCTCTTCAGCGGTAGGAGCTTTCGAAGACGATGGAACAGCTCCCAAAGCATAAGCTTGCACAACCTGCATGTCCTTCCGCGGTTCTGGACAATACTTCTTGATGTGCCCCGGCTTGTCACAGTTATGGCACTTCATCGACACCTTTGGATTCTTGCAATATTTGGAGAAATGGCCCTTCTGCTGATAATTGTAGCAGGTCACTTCGCCCTTCTGCATCTTCTAGCCACCCTTACCCTTCTTCTGCTGCTGCTTCCTCTTCCTGTTTTCACCTTGCGGTGGTTTAGACCCTTTCTTGGTTACATCAACAACAGATCCTTCTTTAGGAAACAAGTTCTCATGCCTGGAAGCCTTCTCCATAAGCATCTCAAATGGATTGTCCAGATGATCCAACGACTGCCTCCTCATGATTGAAGTCATCATAGCTTCGAACATAGCAGCATAGTCAGCAGCCCCCTCAGTAGCACGGCCTTCCCTAGCAGCTGGTCTCCCTCTTCGACTCATCCTTAATATCTATAAAAAGGAATGATTAGCACATCTTGAGAAACAACTGCATAAAGGACTCAAACTCTACTAAGCTACTATATTATATATAATAATCATCCATCAAAATACAATTACGTCTCTCATACGTAGTTACGTCAGCGAGCGTTGGGTAAAATCGATTAACCAAAGCTCTGATACCAAATGTGACGACCGCCCATGACCCCTGCACTGAACCTAGAGATAGTGCGCTGAAAAGTGTGCCAGGCGACCATGGACGATTGCCAGGGTAAATTAAAAACAACAGAATCTATCGTATTACTCACAGCGCATGGACAAAATACAATAGAACAAATATAAAGTGAAGCTTCACAGAATAGAATCTCATCAATAAAACTTCATAATAGTTGGATACAAACTTCCGAATAGTCAATACAACAAGCCTCACTACATATCACTCAGAGAATACAAAGCAGCGGAACATCCAGTACATATAATAAGAAGATAATATGCAACCCTCCAGCTCGTCTTCGATATCAACACCGTAGAAAGCAAGAACAGCACCTATCACCTGTCACCTAGTCTGCCCGTCCCAAAAATGGACGAACAGCCCAAGGCAATAAGAGTTAAAACATAAAGGCTTGAGTCAGACAACAGTCTTAGTGAGCAGTAAATTAACTACCAACATACCAAAAGAGCATAAAGGAAAAGGAATAGGAATACAACCCTCCCACTCCAACCTCATTCTACAGTGATAGCCCCCAGACACACACTAAGTAGAAGCAAACATAGCAGAGCATACAATGTAAAGTAAAGCAATTATCACTCGAGTCAAGGGCGATGTTTTCCAAGTACAAACCCCCAAGGCCTAAACCAAGATCAGATAAGCACCCTGAAAATACCGCTCTTGAGACCGAATGACGATACAACCAAACAACCATGACTCTGGCTATCACTGTTATCATTGCTTCGATATCACCGTTAATTGAATGATCGGCACCTTCTTTCAGCCGTCAGTCAAGGGCTAATGGTAACCCCGGTTCTAGACATAACTCCCGCACGTTGTCGTGACCCGTGCCTAGGACTATCGAATCTGCCCAGAGTACACGACCATCAATGGTTAGTCTTTTGGGCGTCCCCATGTACTCTTGCTTTGAGCATGCTAGAACCTTCAACAACGATGAGATCTCAGCCTCCTAGTCATCCTCATCGATGACTATTCTCATACTAGCTCAAGCGCCTCTCGAGCATCCATTATCCTCTAACTCGAACCATTTCACCGAATTATCAACATGCTTGGAATGATCCCGTCTGGATTAGACCAAGACTATCTCATATCATGCTTCGCTTCATCACATCCTCGCAAAGCCTCATCTCAACATCATCATCAAATCTATGCATAAGAGCTTCATCATCCGCTACGTATGCCACAAGCAGCTTTCCCAATTCAATAGCCTTCCCCTTAGCTATTGAATCATCTTCGGTCTAAATAAAATCATCAATCATCTAATTCATAGCAATCAACCAAGTCAAACATTAATCCAAGCAATCAAGCATTCAAATATGATCTAAGTAGACAATTATAACAATAATGGCAATTTCGTAATTAAAGAGTTGAAAGTCTAATAAGCATGAAAACATGAACAATATCTCTATAATCTTGATGAATGAACTTGCATAGGTTAACATGTAGTAGAATGGATGTCAAATCATCATGAACAATGAATCTATATGGATCTACACATATGATCAGGAAAATGCATGGAAATCACTATTTTAACACCAAATCAAACCAACGATCTGATATACTCCTTTGGATCCGTGTGAGAGATAATCACCACTCACCAAATCACCTAAACAACCCCAAATCAACACACTTCAGATCTGGACAGTGAAGGATCTAGCTCGATCTATCACGAATCCGCTTCAAATGATGAAATCTCACTTCAAAGGATGAAGATCTTCAATCTAAGCTCTTGAATCTTCAATTTGGTCTTCAACTTGGATGGATGGAATCACTAGATTAGAGTGGAGAAAAGAAGTGAAGAAGTGTAGAAGTTAAGCTCTCAAAATGGCAGCACTTCGTCGCTTCGAAATCCGGATCCCAAAAAGTGAGAAAATGGCGAGTATTTATAGGCTGAAAACTTAGGTCGTCTGCCTCTATAAGTCGTCTCCAACTTATCCCTATCTCCGACCTACGACTCAACAGTTCAACGACCTAACGCCTAACGACTTAAAGCAATGCGCATCTGCGACTTAATATGCCAGCGACCTACAATTTATCAAAACACTTCGACCTAACGCGTGTGCCTCTTCGACCTAAGACTTAGCGCATCAGCGCGCGACCTAGCGACTTAACAACATGAGTCCTCACGCGACTTAACACATGCCGACCTAAAAACCCATACGACTTAAGACCTCCCTGTCCTACGACTTAACACAACTCAAGCGCGCGACTTAACAGATGCGCGACTTACTTGGGGACACGACCTACGACTTAACTATGGCCAACTTAACACACATGCGACCTAGCGACTTACCATAAGTCGCGACCTAAAGATGCCACGACTTAGCAACTCTCACGACCTAACTACTCACGCGACCTAGCTGGGTTACGACCTAACACTTAAGTCGTTTGGACGACCTAACCATCTTAGGTTGCATACGACCTAACTATCACTCCTAGGTCGTTAACTCGTGAAGTTTCCTACCTCTCTTAGGTCGCCCCTTCCTTTAAGTTGCTAACCTGCTTATCTCCTAGGTCGCTACAATCCTTAAGTCGCTAAGTCCTATAGGTCGCTCCTATCTCTTAGGTCGTCTACGACCTATACCTTAACGACTTATCCCATTAGCCTTAAGTCGCTCCATGACCTATCTTTCTTTACGACCTAAGTCCCCGGGTTGCACCATTCTTAAGTCGCTCACGACCTAACTTCTACGCGACTTAGGCTTTGAACGACTTAAACCCTAGACGACTTAACTATTATACGACTTAACGTCCTTAAGTCGTTTCACTCCTTAGGTTGCCAACTTTCTATAAGTCGCCTATTCCCTTAACTCGGTCAGCCTTCTTAGGTCGCCACAAATACTGCGACCTAACTCCTTAGGTCGCCTACGACCTAAGACTTAGTCAAAATTTTCGCCTGGACTCCGTGATGACTTATCTTCTACTCGATTCAAGCTACAACACTATCGTCCAAATAACAACGGTTTCAATTATTCGATCCGTAAAAATACGGGTCGTTACAAAGATTATTTGCCTAAATAAATTGGGAATTTATATAAAAATTTTATAAGTATTATTTTGAGAAAAATTTTAAATAGAGTTTTCAGAAAGTAATGGTATACTTTCATGGCGAAATCGGGAGGCAGAGATTGCCCATAGTTAAGTTTGGATTTCTTTGGGATAGAGATGTAATCATGGAGCTACGAATCCATGGTTGACACCGCATGGTGCTTTCCATATTATTTTTTTTAAATTTCAAATATTTTTGTAAAGAATGGTTAGTGAACATACTTACTCTAATAAGATAAGTATATACCTTTTGATAAAAAGATTTAATTTATTAAATTTTAAATTAAAGGAGACTTAGTGATTTCAGTGGAAAATGAAATCTTTGGTTTAATGATTGTTTATTTGATAGTTAAATAACCAATTACCAAATCTGGACCAAAAACATAACTTTGGAAATATCTAGGAGAAACACGGTAATTGTATGGTACGGTTACCAACGGAAGGTGCTATACTGTATGTATAAACTCGTTTCGTTCTTCTAGGACGATGATAAGGAAGTCCGTCCACTAACGGTTAAGAGATGATATTTGATCTTGTTTTCGTTTGTTTATTTCCTAAAGAACCGGTGTTGAGTTTACCGAAAATATCAAACGTTGTTTCGAAGAGACCGGGATTGGATAAGTTATCCAAAAACCACTTTGATCAAATGAATACGTTTTCGAAGTGAAGACAAGAGCATGGAATCCAAGATGGAGTATTGAAATGTAGGGGCTAATCGCTACTAATCCTGAGGATGATCCCAAAATGGATATAGTAGGAATAGTGCCTTCGTTTTCGTTCAGACCTAGAACGGATTTGTATGGATGAATGTTTTCAACACATTGCCATTGGAGGATAATGAACATTCTAAGTGAAAAATTCCTTAAAAAGGTAATCGTAGCCTCAAGCTTCATCAACCGGAATGACTGAAAATCAGGGGAGATGCAGCAAGGCTAAGTGGGTCATACCCAATTAGGGTATGTTATCACCTTTCTAGATAACCTTGGATATATTATTAATTATGGATACGGTAGTGCATGGAAAAGAGCTCTCGATAAGGGTAGGAATACCTGGGGTGATAACATATTCGGTTCTATCCAGGTTAATGATAAGGCCGGTCTTATGTTGTAGGGATCCCGGCGAGGTCCTCGGTACATTTTTCTAGATGTGTACGGTGATAGGTGGTACCCCAGTACTTAGTCATTGTATGGAATCCATTCTCCAATACGTGCCTTCACGGTTTTGGTTGTAGAGCCTCGTATGCTGGAATTTAATAATGTAACAATTTCAGGTATGTGAATAAGTACTTATACTTAGACACTATTACAATATTAGATGATTTTGATATAAAATGTTTTGTTATCGTAAAGTAAAAACCCATCGTGTTTATGTATGACGTGGTCTTATGAGATACCTTTGTTTTTCAAAGGATTTTGATAATGGTAATAATTCAAATTGAGTGTTTTTTAACGCTGGTTTTCCAGACTGACTCGGGTATTATTTATTATAATGCTCGGGTCGGACCGAGTATTACAGATTAAGGTTAGGATGCTATGGTGCTCAAGAGATGAGCTGGATGACGAAGATGTATTATACGTACTTGATTATATTCCGCTATGTATTGTAGGTTGTATAGTCAGCACTAGTGAGGACAAGTTATTATAGCTGTTCAGTATTGAGTTATTAATTGTTGTACTCTGATGATGTATTGTATAAATAACAGTTGGAGTTCTTATTGTATAAAGACATGTTATTATCTATTTTATATTGTTCCACTGCGAATGTAAGATTTTGTGTTGTTGTTTCTCTTTTCTTCTACCTCTTCTTTTTCTTTTCCCCTAACTATCGAGTTTTTCCGGTATTTGATCTCTCGGCATGTAATACAATGGACGTATTAGTATCGATTTTGAGAGTCAAAAATCATGTCTGTTACACCTAGCCTCGCCAAAACCACCATGTTCGAGACCATCTCACATCATATCCATAAACCCTAAATCGAGCTCTGACCATCACCAATGTCTCTCCCATAGACCGAGGTTCCTCTAACCACGACCACTTGACCCATCATCAACAAAGTTGCCGAAATTTCAAGTTTTACCTAATTCTATTCAACGTACTCCCAAACACAAATTCTCAACTTAAAAATCACTCGGATATCATTAAAAATCATGAATCGATGTGATAAACAAGATTATACAATCCATTTGTCAAATTAAAATTGTTCAAATATTCACATTTACAGCATGCTTATTGTAATAAGCACATTCCTGTCATCGCAGTTGGACAAATCATAGAATGGATAATTTTTAAAATGACTATGAACGTAAATGAACATCTTTGCAGTTGACGGATCGAGCTAATATCCAATGGTTTATGAGTTATTGATTTTTAAACTTTGGAATGGTGTATGTTTGAGTTTATAAACCAAAAACAGAGGAGATAAAGTAAAAGCCTGTAAATAATTATTTACATAAATACAGTGCTTAGTAGTAAGTATGCTCTTAAATCAACCATTAAGATTTGTAAAACTCACCTTCCACATTGCTTCTTGAAATCTTTTCTTAAGACTTTGAAAAGCTTGTAAATCAGATTTTCTTCCTTCTTGAAAATATATCAGGAAGTGTAAATGGGCTGGTAGATATAAAAAGAAAAAAAAATCTTACTTCACCTAACACCATTTCATGTATAACTAAGTACATACATAGAAGCTCATGTTGGGTTAAATGAAGTTTCAAGTACTAATAGCTTTAAATATTAAGTACTTTTGTGTTTTATACATAAATTATTATTATTCTTATTATTATTATTATTTCAAACAAGTCACATTTTTAAGTGTGTGTATATATCTATATATATAGTATAACTCTAATTTATTGTAAATTTATGCATATGAGTATACAATGATGTTCATACATTTTGTTGAAAAAAATTTGGTTGACGGATAGTCAAAAAATTTGGAAAATGAATTCCGATCACATTTTTTATTTTTCTTCAAACTAATTAATTTTTGCACAAATTATTGGAAACTAATTCACCATCTTTAGTTATTATTCCAAAGATTTTTTATTTTAACTAGAAAATATATTATCTGAATATTTAAATTAATCTAAATATTCACAAATCAAATTGCTTAAATTTCTGGTCGTACATTTTCCCCCTTAAAAGAATTTCGACCCTGAAAATTTATCACACAAAATTCAGTAAAAACAAAGTTAAACAAACCATCAACTCATCAATTACTAACTATTTAAATAAGGTTAATTATCCCAACATGCCAAAATATACTATAAATACTACAGATATACAAGAGCATCTACTTAGATGCTTCATCAACTATAATCACAACATAACATCCAAAAACTATCAACACAACATAATATGATACAGATAGTTAAACCAAAAGAGCTTCTCCAAGCATCTAAGGGGACTCCTTAAAGTGGACTTTCTCCATTAGAGTCCACCTCCTCAGGTCCCTCTAATACCATGGACTCACCGTCATCATTAGAAATCCATATGATCTCTGGGTCGGGATCTCTAGGGATCAGCATCTCTGCTCCCGGCTACCATGTGTCATCTAAAAGGACGTCCCAATCCTCCAATACAATCGAATTGTCAATGGCTTCCCCCATCTCCCAGATGATTGCATCATCATTCTCTAATTCCAGCTCCTCCTCTGGAACGGGTTCCACTTCTTCTTCTAATTCCTTCTCTTCCTCGTATTCTTCCTCTTCCTCAAATTCCTCTTCGAACCCTTCCTCGATTGCCTCCTCGAACTCTTGTCTAGCGACGGATGGACAATATCCTCCTGAATCCGGCTAACCAAGCCCTGATCGCCAAGCCTCCTAGCCTTCATAAGCGCTCCTCTAATGACAATGGGAGTTCTCTATAATAAATCAACAAAAATTCTTAGAATGAGATTTTAAGTCCTACTAAGATCCAAATATAAACAGAGCATTTAAAAGATGACTCAAACTTTCTAACTTATATAGACTCTCCTATATTCTAATTATATACACAAAACATCATATTATTAAATCCTACTTATCTCATTCCATTCTAAAGTAGATTCAAATATATTATTATTATTGTTATTATTTTTATTATTCAAAAACGCCCTTTTTTGAAACGATACCATATATATTTCCAAATAACTAGTTTTTTAACAACTATCAGTTTCCAACTTACTTTGGATTCGTCCGGATTCAAACTTGTCCCGACTGTACAATGACAAAGAGAATAATTTACTAAGTGCATAATACCATTCGCTTAAGCAAACATCCAATCATCACTTAGAAGATTATTTTGATCATCACAAAACAAATCGGGACTTATTTCCCAAACCAAATCCAAAGGAATACACATTTTCCTTTGTAAATTTTATCTTCCAAAAGTATTTATTACCTGAAAATGTTTTTAGATAAACTAATTTACCATTTCCACGAGCAATTTTATTGTAAAACTATCTCAAATAAAATCATTATTTATTTTCTCCAAAATCATTTGAAATAGTAATATACTCATTTACTTCAGTAAATCAAGCCATACATTTGGAATCAAATCCAAATTTATTTTTATCCAAACAATTATATAGTAAAATCCTAATGGTGGCAAGACCCTACTTAGAAATGTTTATATCCTAAGAAAATTTTCAATTACTATTATTAATCTGTAAACCATGAAAACCATTTTGCCAAAATTACCGGAATTTAAACTCTTGAATTACTTTTATTTATACACACATTTTTATAAATCAAATTTATAAAATATTCCCTTTTAAAGGGAATCATTCCTCAAATATTTATTTCAAAACTATTCTAGCTTCCTAATATAAATCATTCTTTAAGTATTATTTTAAAAATATTTAAGTTTCTTTTAATAAACTTCTTTTATAAAATCTCAATTAAATACAACCAACTTTTATATTCAATCATTTCCAAAATATTATTTCAAAATATTTCCAATTTTCCTTTTAAACAACATTTATAAAAACTTAATTTTTATAAAATCAATCTTTATATAAAATCATTTCTAAAATATTCAAATTTTCTTTAGATAAACAACCTTTAGAAATCAAATTTCAATTCAACATTATCAACAAACACCTATATCCAAATTGTGAAACTTAATTCACAATGTATTCGTTTCAATGTTCCTAAATGCCTATCTACCCAAACTAAGTTTCAAAAAGAAAGATTCTAGATAGTTTAATGGATAATAGTCCATGCTTAGAAATGGGCAAGCATGACCGATCAAATCATGATAATGATGATATTGTCATTCCTAACAACCAAGCACAACCAAGAATAACTATATTAAATTTTTGGAAAAATATTCTTTTATATAAAATTAATATTTAGGTAAAATTATTTCATTTACCTAAATTTTTAAATCAATATTGTGTCAGTTTGGTCTTATTCGAGTGTTTAGGAAATTCTTATCGATAACATGGGCCAAACACATCGACCAGAATTCTTAAGCCACTCAACCGGTCAAACAACGCAATATAAAACATTTTCACACCACTATCAAATACACGCTCTTATATATATATATTCTCAAACTCATCCTAGGGTCTCACTTACTTTATCTCAAATGTGTCAACCCTACTAAAGCCTAGGTGTTCGCTCAACCTAAGCTCTAATACCACGTGTAACGACCCACTTTTCCGTACAGTTTAAGCTGATAATAAGCCACACATATCTAACCTAAATTGAATGGAAAGGTGGATAGATAGGGAAAAGAAAGAAGAAAGAAGACAAGAAGAAACTAAACAAACATAGAATTTCACAACGGAACGAATAATCTATATTGTAGAATGATCTTTACACAAAAAACAAAACTGTAATATATATACACACACACAAACATCAATCAGAGTTTACTAACCTATTTCAATTCGAATGGTTATAACAACCTGCCCTCACAATTGTTGATAAATACAACCATGTATATATAATCATCTACATGAATACATCTCTAGGCCTCCAACTCCTCTTCTGAAGCTCCAAAATATCCATATATACCTAGAAATATGCTGAGTCTGACCCGAGCATTATAGGAAAACAATTCCTAGGTCAGTTGGGTAAAACCGACGTGAGAACTCAAATCACAAGGAATTTTATTTATTTTAACTTGTAAAATCCTTTAAAATCAAAGGCATCTCGTAAGACCACGCCGCACATAAACGTAGGCAGATTTTTACCTTACGATAACCAAAACCTTTATATCAGAAATCTAGTGATATTATAATAATGTCTAAAGGTGAAATAATAATAATCAAGTAGCTGTGATGCTTGTGAGTGTACATCATAACAATAATAGGTAATATAATCGAAAAACGATAAGGCACGTTCGCTAATTGTGTAGGATTTCCATGGAGGTGCCCTCGGTATTTTGAGGAATGGTCCTCCTGCACTAGGATCAGAGATATCCTTCCGAAGCAGCATATAACCCTAGTGATGTACCATAGGAAAAACATAGCTAGTCTCGCTAAGACCGAGTGCATCGCCCAATGCATGCATAACAACTATATGTAACGTCTAGGTGAGGTCGACTACACCATATGGGTTTGTCAACCCTACTAGCCATGCCTCTTATCTCTGGTTTTAGTCATTCACGTTGATGCGGCTTCGTCCAGCATTCCAGTTCATGCACCGCTACTAAAATAGATCATGGAATCCCACATGGATTCTAATACCCCAACCGGACTCGGAATCACACATAGATCCCCATTTAGATCTTGGAATCGCATATGGATTCCCATACCCCAACGGGACTTGGGATCAAACATGGATCCCACATCTCAATATATCACGAATCTCCTCCATAGAACCGTATATGGTTTTCGGTGGGGTTAAGAGTTCGAGTCATCTCTTACAAGTACACTCTTCTGTTTCCCAGGTGCTCCACCAAACAACCGCCGCTTTCTGGAATGCTCAGTACCGGTTCTTTAGGAAATAGTCAGATAATACATAAGAGCGTGGATCACCCCCCAACCGTTTAAGTGGATGGATCTCCTTATCATATGTCCTAGAAGAACGAAATGAGTTTATACGTACAATATAGCACCACTGATGGTAACTGTACCATATAATTCCCATGTTTCCCCTAGATATTTCCAGAGTTAAAATCCTTCGGTGTTAAGTAGAGAATAATTTTGTACCACCAAAATTAAGAAGGATTACATATTTAGGCCAAGATTTGATAGTCGGTTATTAAGCTATCAAATAACAACATCCAAAACAAAGATTACCATTTTCAACGAAAGTCACTAAGCCTCTTAAATTAATCTTTCATTAATTTAAAATCACATTTCAAATACTTAGAAATCACATCCATATACTTATCTCAACATGATAAGTATATTCACAAACCACTATATTTTCGATACTTAGAAAATACAACCATACATTATTTAAAATAACTTAAATTAATAAGATATTATTTAAACATTCCTCTATTATATTTAAATCTCATTTAAATAATAACTTTAAAATCTCATTAATGATATATTAAATTAATTTTAAATACCGTTATTGTGACGCCCCACCTCTATGCTCATAATAACAAAGAGTATTAAAGGAAATACTGTCTATTATTACGAAGAATAAGGCTGGATAGGAGCGACCATCCGTAGTTGGCCTTACACTAATATTGGTTATCTCGATAGGAACGGTACATACTTTTTGTTTTTCATCTATTATTTATTTACTCCCATCGACACACCCAATACTAGTATAAAACGAACTACGACGGTTCATAATAGTTTAGGACATTAGATATAACAATAACACAGATAATATAAATGCGGAACACAGATAAAAACAAAAGTCTCATATATATATATAACTGATGTCAGTTAATACATAGTTGACACAATACATATGATACAACTACAACTGTCGACTCTAGAAGTTATATATACAAGTACATTATCGACTAATATACATGAATACATATCGTTCTATATAATGACACGACTACTACAAAATGACATTGACAACTTCAGAAGATGTGAAAAGTCTTCATATCCTGAACAACAACTCAAAGAAGAAAAATCTACAACCTGAAATAACTCGGGTCTGACCCGAGTATTATATTCAAAAGAAAATAATACCCAGGTCAGTCTAATTCAAACCAGTTTATTAGTGCATATAGGCAGTAATAATTTAAATAGACGACAGTCACAATAATTCCCGTCTATCCGATTCTTTAAACAAAGAAACCGGATAACGGTCAATATAACACTTAAAAGTGTTTAACAAAAATCAGCAGATTTAAATCATCAACAGAGATAAATAAACAATTTATCAAATCGACTAAATCAATTTAAAGCCATTGAAATTGTCACTTTAAAAACCATCAAAGTTCGATTGGCTGTCGTACACGCACGCGTGTACGGCCTCGCCAATACAGCATAAAAGATCAATGCATCACGACACAAAAGAAATATCAATTCAAAACTGTCGATTTTGGGTGGCTGCAGTACCGAAGCAAAAGACAGGGATGTAACGCTTTTCCGAAAACAATTACTATATAGTGCAAACCATCAATGCAAAGTCAAAGACAACAACACTACAAGCACCAGGTCAGAGAGACCATAGTGACAAACTCAAATGTACAGAGACATCAACAATTACAGGTGCAATATAATGCAACAGTGGACAAGGACTAGGCCACAGCAACACGATGAACCAGACAGTGATTTAAGAAATATCACAGTCAAGTATGCTACAGAAACACTAACTGATGAACAAAGATAGATGCAACAGACTTTAAAATGAAGACCACTTCATATTAAAGAAGACTCAAGTATATGCAAAGCTTCAACATGGATGCAGACATATCAAACTCCCAACTCAACAAATTTAAGTGGCCAGACACACGTGTAAAGTGAAGACCACAAGGCAAAGTCTCAGTATCAAAACAGAAGTGAGGTCATGTACAAGTCGATGGCAGCCTCAACCAGATAATCAAGTGAATATATATACAAGTTCAGTGTAAATCAAAGAAGACAACTCGAGTGAACCAGACTCAAAATCACAAGTACAAAGCATACTTGGTGACCCAAACCAATACAGACCTGGATCGAAAAGAGCAGACTTCCTAGTGCAAGTCCAAGGGAAGTGTACACCCAATGTAGACAATGCAAGTGCAGTTTCTACATGAGAGAAATCAACGAATACGATCAAGTGAAATCTGACCATCAAGTTCAAATTATCCAAGTTCAAAGTGCAGACATGCTAATTTAAATGCAACAGTGGAACAACCCAAAATGCAGACCAGAATCAAGGCAAGAGTCTCAGACCACAAAGAGGGCAGAGCAATGAAGACTACAAGGAATTACAACACTGCTTCATATATTGATCATACCTGACAACTGATCTATACTTACGTGAGGACTACCCTTGCATACAAAAATGAAGCTCACAAAATTTCAAAGAAACCTGGCCAATCCAACACTACAAGTTGCTATGTAAAATTTACTCACACCAAAGAGTTTGGACAACACTTTTGTTTACTGTGATGTGCACAAACAATAATATGGCAAAATTTTGCATTGACCTGGGCATAGCTAGATTTACACGCATATTGGAATTAATTAATGGGATTTAATTTTAAATATGCTTCTAACTACAGGCTTCGCAATGAACAAAGAATGCAAAACAAAATGAAAAGGGCTGGACATGTTCACTGTTTTGTATATTACCTGCACACGTACCTGACTAAATTATAATGTCATGAACTAAGTTTAGACAGAGGCTTCAAAACCAAAAATATGCCTGAACCTGAAAACACGTACGTATTGACCTAACTGCTCCATTATTTTAGAACCTAATTGGCCTTCCATGAAGTTTGTTTTACTAGGGACGTGAAAATTAAACACACGCAAGGCCAGGGTAAATGCAACAAGCCAGAGGCAAAACAAATCTCAATAGAGCAAACAGAGGCCAAAGACCACAGTAGACACAATGCTGCAGATGCAAACAGAATGTAATACAACATTGCAGTATCACTATATCATAGATATATACACGAATGGTGACAAAACAGTGCAACCCGATGAACAGCGATCAACCAAACAGGTGAAACAGAGTGTCAATAACATCAATGCCAACAGAAAACCAAAGCCATAATTCACAGTGAAGTCAACAAGGAGAAAACTGCAGAGAAGTCACAAAATTCACAGTGAAGTCAACAAGGCCAGAATTCATCGCAAACATCCAACAATAATCAAACTGTCTAACTAAAGAAAAACGAACAAGTCAAGCAAACCACGGCATTCGATCAAACTCAAACGACCGAGAAATTAAACGACAAATTCAGGGACAACAAAACAAAACTCGTAATGCCGAGCCTAGAGGAATTAGATGTGAGTACTTATTACTCACCTTTTTCGACGCGACTCGGAGGAACCTTGAACGATTACGATGCGAAGGGAATATCGATCGCTAGCGCTCTCAATCGTGATAAGCATGGATGTGCCTCCAAGTCTCAAATCCCTAATCTTTGCTAATGGGGCGGCAGCGAGTGAAATCGAGACACCAACCACCAATTTAAGTGGCGATCTCTCAAAGCCCTAGCTTCGTAACGAAGAGGAGAACGAGGCTGCCATATTCTTTTCTTTTTTGATCTAGGGTTCGAATGAAATTTTCTTTGATAAAGGAACGGGTCGAATGAATATAAGAAGGGAACGGCATCAGGATTTTTTTTTCTTTTAAAGGAATATTGGGCCGAGATTAAATTTTAAAGCCCTATAACTCTTTTAACAAAATTGTAAAAGAATTACAATTGATTAAAATCCTTAACAGCAATTAACAACCAATTAATCATTTAATGATGAAGATAAATTAACAGCAAAACGTCGGGTTGTTACAGACTCCCCTCCTTATAAAAATTGCGTCCCCGCAATTTTCATAATTAAAGTCGTCATTAACATTAAATTTTCTAACATAAACCGATTAAGCTAGAAAATAAAAGTCAAAACACAAACACCAAAGAAATCTTTCAATTTCATAAAAGAAATTCACAAATTCTCAACAAAGTCTAATTATCAACTAGATAATCAGAAAACAGCAGAACTGAATAAATGCAATCTTCAGCAATATTCAATTATCAACTAGATAATTAAAATACAGAAATTCACAAAACAACCCTATCTAATTATCAATACGATAATTAGAAAACAACAAAATCTAATTATCAACAAAGATAATTATGAAACACAAATCACAATTCGCAAAACTGCCAATATCTAGTTATTCAACGATTAACTAGAAAACATAAACTTCATATCAGCAAACTCTAACCATCAACAGAGATAGAAAGAAAACAGCAATTCAATAAAAATCAGCATAATCTATATTCGATTAGAGATTAGAAAATCTCGTATCAATAAAATCAGCAAACATCTAATTATCCAAACGATAGCCAGAAAATAAATCAACAAATATTTAATTACCGCAAACGGTAATCAAATTTCAATTCACAAATATTCGATTATCAAAAACGGTAATCAAATTTCAAATCACAAATATTCGATTATCAAAAACGATAATCAAATTTCAAATCACAAATATTCGATTATCAAAATCGATAATCAAATTTCAATTCAGCAAATATTTAATTATCAAAAGCGATAATTAAATCTCAAATCAACGAATATTTAATTATCAAAAGTGATAATTAAATCTCAAATCAACGAATATTTAATTATCAAAAGCGATAATTAAACCTCAAATCAACGAATATTTAATTATCAAAAGCGATAATTAAACCTCAAATCAACGAATATTTAATTATCAAAAGCGATAATTAAACCTCAAATCAACAAATATTTAATTATCAAAAGCGATAATTAAACCTCAAATCAACGAATATTTAATTATCAAAAGCGATAATTAAACCTCAAATCAACAAATATTTAATTATCAAAAGCGATAATTAAACCTCAAATCAACGAATATTTAATTATCAAAAGCGATAATTAAATCTCAAATCAACGAATATTTAATTATCAAAAGCGATAATTAAATCTCAAATCAACGAATATTTAATTATCAAAAGCGATAATTAAATCTAAAATCAACGAATATTTAATTATCAAAAGCGATAATTAAATCTCAAATCAACGAATATTTAATTATCAAAAGCGATAATTAAATCTCAAATCAACGAATATTTAATTATCAAAAGCGATAATTAAATCTCAAATCAACGAATATTTAATTATCAAAAGCGATAATTAAATCTCAAATAAACGAATATTTAATTATCAAAAGCGATAATTAAATCTCAAATCAGCAAATATTTAATTATCACAAGCGATAATTAGAAACAACAAATATCTGATTATCAAAAACGATAATCAGAACTCATATCAACAAATATCTAATTATCACAAGCGATAATTAGAAACAACAAATATCTGATTCTCAAAAACGATAATCAGGATCTCAAATATTTAATTATCGATACGATAATTAAATCTCATAACATCAGATATCTAATTACCTGCAGATAATTAGAAACAACAAATATCTAGAAATCAGTTAAGAAGACTAGAAAATCAACATAAAAGCTTGGATCGATCCCATCAGATGGCGAGTTTTTAATTCGCCGCACGTGCATCTCAGAGTGGCCGAAGCCTACCAAGTACTCAACATAATTTTGGCGCCCATCAGATTGACCCGAAGGTCCGCAGAGTGACCCGAAGGTCTAGTACTGGTATTTGACCCGAAGGTCCGCAGAGTGGCCCGAAAGCCCAACAAATGACCCGAAGGTCCGCAGAGTGGCCCGAAAGCCCAACAAATGACCCGAAGGTCCTCATAGTGGCTCGAAAGCACACGAAAGCATCAAAATGTTTCAATTAACGAGTCCGGAATTAACCGAAATAGCAAATGCACATGTCCCATACCACGTGTTTTACTAAATCGTTTGATTCTCTTCATCGTTTCCTTGAAAGTGTAAAATTCATCAAAATCATCAAAACAACAGATATTCAATTAACGAGTCCGGAATTAACCGAAAAAGTAAAAGTGTGGTTCCATACTCCGCACTTTTGCTAAATCGTTTAAATCTCTTCATCGTTTCCTTGAAAGTGCAAAATTGTGTATTTTGTAAAAATACACTTTACATTCTCAAACGGACAAGTCCGGAATTAAGCGAATCAGTAAAAGAAAGGGGTCATAGTCCTCGATTTTGCTGAAACGTTTAAATCGCTTCCTCATTCTTTTGAAAGCGTAAACTGTTAAATTTCTGAAAACAATTTTATTTATTTTGTAAAAATAACAATTCACCTTCTCAACTGGACAAGTCCGGAGTTAAGCGAAACAGTAAAAGAAAGGGGTCATAATCCTCGATTTTGCTGAATCGTTTAAGTCGCTTTCTTATTCTTTTGAAAATGCAAACTGTTACAATTTTATAAAACAATTTTCATTTTAAAACAATTTTCCAATCACGTGATTAAAACAGCAAATCAGTAACAATTTCGATAAGGAAATTGTACTTCTCAAAATACCGTAAAAACGGTTACAAATCAGCATTGCGGAATAACCGCTTGAAAATCCACTTTTAAAATTTGACGGTTACGGAAGCCAAAGCGACAGTAGTTTTAAAACGTCAAAATCACATCAAAACAATTTACATCAAAATGTAATATCAGTGAATTCTCATTCATCAAAATGCCACAAAACACCGTACTTCAAAATATGGCATTGGTGTAAAATTCCGTTGTAAAAATAACGGCAACAAAATACGTTTCATAACCAAGCATCGGTTCAACGTAAAATAAATGCAATAACGTGCAATTTAAATTTTTTCACGTACTACAAAATGAACAAAGAATCATTCAAATGTATCCTCAATGAAGATAATTTAAAACAACAAAAATCTAATCAATATATGATTAGTACAAAAGAAAGCCAGCGGAAATTTCAACAAAAATCACATAACTGTAATTTCTTCGAATCCTTAATTCGGATTCGAAATTCTCAAAGAAACAAAATAATCACAGCTATGTAAACAACAAATGAAATCCATATCAATTTCGTATTTTGATTTTTTTAAATCAAAAAGATTATCAGTTGTACTCAGCGAAGACAGTTTCACTGTTTCCGCTGCGCACTCTGATAAATAGAACACAAATCAATCAAATCATCAGAACACAATTTCATCAAAACAACAAAACACAATTCCACTTTTATTTTTTAAATAAAGATATTTAAAAATTTCATCAAAATTTCAAAACTTTAGTTTTGACTCAAACGACCAATAGTTGTAACATATGTTCCATCCGAGTTAAGTTTTATATTATGTCCATAAACCCCAAGCTCTGATACCAACTGTGACGCCCCACCTCTATGCTCATAATAACAAAGAGTATTAAAGGAAATACTGTCTATTATTACGAAGAATAAGGCTGGATAGGAGCGACCATCCGTAGTTGGCCTTACACTAATATTGGTTATCTCGATAGGAACGGTACATACTTTTTGTTTTTCATCTATTATTTATTTACTCCCATCGACACACCCAATACTAGTATAAAACGAACTACGACGGTTCATAATAGTTTAGGACATTAGATATAACAATAACACAGATAATATAAATGCGGAACACAGATAAAAACAAAAGTCTCATATATATATAGCTGATGTCAGTTAATACATAGTTGACACAATACATATGATACAACTACAACTGTCGACTCTAGAAGTTATATATACAAGTACATTATCGACTAATATACATGAATACATATCGTTCTATATAATGACACGACTACTACAAAATGACATTGACAACTTCAGAAGATGTGAAAAGTCTTCATATCCTGAACAGCAACTCAAAGAAGAAAAATCTACAACCTGAAATAACTCGGGTCTGACCCGAGTATTATATTCAAAAGAAAATAATACCCAGGTCAGTCTAATTCAAACCAGTTTATTAGTGCATATAGGCAGTAATAATTTAAATAGACGACAGTCACAATAATTCCCGTCTATCCGATTCTTTAAACAAAGAAACCAGATAACGGTCAATATAACACTTAAAAGTGTTTAACAAAAATCAGCAGATTTAAATCATCAACAGAGATAAATAAACAATTTATCAAATCGACTAAATCAATTTAAAGCCATTGAAATTGTCACTTTAAAAACCATCAAAGTTCGATTGGCTGCCGTACATGCACGTGTACGGCTTCGCCAATACAGCATAAAAGATCAATGCATCACGACACAAAAGAAATATCAATTCAAAACTGTCGATTTTGGGTGGCTGCAGTACCGAAGCAAAAGACAGGGATGTAACGCTTTTCCGAAAACAATTACTATATAGTGCAAACCATCAATGCAAAGTCAAAGACAACAACACTACAGGCACCAGGTCAGAGAGACCATAGTGACAAACTCAAATGTACAGAGACATCAACAATTACAGGTGCAATATAATGCAATAGTGGACAAGGACTAGGCCACAGCAACACGATGAACCAGACAGTGATTTAAGAAATATCACAGTCAAGTATGCTACAGAAACAATAACTGATGAACAAAGATAGATGCAACAGACTTTATTATGAAGACCACTTCATATTAAAGAAGACTCAAGTATATGCAAAGCTTCAACATGGATGCAGACATATCAAACTCCCAACTCAACAAATTTAAGTGGCCAGACACACGTGTAAAGTGAAGACCACAAGGCAAAGTCTCGGTATCAAAACAGAAGTGAGGTCATGTACAAGTCGATGGCAGCCTCAACCAGATAATCAAGTGAATATATATACAAGTTCAGTGTAAATCAAAGAAGACAACTCGAGTGAACCAGACTCAAAATCACAAGTACAAAGCATACTTGGTGACCCAAACCAATACATACCTGGATCGAAAAGAGCAGACTTCCTAGTGCAAGTCCAAGGGAAGTGTACACCCAATGTAGACAATGCAAGTGCAGTTTCTACATGAGAGAAATCAACGAATACGATCAAGTGAAATCTGACCATCAAGTTCAAATTATCCAAGTTCAAAGTGCAGACATGCTAATTTAAATGCAACAGTGGAACAACCCAAAATGCAGACCAGAATCAAGGCAAGAGTCTCAGACCACAAAGAGGGCAGAGCAATGAAGACTACAAGGAATTACAACACTGCTTCATATATTGATCATACCTGACAACTGATCTATACTTACGTGAGGACTACCCTTGCATACAAAAATGAAGCTCACAAAATTTCAAAGAAACCTGGCCAATCCAACACTACAAGTTGCTATGTAAAATTTACTCACACCAAAGAGTTTGGACAACACTTTTGTTTACTGTGATGTGCACAAACAATAATATGGCAAAATTTTGCATTGACCTGGGCATAGCTAGATTTACACGCATATTGGAATTAATTAATGGGATTTAATTTTAAATATGCTTCTAACTACAGGCTTCGCAATGAACAAAGAATGCAAAACAAAATGAAAAGGGCCGGACATGTTCACTGTTTTGTATATTACCTGCACACGTACCTGACTAAATTATAATGTCATGAACTAGTTTAGACAGAGGCTTCAAAACCAAAAATATGCCTGAACCTGAAAACACGTACGTATTGACCTAACTGCTCCATTATTTTAGAACCTAATTGGCCTTCCATGAAGTTTGTTTTACTAGGGACGTGAAAATTAAACACACGCAAGGCCAGGGTAAATGCAACAAGCCAGAGGCAAAACAAATCTCAATAGAGCAAACAGAGGCCAAAGACCACAGTAGACACAATGCCGCAGGTGCAAACAGAATGTAATTCAACATTGCAGTATCACTATATCATAGGTATATACACGAATGGTGACAAAACAGTGCAACCCGATGAACAGCGATCAACCAAACAGGTGAAACAGAGTGTCAATAACATCAATGCCAACAGAAAACCAAAGCCATAATTCACAGTGAAGTCAACAAGGAGAAAACTGCAGAGAAGTCACAAAATTCACAGTGAAGTCAACAAGGCCAGAATTCATCGCAAACATCCAACAATAATCGAACTGTCTAACTAAAGAAAAACGAACAAGTCAAGCAAACCACGGCATTCGATCAAACTCAAACGACCGAGAAATTAAACGACAAATTCAGGGACAACAAAACAAAACTCGTAATGCCGAGCCTAGAGGAATTAGATGTGAGTACTTATTACTCACCTTTTTCGACGCGACTCGGAGGAACCTTGAACGATTACGATGCGAAGGGAATATCGATCGCCAGCGCTCTCAATCGTGATAAGCATGGATGCGCCTCCAAGTCTCAAATCCCTAATCTTTGCTAATGGGGCGGCAGCGAGTGAAATCGAGACACCAACCACCAATTTAAGTGGCGATCTCTCAAAGCCCTAGCTTCGTAACGAAGAGGAGAACGAGGCTGCCATATTCTTTTCTTTTTTGATCTAGGGTTCGAATGAAATTTTCTTTGATAAAGGAACGGGTCGAATGAATATAAGAAGGGAACGGCATCAGGATTTTTTTTTTCTTTTAAAGGAATATTGGGCCGAGATTAAATTATAAAGCCCTATAACTCTTTTAACAAAATTGTAAAAGAATTACAATTGATTAAAATCCTTAACAGCAATTAACAACCAATTAATCATTTAATGATGAAGATAAATTAACAGCAAAACGTCGGGTTGTTACAGTTATTGTATTAATAAGATAACTTCAAAACAATATTAGGATAATAAATAATTAAATTTAAATAATATTAGTATGATAATTAATTAATCTATAAATATAATTAAATAACTTAAATCAATATAATTAAATAACCTTAATTAAAAATTAAAGTATAGTTAAATCTTTTTAGTAAATAATTCAATTAAAACATTTTTAAATAATAATTAAATAACCTTAAAATAATAATTAAACATTCTTAAATAACATTAAGAAATAACCTTTAAGGATCTTATTAATAAACTAATTAACTTAAATCATAACTAAAAAAATATAAATTATCTTTAAATTACTATTAATAAAGAATTATTACTTTTCTAACCTTATTATTAAATAATAATTATCTTTAAACCTTATAATAATAATTATTCTTAAAATAGCTTTCCAATCTATAACTAGTTTTTTTTCAAATTTGAAGGAGGCTTAACGATCACCATGATACTTAAATAAGCTAACATATTATTCAATTTAACTTTTCAAGTTAAAAACATATATTTACAAAATCCATGATTACGTAAATAAATTCCATACTCAATAGTCATTGGTTAACATATCACTTATTCAAAGTGGCATATCAATTTATTGATATATAATCAGATAAATAAACTATAAGATAGAAAAACAAGGATTTATTCTACTAATTAAAAGTCAAATTATTTTAATTAGCGGAACGGTGTTTTATTCCGCTAAACAGATGTCCAATTACCATTTACTTAACTTAGATATAGCAGAACGAGGTTTCATTCTGCTAACAAGGTATTTGAAAATAATCCACTGACTTTAATATATCATAACGGTTTGTTATTCAGTCTAATAGGTGTTTCAAATACGGTGTAATTAATTTAGCGACGTCATTATTCAAAATAACTTAACTAAATTCAACTCTATTATAATATTGTAAATTTTTAAATCACCAATTATATAACCAAATTACATTAGAGTGTTTTGCTTATCTGCACGATAAGAATGCAAAAATCCATATGCAAATCGGACTTAACAAGCAAGATATGGAATTTAAATTCTAACTCATAATTTAATAATTTAAAACCAATATATATAAGTGTACCACTAGAAATGTGGGCTCGACCCAACTCCTCAAACCCCATACCCGCATTGCATGAATCCTTTCCCCCTACAAATGCATTAGCTTCAAACACATCCAGGTTCTCATCTTTCTTCTCTATACTTTTAAAAACTAAATAAAGCAAACATCTAACTAAACTTACAACTAATATTTTGATTATTAACCTTTACTCTTCAAACCCAACCCGGTCCCACCTAAGGTCACCCCTAACCTGCTCTTCTTCAAACAGCAAGAATGCAACTCCAAACTTATGTTTCCAGGTTTTGAAACCTGTACGTCTCGACAGTGCACAATGTACACGCGTACACGTGCATATATAGGCGGCTCCACTTAATACCATCGCGACACCACCAGCAAGTCAGCCACGACCAGCACCTCCCCTTTGACCATCACTTCCACCTACGCCATCCCCTAGCTCCATTTGAACCCTTCGATCGAGACTTACTTGGAGCTTCGGGAAAATTGAACAATCTCAGCCACATCAAACCATGGACCACCATCTCCATGAACCACCAGTAGCTACGTTGCCACCGCCATACGAACCCTAAGACACTAGCGCACCTCCTGGCTAACTCGCGTCGAGCTCGACCTTCCTTAGCCTCGCCAAAACCACCGCGTTCGAGTCCATCTCACAACATACCCCTAAACCATAAATCGAGCTCCAACATCACTTTACTTCACCTAAAACCCCGCAACCAACGCCAATGTCTCTCCCATAGCCCGAGGTTCCTCCAACCATGACCACTTGACCCATCATCAATAAAGTTGCCAGAATTTCAAGTTTTACCCAATTCCATTCAACTTACTCCCAAACTCAAATTCCCAACTTAAAAATCACTCGGATATCATTAAAAATCATGAATCGATGTGATAAACAAGATTATATAATCCATTTGTCAAATTAAAATTGTCCAAATATTGACATTTATAGCATGATTACTGTAATAAGCTCATTCCTGTTGTCATAGATGGCAAATCATAGAATGGATAATTTTTAAAATAACTATGAACGTAAATGAACAACTTTGCAGTTGACAGCTCGAGCTAATATCCGGCGATTTATGATTTATTGATTTTTAAACTTTGGAATGGTGTTTGTTTGAGTTTATAGACCAAAAACAGAGTAGATAAAGTAAAATTCTTTAAGTGATTATTTACATAAATAGAGTGCTTAGTAGTAAGTATGCTCTTAAATCAACCATTAAGGTTTGTAAAACTCACCATCCACATTGCTTCTTGAAATCTTTTCTTAAGACTTCAAAAAGCTTATAAATCAAGTTTTCTTCCATCTTTAGAATATATTAGGAAGTGTATATGGGCTGGTAAATATAAAAAGAATTTAAAAGGAAAAAATATATTACTTCACCTAACATCATTTCATGTATGCCTAAGTACATACATAGAAGCTCATGTTGGGTTAAATGAAGTTTCAAGTACTAATAGCTCTAAATGTTAAGTACTTTTGTGTTTTATACATAAATTATTATTATTATTATTATTATTTGAAACCAGTCACATTTTTAAGTGTATATATATATTATAACTCTAATTTATTCGTAAATTTATGCATATGAGATACAATGATGTTCATACATTTTTTGAAAAAAAATCCAGTTGACGGAAAGTCGAGAAATTCATAAAATGAATTCCGATCACATTTTTTATTTTTCTTCAGACTAACTACTTTTTACACAAATTTTTGAAAACTAATTCACCATCTTTAGTTATTATTCCAAAGAGTTTTTATTTTAATTACAAAATCTATGATCTGACTATTTAAATTAATCTAAATACTCACAACTCAAAGTGCTGAAATTTCCGGTCGTTAAAATCTTCGAGCCGGGCCGGAATGTACCAAGCAGGGCTGTACTTAGTTTTTTCCTAACCTAATGACTGAATGTGAGTGTCGCCTAGGGCTAAGATGGTCGGTCTTCAGCTTCGGTTGGCTTTGATTGGGACAGTCTTAGGAGAGCCAAGTCGGCCTTGAGTTGGCCAAATCAAGACTTAAGCGACTTGCTAATTACTTACAAGAAAATTAAGTAACATTTTGCCCCCCAAGCTTGTATCTGTATACAAGTACGAGTTTGTCAAATCATGAACACCTTGCCGAACGACTACTCCGCCATGCATTTAATGCTCCCACCACATGACACCATGCCATTAGATGTGATGTGCTTTTTTAGATGTGGTAGAGACATATAACGTCTCCAACATGCATGAAGTAATGTCATATTCATAGGTTGAGATCCCTTTTGCCTTTTGAATCAAACGCACAGGATTGAACGAGTGGATATGAACCCTTTTCCCTTTACTTAGAACCCACAAAAATTTCCACCGTGAAAACACCTTAAATCTTCCAAATTTTCCAAAGTGTCTAACTTCATCTTTTTCTCTCTCTAAGTGTTGTTAATGCTATTTCAAACTTGCTTCTTGTTATAAAAAAAGGTTTCTTAGCATTGTTGTTTTGAGATGGATCTTTGTTCATCGCTTGGCCTAAGCTCACACTCTCGGGTCATCTCTTCGATGTCGATTGACCATCGCTATCATGTCAATGGTCTAACTGATGCTGGCGGATTTCCTCTCCATCTATCTCTGACCGTGCTGACTCTAGGTTGGCTTGAACGCTTTAATACCTTGTTGGGAAGAGTAGTTGTTGTTACCTCTGTGTTAATATCATAGCTAAAGTCTCTAGAGGATCCTTTGCATCATCGACTAGTAGCATTTCGAGATCTCTAGTGAGATTCAAAGTGTAAAGCTTCAAGGGAGGTGGTGCAGCCCTACTTCCACAACAGATTACCAATCGAACGGTGCCAAGAGCTCAGGTTAGCTTGCTTTATCTGCACATTTGAAACTGGACCTTCTGGAGCATTCCTTGGCATCCACCTTCCATTTCTTCTTTTTAACTAGCTAGCAATAAAATATATTAGTATGTCTATCGAGGCTGGTGCTATGTGCCTACACTTTTGGGTTGAATGAAACATGTCTTTAACGTGGATCTTGTCTAAGAATTGGTTGTTTTAGCTTTGCTTTTTTTCTATGCATAACTTTATAGAGTAGCGTGCTTCCAAATGCCAATTTTTCTTGTATCATTTGCATAAATTCCTTTGCAAGATCGATTAAATAGCAATATATGGTAATGGAATGGGTTGAGCACGACCGTTCATGTGAACCATGCGTTGGTCGAGTGTAGAGTGGCGGTTAGCACCAACATGAGTTGAAATTTGTGTTAGCTCGTGGGTTCTCTTGGGTGATAAGAGATTAGACACAATGTTGGGGGCAAGCGCAGCATGAACCAAAGCACATAAGGGTTGTGATGTTGTCCCGGGTGATACGCCTCCATTCGTAAAGCGATCATTGATCCCGATTCAAACTAGTGTGTATTGCTGGTTAGGGCACTCTTGTCTACAAGTGAGTTGTATAGTGACAAGATGGCTTAGTGTGACGCATGTTCAATTAGATAGTAGAACTTCAGAAATAAGAATTTACGTGTAGTGGTGACCTTGAGTTGAGGTTATAATGCCCTCAACTCTCTCAGGTGACTCGATCGGCTATGAGAGGGTAGGAGTAGTTGACGCCGATGTTTCAAAGTTAAAAGCGATCTCAGTACATACCAGAGCATTGGTCACCTCGATGAATCTCTCGTGAAAATCATCGCTGATTGTTGAAAGCTCTTGTCGAAACATGAGAACACCTTTCTTTGCATGCCCGAGGAAAGTCTCATAACATTCCCGAGCCTTCTATTGATTAACTTTAATTACGCCTGCTCTGCCCTTCACGTGGGGCTACATAACAATGCGATTGTAGGAGATGATGACATCCAATTCGAGAAGTGTCGGTCGTCCTATTAACAGATTATAAGCAGATGGACAATCAACCACCACAAAGTTTACCTGCATCTTTGAAGCAAAGGGCATTCAAACATCATCGTAAGGGAAGTAGTTTTCATGGGAACAATGCTACACCCCCAAAGCCATAAATAGGCAAGGTGCATAGGGTGAGGCTGGAGATAGGAAGTTTAAGAGCCTCAGAGACGACTTTGAATATGACAAGCTTCCCCCACCCATAAAGGCCTAGAGCACATTGGAATTGGCCATCGCCAAAGTGATGACCATGAGATCATGATGGGGGTATAAGATTGCTTTCATGTCCTCGGTAGTGAAGCTGATTGGCTGTTCTGATTTCGGTCGGGGTGCTTTTGGGCGTTTGAGACTCTAAAATAAATCTAACTGTTGTGCCCACTTCTCCTTGATACCAGGACCAAGCCCTCTAGCTACTACTTGTCACATGCATGCCTTCATATATTGTCAAGACTTCGGTGATATCTTGGATATTTGTGTTGTTGGGTAGGCAAGGATTATGAATATGGTTGTTAAGGTTTGTCCTTTGCTCTACTTAATCCGAACAAACTCCAAGACCATTCCTTCCCAAATGTATTTCAATCCCATCTTTAAGCACCTGACACTCTATTGCAGATACTAAACTATATGGGTAAATTTGCAATGCCCCTATATGAAAAATTTGCAACGGCTCTTAACCATTGTAAACTTATGAGCAACGACTATAGTCCGTACAAATTTTGTAGCGACTATTGGCCATTGCAGTAGCTCTTTGTTTTCGTTGGAATTTTTTGTTCACTTGAATACAACTTCGTGCCCAAAATATCACATTCCTTATGCCCAAATTAATCTATCCAAAAATAATACGCCCTAATTCCAATCCCTCTCTCTCTCGCTTTCGACCTACAAGCCAAATTTTGTCGACATCCTCCTGCCTCCAACATCTTCCTACAAGCCACCAACATACTGTTGCAAGCCCCAAAATCTACCGACTATCGCCTATTTTAGTCGTCAAGTACATTTCTATACCTCGCCCTCCATCGCAATTTCAGCCGTTTTGAATCTTAATCTAGATACCGAGGTATTGTTTTCAAATTTGTTGCCTCCAATTGTTTTCTGATTCATACCTAGTTTGATTAAACATGCTTGAAAATGATTTAAGAATTGATTTGGATTTATATCTTATTGGTAATAGTATCGCTTGCCTTACATGTTTGATGATTTGTTATTATGCTTTGATTAATATGGTTTGTGTGCTCGGTTTTAGTGTTATAATTGTGTAGATCTATCTATGTTCATGAATTTTCAGTTTATGAAAATTTAGCTTTCTATTGTTAAGTAAATTATTTACAAATTCGTATATTGTTTATGAAAGAACTATCAAGTTCTTAATCTAGACAATTAACTGTTCCAAAATACATTTAGAAAAGAGGGTTAATTTGCACTAGGGTTATAATAAATGTTGAAGGATATAATTTTAGTGTTGCTTTGCCTACTACATTTTTCTCTGAAAAATACCCAAATTTCAGATGGAAACTACACGTCAATTTTCTTTTCGTTGCAGTTAGCATCTTTAATGAACAAATCATCTGAAATATATTATCAGCAAAAAAATGTTGACTACAATGAAGAGCACTGGCATATAATTCCTATTCAACATTTCTTCATTTTATTGTACTCATTACTAGATTTACTTCCGTTTTGTTAACTTACCCACTAGCTCTTGATATCTTTAGTTATATTTCACTATAATTTCCTATCAAGTGTTGTTTAATATGTTTCTTTGTTATTATATTTTAGCATAGTTATATAAGGACGAAGAATGTTTTCATTTCTATGCATTGTTCTTATTGCTTTCGTATTATATATGAAGCTAACTCATTTGTGAGTAGTTATTCTTATTGAAAAATAATAATTAAAATTCAAGGTTAAAAGTTTGTTTAAGTTTTGAATTGCATCAATGCTCAAGTAAATTTTCATTTGAAGTCGTGTTCGTGTATTTGTGGAAATTGTTGAGAAAAATGTGATGGAATTGTATACGGAACAACCCAAGTGTCACCGACTGCAAAAAAAAGGGTGAAGGATTGAATCTAAAAATTGATTTCTTATATATATACATTAATACATATGTATCCATATATCTATATGTATGTATATAGGGTAAGGATCCACTACACTTCTCTTTCACTACACCACATTTCACACCGTTATGGATTTTAGTGCTATACAATTTCAAATCAAATGAAATTGCATACTTTTATTACCCACTGGATGGGCATCATGGATTTGAGTAGTAGGATTGGCACGGGCATGAGCAAACACATGCATTAGGGCAGATGAATCTTGCTTTGAATAGTGCATGAGAAGCATATATGAGTATCGGGCAGTAAAAACAAATCTTAATAAAATGCAGCAGGGACTGCCCATATGTTAACATGAATATCCAAGAAAAGTGTTCATGCGGCACTAGAGAGATAAGTACGAGGCAAGGTTGGTTCTGGTGTGTAGTAGACGGACTTAATACATATATATGAGTAGGGCAAAGCAAATACGCATGAAGCAAGGATGGCACTTCTATAGCTTGAACCAAAATGAGACTTAAAGCTTTTATCATAAAAGTAACAAAATATTTAAGTATTTCACCTTTGCATTAAACTTTTTTTAAGATTAGAGAGGAACGTGTGCAGAATGATGCCCACTTGGAAGAGAAAATCAAATATAATAATTCGTAGGAACCAATTGTTTTCGTGTGCAAATAATTGATTCCTTGAATGTATGACTACAAATAAGAAGTGCCCACGCAAGATATAAATTTAAGTCATCTAACTTATTATGATACCAGCCAGGATATGGATTTGTATATACATGTCTGTTAAGTCTTATACTAATTTTTTTAATGATTTAAGTACCCTAATTAATATTTTCGCTATTAACTATAGAGGAGGAATATCATCAAGAATTTCATAAGCTTATTGATGTTGCGAAGATTGATTCTCTATTCATTTTAGTTACTCATGTATACTAAAACCATTTGCATAGCTCATCATTTATACCTTTATATGCCTTATTCATATATTTATGTTCTCCTAATGATATCTCCTTTTGTATTAACAGGGAGAACCTACCATTTACTTATGGTGGTCATCACTGTTTAGATGGTAGCTATAGTAGGCATAGTTCGAAATGTCTATGCTGGTTAAGATTAATATTATACTTTCGAAATGTTTTCCATACTAGACATTAATAATAATATCAACTGATCTTTCATAGTAAGCATGTTTGACTATCATAAGGAGAAATCTCCTCCAATTCTGCATTTGCATTGTGTGTGTGGCGGGAGGCCTTATGGTAGTTTCATTTTCCAAAAGCATTGCGGATTTCAATGTTTAATATTCTTTTGTGTTTATTTTAAAGATAAACTGTTTTTGTTGCTCACACCAGTCCCATGACTGACTCGGAGTTTATTATTCCCTTCCTAAACTCTGGGTGCCCATAATTTTCCACACGGGCAGTCTAGAGTTGGGTTTTTCAGATAGTCAGGTTTAGTAGATTATCGGGAGCTAGTTCAGTGTTTGGAGATCACGACTGACGTTGCTTATCTTGGTGCAACGTGATGGTGGTTCGAGCTTGACAATTGAGTTGTTGGACTCGTTCTCTTTTATGATCATTTGGAGTTATTATTTCTGTTTTCCGCTGTAGTATTGTATCATATCTCTGATATTCTTGTATTAATGATATCATTGTTGTATATCATTCTGGATATTGTATTCATTGTAGTTGTATATGATATCATTGTTTTCTTTCCTCCGCTGTGTTGTTATACTTAATGGTGTTATAAGCTCTGGAGATCCAGATTCGGCGTTTGAATCTGCGACATTTTGAGTACAAGTGAAGTACGGGTGCCGATTTTCGAAGGTCGAGTTCAGGATCTTTACATTTGGTATCAGAGCTAAGGTTAAACTTTATCTCAGGAGTATAACACATTAAGTAGCTCATTAGAGATAGGGTGAAGTATACCCTAGAGTGAGTATCCTTAAGATATCTGTTCGTATGCCTCAGTAAATTCTCTTATTGTCCACTGATAGTAAGTATGAGTGCAAGAAGAGGATGAGATAGGGGACAGGGGAATACGACTATAAATGGTCAATACCCTGTAACAACAAGGTAGCAATCTTTTCTCTATTAATCTCTTTTGTTCAACATCTTTTTCTCAATTCTTTGATAGTTCCTGGTAGATCCAGGAAGAGATTTGATATATTAATATGGGACATAACTCCAGATGGGCCAGAATATTTTGTTTGGATGTATTGGTTGCTTTGGTTGCTATGGTTGATAGGTATAATTTGGTTTCTAAACTAAAAAGTTTTGAAATCGTATCCATATATCTATCTATTTTTGGGTCCCAATATATTCTACGAATGGTTAGTTATCTCTTCGAACTGACCGATACCACTGCATATTTCGTAAATCTGGATGACCCGAGTATCCTATGTAGTATTGAATGAGTTTGTTCTCATATTGGTGATATTTTGATTTGGTGAGCCAAATACAGAATAGATATCCAGTTTGACCCGGAAAACTGTTTCTCTATCTTTGTGTATCTATCTTTATTGTTTCCCTACCTGCAATTTCGAGGACGAAATTCTTTTAAGGGGGGAAGGTTGTAACGACCCCGGATTTTATAAATATTTAAATTGATAATTGATTTAGTTTTTGAATAAAATTTGTAAAATTAATGGATAAATTGATTGCGAGTTTCCCCGAATTAAAATGAATTCTGTATAAATCATTTAAAATTTAAAATATTGTATATATATGTATATATGTAAATATATATATATATATATATATATATTTGGGCATATATGAGTAAATTTGAATTTTATATTTGATTTGGATTTAAATTTCAAATAAATGGTTTAATAATAATTTGAATATATATGTATATATATGTATAGGTGTATATCTGAGTAGATTTGAATTTATATATATAACTAGATTGGATTTGAATTTAAAGTTTAAGTAAATGGTTTAAAAATAAATATAAAATTATAGACATTTGACACAAATATAATAATAAGTAATTTTAAATTTAGAATTGATGGTTAACAATAATTTGAATTTATAAAATAAATATAATATAATAAGTATTACAGTAAAATTTATAATAAATATTTAAAATAGAAATGGAAGTAAAAATAATAATAATAATAATTTAGGCTAAAAAAATAGAAATCAATATATAAAAGATAAGTTATAAAAAATATATTCAAGTATGTATTTAATTTCAAAACATTTTTTTTTTAATAATATGTATTAATACAAACAAAATAGACTACGAAAATAAAAATAGAAATACAAGACAATAAGTATTAAAGTTAAAAAATAAATATATATATATAAGTTAGAAATTAATATATATATATATATATATATGATAAAGTATAAAAATAAAATAAATACAAATTAGATAAGATAAAATATAAAGTAACACTTAAATAAAATCTAACAATAAAATTAAAATAGAAATTTATTTAGCAATATTACTAAAGAAATTTTTTATATTACAAAATAACAAGACAAAAGAAAAGAAATATACATTCATGTTTTCAAAACATATGTATAGATAAGTATGCAAGCTAGAAGCAAACACATATGTATACCAATTAGCTTACAAAGGAAGATATAGCAAGTAGATAAATATATATATTTTGTACAAGCAAATAAGATAAGCATAAATTGTACATGGCAATTAATGAAGCCATCACAACAAAATCACTTCAGCCTCTAAACCAAGAAAAATCTCTGCCTGGTATTGTACAAAAACACATTATCACCTGTACAAATAACATCATCCCTGTAAACTTCTTTTATATGTCAACTTCTTCATTTTTGTTCGTTCATCCAAAACTTGAGAAAATCTGAAGCATATGCAACTGTAAAACTTAAACAAAAATTCAACTCAAACAACAAATACAATTCAGATTAACCAGAGATCAAAGAAGCAAGATTTCAACTTGCATTTTTACAGCCAGTTTTAATATTGAAGTAGCTCTGTTCTTCTTCTGGAAACTACTGTGAGCAAACTTCTTCCTTTAAACTTGATCTTCCATATTATCTTAAGTATGTGATGATGATAATTTGGATATGGCTTGCATAAATGTGAAATTGAGTTTGTATGCCTGAATATGTTGTGTGCATAGGCAAAAATATGTTTCTGTTCTATGTTACAAGGTTTTAAAACTGTTTTTTTAAAGAAAAAATCTATATCTCTTAAACCAATGAACATTAAGTATTAATCTCAAAATGAAAGGTGATTATAATGTGGTAATATCAATTTTAAAAATAATCACAAGTATAGTTATGGGATAAATATTCTGAAAATTGGAATATTACAGTACTGATCAACATAAAGTGAAAAATCAAATGATTTGATTTCGGGTTTCAAATATATGAATTGATTCGCATTTCGAAATAATGATTTTTGAATATCATTTCATAATTTTTAGATTATTAAATTGGGAGAAAATGTTAGTTGAACAGAAAACACAATTTGACCAATTTCCGGCGATCGGAGTTGATCTGGGTGTTGAGTTTTTGATTGAAGCTAGCGTGGCTAATGGCGAAGTTAGGAAAATTGTTAAAAAAAATTCTATTGTAGGAGATGATGAAGAGAGGCAACTTTAGGGTTTAGCTGTCGATTTTGGTCAAGGTTGGAGATGAGGTGTTTTCACCACCTCTGGTCGATCTAGCTGTGAGATATTGGGGGGGATGGTAGCACGAGGGTTCGGCGAGGTAAGGCCGGAGCTGTAGCATCTCCGATGGTCGGAGTAAGTGGGGCGAAGCGATTTGTTGGATTGGTCAAACGTTTCAGTTTCGAATGGAAGACCAGTTTTTGCTTAGCACTCCGTGATGCTCGTTCGAAGGTTGGGGTGGTACGTGGGGTCGGTCGGTAACGTGTTTGTGGTGTCGCCGGAGGTGGCATAGCCGTTGACGATCTGTGCACGTGCACACTGGGATTCGCGTATCTGGAAGTTGGGTTCTTGGGTTTAGAACGGAGAAGAAGATGGGGGAACTCGAAGTCATGCTCGAGAAAAAATTAGCCTGGGCTCGGGTAAATGTTGTCCAGGGTTTAAGAACAGAAATCTGTTCTGTTTTGGTTTTGGAATTTTAAAATTTAAATTTCAAATTATAAAACAAAGTTTTAAACTGAGTTTAAAAAAATAAAAGTTTAAATATACTTAAAGTCAGTAAAAACTTAATTTGAGGATAAATAAAGTTTTACATTTAAATTGTTTTAATAACTTAAAAATATTTAAGCAATTAAGTGTATTTAAAAAGGATTTTTATTTAAAATGAATTTGAAATGTGTAAAAGAAAGATTTAAAACAAGTTAAATAAAAAAATTGAAACTGGACCTGAATTTAAATTGAATTCAAGACTTTGAAATATAAACTAAGTTTTATAAATTTAGATTTTTAAATAAGTTAAATGTTCAAGTATACTTAATTTGATTTTTACTCTTTTAAAATTTCTTTATAAGAAAAATATTACTTCAACAAGTAAGTTAAAGGATTCTAAAATTAGTTTTAAACTTTATTAAAGATAAATAAGGGTTCATTTTAAATCTTGGATTTAAAATGAAATTTAAAAGACAAGTTTGAAAATAAAAGTTTCAAACACATTGGTAAATGATATTTAAATCATTTATAAGAATGAGTTTATCTTAAAGTTAATTCATGATTAAGGATTAACTGTCTAAGAAATTAATTACGAATTAATAATTTATTAATTAAGTAATTAGGGATAATTACTTATTATGATAAATTAAGGATAATTAGTCAAATGGTAATTAATTAAGGATTAATTAATAAATTAGATTAATTAAATAATCAAGGGGTAAAGATTAATTAAGTAGGGAATAATTAATTTGTAAATTAAGGATTATTAATTAGATATTAATTAATAATTAAAGTTGATTAATCAAGTGATTAAGCAATAATTAATTTAAGGATAATGTGATAAATTAATTAAGGTAATTAATTTGAGAATAATTAATTTATTAAAGGTAAATTAATTAATAAAAGTGATTAAGAAATAATTGTTAATTAAGGAGTAATAATTAGTTATCGTAATTAATTGAGTTTAATTGGATTGGTTCAAGTTAATTACTTAAGTTTAAATTAATTTAGAATAATTACTTGATGATTTGGAAAGTATAATTACTTAGAGAAGTAATTAATAAATGATTACTGGATGTAATTAATTGAATGATGATTAGTAACTTGAGTATAATTATTTGTTAGTAATCAAAGGATTAATTAATTAATGTGATTAATTAAGATTTATTAAATAATTAAAAGTTAATTGATTCATTAATTAAGGATGATTAGTTCATAATTAAAAGTTAACTAACAAATGATGAAAGGGAAATTATTTCAGATAATGTGTAATTAACTTATGATAATTAACCCGGATTAATAATTGATACATCTGATTTAAATTAATCAATTGATTAATAAATTTTACTTGTGAATGTTTGGATTTTATTGAATGGGTGAATTGTTTGATATCCCTGACATGTGATGCCTTGTGATATGTTCTGATTTGTGTGTGACATGTAATGTAGTTATTTATCTGGGATGAATGTAATTTATTATCTATAATATATATATATATCTGTGATCTGTGAATAAAAGATAAGCGTTATAGTTATACCGCTTATCAACTATATTTTTGGATTTTGATCTATGATGATTTATTGATGTTGCACTATACTGTGTGAAACCCCTGGACTACACCATACACACACAAATATGGATTTCATGTGGAAATCAGTTAAGTCGCAGATTTTTGACAATTTTAAAGATTGAATTCTTGAATCCAAATAGTTTTGGAAATTGGAATTGAGAGCTTTGTAAATGAGTTTCAAATATAAAAGTTATTTTAAATAACTTAATAAAACTTGATATTTAATAAATTGATTTAAATTTGAATTTAATATTTGAAATTGAATTCAATGATTTGGGTAACTAATTGTTTTCAACTGATAAAAGCTCTCATATAAAAAAATGAATTTCCAATTTGAATTAAAGGAATTTCAAGCTTGAATTGAAATGGTTTTCCAAATTACGCGTAAATCTTTGGAAATGATTTTGAAAGCTATGAGTTAAATCTTTGATTTAAAGATTTAATGAGTTAATCCAATTGAAATGGAAATTGATTTGGAAAATCTATGAATAGATCTTTGTGAAACTCGGTGAACTTTGTGAGATTAATCTTTTTGTGTTAAAGATTAAAATGGTAATGTGTTTAAACCATTTGAAAGTGAAGTTTTGGGTAATAAATTGTGACTTAACTGAAATCCCAATATCCATATGTTTTTAAATATTGCGCTCATTATTCGGTTTAGCCGGGAGAGGACCTTTGTGTCATATAACCCATTCCTAATAATGATACGTCGTATATGGATTGCATTTAAAGACCGGTGGTGAAGACCGGGTATTTGTGAGAACGATAGGATAACCTATCGATTGTCTCTGCATTGAGTCGCGCCGGTTTAGAGATTTCCTAAGTGATAGGAAGTCCGATCGGGATTGTGAATACTCGGATTGCAAGGGCTTCTACGGAAGTGCCTTCGGTTTTGTTCGAACCCGGAACAGACTTGTATGGTTGTATGTCTGACATTACACTTTGAGATATAAAGCTGATTTCTTTCAAATACATTTTTGTTTGGTGGCGGAGAATTTATTCTCTTATCTTAACACCCTTCTCTGAGACGTACGAGCTCAGAGGTTATGTAGTTGAAGTTTATCAGTGATATACTCCCAATTTGGTAGTGTGACATACTAAGTGTTGCTGTGTGTTGGTGACCATTTGTTGATCAAAGCATGGCTTTCGTGTAAAGCGTAGCTTTGTGGACGAGACCTCATCGAACCTCACAGACCGGAAATGGTCGAAACAGGAAAGATGCGGCAAGGTTATGAGGATCGCTCCCTTTAGGGTATGTCATTTCCTTTTGGAAAAAGGTGGTATCATGGTATGGAGCTCAGATATTTACCTGTGTGGTTGCTCCAATCTCATTTACTCTGTGTGATTGTTGCTTTGTGATCGAGGATCCTCGGATAAAGGTCCCAAAGGATCGGAGGGTGACATATTCGTGTAGTAGTTACCTAGTGTAAGGGGTAACCCGGCCTTGTGTTGGCAGAGAGCTAGTTAGTTCTCGGGACATCCATCCAAAGGCGTACCCATGTGGCAGTAGGAAGTTCCTTAGCCTGACCATTTGTTGGAAATCCAATTCCCAATACGAACCTTGTACGGTTTTAGTTGTAGAACCTACCATTTACTTATGGTGGTCACCACTGTTTAGATGGTAGCTATAGTAGGCATAGTTCGAAATGTCTATGCTAGCTAAGATTAATATTATACTTTCGAAATGTTTTCCACACTAGACATTAATAATAATATCAACTGATCTTTCGTAGTAAGCATGTTTGACTATCATAAGGAGAAATCTCCTCCAATTCTGCGTTTGCATTGTGTGTGTGGCGGGAGGCCTTATGGTAGTTTCATTTTCCAAAAGCATTGCGGATTTCAATGTTTAATATTCTTTTGTGTTTATTTTAAAGATAAACTGTTTTTGTTGCTCACACCAGTCCCATGACTGACTCGGATTTTATTGTTCCCTTCCTAAACTCTGGGTGCCCATAATTTTCCATACGGGCGGTCTAGAGTTGGGTTTTTCAGATAGTCAGGTTTAGTAGATTATTGGGAGCTAGTTCAGTGTTTGGAGATCATGACTGACGTTGCTTATCTTGGTGCAACATGATGGTGGTTCGAGCTTGACAGTGGAGTTGTTGGACTCGTTCTCTTTGATGATCATATGGAGTTATTATTTCTATTTTCTGTTGTAGTATTGTATCATATCTCTGATATTCTTGTATTAATGATATCATTGTTGTATATCATTCTGTATATTGTATTCATTGGAGTTTTTTATGATATCATTCCTTTCTTTCTTCCATTGTGTTGTTATACTTAATGGTGTTATAAGCTCCGGAGAGCCAGATTCGGCGTTTGAATCTGCGGCATTTTGAGTACAAGCAAAGTACGAGTGCCGATTTTCGAAGGCCGAGTTCAGGATCTTTACAAATAAAATACAAAAATTGATCATGCTTAATTATTTGAAATAACCACGAAAGGATTATAGGATTCAACTTGGGGTTTTGATACAAATTATAATGTAAGAGGAGGCCTAAAGGCATAAAATAGAAGTACAATATTATTGATCTTAAATATTCTGAAATGTATTAGATGATGAGGATAGACAAAGGAAATTTATAGGAGTTGACTGATTTAAAATATATTAGAGAAAACTTTGTTAGTGAGATTGAACTTGGATGGAGTGATCATTAAACGAATGGTGCATAAGAATTGAGTGAATCTAGGAGAGTGGTGTACTTCAATTCTAAAATTATGAGAAAATTGGAAAAATATTGGAAGAGATCCACTAATAAGATGTATAGTATAAGGTTTTTTACTATCCATGGTTAACGATATTTAATTTTCACCAATAAACTTTTACTTTGGTAAAACGGTACCAATAGATTAAAATATGGATCATTTTTACTTATTTAAAATAACAGCAGAAGGTTTAAGAATTGAAATAGGGTTTGATATAATTTATATGTAGGAAGAGCCTAAAGGGAAAAAAAAGAAAACATCATTATTAAACTTTATGATACCGAAATGTATAAAATAAAATGAGGATGGTCGGATTCTGTAACGACCCCGAATTTTATATAAGTTTAAATTGATTATAAATTTATTTTTTGAATAAAAATTTGTGAAATGATTTGGCAATTAATATAAAATATCAGTAAAATTATGAATTAATTTGGATATTTGAAGATAAATAATAAATAAGTAAATAAAATGTTAGATGGTTAAACTTTAAAAGAAAAGAAAATTTGTGTTGGTGTTAACAAATATTTCAAATAAATTATAGTTATATAAACTATGAAATGAACATATAAAAATTTCTAGAAATAAATATTTAAGTTAAAATAGAATTAAATATACAAAGTGAAATAAAACACAAACAAAATGTACTTGCAAATTAAATAATAAATATATATATATATGTAAAAATGCAAGGTAATAAAAATATTTAAGTTAGAAATTGAAAAAAAAAGTATATAAGATAAACTATAAAATATAAAGCAAACACATAGATAAAAGATACATATTGAATTCATTTAGATTACAAGTATAAGTTAAAAAGAAAAGAAAGGAAAATATAATACAAACAAACATATAATAAGACAGCAAATATATATATGTATATACACTTACAAGAAGAAGAACATATAAAGTATAGCATTTCATTCATATTATAAAGCAAAGAAATATATATATTCAAGTATTCAAGAGAGCAAATATATGTATATTCATGTACAAGCCAAATATAAGTATGAAACAAAGGAAAAGATTTGAGGAAAACAAACAAGAGTAATTAATTCTTGAATCTCTCAGCCACCAAAACAAAGATATCATTCTCAGCCATCAAAATATAGATCATATCAGCCCACTAAAGTAGAAAAATCAGTTGAGTCAAATAAACAAAGAAAACAAAATATATAGAGTAGCTTGCAAAAGAAGACACCCAAGATTATACTCATACATGTACAACCGAAATAAAGGAAAAAGAATAAGTATATGGTACAAACTAATTAATGAAAGTCATCACAACATTTTCTATCAGCCAACAAAGATAAAAATATCCCTGCTAAAGATTTGTACAAACTCATTTCTTTTTATCATACTGTAACCCATTTTTCATATATCAATCTTCCATCCCACTTTCGTTCACCAAAGGCTGAAGTAAAAAGTTATCAAAACTTAAATAAAATTCAACGTAAACTACAATACAAATCAACTACAACCAGAGATTATGAAGATGATCTCAGCTAGCAAATTTCAAAGCCTACCAGTCGAGAGTGGCCGCTGTCGATGGTTGAAAAGCCTAGACCGTCACATTGGTATCAGAGCTAAGGTTGAACTTTAGCTCAAGAGTATAACACATTAAGTAGCTCATTAGAGATAGGGTGAAGTATACCCTAGAATGAGTATCCCTAAGATATCTGTCCGTACGCCTCAGTAAATTCTCTTACTATCCACTGATAGTGAGTATGAGTGCAAGAAGAGGATGAGATAGGGGACAGGGGAATACCACCATGAATTGGCCAATACCCTGTAACAACAAGGAAGCAATCTTTTCTCTATCAATCTCTTTTGTTCATCATCTTTTCTCAATTCTTTGATAATTCCTGGTAGATCCAGGAAGAAGATTTGATATATTTGCATGGGACATAAACTCCAGATGGGCCGGAATTGTTTGTTTGGATGAATTGTTTGCTTTGGTTGCTATGGTTGATAGGTATAATTTGGTTTCTAAATTAAAAAGCTTTGGAAATCGTATCTATATATCTATCTATTCTTTGAGTCCCAATATATTCTACGAATGGTTAGTTATCCCTTTGAACTAACCAATGCCACTGCATATTTCGTAGATCTGGATAACCCGAGTATCTTGTGAAGTGTCAAACAGATTCGTTCTTGTATCTATTATTGATATTCTGATTTGATAAGCCAAATGCAGAATAGATGCTCAGTTTGATTTGATGAGATATTCTTCATCTATCTTTGTGTCTCCCTGGGAAATTTCGAGGACGAAATTCTTTTAAGGGGGGAAGGTTGTAACGACCCCGGATTTTATATAAGTTTAAATTGATAATAAATTTAATTTTTGAATAAAAATTTGTGAAATGATTTGGCAATTGATATAAAATATCAGTAAAATTATGAATTAATTGAGAATTAATTTGGATATTTGAAGATAAATAATAAATAAGTAAATAAAATGTTAGATGGTTAAACTTTAAAAGAAAATAAAATTTGTGTTGGTGTTAACAAATATTTCAAATAAATTATGGTTATATAAACTATGAAATGAACATATAAAAATTTCTAGAAATAAATATTTAAGTTAAAATAGAAGTAAATATACAAAGTGAAATAAAACACAAACAAAATGTACTTGAAAATTAAATAATATATATATATATATGTAAAAATGCAAGGTAATAAAAATATTTAAGTTAGAAATTGAAAAAAAAAGTATATAAGATAAACTATAAAATATAAAGCAAACACATAGATAAAAGATAACAACGTATTGAATTCATTTAGATTACAAGTATAAGTTAAAAAGAAAAGAAAGGAAAATATAATACAAACAAACATATAATAAGAAAGCAAATATATATATATATATACTTACAAGAAGAAGAACATATAAAGTATAGCATTTCATTCATATTATAAAGCAAAGAAATATATATATTCAAGTATTCAAGACAGCAAATATATGTACATTCATGTACAAGCCAAATATAAGTATGAAACAAAGGAAAAGATTTGAGGAAAACAAACAAGAGTAATTAATTCTTGAATCTCTCAGCCACCAAAACAAAGATATCATTCTCAGCCATCAAAATATAGATCATATCAGCCCACTAAAGTAGAAAAATCAGTTGAGTCAAACAAACAAAGAAAACAAAATATATAGAGTAGCTTGCAAAAGAAGACACCCAAGATTATACTCATACATGTACAACCGAAATAAAGGAAAAAGAATAAGTATATGGTACAAACTAATTAATGCAAGTCATCACAACATTTTCTATCAACCAACAAAGATAAAAATATCCCTGCTAAAGATTTGTACAAACTCATTTTTTTTATCACACTGTAACCCATTTTTCATATATCAATCTTCCATCCCACTTTCGTTCACCAAAGGCTGAAGTAAAAAGTTATCAAAACTTAAATAAAATTCAACGTAAACTACAATACAAATCAACTACAACCAGAGATTATGAAGATGATCTCAGCAATCAATAGGGATATACTAACTTTATGGCATTTGATAGTGTGTGTGTGTGTGTATATATATATATATATATGTGTATATAAATGTACAAATATATTTTTATGCTCATAGGAAATAATATATAAGAAAATAACAATATAAACGGGGAGGTATATATGCATATTTATAAAAAAATTGACAAAATGTACATAAGTAAATGCATTAGTATACAGGTTATATGAATAATGGAAGTGATAAAATGTAAATATCTAGAAGATGGCAAACATATGTATGAGATATGTATATTCATAGAGTGAATATGCATGTAAACTTAAGGGGGAACACACGCAATAAATGCCATCTCATCAAGCACACAAAAATCTAATCAGATCAAAAGAAAATCTCTGACCAAGGAAGCTTACTGTACAAGGAAAACTGCAGTCTGCCTTTCCTTACAAATGCCACTGCCTTGCCTCATTCTTTCATTGACTCGAACATAATAAAGCAAAGTTCTTCCATTAAAATCAAAGCAAGAAAACTTGAAGCAAATCAAAGTTCAAACAAGTTAATCAAGCAACAACCAAGTTTCATATCATCAGTTAAAACCAATCAAAGTCGGGATCATCTAGTAAGTAAATTCAGTTCAAAAATCAAAACTACATCCAGGTAAAGCCTTTGCTCTTTAATCTGTGAGTAAACAACACCCTTAAAACCTATATCTGATGCGTAAACTCTTGTGTAGTAAGTGATGAAAGGTTTGCCAGAATGAATTATCATGATTGATGTGTATTAAGGTAAAAGAAAACTGTGTATGTCTGTTTAATATATACCTGTCTCTGTTAACAACAAGTATAAGTTCAAACATATAAAAATCAAATTCCCTTCCTATATTCAATTTTGGGATATGATCTTTGAAGATGAAGGGTGTATATGGATATGATTTCATTTTTAAAAATAATTTCTACTTTATATATTAGATGATTTATTTGGAAATTTAATATAACATAGAAAATCAATCAAGGGAAGAAATTTGATTATTAAATCTTCAAGCTTTGATTATGAAATCAGGTTCGTTATCAAAAATGATGAATTATAGTAATCAAATCATGATTTTTAAACAAGTAAATAATGAGATATAGTATGTTGACCGGAACTTGTATTTTGGTCAAATTCCGACGAGGTAATCGACGTTTGGGCTTGGGGTTTGGTCAGGGGATAGTTTGGAGGTCGGGCTACATAGGAAAAATGGTGGAAGGGTCCAACAATCATCGTGGCAGTGTCGATATGGAGTTGTAGGGTTTAGGCTATGTTGAATTCGTCGATGTTCTCGAATCAACTGCTTCGACGTGGATGTTGCAGACTTGATCGCGAGGAGTGGGATCAATTTATAGTGCTGAGGCGATGTTTTGGTACAATCGGCGATGGCTCTCGAGGTCGGGTTCGTCGTTGGATGATCATTTTAGTGGGATGTTGGATTTCAGTGGGATTTGGAGTGGCTCGATTCCGTTCTGTTGGCAATATTGTTGAACTGGGAGCTTGCAAGTGATGGCGAAATTACCATTGAATGGTCGGCGATCGAAACACGGGCCAGTGGTGGCTGGATCTTGCGTGCACGTGCACGAGTATCCCCACGGGTCTTATGATTGCTTTGAAAGGTTGAAGCTTTTGGGAAGAAGGTTGTACACGGGATCATTCTCGGGTAGCTTGCGTATGTGTTTCGGTGAAAGGATGAGCGCGAGTTCTTGTGAAATTGATCGGGGTTATGCTCGGTTTTGCTCGTGCTTGTCTCGTGAATGCTTTCATATGCTGGCTGGGGTGGAATTTTTGTAGTAGTTTTAAACTTATAAGCAAGTTTAACTAGATTTTGAAATACAGTAAAGGATGAATAGGTTGTATATAGCCAAGAAATTTTAAGTTCTAAGCAAAACAAAAATCAAGTTTTCTAAACTAAAAATATTCCAAACAAAATGTTTTAAACATATTTAAAGGTTTACGGATATTAAATGTTTAAATTGTTTGAATGAAAATTAATTAAGATTAATAAATGTAAGGATTATGGGTGATTAATGAATGTGAGTAATTTTAGATTACTTGTTAAGTGTAATTAATAAAAAGGGGTAATTCTTGAGAGTAATTGAGAATCATTAATAAATTACTAAGAGTAATTTAAGAGATTGATTAAAGAGTAATTAATTTATGAAATAAAGGGAAAATTATTTAATAAAATTGATTTATAATAATTAAGTAATTAATGAATAATTGCTTAATGTCGTTCATTAAGGAGGGTAATTAATGAGTAAGTATTAAATGTAATTATTTAATGATAATTACTTAATGAAGTAACTAAGGATTAATTACTTAATGCAATTTATTAAGGATTGATTGATTAAGGAAATTAACTAAGGGTTAGTTAATTGATGAGTATAATTAATAAAAGGATAATTAGACAATGTAAGTGATTATAGGATAATTAATTTAAGTAATTAATTAAGAATAAATGTAATTAAAGTAATTAATTACTCATTGTAATTAATTAAGTTGATGTGGCTAATTTTAGTTAATTAATTAAGTTTAATTAATTCAAGGAAATCATTTGAGGTTGGGTTAAGTATAATTACTTAAGGTAATTAATGATGCGAAGAAATAAATGGATAATTACTGAATGTAATAAAAAAAATTTGCTTGATGGGAAGAAATTAAAGGATGTTTACTCAGAGTAATTAAAGGGTTAATTAATATAATCAATCAAGGAGTTGATTTAAGTGATGAAGTAAATAAGAACAGTTAATTATTGATTGTGATTAATCAAGATTGATTAATGAAGGAAATTAAGTTAAAGGTTTATTAGTAAATGAAATTTAAGAATAATTAACTAATGGAAGTAATTAGAGGATCATTAATTGATGTAATTAATGGAAGAGATCAATCTTGCTGATGAATGATTGAATGATGATAAGTGCTTTGGATTGGTTGATATCTCTGATTTGAATTGCTTTGTGATATGATATGTTGGATGGACAGTGATTATGTGATTATCTACCAATTATGAATTGCTGTGTAAAAGTGTTATCCGGTAATTTAAGTTGAATTATATTTCATTGAATAACTTGGATTTAGATGACAATTGGATTCGAAGAGACTGGAGTCGGGTATTTGTAAATACCCGAAACCACTTCAATTCTTCATAGAATGATATGTGAAATAAATAAGCTGAAATGAAATGATTTAATTAAATTGGACCATTTAATCTAAGTTTTGGTACTTAGAAATTGATGTGTGGAATCAGGGATGACTATAAAAAGTTGATGATTTGTAAATTGATATGAGTTACCCCGGGTTTTATATAAGTTGTATGCTTTTGTATTTCTGGTTAGATGGGTTTACTCACGCTGGTTTCCAGCCTGACCCGGGTGTTACTTTGATGTAATGCTTGGGTCAGACCGAGTAATACAGATTTTCAGGTAAGGACGTTCTGGAGCTCAGGAAACGAGCTGGATGGCAGGCACGTAGGGAGTGTTTCCACGGTGATATTATTTCTGTTTATTTGAGACATGTGATTTGTATATGTCTAGTGTTGTGTATGAGTGTAACTCTGATGTATAAAAATGTAAATTAACTGATACAATTTTCCTTTGTATAACTGCTATTTATTTGATATTATATTTTGATCCGCTGCGAATGTGAGAATCTGTGTTGTGTTTCTGTTTCTTCTTCTTCTATCTCTTTCTTCTTCCTCTAACTATCTGGAATTTTCGAGTTGTTACAGTTGGTAGCAGAGCGAAGGTTAAGCGAGAACCTTGGCTCTGGTGGGTGTACTCATTAAGGATAGGGTAAGTAGTACCCTAAAATGAGTTGAGTGTATATATATATATATATATATGAGTGCGTACTTGTTATTTTTATATAATGGTTGTAAAGGTAAAGGATTTTTATATAAGTTTATATATATAAGGCAATAATTGGTTGTTGGATATTGAGATTAAATAAGAATTTAAGTGGTAAATATATATATTCAAGTAGGAATTGAATAGAATGTACCATTCATATAAGGAGAATTAGAATTAAATTTGGTTTTAATCTAAAATAAAATAAAATGGTTATTGTATCAAATACTGGATGTTTGTTTCCTGATAATGATAAAGAAAATGAAATGTGTTAAGGAAGTAAACTTTTAGATAAGTATGACTTGTAAATTGAAGGGAGATTTTAAATTATGAAGTTAGAATCCTAAGATTTAAAAACATTTGAAGTTTGATTTCAAACCGTTAAAAGAAATGATAAATAATCTTAATCGGAATATTTCTGGAAGTAATCTTGTTTTGAAATAAGAAGTTGTTTGAAACTTTTTTTGGAATTAAAAACTAAAGGTGTTAAAACATAAGGTATAACTTGGTAAGCAAATTAATATATATAAGAGTAAAAGTTGAATTCTTTTAATTAAGTCTAATTTATAGGTTAGGAAGCCCCTCTAGAATTCAGTCTTTGAGAGAGATGACAAGAGTGAAGAATGAAAGGATAGACGCAGAGAGCAAAGAGCAGCTGCACGTAGGGATCGTGAAGAAGAAATTCAAGAGTATGAAAAACATGTTAAGGAAAGGGCTGAACCTGGACCATATGATAATGTCACTTGCTACAGATGTTTCAATAAGGGTCATTACGCAGCCAAGTGCAGTAAAACAAGGGAGGAATTGAAGGTTACATTCCATCGGTTTCGCTCTGAGATCTCGTGCTTTAAGTGTCGTAAGAAAGGACATTTCCTAAATCATTGCCTTGAAGTGAAGAAGGCGAAGCGTAAACTAGTTGAACCAGTCAAAGAGTCGACTATTTGCTATCGTTGTAAGAAGACGGAACACATTGCTAGGAATTGTTCTGAGAGGCAGAAGAGGAGTAAAGCTATGGAACGTACTGTTGGAGGCGTAAAGGTTATCCAGATTGATGACAGGGTAGAAACATTTTGTGGTAAATGTTATTAGTGGAGACACCCTGTTGACAAGTGTATGTTCGGGCTTTGCCCTTTGGAAGGAAGTCCATAGAAAGGATTTTTGTAAGAATATTAGGGCTTTGTTCTTTCCAAACCTCTAGGTAATAGAAAGACATCTAGATTTATGACTTGCGTAAGATTCTTATTTTGGATAGATGTATGTAATGTATGAACTACTAGTGTGTAGTCAATTAATGTATGGAATATTTTGGGGTAGTACAATCTAATATAAATTTTCTTTGAGAAATGAACTCAGAATTAAATTGTTTAAAGATTTGGATTATTGATTTAAAAATAAAGGTTAATTTGATTTAAGGGATTAAATCAACATTTAAAAATTTAACTCGAATTTATATAATTCGAGACGGTTTAAAGTTGAGATTCAGATTTCATTAGTTCAAATTGAATTTAGTTTGAATTAACTAGAAATTGAAGATGGATAAGTATAAAATTCAAATGGAAAATTTGAATTAGATTAATTTGAAATAAAATTGAAGATTTAATGAGTTCAAATTCAAATGGGAATTATGACTAATTCATAGGAATTGAAATGATTTGAAATTGAAGTGGATTCAATTTGAAATTAGTCTAAATTAATTTGAATAATTTGGAATTGTAATTAAAGTAAATATGTTGAAAATCAAATGGAATTTGATTTGAATTTGGAAAGAAACTGAGGTTAATTCAACTTGAATTGGGAATAAATCAGGTTCAAGGGAAATTGAAGTTACTCAAATTAGAATTAGATCAATTTAAATGGAAGTGGAAATTTAAATTGAGTTGATAGGGAATTAAACAATATGGCTCTAGACAAATTTTAAATAAATCATTTTGAGATAAACTGTTTTAAATCTATTTTCCTAACTATTTACTATACAACTTTTCTTTTTACATTCCAAAATTATTTTATATTTATTTAACAACCACGTTTGGAATTTTTTAACTATTTTACGACTATTTTATAAACTAATTACTATTTTTCCTACTACTTTATAACTAGTTACTATTTTACAACTATTTGCAATTATTTTATTATTTTTCAATTATTTAAAATTACTTAAATATTTTACAGCTATTTTACAAATTAATAATTATTTTTCAACTACTTATCTATTATAAAAAATTTCAAGCAATTTTCTAAATATGAACTGGTCGGAGTTCAGACGGTTATTGATTAAATATCCAAATGAGATAAGAATTAAAATGGTAATCCAAGAGAGGATTGAAGCAAATGTGAATAAGTGAATAAAATCAAAGTGAGGATGAATAGAAAGGGAATTGATTTAACTGATAATCAATGAAGATAAATACGTAGGATGTACGTATATTATTCTACTCGCATAGTGATTTGATCCAGATTCGAGCACAGAATTTCGGGATAGTATTATCGATCCGATTTGGGATTTTTCACTCGATTTTTTACGGCGAACCTGGATATGGATTTTTGATTTGGTTCTGAAATTCTCTATCATAGTTTGTGCCTATGCAAGGAGAATGACGGTTTCTGATCAAGAAACCAGGTCTGAGTCCGCACAAGAAAGTCGGGTGGACAATACTAGTTCGGAAGTGAAATTGTGTGATCAAGAGAGCGATCAGATTGATATAGCATACGGATGATATGTGGACATCATACGAGTTTGAATGAAAGTGACATTGAGAATTTGTGGATAAGAAATGTAAAATGATTTTTGAAATAGAAATTATATTTTGTGAAATATATGATGAAATAAAGTGGAAATTGAATATTTTTAAGATTAAAAATTTATACAAATATGAATTGATTCTAAGATTTTCCAAGATTATTATATATATGTATATATAAAAAGGGTTTTGTGAAAATTGTTTTTGGAAAAGGGTTTTGTGACCTATGGCATTTGGAAAGGTTTTTGATTTTTGGGTAAAATCAATATAGGAATTTGGAAAGGCCTAGTTTGAGAATTATCGATTTTGGGAATCGATTTGTGTAAAGGAACTTTATATGAAATTCATACTAGGTGTATGATTTGGGAAAATACTATATGTGTATAGTATAAAGTATTTTGAAGTGGCTCTGGGGAAAAGGGCACTCCCTTGAATGAACTTCTCAGGAGTGCCACAGGGTGGTACTGCCTTGAGCCTCTAAGGGGGAGGTTCTAAAGTTGATCCTGTGAGGAGTCCGGACAAAACTAGTTCCTGAGGATTATTTGGTAGCAAAAGTCGAGGGCGCTGATGCCTACAGGGGCATTTGGGTTATGCTGTAACGACAGTGTAACTCGATGTCACTGCGATCTACTGCAGACCATAGCGAAAGTCGTGTGTGCTGCTGAGAGCCAACAGTCTACGTTTGATTTTATATCGGTAGACTACGACACTATGGTAACATAGCGAAAGTCGTGTGTGCCGCTGAGAGCCAACAGTCTACGTTTGATTTTATATCGGTAGACTGTGACCTATGTAAGAGTGGAGAAGTTTCATTTTTGACAGCGAAAATCAAGGGCGCTGATGCCTACAGTTACATGGACTTTTGCTGTGATAGCAACGTAACCCTGGAATGTAACTGCGATCTGTTGTGGGTTCCATGGCGTAATCGAGGGGCGCGGAGTGCCTACAGTTACATGGACTTTTGTTGCGATGGCAACGTAACCCAGGATGTAACTGCGACCATGGATGGGGGTGATGATTTCCAGAGCATTCTCACCAAAGATATTTTCTCTATTTCAAAACCGTTTTCTATATTTTCAATAAAATTATTTTTCAAATATTTTCACTAGGTGTTGAAAATGGGTGTACCAAGTACTTATAGATTTTCAGTCCTACGCCTGATCAACGTATGGCCGAATTTCTATGAGAACAAGGATGGACTTGTTGAGACATCGAGTTATAAAAAGTATTTTTATAAAACTGTTTTGGTAATATTATATAGTTTAAAATGTATTTTTAAAATTTGAAAATAAAAGAGTAAAAGTTAAAATGTTTAAAGAGGATTTAAATAAATAATTCATATCAGAATTAAAATTCTTGCTTCGTTCCTTTTCGAGGACGAAAAGATTCAAAGGGGGAAGGAATGTGACGACCCAAGTTTTCTGACATTTGTTACTTGGGGAAATTAAATAATTTAAATTATTGAAATATTAATTTTGATTAATCGAATAAATAAATTTCTGACGATTAATATATAAATTGAATTAAAAGCTAGAAATAAAGAATATATTTATATATGTATACCCTACCACAGGAATTAAAGGTAAAATATCCATTAATATATCAATAGGGATATACTAACTTTATGGCATTTGATAGTATATATATATATATAAATGTACAAATATATATTTTATGCTTATAGGAAATAATATATATGAAAATAACAATATAAACGGGGAGGTATATATGCATATTTATAAAAAATTGACAAAATGTACGTAAGTAAATGCATTAGTATACAGGTTATATGAATAATGGAAGTGATAAAATGTAAATATCTAGAAGATGGCAAGCATATGTATGAGATATGTATATTCATAGAGTGAATATGCATGTAAACTTAAGGGGGAACACACGCAATAAATGCTATCTCATCAAGCACACAAAAATCTAATCAGATCAAAAGAAAATCTCTGACCAAGGAAGCTTACTGTACAAGGAAAACTGCAATCTTCCTTTCCTTACAAATGCCACTGCCTTGCCTCATTCTTTCATTGACTCGAACATAATAAAGCAAAGTTCTTCCATTAAAATCAAAGCAAGAAAACCTGAAGCAAATCAAAGTTCAAACAAGTTAATCAAGCAACAACCAAGTTTTAGATCATCAGTTAAAACCAATCAAAGCCGGGATCATCTAGTAAGTAAATTCAGTTCAAAAATCAAAACTGCTTCTAGGAAAAGCCTCTGCTCTTTAATATGTGAGTAAACTACACCCTTAAAACCTATATCTGATGCGTAAACTCTTGTGTAGTAAGTGATGAAAGGTTTGCCAGAATGAATTATCATGATTAATGTGTATTAAGGTAAAAGAAAACCGGGTATGTCTGTTTAATATATACTTGTCTCTGTTAACAACAAGTATAAGTTCAAACATATAAAAATCAAATTCCCTTCCTATATTCAATTTTGGGATATGATCTTTGAAGATGAATGGTGTATATGGATATGATTTCATTTTTAAAAATAATTTCTACTTTATATATTAGATGATTTATTTGGAAATTTAATATAACAGAGAAAATCAATCAAGGGAAGAAATTCGATTATTAAATCTTCAAGCTTTGATTATGAAATCAGATTCGTTATCAAAAATGATGAATTATAGTAATCAAATCATGATTTTTAAACAAGTAAATAATGAGATACAGTATGTTGACTGGAATTTGTATTTTGGTCAAATTCCGGCGAGGTAATCGACGTTTGGGCTTGGGGTTTGGCCAGGGGATAGTTTGGAGGTCGGTCTACATGGGAAAAATGGTGGAAGGGTCCAACAATCATCATGGCAGTGTCGATATGGAGTTGTAGGGTTTAGGCTATGTTGAATTCGTCGATGTTCTTGAATCAACTGCTTCGACGTGGATGTTGCAGACTTGATCGCGAGGAGTGGGATCAATTTATAGTGCTGAGGCGACGTTTTGGTACGATCGGCGATGGCTCTCAAGGTCGGGTTCGTCGTTGGATGATCATTTTCATGGGATGTTGGATTTCAGTGGGATTTGGAGTGGCTCGATTCCGTTCTGTTGGCAATATTGTTGAACTGGGAGCTTGCAAGTGATGGCAAGATTACCATTGAATGGTCGGCGGTCGAAACACGGGCCAGTGGTGGCTGGAGCTTGCGTGCACGTGCACGAGTATCCCCACGTGTCTGATGATTGCTTTGAAGGGTTGAAGCTTTTGGAAAGAAGGTTGTACACGGGATCGTTCTCGGGTAGCTTGCGTATGTGTCTTGGTGAAAGGATGAGCGCGAGTTCTCGTGAAATTGATCGGGGTTATGCTCGGTTTTGCTCGTGCTTGTCTCGTGAATGCTTTCGTATGCTGGCTGGGGTGGAATTTTTGTAGTAGTTTTAAACTTATAAGCAAGTTTAACTAGATTTTGAAATACAGTAAAGGATGAATAGGTTTTATATAGCCAAGAAATTTTAAGTTCTAAGCAAAACAAAAATCAAGTTTTCTAAACTAAAAATATTCCAAACAAAATGTTTTAAACATATTTAAAGGTTTACGGATATTAAATGTTTAAATTATTTGAATGAAAATTAATTAAGACTAATAAATGTAAGGATTATGGGTGATTAATGAATGTGAGTAATTTTAGATTACCTGTTAAGTGTAATTAATAAAAACGGGTAATTCTTGAGAGTAATTGAGAATCATTAATAAATTACTAAGAGTAATTTAAGAGATTGATTAAAGAGTAATTAATTTATGAAATAAAGGAAAATTATTTAATAAAATTGATTTATAATAATTAAGTAATTAATGAATAATTGCTTAATGTCGTTCATTAAGGAGGGTAATTAATGAGTAAGTATTAAATGTAATTATTTAATGATAATTACTTAATGAAGGAACTAAGGATTAATTACTTAATGTAATTTATTAAGGATTGATTGATTAAGGAAATTAACTAAGGGTTAGTTAATTAATGAGTATAATTAATAAAAGGATAATTAGACAATGTAAGTGATTATAGGATAATTAATTTGAGTAATTAATTAAGAATAAATGTAATTAAAGTAATTAATTACTCATTGTAATTAATTAAGTTGATGTGGCTAATTTTAGTTAATTAATTAAGTTTAATTAATTCAAGGAAATCATTTGAGGTTAGGTTAAGTATAATTACTTAAGGTGATTAATGATGCGAAGAAATAAATGGATAATTACTGAATGTAATAAAAAAAATTGCTTGATGGGAAGAAATTAAAGGATGTTTACTCAGAGTAATTAAAGGGTTAATTAATATAATCAATCAAGGAGTTGATTTAAGTGATGAAGTAAATAATAACAGTTAATTATTGATTGTGATTAATCAAGATTGATTAATGAAGGAAATTAAGTTAAAGGTTTATTAGTAAATGAAATTTAAGAATAATTAACTAATGGAAGTAATTAGAGGATCATTAATTGATGTAATTAATGGAAGAGATCAATCTTGCTGATGAATGATTGAATGATGATAAGTGCTTTAGATTGGTTGATATCTCTGATTTGAATTTATTTGTGATATGATATGTTGGATGGACAGTGATTATGTGATTATCTACCAATTATGAATTGCTGTGTAAAAGTGTTATCCGGTAATTTAAGTTGAATTATATTTCATTGAATAACTTGGATTTAGATGACAATTGGATTCGAAGAGACTGGAGTCGGGTATTTGTAAATACCCGAAACCACTTCAATTCTTCATAGAATGATATGTGAAATAAATAAGCTAAAATGAAATGATTTAAGTAAATTGGACCATTTAATCTTAGTTTTGGTACTTAGAAATTGATGTGTGGAATCAGTGATGACTATAACAAGCCGATGATTTGTAAATTGATATGAGTTACCCCGGGTTTTATATAAGTTGTATGATTTTGTATTTCTGGTTAGATGGGTTTACTCACGCTGGTTTCCAGCCTGACCCGGGTGTTACTTTGATGTAATGCTTGGGTCAGACCGAGTAACACAGATTTTTAGGTAAGGACGTTCTGGAGCTCAGGAAACGAGCTGGATGGCAGGCACGTAGGGAGTGTTTCCGCTGTGATATTATTTCTGTTTATTTGAGACATGTGATTTGTATATGTCTAGTGTTGTGTATGAGTGTAACTCTGGTGTATAAAAATGTAAATTAACTGATACAATTTTCCTTTGTATAACTGCTATTTATTTGATATTATATTTTGATCCGCTGCGAATGTGAGAATCTGTGTTGTGTTTCTGTTTCTTCTTCTTCTATCTCTTTCTTCTTCCTCTAACTACCTGGAATTTTCGAGTTGTTAAAGTTGGTAGTAGAGCGAAGGTTAAGCGAGAACCTTGGCTCTGGTGGGTGTACTCATTAAGGATAGGGTAAGTAGTACCCTAAAATGAGTTGAGTGTGTGTATATATATATATGAGAGCGTACTTGTTATTTTTATATAATGGTTGTAAAGGTAAAGGATTTTTATATAAGTTTATATATATATAAGGCAATAATTGGTTGTTGGATATTGAGATTAAATAAGAATTTAAGTGGTAAATATATATATTCAAGTAGGAATTGAATAGAATGTACCATTCATATAAGGAGAATTAGAATTAAATTTGGTTTTATTCTAAAATAAAATAAAATGGTTATTGTATCAAATACTGGATGTTTGTTTCATGATAATGATAAAGAAAATGAAATGTGTTAAGGAAGTAAACTTTTAGATAAGTATGACTTGTAAATTGAAGGGAGATTTTAAATTGTGAAGTTAGAATCCTAAGATTTAAAAACATTTGAAGTTTGATTTCAAACTGTTAAAGGAAATGATAAATAATCTTAATCGGAATATTTCTGGAAGTAATCTTGTTTTGAAATAAGAAGTTGTTTGAAACTTTGTTTGGAATTAAAAACTAAAGGTGTTAAAACATAAGGTATAACTTGGTAAGCAAATTAATATATATAAGAGTAAAAGTTGAATTCTTTTAATTAAGTCTAATTTATAGGTTAGGAAGCCCCTCTAGAATTCAGTCTTTGAGAGAGATGACTAAGAGTGAAGAATGAAAGGATAGACGCAGAGAGCAAAGAGCAGCTGCACGTAGGGATCGTGAAGAAGAAATTCAAGAGTATGAAAAACATGTTAAGGAAAGGGCTGAACCAGGACCATATGATAATGTCACTTGCTATAGATGTTTCAATAAGGGTCATTACGCAGCCAAGTGCAGTAAAACAAGGGAGGAATTGAAGGGTACATTCCATCGGTTTCGCTTTGAGATCTCGTGCTTTAAGTGTCGTAAGAAAGGACATTTCCTAAATCATTGCCCTGAAGTGAAGAAGGCGAAGCGTAAACTAGTTGAACCAGTCAAAGAGTCGACTATTTGCTATCGTTGTAAGAAGACGGAACACATTGCTAGGAATTGTTCTGAGAGGCAGAAGAGGAGTAAAGCTATGGAACGTACTGTTGGAGGCGTAAAGGTTATCCAGATTGATGACAGGGTAGAAACATTTTGTGGTAAATGTTATAAGTGGGGACACCCTGTTGAGAAGTGTATGTTCGGGCTTTGCCCTTTGGAAGGAAGTCCATAGAAAGGATTTTTGTAAGAATATTAGGGCTTTGTTCTTTCCAAACCTCTAGGTAATAGAAAGACATCTAGATTTATGACTTGCGTAAGATTCTTATTTTGGATAGATGTATGTAATGTATGAACTACTAGTGTGTAGTCAATTAATGTATGGAATATTTTGGGGTAGTACAATCTAATATAAATTTTCTTTGAGAAATGAACTCAGAATTAAATTGTTTAAAGATTTGGATTATTGATTTAAAAATAAAGGTTAATTTGATTTAAGGGATTAAATCAACATTTAAAAATTTAACTCGAATTTATATAATTCGAGACGGTTTAAAGTTGAGATTCAGATTTCATTAGTTCAAATTGAATTTAGTTTGAATTAACTAGAAATTGAAGATGGATAAGTATAAAATTCAAATGGAAAATTTGAATTAGATTAATTTGAAATAAAATTGAAGATTTAATGAGTTCAAATTCAAATGGGAATTAGGCTAATTCATAGGAATTGAAATGATTTGAAATTGAAGTGGATTCAATTTGAAATTAGTCTAAATTAATTTGGAATTGTAATTAAAGTAAATATGTTGAAAATCAAATGGAATTTGATTTGAATTTGGAAAGAAACTGAGGTTAATTCAACTTGAATTGGGAATAAATCAGGTTCAAGGGAAATTGAAGTTACTCAAATTAGAATTGGATCAATTTAAATGGAAGTGGAAATTTAAATTGAGTTGATAGGGAATTAAACAATATGGCTCTAGACAAATTTTAAATAAATCATTTTGAGATAAACTGTTTTAAATCTATATTCCTAACTATTTACTATACAACTTTTCTTTTTACATTCTAAAATTATTTTATATTTATTTAACAACCACTTTTGGAATTTTTTAACTATTTTACGACTATTTTATAAACTAATTACTATTTTTCCTACTACTTTATAACTAGTTACTATTTTACAACTATTTGCAATTATTTTATTATTTTTCAATTATTTACAATTACTTAACTATTTTACAGCTATTTTACAAATTAATAATTATTTTTCAACTACTTATCTATTATAAAAAATTTCAAGCAATTTTCTAAACATGAACTGGTCGGAGTTCAGACGGTTATTGATTAAATATCCAAAAGAGATAAGAATTAAAATGGTAATCCAAGAGAGGATTGAAGCAAATGTGAACAAGTGAATAAAATCAAAGTGAGGATGAATAGAAAGGGAATTGATTTAACTGATAATCAATGAAGATAAATACGCAGGATGTACGTATATTATTCTATTCGCATAGTGATTTGATCCAGATTCGAGCACAGAATTTCGGGATAGTATTATCGATCCGATTTGGGATTTTTCACTCGATTTTTGACGGCGAACCTGGATATGGATTTTTGATTTGGTTCTGAAATTCTCTATCATAGTTTGTGCCTATGCAAGGAGAATGACGGTTTCTGATCAAGAAACCAGATCTGAGTCCGCACAAGAAAGTCGGGTGGACAATACTAGTTCGGAAGTGAAATTGTGTGATCGAGAGAGCGATCAGATTGATATAGCGTACGGATGATATGTGGACATCGTACGAGTTTGAATGAAAGTGACATTGAGAATTTGTGGATAAGAAATGTAAAATGATTTTTGAAATAGAAATTATATTTTGTGAAATATATGATGAAATAAAGTGGAAATTGAATATTTTTAAGATTAAAAATTTATACAAATATGAATTGATTCAAAGATTTTCCAAGATTATTATATATATGTATATATAAAAAGGGTTTTGTGAAAATTGTTTTTGGAAAAGGGTTTTGTGACCTATGGCATTTGGAAAGGTTTTTGATTTTTGGGTAAAATCAATATAGGAATTTGGAAAGGCCTAGTTTGAGAATTATCGATTTTGGGAATCGATTTGTATAAAGGAACTTTATATGAAATTCATACTAGGTGTATGATTTGGGAAAGTACTATATGTGTATAGTATAAAGTATTTTGAAGTGGCTCTGGGAATAGGGCACTCCCTTGAATGAACTTCTCAGGAGTGCCACAGGGTGGTACTGCCTTGAGCCTCTAAGGGGGAGGTTCTAAAGTTGATCCTGTGAGGAGTCCGGACAAAACTAGTTCCTGAGGATTATTTGGTAGCGAAAGTCGAGGGCGCTGATGCCTACAGGGGCATTTGGGTTATGCTGTAACGACAGTGTAACTCGATGTAACTGCGATCTACTGCAGACCATAGCGAAAGTCGAGTGTGCTGCTGAGAGCCAACAGTCTACGTTTGATTTTATATCGGTAGACTGCGACACTATGGTAACATAGCGAAAGTCGTGTGTGCCGCTGAGAGCCAACAGTCTACGTTTGATTTTATATCGGTAGACTTCGACCTATGTAAGAGTGGAGAAGTTTCATTTTTGACAACGAAAATCGAGGGCGCTGATGCCTACAGTTACATGGACTTTTGCTGTGATAGCAACGTAACCCTGGAATGTAACTGCAATCTGTTGTGGGTTCCATGGCGTAATCGAGGGGCGCGGAGTGCCTACAGTTACATGGACTTTTGTTGTGATGGCAACGTAACCCAGGATGTAACTGCGACCATGGATGGGGGTGATGATTTCCAGAGCATTCTCACCAAAGATATTTTCTCTATTTCAAAACCGTTTTCTATATTTTCAATAAAATTATTTTCCAAATATGTGATATCCCTGAATTTTAGGCAATATCAATTTAATAATCTGTATTAAAAATTAAATTGATTTGATAATTTTGTAATTTAATTTGAATTAATTTAATAATCTTCTTTAATAAATATTTAAATTAGTGAAATTATCTTTTAAAAGCTAAATAAAATGTTTTCTATTTATAATGAATATATATATATATTTGTATATATATTGTGATTAGAAATCTTTGGTTTGAATTTTTTTTTAAATAAATAAATAATGTTTTTAAAATTCTAATATCTTTGGTAAACTGGGAAATTATGATTTATTTAAAGTTAAAACTTTTCAAAAATATTTTATAAGTAACTATATGGTTTTAAAATACTTAAGGTAAATATTACTAGTTTAAATATCTTTAATTTAGATTTTAAATAAGATTAGCAAAATGATTTGTTTAACATTATTATTTTTATATGATTTGTAAATTTGCTATGAAGGTTTAAAATTAAAATATGAAACATTAATCCATTTAAATAATAAGTAATTTATAATCTTTTGTATAAATTATATAAAATTTGTCAAGTGAGTTATTTTCAAATAATAAATATATGTATTGTTTTTATCTATAAATATAATTGGTTTTACTCTTTAAAGTTATCTATATATATATCTAAGTATAAAAAAACTAATTAATTTAATTAAAATCTTTTTAGTAACACTTAATTTTAAATACAAATTACTTATAGGACAAGTGTAAACATTTTAGAGCTAAATTAACATGTGTTAAGTAATAAACCACTTTAATGTGACAAGTGTAAATTATCTTAACAAGTGGCAATCTTTTGTTTAACAATTTATACTAAAAATAATATTTCATTTAGAAGAAAATCTGTTTTCTCATTTTTCAGTTCAAATCTATTCTTCCTCCTCTTCATTTCTTTCCTAGTCTCAAATTCAAAAACTAAGAAATTAAAACCTGTAAAATCTTCTCTCAAAACAAATCTGCAAACATCTGTTCAAAGATCTGCAGAGGTTTCAAAACTTGTATTCAAACATCTATAACCAAAATGATTTCAGCACTTTAGTTCAAAAGCAAAGCTGTAATCAAAGCCTGTAGCAAGTTTCAACTTCAAATACAACCTCTAGTTAAAGTGATTTTCTCAAATGCAAGCAAAAATCAACATCTCTGTAAAGATTAATTTCAGCAAATTCAAAACAAATAGTAGTCGAATTCCTCAAAATCAAACAAGTACCTGTAATTCTGTTTCAAAAATCTGATGGAAGCCTGTAACCTTCTTCAAGCCTGCAATTTCTGTCTCAAACAAAATCTGGAGTTTGTCTTCAGCAATATAGGATCTTGGACCTGCATACAAGCCTAAAACAACAGCATGCAAGTTTTTAAAATCAAACAAAGACTCAAGTTTTAAAAGATTCAAAAGATTTTTCATAGTGGAGACTCTGATCTTCATTTCAAAATAAGGTGAGTAAACAATTTATCTTAAAAACAGTTTTCTGTAATATCTGTTGTTATGATGAATGTGATGAATGATTGTAATGGATTGTGTTGCATGAATTATATGGATGTTAATGCATGTATATTATGTATATGAAATGTCTGTGATATACATGTTGTTGATTGTGAACACACACATATATATATCTAGACTCTGTTTAAATTTCCAGGCTCAAGTTCTATTAAATTCATATCCTCTTGATCTATTAGCTATTAGAGTATAGGCTTTAAAACAAATTTGTTTGTTTAGTCATAAGGTAAGGTTTAAAATTTTAAATTAAGTTAAATAATTTGAATTGGCTCTGGAAACTGAAAAGAATATGCAAACATCAGTTTTGACAAAAATTTAATCTCTGTAATTCATTGGTTCAGGATTATGAATTGAAAACTTATACAAAATCTTGATTTTTAAAACTTAAATCACGATTTTTAGAATTAAAATGAGGTAGCAGTTTGAGTTTGAAGAGATTATACATTTTTGATGGGTTCTGATGATCTAAGTGTTCGGGGTGTATGCTGTTTTCTCTGGAGGTGGAAGGATGATCGGGAATGTCAGAAAAAAATGGTTGTTGGATGATCAAAGCATTATGGAGGTGGTGGTTGATCAGGGAAGATCGTAGCCCTAGTTTTATGGTAAAAGGGAAATTTGTTTCCCACGGCAACGAGAATGGATCGAGTTCACTGGAATTTTGGGAAATGGAAACTTGAAGGTGGTCGAAGGCATGGCTGGAGTTTCTGACACTCCGGTGATCGGAGGGAGGAGTACGAGGAGTTTCCAGGTGCTGCTATGCTTCCAGATTTGAGCAATAATGCTCGATTTTGATTTCAAGGTGATTGAGAGATTCCGATGGACGTTGTCTGATCTGAGGAGGATCGCCGACTTACGTAGGGTAGTGGCGATGTCAGGAGATGATCGGAGCTCCGGTGCATATGTACGGTGTGCATGGATTGATGTCTGGTGATGTTTGTTTAGGAATTAGTACACTCGAGTTATCTCGAGTAATTTGAGTCTTGACTCGAAGCAAGGTAGGAATTTACTCGGAGTAAATTAGGCAAGGCTCGGGGTAATTTCTGGGTTAAGGGAAATCTGCTCTGTTTTGAAAATTTGAAACTGGGTTTTTAAATTTGTAAAGAAGATTTAAATCTAAGTTTAAATCTAAATTTTAAAATAGATTCAAGTTTAATTTGAATCTTAGTTTGAAAATAAATTAAGTTTAAATTCAAATTTTTTTAATAACTTAAAAGGTGTTAAGGAAATTAGTGTATTTAAAAGAAATTGAATTTAAATGAAGATTGAAATGTAAAGAAAAGATTTAAATAAAGTTTTTAAAGTTTAAATGTTTTAATGAATTTAAATGTTAGGTTATGGTTTAAATGTTTAAATTTAAAAAGAACTAGGTTTTAAACTCTTATAAAATTCTTTTATAAGAAAGGTATTCTTTAGCATGAAAACTTAATAGGTTTTAAATTGATTTAAATTTTGTTAAAGATAAATTGAGTTCATTTTAAAAACTTGAATTTAAATGAAATTTAAAATTAGATTTGTAAATGAATATTTTAAATAAACTTGTTAATGATAATTTAACTGTAGGTAAGAAAAGTTTTATCTTAAAATTAAATTAGAATTTAATATTTTGTTATTCATTTAAGTATTAGGATAATTAAATGGATAATTAACTTATTTTATAAATTAATGAAATGGATAATTACTTAAAGTAATTAAGGAGTTAAACTTAAGGTTTAAGATTAATTATTCTTAGAATAATTAACTTATAATTTAAGAATCATTAATTAAATAAGGTTAAATTTTAATTAATGATTAAAAAAAAAAATTTATCTAGTAATTAAGATTGTTTAAGTTATAGTTAAGCACTTAAATAAATAATTAATGTGATTAATTTTTATAATTAATTAGATTAATTAAGGATAATCAATTTTAGAAATGGTTAAGTATATTTATGGAAGTAATTTGGATTAATTACTTTTTGGAATTAATCAAGGGATTAATTAAAATTAACTAATGAGTAATTAACTTATTTAATGAAGTAATTAAAGATAGTTAATTACTGAATGTGGTTAATCAATAGTGATTAATAAATATGATTTGATTAAAGGTTAATTACTTAATATAATTAATTTAAATATAATTTATAATTAAGTAATAATTAAGGATCATTAATTAATATAATTAATGATGTAATTAAGGTTTAATTAATTAAGATTAATAAATCAATAATAAGTGATTATAGAGTAATTAATTAATGTAATTAATTTAAAGATTTATGTAATTAAATATAGTTAATTTATTTATAAAGTAATTAAAGGTTAATCACTGTATTTGATTAAGAATAATTAATTTATAAAATTAATTAAGGATAATTACTTGAATGTAATTAAGGGGTATTAATCAAGGGTGATTAATTAAGATAATTAATGTGAGGATAATGAACTAATTGATTTGTAATAAGTTGATGGTTAAGTAAGCAAGGTTTAAAATGATGAAGTAATTAATTTAATTCATTTTAAATTAATTAAAGATAAGTAATTAATTTAATTCACTTTAAATTAATTAGAGATGGAAGTAATTAATTTAATTCATTTTAAATTAATTATAAATGATGTTATTATAGATCATTGCTTATAAATGGATGATATTAATTACCTTGAATGGTTTGAATCTCAGATATGAGATTAGTATTGTAATATGGATGTATTGGTTGCATAGTGATAATGAGATGGATTATCTGTTTGTGATAATAATGTTGATTATCTTTTGAGATATTGTGAATTATCTATTTGTATATAGATAAGAATTGAATTGTTTTAACCTTAAACAACTTGGCCTTAAAAGATACGTTTTGGATTTCGATGAGACCGGGATCGGGTTTCCGTATACCGGTATTCCAGGTCTGGAGACCCGAATACCACATCGATCCAAATTAAACGTTAGGTCGTTAATCCAAGAGGAGCAAGTGAAGACTCGAGGTGTAAGAACTATTCTTTGTCAATATAACTCTGTGGGTGATTCCGTAATGAGTTGGACGGAGATGGTACTTATAGGTTCGAGATGAAGATTCAGAGTGCAAGGGCTATGGTCGTTAACTCTGAGGGTGATTCCAAAACGAGTGTAACGAGATAGTGTCTTCGGTTTCGTTCGAACCCGGAACGAACTTGTATGGATTGAATGCTTTCAGAACATCGTCAGGAGGGCGATGAGCATTCTAAGATAGATGTGTTCTTTTAAAGGTAATCGTAACCTCAAGCCTCATCAACCGGGAATGGCTAAAACAGGGGAGGTGCAGCAAGGCTTCGTGGGTAGCGCCCACTGAGAGCAAGATATATCCCTGTCTAGAGGTCCCTTCTTTTATTTCGGCTTAGTGGGTAGTTGATTCGCGACAACTACTGGGGTTGTCTTGTTCGGGACTATCCAGTAAGGGATGGTTCCGGCTTTGTGTTGCAGGGGAGCGGGCGTACTCCTCGGTACGGTGATCTAGGCCACGTACTGTGACGGGCGGTACCCCAGTAGCCCTGCCATTGATGGAAATCCATTCTTCCTACGAGACCCTACGGACTTGATTGTATACCTATGTATGCTGGAATTTAATGAATGTAACAATTTCGGCTATTTCATATTTATTTGAAAACCCTAGACCCTATTATAATAAAACTGAATTTCCTATCAATGTTTTGGTTAGCGTAAGGTAAAAACTTTTCCGTGTTTATGTGCGGGAAGTCTTACGTGATACCTTTTGTTTTTCAAAAGGTTTTGAAGTTAAACAACTTTAACCCGTTTACTCACACCAGACCCATGTCTGACCCAAGTGTTTATTTTCTGTTTTATTAAACTCTTGGGTACTCAATATTGTATTGAGTAGTCGAGGGATTCAGGTTAGTCTTGACGAATACTGGAGGAGCTGTGGAGCAGGAGGCTTCAGCGTGTAGATATATAGAGTTCCACTGTGTATGATGTATTGTATTGATATAGTTGTGTTGTATAATAGACAGAAGTTTATAACTGTCTATATCGTGATGTATAAGTTATGTACTCTGATGTATATGATACTATGTAATATCTTATGTGATATAATATATTTCTCGTTCCGCTGTGAGATTTCTGATGTGTTGTTGTTCTTTCTTTCTCTTCTTTCTTCTTCTATCCCTTTCTTTCTTTATGATGATACGACTTTCTGTGGAGAGAAAGCCGGGTCGTCACAGTTGGTATCAGAGCAGTAGGTTGAGTGAATACCTAGGCTCTGGAGCGGTGTCTATCTTGAGAGAGCGTATTTGTAATTTTTATATAACTATATATATATTTATATTTCTACCTATATTGTTGGGTTACCTGTTCGGGTTTTCCAAATTAAGTTATAGAGGTAGATGAGGTAGTGTTGTGTGTAACACAACTACAATTAGGTTGGAGTCCGAGTGTTGAGGTTGGAAGTATATTTATCGAGACTGTAGACCCAAATACTGTCTCGAGTAAGCTTTGCTATGGTGAAGGATTTCATCGATATTCGAAGGAAACCTGTTAAGGTTCGGAGTTTATCTTTAAAAATATGAATGAGTAGAGTTGGATCTGCCGATGAGGCAGAAGCGAGTGATGGTATCTTGATACCTCAAGTAATAGTAGCTGCGTGATGAGACGCAGTGATTATGGATGTTTCCAAAGATGTTTTCTCTGGAACGAGTTTAAGGAAGTGTGTATGCTTCGGTGTTGTGGCTGAGTTCAGCATGGTGTGTTTCTGCTTTGGTTTGGAGTCCGAGTTTCTCGAAGAGCTTTGGATAGGAGCATCCGTGGCAGCAGTGCAGCTCGGAGTATTCTGTGTGTTGGTAGGAGGTTTTTCTGGCTGAGTAGTTTTTCTGAAAGTGAAGTTCAGAAGCAGCTGAGTGGATCCATTTCTTCGATGGATTGGATAGTTAAGTATAAGCTGTTCTAATTGGTAAAGAGAGGACAGTTTTCTTTGGAATTAGGCTGGATTGATCGCAAAAGTGACTTGCGATTGCTAAGTGTTCTCTTAGATTATCAGAGTTTTTCTGGATGTCTTCAGGGAAGTCAGAGATTTGTCGGCATTGGAGATTGAGTTTTCTTATCGACTTGAATACAAGGAGTGATACCAGTAGTTCAGCTAGTTGAAGGATGGTCCCTTGAGATAGAGTTCGGTGAAGCAACTCAAGTTTTGATGAAGTATCTGAGTTTTCTTTATGGATTTGTGGAATCATTTTCTGGAATGTGTTATTCAGTTTGTGCTCATGTTCTTCATCAGCATCCTCTTCTGCTCCAGATCAGAGTTGTGCGGCGGAAGCAGTTTGGAAGTGCATCTGTTTATTTTTCTGGATTGAAGGAGTAAGTTTAGTCTTCTATTGTTTGAGGAGTAGAGTTTGTCTTTGATCTTGAGAAGATCATTGTGATGGGTTGTTTTTGATCTAGTTGTTTCTAGAGGCATCAGCGAAGGGTGAGCTGATCAGTAAAGATGTAGACAGCCCAGGATCATCCGAAGAAATTTTTTGATAAGAGATAAGGGAATTTGGATTTCAAAGACGGAGATTGATTTTGGATAAGTTTTCTCCGATCGAAGGAGCTATAAGATTTGGTAAGACTGGGAAGTCAGCTCTGTGATATTTTGGATCTCTTGTGTGTTCTGATTTGGATAAGTTATGATCTATCTCTGGTTTTTGAACCAGCAGTTCAGGAAGATGTGGTTGTTGAGTCAGACTTGTCTATAGTCTGATATCTTGTTTGGTTCTGTAGATCTAGATGAGTAGAAGCTCTATAGCTTAGTAGTTTAGATTGTTTGTAGAACGAGTATCCCGGTATATATATATATACACTTGAGGAAACTCGAGGAATTCTATCTAGAATTTTGTCTGAATAGTTAGAATTTGTTTGTTTGGATGTTTGTTTGCTATGGTTGTTAGCATATGGATGATAATATATGCTTGTAATTTAAAATAAATCTTTAATAAGATTATTAAATTACCTTTGCTTTTAATTTCGGGGACGAAATTATTTTAAGGGGGAAGGAATGTGATATCCCTGAATTTTAGGCAATATCAATTTAATAATCTGTATTAAAAATTAAATTGATTTGATAATTTTGTAATTTAATTTGAATTAATTTAATAATCTTCTTTAATAAATATTTAAATTAGTGAAATTATCTTTTAAAAGCTAAATAAAATGTTTTCTATTTATAATGAATATATATATATATTTGTATATATATTGTGATTAGAAATCTTTGGTTTGAATTTTTTTTTAAATAAATAAATAATGTTTTTAAAATTCTAATATCTTTGGTAAACTGGGAAATTATGATTTATTTAAAGTTAAAACTTTTCAAAAATATTTTATAAGTAACTATATGGTTTTAAAATACTTAAGGTAAATATTACTAGTTTAAATATCTTTAATTTAGATTTTAAATAAGATTAGCAAAATGATTTGTTTAACATTATTATTTTTATATGATTTGTAAATTTGCTATGAAGGTTTAAAATTAAAATATGAAACATTAATCCATTTAAATAATAAGTAATTTATAATCTTTTGTATAAATTATATAAAATTTGTCAAGTGAGTTATTTTCAAATAATAAATATATGTATTGTTTTTATCTATAAATATAATTGGTTTTACTCTTTAAAGTTATCTATATATATATCTAAGTATAAAAAAAACTAATTAATTTAATTAAAATCTTTTTAGTAACACTTAATTTTAAATACAAATTACTTATAGGACAAGTGTAAACATTTTAGAGCTAAATTAACATGTGTTAAGTAATAAACCACTTTAATGTGACAAGTGTAAATTATCTTAACAAGTGGCAATCTTTTGTTTAACAATTTATACTAAAAATAATATTTCATTTAGAAGAAAATCTGTTTTCTCATTTTTCAGTTCAAATCTATTCTTCCTCCTCTTCATTTCTTTCCTAGTCTCAAATTCAAAAACTAAGAAATTAAAACCTGTAAAATCTTCTCTCAAAACAAATCTGCAAACATCTGTTCAAAGATCTGCAGAGGTTTCAAAACTTGTATTCAAACATCTATAACCAAAATGATTTCAGCACTTTAGTTCAAAAGCAAAGCTGTAATCAAAGCCTGTAGCAAGTTTCAACTTCAAATACAACCTCTAGTTAAAGTGATTTTCTCAAATGCAAGCAAAAATCAACATCTCTGTAAAGATTAATTTCAGCAAATTCAAAACAAATAGTAGTCGAATTCCTCAAAATCAAACAAGTACCTGTAATTCTGTTTCAAAAATCTGATGGAAGCCTGTAACCTTCTTCAAGCCTGCAATTTCTGTCTCAAACAAAATCTGGAGTTTGTCTTCAGCAATATAGGATCTTGGACCTGCATACAAGCCTAAAACAACAGCATGCAAGTTTTTAAAATCAAACAAAGACTCAAGTTTTAAAAGATTCAAAAGATTTTTCATAGTGGAGACTCTGATCTTCATTTCAAAATAAGGTGAGTAAACAATTTATCTTAAAAACAGTTTTCTGTAATATCTGTTGTTATGATGAATGTGATGAATGATTGTAATGGATTGTGTTGCATGAATTATATGGATGTTAATGCATGTATATTATGTATATGAAATGTCTGTGATATACATGTTGTTGATTGTGAACACACACATATATATATCTAGACTCTGTTTAAATTTCCAGGCTCAAGTTCTATTAAATTCATATCCTCTTGATCTATTAGTTATTAGAGTATAGGCTTTAAAACAAATTTGTTTGTTTAGTCATAAGGTAAGGTTTAAAATTTTAAATTAAGTTAAATAATTTGAATTGGCTCTGGAAACTGAAAAGAATATGCAAACATCAGTTTTGACAAAAATTTAATCTCTGTAATTCATTTGTTCAGGATTATGAATTGAAAACTTATACAAAATCTTGATTTTTAAAACTTAAATCACGATTTTTAGAATTAAAATGAGGTAGCAGTTTGAGTTTGAAGAGATTATACATTTTTGATGGGTTCTGATGATCTAAGTGTTCGGGGTGTATGCTGTTTTCTCTGGAGGTGGAAGGATGATCGGGAATGTCAGAAAAAAATGGTTGTTGGATGATCAAAGCATTATGGAGGTGGTGGTTGATCAGGGAAGATCGTAGCCCTAGTTTTATGGTAAAAGGGAAATTTGTTTCCCACGGCAACGAGAATGGATCGAGTTCACTGGAATTTTGGGAAATGGAAACTTGAAGGTGGTCGAAGGCATGGCTGGAGTTTCTGACACTCCGGTGATCGGAGGGAGGAGTACGAGGAGTTTCCAGGTGCTGCTATGCTTCCAGATTTGAGCAATAATGCTCGATTTTGATTTCAAGGTGATTGAGAGATTCCGATGGACGTTGTCTGATCTGAGGAGGATCGCCGACTTACGTAGGGTAGTGGCGATGTCAGGAGATGATCGGAGCTCCGGTGCATATGTACGGTGTGCATGGATTGATGTCTGGTGATGTTTGTTTAGGAATTAGTACACTCGAGTTATCTCGAGTAATTTGAGTCTTGACTCGAAGCAAGGTAGGAATTTACTCGGAGTAAATTAGGCAAGGCTCGGGGTAATTTCTGGGTTAAGGGAAATCTGCTCTGTTTTGAAAATTTGAAACTGGGTTTTTAAATTTGTAAAGAAGATTTAAATCTAAGTTTAAATCTAAATTTTAAAATAGATTCAAGTTTAATTTGAATCTTAGTTTGAAAATAAATTAAGTTTAAATTCAAATTTTTTAAATAACTTAAAAGGTGTTAAGGAAATTAGTGTATTTAAAAGAAATTGAATTTAAATGAAGATTGAAATGTAAAGAAAAGATTTAAATAAAGTTTTTAAAGTTTAAATGTTTTAATGAATTTAAATGTTAGGTTATGGTTTAAATGTTTAAATTTAAAAAGAACTAGGTTTTAAACTCTTATAAAATCCTTTTATAAGAAAGGTATTCTTTAGCATGAAAACTTAATAGGTTTTAAATTGATTTAAATTTTGTTAAAGATAAATTGAGTTCATTTTAAAAACTTGAATTTAAATGAAATTTAAAATTAGATTTGTAAATGAATATTTTAAATAAACTTGTTAATGATAATTTAACTGTAGGTAAGAAAAGTTTTATCTTAAAATTAAATTAGAATTTAATATTTTGTTATTCATTTAAGTATTAGGATAATTAAATGGATAATTAACTTATTTTATAAATTAATGAAATGGATAATTACTTAAAGTAATTAAGGAGTTAAACTTAAGGTTTAAGATTAATTATTCTTAGAATAATTAACTTATAATTTAAGAATCATTAATTAAATAAGGTTAAATTTTAATTAATGATTAAAAAAAAAATTTATCTAGTAATTAAGATTGTTTAAGTTATAGTTAAGCACTTAAATAAATAATTAATGTGATTAATTTTTATAATTAATTAGATTAATTAAGGATAATCAATTTTAGAAATGGTTAAGTATATTTATGGAAGTAATTTGGATTAATTACTTTTTGGAATTAATCAAGGGATTAATTAAAATTAACTAATGAGTAATTAACTTATTTAATGAAGTAATTAAAGATAGTTAATTACTGAATGTGGTTAATCAATAGTGATTAATAAATATGATTTGATTAAAGGTTAATTACTTAATATAATTAATTTAAATATAATTTATAATTAAGTAATAATTAAGGATCATTAATTAATATAATTAATGATGTAATTAAGGTTTAATTAATTAAGATTAATAAATCAATAATAAGTGATTATAGAGTAATTAATTAATGTAATTAATTTAAAGATTTATGTAATTAAATATAGTTAATTTATTTATAAAGTAATTAAAGGTTAATCACTGTATTTGATTAAGAATAATTAATTTATAAAATTAATTAAGGATAATTACTTGAATGTAATTAAGGGGTATTAATCAAGGGTGATTAATTAAGATAATTAATGTGAGGATAATGAACTAATTGATTTGTAATAAGTTGATGGTTAAGTAAGCAAGGTTTAAAATGATGAAGTAATTAATTTAATTCATTTTAAATTAATTAAAGATAAGTAATTAATTTAATTCACTTTAAATTAATTAGAGATGGAAGTAATTAATTTAATTCATTTTAAATTAATTATAAATGATGTTATTATAGATCATTGCTTATAAATGGATGATATTAATTACCTTGAATGGTTTGAATCTCAGATATGAGATTAGTATTGTAATATGGATGTATTGGTTGCATAGTGATAATGAGATGGATTATCTGTTTGTGATAATAATGTTGATTATCTTTTGAGATATTGTGAATTATCTATTTGTATATAGATAAGAATTGAATTGTTTTAACCTTAAACAACTTGGCCTTAAAAGATACGTTTTGGATTTCGATGAGACCGGGATCGGGTTTCCGTATACCGGTATTCCAGGTCTGGAGACCCGAATACCACATCGATCCAAATTAAACGTTAGGTCGTTAATCCAAGAGGAGCAAGTGAAGACTCGAGGTGTAAGAACTATTCTTTGTCAATATAACTCTGTGGGTGATTCCGTAATGAGTTGGACGGAGATGGTACTTATAGGTTCGAGATGAAGATTCAGAGTGCAAGGGCTATGGTCGTTAACTCTGAGGGTGATTCCAAAACGAGTGTAACGAGATAGTGTCTTCGGTTTCGTTCGAACCCGGAACGAACTTGTATGGATTGAATGCTTTCAGAACATCGTCAGGAGGGCGATGAGCATTCTAAGATAGATGTGTTCTTTTAAAGGTAATCGTAACCTCAAGCCTCATCAACCGGGAATGGCTAAAACAGGGGAGGTGCAGCAAGGCTTCGTGGGTAGCGCCCACTGAGAGCAAGATATATCCCTGTCTAGAGGTCCCTTCTTTTATTTCGGCTTAGTGGGTAGTTGATTCGCGACAACTACTGGGGTTGTCTTGTTCGGGACTATCCAGTAAGGGATGGTTCCGGCTTTGTGTTGCAGGGGAGCGGGCGTACTCCTCGGTACGGTGATCTAGGCCACGTACTGTGACGGGCGGTACCCCAGTAGCCCTGCCATTGATGGAAATCCATTCTTCCTACGAGACCCTACGGACTTGATTGTATACCTATGTATGCTGGAATTTAATGAATGTAACAATTTCGGCTATTTCATATTTATTTGAAAACCCTAGACCCTATTATAATAAAACTGAATTTCCTATCAATGTTTTGGTTAGCGTAAGGTAAAAACTTTTCCGTGTTTATGTGCGGGAAGTCTTACGTGATACCTTTTGTTTTTCAAAAGGTTTTGAAGTTAAACAACTTTAACCCGTTTACTCACACCAGACCCATGTCTGACCCAAGTGTTTATTTTCTGTTTTATTAAACTCTTGGGTACTCAATATTGTATTGAGTAGTCGAGGGATTCAGGTTAGTCTTGACGAATACTGGAGGAGCTGTGGAGCAGGAGGCTTCAGCGTGTAGATATATAGAGTTCCGCTGTGTATGATGTATTGTATTGATATAGTTGTGTTGTATAATAGACAGAAGTTTATAACTGTCTATATCGTGATGTATAAGTTATGTACTCTGATGTATATGATACTATGTAATATCTTATGTGATATAATATATTTCTCGTTCCGCTGTGAGATTTCTGATGTGTTGTTGTTCTTTCTTTCTCTTCTTTCTTCTTCTATCCCTTTCTTTCTTTATGATGATACGACTTTCTGTGGAGAGAAAGCCGGGTCGTCACAAAATATTTTCACTAGGTGTTGAAAATGGGTGTACCAAGTACTTATAGATTTTCAGTCCTACGCCTGATCAACGTATGGCCGAATTTCTATGAGAACAAGGATGGACTTGTTGAGACATCGAGTTATAAAAAGTATTTTTATAAAACTGTTTTGGTAATATTATATAGTTTAAAATGTATTTTTAAAATTTGAAAATAAAAGAGTAAAAGTTAAAATGCTTAAAGAGGATTTAAATAAATAATTCATATCAGAATTAAAATTCTTGCTTCGTTCCTTTTCGAGGACGAAAAGATTCAAAGGGGGAAGGAATGTGACGACCCAAGTTTTCTGACATCTGTTACTTGGGGAAATTAAATAATTTAAATTATTGAAATATTAATTTTGATTAATCGAATAAATAAATTTCTGACGATTAATATATAAATTGAATTAAAAGCTAGAAATAAAGAATATATTTATATATGTATACCCTACCACAGGAATTAAAGGTAAAATATCCATTAATATATCAATAGGGATATACTAACTTTATGGCATTTGATAGTATATATATATATATAAATGTACAAATATATATTTTATGCTCATAGGAAATAATATATATGAAAAGAACAATATAAACGGGGAGGTATATATGCATTTTTATAAAAAAATTGACAAAATGTACATAAGTAAATGCATTAGTATACAGGTTATATGAATAATGGAAGTGATAAAATGTAAATATCTAGAAGATGGCAAACATATGTATGAGATATGTATATTCATAGAGTGAATATGCATGTAAACTTAAGGGGGAACACACGCAATAAATGCTATCTCATCAAGCACACAAAAATCTAATCAGATCAAAAGAAAATCTCTGACCAAGGAAGCTTACTGTACAAGGAAAACTGCAGTCTTCCTTTCCTTACAAATGCCACTACCTTGCCTCATTCTTTCATTGACTCGAACATAATAAAGCAAAGTTCTTCCATTAAAATCAAAGAAAGAAAACCTGAAGCAAATCAAAGTTCAAACAAGTTAATCAAGCAACAACCAAGTTTTAGATCATCAGTTAAACCAATCAAAGCCGGGATCATCTAGTAAGTAAATTCAGTTCAAAAATCAAAACTGCTTCTAGGAAAAGCCTCTGCTCTTTAATATGTGAGTAAACTACACCCTTAAAACCTATATCTGATGCATAAACTCTTGTGTAGTAAGTGATGAAAGGTTTGCCAGAATGAATTATCATGATTAATGTGTATTAAGGTAAAAGTAAACTGGGTATGTCTGTTTAATATATACCTGTCTCTGTTAACAACAAGTATAAGTTCAAACATATAAAAATCAAATTCCCTTCCTATATTCAATTTTGGGATATGATCTTTGAAGATGAATGGTGTATATGGATATGATTTCATTTTTAAAAATAATTTCTACTTTATATATTAGATGATTTATTTGGAAATTTAATATAACAGAGAAAATCAATCAAGGGAAGAAATTCGATTATTAAATCTTCAAGCTTTGATTATGAAATCAGATTCGTTATCAAAAATGATGAATTATAGTAATCAAATCATGATTTTTAAACAAGTAAATAATGAGATACAGTATGTTGACCGGAATTTGTATTTTGGTCAAATTCCGGCGAGGTAATCGACGTTTGGGCTTGGGGTTTGGCCAGGGGATAGTTTGGAGGTCGGGCTACATGGGAAAAATGGTGGAAGGGTCCAACAATCATCGTGGCAGTGCCGATATGGAGTTGTAGGGTTTAGGCTATGTTGAATTCGTCGACGTTCTTGAATCAACTGCTTCGACGTGGATGTTGCAGACTTGATCGCGAGGAGTTGGATTAATTTATAGTGCTGAGGCGACGTTTTGGTATGATCGGCGATGGCTCTCGAGGTCGGGTTCGTCGTTGGATGATCATTTTCATGGGATGTTGGATTTCAGTGGGATTTGGAGTTGCTCGATTCCGTTCTGTTGGCAATATTGTTGAACTGGGAGCTTGCAAGTGATGGCAAGATTACCATTGAATGGTCGGCGGTCGAAACACGGACCAGTGGTGGCTGGAGCTTGCGTGCACGTGCACGAGTATCCCCACGTGTCTGATGATTGCTTTGAAGGGTTGAAGCTTTTGGGAAGAAGGTTGTACACGGGATCGTTCTTGGGTAGCTTGCGTATGTGTCTCGGTGAAAGGATGAGCGCGAGTTCTCATGAAATTGATCGGGGTTATGCTCGGTTTTGCTCGTGCTTGTCTCGTGAATGCTTTCGTATGCTGGCTGGGGTGGAATTTTTGTAGTAGTTTTAAACTTATAAGCAAGTTTAACTAGATTTTGAAATACAGTAAAGGATGAATAGGTTGTATATAGACAAGAAATTTTAAGTTCTAAGCAAAACAAAAATCAAGTTTTCTAAACTAAAAATATACCAAACAAAATGTTTTAAACATATTTAAAGGTTTACGGATATTAAATGTTTAAATTGTTTGAATGAAAATTAATTAAGATTAATAAATGTAAGGATTATGGGTGATTAATGAATGTGAGTAATTTTAGATTACCTGTTAAGTGTAATTAATAAAAACGGGTAATTCTTGAGAGTAATTGAGAATCATTAATAAATTACTAAGAGTAATTTAAGAGATTGATTAAAGAGTAATTAATTTATGAAATAAAGGGAAAATTATTTAATAAAATTGATTTATAATAATTAAGTAATTAATGAATAATTGCTTAATGTCGTTCATTAAGGAGGGTAATTAATGAGTAAGTATTAAATGTAATTATTTAATGATAATTACTTAATGAAGGAACTAAGGATTAATTACTTAATGTAATTTATTAAGGATTGATTGATTAAGGAAATTAACTAAGGGTAGTTAATTAATGAGTATAATTAATAAAAGGATAATTAGACAATGTAAGTGATTATAGGATAATTAATTTGAGTAATTAATTAAGAATAAATGTAATTAAAGTAATTAATTACTCATTGTAATTAATTAAGTTGATGTGGCTAATTTTAGTTAATTAATTAAGTTTAATTAATTCAAGGAAATCATTTGAGGTTGGGTTAAGTATAATTACTTAAGGTAATTAATGATGCGAAGAAATAAATGGATAATTACTGAATGTAATAAAAAAATTGCTTGATGGGAAGAAATTAAAGGATGTTTACTCAGAGTAATTAAAGGGTTAATTAGTATAATCAATCAAGGAGTTGATTAAAGTGATGAAGTAAATAATAACAGTTAATTATTGATTGTGATTAATCAAGATTGATTAATGAAGGAAATTAAGTTAAAGGTTTATTAGTAAATGAAATTTAAGAATAATTAACTAATGGAAGTAATTAGAGGATCATTAATTGATGTAATTAATGGAAGGGATCAATCTTGCTGATGAATGATTGAATGATGATAAGTGCTTTAGATTGGTTGATATCTCTGATTTGAATTGCTTTGTGATATGATATGTTGGATGGACAGTGATTATGTGATTATCTATCAATTATGAATTGCTGTGTAAAAGTGTTATCCGGTAATTTAAGTTGAATTATATTTCATTGAATAACTTGGATTTAGATGACAATTGGATTCGAAGAGACTGGAGTCGGGTATTTGTAAATACCCGAAACCACTTCAATTCTTCATAGAATGATATGTGAAATAAATAAGTTGAAATGAAATGATTTAAGTAAATTGGATCATTTAATCTAAGTTTTGGTACTTAGAAACTGATGTGTGAAATCAGTGATGACTATGACAAATTGATGATTTGTAAATTAATATGAGTTACCCCGGGTTTTATATAAGTTGTATTGTGAAGGTCCTGAACTCGGCCTTCGAAAATCGGCACCCATACTTCACTTGTACTCAAAATGCCGCAGATTCAAACGCCGAATCTGGCTCTCCGGAGCTTATAACACCATTAAGTATAACAACACAGTGGAATAAAGAAATAGATGATATCATATACAACTCCAATGAATACAATATCCAGAATGATATACAACAATGATATCAATATGATACAACAATATCAGAGATAAATAAAGATGCTACAGCGGGAAACAGAAGTGATACTCCAAGTGATCTGGAAAAGAGAATGAATCCAACAACTCCAACATCAAGCTCGAACCACCATCACGTTGCACCAAGAGAAGCAAGGTCAGTCACTAAACTCCAAAAACTGAACTAGCTCCCGATAATTTACTAAACCTGACTATTTGAAAAAAAACCCAACTCTAGACTGCCCGTGTGGAAAATTGCAGGCAACCAGAATTTAGGAAGGGAACAATAAACTCCGAGTCAGTCATGGGACTGGTGTGAGTAACAAAAATAGTTTATCTTTAAAACAAACAACAAAAGAATTTTAAACATTGAAATCCGCAATGCTTTTTGGAAAATGAAACTACCATAAGACCTCCCGCCACACACACAATGCAAACGCAGAATTGGAGGAGATTTCTTCTTATGATAGTCAAATATGCTTACTACGAGGAAAATTCTTTGATATTATTACTAGTTCATAGTGTAGAAAACCTTTCAAAAGTATAATATTAATCTTAGCCAACATACAACCATTATTGTATGCCTACTATAGCTACTATGTTCAATAGCAGGTTACCGCCACATTCCATAGCAGGTTATACAACTAAATCCGTACAAGGCTCGTATTGTTTCTTTGGATTTCCAACAAATAGTCAGGCTAAGGAACTTCCTACTACCACATGGGTACGCCTCTGGAGGGACGTTCCGAGAACCTACCCGGCTCTCTGCCAACATAAGGTCGGGTTACCTCTGTAACTAGGTAACTACTACTCGAGTATGCCACCCCCCGGTCCTTTGGGACCTTTATCCGAGGCCTCGATCACAAAGCAACAATCACATAGTAAATGAGATTGGAGCAACCACACAGGTAAATATCTGGGCTCCATACCATAATATCACCTTTTTCCAGAAGTAAATGACATACCCTAAAGGGAGCGACCCTCATAACCTTGCCGCATCTTTCCTGTTTCGACCATTTCCGGTCTGTGAGGCTCGATGAGGTCTCGTCCACAAAGCTACGCTTTACACGAAAGCCATGCTTTGATCAACAAATGATCAGCAACACACAGCAGCACTCAGCATGCCACAGTACCAAATTGGGAATATATCACTGATAACCTTCAACTACATAACCTCTGAGCTCGTATGTCTCGGAGAAGGGTGTTAAGCTAAGAGAATAAATCTCTGCCACCAAACAAAAATGTATTTGAAAGAAATCAGCTTTATATCTCAAAGTGTAGTGTCAAACATACAACCATACAAGTCTGTTCCGGGTTCGAACAGAACCGAAGGCACTTCCAAAGAAGCCCTTGCAATCCGGGTATTCACAATCCCGATCGGATTTCCCATCACTTAGGGAATCTCTATACCGGCGCGACTTAGTGCAGAGACAATCGATAGGTCATCCTATCGTTCTCACAAATACCCGGCCTTCACCACCGGTCTTCAAATGCAATCCATATACGTCGTATCATTATTCGGAATGGGTTATATGACACAAAGGTCCTCTCCCGGCTAAACCGAATAATGAGCGCAATATTTTAAAACATATGGATATTGGGATTTCAGTTAAGTCATAATTTATTACCCAAAACTTTTCTTTCAAATGGTTTAAACACATTACCATTTTAATCTTTTTAAACAAAAAGATTCAATTCACAAAGTTCACCCAGTTTTTTTCACACAGATTCATTCACATTTTTTCCCAAAATAGTTTTCCTTTCAAATTGGATTAACTCGTCCAATCTTTAAATCAAAGATTTAATTCATAGCTTTCAAAACAATTCCATTTCGGCCTTTTATACGAAAGATACACCTTTCCAATTTCAAAACAAAGTTCAACAATCTTTCACAAAGATTTATTCATAACTTGGAAAACCATTTTCACTTCAAACTTGAAATTCTTTTGACACAATTTGGAAATTCATTCCTTATTTGAAAGCTTCTATCGTCTGAAAACAAATAGTTTTCATTTTGGAAAATCTGATTCATTTATACGAGTTAAAGTCCTTGGGTTAAATTCAAATTCTCAAAACCATGCTTTTAAAATGGTTTAAATCATATAAACGCATTTTTAACATTTTTAACCATAATTTCCAAACATGGAATTCAATTCCAAATTTTGAATTCAAATTCAAATTAAATTATTTAAATTGGAAACTTTACCAAGTTATTCAAAATAACTTTTCTCTTTAAAACTTCTTTCCAAAAGCTTTAACATTTAACCCAAATTCATTTCCAAAATCAATTGAAATTAAAATTTCAATTTCAAAAATATTAAATTTAAATCATCTGTGACTCAACCGATTTCCTCGTGAAATCCATATTTGTGTGTGTAAAAGTGTGGTCCAGGGGTTTCACACACAATAGTGCAACATCATTCAATCATCACATATTCAAATACAATAATATATTTGATAAGCGGTATAAACTATAACACTCATCTTTTATTCACAGATCACAGATAAATCACAGATAAAATAAATTACATTCATCACAGCTTGAATTAAAACAATTCATATCACACAGCATCACATAGTAGGGATATCGAACAATTCACAGCGTTCAATAGAATACAGTCATCCATAAGTAATGATTTATTAATCATCATTCTCTAATTAATTTAAAATAATTTAAATTAATTACTTTCATCATTCTAAATCTTGCTTACTTAACCATTAATTAATTACAAATTAATTAATCATTCTCTAAGCACTAATTAATCACCCTTGATTAAGTATACTCTAATTACATTAAGTAATTATCCTTAATTAATTACACAAATTAATTATTCTTAACCAATTACAGTAATTAACCTTTAATTACTTCATTAATTAATTAACTAAAATTAATTACATTAATCCTTAATTAATTACATTAATTAATTACTTCACAATCACTTATCATTGATTAATTAATCTTAATTAATCATCCCTTAATTACATCATTAATTATATTAATTAATGATCTCTAATTACTTCTTTAATTAATTACTCTATTTAAATTAATCACATTAAGTAATGAATCACATAAATTAAATCCTTTTAAGTAATTAAGTAATTAATCATTTAATCACTTTAAACCTTTAAATTAAATTAAGGATTAAAACACTTCATTCTTAATTTATTTACTTAATCACAATATTAAGTTTATTTAAAATAAACTTTCAAAACAAAGGTTATATATATATATAGTAAACTCTTTTAAACTTAGTAAAAAAATATTTTTAAACCTTTAACTAAGTTTCTAACTTAAATAAAACAAGTTTTATTGAAAAAACATTGATCAGGAAAACATTTAAACTTGATTAAATTTAAATTTTTAAAACTGGACATTTTCTTTCTTTTTGAAACTTGCCCTTGTTTCAAAAACTCGAGCCATATCAACGAAATCCCGAACATCACTTCAAGACAAACTTCATCTTCCTCAATCTCAACAAAACCCAGGCACGATCATAGCTCGTGTACGTGCACACGTCACCGCCGACGTTCTAACCAATGTCGCCAACATCTACAGGTCTCCGACCTTCCTTCAGACAGCCCGATCACCCAAAACCCCGTAACAATCACTAAATCGAGATTTAGTATACAAGAACCCAACCAGGAACAAAAACGATCGTCAACAACCACCCTGACCCGCCACCGTAGGTCACTAGCAACCTCGCAAACACGACCAGAGCTCCACTGTGGAACCACGCTCATATTCCCCTTGGTCCCATCTATTCTGATACATCAAAAACGATGAACTACCCTCGAATTCGACAGCGGTCCAACCTGTACCTTAAGCCCTAGTTCGACGTTGTTTGACCACCATGGTGGTCGGAAAATTTTCTAACCATTTTTCCACGAATCTCCACTACCCAGGCTACCTCCAGCCTCGAGCACGATATCCATTTCATCGTTAATCGCCAAGATTTGACAAAAAAGCCAAAAACGATCAACTCGAGACTCCTACTCGATCCCAAATTTAAAAATCACAAAACTATTTTTAAAAATCATAACTTTCGAAGACGAATCTAAACATGTATTTGAAACATGAAATCTGCACATTTGATTTCTGACCAATTTTAATTTGTCACTGTAAATCTTAAATTTTGAAATGATTACTCGACAAATCCACTTGAATCTATTTTTAAAAATAACTTTACATTGTTATAAACATTTTCTTTAAAGGAGTCATAACTTGAATTAGTTTAAATAGGAAGATATGAATTTTTTCTTGAATTTTGTAGACCTGTTAGACTAACAGAGCCATATATATACATATACAGGTATGCACACCATATACAGAGCAACTCAAACCATATTCCAGACAATACACTCATGCAAACAATATTCACTGCTTCACTTCAAGTATCAATCACAATATCAAGTTATAAGTCAGTATTTTACTCACAGTGATTTTTCCAAAAGAAATAGAGTTTTATTCTTTTATTCTTGAAACAGATTATAAAACTGGCAAGCTGAATCTTCCTTGATCTCTGATTTGTTTGATGTTTTAAATTGTTGTTTTAAGTTATATTTTGTTTGAGTTTGAAATAGTATTTGCTTAGTTATCTTCATGGACGAAACTGGAATGAGGAAGTATACAGGTTGTAACGACCCCGAAATTTAATTTATTTAAATTAATAAATTTATTTAATTTTTGAATAAAAATTGTGAAATTTATTATAATGGATTGCGAGTTTTCCCGAATACAGATAAAATTTTGTATAAATCATTTAAATTTATAAAATAATAAAAAGCAAAACAAATATAAATAAGAATGTATAGTAATAGGAAAGAAAATAAAATAAAAACAACTTTAATAAACATGAGGTATACAAACAAATATGTAGCTAGCAACAATAATAAGTGCAGGCTAAAGTAATAAACAAATAGGTAGGATGAGATGAACAAATGAAAGTTAAAACAATTATCTATGCATATATAAGCTAGTAAGAAACACAAGTACCTACCCCATCTCCTCCGTACAATGTATAATCCTCTCAGCCGAAATGAGTTTTTTCATAGTCAACAAGTAGGTAAGTATGTGTAGTAGAATGCAAGACAAAGCATTTAATGCAAGATTGTAACGACCCAGAATTTTGGACCATTCGCATCCATTATAAGTGTATAGGTAGACACTCATGCCGGAATTGAATTGCTCAAAATACCGCGTTGTTAATTTAAATTTGGCAGAACTGAACATATACAGTAAATAAATATAATCACAGATCACAGACACAGAGTAATAAATGCAGCGGAAATAAAAGAGATAGTAGTTTATGAAGCTACTATATGAATATAAAATACATCAGAGTTTACAACAGAAGAGTAATACGATACATCAGAGTTAAACCAGATACAACGGAAGAGCAATATGATACATCAGATACAAATCAGAATACATCACTGGAATCATTGAATATTGAAAGCAGAATAGATGGCTGGATCTTCAAGCAAAGCTCCAACTCCAAAGGTGAGTCTCGAATACTGGTACACTCAGTCTGACCCAAGCGTAAAGCAAAACACAAGACACTCGAGTCAGGATTAACATTCTTATATTAATAAATCCAACTCAAGTGAAATAGCAATTGAAATACAAGTAACTCAAAGGATGTTTGGAATAACCATCCTTTAAGGATCCGTTAAACTATCTACTATGTAGTAGTGTACGATAAGTAGATAATGTCTATCAGTAATAATAAGATATCAAAATAGCGTTAAGTCATGGCCCATTCCACCCTTAACACATTTTTATTCCCAAAAGCATATACAAGACCGTAGTTTCCCCAAAACCGGAAGTCACCAGAGGGCAATCCATATACTAAAGGTACAAATCAAAATCGTAGTGGTCGCGCATAAATGGAATACAAGTATGACAAGGCACATGAGGCAATACCCAAGGTAGTGATACTACCGTACGCCTGATCCGGACTGGTGAGAACGCAACGCCGCAGCATCCGCAACACCGTGAAACAACACTCCCAAAATCAAGGGTGCACCAATCGACAACAAGAATAAGTAGTTCGAAGAAGTGTGTCCACTTGAGGTAGCTAATCCTCCATTGGCCCGGCACAGCTCCTGTTTTAGTCATTTCCAATTTGACACAAGTGTCAAGGCTATCCATCATCGTTCACTTTCTTCAGTCAACACGTACATCATTCCAACCACTTCATTCTGGATCATCACTCCGTGAATGTTAGTTATTAAAGTGGTTTTCGGTATCGACAGAGAGTATGTCCATATCCGATCCCGGTCTCTTTAATAACTTCCGTAATTATTTCACCGATTGGTCGTTTATATATTTCAAAACCAAATCAATTTCAATTTCAGATAGAATTCGTAAACCAACAATTCATTTGTCTTTCCAAATCAATTTCCAAAATTTACGTTTCAACTTCCAAATTCAATTCAAAATCCCATAATTCAATTTCAAACTTTATTTAAACAATTCGAATATTGATTCAAGTTCGAATATAAGTTTCATTTCGAAAACATTTAAATTAATTTAATTTAACATTCAAATCAATTTAAATTCATTTATCGAATTCATTCAATATTCGTTAAGTAACTTTATCATTCAAAACAATTTCTATTAAATTTCCAATTCATTTAATCAATTCTTAAGTTCAACTTCATTAAATCAAAACTTACAATTTTGAATTAAATTCAATTCGTCAAATCAATTCTTTCAATTACAAATCTTACATTAATTCCAAAAATATCACATTTTCATTTCTTGTTAAATAAATTCAATCTCACCTATTTACTTCCTTAAATAATTTTCCAAAACTTACTTAATAAAGAAAACTCAATTTCAATTATTTACGAAGTAAAATTCACTTATTCAAAAGTTCAATTTTCTTATTAAAGAATTTCAATTCAATTTAATCATTAAATAATTTAATCTTATTTAAGTATTAAATAATTCAAAACTTAATTATTAAATAATTTCAAAGTTTAATAATTTCAAACTTAATTATAATTTCAAACTTGATTATTAAATCATTTCAAAGTTTAACAATTTCAAACTTAATTACAATTTCAAACTTAATTATCAAATCATTTCAAAGTTTAATAATTTCAAGCTTAATTCAATAATTTCTCAAATTAAACAACATTCTTACATCAATTACATTGTTAATATTTTATTTCATATTTTTAAATATTAACATTTTCCTTTCGTTAAATTCAAATTTCAACTTCCTTTCAAAACCATATTATTTATTCAAATAAAAACTTCGTTTTATCTTTAAATCAAATTATTGACCAATCGGGTTTTTATTTAATTCTCTATCCTAGGTCAAAGTTCAATTTTGGGTATTTATCATTTCAACCCGATTCCAATTCAATTCAAAATCAAAGCATAGTAAAGGGAACTTGCAGTGTGATAACTGGGATGGTGTCAAAGTAAATAAACAAGCAATAACAACAAACAATATCAATCCAATCATCAATTCAAATAATCCCGAAATAACCGTATTAATTCACATTGTTATTTGTGCGAATTAATATAATTATTTCTAGAATCTACACTATCATTTCATGTAGATTAAAGATTTTTACATTACGGTTTTCACTTATCATCTATTAAAATTTCATACATCATCAATTTAACAACATACATTCAGTGGTTCGAAGTGAATTTAAACAAATCCTACGCGTCAAATAATTTAACAGTTAAAGGGGTTATATTATACAAATGTCATTTAATCAAATTTAACATTTAACTATTCTATATCAATTTCAATTGCATACTATTTATCATTTTAACATTAACAATTTAACGTCCAATATAAACATCAACAATCAATCAATTATCAGTTAAACTGTATTATCATCGCATAAATAATTAACAGATAATGGTGTCAGATGTCACAGGTGAACTGATATAGATAATAGCATATATAACAGTGTAATTAACTAACAGCAGTATATTTCAATTGTCGTTTCAATTGAAATCAAATTTAAATAAATAAAAGAACGTTAATCGTGAGTGAGTGCTCACCTTTCGAGGCTAGAGATGAACGAGAATGAGATGAGTTGCGAATCCAAGCACGAATTTCCAAATCAAAGCTAAATTGGCACGAATTCGACGGTCAAAGCTGATATATTGAAATAGACGAAATCGAATCAGAACTGGATCGATGAGGATAATTGACATAGTGGGCTTATATATAACCATATATATCAAAGCATATTTTTAATTTTAGGTATATATTAAATTAAATATATATGTATTAATGTGACTTTTCATTATACATCATATATACATTTTAAAACAATGCCCATATCATACAAGTCGAAATTTGATGCAAAATATACTTAAGAATTTTCAAGCAACAAAGGCTAATATATATATATATATATATATTTAAAACAACTTATATAACATAACTCTTAAAAAAAATAGACTTAAAAATATATATTTATAACACGTCAAAATATATGTATTACTGTAGACTTATAAAAATACTGCTCCCAATATATACATAGTACTATGACCTACTATAATGCATTTCTTTTTTTTTCTTTTTTTTATATTTAATATCTATAGTCCTTAAAATCATCATTCTTTACATATATACAAATACTATGCAAACCATAACCTATATGCAGACACTATGGGAAAAATGTAATATGTATAACTTGCAAAGAAAATCATGCAAACCCATATATTTATATCGCATGAACCTAAACATATATACTAATATGAACTTGCATCTATACATAATACTTCTATACTGAAGTACTGTACCCCAAAACCTATATCATCAGAGAGTAGCTACAGGCAACACACGCACCCCAAAATCTATGCATATATTATCCCATTAAGAAGACAACACCACTTAATACAGAAATTTGTATATAATATATGAAAATATATATATCGGAAACTTTATGAAATTTGTATACTAACTAGACACCCATAAACCATACGAAATAGCAGCAGCCTCAAAATATAGTCTAGTATATATAATATACTTTATGAAATCTAATATGTATGTAGTCTGAGCCTATATTGAAACATATAAATTAACCTATACACTATATACATAACAAATCAAAAAAAACAAGCAGATATATATGCAAATGTGAATAACTAGTATAAAATACCATTTCACAGCAAAAGCAAAGAGAGTGGAAAACATGGCTAACACTGCGGAGGCTATTGGCCAGGTGGCTGTCACGTACGAGCAATCTTGGTGCTCGACTGGCTTATGACGATGAGTGGTTGTGGGTTTTGCATGGGGTAAGGCTGCCCAGGGGCTACTCGGAGGGAGCTGCTGGCGAGGCTGCATGGGTGGATAGGTCGGCTTCGGTTCCAAAGGAGCTGGAGTTGTGGCCGTGGCAGCAATGGTGATCAGGTGATAGGCTGTGATGAGTGGTGTGGCAGCGTTGGTTGTCAGGGCGGCCATGGCGACGTGGTTTGCATGCGGGAAGAAACTGGAACTGATGCGATGGTGGGAAGGGAGATGGTGGGCGGCGTGACAGGTGTTTCAAGGTGGCAGGCCAAGATGACGTGGCGGCGGTGGCTCGCGGTTGTGGGTTGGGGTTTCCGGAGGCTCGATGGCTGGTGAGGAACGGCGGTGGTGATTGGGATTGGCAAGGCGGACTGTTGGAGTATGGGCTGCTCATGTGGTAGTTGTCGTGGAGGAGTGCCGTGTTGGGATGCTGGCGGAGCTCGGTGATAGATGGGGAGGCTTCGCGGGGACTGGGTTATGATGTGTGGAGAAGAGGAGAGAAAGAGAGAGGGAGGAGGGTTAATAGAGAGAAGGTGGAAACGAACAGGCTTGAAAGGAAGAAGATGACGTGGGGGGTTATCTCAAAAGCTAATGTACAAATATGATGAGCAAAGTTAATGAACAAACTTTGCAAGCTATTGAACCGATAGATTGGAATAGCAATAGGCAGAAATTTTTGTTTTTCGGGAAAGATGAAAGGTTAGTGACTGAACAGTTCACGGTAAGTAACCAATGGTCACAAATAAATCAAAGGACACGGAACCAGTACCGATACAGTTACCGACGTTTACAGATTCCGTCGCGTACCAGACTTTAAAACACAAAGTTGAATATACTGTAAAGATTAGCATGACGAGATGGTCCAAACGGTATAAAATTATAGTGGCACGATCGAATTATAAAAATCGAATTTTCTAATAGCGGAAAATGCAAGAAAAACGCTGAAAAATAAGATCGACGGAGCCAAGGATGTCCGAATTTGGAAAAACGACAAACTGACATCTTGCTCAGAAGATGGTTTAGAATTTTTCTATGTAAAAATATTTAGGTTTCGTAAACATTTTATTTCGTCGCTTTTTAACTGATTAAATTGAAGTGAATTTACGCGCGAAATAAACTTTCATATTTTCGAACGAAAATTTACCATTTGCTATGTATAGCTAGACGTATTCCAAATATCAAATTTATATTTCAAAATTTTATCGTTTAAAATTTCGCAAAATTTCAACTAATTACGTTATTAAAACAGTTGAAATTTACGGGTCGTTACACTCTCCCCCACTCAAAACTTTTTGTCCCCGAAAAGGAACGAGGTAGGAGAATAGAAACAACCAGAAAGAAAAACAGATTTGAAATACAAAATAACAATAAATTTAAACCATATAAATTCAAATTTAAATTAATTGATATTCAATAATTGATTTAATCCATTTTATTTCACTAAAATAAATCTCAACTATTTCTAAATTCATTATCTTATTATCCAATTATCTTAAATTTTCAGTTTCTAAAACCATAAATTTGAATAGTCTTTTACTATAAACATATATTTTTTTCAGCAATTTAAATTTTTCTTTATTCCAAATTATTGTTAAATTTATTCTACTTAATATATCTAATTCCATATATTTAACCCATATAAATTAATTTAAACCAGAAAAGTTTCGATTTAAATTAATTTACATCTATTAATTTCTTTTAAATTCAAGGTATTTTCATATGTTGATCAAATTTCAATTTATTAATTCTTTCAAAACAAATTTATTAATTCTTTCAAAACAAATTTATTTCATTATTAACCGAGTTTACTTATTATCCTATCTAACTCTATTAACATCTTTATAATCAAAATTTAGTGTATAACATTTATTATAAACACTCAAATTTTATTTATAAATACAATTTATCTTATATATTATCCAATTACATATTCAACTTCTGAATGATTTAGGTAAGTTGTATTAGAATGCAGTTGAACAATATACAAATAAAAAATTTCCCAATTCAATTATTCAAGTTTAAATATTTATTTCAAATTTTGGTTTCATTTATAATTAAAATCATCCTTTAACCAAATTTAAGAATTAGATTTTCGATTAACTTTAAACAACTTAGAGATATATATAATATATTTATATCAAATCAAATTAAATTTTAAAATAAGATACCTATATATATGTAAATCAAATTATATTGACGAAATTTAAATTAAAATATTTTTCAAAACAAAACTGTAGCAAGGCTACAGAATAGTATCTCCACTTCGAAACTCGAAAATGAATGTCGATGGTGCGGCCGCCATCACCGAAATTATTTTCCAGCGACAAAGAGAAGAGCACTGATTTCAACGTTTAAAAGTTCTTTGAAAACGATTTCTATTCGAAAATACTTTCAATAATATATACTTTAAAATTTTAAAAACCAAAGTTCGAAATCACCGGAAACTAATAAATTCTCAAATTTCTGAATTAAATTCATTTCAAATTCCAAATTAATTTATAAACCGTATTTATAAATTTATTTAGAACAATAAATGATAATCAAATATTATCATTTCAAACAACAATTTAATTAACTTATTAAATTCCAGAAATTTTACTTATATATATTGATAATATATTCATACGAATTTATTCCATTTACCAAATTTGAAAACGATATTAATTTACAAATACACTTCCTCGCTCGATTGTATAAGAATATATTTCAAAGCAAAGACAGAGATTCAAATTTGATGGACTCAAATCAAAGAGAATTTTGATTCGAAAATAAGTTTGAAACAGAAGATAAGATAATTCGATTACCAAAATCAGGAGATGGATGAGTTTATTTAATTCACGGGCAACCTTAACCGAGTCGTCCGTAACTTCAAGAATAAGATCGATGCTGAATTCCGAGGTAAATCAACACTCGATCTCACGAGATGGAATTCAGGTATAGCATGGAATAGATAGCATCGTAAACCAAGGATATTGAAATCTCCGGTAAATCGATGCCTATTATAAAGGAGTTTTGCTCCTTTATGAATCATTTGAATATTGGCGAGACCGCCGATCTATTATAGATAACATTCAGAATGGAGTTATGGGGTGCTCCAGAATTGAAAGAAGACGAATAGTGAGGGACACGAATGAATTTTTGGAACCGCAGGGAACGTTCCAAAATTCAAAGAAATCGAATCAAAACGGAAGAGATTGAAATTCGAAATGAAAGTGATTCTGTAAATACATTTACCCTACATGTTGAGTTTTGCCTAGAGCTACCAAAGCTCTGATACCAACTATAACGACCCAGAATTTTGGACCATTCGCATCCATTATAAGTGTATAGGTAGACACTCATGCCGGAATTGAATTGCTCAAAATACCGTGTTGTTAATTTAAATTTGGCAAAACTGAACATATACAGTAAATAAATATAATCACAGATCACAGACACAGAGTAATAAATGCAGCGGAAATAAAAGAGATAGTAGTTCATGAAGCTACTATATGAATATAAAATACATCAGAGTTTACAACAGAAGAGTAATACGATACATCATAATTAACCCAGATACAACGGAAGAGCAATATGATACATCAGATACAAATCAGAATACATCACTGGAATCATTGAATATTGAAAGCAGAATAGATGGCTGGATCTTCAAGCAAAGCTCCAACTCCAAAGGTGAGTCTCGAATACTGGTACACTCAGTCTGACCCGAGCGTAAAGCAAAACACAAGACACTAGAGTCAGGATTAACATTCTTATATTAATAAATCCAACTCAAGTGAAATAGCAATTGAAATACAAGTAACTCAAAAGATGTTTGGAATAACCATCCTTTAAGGATCCGTTAAACTATCTACTATGTAGTAGCGTACGATAAGTAGATAATGTCTATCAGTAATAATAAGATATCAAAATAGCGTTAAGTCATGGCCCATTCCACCCTTAACACATTTTTATTCCCAAAAGCATATACAAGACCGTAGTTTCCCCAAAACCGGAAGTCACCAGAGGGCAATCCATATACTAAAGGTACAAATCAAAATCGTAGTGGTCGCGCATAAATGGAATACAAGTATGACAAGGCACATGAGGCAATACCCAAGGTAGTGATACTACCGTTCGCCTGATCCGGACTGGTGAGAACGCAACGCCGCAGCATCCGCAACACCGTGAAACAACACTCCCAAAATCAAGGGTGCACCAATCGACAACAAGTATAAATAGTTCGAAGAAGTGTGTCCACTTGAGGTAGCTAATCCTCCATTGGCCCGGCACAGCTCCTGTTTTAGTCATTTCCAATTTGACACAAGTGTCAAGGCTATCTATCATCGTTCACTTTCTTCAGTCAACACGTACATCATTCCAACCACTTCATTCTGGATCATCACTCCGCGAATGTTAGTTATTAAAGTGGTTTTCGGTATCGATAGAGAGTATGTCCATATCCGATCCCGGTCTCTTTAATAACTTCCGTAATTATTTCACCGATTGGTCGTTTATATATTTCAAAACCAAATCAATTTCAATTTCAAATAGAATTCGTAAACCAACAATTCATTTGTCTTTCCAAATCAATTTCCAAAATTTACGTTTCAACTTCCAAATTCAATTCAAAATCCCATAATTCAATTTCAAACTTTATTTAAACAATTCGAATATTGATTCAAGTTCGAATATAAGTTTCATTTCGAAAACATTTAAATTAATTTAATTTAACATTCAAATCAATTTAAATTCATTTATCGAATTCATTCAATATTCGTTAAGTTACTTTATAATTCAAAACAATTTCTATTAAATTTCCAATTCATTTAATCAATTCTTAAGTTCAACTTCATTAAATCAAAACTTACAATTTTGAATTAAATTCAATTCGTCAAATCAATTCTTTCAATTACAAATCTTACATTAATTCCAAAAATATCACATTTTCATTTCTTGTTAAAGAAAATCAATCTCACTTATTTACTTCCTTAAATAATTTTCCAAAACTTACTTAATAAAGAAAACTCAATTTCATTTATTTACGAAGTAAAATTCACTTATTCAAAAGTTCAATTTTCTTATTAAAGAATTTCAATTCAATTTAATCATTAAATAATTTAATCTTATTTAAGTATTAAATAATTCAAAACTTAATTATTAAATAATTTCAAAGTTTAATAATTTCAAACTTAATTATAATTTCAAACTTGATTATTAAATCATTTCAAAGTTTAACAATTTCAAACTTAATTACAATTTCAAACTTAATTATCAAATCATTTCAAAGTTTAATAATTTCAAGCTTAATTCAATAATTTCTCAAATTAAACAACATTCTTACATCAATTACATTGTTAATATTTTATTTCATATATTAACATTTTCCTTTCGTTAAATTCAAATTTCAACTTCCTTTCAAAACCATATTATTTATTCAAATAAAAACTTCGTTTTATCTTTAAATCAAATTATTGACCAATCGGGTTTTTATTTAATTCTCTATCCTAGGTCAAAGTTCAATTTTGGGTATTTATCATTTCAACCCGATTCCAATTCAATTCAAAATCAAATTGTTAACGTTAAAAAGTGAACGCTAACACCCGGTGTGTGTAATAGAATCGTGAAAGCACCACCCGTGTGACGGGAATAGAATTTAAGCAGTAAACTAGCAGAAAAGCAGTAAAAGACAGCACTTTATAGTGGTTCGGCTTGAGATTAAGCCTACGTCCACTTTGAATCTCTTTATTACTGAATTTGGTTACAAATCGGTACAAATCTCTTATGAAAACAATACAATTTGATCACAAGAAACAATCTTGACTACTAGCTCAATCTTCGATGATGAAACTCAATGAATCCATGTTGGATGTAAGGAATTCCTCTCGAAGCTTGTTGTAGTGTCTCGAATGCTTGAAGATCTTTGATTGCTGAATGAATGGAGAATTCGACAGAGTAACGACGCTTGAAGAAATGAATGGCCAAAAGTCCCCTTCTTGTTGGATGTTGGGGGGTATTTATAGGGTATGATCTGATACAGAAAAAATCTTCTAAGTTCTAAGTCGTAGCCGACTTAGAGTATGTAGTAGGTCTTAAGTCGGCGACGAGATAAAAACACTTGCACTGGTTATTCTTGAACATGTCCAGAATGAGCCAAGTCATAAGTCGGTAACGACTTAGCATATGTCGTAGGTCTTAACTCGGAGACTTATTTATCTCGTAGATTTTTAAGTCGGAGCTTTCTTAAGTCGGAGCTTACTTCAAGTGGGTGTGTTTTAGGTCAGTCATATGGTTAAGTCGGAGATCTTAAGTGGTTAAGTCGGTGAGAGCCTTGAGTCGGAGCCGTTCCTTAACTCGCGAACTGTTAAGTCGGAGCCCCCCTTAACTCGGAGCTTTTCCTTAAATCGGTAACCTGTTAAGCCGGCACACTTGTTAAGTCGGCACACTCTACAAGTCGTATGCTTCCTTAAATCGGCTGCTGTTAAGTCGGCCTTCCTCTTAAGTCGGTTGCACCTTTAACTCGTTATATCGTGAATCAAAAAGAAGATTAACATTTGCCCCTCGAAGTACACGCCTAAGTCGTAGGTCGTGTGCTTCGATTCCCCTAGCTCGCTCTGTGGACGACTTAAGATGAGTCGTAGGTCGTAACTCGTATGTACCGGTTCATCTTCTACTGCCCCAGTATATAAATAGTTTAAGTTGTCACTTCTTTTCCTTCACCGGCTCTCGTTACTTCATTCCGCCATTAACAAGCATTCGAAATCCTTGAAGACGAAATCAACTACTCGATTACCAGTTACTCTCGTCATTATATTGCGTAAGTGAAATCGGCTTCCCCATTCAATCTTTGACTGTCACTGAATCGCAAATCCCATCTCTGACCTATTCTTCTTATGTCATGCTCCATTGCAATCTTCGTTTCAATTGATTATCGATGGATTCGAGACGATTTGTCTTGGACTTGGACAATCTGTATGAACGAGGCGACAGGTTGCAGTGATTCAGCTTGTCTGACTCGTGGTTCGTGATGAAATAACATCACACCGATTTTATGGCGACTCTGTCGATTAAATGTGTTGAGGGAACGAGAGTTTTTTGGTTGAAGAAGAGGTTAATGGGTTAATGGGTTAGGAGAGTGTTGAATTGGTGTATTGAAAAGACGGACGATTTAAGGCCTTTGTGATAAACAGAAATTGCCTCTTAACGCTTGACGACTTAAGGTCGTAAGTCGTAAGTCGGTCAACGACCTAGGACATGTGATTTTTGCATTCTGTCCTGAAATCCTTTATTACAGCACGACTTAAAGGATTGATGTCTTGACTTATCTCGTAGCTCGTTCCTTAAGCCGTAGACGAGATAGGACTTAGTGAAATATTTGAACTTGCATTCTTTAACTTGGACCATACTTTTGATATGAATTTCTTGACTTGAAATGCTGGAACAGACTGTCTAATTTTAACTATTTGAACCTGCCCATATGCCACATTTATCTTACAAATCAACAACCTGTTAATCACAACATTTGCAGAACACGGGGACGAATATACTGCCATTGACTGTCCACATCGAATGACAGATTAGTTGATAAAGAAAAAATCAAATTAGAATTGCATGAACAAAATGTTATACAATAACCAATTCAAGTGAAGTATTAAAGCAAAATCGTAATAGTCAAATAAAACCAACTTGTTTGCATTAACACTATACTTTAATGTTAACAAGTTCTGAAATTTCATAATCGACCGGTTGTCAACTAGTTTAATTCCAGTTGTGTTTACTTGTTATTTTCATTGGTTCTGCACAACACTTCATAGTTTTTAGGAAACGTGCATCTTTATATTTGATCATCCAGTTCCTTGTGTAGAATGACATCTCAACACGAAGATTTGGAACCAGCTGGAGGAGTTTTTCCAATCGCTACTCCATTAAACGATCCTCCAGAAAGGACTCCTACTACTCTGAGCCATAAAGCCTTTTGTCAATTATGCACCCAGTTTGGCATTGCCGAAGTTGACGCTTTGCTCCCTGGAATAGATGATACTGCTGATAGACCGCCCCATGGCTTTGTCGCAGTTAACCGCCAAATGTGCTCGAGTGGAGCAATCCCCCCATTTAATGACTGCCTTCGAGAACTTCTTCTCCGACTATCTATCTCCCCTTTTCAATTACACCCTAATGGCTACGCCATCCTGCTAGCACTGTGTGCTTTTTAGGAGAACGCTGGACCGTTTTCCCAATTTTGGAGAAATTCGCTTCCTGTGCACATTTACAAAGCACAAAGACCATCCTTCCATTACAGTTGTGAGAAGTGTTAGAAATCGTAAGTTGATCGTTGGTCTCCCCGACAGTGTTCACAATTTCCTAAGTCAGTTTTTTTATGTCCGCTGTCCTTCAGGATTTTACGCCATCTGGAGAGTAGGGAGTAAGATCATTTGTCTCTGTTTCTTATGTTTTTTCGAACTTGTCGAAGTTCGAGTTATCGAGTGTTAACTTTGCCCTTTTCTTTTCAGCACTTCCTCCTCCTTCTAGAAATCCCGGTCACAAAGCGATTTTTGAGAGGCTTATGGCGGTGCCGGTTGAGGAAAGGAGTATCCAATTTCTATTGACAGACGAATTTTTACATCAATTCGGTCTTTTACACTCTTCTCACTTTACCCAGCCTCGTGAAGTTTCTAATCTTCCAGCACAGACATCAGATGCCCCAGCTTCAACGGAAGAGATGGCTTCAGAGGAGCCAATTGTAGACACTGCATTAGTAAAGTGTTCTTCTTCTATTGGTGTTGCGGGAACGTCCAGCAAACCGGCACTTGCTCCAATTATTGAAGAGGAAGAAAATCCTCGAATTTCTGAAAAATCTGCCGATGTGGAAGTTGAGAAGGAGAATTCTGCTGAGTATCATAATGATGACACCTTTGATGACTTGAGTGACATAATGATAACTTCTCAAGAGCTTTTCAAGGATAATATTCCAAAAGCGAACTCTCCTGTCGTTGAAGCGACTTCCTCTTTGAAACAAACTTCGACGCCTTCTACACCTGTCGTCTCCGTTCCCGCACTAAAGCGTGGTTTGTAGTTTGACGTACGTAGTTCGCACGCTGCACACACTTAGGATTTTTCTGCACTTATAAGCATTTACTCTTTTTTTTCTGGAAATTTCTAAACTTTACTTCTTTTTCGGTTTTCAGGTTCTCCGATGGGGCGTACCGGCTCATACTATGACTCATTTCAGCGCCATGGAGGCCGTGGATCCTATGACTTTAGGAGATATCTTGGTGACCAGAGAGAGACAGATGAGGAAAGGGCTCAAAGGAAGGCTCAAGAAAAATGGGATTATGAGCAGCGGCAGAGAAGAAGAGACGCTGATCGATATGATTCTTCTTACAGAAGTTACGATTCTCATAAGCGAAAGTCTTATGATGACAAAGGGAAGACTCATATTACTGACGAATCAAGCAAACGGTCCAAGCCAAGTGACGCATCTGTAATTTCTGAGAAAACTGATGCTCATATCCCTTCTGATATTCCGGCCGGCTCTCCTCCTTTAAAGAAAACTGATATCCAAACGATCATCAGCAGGCCCAATATCAGGTTAAAGACGGCCCTCCAACACTTCAAAGCCGGTTTCCGAACTGGTGCTTAAAAGGAGTGCGTTTTGACCTGGATTTGGTCCCAATCGATAAGCAAGGCATGCTTAAAAGTCTCGATGCAGTTCGGCTTAACATTGAGAGAATGTCGCAATGGCAGAAACTTGTTGATGAACTCCAGAGAGTCAACCATATGAATCTTGAAAACATGCTGACTCTGGAGAATGATAAAGCTGAATGGGATAAATGGTGCAAGCAGCATGACGCGGAGATGATGAATATCGCGGATGACAATGCAAGGCTTGAATCTGAAGTTAAGCAGCTTAAGGAAAATCTCGCCTCTTCTTCTGCATCACATACTCAAAAAGAAGAAGTCTTTCAGAAGCAAGTGCGGGATGCACATGCTGCACAAAGAGATGTCGAAATGAAGCTTGCCGCTGAGTAGCACATTACTGAGAAATATCGCACAGAAAACGCCGAACTGCGGGAAAAAGTCACCTCCCAGAACATGGAGATTGAGTTACTAAAGTCTCTACTCGCTAAAGCTGAGACAGAGCGTGATGAGGCTATTACTGGTCGTGTTGCTGTCGTTGCCGAAAAAGAAGCGGCTGAGCAATCACATGAGGCAACGAAAGCAAACATCAGCTCTACCTTATTCGACTTTTATTTACACAGCGTTCTGGGTCGTGGGAGCCTTGCTTTTCTGGGTCCTGATTATGAAATCACTCTGGCTGAAGTGTGGGAAGCCGCAATTGATATGTTTAAAGGTGCCGGCTATGATGAAGCAGAACTCGAGGCTCGCTATCTTGATGATGAGGCTCGCGCCGCTCTTGTTAAAGGGAAGGAGCAGCTTGCTAAAGCACGGGCTGAATCACTGGGAGAAGAGCTTTCAAAAGAGGAAGCTCCTTTAACTGCCCCTGTTCATACTTCCACTTCGGCCGATGTAAACATTATGGATTCCGGCTCCCATTCTTCACTCCCAACTAAAATTGCCCAAGAAACTGCGACCACTCCCACTGAGGATGAGGCACCGGACGATACTGAAGCCGAGAAATTTGAGATTGAACTTGCGAAGCCAACTCCTCCAGGTAATTTTTGCGTCGTCCCGGGCCCAATGAACCAGTTATTTGATTTAACCGAGTTTGATGACCTTCTTACGTGTTACTTAAACTTTAGTGAACCGATACCCTCTCTATTTTCGGGAGATGTTGATTTTAACTTCTTTTCTTCTACAGCGGAGGCACCAAACACTGCACAAGTTTCCACTCCTTCAGTTGCCGTCCCTCCATCTTTACAGATTACTCCTCCTTCTGCTTCCCAACCGGGATCGCAGGCAGAAAAAATCGAAGCTCTTCAAGGCCTGGACGATCCGGCTGTTTCGCAGGAGCAGAAGGCGGAGGATCTTGAAGACATCGAGAAGACCCCAGAGCGGTCTCTAGATGATGACCCGAAGCTTTCAACATTGCTTGCTACTCCGGGGAGCGAATCTTCTTCGAAGAGGAAGGGGAAGCGTGCCATAAGGAAGAAGAAGAGAGGTGCTTCGACTGGGGAAGACAAAACAGAAGAAGACCCAACCACTCCTCCTTCTCCGTCCCGCCCACATCGGATTCCGAAATTAACTATTAGGCCAAGCAAAGGCTCCAAGGGTGGCGGAAAGAAGGAGTGACAAGCTGAACTTTCTACTTCTTATTTTGCCTTTTACATGTATAGACCGGAGATTGTGCGGGTACCGGTCCCTGCTTTTGCTCTTTTGAGATATCTGCACATGTAAAGAATTTTCATAGTACTAAATAAAACAGTAATTTTACTTGTACAAATTCTTGTGTATGTGAGAACGCATATGTTTTCTCTTTTTTAGTGTAGAATAAACGATTCCTTTTACTTGTGCAAACTTTTTGTCTGTGTTTGGGAATACATTTATTCCACATCTATTTTTCGTGATATTGCAATGAACTTGTGGCATGTTGCTTTTATTAATATAATTGAATTGTATAGTGTTGCCCCCATACCACAAGTGCATTGCAATATTTCTAGCTTTTACAAGACTGATATTCTCACTTTAGAGAATAACAATTCCACTTTTAGGGGAGGAATCATTCTGCTTTTAATAGAGTATATCGCGTTTTTTGGAGAAATTTTTATTTTTCCTTTCTTTCTGAAGAACACTTCAACTATCGGGGATGATCACTTTCATTTGTCAAAAAAGAAAGTAGATTTCCCTATGCAGTGAAATGAACTTTTCTGAAAGAATTTTGTAGTATTTCAACTTTTTTAGGAGGAACTTTTTGAGATGAACAAGTTAATCCTTCCTTTGAGAGTTGAACTGTGCTTCCGGAGAAGGCTTTTCGTTCGAGTATTCTATTTTGGGACATGCCTCCGGAGAGGGCTCCTCTTAAAGAGTTGTGCCTCCGAAGAGGTCTTGTGCCTCCGAAAAGGGCTTGTGCCTCCGAAGAGGGCTTGTGCCTCCGAAGAGGGCTTGCGGTGCCTTGGGAAAGGGCTTTTGCCTCCGAAGAGGTCATGTGCCTCCGAAGAGGGCTTGTGGTGCCTTGGGAAAGGGCTTTTGCCTCCGAAGAGGTCATGTGCCTCCGAAGAGGGCTTGTGCCTTCGAAAAGGGCTTGTTGATTTCCTGGAAGTTACTTTCTCATGGTTGAGTGGATCCACGGGGCGGACGCAAGTTGCTTGATTGGATGTTCATTTGCACAAACGATCGCAATTAACCAACAAGGGCCCTGTTCCTTCAGCCTGGGAAGGTGCCCCTCCGATGGTTCCACCAATCTTTTTTGATTGAGGAAAGCACTTTCATTTTTTGGCGTGCCTCGTTAGAGGGCTTTGTTGACCTTTGAGAAGGAGCGTTGGTTGGTTGGTGTGCCAGGAAGGTTGCGTCTCAGGGGCAAGTAGATCCACGGGACGGACGCAAGCTGCCTGATCGGATGCATCACGATCAGTTAGCAAGGGCCCTGTTCCTTCTGCTTGGGAAGGTGTCCCTTCGGTGGTTCTTACTGGCCCTTTTGAAGCATACCTCCTTTTGGCTGCTTCTTTGTTTGCTTGGCAATGTTCTCTCATCATCTGCTCATTAGCGATCTTTTATTATCGTTTCCAAGCGCATCTTCTTTCCTTACATTGCTGTGTTCGAAGAAGTGTACTTCACTGTTGAACGACTTCACGGGACAAACGCAAGTTATCTAGTTGGATGTCTATTCATATCGACAATCTCAACCAATTAACAAAGGTTTGCCACAGTGGAGTCGCCAACTTTTTATGTGAAGTTCTCCTTGTATAGGATTTGTATTTGGAATTTTTTGTCGCTTGGTATTTGCATAACAGGTGATGTAAAGAGGTCGCTTGGCTTTGTGACGAGCAAGCCTTGTTTTAATATCCTGCAATTTTGAATCGACATTTTAGCAATACATTTAAAGTATTTACATATCGAAATAAAACAGGCATTATGAAATAGTAAAGAACACAAGATTTATAGTGGTTCGGCCAAGAATCGGGCCTACATCCACTTTATAGCTTTCATTCATTCACACTGATTTACAATGTTTTACAATACAACTGATACATTCATCACTATTTTACAATTTTGAGAAAAGTTTTTCCTTTCAAGTAAAATAAGGACGTAAGTGGTTGCTGTTCCAGGCTCTTGGAATTGGATCTCCTTCAACGGTTATGAGTTTGAAAGTGCCATCAAGAAGTTTACTGCCAATGGCATATGGTCCTTCCCAGTTTGGTCCAAACACACCAGTTGCCGTCATGATCCTTTTCAAAACTAAGTCCCCGACCTCAAAGCTGCGTTGGCGAACTTTAGAGTTGAAGTGCCTGGCTATCCTTTGCTGATAAGCTGAAACTCTGAGCCTAGCTTCTTCTCTTTTCTCATCAAGAAAATCAAGTGCTTCAAGTTGTAGCTTTTCATTTTCAGCTTCGTTGAAATGAACTCTTCTATGTGAAGGAACTTCTACTTCCACTGGAATCATTGCTTCTGATCCGTATGCCAGTGAAAATGGAGTGTGCCCAGTTGCAGTTTTGTGAGTAGTCCTGTATGCCCATAGTGTTAATGGAAGCTTATCAACCCAACCACCTTTTGCTCTTTCGAGTTGCTTTTTGATGGTTGACTTGATGATTTTATTTACTGCTTCCACTTGCCCGTTTGCCTGCGGATGAGCCACTGCTGAGAAGCTTTTCCGAATTCTGAATTGTTTGCAAAAATTCTGGAACTCTTCACTTTCAAACTGAGTACCGTTGTCTGTGATTATTTTCTGTGGCACACCATATCTGCAAATGATATTTTTCGTTACAAAATTTATCATCTTTTTAGAAGTAATGGTGGCCAAACGTTCAGCTTCAGCCCACTTGGTGAAATAATCAACGGCTACGATAGCATATTTGATTCCTGATTTGGCAACTGGTAATGGTCCGATTAGATCTATCCCCCAAATGGCGAATGGCCATGGGCTGACCATCTGTGTGAGTTCGGTGGAAGGTGATTTTGGGATTTTTGCAAATCTATGACATTTGTCGCACTTTCTAGAGTAAATAGCAGCATCTCGGTTAATGTCAGGCCAGAAATACCCATATCGGAGAACTTTCTTGGCTAAAGTTTGACCAGCTGAATGATCTCCACATTCTCCTCCGTGTATCTCGGCTAGAATTGTCTTGGCTTCTTCCTTAGTTACACATCGGAGCAGAGGCATTGAAAATCCCCGTCTGTACAATCGGCCATCTTGAATTATATACCTTGACGCTTTCCTCAATAGTTTTCGACGTTCCTTAGAACTTTCTGGCAGGGAACCACTGAGTAGGTATTCTTTGATTGGAGTCATCCATGATTCATGCTCTTGAGATGTAGCCATAATCCAATCAACATCCATTTCATCAATGCTTGGAGCTGATAGAACTTCTACAGGAACTAATCCCAGTAATTGAGCTTCTCCAGAACTTGAGTATTTTGCTAGAGAATCTGCCTTCATATTTTCCTCTCGAGGTATGTGGCTTATTGAATAGTGATCGAAATCATTGAGGAGTTCGGAAGTTTTTGTCAAATATGCAGGCAAATTTCCTCCTTTGGCTTGAAATTCTTTCTTCACCTGGCAAACAATAAGCTGAGAATCACTGAAAATCTGTAACACTTTGATGTTTAGTTCCTTGGCGATTTTTAAACCGGCAATAAGTGCTTCATATTCTGCTTCATTGTTTGTTGAAGGAAATTCCAGTCTCAATGCATAACATAATGATCGTCCTTCGGGGGTTTCAAGTACAACCCCTGCCCCAGAACAATAATCATTTCTTGAGCCGTCAACATATAACTTCCACTATATTGGAATGCAGTCAGCTATTTCTTCCTTATTGTCTCCTTTGTCAGTAGATTCCGCAATGAAATCTGCTAAAGCTTGTCCGTTGATTGCTCTTCGGGGGTGGTAAGTGATGTCATACTGGCTAAGTTCAATGTTCCATTTCAAAAAACGACCCGAAGTTTTAGGACGAAACAGGACTTGCTTTAGAGGTTGATCAGTAAGAACCTTGATAGGATGAGCTTGAAAGTATGGTCTCAACTTCCTAGAAGCAATTAGCAAACAATAGGCGAGCTTTTCTATCTTCGAATAATTCATCTCCGCCCCAGTGAACCGTTTACTGATGTAATAGACTGGACGTTGTACTTTCATATCCTCCCGTACAAGTGCTGCACTGAGGGCGTGAGATGAAATTGCTAAATAGATGAAAAGGTCTTCACCGTCAGTAGGCTTGGAGAGAACCGGAGGTGTTTCCATATGATGAATTAGTTCATCGAAAGCATTCTGGCATTCGGAAGTCCATTCAAAGTTTTTCTTTCCTTTCTTTAGAGCGTCAAAGAAGGGAATGCATTTGTCTGTGGCTTTGGAAATGAAGCGACTCAGAGCAGCGACTTTTCCATTGAGACTTTGCATTTCTTTCTTTGTTTTAGGGGCTTTGACCTCCCTTAGAGCTGTGATTTGAGTAGGATTGGCTTCAATGCCCCTGGCGCTCACAATGAAACCCGAGAATTTCCCGGATTCTACTCCGAACGAACATTTCAATGGATTGAGCTTCATTCCGTACTTTCGAAGAATTGCAAACATTTCCTTCAAGTGTCCCATGTGATCTACAGCTTTCTTTGATTTTACCAACATATCGTCGACATAAACTTCCATGGTTCTACCAATCTAAGGCTTGAACATTGCATTGACGAGCCTTTGGTAGGTTGCCCCAGCATTTTTCAATCCGAAAGGCATAACTTTGTAGCATAGAGACCCACATCTGTAATAAAGCTTGTGTCTTCCTGATCCGGCTGATGCATCATAATCAGATTGTATCCGGAGTAAGCATCCATAAACGATAACAACTCATGCCCAGCTGTTCCATCCACCAATTGATCAATTCTGGGTAGCGGGAAGCAATCTTTGGGGCATGCTTTGTTTAAATCTGAGAAATCCATGCATACTCTCCACTTTCCATTTGCCTTCTTGACCAATACTGGATTTGAAACCCAATTTGGATAAGTGGAGTTTCTGATAAAGCCGTTCTCCATGAGCTGATCGACTTCTTCCTTTAGTGCTGTCGATCTTTCTAGGCCTTGAGTTCTTCTTTTCTGTTTCACTGGCGTGAATTTTGGATCAATGTTCAGAGTATGTACAGCAATTTCCGGGGAGATCCCACACATATCAGCGTGACACCAAGCGAACACATCTAGATTGGCTTTTAAGAATGATATCAGCGTGTTTTGAACTGTTATGCTTAGCTGTGAACCCACATTGAGTACTTTGTTCGGGTCTTTCGAGTCAACAGATATTGGTACCGTTACCTCCACGGGTACCACTCTATTCTCCCCTGTACTGGCTTTCCTGGGATCCATTTCTTTTCTTGCATTGCTGTGTTCGCCAGTACAGGGGCCACTCCGTAGTTGCTACAGGGTTGGTTCCTTGATGCGGGCGGAGCTGCCGCATCTTTCCCCATTTCTCTTTTCCTGGCCTCTCGGAGTTCTACAAGATAACATTCTCGTCCTGCGTTCTGATCTCCTTTAATAACAGCAATCCCATTATCAGTAGGAAATTTCATTGTTAAGCACCATGGAGCGAGGATGGCCCTGAAAGCAACAAGAGTAGGCCGACCCAAGAAAGCGTTATAGGCGGAGAATCCATCAACAATTACAAAAGTTTGCTTCCGAACCAACTTCTTCTGCCCTTCGCCCATTTCAACAAACAAGTCCACCGTTCCAATTGGCTATTTCAGCTCTCCTGTATATTCGGCAATTTTGTGTGAAGAGGCTTGTACATCTGTCATTGGAATTTTCATTTGGTCAAATGTCTTTTTAAAGAGTATGTTGCACGAAGCACCACTATCAACCAGAACTCTTCTGACAATAGTCGGCCCAATACCGACAGAAACAACCAAAGGGTCCTCAGTAGGAGCTTCCACATCAATAGAATCCCTGGTTCTGAACATAATATCATCGTGAAAAGTCTTCTGCTGCTTTAGAGGTGTTGCATCTTCCAAGATCAAGACACTTTCTTCAGTCGGAGCATACTTCAAAGCTCTAGCATACCTTTCCATCTCACCCCAACTCCTGCCAGCTGGATGAGGTCCTCCTGTGATCACATTGATAACAGGTCTTTCCTTTTCAGCAGGCCTCTCTCCTGAACCAGATGAATGAGCTGGGGGTAGTTGCCCCTGGTTAGATGAAGACGGGTCTTTTCTATTCCTCTTGACGTACTGCTGCAACTTATTCTCTCTTAACAATTCTTCAATCAGGCTTTTCAAGTGGCGGCACTCATTGGTATCATGCCCTGGTTGGTTGTGAAACTTGCAAAATCTTCCGCTTTGAACAGCATTCTTCCCAACTTTCACGGCCGATGGTTTTGGAAATTCAACAGCATCCTTAGTGGCGATGAAAATATTCTCCGGGGTATCGGTCAGAGGAGTAAAGTCTGAAGGTTTAAGGAAGCGGGGCTTTTTGAGATCTTTTTGCCTCTTCCCACCGTTACTTTCCCTTTTCTGATTTGCAGGTTCTTTCTTGCTTTGAACTGTAGCATTATTTTCCACCACTGTTGTTACAACTTTAGCTGATGCAGAAAGATTCTCTAGGCATATAAATTCGTCAGCCTTTTTGTAGAATTTCTCAAGCGAATTTGGCTCCTTCATCTTCAGCCATTTTCCAAATTCACTCGATTTGTCGATAGCACGCATCAAATAGGTCAAGATCATTCGTGGCTCTGCGTTATCGACTTCTGTCAGAGCTATATTGAAGCGGTTCAGGAATGACTTAATAGGCTCTCCCGGATTCTGTTCAAGACTGGACAATGACATTATGTCTTTTGCCTTTGAAGCGTATAGCCTGAATTGCTCTTTGAATTTTCGGGTCAGATCGGAAAACTGATCTACAGATCGGACAGGAAGCTTGGTAAACCAGAGAAGTGCTACACCTTCCAAATATACTGGGAAATATCGGCACTTTATTTCATCAGTTGCTCTTGCGCCGGTCATGTGCCAGTCGTATTTATACAAGAATTGATTTGGATCACTTGTTCCCCGATAAGCAGGAATGGTGGGGGGAACAAATTTTCTAGGAAATTCAGCCTTTAGAATCTTCTCGGTAAACGGAGTTCTACTCGGTGCGAATCCCCATTCGCTCTCATCTTCATCTCTTTGCATGCTCTCTTTCATTATTTGCTTGATCATGCCAGAAAGATATTCCTCATTGTTTAGAGATTTCGCAGAATAGGCCTCGGCCATTTTTTCGGGGGTTTGTCCAGGTAAATGCTCACGAAGAACTGGTGACGGCCTGGATCCTTCAGCCTGGAAGGGTGCCCCTTCAGCAGCACCTTATCCCCGTGAGGAATATTTCTCCCCTCGGAATTGGGAGCAGCATTAGCAAAGTTTTCCTCATTACTTACTGGTCTTTGATTCACCCCAAATAGAGCATTCAGCTTTTCCATCATTAGATTATTCTGAGTTTCAATCTTCTGGTACAGTCCGGATACAGCAGCATCTAACTCTTGTCGCGTCACACCGACGCTTGGAGCTGCCTGATTTGGAGAGAGAGAAGTGGCAGTATTGTCACGGTCATCATCGGTTCTGACAGACTTTCGTTTCCTTCCAGGAGCCATTATGTCTGATAGACTTCTGGTTTTGTAGGAAATTCTTTCAGCAAACTTCTGTGAAGCAATGGTGAGTGGTAGCCTGAGTTGGGTTCTCACTGAAAGCACCAAAATGTTAACGTTAAAAAGTGAACGCTAACACCCGGTGTGTGTAATAGAATCGTGAAAGCACCACCCGTGTGACGGGAACAGAATTTAAGCAGTAAACTAGCAGAAAAGCAGTAAAAGACAGCACTTTATAGTGGTTCGGCTTGAGATTAAGCCTACGTCCACTTTGAATCTCTTTATTACTGAATTTGGTTACAAATCGGTACAAATCTCTTATAAAAACAATACAATTTGATCATAAGAAACAATCTTGACTACTAGCTCAATCTTCGATGATGAAACTCGATGAATCCGTGTTGGATGTAAGGAATTCCTCTCGAAGCTTGTTGTAGTGTCTCGAATGCTTGAAGATCTTTGATTGCTGAATGAGTGGAGAATTCGACAGAGTAACGACGCTTGAAGAAATGAATGGCCAAAAGTCCCCTTCTTGTTGGATGTTGGGGGGTATTTATAGGGTATGATCTGATACAGAAAAAATCTTCTAAGTTCTAAGTCGTAGCCTACTTAGAGTATGTAGTAGGTCTTAAGTCGGCGACGAGATAAAAACACTTGCACTGGTTATTCTTGAACATGTCCAGAATGAGCCAAGTCATAAGTCGGTAACGACTTAGCATATGTCATAGGTCTTAACTCGGAGACTTATTTATCTCGTAGATTTTTAAGTCGGAGCTTTCTTAAGTCGGAGCTTACTTCAAGTGGGTGTGTTTTAGGTCAGTCCTATGGTTAAGTCGGAGATCTTAAGTGGTTAAGTCGGTGAGAGCCTTGAGTCGGAGCCGTTCCTTAACTCGCGAACTGTTAAGTCGGAGCCCCCCTTAACTCGGAGCTTTTCCTTAACTCGGTAACCTGTTAAGCCGGCACAATTGTTAAGTCGGCACACTCTACAAGTCGTACGCTTCCTTAAATCGGCTGCTGTTAAGTCAGCCTTCCTCTTAAGTCGGTTGCACCTTTAACTCGTTATATCGTGAATCAAAAAGAAGATTAACACAAAGCATAGTAAAGGGAACTTGAAGTGTGATAACTGGGATGGTGTCAAAGTAAATAAACAAGCAATAACAACAAACAATATCAATCCAATCATCAATTCAAATAATCCCGAAATAACCGTATTAATTCACATTGTTATTTGTGCGAATTAATATAATTATTTCTAGAATCTACACTATCATTTCATGTAGATTAAAGATTTTTACATTACGGTTTTCACTTATCATCTATTAAAATTTCATACATCATCAATTTAACAACATACATTCAGTGGTTCGAAGTGAATTTAAACAAATCCTACGTGTCAAATAATTTAACAGTTAAAGGGGTTATATTATACAAATGTCATTTAATCAAATTTAACATTTAACTATTCTATATCAATTTCAATTGCATACTATTTATCATTTTAACATTAACAATTTAACGTCCAATATAAACATCAACAATCAATCAATTATCAGTTAAACTGTATTATCATCGCATAAATAATTAACAGATAATGGTGTCAGATATCACAAGTGAACTGATACAGATAATAGCATATATAACAGTGTAATTAACTAACAGCGGTATATTTCAATTGTCGTTTCAATTGAAATCAAATTTAAATAAATAAAAGAACGTTAATCGTGAGTGAGTGCTCACCTTTCGAGGCTAGAGATGAACGAGAATGAGATGAGTTGCGAATCCAAGCACGAATTTCCAAATCAAAGCTAAATTGGCACGAATTCGACGGTCAAAGCTGATATATTGAAATAGACGAAATCAAATCAGAACTGGATCGATGAGGATAATTGACATAGTGAGCTTATATATAACCATATATATCAAAGCATATTTTTAATTTTAAGTATATATTAAATTAAATATATATGTATTAATGTGACTTTTCATTATACATCATATATACATTTTAAAACAATGCCCATATCATACAAGTCGAAATTTGATGCAAAATATACTTAAGAATTTTCAAGCAACAAAGGCTAATATATATATATATATTTAAAACAACTTATATAACATAACTCTTAAAAAAATAGTCTTAAAAATATATATTTATAACACGTCAAAATATATGTATTACTGTAGACTTATAAAAATACTGCTCCCAATATATACATAGTACTATGACCTACTATAATGCATTTCTTTTTTTTCTTTTTTTTATATTTAATATCTATAGTCCTTAAAATCATCATTCTTTACATATATACAAATACTATGCAAACCATAACCTATATGCAGACACTATGGGAAAAATGTAATATGTATAACTTGCAAAGAAAATCATGCAAACCCATATATTTATATCGCATGAACCTAAACATATATACTAATATGAACTTGCATCTATACATAATACTTCTATACTGAAGTACTGTACCCCAAAACCTATATCATCAGAGAGTAGCTACAGGCAACACACGCACCCCAAAATCTATGCATATATTATCCCATTAAGAAGACAACACCACTTAATACAGAAATTTGTATATAATATATGAAAATATATATATCGGAAACTTTATGAAATTTGTATACTAACTAGACACCCATAAACCATACGAAATAGCAGCAGCCTCAAAATATAGTCTAGTATATATAATATACTTTATGAAATCTAATATGTATGTAGTCTGAGCCTATATTGAAACATATAAATTAACCTATACACTATATACATAACAAATCAAAAAAAACAAGCAGATATATATATGCAAATGTGAATAACTAGTATAAAATACCATTTCACAGCAAAAGCAAAGAGAGTGGAAAACATGGCTAACACTGCGGAGGCTATTGGCCAGGTGGCTGTCACGTACGAGCAATCTTGGTGCTCGACTGGCTTATGACGATGAGTGGTTGTGGGTTTTGCATGGGGTAAGGCTGCCCAGGGGCTACTCGGAGGGAGCTGCTGGCGAGGCTGTATGGGTGGACAGGTCGGCTTTGGTTCCAGAGGAGCTGGAGTTGTGGCCGTGGCAGCAATGGTGATCAGGTGATAGGCTGTGATGAGTGGTGTGGCAGCGTTGGTTGTCAGGGCGGCCATGGCGACGTGGTTTGCATGCGGGAAGAAACTGGAACCGATGCGATGGTGGGAAGGGAGATGGTGGGCGGCGTGACAGGTGTTTCAAGGTGGCAGGCCGAGATGACGTGGCGGCAGTGGCTCGCGGTTGTGGGTTGGGGTTTCCGGAGGCTCGATGGCTGGTGAGGAACGGCGGTGGTGATTGGGATTGGCAAGGCGGACTGTTGGAGTATGGGCTGCTCATGTGGTAGTTGTCGTGGAGGAGTGCCGTGTTGGGATGCTGGCGGAGCTCGGTGATAGATGGGGAGGCTTCGCGGGGACTGGGTTATGATGTGTGGATAAGAGGAGAGAAAGAGAGAGGGAGGAGGGTTAATAGAGAGAAGGTGGAAACGAACAGGCTTGAAAGGAAGAAGATGACGTGGGGGGTTATCTCAAAAGCTAATGTACAAATATGATGAGCAAAGTTAATGAACGAACTTTGCAAGCTATTGAACCGATAGATTGGAATAGCAATAGGCAGAAATTTTTGTTTTTCGGGAAAGATGAAAGGTTAGTGACTGAACAGTTCACGGTAAGTAACCAATGGTCACAAATAAATCAAAGGCACGGAACCGGTACCGATACAGTTACTGACGTTTACAGATTCCGTCGCGTACCAGACTTCAAAACACAAAGTTGAATATACTGTAAAGATTAGCACGACGAGATGGTCCAAACGGTATAAAATTATAGTGGTACGATCGAATTATAAAAATCGAATTTTCTAATAGCGGAAAATGCAAGAAAAACGCTGAAAAATAAGATCGACGGAGCCAAGGATGTCCGAATTTGGAAAAACGACAAACTGACATCTTGCTCAGAAGATGGTTTGGAATTTTTCTATGTAAAAATATTTAGGTTTCGTAAATATTTTATTTCGTCGCTTTTTAACTGATTAAATTGAAGTGAATTTACGCGCGAAATAAACTTTCATATTTTCGGACGAAAATTTACCAGTTGCTATGTATAACTAGACGTATTCCAAATATCAAATTTATATTTCAAAATTTTATCGTTTAAAATTTCGCAAAATTTCAACTAATTACGTTATTAAAACAGTTGAAATTTACGGGTCGTTACAAAGATCATCTCAGCCATACTTTGGTCATTCGAAAATATACAAATGTGCTTTCAGCCTCCATAAGCAAGGACATCTCTGGTATATTGTACAAGATAATGTAATGACCTTGTTGAATAAAATATATCACATGTATGCTTCATTTTATATAATACATCAAGCCTCTTCACTTCTATTCGTTTATATCAAAACATAGCAAGCATTTTTACATCTGAAGCATCATCTACAAACTTAAACAAGGATTCAAATATAAACAACAATTCAAATCAACTGCAAAATCAAGTATCCGATCATCTCAAACAAAAACAAATCAAAGTTCAACATCTAGACAACTTCCAGTTTTCAACAATTTCAGTTCTCTGTCCATCTTCTCTATTCTAAGTATTTACAGGTGAGTAACATATATTTTTTTAAATATAACCTAAGTTTAGATAAAGCATGTTTTCCTTTGTGATGATATATATATATATATATATATCTTGTATATATGGATGTGTGTGCATATCTGATATGTTCTTTGATTTCCTGTTGCCTGTTGCTCTTTTATTCTAAGTAGATCTGAAAACAAAACCTTTTTCTCTTAATCTATTGATTGTTTGAATGTAAGATGTAAACAAAGGTAGTTTGTTTAACTACAATCTAAGCATTAGAAATTTTTATAAGTTGAACTAACTTGTATTTATCTCTGGTAGACTAAGAAAGCCTGTACATCTTTAAATATGAAAAAAATCAAACTTCTTGTTTTAAGGATTCAGTTGTATCAAGTGAAAATACATACTAAATCATGATTTTTAAGGCAAGTATTACAATTTTTAGAGATTGAATTAGAGAGCAGTTTTAGTTTCACTGTCTCGAGCAATTTGAGCTACCGTAGGCGATCTCGACGACTAGGGGTGTCGTGGTTTGGTCTGGAGATAGAGGATTGTCCAGGGGTTTGGCGAAAATTGTTGTTATGATTGGCAGTTCAATGGGGTGGCGGCGAGAAGCAACTAAAATCTGGTGACCTAGTTTGCGTGGCTTTTGATTTTTGTCTCGTTCGAAGCCATGAAACGATCGAGTGTTTCGAGCTTCTGGGGTTGGATACAGGGAAGGTAGACGAGGCTAAGGGCAGAGTTCGGTGGTCTCCGGTGGTCGGAGCGTCAAACTGGAGGTGTTTCCAGGTTATGGTGATAAGGTCAGTATGTTTCCAGGTTTTGATGTGAGAACTCGATCTCGATTTCGAGTATGGGGTGTCGATCTGAAGGCTGGAATAGGATATAGTGTTGATCTCCGATGTGTGGGGATGGTCGTGGTTGACCGGAGGCAGCGAACGAAAGCGTGCACGTGCACAGTCGAATATTCCTGGTGGCTGTGTTCTTTGTTGATGGCAGAGGCGAACTCGAGATTTTCTCGAGTAGACTCGTGACTGGTTCGGGTGGATTTGCATTTTCCTCGAAGTAGAATAAGTGCTATCTCAGGTAGGTCTGTATTTCTTAAGTTTGGACAGCGCCCAGTTTAACTCGAGTACATGCTCGGGTAAACTCAGTTTTGGCTCGGGTAAATCTGTATTTTTCTCGAAGCAGTTTGAAGGGGAACTGGAGTCATTTGTTTCGAATTATACCAGTGTCCAGTTTTTAACATTTTAAGTTATTAAATTTAAATTTGTAATTAATGTTAAAACTGAGTTTAGTTTAAGTGTTTAAATCCAGATTTTTGAAATAAAAGAAAGGTTTTTAATTTAAATACTTTAAATAAAGTTAAATATTTGAATTTAAAGGGTTTTGATTTAAAATCCTTTTCATAGCAAAGTGTTTTTAATTTGAAAATTAAAATTTTGAAGGTCAGTTTATAAAGTGATTAAATTTAATTAATATTGGTTTAAACTTGAAATTCAAAATGAAGTTCAAAGGAAAAAAAATGAAATAAATGTTTTCAAATACATATTGAAGTGGAAATTTAAAATAGATTAATTTAATGATCAACATAGTAATTGTTAAAGTGTAATTACTTAATGGGAAGTAATTGAGAAATTACTTACTCATTTTGATTAATTAAGTAATTTTATTTAATTTGGATTAATTATTTATTTTAATTAATTTGGATTAATCACTTGTTGATTTGGAGGTATAATTACTTAGAGAAGAAATTGATGGATAATTACTGAATATAATTAATTGAATGATGATTTAAAAATCTGAGTATAATTATTTGTTAATGAATTAAAGGATTAATTAATAATGGTGATTAATTAAGATTAATTTAATAATTAAAAATTAATTGATTCATTAATTAAGAATAATTTGTAATTAAATCATGATAATTAACCCGAATTTATAATTAATCAGTTGATTAATAAATTCACTTGCAAATGTTTGGATTCTATTGGATGATTTAATTGTTTGATATCCCTGATATATGATGCTTTGTGATACACCCTGATTTATGTTGTGATCTGTAGTTTACTTACCTGTGATATATATCTGTGATCTGTGAATGAAGATGAGCGTTATAGTTATATCGCTTATCAACTATATCCTGTATTTTGATCTGTGATGATTCTATGATGTTGCACTATTGTGTGTGAAACCCCTAGACTACACCATACACACACAAATATGGATTTCACGTGGAAATCGGGTAAGTCACAGATAATTTAATTTAATGTTTTTAAAATTGAAATTTTAATTTTCAATTGATTTTGAAATTGGAAATTTGGGTTTAAAGTGAAAAGTTTTTGAAATGGAATTTCAAAGATAAAAGTTATTTTGAATAACTTAACCGAATTTTGAAATTTTAAATAATTAGATTTAAATTTAAATTCAAGTTTGAAATTGAATCATATTATTTGAAACTAGGGATTAAAGATGATATAAATGTGTTTATATGAAATTTAAACCATTTTAAAAGTATAATTTTGAGAATTTGAATTTAACCCAAAGACTTGAACTCGTATAAATGAACTAGATTTTCCGAAATGAAAACTGTTTGTTTTCAAATGATAAAAGCTTTCATATAAGAAAAGAAATTCCAGTTTAAATAAAGGAATTTCAAGATTGAATTGAAAAAAATGGTTTTCCAAGTTATGAATGAATTGTTTTGAAAGCTATAAATTAAATCTGTTTATTTTTAACAGATTTAAAATGATGATTTGTTAAACCATACGAAATGGAATTGTTTTGAAAGTAATAAGTTAAATCTTTGATTTAAAGATTTAACGAATTAATTAAATTGAAATGGAAATCGATTTGGGAAAATCTGAGAATGAATCTTTGTGAAATTAAGTGAACTTTGGGAATTGAATCTTTTTGTTTAAAAGATTAAAATGGTAATTTGATAAACCATTTGAAAAGAAAGTTTGGGTTTAAGTTGTGACTTAATTGAAATCCCAATATCCATATGTTTTTAAATATTTCGCTCACTATTCGGGTTAACCGGGAAAGGACCTTTGGGTCGTATAACTCATTCCGAATAGTGATACGTCGTATATGGATGGCATTTGAAGACCAGTGTTGAAGACCGGATATTTTCGAAAATGAAAGGACAACTTATCGAATGTCTCTGCACTGAGTCGCGCCGGTATAGAGATTTATATCACTCCTTTTGTGATGGGAAGTCCGGACGTGATTAGAAAATTATCCGGATTGCAAGGGCTTCTTTGGAAGTGCCTTCGGTTCTGTTCGATCCCGGAACAGACTTGTATGGTTACATGTCTGACATTACACTTTGAGATATAAAGCCGATTTCTTTCAAATACATTTCTGTTGGTGGCGGAGAATTTATTCTCTTAGCTTAACACCCTTCTCTGAGACGTACGAGCTCAGAGGTTATGTAGTTGAAATTTATCAGCGATATATTCCCAATTTGGTAATGTGGCATGCTGAGTGTTGTTGTTTGATGATCAGTGTTTGATCATTTGTGATATGATCATTTGTTTGATCATTTATCTTTGTGATCATAGGTTGATCATCTGTTGACCCAAAGCGTGGCTTTTTGAAAAAGCGTAGCTTTGTGGACGAGACTTCGTCAGGGCCTCACAACCCGGAAATGGTCGAAACAGGAATGTTGCGGCAAGGTTATGAGGGTCGCGCCCTTTAGGGTATGTCATTTCCTTCTGGAAAGGGGTGGTATCATGGTATGGAGCCCAGATACTTACTCATGTGGATACACTTATTTATTATGTGTGATGTTGGTTACCGAGCGCTCGGATAAAGGTCCCAAAGGACCGGGGGATGGCATATTCGTGAGTTACCTGTTATAGGGGTAACCCGGCCTTGTTGGCAGAGAGCAGTTTGTCTCTCGGAGCGTCCAACCAGAGGCGTTTCCTTCGTGGCATAGGAAGTTCCTTAGCCTGACCATTTGTTGGAAAATCCAAAGAAACAATACGAACCTTGTACGGTATTAGTTGTAGAACCTTCCATTTACTTATGGTGGCGCCCCACTTTAGATGGTAGCTATAGTAGGCATACGATACTGGTCGTATGTTGGCTAAGATTAATATTATACTTTCGAAATGTTTTCTTCACTATGCACTAATAATAATAATCCAATGATTTGCGTAGTAAGCATCTTTGACTATCATAAGGAGAAATCTCCTCCGATTCTGCGTTTGCATTGTGTGTGTGTGCGGGAGGCCTTATGGTAGTTTCATTTTCCAAAAGCATTGTGGATTTAAATGTTTAAAACTCTTTTGGTTGTTTGTTTTAAAGATAAACTGTTTTTGTTGCTCACACCAGTCCCATGACTGATCCGGAGTTTATTGTTCCCTTCCTAAACTCTGGGTGCCCACTATTTTCCACACGGGCAGTCTAGAGTTGGGTTTCTCAGATCTTCAGGTTGAGTAGATTATCTGGAGCTAGTTCAGTTCTTGGAGATTCATGGACTGACCTTGCTTTCCGCTAGCTATGGATTGGAGCATTCTATTGGAGATATTCTATCTGCTGCTGATGTTATCTTTTCTTTCCGCTGCTATTGTCATTGTATCATATCTCTGATATTGTTGTATCTTATTGATATCATTGTTGTATATCATATTCTGGATATTGTATTCATTGGAGTTGTATATATATCATCTATTTCTTTATTCCGCTGTGTTGTTATACTTAATGGTGTTATAGCTCCGGCGACTCGGATTTGAACGGTCGAATCTACGGCATTCGAATACGATGTAAAGTATGGATGTTGATTTTCAAGCGCGAAAAATCTCCAAATCGTTACATTTGGTATCAGAGCTAAGGTTAAACTTTAGCTCAGGAGTATAACACATTAAGTAGCTCATTAGAGATAGGTTGAAGTAAACTCTAGAATGAGTATATCTCTAAGATATCCGTCTGAATGCCTCAGTAAATTATCTTGCTATCCACTGATAGTGAGTATGAGTGCAAGAAGAGGACGAGATAGGGGACAAGGGAATACGACTATAAATGGTCAATATCCTGCGACAGTGGAAATAATCTTTCTTATCAATCTTCTTTGATTCAATTTCCAAATTCTTTTCGTTGCTTCGTACCGGCTACAAGAAGAAGTTTCAGTATGATGATGGTTCTACGAATCGTTGTAGAAAATTCTTCCTTTTTATCTCCATCGGTTTCTTATCAGCTTTTTGATTTAAACTTTAATGAATATGAATTGGAAAATTGGAATTAAAATTTTAAGTAAATTGGAAAATTTAAATTGAGTTAAATTGATGAATAGAATATGAAGCTAGAATTGAATTGAATCGATAAAACAATTTCGTTTGAAACCAAATTTTGAAATTCTATTCTAATTTCTTGTGAATACCAAAGTCCGAAGAGGGACAAATTGGTATGTGTTTTGAGATATTCCGACTTGAATTCGGAATCCGTATCTTGTGTTCGAGGAATTATAGGACATCGAATCTATCTATCTTTGTTGTTTTCGTGCCTGCTAATTTCGAGGACGAAATTCTTTTAAGGGGGGAAGTTTGTAACGACCCCGAAATTTAATTTATTTAAATTAATAAATTTATTTAATTTTTGAATAAAAATTGTGAAATTTATTATAATGGATTGCGAGTTTTCCCAAATACAGATAAAATTTTGTATAAATCATTTAAATTTATAAAATAATAAAAAGCAAAACAAATATAAATAAGAATGTATAGTAATAGGAAAGAAAATAAAATAAAAACAACTTTAATAAACATGAGGTATACAAACAAATATGTAGCTAGCAACAATAATAAGTGCAAGCTAAAGTAATAAACAAATAGGTAGGATGAGATGAACAAATGAAAGTTAAAACAATTGTCTATGCATATATAAGCTAGTAAGAAACACAAGTACCTACCCCATCTCCTCAGTACAATGTATAATCCTCTCAGCCGAAATGAGTTTTTGCATAGTCAACAAGTAGGTAAGTATGTGTAGTAGAATGCAAGACAAAGCATTTAATGCAAGATCATCTCAGCCCTACTTTGGTCATTCGAAAATATACAAATGTGCTTTCAGCCTCCATAAGCAAGGACATCTCTGGTATATTGTACAAGATAATGTAATGACCTTGTTGAATAAAATATATCACCTGTATGCTTCATTTTATATAATACATCAAGCCTCTTCACTTCTATTCGTTTATATCAAAACATAGCAAGCATTTTTACATCTGAAGCATCATCTACAAACTTAAACAAGGATTCAAATATAAACAACAATTCAAATCAACTGCAAAATCAAGTATCCGATCATCTCAAACAAAAACAAATCAAAGTTCAACATCTAGACAACTTCCAGTTTTCAACAATTTCAGTTCTCTGTCCATCTTCTCTGTTCTAAGTATTTACAGGTGAGTAACATATATTTTTTTAAATATAACCTAAGTTTAGATAAAGCATGTTTTCCTCTGTGATGATATATATATATATATCTTGTATATATGGATGTGTGTGCATATCTGATATGTTCTTTGATTTCTTGTTTCCTGTTGCTCTTTTATTCTAAGTAGATCTGAAAACAAAACCTTTTTCTCTTAATCTATTGATTGTTTGAATGTAAGATGTAAACAAAGGTAGTTTGTTTAACTACAATCTAAGCATTAGAAATTTTTATAAGTTGAACTAACTTGTATTTATCTCTGGTAGACTAAGAAAGCCTGTACATCTTTAAATATGAAAAAAATCAAACTTCTTGTTTTAAGAATTCAGTTGTATCAAGTGAAAATACATACTAAATCATGATTTTTAAGGCAAGTATTACAATTTTTAGAGATTGAATTAGAGAGCAGTTTTAGTTTCACTGTCTCGAGCAATTTGAGCTACCGTAGGCGATCTCGACGACTAGGGGTGTCGTGGTTTGGTCTGGAGATAGAGGAGTGTCCAGGGGTTTGGCGAAAATTGTTGTTATGATTGGCAGTTCAACGGGGTGGCGGCGAGAAGCAACTAAAATCTGGTGACCTAGTTTGCGTGGCTTTTGATTTTTGTCTCGTTCGAAGCCATGAAACGATCGAGTGTTTCGAGCTTCTGGGGTTGGATACAGGGAAGGTAGACGAGGCTAAGGGCGGAGTTCGGTGGTCTTCGGTGGTCGGAGCGTCGAACTGGAGGTGTTGCCAGGTTATGGTGATAAGGTCAGTATGTTTCCAGGTTTTGATGTGAGAACTCGATCTCGATTTCGAGTATGGGGTGTCGATCTGAAGGCTGGAATAGGATATAGTGTTTATCGCCGATGTGTAGGGATGGTCGTGGTTGACCGGAGGCAGCGAACGAAAGCGTGCACGTGCACAGTCGAATATTCCTGGTGGCTGTGTTCTTTGTTGATGGCAGAGGCGAACTCGAGATTTTCTCGAGTAGACTCGTGACTGGTTCGGGTGGATTTGCATTTTCCTCGAAGTAGAATAAGTGCTATCTCAGGTAGGTCTGTATTTCTTAAGTTTGGACAGCGCCCAGTTTAACTCGAGTACATGCTCGGGTAAACTCAGTTTTGGCTCGGGTAAATCTGTATTTTTCTCGAAGCAGTTTGAAGGGGAACTGGAGTCATTTGTTTCGAATTATACCAGTGTCCAGTTTTTAACATTTTAAGTTATTAAATTTAAATTTGTAATTAATGTTAAAACTGAGTTTAGTTTAAGTGTTTAAATCCAGATTTTTGAAATAAAAGAAAGGTTTTTAATTTAAATACTTTAAATAAAGTTAAATATTTGAATTTAAAGGGTTTTGATTTAAAATCCTTTTCATAGCAAAGTGTTTTTAATTTGAAAATTAAAATTTTGAAGGTCAGTTTATAAAGTGATTAAATTTAATTAATATTGGTTTAAACTTGAAATTCAAAATGAAGTTCAAAGGAAAAAAAATGAAATAAATGTTTTCAAATACATATTGAAGTGGAAATTTAAAATAGATTAATTTAATGATCAACATAGTAATTGTTAAAGTGTAATTACTTAATGGGAAGTAATTGAGAAATTACTTACTCATTTTGATTAATTGAGTAATTTTATTTAATTTGGATTAATTATTTATTTTAATTAATTTGGATTAATCACTTGTTGATTTGGAGGTATAATTACTTAGAGAAGAAATTGATGGATAATTACTGAATATAATTAATTGAATTATGATTTAAAAATCTGAGTATAATTATTTGTTAATGAATTAAAGGATTAATTAATAATGGCGATTAATTAAGATTAATTTAATAATTAAAAATTAATTGATTCATTAATTAAGAATAATTTGTAATTAAATCATGATAATTAACCCGAATTTATAATTAATCAGTTGATTAATAAATTCACTTGCAAATGTTTGGATTCTATTGGATGATTTAATTGTTTGATATCCCTGATATATGATGCTTTGTGATACACCCTGATTTATGTTGTGATCTGTAGTTTACTTACCTGTGATATATATCTGTGATCTGTGAATGAAGATGAGCGTTATAATTATATCGCTTATCAACTATATCCTGTATTTTGATCTGTGATGATTCTATGATGTTGCACTATTGTGTGTGAAACCCCTAGACTACACCATACACACACAAATATGGATTTCACGTGGAAATCGGGTAAGTCACAGATAATTTAATTTAATGTTTTTAAAATTGAAATTTTAATTTTCAATTGATTTTGAAATTGGAAATTTGGGTTTAAAGTGAAATTTTTTTGAAATGGAATTTCAAAAATAAAAGTTATTTTGAATAACTTAACCGAATTTTGAAATTTTAAATAATTAGATTTAAATTTAAATTCCAGTTTGAAATTGAATCATATGATTTGAAACTAGGGATTAAAGATGATATAAATGTGTTTATATGAAATTTAAACCATTTTAAAAGTATAATTTTGAGAATTTGAATTTAACCCAAAGACTTGAACTCGTATAAATGAACCAGATTTTCTGAAATGAAAACTGTTTGTTTTCAAATGATAAAAGCTTTCATATAAGAAAAGAAATTCCAGTTTAAATAAAGGAATTTCAAGATTGAATTGAAAAAAATGGTTTTCCAAGTTATGAATGAATTGTTTTGAAAGCTATAAATTAAATCTGTTTATTTTTAACAGATTTAAAATGATGATTTGTTAAACCATACGAAATGGAATTGTTTTGAAAGTAATAAGTTAAATCTTTGATTTAAAGATTTAACGAATTAATTAAATTGAAATGGAAATCGATTTGGGAAAATTCTTTCATATTATTACTAGTGCATAGTGTAGAAAACCTTTCGAAAGTATAATATTAATCTTAGCCAACATACAACCATTATTGTATGCCTACTATAGCTACTATGTTCAATAGCAGGTTACCGCCACATTCCATAGTAGGTTATACAACTAAATCCGTACAAGGCTCGTATTGTTTCTTTGGATTTCCAACAAATGGTCGGGCTAAGGAACGTCCTACTACCACATGGGTACGCCTCTGGAGGGACGTCCCGAGAACCTACCCGGCTCTCTGCCAATATAAGGTCGGGTTACCTCTGTAACTAGGTAACTACTACTCGAGTATGCCACCCCCCGGTCCTTTGGGACCTTTATCCGAGGCCTCGATCACAAAGCAACAATCACATAGTAAATGAGATTGGAGCAACCACACAGGTAAATATCTGGGCTCCATACCATAATATCACCTTTTTCTAAAAGGAAATGACATACCCTAAAGGGAGCGACCCTCATAACCTTGCCGCATCTTTCCTGTTTCGACCATTTCCGGTCTGTGAGGCTCGATGAGGTCTCGTCCACAAAGCTACGCTTTACACGAAAGCCATGCTTTGATCAACAAATGATCAGCAACACACAGCAGCACTCAGCATGCCACACTACCAAATTGGGAATATATCACTGATAACCTTCAACTACATAACCTTTGAGCTCGTACGTCTCAGAGAAGGGTGTTAAGCTAAGAGAATAAATCTCTGCCACCAAACAGAAATGTATTTGAAAAAATCAGCTTTATATCTCAAAGTGTAGTGTCAAACATACAACCATACAAGTCTGTTCCGGGTTCGAACAGAACCGAAGGCACTTCCAAAGAAGCCCTTGCAATCCGGGTATTCACAATCCCGATCGGATTTCCCATCACTTAGGGAATCTCTATACCGAAGCGACTCAGTGTAGAGACAATCGATAGGTCATCCTATCATTCTCACAAATACCCGGCCTTCACCACCGGTCTTCAAATGCAATCCATATACGTCGTATCATTATTCGGAATGGGTTATATCACACAAAGGTCCTCTCCCGACTAAACCGAATAATGAGCGCAATATTTTAAAACATATGGATATTGGAATTTCAGTTAAGTCACAATTTATTACCCAAAACTTTTCTTTCAAATGGTTTAAACACATTACCATTTTAATCTTTTTAAACAAAAAGATTCAATTCACAAAGTTCACCCAGTTTTTTTCACACAGATTCATTCACATTTTTTCCCAAAACAGTTTTCCTTTCAAATTGGATTAACTCGTCCAATCTTTAAATAAAAAATTTAATTCATCCCATGATACCAACACAAGGCCGGGTTACCTTTGCAAAAATAGGTAACTACTGACACGCGTATGCCATCCCCCGATCGTCACCGATCTTCCCGAGGATCCCCGATTCGCAACAAACCACATAGATAATAATAATGCAGTAACCACAGAGGTTAAGTATCTGGGCTCCATACCATGATACCACCTTTATCCAGAAGGAATGACATACACTAAGGGGCGCTACTCCCTAGAACCTTGCCGCATCCTTCCTGTTTCGACCATTTCCGGGGTGTGAGGCTCGACGAAGTCTCGTCCACAAAGCTACGCTTTCTCAAAAAGCCCTGCTTTGGGTCCAACAAAAATGATCAACCTATGATCACAAAGATATAAGATCAAACAAATGATCATATCACAAATGATCAAACACTGATCATTTCACAGCAACACTCAGTATGCCACGTTACCAAATTGGGATATATCGCTGATAAATTTCAACTACATAACCTCTGAGCTCGTACGTCTCAGAGAAGGGTGTTAAGCTAAGAGAATAAATTCTCCGCCACCAACAGAAATGTATTTGAAAGAAATCAGCTTTGTATCTCAAATTGTAACGTCAGACACACAATCCATACAAGTCTGTTCCGGGATCGAACAGAACCGAAGGCACTTCTCACGAAGCCCTTGCATTTCCGGATAATTTTCTAATCACGTCAGGACTTCCCGTCACTAAGGGTGATAAAACCTCTAAATCGAAGATCAGCCGATGTAGAGTAACTCGACGGTAATCCTTCCGTTTTCAAAAATATCCGGTCTTCAACACCGGTCTTCGAATGCAATTCATAACGACGTATCACATATTCGGAATGGGTTATACGACCCCATGGTCCTTTCCCGGCTAACCCGAATAGTGAGCGATTATTCAAAAATAAGTGTGGCATTCAAATTCATCCAATTCACAACAAATACCTACTCAAGGTAATTATTGATAGTCGGTTATTTAACTATCAATAAAGATGCGCAACATCATCAGATTCCAAATAATTTTCCAAATTATTTTATCTTCCAAAATATCTTTACTAGATATAAAATTTCCATACTTGAAAAATAAATCAACGTTTATTTTTCTAAACAGTTTCCCTTTCCTTTATAAATTCCATAGTGAATTTATATCTTTCAAAATATCTACTGATATACGACTTTCAATCATTTTCAAATATTCAATTTCGATTTATCTTTAAGAAGATAAAATCTCAAAACGTTTCATTTCATATTGGAAAAGCATTTCCCTACTTATTTAATAATAAGTATTTCACAAATCATTTATTTTCAACACTTGGAAAATATTCGATATACTTAAATCAATATTAAGTATATATTCATTCTTTAAGGAAATCATAAATTTTAACATCTATTTGAGTCAAAAACGAATGTTGCGTAAAACATCGTTACGACGACTCAAAATCACTAGTATAGTGATTTGAAATTTAAAATAGATATATAAATCCCAATACTACATAAAAATATTTCCTTTCGGAAATCATTTACTATAACAACAGTGTTATAGTCTACCATTTCCTTATTTTTTTCTCGAAAACGTCTATTTCAACAATAAATGTTGAAATCTATGTATTCGATACTTAACACGTTTTAAAACATCTTTTAAAACAGTTACTTCATTTTTATAATATCGCTTTCCCAAAACCATATCCATTCTACTTCAAAAATATATTCACTGTCCAAAATCGTGAATATACTTCACTAACCACTTTTCAATATTTTCTACCCATTTTTATTTCAATAATTATCCACTATCCAAAATCGCGGATATATCTCCTTTATTAAACTTCTATGTTTAACCTATCAATTTCAATTGGTTTTGGATTTATAAAACAATGTTTATAAACTTCACCTTTTTATATTTTATAACAACTTCGATTTGTAAAACTCCTTTATTAACAAATTCGATCAATATTTCATTTGTAGGCACAAATCCAATTTATAAGTTAATTCCTTATAAATCTTCTATTCTACAATTTCATTCATTTTAACTTCACAATTTATACATCTATGAATTTCATATCTTCACAATTTTAAAATTCTATAAGATTCATATCTTCACTTATAAAAACTCGTTTTAAAATTCCAAAAATTTTAATTGATAAATATATCAATTTTTCTGTACATCTTTTATAATACTTTAAAAATCTCAATTTAACCCATTTTACAATTAAATCAACTTTCATTTCAAAAATCACACTTTGGTTATATTTCACCAAAAATCTTAACTCTTATAACTTTAAAATTCTAGACGTTTATTTTTCTGAAATAAATCAATTCAAAAATTCGATAAACGTCTACTTTTCAAAAATCACTTTAAAATCTTTTTAAAATAAAAGTCGTTATTTTTACATTTCAAAACTGAATCCGATGATGCAACAGCATCAATTAGTCCATCACAACAGTCAAATATCATATATCATCATATGATAACAGAATATATCAAAATATCTGTAAATAATCAACATGGTGAGGAATCCAGTCGGATCCCTCCAACCTGTTTCCCTGCATCCACAGATGTTAGCACAATACCAATTCTGCTCCAGTACGGAATTATCGCGGTATATAGGTTTTTATAAATCCGCTTACTAACGGCGCAATAGGGTCTCATCCGCTATACGAGGCGGGAAATCATCAATCCAATATATACATATGCCAATATGTATATATTGCTATATATAGATATATATCCTACTATATCTAATATCACATCCAAACAGTCAATCATCAATCAATAACTGTAAAAAATTCCACATTCAATTTGAGTGAGAAAATCTCACCTTGATTTTAATTCTGATTCCAGCGTTTATTTCGAATAAAATTAAACGCGCGTTTAATTTTACCCGAAATTTTCATTGACTCCAAACGACTCCAATCCAATTCCATTGCGTAGAGCTCGACGATACGAACCCGTTGTAATTTGTTTCATCAATTTTCGATCTCGTATGAACAAAATACAACATTTTAAACATCACACGATTTTAAATATAAATTAATTTACAAATCTATTTTTAAATTTTAACCTAGAATGATCTCGACAGTTCAATTTCTTAACAGCAAATCAAGGCTGTGATTTATGTCTTCTTCCCCACCTTCCCCTCCAGGTAAAAGAAAACGCACGCTACCCATAAGAGCCGGCCCCCCCTTTGATTTTCGCACCCCATAAACATCGTCGAAACCCCATCATTTGGCCACCATTCGAAGCGCCTTCTCCCCCCTGATGCTCGGCCAAAGACTTGTGACACTCGGCCCTTCCTCTATCTCTAAATCCGTGCCTAAACATTTGACCTTTGCATCGAGATTCAGGTCGATCCACCGCATTGATTTCGATCATAACCGTTGAGATCGTAGTTCGTGATGTGTTCTACAATATTGTAGTTGGAACTTTCTTGAATAAATCGATGGATGAGGAGATCGAATAGGAAGAAGATGAGAGCTTTCTGGCCGTAGAAAACAAACGTGGCGGCTGGCTCTTGAGATTAGGGTTTTTGGCAATTGAAATGAATAAAGGTCCTTTTATAGATTTTCTACCGAACACTATTCATTCGTGATTTTCCCGAACTCCGATTTACGCGTCGAAACTGGCATTTCTGGGGTTTACCCCGCATTCCGGACACAATGGAATAGGTTTCGAAAGCTAATTCGATCGTCTGTGTGAGATATGGCAATAACCGATCAATTTAAATTAAACCGATTTAAATCGATTTCGAGGCGTTTTGATTCGTACCGGACAAATGGTAAATCCGAAAATTACGAAATTTGAAATCTTACAATAATATCACATTACGGATCCGATGAAACTGGTTTCGTCGAAATCCGAGACTTTTTGAAAAATGACTATTTTGACTCGCCGAATTAAAATTAAAACGATACCGATGCGTTTCGAGCTGCCACGGTCAAACGACAACTCCGATGGATACGAAAATTGAAATCCGATAATAACTAACTATTATGGATCCAATGGAACTGGTCTCATTCAATTCTGAGACTGTTCGAAAATTGACTATTTTTACAGTCGATAATTAAATATTAAAATATTCAATTTTCACAAATTAACTTCAAATTCAATTTTAAAAGTTCTATAACCTTTCTACAACTCCAGTATGATTAAATAAAATTTTACAAATCATTTTCAATCATTTTAACTCAATTTTCAATTATCTCTAGAATCTCACTATTTAATATATCGATTTAATTGTCAAATTAAATCCAATATTCGAAAAATAAATTATCCGACTTATTAAATTCATTTATTAATATATAAAATCAATTAAATATTCGAATTTTAATTATCAAAAATTCTGGGTCGTTACAACTTTCATCATTCTAAATCTTGCTTACTTAACCATTAATTAATTACAAATTAATTAATCATTCTCTAAGCACTAATTAATCACCCTTGATTAATTATACTCTAATTACATTAAGTAATTATCCTTAATTAATTACACAAATTAATTATTCTTAACCAATTACAGTAATTAACCTTTAATTACTTCATTAATTAATTAACTAAAATTAATTACATTAATCCTTAATTAATTACATTAATTAATTACTTCACAATCACTTATCATTGATTAATTAATCTTAATTAATCATCCCTTAATTACATCATTAATTATATTAATTAATGATCTTTAATTACTTCTTTAATTAATTGCTCTATTTAAATTAATCACATTAAGTAATGAATCACATAAATTAAATCCTTTTAAGTAATTAAGTAATTAATCATTTAATCACTTTAAACCTTTAAATTAAATTAAGGATTAAAACACTTCATTCTTAATTTATTTACTTAATCACAATATTAAGTTTATTTAAAATAAACTTTCAAAACAAAGGTTATATATAAATATATTAAACTCTTTTAAACTTAGTAAAATAATATTTTTAAACCTTTAACTAAGTTTCTAACTTAAATAAAACAAGTTTTATTGAAAAAACATTGATGTGGAAAACATTTAAACTTGATTAGATTTAAATTTTTAAAACTGGACATTTTCTTTCTTTTTGAAACTTGCCCTTGTTTCAAAAACCCGAGCCATATCAACGAAATCCCGAACATCACTTCAAGACAAACTTCATCTTCCTCAATCTCAACAAAACCCAGGCACGATGATAGCTCGTGTACGTGCACACGTCACCGCCGACGTTCTGACCAATGTCGCCAACGTCTACAGGTCTCCGACCTTCCTTCAAACAGCCCGATCACCCAAAACCCCGTAACAATCACTAAATCGAGATTTAGTATACAAGAACCCAACCAGGAACAAAAACGATCGTCAATAACCACCCTTACCTGCCACTACAGGTCACTAGCAACCTCGCAAACACGACCAGAGCTCCACTGTGGAACCACGCTCCTATTCCCCTTGGTCCCATCTATTCCGATACATCAAAAACGATGAACTACCATCGAATTCGATAGCGGTCCAACCTGTACCTTAAGCCCTAGTTCGACATTGTTTGACCACCATGGTGGTCAGAAAATTTTCTAACCATTTTTCCACGAATCTCCACTACCCAGGCTACCTCCAGCCTCGAGCACGATATCCATTTCATCGTTAATCGCCGAGATTTGACAAAAAAGTCAAAAACGATCAACTCGAGACTCCTACTCGATCCCAAATTTAAAAATCACAAAACTATTTTAAAAATCATAACTTTCGAAGACGAATTTAAACATGTATTTGAAACATGAAATTTGCACATTTGTATTCTGACCAATTTTAATTTGTCACTGTAAATCTTAAATTTTGAAATGATTACTCGACAAATCCACTTGAATCTATTTTTAAAAATAACTTTACATTGTTATAAACATTTTCTTTTAAGGAATCATAACTTGAATTAGTTTAAATAGGAAGATATGAATTTTTCCTTGAATTTTGTAGACCTGTTAGACTAACAGAGCCATATATATACATATACAGGTATGCACACCATATACAGAGCAACTCATACCATATTCCAGACAAAACATTCATGCAAATAATATTCACTGCTTCACTTCAAGTATCAATCACAATATCATGTTATAGGTCAGTATTTTACTCACGGTGATTTTTCCAGAAGAAACAGAGTTTTCTTCTTTTATTCTTGAAACAGATTATAAAACTGGCAAGCTAAATCTTCCTTGATCTCTGATTTGTTTGATGTTTTAAATTGTTGTTTTAAGTTATATTTTGTTTGAGTTTGAAATAGTATTTGCTTAGTTATCTTCATGGACGAAACTGGAATGAGGAAGTATACAGGTGATATTATTTGTACAAGGTAATATTATTTTGTACCATCATCAGAGATATTTTTTCCATTTTGGAGGCTGATAATACTTTTTAAGATTTCGAATTGACCAAATATTTTGAGCTGAGATGAAAGCATTTAATGCTAAGTACTTTACATCTTTTATATGTTTACTTATTTTGTTCATAGAAATTTATAATTTTGTTTCTTGTTTTGTTTGGATGCTTGACTATATCTCGGCTGAAATGATTTTCTTACATTTCGAATGACCATATTTGTGCTGCTGAGAAGAAATGGCATGCAATGTTTCCCCATTTTGTCTACAGCAAATCCATTTGAATTTGTATATGTATACTTTCTATTTTACAAAGCTATATAATTTATCTTATATATATATCTTAATTTCTATTTCCAAATTAAATATGTACTTCTAACTTAAATTCTATTTTCAACTTTAATACTTGCCTTGTATTTCTATATATATATATATTTATTTATTTTTATTTGTATGTATATTACTTGTTTCCATATTTGAGTGTATTTTATTTTCTTTAATCTTATTATTTTGTAATATAAATAATTTTCTATTTTTTTTAATCTGTTGTTAAATTTTAGCTAATGGGTTACTTTTATATTTTATCTTATATAATTTGAATTTTTTTAAACCATTTGTTTACGATTTAAATTCAAATCAATATATATATATATATATATATATATATAATTTCAAATTTACTCATATATGCCCATATATATATATATATGTATGTATATTCACATATATATACAATTTCTAAATTTAAAATGATTTAATATATTTTTTTTGGATTCGGGGAAACTCGCTTCAGTTTACAATTAATTTTACTATTTTAATTCAAAAATTCAATTAATTATCAATTTAAATATTTATAAAATTCGGGGTCGTTACAACCTTCCCCCCTTAAGAAATTTCGTCCACGAAATTTGCCATAGAGACACAAGGATTGATGAAGAATGTTTAATTAAATTGACTGAACATCTATTCTGCATTTGGCTCACCAAATCAGAATATCAATAATAGATACAAGAACGAATCTGTTTGACACTTCACAAGATACTGGTTATCCAGATCTACGAAGTATACAGTGGCATTGGTCAGTTCGAAGGGATAACTAACCGTTCGTAGAACATATTGGGATCCAAAGAATAGATAGATATATGGATACAATTTCAAAACTTTCAGTTTAGAAACTAAAGTATACCTATCAACCATAGCAAACAAAGCAACCAATTCATTCAAACAAACAATTCCGACCTATTTGGAGTTTATGTCCCATACAAATATATCAAATCTCTTCCTGGATCTACCAGGAACCATCGAATAATTGAGAAAAGATGACGAACAAAAGAGATTGATAGAGAAAAGATTGTTTCCTTGTTGTTACAGGGTATTGACCATTTATAGTCGTATTTCCTTGTCCCCTATCTCATCCTCTTCTTACACTTATACTCACTATCAGTGGATAGTAAGAGAATTTACTGAGGCATACGGACGGATATCTTAGGGATACTCATTTTAGGGTATACTTCACCCTATCTCTAATAAGATGCTTAATGTGTTATACTCCTGAGCTAAAGTTCAACCTTAGCTCTGATACCAAATGTGAAGGCCTGCACGAGGCAGTGGCGACCGGTAGGCTTTGCAACCATCCCAGACCCACCGTGGCATACACTGGTACCCTGCCCTTGCTTTTACGGCTAGCCTTTCGAATGTCTCACCTTACGGCTAACCAACCCCACCACGAGGACATGTAGGGGTAAGAGTCTCCCGTTCGCTACCAAACTACGAAGCGAGAACCCCCTATCACGTTTGACAAACATAAGCAAGGTCAGTCACTGAACTCCAAAAACTGAATTAGCTCCCGATAATCTACTAAACCTGACTATCTGAAAAAAAAACCCAACTCTAGACTGCCCGTGTGGAAAATTGTGGGCACCCAGAGTTTAGGAAGGGAACAATAAATTCTGAGTCAGTCATGGGACTGGTGTGAGTAACAAAAACAGTTAATCTTTAAAACAAACAACAAAAGAATTTTAAACATTGAAATCCGCAATGCTTTTTGGAAAATGAAACTACCATAAGACCTCCCGCCACTCACATAATGCAAACGCAGAATTGGAGGAGATTTCTTCTTATGATAGTCAAATATGCTTACTACGAGGAAAATTCTTTGATATTATTACTTGTGCATAGTGTAGAAAACCTTTTAAAAGTATAATATTAATCTTAGCCAACATACAACCATTATTGTATGCCTACTATAGCTACTATGTTCAATAGCAGGTTACTGCCACATTCCATAGCAGGTTATACAACTAAATCCGTACAAGGCTCGTATTGTTCCTTTGGATTTCCAACAAATGGTCAGGCTAAGGAACTTCTTACTGCCACATGGGTACGCCTTTGGAGGGACGTCCCGAGAACCTACCCGGCTCTCTGCCAACACAAGGTCGGGTTACCTCTGTAATTAGGTAACTACTACTCGAGTATGCCACCCCCCGGTCCTTTGGGACCTTTATCCGAGGCCTCGATCACAAAGCAACAATCACACAGTAAATGAGATTGGAGCAACCACACAAGTAAATATCTGGGCTCCATACCATAATATCACCTTTTTCCAGAAGGAAATGACATAACCTTAAGGGAGCGACCCTCATAACCTTGCCGCATCTTTCCTGTTTCGACCATTTCCGGTCTGTGAGGCTCGATGAGGTCTCGTCCACAAAGCTACGCTTTACACGAAAGCCATGCTTTGATCAACTAATGATCAGCAACACACAACAGCACTCAGCATGCCATACTACCAAATTGGGAATATATCACTGATAACCTTCAACTACATAACCTTTGAGCTCGTACGTCTCAGAGAAGGGTGTTAAGCTAAGAGAATAAATCTCCGCCACCAAACAGAAATGTATTTGAAAGAAATCAGCTTTATATCTCAAAGTGTAGTGTCAGACATACAACCATACAAGTCTGTTACGGGTTCGAACAGAACCGAAGGCACTTCAAAAGAAGCCCTTGCAATCCGGGTATTCACAATCCCGATCGGATTTCCCATCACTTAGGGAATCTCTATACCGGCGCGACTCAGTGCAGAGACAATCGATAGGTCATCCTATCGTTCTCACAAATACCCGGCCTTCACCACCGGTCTTCAAATGCAATCCATATACGTCGTATCATTATTCGGAATGGGTTATATGACACAAAGGTCCTCACCCGACTAAACCGAATAATGAGCGCAATATTTTAAAACATATGGATATTGGGATTTCAGTTAAGTCACAATTTATTACCCAAAACTTTTCTTTCAAATGGTTTAAACACATTACCATTTTAATCTTTTTAAACAAAAAGATTCAATTCACAAAGTTCACCCAGTTTTTTTCACACAGATTCATTTACATTTTTCCCAAAATAGTTTTCCTTTCAAATTGGATTAACTCGTCCAATCTTTAAATCAAAAATTTAATTCATAGCTTTTAAAACAATTCCATTTCGTGATTTTATACGAAAGATACACCTTTCCAATTTCAAAACAAAGTTCAACAATCTTTCACAAAGATTTATTCATAACTCGGAAAACCATTTTCATTTCAAACTTGAAATTCTTTTGACACAATTTGGAAATTCATTCCTTATCTGAAAGCTTCTATCATCTGAAAACAAATAGTTTTCATTTTGGAAAATCTGATTCATTTATGCGAGTTAAAGTCCTTAGGATAAATTCAAATTCTCAAAACCATGCTTTTAAAATGGTTTAAATCATATAAACGCATTTATAACATTTTTAACCATAATTTCCAAACATGAAATTCAATTCCAAATTTTGAATTCAAATTCAAATTAAATTATTTAAATTGGAAACTTTACCAAGTTATTCAAAATAACTTTTCTCTTTAAAACTTCTTTCCAAAAGCTTTAACATTTAACCCAAATTCATTTCCAAAATCAATTGAAATTAAAATTTCAATTTCAAAAATATTAAATTTAAATCATCTGTGACTCAACCGATTTCCTCATGAAATCCATATTTGTGTGTGTAAAAGTGTGGTCCAGGGGTTTCACACACAATAGTGCAACATCATTCAATCATCACATATTCAAATACAATAATATATTTGATAAGCGGTATAAACTATAACACTCATCTTTTATTCACAGATCACAGATAAAATAAATTACATTCATCACAGCTTGAATTAAAACAATTCATATCACACAGCATCACATAGTAGGCATATCGAACAATTCACAGCATTCAATAGAATACAGTCATCCATAAGTAATGATTTATTAATCATCATTCTCTAATTAATTTAAAATAATTTAAATTAATTACTTTTGTATCGTCCCGAAAATTTTCGACTTTCGAAAATTCAACATCGATACTCACTTTATCGACTGCTGAGCCATCGAATGCCGGAAACCCGAAAAGTTATGGTTTTAAGAAAGAAGAAAAAGGTAGAAGAAGAAGATAGAAGAAAAAGAAAGAAGAACAACAACATCAGAACAGAAAACAATATCAGAATCTTACACATCGCAGCGGAACAATATATAATAGATAAATGAATAATCTCTAAAACAAAGAACTATATCATTTTATACATACATCAATCATCAGAGTCAATATACAACAATGGACAGTTATATAACTTGTCCTCATACAGAATACACAGTGGAATAAATAATTTCAGATACAAATACTACGCCTCGCCATCCAGCCTGCTTCCAAAGCTCCAGAATATCCAGAATATCCTGATAACATAACTCTAGGCTGCCCGTGTGGAAATTGGTGGGCACCCAGAGTTTAGAAGGGAAACAATAAACTCCGAGTCAGTCATGGTGACTGGTGTGAGATCGTAAAACAGTTATTCTTTAAAATAAACAACAAAATAATTTTTAAAGTCAATTCGCAATGCTTTTGGAAAATGAAACTACCATAAGACCTCCCGCCACACACACAATGCAAACGCAGACTTGGAGGAGATTTCTTCTTATGATAGTCAAAGATGCTTACTACGCAAAAATCAAAACCTTTCTTGATATTATTATTAGTGCATAGTGGAAAACATTTCGAAAGTATAATATAAATCTTAGCCAGCATAGGTACCATTATATTATGCCTGCTATAGCTGCCTCCTGAGGAGACAAGTTATACAATTGAAATCGTAAAGGCTCGTATTGTTTCTTTGGATTTCCAACAAATGGTCAGGCTAAGGAACTTCCTATCCACGATGGGTACGTCCCTGGAATAGACGACCCGAGAACCTAACCGGATCTCTGCCAACACAAGGCCGGGTTACCTCTGCAAAAATAGGTAACTACTGACACGCGTATGCCATCCCCCGATCGTCACCGATCTTCCCGAGGATCCCCGATTCGCAACAAACCACATAGATAATAATAATGCAGTAACCACAGAGGTTAAGTATCTGGGCTCCATACCATGATACCACCTTTATCCAGAAGGAATGACATACACTAAGGGGCGCTACTCCCTAGAACCTTGCCGCATCCTTCCTGTTTCGACCATTTCCGGGGTGTGAGGCTCGACGAAGTCTCGTCCACAAAGCTACGCTTTCTCAAAAAGCCCTGCTTTGGGTCCAACAAAAATGATCAACCTATGATCACAAAGATATAAGATCAAACAAATGATCATATCACAAATGATCAAACACTGATCATTTCACAGCAACACTCAGTATGCCACGTTACCAAATTGGGATATATCGCTGATAAATTTCAACTACATAACCTCTGAGCTCGTACGTCTCAGAGAAGGGTGTTAAGCTAAGAGAATAAATTCTCCGCCACCAACAGAAATGTATTTGAAAGAAATCAGCTTTGTATCTCAAATTGTAACGTCAGACACACAATCCATACAAGTCTGTTCCGGGATCGAACAGAACCGAAGGCACTTCTCACGAAGCCCTTGCATTTCCGGATAATTTTCTAATCACGTCAGGACTTCCCGTCACTAAGGGTGATAAAACCTCTAAATCGGAGATCAGCCGATGTAGAGTAACTCGACGGTAATCCTTCCGTTTTCAAAAATATCCGGTCTTCAACACCGGTCTTCGAATGCAATTCATAACGACGTATCACATATTCGGAATGGGTTATACGACCCCATGGTCCTTTCCCGGCTAACCCGAATAGTGAGCGATTATTCAAAAATAAGTGTGGCATTCAAATTCATCCAATTCACAACAAATACCTACTCAAGGTAAATATTGATAGTCGGTTATTTAACTATCAATAAAGATGCGCAACATCATCAGATTCCAAATAATTTTCCAAATTATTTTATCTTCCAAAATATCTTTACTAGATATAAAATTTCCATACTTCAAAAATAAATCAACGTTTATTTTTCTAAACAGTTTCCCTTTCCTTTATAAATTCCATAGTGAATTTATATCTTTCAAAATATCTACTGATATACGATTTTCAATCATTTTCAAATATTCAATTTCGATTTATCTTTAAGAAGATAAAATCTCAAAACGTTTCATTTCATATTGGAAAAGCATTTCCCTACTTATTTAATAATAAGTATTTCACAAATCATTTATTTTCAACACTTGGAAAATATTCGATATACTTAAATCAATATTAAGTATATATTCATTCTTTAAGGAAATCATAAATTTTAACATCTATTTGAGTCAAAAACGAATGTTGCGTAAAACATCGTTACGACGACTCAAAATCACTAGTATAGGGATTTGAAATTTAAAATAGATATATAAATCCCAATACTACATAAAAATATTTCCTTTCGGAAATCATTTACTATAACAACAGTGTTATAGTCTACCATTTCCTTATTTTTTTCTCGAAAACGTCTATTTCAACAATAAATGTTGAAATCTATGTATTCGATACTTAACACGTTTTAAAACATCTTTTAAAACAGTTACTTCATTTTTATAATATCGCTTTCCCAAAACCATATCCATTCTACTTCAAAAATATATTCACTGTCCAAAATCGTGAATATACTTCACTAACCACTTTTCAATATTTTCTACCCATTTTTATTTCAATAATTATCCACTATCCAAAATCGCGGATATATCTCCTTTATTAAACTTCTATGTTTAACCTATCAATTTCAATTGGTTTTGGATTTATAAAACAATGTTTATAAACTTCACCTTTTTATATTTTATAACAACTTCGATTTGTAAAACTCCTTTATTAACAAATTCGATCAATATTTCATTTGTAGGCACAAATCCAATTTATAAGTTAATTCCTTATAAATCTTCTATTCTACAATTTCATTCATTTTAACTTCACAATTTATACATCTATGAATTTCATATCTTCACAATTTTAAAATTCTATAAGATTCATATCTTCACTTATAAAAACTCGTTTTAAAATTCCAAAAATTTTAATTGATAAATATATCAATTTTTCTGTACATCTTTTATAATACTTTAAAAATCTCAATTTAACCCATTTTACAATTAAATCAACTTTCATTTCAAAAATCACACTTTGGTTATATTTCACCAAAAATCTTAACTCTTATAACTTTAAAATTCTAGACGTTTATTTTTCTGAAATAAATCAATTCAAAAATTCGATAAACGTCTACTTTTCAAAAATCACTTTAAAATCTTTTTAAAATAAAAGTCATTATTTTTACATTTCAAAACTGAATCCGATGATGCAACAGCATCAATTAGTCCATCACAACAGTCAAATATCATATATCATCATATGATAACAGAATATATCAAAATATCTGTAAATAATCAACATGGTGAGGAATCCAGTCGGATCCCTCCAACCTGTTTCCCTGCATCCACAGATGTTAGCACAATACCAATTCCGCTCCAGTACGGAATTATCGCGGTATATAGGTTTTTATAAATCCGCTTACTAACGGCGCAATAGGGTCTCATCCGCTATACGAGGCGGGAAATCATCAATCCAATATATACATATGCCAATATGTATATATTGCTATATATAGATATATATCCTACTATATCTAATATCACATCCAAACAGTCAATCATCAATCAATAACTGTAAAAAATTCCACATTCAATTTGAGTGAGAAAATCTCACCTTGATTTTAATTCTGATTCCAGCGTTTATTTCGAATAAAATTAAACGCGCGTTTAATTTTACCCGAAATTTTCATTGACTCCAAACGACTCCAATCCAATTCCATTGCGTAGAGCTCGACGATACGAACCCGTCGTAATTTGTTTCATCAATTTTCGATCTCGTATGAACAAAATACAACATTTTAAACATCACACGATTTTAAATATAAATTAATTTACAAATCTATTTTTAAATTTTAACCTAGAATGATCTCGACCGTTCAATTTCTTAACAGCAAATCAAGGCCGTGATTTATGTCTTCTTCCCCACCTTCCCCTCCAGGTAAAAGAAAACGCACGCTACCCATAAGAGCCGGCCCCCCCTTTGATTTTCGCACCCCATAAACATCGTCGAAACCCCATCATTTGGCCACCATTCGAAGCGCCTTCTCCCCCCTGATGCTCGGCCAAAGACTTGTGACACTCGGCCCTTCCTCTATCTCTAAATCCGTGCCTAAACATTTGACCTTTGCATCGAGATTCAGGTCGATCCACCGCATTGATTTCGATCATAACCGTTGAGATCGTAGTTCGTGATGTGTTCTACAATATTGTAGTTGGAACTTTCTTGAATAAATCGATGGATGAGGAGATCGAATAGGAAGAAGATGAGAGCTTTCTGGCCGTAGAAAACAAACGTGGCGGCTGGCTCTTGAGATTAGGGTTTTTGGCAATTGAAATGAATAAAGGTCCTTTTATAGATTTTCTACCGAACACTATTCATTCGTGATTTTCCCGAACTCCGATTTACGCGTCGAAACTGGCATTTCTGGAGTTTACCCCGCATTCCGGACACAATGGAACAGGTTTCGAAAGCTAATTCGATCGTCTGTGTGAGATATGGCAATAACCGATCAATTTAAATTAAACCGATTTAAATCGATTTCGAGGCGTTTTGATTCGTACCGGACAAATGGTAAATCCAAAAATTACGAAATTTGAAATCTTACAATAATATCACATTACGGATCCGATGAAACTAGTTTCGTCGAAATCCGAGACTTTTTGAAAAATGACTATTTTGACTCGCCGAATTAAAATTAAAACGATACCGATGCGTTTCGAGCTGCCACGGTCAAACGACAACTCCGATGGATACGAAAATTGAAATCCGATAATAACTAACTATTATGAATCCAATGGAACTGGTCTCGTTCAATTCTGAGACTGTTCGAAAATTGACTATTTTTACAGTCGATAATTAAATATTAAAATATTCAATTTTCACAGATTAACTTCAAATTCAATTTTAAAAGTTCTATAACCTTTCTACAACTCCAGTATGATTAAATAAAATTTTACAAATCATTTTCAATCATTTTAACTCAATTTTCAATTATCTCTAGAATCTCACTATTTAATATATCGATTTAATTGTCAAATTAAATCCAATATTCGAAAAATAAATTATCCGACTTATTAAATTCATTTATTAATATATAAAATCAATTAAATATTCGAATTTTAATTATCAAAAATTCTGGGTCGTTACAGACTTCCCCCCTTAAAAGAATTTCGTCCTCGAAATTACCAAGTAAGAAGAAGATACAAAATCTATTAACTTTCCAAAACAAACCGTTCAAATTAGATTTACAAATCTCTTAAAGGTTTAACTTTTTCAGAAATCCAATAGTTAAACTTCTTACAAAAACTTTACTAAGTTTTCAAAATTTTCCAATTTTCTCATTTTCTCAAAAATATTCTAACGCCTTAAATTTTCGGAAAAATTCGCCATAGTCTCCTTTGCACGGCTCGATCCGAAAAAAAAATGACAGTGTATATATATCACAAATATACATCCCATCAAGTGATGAGGCATCCCGTAGGGAAAAAAGTGTAAAAGTACAATATTTAATCCGAGATATGTACCTTATTATATTTTTAGCGAGCGTATACGGCTAATATAGCGCGAAAGCGAGCTCCAAATGCGAAGCAACGCCATCCGCACCTACTAAACACTCAAAAAAAACATATGAGAACATGTAGATATGAAAATATAGTCAATATACATCATATAGCAACATAACTACATATGTCAATATAGCAAATGCAACAAAACAACAAATGCAACCATCATCCAATAAACATTCAACAACTTTATAACCAAATCAATATAGATTCACTTCTCATTAACATTCATTGAATTGGTTTTCAATTTTAAATCATATTCGATTCATTTACATTGGATTTAATCAACATTCTCTTTCAATTCAATTAGTTTACATTCACTAATTCACATCCGTTCACTTCCAATTTGAATTTAATCACATAGCTTTCCAATTTGCTAATTCAATTTCATTAATACTTAATGAATTTATACACAATCAACTAACAATCAAATAACAACCAATGTATATTCAACACAACCAAATTATAAATTTTACATTCGATTTGGTTCAACACTTTTAAATTAAATTGACTTCCATTCAATTTATTTAATTTCTCAACTTCATTAGCTTTTAATGAATTAACACTTATATTCATTATTTCATATCAATACTTCACATTAGATTGATTAACATCCAATCCTTTTATTCAATTCAATTCAATTGCTAATTCATTTAACAAATAAAGTTGAATTTCATTTATATAACTCAAGTTCACATTTATTTAATAAATTCCCTTTATTAATTTACTTTGATATCAAAATCAACTTCGTTCAACATTACTTAAGTTATATTCCAATTAAACATCATTTGTTTAACTTAACTTAAGTTTCCACTTATAAATCCAAATTCAAATTTTAATCCTATTTAACTTTTACCAAGGTCAAATTTCTTTACTTATTCAAAATTCATATTAAATCCAGATTTCATATTCCACAATCTCAACTTAGATTTAATTGATTCACTTATACTTACTTTAATTTAACTTCATCCTTTAAGTTAAATTTATTCTATCAGAATTCAAATTGTATAAGTTATAAACTCATTTATCATTCCCATAAATATTTAAATAGGATTCCAGAGTCTTTTCAATCTTCAAAACCATTTTTGAAATCAATTCAAATTATCTTTTGAATTCGCAAAACAAAAATCCAAATTTTCCAATCAACTTTTATTTAAAATATTCTAGCAGCAATCCCTCTTTTGGAAACCCGAAAATGAATTCTAATGATGTGGCCATCATCATCAGGATTATTTTCCAGCGACCTGAAAAGATTTTAGAGCTTTCATCACTCTAAAACATTTTTCAAAACCCTTGAAATCCATTTTCAAATCAAAAAGGAATTTAAACTTTCCAAATCTCCAAAATTTTCAAATTCTTTTCAAAACATTTCCAAATACTTCTCTGGAATTCCGTTTTAAATTACAAATCACTTTTACAGTTTACATTCTCAAATTTCATTTGTATATGGATTTATTTCTTAACTTTGGAGTTATGATTTCAATTTCTTATTCAATTTTATATAAAAATGATAACATTTCAATATTATTACTTCCTAACATCCATGCAACCATATACTGTAATAATTTACAGAAAAATCATTTCTTTTATATACAAAAATAGTTTTGGGCAAAATTATTTCATTTACCCTATTTAAAACAATATTGTGCCGAATTGTTCTATATAAGTGTTTAGAGATCCCTATCGATAGAGTTGTACGGACAATACCAACCAGAATCCATATACCACTCAACAAACCAATCATCACAATATAAAACAATTTTATATTCACTAACAAATACGCACTCATATCTATTATTACACTCAACTCATTCTAGAGTACTACTGACTCTATCTCTAATGAGTAACACCCAACAGAGCAGGGTTGTCGCTTAACCATATGCTCTGATACCAAATGTAACGTCCCGAAAATTTTCGACTTTCGAAAATTCAACATCGATACTCACTTTATCGACTGCTGAGCCATCGAATGCCGGAAACCCGAAAAGTTATGGTTTTAAGAAAGAAGAAAAAGGTAGAAGAAGAAGATAGAAGAAAAAGAAAGAAGAACAACAACATCAGAACAGAAAACAATATCAGAATCTTACACATCGCAGCGGAACAATATATAATAGATAAATGAATAATCTCTAAAACAAAGAACTATATCATTTTATACATACATCAATCATCAGAGTCAATATACAACAATGGACAGTTATATAACTTGTCCTCATACAGAATACACAGTGGAATAAATAATTTCAGATACAAATACTACGCCTCGCCATCCAGCCTGCTTCCAAAGCTCCAGAATATCCAGAATATCCTGATAACATAACTCTAGGCTGCCCGTGAGGAAATTGGTGGGCACCCAGAGTTTAGAAGGGAAACAATAAACTCCGAGTCAGTCATGGTGACTGGTGTGAGATCGTAAAACAGTTATTCTTTAAAATAAACAACAAAATAATTTTTAAAGTCAATTCGCAATGCTTTTGGAAAATGAAACTACCATAAGACCTCCCGCCACACACACAATGCAAACGCAGACTTGGAGGAGATTTCTTCTTATGATAGTCAAAGATGCTTACTACGCAAAAATCAAAACCTTTCTTGATATTATTATTAGTGCATAGTGGAAAACATTTCGAAAGTATAATATAAATCTTAGCCAGCATAGGTACCATTATATTATGCCTGCTATAGCTGCCTCCTGAGGAGACAGGTTATACAATTGAAATCGTAAAGGCTCGTATTGTTTCTTTGGATTTCCAACAAATGGTCAGGCTAAGGAACTTCCTATCCACGATGGGTACGTCCCTGGAATAGACGACCCGAGAACCTAACCGGATCTCTGCCAACACAAGGCCGGGTTACCTCTGCAAAAATAGGTAACTACTGACACGCGTATGCCATCCCCCGATCGTCACCGATCTTCCCGAGGATCCCCGATTCGCAACAAACCACATAGATAATAATAATGCAGTAACCATAGAGGTTAAGTATCTGGGCTCCATACCATGATACCACCTTTATCCAGAAGGAATGACATACACTAAGGGGCGCTACTCCCTAGAACCTTGCCGCATCCTTCCTGTTTCGACCATTTCCGGGGTGTGAGGCTCGACGAAGTCTCGTCCACAAAGCTACGCTTTCTCAAAAAGCCCTGCTTTGGGTCCAACAAAAATGATCAACCTATGATCACAAAGATATAAGATCAAACAAATGATCATATCACAAATGATCAAACACTGATCATTTCACAGCAACACTCAGTATGCCACGTTACCAAATTGGGATATATCGCTGATAAATTTCAACTACATAACCTCTGAGCTCGTACGTCTCAGAGAAGGGTGTTAAGCTAAGAGAATAAATTCTCCGCCACCAACAGAAATGTATTTGAAAGAAATCAGCTTTGTATCTCAAATTGTAACGTCAGACACACAATCCATACAAGTCTGTTCCGGGATCGAACAGAACCGAAGGCACTTCTCACGAAGCCCTTGCATTTCCGGATAATTTTCTAATCACGTCAGGACTTCCCGTCACTAAGGGTGATAAAACCTCTAAATCGAAGATCAGCCGATGTAGAGTAACTCGACGGTAATCCTTCCGTTTTCCAAAATATCCGGTCTTCAACACCGGTCTTCGAATGCAATTCATAACGACGTATCACATATTCGGAATGGGTTATACGACCCCATGGTCCTTTCCCGGCTAACCCGAATAGTGAGCGATTATTCAAAAATAAGTGTGGCATTCAAATTCATCCAATTCACAACAAATACCTACTCAAGGTAATTATTGATAGTCGGTTATTTAACTATCAATAAAGATGCGCAACATCATCAGATTCCAAATAATTTTCCAAATTATTTTATCTTCCAAAATATCTTTACTAGATATAAAATTTCCATACTTCAAAAATAAATCAACGTTTTTTTTTCTAAACAGTTTCCCTTTCCTTTATAAATTCCATAGTGAATTTATATCTTTCAAAATATCTACTGATATACGATTTTCAATCATTTTCAAATATTCAATTTCGATTTATCTTTAAGAAGATAAAATCTCAAAACGTTTCATTTCATATTGGAAAAGCATTTCCCTACTTATTTAATAATAAGTATTTCACAAATCATTTATTTTCAACACTTGGAAAATATTCGATATACTTAAATCAATATTAAGTATATATTCATTCTTTAAGGAAATCATAAATTTTAACATCTATTTGAGTCAAAAACGAATGTTGCGTAAAACATCGTTACGACGACTCAAAATCACTAGTATAGGGATTTGAAATTTAAAATAGATATATAAATCCCAATACTACATAAAAATATTTCCTTTCGGAAATCATTTACTATAACAACAGTGTTATAGTCTACCATTTCCTTATTTTTTTTCTCGAAAACGTCTATTTCAACAATAAATGTTGAAATCTATGTATTCGATACTTAACACGTTTTAAAACATCTTTTAAAACAGTTACTTCATTTTTATAATATCGCTTTCCCAAAACCATATCCATTCTACTTCAAAAATATATTCACTGTCCAAAATCGTGAATATACTTCACTAACCACTTTTCAATATTTTCTACCCATTTTTATTTCAATAATTATCCACTATCCAAAATCGCGGATATATCTCCTTTATTAAACTTCTATGTTTAACCTATCAATTTCAATTGGTTTTGGATTTATAAAACAATGTTTATAAACTTCACCTTTTTATATTTTATAACAACTTCGATTTGTAAAACTCCTTTATTAACAAATTCGATCAATATTTCATTTGTAGGCACAAATCCAATTTATAAGTTAATTCCTTATAAATCTTCTATTCTACAATTTCATTCATTTTAACTTCACAATTTATACATCTATGAATTTCATATCTTCACAATTTTAAAATTCTATAAGATTCATATCTTCACTTATAAAAACTCGTTTTAAAATTCCAAAAATTTTAATTGATAAATATATCAATTTTTCTGTACATCTTTTATAATACTTTAAAAATCTCAATTTAACCCATTTTACAATTAAATCAACTTTCATTTCAAAAATCACACTTTGGTTATATTTCACCAAAAATCTTAACTCTTATAACTTTAAAATTCTAGACGTTTATTTTTCTAAAATAAATCAATTCAAAAATTCGATAAACGTCTACTTTTCAAAAATCACTTTAAAATCTTTTTAAAATAAAAGTCGTTATTTTTACATTTCAAAACTGAATCCGATGATGCAACAGCATCAATTAGTCCATCACAACAGTCAAATATCATATATCATCATATGATAACAGAATATATCAAAATATCTGTAAATAATCAACATGGTGAGGAATCCAGTCGGATCCCTCCAACCTTTTTCCCTGCATCCACAGATGTTAGCACAATACCAATTCCGCTCCAGTACGGAATTATCGCGGTATATAGGTTTTTATAAATCCGCTTACTAACGGCGCAATAGGGTCTCATCCGCTATACGAGGCGGGAAATCATCAATCCAATATATACATATGCCAATATGTATATATTGCTATATATAGATATATATCCTACTATATCTAATATCACATCCAAACAGTCAATCATCAATCAATAACTGTAAAAAATTCCACATTCAATTTGAGTGAGAAAATCTCACCTTGATTTTAATTCTGATTCCAGCTTTTATTTCGAATAAAATTAAACGCGCGTTTAATTTTACTCGAAATTTTCATTGACTCCAAACGACTCCAATCCAATTCCATTGCGTAGAGCTCGACGATACGAACCCGTCGTAATTTGTTTCATCAATTTTCGATCTCGTATGAACAAAATACAACATTTTAAACATCACACGATTTTAAATATAAATTAATTTACAAATCTATTTTTAAATTTTAACCTAGAATGATCTCGACCGTTCAATTTCTTAACAGCAAATCAAGGCCGTGATTTATGTCTTCTTCCCCACCTTCCCCTCCAGGTAAAAGAAAACGCACGCTACCCATAAGAGCCGGCCCCCCCTTTGATTTTCGCACCCCATAAACATCGTCGAAACCCCATCATTTGGCCACCATTCGAAGCGCCTTCTCCCCCCTGATGCTCGGCCAAAGACTTGTGACACTCGGCCCTTCCTCTATCTCTAAATCCGTGCCTAAACATTTGACCTTTGCATCGAGATTCAGGTCGATCCACCGCATTGATTTCGATCATAACCGTTGAGATCGTAGTTCGTGATGTGTTCTACAATATTGTAGTTGGAACTTTCTTGAATAAATCGATGGATGAGGAGATCGAATAGGAAGAAGATGAGAGCTTTCTGGCCGTAGAAAACAAACGTGGCGGCTGGCTCTTGAGATTAGGGTTTTTGGCAATTGAAATGAATAAAGGTCCTTTTAGAGATTTTCTACCGAACACTATTCATTCGTGATTTTCCCGAACTCCGATTTACGCGTCGAAACTGGCATTTCTGGGGTTTACCCCGCATTCCGGACACAATGGAACAGGTTTCGAAAGCTAATTCGATCGTCTGTGTGAAATATGGCAATAACCGATCAATTTAAATTAAACCGATTTAAATCGATTTCGAGGCGTTTTAATTCGTACCGGACAAATGGTAAATCCAAAAATTACGAAATTTGAAATCTTACAATAATATCACATTACGGATCCGATGAAACAAGTTTCGTCGAAATCCGAGACTTTTTGAAAAATGACTATTTTGACTCGCCGAATTAAAATTAAAACGATACCGATGCGTTTCGAGCTGCCACGGTCAAACGACAACTCCGATGGATACGAAAATTGAAATCCGATAATAACTAACTATTATGGATCCAATGGAACTGGTCTCGTTCAATTCTGAGACTGTTCGAAAATTGACTATTTTTACAGTCGATAATTAAATATTAAAATATTCAATTTTCACAGATTAACTTCAAATTCAATTTTAAAAGTTCTATAACCTTTCTACAACTCCAGTATGATTAAATAAAATTTTACAAATCATTTTCAATCATTTTAACTCAATTTTCAATTATCTCTAGAATCTCACTATTTAATATATCGATTTAATTGTCAAATTAAATCCAATATTCGAAAAATAAATTATCCGACTTATTAAATTCATTTATTAATATATAAAATCAATTAAATATTCGAATTTTAATTATCAAAAATTCTGGGTCGTTACAGACTTCCCCCCTTAAAAGAATTTCGTCCTCGAAATTACCAAGTAAGAAGAAGATACAAAATCTATTAACTTTCCAAAACAAACCGTTCAAATTAGATTTACAAATCTCTTAAAGGTTTAACTTTTTCAGAAATCCAATAGTTAAACTTCTTACAAAAACTTTACTAAGTTTTCAAAATTTTCCAATTTTCTCATTTTCTCAAAAATATTCTAACGCCTTAAATTTTCGGAAAAATTCGCCATAGTCTCCTTTGCGCGGCTCGATCCGAAAAAAAAATGACAGTGTATATATATCACAAATATACATCCCATCAAGTGATGAGGCATCCCGTAGGGAAAAAAGTGTAAAAGTACAATATTTAATCCGAGATATGTACCTTATTATATTTTTAGCGAGCGTATACGGCTAATATAGCGCGAAAGCGAGCTCCAAATGCGAAGCAACGCCATCCGCACCTACTAAACACTCAAAAAAAACATATGAGAACATGTAGATATGAAAATATAGTCAATATACATCATATAGCAACATAACTACATATGTCAATATAGCAAATGCAACAAAACAACAAATGCAACCATCATCCAATAAACATTCAACAACTTTATAACCAAATCAATATAGATTCACTTCTCATTAACATTCATTGAATTGGTTTTCAATTTTAAATCATATTCGATTCATTTACATTGGATTTAATCAACATTCTCTTTCAATTCAATTAGTTTACATTCACTAATTCACATCCGTTCACTTCCAATTTGAATTTAATCACATAGCTTTCCAATTTGCTAATTCAATTTCATTAATACTTAATGAATTTATACACAATCAACTAACAATCAAATAACAACCAATGTATATTCAACACAACCAAATTATAAATTTTACATTCGATTTGGTTCAACACTTTTAAATTAAATTGACTTCCATTCAATTTATTTAATTTCTCAACTTCATTAGCTTTTAATGAATTAACACTTATATTCATTATTTCATATCAATACTTCACATTAGATTGATTAACATCCAATCCATTTATTCAATTCAATTCAATTGCTAATTCATTTAACAAATAAAGTTGAATTTCATTTATATAACTCAAGTTCACATTTATTTAATAAATTCCCTTTATTAATTTACTTTGATATCAAAATCAACTTCGTTCAACATTACTTAAGTTATATTCCAATTAAACATCATTTGTTTAACTTAACTTAAGTTTCACTTATAAATCCAAATTCAAATTTTAATCCTATTTAACTTTTACCAAGGTCAAATTTCTTTACTTATTCAAAATTCATATTAAATCCAGATTTCATATTCCACAATCTCAACTTAGATTTAATTGATTCGCTTATACTTACTTTAATTTAACTTCATCCTTTAAGTTAAATTTATTCTATCAGAATTCAAATTGTATAAGTTATAAACTCATTTATCATTCCCATAAATATTTAAATAGGATTCCAGAGTCTTTTCAATCTTCAAAACCATTTTTGAAATCAATTCAAATTATCTTTTGAATTCGCAAAACAAAAATCCAAATTTTCCAATCAACTTTTATTTAAAATATTCTGGCAGCAATCCCTCTTTTGGAAACCCAAAAATGAATTCTAATGATGTGGCCATCATCATCAGGATTATTTTCCAGCGACCTGAAAAGAGTTTAGAGCTTTCATCACTCTAAAACATTTTTCAAAACCCTTGAAATCCATTTTCAAATCAAAAAGGAATTTAAACTTTCCAAATCTCCAAAATTTTCAAATTCTTTTCAAAACATTTCCAAATACTTCTCTGGAATTCCATTTTAAATTACAAATCACTTTTACAGTTTACATTCTCAAATTTCATTTGTATATGGATTTATTTCTTAACTTTGGAGTTATGATTTCAATTTCTTATTCAATTTTATATAAAAATGATAACATTTCAATATTATTACTTCCTAACATCCATGCAACCATATACTGTAATAATTTACAGAAAAATCATTTCTTTTATATACAAAAATAGTTTTGGGCAAAATTATTTCATTTACCCTATTTAAAACAATATTGTGCCGAATTGTTCTATATAAGTGTTTAGAGATCCCTATCGATAGAGTTGTACGGACAATACCGACCAGAATCCATATACCACTCAACAAACCAATCATCACAATATAAAACAATTTTATATTCACTAACAAATACGCACTCATATCTATTATTACACTCAACTCATTCTAGAGTACTACTGACTCTATCTCTAATGAGTAACACCCAACAGAGCAGGGTTGTCGCTTAACCATATGCTCTGATACCAAATGTAACGTCCCGAAAATTTTCGACTTTCGAAAATTCAACATCGATACTCACTTTATCGACTGCTGAGCCATCGAATGCCGGAAACCCGAAAAGTTATGGTTTTAAGAAAGAAGAAAAAGGTAGAAGAAGAAGATAGAAGAAAAAGAAAGAAGAACAACAACATCAGAACAGAAAACAATATCAGAATCTTACACATCGCAGCGGAACAATATATAATAGATAAATGAATAATCTCTAAAACAAAGAACTATATCATTTTATACATACATCAATCATCAGAGTCAATATACAACAATGGACAGTTATATAACTTGTCCTCATACAGAATACACAGTGGAATAAATAATTTCAGATACAAATACTACGCCTCGCCATCCAGCCTGCTTCCAAAGCTCCAGAATATCCAGAATATCCTGATAACATAACTCTAGGCTGCCCGTGTGGAAATTGGTGGGCACCCAGAGTTTAGAAGGGAAACAATAAACTCCGAGTCAGTCATGGTGACTGGTGTGAGATCGTAAAACAGTTATTCTTTAAAATAAACAACAAAATAATTTTTAAAGTCAATTCGCAATGCTTTTGGAAAATGAAACTACCATAAGACCTCCCGCCACACACACAATGCAAACGCAGACTTGGAGGAGATTTCTTCTTATTATAGTCAAAGATGCTTACTACGCAAAAATCAAAACCTTTCTTGATATTATTATTAGTGCATAGTGGAAAACATTTCGAAAGTATAATATAAATCTTAGCCAGCATAGGTACCATTATATTATGCCTGCTATAGCTGCCTCCTGAGGAGACAGGTTATACAATTGAAATCGTAAAGGCTCGTATTGTTTCTTTGGATTTCCAACAAATGGTCAGGCTAAGGAACTTCCTATCCACGATGGGTACGTCCCTGGAATAGACGACCCGAGAACCTAACCGGATCTCTGCCAACACAAGGCCGGGTTACCTTTGCAAAAATAGGTAACTACTGACACGCGTATGCCATCCCCCGATCGTCACCGATCTTCCCGAGGATCCCCGATTCGCAACAAACCACATAGATAATAATAATGCATTAACCACAGAGGTTAAGTATCTGGGCTCCATACCATGATACCACCTTTATCCAGAAGGAATGACATACACTAAGGGGCGCTACTCCCTAGAACCTTGCCGCATCCTTCCTGTTTCGACCATTTCCGGGGTGTGAGGCTCGACGAAGTCTCGTCCACAAAGCTACGCTTTCTCAAAAAGCCCTGCTTTGGGTCCAACAAAAATGATCAACCTATGATCACAAAGATATAAGATCAAACAAATGATCATATCACAAATGATCAAACACTGATCATTTCACAGCAACACTCAGTATGCCACGTTACCAAATTGGGATATATCGCTGATAAATTTCAACTACATAACCTCTGAGCTCGTACGTCTCAGAGAAGGGTGTTAAGCTAAGAGAATAAATTCTCCGCCACCAACAGAAATGTATTTGAAAGAAATCAGCTTTGTATCTCAAATTGTAACGTCAGACACACAATCCATACAAGTCTGTTCCGGGATCGAACAGAACCGAAGGCACTTCTCACGAAGCCCTTGCATTTCCGGATAATTTTCTAATCACGTCAGGACTTCCCGTCACTAAGGGTGATAAAACCTCTAAATCGGAGATCAGCCGATGTAGAGTAACTCGACGGTAATCCTTCCGTTTTCAAAAATATCCGGTCTTCAACACCGGTCTTCGAATGCAATTCATAACGACGTATCACATATTCGGAATGGGTTATACGACCCCATGGTCCTTTCCCGGCTAACCCGAATAGTGAGCGATTATTCAAAAATAAGTGTGGCATTCAAATTCATCCAATTCACAACAAATACCTACTCAAGGTAATTATTGATAGTCGGTTATTTAACTATCAATAAAGATGCGCAACATCATCAGATTCCAAATAATTTTCCAAATTATTTTATCTTCCAAAATATCTTTACTAGATATAAAATTTCCATACTTGAAAAATAAATCAACGTTTATTTTTCTAAACAGTTTCCCTTTCCTTTATAAATTCCATAGTGAATTTATATCTTTCAAAATATCTACTGATATACGACTTTCAATCATTTTCAAATATTCAATTTCGATTTATCTTTAAGAAGATAAAATCTCAAAACGTTTCATTTCATATTGGAAAAGCATTTCCCTACTTATTTAATAATAAGTATTTCACAAATCATTTATTTTCAACACTTGGAAAATATTCGATATACTTAAATCAATATTAAGTATATATTCATTCTTTAAGGAAATCATAAATTTTAACATCTATTTGAGTCAAAAACGAATGTTGCGTAAAACATCGTTACGACGACTCAAAATCACTAGTATAGTGATTTGAAATTTAAAATAGATATATAAATCCCAATACTACATAAAAATATTTCCTTTCGGAAATCATTTACTATAACAACAGTGTTATAGTCTACCATTTCCTTATTTTTTTCTCGAAAACGTCTATTTCAACAATAAATGTTGAAATCTATGTATTCGATACTTAACACGTTTTAAAACATCTTTTAAAACAGTTACTTCATTTTTATAATATCGCTTTCCCAAAACCATATCCATTCTACTTCAAAAATATATTCACTGTCCAAAATCGTGAATATACTTCACTAACCACTTTTCAATATTTTCTACCCATTTTTATTTCAATAATTATCCACTATCCAAAATCGCGGATATATCTCCTTTATTAAACTTCTATGTTTAACCTATCAATTTCAATTGGTTTTGGATTTATAAAACAATGTTTATAAACTTCACCTTTTTATATTTTATAACAACTTCGATTTGTAAAACTCCTTTATTAACAAATTCGATCAATATTTCATTTGTAGGCACAAATCCAATTTATAAGTTAATTCCTTATAAATCTTCTATTCTACAATTTCATTCATTTTAACTTCACAATTTATACATCTATGAATTTCATATCTTCACAATTTTAAAATTCTATAAGATTCATATCTTCACTTATAAAAACTCGTTTTAAAATTCCAAAAATTTTAATTGATAAATATATCAATTTTTCTGTACATCTTTTATAATACTTTAAAAATCTCAATTTAACCCATTTTACAATTAAATCAACTTTCATTTCAAAAATCACACTTTGGTTATATTTCACCAAAAATCTTAACTCTTATAACTTTAAAATTCTAGACGTTTATTTTTCTGAAATAAATCAATTCAAAAATTCGATAAACGTCTACTTTTCAAAAATCACTTTAAAATCTTTTTAAAATAAAAGTCGTTATTTTTACATTTCAAAACTGAATCCGATGATGCAACAGCATCAATTAGTCCATCACAACAGTCAAATATCATATATCATCATATGATAACAGAATATATCAAAATATCTGTAAATAATCAACATGGTGAGGAATCCAGTCGGATCCCTCCAACCTGTTTCCCTGCATCCACAGATGTTAGCACAATACCAATTCTGCTCCAGTACGGAATTATCGCGGTATATAGGTTTTTATAAATCCGCTTACTAACGGCGCAATAGGGTCTCATCCGCTATACGAGGCGGGAAATCATCAATCCAATATATACATATGCCAATATGTATATATTGCTATATATAGATATATATCCTACTATATCTAATATCACATCCAAACAGTCAATCATCAATCAATAACTGTAAAAAATTCCACATTCAATTTGAGTGAGAAAATCTCACCTTGATTTTAATTCTGATTCCAGCGTTTATTTCGAATAAAATTAAACGCGCGTTTAATTTTACCCGAAATTTTCATTGACTCCAAACGACTCCAATCCAATTCCATTGCGTAGAGCTCGACGATACGAACCCGTTGTAATTTGTTTCATCAATTTTCGATCTCGTATGAACAAAATACAACATTTTAAACATCACACGATTTTAAATATAAATTAATTTACAAATCTATTTTTAAATTTTAACCTAGAATGATCTCGACAGTTCAATTTCTTAACAGCAAATCAAGGCTGTGATTTATGTCTTCTTCCCCACCTTCCCCTCCAGGTAAAAGAAAACGCACGCTACCCATAAGAGCCGGCCCCCCCTTTGATTTTCGCACCCCATAAACATCGTCGAAACCCCATCATTTGGCCACCATTCGAAGCGCCTTCTCCCCCCTGATGCTCGGCCAAAGACTTGTGACACTCGGCCCTTCCTCTATCTCTAAATCCGTGCCTAAACATTTGACCTTTGCATCGAGATTCAGGTCGATCCACCGCATTGATTTCGATCATAACCGTTGAGATCGTAGTTCGTGATGTGTTCTACAATATTGTAGTTGGAACTTTCTTGAATAAATCGATGGATGAGGAGATCGAATAGGAAGAAGATGAGAGCTTTCTGGCCGTAGAAAACAAACGTGGCGGCTGGCTCTTGAGATTAGGGTTTTTGGCAATTGAAATGAATAAAGGTCCTTTTATAGATTTTCTACCGAACACTATTCATTCGTGATTTTCCCGAACTCCGATTTACGCGTCGAAACTGGCATTTCTGGGGTTTACCCCGCATTCCGGACACAATGGAATAGGTTTCGAAAGCTAATTCGATCGTCTGTGTGAGATATGGCAATAACCGATCAATTTAAATTAAACCGATTTAAATCGATTTCGAGGCGTTTTGATTCGTACCGGACAAATGGTAAATCCGAAAATTACGAAATTTGAAATCTTACAATAATATCACATTACGGATCCGATGAAACTGGTTTCGTCGAAATCCGAGACTTTTTGAAAAATGACTATTTTGACTCGCCGAATTAAAATTAAAACGATACCGATGCGTTTCGAGCTGCCACGGTCAAACGACAACTCCGATGGATACGAAAATTGAAATCCGATAATAACTAACTATTATGGATCCAATGGAACTGGTCTCATTCAATTCTGAGACTGTTCGAAAATTGACTATTTTTACAGTCGATAATTAAATATTAAAATATTCAATTTTCACAAATTAACTTCAAATTCAATTTTAAAAGTTCTATAACCTTTCTACAACTCCAGTATGATTAAATAAAATTTTACAAATCATTTTCAATCATTTTAACTCAATTTTCAATTATCTCTAGAATCTCACTATTTAATATATCGATTTAATTGTCAAATTAAATCCAATATTCGAAAAATAAATTATCCGACTTATTAAATTCATTTATTAATATATAAAATCAATTAAATATTCGAATTTTAATTATCAAAAATTCTGGGTCGTTACAACTTTCATCATTCTAAATCTTGCTTACTTAACCATTAATTAATTACAAATTAATTAATCATTCTCTAAGCACTAATTAATCACCCTTGATTAATTATACTCTAATTACATTAAGTAATTATCCTTAATTAATTACACAAATTAATTATTCTTAACCAATTACAGTAATTAACCTTTAATTACTTCATTAATTAATTAACTAAAATTAATTACATTAATCCTTAATTAATTACATTAATTAATTACTTCACAATCACTTATCATTGATTAATTAATCTTAATTAATCATCCCTTAATTACATCATTAATTATATTAATTAATGATCTTTAATTACTTCTTTAATTAATTGCTCTATTTAAATTAATCACATTAAGTAATGAATCACATAAATTAAATCCTTTTAAGTAATTAAGTAATTAATCATTTAATCACTTTAAACCTTTAAATTAAATTAAGGATTAAAACACTTCATTCTTAATTTATTTACTTAATCACAATATTAAGTTTATTTAAAATAAACTTTCAAAACAAAGGTTATATATAAATATATTAAACTCTTTTAAACTTAGTAAAATAATATTTTTAAACCTTTAACTAAGTTTCTAACTTAAATAAAACAAGTTTTATTGAAAAAACATTGATGTGGAAAACATTTAAACTTGATTAGATTTAAATTTTTAAAACTGGACATTTTCTTTCTTTTTGAAACTTGCCCTTGTTTCAAAAACCCGAGCCATATCAACGAAATCCCGAACATCACTTCAAGACAAACTTCATCTTCCTCAATCTCAACAAAACCCAGGCACGATGATAGCTCGTGTACGTGCACACGTCACCGCCGACGTTCTGACCAATGTCGCCAACGTCTACAGGTCTCCGACCTTCCTTCAAACAGCCCGATCACCCAAAACCCCGTAACAATCACTAAATCGAGATTTAGTATACAAGAACCCAACCAGGAACAAAAACGATCGTCAATAACCACCCTTACCTGCCACTACAGGTCACTAGCAACCTCGCAAACACGACCAGAGCTCCACTGTGGAACCACGCTCCTATTCCCCTTGGTCCCATCTATTCCGATACATCAAAAACGATGAACTACCATCGAATTCGATAGCGGTCCAACCTGTACCTTAAGCCCTAGTTCGACATTGTTTGACCACCATGGTGGTCAGAAAATTTTCTAACCATTTTTCCACGAATCTCCACTACCCAGGCTACCTCCAGCCTCGAGCACGATATCCATTTCATCGTTAATCACCGAGATTTGACAAAAAAGCCAAAAACGATCAACTCGAGACTCCTACTCGATCCCAAATTTAAAAATCACAAAACTATTTTAAAAATCATAACTTTCGAAGACGAATTTAAACATGTATTTGAAACATGAAATTTGCACATTTGTATTCTGACCAATTTTAATTTGTCACTGTAAATCTTAAATTTTGAAATGATTACTCGACAAATCCACTTGAATCTATTTTTAAAAATAACTTTACATTGTTATAAACATTTTCTTTTAAGGAATCATAACTTGAATTAGTTTAAATAGGAAGATATGAATTTTTCCTTGAATTTTGTAGACCTGTTAGACTAACAGAGCCATATATATACATATACAGGTATGCACACCATATACAGAGCAACTCATACCATATTCCAGACAAAACATTCATGCAAATAATATTCACTGCTTCACTTCAAGTATCAATCACAATATCATGTTATAGGTCAGTATTTTACTCACGGTGATTTTTCCAGAAGAAACAGAGTTTTCTTCTTTTATTCTTGAAACAGATTATAAAACTGGCAAGCTAAATCTTCCTTGATCTCTGATTTGTTTGATGTTTTAAATTGTTGTTTTAAGTTATATTTTGTTTGAGTTTGAAATAGTATTTGCTTAGTTATCTTCATGGACGAAACTGGAATGAGGAAGTATACAGGTGATATTATTTGTACAAGGTAATATTATTTTGTACCATCATCAGAGATATTTTTTCCATTTTGGAGGCTGATAATACTTTTTAAGATTTCGAATTGACCAAATATTTTGAGCTGAGATGAAAGCATTTAATGCTAAGTACTTTACATCTTTTATATGTTTACTTATTTTGTTCATAGATATTTATAATTTTGTTTCTTATTTTGTTTGGATGCTTGACTATATCTCGGCTGAAATGATTTTCTTACATTTCGAATGACCATATTTGTGTTGCTGAGAAGAAATGGCATGCAATGTTTCCCCATTTTGTCTACAACAAATCCATTTGAATTTGTATATGTATACTTTCTATTTTACAAAGCTATATAATTTATCTTATATATATATATCTTAATTTCTATTTCCAAATTAAATATGTACTTCTAACTTAAATTCTATTTTCAACTTTAATACTTGCCTTGTATTTCTATATATATATATTTATTTATTTTTATTTGTATGTATATTACTTGTTTCCATATTTGAGTGTATTTTATTTTCTTTAATCTTATTATTTTGTAATATAAATAATTTTCTATTTTTTTTTAATCTGTTGTTAAATTTTAGCTAATGGGTTACTTTTATATTTTATCTTATATAATTTGAATTTTTTTTAAACCATTTGTTTACGATTTAAATTCAAATCAAATATATATATATATAATTTCAAATTTACTCATATATGCCCATATATATATATATATGTATGTATGTATATTCACATATATATACAATTTCTAAATTTAAAATGATTTAATATTTTTTTTTTGGATTCGGGGAAACTCGCTTCAGTTTACAATTAATTTTACAATTTTAATTCAAAAATTCAATTAATTATCAATTTAAATATTTATAAAATTCGGGGTCGTTACAACCTTCCCCCCTTAAGAAATTTCGTCCTCGAAATTTTCCATAGAGACACAAGGATTGATGAAGAATGTTTAATCAAATTGACTGAACATCTATTCTGCATTTGGCTCACCAAATCAGAATATCAATAATAGATACAAGAACGAATCTGTTTGACACTTCACAAGATACTGGTTATCCAGATCTACGAAGTATACAGTGGCATTGGTCAGTTCGAAGGGATAACTAACCGTTCGTAGAACATATTGGGATCCAAAGAATAGATAGATATATGGATAAAATTTCAAAACTTTCAGTTTAGAAACTAAAGTATACCTATCAACCATAGCAAACAAAGCAACCAATTCATTCAAACAAACAATTCCGACCTATTTGGAGTTTATGTCCCATACAAATATATCAAATCTCTTCCTGGATCTACCAGGAACCATCGAATAATTGAGAAAAGATGACGAACAAAAGAGATTGATAGAGAAAAGATTGTTTCCTTGTTGTTACAGGGTATTGACCATTTATAGTCGTATTTCCTTGTCCCCTATCTCATCCTCTTCTTACACTTATACTCACTATCAGTGGATAGTAAGAGAATTTACTGAGGCATACGGACGGATATCTTAGGGATACTCATTTTAGGGTATACTTCACCCTATCTCTAATAAGCTGCTTAATGTGTTATACTCCTGAGCTAAAGTTCAACCTTAGCTCTGATACCAAATGTGAAGGCCCGCACGAGGCAGTGGCGATCGGTAGGCTTTGCAACCATCCCAGACCCACCGTGGCATACACTGGTACCCTGCCCTTGCTTTTACGGCCAGCCTTTCGACTGTCTCACCTTACGGCTAACCAACCCCACCACGAGGACATGTAGGGGTAAGAGTCTCCCGTTCGCTACCAAACTGCGAAGCGAGAACCCCCTATCACGTTTGACAAACATAAGCAAGGTCAGTCACTGAACTCCAAAAACTGAATTAGCTCCCGATAATCTACTAAACCTGACTATCTGAAAAAAAACCCAACTCTAGACTGCCCGTGTGGAAAATTGTGGGCACCCAGAGTTTAGGAAGGGAACAATAAACTCTGAGTCAGTCATGGGACTGGTGTGAGTAACAAAAACAGTTAATCTTTAAAACAAACAACAAAAGAATTTTAAACATTGAAATCCGCAATGCTTTTTGGAAAATGAAACTACCATAAGACCTCCCGCCACTCACACAATGCAAACGCAGAATTGGAGGAGATTTCTTCTTATGATAGTCAAATATGCTTACTACGAGGAAAATTCTTTGATATTATTACTAGTGCATAGTGTAGAAAACCTTTTAAAAGTATAATATTAATCTTAGCCAACATACAACCATTATTGTATGCCTACTATAGCTACTATGTTCAATAGCAGGTTACCGCCACATTCCATAGCAGGTTATACAACTAAATCCGTACAAGGCTCGTATTGTTCCTTTGGATTTCCAAAAAATGGTCAGGCTAACGAACTTCCTACTACCACATGGGTACGCCTTTGGAGGGACGTCCCGAGAACCTACCCGGCTCTCTGCCAACACAAGGTCGGGTTACCTCTGTAATTAGGTAACTACTACTCGAGTATGCCACCCCCCGGTCCTTTGGGACCTTTATCCGAGGCCTCGATCACAAAGCAACAATCACACAGTAAATGAGATTGGAGCAACCACACAAGTAAATATCTGGGCTCCATACCATAATATCACCTTTTTCCAGAAGGAAATGACATACCCTTAAGGGAGCGACCCTCATAACCTTGCCGCATCTTTCCTGTTTCGACCATTTCCGGTCTGTGAGGCTCGATGAGGTCTCGTCCACAAAGCTACGCTTTACACGAAAGCCATGCTTTGATCAACTAATGATCAGCAACACACAACAGCACTCAGCATGCCATACTACCAAATTGGGAATATATCACTGATAACCTTCAACTACATAACCTTTGAGCTCGTACGTCCTAGAGAAGGGTGTTAAGCTAAGAGAATAAATCTCCGCCACCAAACAGAAATGTATTTGAAAGAAATCAGCTTTATATCTCAAAGTGTAGTGTCAAACATACAACCATACAAGTCTGTTCCGGGTTCGAACAGAACCGAAGGCACTTCAAAAGAAGCCCTTGCAATCCGGGTATTCACAATCCCGATCGGATTTCCCATCACTTAGGGAATCTCTATACCGGCGCGACTCAGTGCAGAGACAATCGATAGGTCATCCTATCGTTCTCACAAATACCCGGCCTTCACCACCGGTCTTCAAATGCAATCCATATACGTCATATCATTATTCGGAATGGGTTATATGACACAAAGGTCCTCTCCCGACTAAACCGAATAATGAGTGCAATATTTTAAAACATATGGATATTGGGATTTCAGTTAAGTCACAATTTATTACCCAAAACTTTTCTTTCAAATGGTTTAAACACATTACCATTTTAATCTTTTTAAACAAAAAGATTCAATTCACGAAGTTCACCCAGTTTTTTTCACACAGATTCATTTACATTTTTTCCCAAAATAGTTTTCCTTTCAAATTGGATTAACTCGTCCAATCTTTAAATCAAAAATTTAATTCATAGCTTTTAAAACAATTCCATTTCGACATTTTATACGAAAGATACACCTTTCCAATTTCAAAACAAAGTTCAACAATCTTTCACAAAGATTTATTCATAACTCGAAAAACCATTTTCATTTCAAACTTGAAATTCTTTTGACACAATTTGGAAATTCATTCCTTATCTGAAAGCTTCTATCATCTGAAAACAAATAGTTTTCATTTTGGAAAATCTGATTCATTTATGCGAGTTAAAGTCCTTGGGTTAAATTCAAATTCTCAAAACCATGCTTTTAAAATGGTTTAAATCATATAAACGCATTTATAACATTTTTAACCATAATTTCCAAACATGAAATTCAATTCCAAATTTTGAATTCAAATTCAAATTAAATTATTTAAATTGGAAACTTTACCAAGTTATTCAAAATAACTTTTCTCTTTAAAACTTCTTTCCAAAAGCTTTAACATTTAACCCAAATTCATTTCCAAAATCAATTGAAATTAAAATTTCAATTTCAAAAATATTAAATTTAAATCATCTGTGACTCAACCGATTTCCTCATGAAATCCATATTTGTGTGTGTAAAAGTGTGGTCCAGGGGTTTCACACACAATAGTGCAACATCATTCAATCATCACATATTCAAATACAATAATATATTTGATAAGCGGTATAAACTATAACACTCATCTTTTATTCACAGATCACAGATAAAATAAATTACATTCATCACAGCTTGAATTAAAACAATTCATATCACACAGCATCACATAGTAGGCATATCGAACAATTCACAGCATTCAACAGAATACAGTCATCCATAAGTAATGATTTATTAATCATCATTCTCTAATTAATTTAAAATAATTTAAATTAATTACTTTCATCATTCTAAATCTTGCTTACTTAACCATTAATTAATTACAAATTAATTAATCATTCTCTAAGCACTAATTAATCACCCTTGATTAATTATACTCTAATTACATTAAGTAATTATCCTTAATTAATTACACAAATTAATTATTCTTAACCAATTACAGTAATTAACCTTTAATTACTTCATTAATTAATTAACTAAAATTAATTACATTAATCTTTAATTAATTACATTAATTAATTACTTCACAATCACTTATCATTGATTAATTAATCTTAATTAATCATCCCTTAATTACATCATTAATTATATTAATTAATGATCTTTAATTACTTCTTTAATTAATTGCTCTATTTAAATTAATCACATTAAGTAATGAATCACATAAATTAAATCCTTTTAAGTAATTAAGTAATTAATCATTTAATCACTTTAAACCTTTAAATTAAATTAAGGATTAAAACACTTCATTCTTAATTTATTTACTTAATCACAATATTAAGTTTATTTAAAATAAACTTTCAAAACAAAGGTTATATATATATATATATTAAATTCTTTTAAACTTAGTAAAAAAATATTTTTAAACCTTTAACTAAGTTTCTAACTTAAATAAAACAAGTTTTATTGAAAAAACATTGATCAGTAAAACATTTAAACTTGATTAAATTTAAATTTTTAAAACTGGACATTTTCTTTCTTTTTGAAACTTGCCCTTGTTTCAAAAACCCGAGCCATATCAACGAAATCCCGAACATCACTTCAACACAAACTTCATCTTCCTCAATCTCAACAAAACCCAGGCACGATGATAACTCTTGTACGTGCACACGTCACCGCTGACGTTCTGACCAATGTCGCCAACGTCTACAGGTCTCCGACCTTCCTTCAGACAGCCCGATCACCCAAAACCCCGTAACAATCACTAAATCGAGATTTAGTATACAAGAACCCAACCAGGAACAAAAACGATCTTCAACAACCACCCTGACCCGCCACCACAGGTCACTAGCAACCTCGCAAACACGACCAGAGCTCCATTGTGGAACCACGCTCCTATTCCCCTTGGTCCCATCTATTCTGATACATCAAAAACGATGAACTACCCTCGAATTCGACAGTGGTCCAACCTGTACCTTAAGCCCTAGTTCGATGTTGTTTGACCACCATGGTGGTCATAAAATTTTCTAACCATTTTTCCACGAATCTCCACTACCCAGGCTACCTCCAGCCTCAAGCACGATATCCATTTCATCGTTAATCGCCGAGATTGGACAAAAAAGCCAAAAACGATCAACTCGAGACTCCTACTCGATCCCAAATTTAAAAATCAAAAAACTATTTTTAAAAATCATAACTTTCGAAGACGAATCTAAACATGTATTTGAAACATGAAATATGCACATTTGTATTCTGACCAATTTTAATTTGTCACTGTAAATCTTAAATTTTGAAATGATTACTCGACAAATCCACTTGAATCTATTTTTAAAAATAACTTTACATTGTTATAAACATTTTCTTTTAAGGAATCATAACTTGAATTAGTTTAAATAGGAAGATATGAATTTTTTCTTGAATTTTGTAGACCTGTTAGACTAACAGAGCCATATATATACATATACAGGTATGCACACCATATACAGAGCAACTCAAACCATATTCCAGACAAAACATTCATGCAAACAATATTCACTACTTCACTTCAAGTATCAATCACAATATCAAGTTATAGGTCAGTATTTTACTCACAGTGATTTTCCCAGAAGAAACAGAGTTTTCTTCTTTTATTCTTGAAACAGATTATAAAACCGGCAAGCTGAATCTTCCTTGATCTCTGATTTGTTTGATGTTTTAAATTGTTGTTTTAAGTTATATTTTGTTTGAGTTTGAAATAGTATTTGCTTAGTTATCTTCATGGACGAAACTGGAATGAGGAAGTATACAGGTGATATTATTTGTACAAGGTAATATTATTTTGTACCATCATCAGGAATATTTTTTCCATTTTGGAGGCTGATAATACTTTGTAAGATTTCGAATTGACCAAATATTTTGAGCTGAGATGAAAGCATTTAATGCTAAGTACTTTACATCTTTTATATGTTTACTTATTTTGTTCATAGATATTTATAATTTTGTTTCTTGTTTTGTTTGGATGCTTGACTATATCTCGGCTGAAATGATTTTCTTACATTTCGAATGACCATATTTGTGCTGCTGAGAAGAAATGGCATGCAATGTTTCCCCATTTTGTCTATAGCAAATCCATTTGAATTTGTATATGTATACTTTCTATTTTACAAAGCTATATAATTTATCTTATATATATATATATCTTAATTTCTATTTCCAAATTAAATATGTACTTCTAACTTAAATTCTATTTTCAACTTTAATACTTGCCTTGTATTTCTATATATATATATATTTATTTTTATTTGTATGTATATTACTTGTTTCCATATTTGAGTGTATTTTATTTTCTTTAATCTTATTATTTTGTAATATAAATAATTTTCTATTTTTTTTAATCTGTTGTTAAATTTTAGCTAATGGGTTACTTTTATATTTTATCTTATATAATTTGAATTTTTTTTAAACCATTTGTTTACGATTTAAATTCAAATCAAATATATATATATATATAATTTCAAATTTACTCATATATGCCCATATATATATATATATATATATATTCACATATATATACAATTTCTAAATTTAAAATGATTTAATATATTTTTATTTAGATTCGGGGAAACTCGCTTCAATTTACAATTAATTTTACAATTTTAATTCAAAAATTCAATTAATTATCAATTTAAATATTTATAAAATCCGGGGTCGTTACAACCTTCCCCCCTTAAGAAATTTCGTCCTCAAAATTTGCCATAGAGACACAAGGATTGATAAAGAATGTTTAATCAAATTGACTGAACATCTATTCTGCATTTGGCTCACCAAATCAGAATATCAATAATAGATACAAAAACGAATCTGTTTGACACTTCACAAGATACTGGTTATCCAGATCTACGAAGTATACAGTGGCATTGGTCAGTTCGAAGGGATAACTAACCGTTCGTAGAACATATTGGGATCCAAAGAATAGATAGATATATGGATACAATTTCAAAACTTTCAGTTTAGAAACTAAAGTATACCTATCAACCATAGCAAACAAAGCAACCAATTCATTCAAACAAACAATTCCGACCTATTTGGAGTTTATGTCCCATACAAATATATCAAATCTCTTCCTGGATCTACCAGGAACCATCGAAGAATTGAGAAAAGATGACGAACAAAAGAGATTGATAGAGAAAAGATTGTTTCCTTGTTGTTACAGGGTATTGACCATTTATAGTCGTATTTCCTTGTCCCCTATCTCATCCTCTTCTTACACTCATACTCACTATCAGTGGATAGTAAGAGAATTTACTAAGGCATACGGACGGATATCTTAGGGATACTCATTCTAGGGTATACTTCACCCTATCTCTAATAAGCTACTTAATGTGTTATACTCCTGAGCTAAAATTCAACCTTAGCTCTGATACCAAATGTGAAGGCCCGCACGAGGCAGTGGTGACCGGTAGGCTTTGCAACCATCCCAGACCCACCGTGGCATACACTGGTACCCTTCCCTTGCTTTTACAGCCAGCCTTTCGACTGTCTCACCTTACGGCTAACCAAACCCACCACGAGGACATGTAGGGGTAAGAGTCTCCCGTTCGCTACCAAACTGCGAAGCGAGAACCCCCTATCACGTTTGACAAACATAAGCAAGGTCAGTCACTGAACTCCAAAAACTGAACTAGCTCCCGATAATCTACTAAACCTGACTATCTGAAAAAAAAACCCCAACTCTAGACTGCCCGTGTGGAAAATTATGGGCACCCAGAGTTTAGGAAGGGAATAATAAACTCCGAGTCAGTCATGGGACTGGTGTGAGTAACAAAAACAGTTTATCTTTAAAACAAACAACAAAAGAATTTTAAACATTGAAATCCGCAATGCTTTTTGGAAAATGAAACTACCATAAGACCTCCCACCACACACACAATGCAAACGCAGAATTGGAGGAGATTTCTTCTTATGATAGTCAAATATGCTTACTACGAGGAAAATTCTTTAATATTATTACTAGTGCATAGTGTAGAAAACCTTTCGAAAGTATAATATTAATCTTAGCCAACATACAACCATTATTGTATGCCTACTATAGCTACTATGTTCAATAGCAGGTTACCGCCACATTCCATAGCAGGTTATACAACTAAATACGTACAAGGCTCGTATTGTTTCTTTGGATTTCCAACAAATGGTCAGGCTAAGGAACTTCCTACTGCCACATGGGTACGCCTCTGGAGAGACGTCCCGAGAACCTACCCGGCTCTCTGCCAACACAAGGTCGGGTTACCTCTGTAACTAGGTAACTACTACTCGAGTATGCCACCCCCCGGTCCTTTGGGACCTTTATCCGAGGCCTCGATCACAAAGCAACAATCACACAGTAAATGAGATTGGAGCAACCACACAAGTAAATATCTAGGCTCCATACCATAATATCACCTTTTTCCAGAAGGAAATGACATACCCTAAATGGAGCGACCCTCATAACCTGGCCGCATCTTTACTGTTTCGACCATTTCCGGTCTGTGAGGCTCGATGAGATCTCGTCCACAAAGCTACGCTTTACACAAAAGCCATGCTTTGATCAGCAACACACAACAGCACTCAGCATGCCACACTACCAAATTGGGAATATATCACTGATAACCTTCAACTACATAACCTCTGAGCTCGTACGTCTCAGAGAAGGGTGTTAAGCTAAGAGAATAAATCTCCGCCACCAAACAGAAATGTATTTGAAAGAAATCAGCTTTATATCTCAAAGTGTAGTGTTAGACATACAACCATATAAGTCTGTTCTGGGTTCGAACAGAACCGAAGGCACTTCAAAAGAAGCCCTTGCAATCCGGGTATTCACAATCCCGATCGGATTTCCCATCACTTAGGGAATCTCTATACCGGCGCGACTCAATGCAGAGACAATCGATAGGTCATCCTATCGTTCTCACAAATACCCGGCCTTCACCAACGGTCTTCAAATGCAATCCATATACGTCGTATCATTATTCGGAATGGGTTATATGACACAAAGGTCCTCTCCCGACTAAACCGAATAATGAGCGCAATATTTTAAAACATATAGATATTGGGATTTCAGTTAAGTCACAATTTATTACCCAAAACTTTTCTTTCAAATGGTTTAAACACATTACCATTTTAATCTTTTTAAACAAAAAGATTCAATTCACAAAGTTCACCCAGTTTTTTTCACACAGATTCATTCACATTTTTTCCCAAAACAGTTTTCCTTTCAAATTGGATTAACTCGTCCAATCTTTAAATAAAAAATTTAATTCATAGCTTTCAAAACAATTCCATTTCGACATTTTATATGAAAGATACACCTTTCCAATTTCAAAACAAAGTTCAACAATCTTTCACAAAGATTTATTCATAACTCGGAAAACCATTTTCACTTCAAACTTGAAATTCTTTTGACACAATTTGGAAATTCATTCCTTATCTGAAAGCTTCTATCATCTAAAAACAAATAGTTTTCATTTTGGAAAATCTGATTCATTTATACGAGTTAAAGTCCTTGGGTTAAATTCAAATTCTCAAAACCATGCTTTTAAAATGGTTTAAATCATATAAACGCATTTATAACATTTTTAACCATAATTTCCAAACATGGAATTCAATTCCAAATTTTGAATTCAAATTCAAATTAAATTATTTAAATTGGAAACTTTACCAAGTTATTCAAAATAACTTTTCTCTTTAAAACTTCTTTCCAAAAGCTTTAACATTTAACCCAAATTCATTTCCAAAATCAATTGAAATTAAAATTTCAATTTCAAAAATATTATATTTAAATCATCTGTGACTCAACCGATTTCCTCGTGAAATCCATATTTGTGTGTGTAAAAGTGTGGTCCAGGGGTTTCACACACAATAGTGCAACATCATTCAATCATCACATATTCAAATATAATAATATATTTGATAAGCGGTATAAACTATAACACTCATCTTTTATTCACAGATCACAGATAAATCACAGATAAAATAAATTACATTCATCACAGCTTGAATTAAAACAATTCATATCACACAGCATCACATATTAGGGATATCGAACAATTCACAGCATTCAATAGAATACAGTCATCCATAAGTAATGATTTATTAATCATCATTCTCTAATTAATTTAAAATAATTTAAATTAATTACTTTCATCATTCTAAATCTTGCTTACTTAACCATTAATTAATTACAAATTAATTAATCATTCTCTAAGCACTAATTAATCACCCTTGATTAATTATACTCTAATTACATTAAGTAATTATCCTTAATTAATTACACAAATTAATTATTCTTAACCAATTACAGTAATTAACCTTTAATTACTTCATTAATTAATTAACTAAAATTAATTACATTAATCCTTAATTAATTACATTAATTAATTACTTCACAATCACTTATCATTGATTAATTAATCTTAATTAATCATCCCTTAATTACATCATTAATTATATTAATTAATGATCTCTAATTACTTCTTTAATTAATTACTCTATTTAAATTAATCACATTAAGTAATGAATCGCATAAATTAAATCCTTTTAAGTAATTAAGTAATTAATCATTTAATCACTTTAAACCTTTAAATTAAATTAAGGATTAAAACACTTCATTCTTAATTTATTTACTTAATCACAATATTAAGTTTATTTAAAATAAACTTTCAAAACAAAGGTTATATATATATTAAACTCTTTTAAACTTAGTAAAAAAATATTTTTAAACCTTTAACTAAGTTTCTAACTTAAACAAAACAGGTTTTATTGAAAAAACATTGATCAGGAAAACATTTAAACTTGATTAAATTTAAAATTTTAAAACTGGTCATTTTCTTTCTTTTTGAAACTTGCCCTTATTTCAAAATCCCGAGCCATATCAACGAAATCCCGAACATCACTTCGAGACAAACTTCATCTTCCTCAATCTCAACAAAACCCAGGCACGATGATAGCTCGTGTACGTGCACACGTCACCGCCGACGTTCTGACCAATGTTGCCAACGTCTACAGGTCTCCGACCTTCCTTCAAACAGCCCGAACACCCAAAACCCCGTAACAATCACTAAATCAAGATTTAGTATACAAGAACCCAACCTGGAACAAAAACGATCATCAACAACCACCCTGACCCTCCACCACAGGTCACTAGCAACCTTGCAAACACGACCAGAGCTCCACCGTGGAACCACGCTCCTATTCCATTTGGTCCCATCTATTATGATACATCAATAACGATGAACTACCCTGGAATTCGACAGCAGTCCAACCTGTACCTTAAGCCCTAGTTCGACGTTGTTTGACCACCATGGTGGTCAGAAAATTTTCTAACCATTTTTCCACGAATCTCCACTACCCAGGCTACCTCCAGCCTCGAGCACGATATCCATTTCATCGTTAATCGCCGAGATTTGACAAAGAAGCCAAAAACGATCAACTCGAGACTCCTACTCGATCCCAAATTTAAAAATCACAAAACTATTTTTAAAAATCATAACTTTCGAAGACGAATCTAAACATGTATTTGAAACATGAAATCTACACATTTGATTTCTGACCAATTTTAATTTGTCACTGTAAATCTTAAATTTTGGAATGATTACTCGACAAATCCACTTGAATCTATTTTTAAAAATAACTTTACATTGTTATAAACATTTTCTTTTAAGGAATCATAACTTGAATTAGTTTAAATAGGAAGATATGAATTTTTTCTTGAATTTTGTAGACCTGTTAGACTAACAGAGCCATATATATACATATACAGGTATGCACACCATATACAGAGCAACTCAAACCATATTCCAAACAAAACATTCATGCAAACAATATTCACTGCTTCACTTCAAGTATCAATCACAATATCAAGTTATAGGTCAGTAGTTTACTCACAGTGATTTTCCCAGAAGAAACAGAGTTTTCTTCTTTTATTCTTGAAACATATTATAAAACTGGCAAGCTGAATCTTCCTTGATCTCTGATTTGTTTGATGTTTTAAATTTTTGTTTTAAGTTATATTTTGTTTGAGTTTGAAATAGTATTTGTTTAGTTATCTTCATGGATGAAACTAGAATGAGGAAGTATACAGGTGATATTATTTGTACAAGGTAATATTATTTTGTACCATCATCAGAGATATTTTTCCCATTTTAGAGGCTGATAATACTTTGTAAGATTTCGAATTGACCAAATATTTTGAGCTGAGATGAAAGCATTTAATGCTAAGTACTTTACATCTTTTATATGTTTACTTATTTTGTTCATAGATATTTATAATTTTGTTTCTTGTTTTGTTTGGATGCTTGACTATATCTCAGCTGAAATGATTTTCTTACATTTCGAATGACCATATTTGTGCTGCTGAGAAGAAATGGCATGCAATGTTTCCCCATTTTGTCTACAGCAAATCCATTTGAATTTGTATATGTATACTTTCTATTTTACAAAGCTATATAATTTATCTTATATATATCTTAATTTCTATTTCCAAATTAAATATGTACTTCTAACTTAAATTCTATTTTCAACTTTAATACTTGCCTTGTATTTCTATATATATATTTATTTTTATTTGTATGTATATTACTTGTTTTCATATTTGAGTGTATTTTATTTTCTTTAATCTTATTATTTTGTAATATAAATAAATTTCTATTTTTTTTAATCTATTGTTAAATTTTAGCTAATGGGTTACTTTTATATTTTATCTTATATAATTTGTATTTTTTTAAACCATTTGTTTACGATTTAAATTCAAATCAAATATATATATATATATATATAATTTCAAATTTACTCATATATGCCCATATATATATATTCACATATATATACAATTTCTAAATTTAAATGATTTAATATATTTTTATTTGGATTCGGGGAAACTCGCTTCAATTTACAATTAATTTTACAATTTTAATTCAAAAATTCAATTAATTATCAATTTAAATATTTATAAAATCTGGGGTTGTTACATGTATGCTTTTGTATTTCTGGTAAGATGGGTTTACTCACGCTGGTTTCCAGCCTGACCCGGGTGTTACTTTGATGTAATGCTCGGGTCAGACCGAGTATAACAGATTTTCAGGTAAGGATGTTCTAGAGCTCAGGAAACGAGCTGGATGGCAGGCACGTAGGGAGTGTTTGCGCTGTGATATTATTTCTGTTTATTTGAGACATGTGATTTGTATATGTCTAGTGTTGTGTATGAGTGTAACTCTGATGTATAAAAATGTAAATTAACTGATACAATTTTACTTTGTATAACTGCTATTTATTTGATATTATATTTTGATCCGCTGTGAATGTGAGAATCTATGTTGTGTTTCTGTTTCTTCTTCTATCTCTTTCTTCTTCCTCTAACTATCTGGAATTTTCGGGATCGAAATTTCGGGTTGTTACATTAGTAATCTAATGTCGTATGAAGTACAGTTGTAGGTTAGAATAGAGAATCAACTAGATGAGAAGAAATCACTAGCAGTCAATGCTACAAATGACAATTAAGAACCGAATGATAATGATGATGATGATGATGATGAAATCGATTTTATGACCAAGAATTTCAAGAAATTCTTGGAATATACGAAAATGAACTATGACGACCCGCACTCGGCACCTTCTGAATCCGACACGAAACCACGTATGTTCGATCAATAGAGCACCGATTGCAGATGATCATGAGAAAGAAAAGAGAGGGTGAGAAGAAAGAGAGAAGAAAGAAGAGAAGAGAAGAAGAGGAGAAAAGTAGAACCAAAACAATACAGAATCTCACAACACAGCGGAATAACACATAATATAGATCAATAATCTTTACAAAGAGAAACTGTAATATACATGAATCAATATTAGAGTACACAACAAGTAATCACCGGCTTGGATAGTTATAATAACCTGTCCTCACAAATGATGATAAATTTACAACAACAATTCAAAGCAACGGAAAAATAAACAGGCACGTATATACGACATGAAGATCTCCAGCTCGCCTGCCGAAGCTCCAAAAGCACCAAATCTAAACCTGTAAATATACTCGGTCTGATCCGAGCATTGAAAGGGAAGAATGCCTGGATCAGTCTGGTAAACTAGCGTGAATAAACACACCTCAACTGAATTTATAAAGTTATCAAAACTTTTCCTTTATCAAAACAAAAGGTATCTCGTAAGATCGAGTCGCAAATAGATACGGACAAAGTTTTTACCTTACGATAACCAAAACATCTCATATCAAATTCTCTTATATTATAATAGTGTCTATTGCACACAAATAATATTAAAATAGCTAAAATTGTTACATTATTAAATTCCAGCATACACCTTGTTATACAAGTCTTTCTACAATAGAAAATGGCAGGCACGTATTAGATTTGGATTTCCATACAAATGACTAGGTGAAGGGACTACCTTTCCGAAAACTCGGTACACCTCTAGAGGGATATACCTAGGGTCCAAATACCGGGCGCCTAAACCAACACAAGATCGGCCTACCCCTCACACTGGATAGTACCGAATATGTAACGACCCGTATTTTTTTACGGATCGACAAGTTCGTCAAAATCTGGAATTTTAGCATTTTCAAGACATTTCAGATTTTGGGTATAATTTGTCTAAGTCCTAGGTCGTGAACGACCTAAGAACTAAGACGTGACCGACCTATAGAATGGTAGCGAGTTAAGAGCTATGTTGCAGACGACTTAGGGATGTGGTGCGACCTAAGGAAAACTGTTGTGAGCGACCTAAGTGTATGGGTGAGTTAAGTGTTAGGTCGGCAGTTCGAGTTAGCGACCTAAGAGATAGGAGGTAGCGACCTAGTAGAGTTAACGACTTAGGGGATAAGCAGTTTGCGACCTATAGAATGGACCGACCTAAGTGTTAGCGTAGTTAGGTCGTTAGTTCTGTGTTGTGTTAGGTCGTAGGCGACCTAAGATAGTTAGGTCGCGAGAGGGCTTAAGACTTAAGTCGTGGCATTGTTAGGTCGCGTGGGTGCTAAGTTGTTAGGTCGCAGGGCTTTGTAAGTTTAGGTTGTAGCTTAGTAAGTTGTTAGGTCGCGTGTGTTTTAGTAGTTAGGTCGTAAGCGACCTATGGGGTGAGGTCACGTGATGTTGTTAGGTCGCGTGTTGGCTTAAGCGTTAGGTCGCGTGGAAGTCTAAGGTATTAGGTCGTAACCTCATTATGTCGTAGGTCGGCAAGGCAGTTAAGTGTTTGGTCGCATTAAGACATGTGTGTTTTGTAGGCAGTTAGGTCGGCAACGACCTAAGTTAGGTCGTGGACTTCTATGGTTGTTAAGTCGCGATGTGTTAGGTCGCTGAGGAGTTGAGTCGTAGCCCATGTGTTAAGTCGCGCGTTGCATTAGGTCGTAGGTCGCTGGGTGTTTGGATGCGCAGAAGTGTTAGGTCGGAGAGGCTTAGGTCGTAAGTCGGAAGCGACTTAGGGAGATAGCCAGATTTCGACTTAAGGAATTTCAGCTATAAATAGGAGGGGTTGTTCTCACTTTTTGGGATCCGGATTTTTTGAAGCGACGAAGTGCTGCCATTTTGAGAGCTCGACTTCTACACTTCTTCACTTCTTTTCTCCACTCTAATCTAGTGCTTCCATCCATCCAAGTTGAAGATCAAATTGAAGATTCAAGAGCTTAGATTGAAGATCTTCATCCTTTGAAGTGAGATTTCTTCATTTGAAGCTTGATCCTTCGCTGTCCAGATCTGAAGCATGTTGATTTGGAGTTGTTTAGGTGATTTGGTGAGTGGTGATTATCTCTCACACGGATCCAAAGGAGTATATCGGATTGTTGGCTCGATTTGGTGTTAAAATAGTGATTTCTATGCATTTTCTTCATCCTAAGTGTAGATCCATGTAGATCCATTGTTCATGATGATGTTACATCCATTTTATCATATGTTAACCTATGCAAGTTCATTCATCAAGTTTGTAGAGATATAATCCATGTTTTTATGCTTATTGGACTTTCAACTCTTTAATTACGAAAATGCCATTATTGTTATAATTGTCTACTTAGATCATATTTGTATGCTTGATTGCTTGGATTGATGTTTGATTTGATTGTTTGTTATGAACTAGATGATTGATAATTAGATTTAGATCGAAGATGATTCAAAAGCTAAGGGAAAGGCTCTTGAATTGGGAAAGCTGCTCGTGGCATATGTAGCGGGATGATGAAGCTCTTATGCATAGATTTGATGATGTGAAGTTGAGATGAGGCTTTGCAAGGATGTAATGAAGCGACGCATCATATGATGAAGACTTGGTCTAATCCAGACGGGATCATTCCAAGCATGTTGATAACTCGGTGATATGATTCGAGTTGAGGATAATGAACGGATATGAGAATAGTCGTCGAGGAGGATGACTAGGAGGCTTGGATAGCATCGTTGTTGAAGGTTCTAGCATGCTCTAAGCAAGAGTACGTTTGGGCAGATTCGATAGTCCCAACGGCCAACTGTTGAAGGTCGAGTACTCTGGGCAGATTCGATAGTCCTAGGCACGGGTTGCGACGACGTGCGGGAGTTATGTCTAGAACCGGGGTTTCCATTAGCCCTTGACGGACGGCTGAAAGAATGTGCCGGTCATTCAATTAACGGTGAAATCGAAGCAATGATAACAGTGATAGCCAGAGTCATGGATGTTTGGTTGTATCGTCATTCGGGCTCGAGAGCGGTATTTTCTGGGTGCTTATCTGATTTAGGCCTTGGTACTTGGAAAGCATCGCCCTTGACTCGAATGATCGTTATTTTACTTTAAATTGTATGCTCTACTGTGTTGCTTCTGCTTAGTTTGTGTCTGGGGGCTATCACTGTAGAAAGAGGTGGAGTGGGAGGGTTGTATTCCTATTCCTTTTCCTTTATGCTCTTTTGGTATGTTGGTAGTTAATTTACTGCTCACTAAGACTGTTGTCTGACTCAAGCCTTTATGTTTTAACTCTTATTGCCTTGGGCTGTTCGTCCATTTTTGGGACGGGCAGACTAGGTGACAGGTGATAGGTGCTGTTCTTGCTTTCTACGGTGTTGATATCGAAGACGAGCTGGAGGGTTGCATATTATCTTCTTATTATATGTACTGGATGTTCCGCTGCTTTGTATTCTCTGAGAGATATGTAGTGAGGCTTGATGTATTGGCTATTTGGATGCTTGTATTCAACTATTATGAAGTTTTATATGATGGCATTTTATTCTGTAAAGCTTCACTATATATATATATATATGTTCTATTGTATTTTGTCCATGCGCTGTGAGTAATACGATAGATTCTGCTATTTAAATTTACCTTGACAATCGTCCATGGTCGCCTGGCACACTTTACAGCGCACTATCTCTAGATTCCGTGCGGGGGTCATGGGCGGTCGTCACATTTGGTATCAGAGCATTGGTTAATCGATTTTACCCAACGCTCGCTGAAGTAACTACGTATGAGAGACGTAATTGTATTTTGATGGATGGATACTATGTATAATATAGTAGCTTAGTAGAGTTTGAGTCCTTTAGGCAGTTGTTCCTCCAGATGTGCTAATCATTCCTTTTTATAGATATTGAGAATGAGTCGAAGAGGGAGACCAGTTGCTAGGGAAGGCCATGCTACTGAGGGGGCTGCTGATTATGCAGCTATGTTCGAAGCTATGATGACTTCGATCATGAGAAGGATACCAGTTCCGGGGGCAGCAGTAGATGTTGGAGTTCAAGTCCAAACTCCGAAACCAGTGGATTTTGCTAAGTTGTGCAAGGATTATACTGCTCTTGGAGGGAAGGTTTTCTTAGGAACAGAATCAACTATTGAGGTCCAGAGGTGGATAGATGCTTGTAGAAGGATCTTTGGTGATTTGGGAATTGATGATGCAACTAAGAGGAAGTTGGCATCAAGGCAGCTTCAAGGGAGAGCCTCTGATTGGTGGAACTCTATTACCATCAATACTGCGGAGGAAGAGATTACTTGGGAGCAATTCCAAGCTAGATTTGAAGCTAAGTTCATTTCTACAGCTCAGAAGTCTGTTCTGTTCAAGAGGTTTGTGGAGCTCAAGCAAGGTGGAAGATCAGTTCTTGAGTATGTTTTTGAGTTCGAAGCTTTGTTCAAGTATGCCCGGTCATATATTGAATCTGCTTACCAGAAGAATGAGAAGTTTGTGACAGGCTTGGACAGTTATCTTGGGAGACAGTTGGTGGATCATTTGGATGATTCATTTGAGAAGCTTGTGGAGAAAGCTCTTAGGCATGAGAGTCTATTTCCTAAGGAAGGATCTGTTGTTGCTGTGACCAGGGAAGAGTCTAAACCCCAGCAGGGTGGAAACAAGAAGAGGAAGCAGCAGCAGCAGAAGGGTAAGGATGGCCAGAAGAAGCCAAAAGGCGAGGTGACTTGCTACAATTGTCAGCAGAAGGGCCATTTCTCGAAGGATTGTAAGAATCCTAAGGTGCCGATGAAGTGTCACAACTGTGACAAGCCAGGGCATTTCAGGAAGAATTGTCCAGAACCGAGGAGAGATAAGTAGATTGTGCAAGCTTATGCTTTGGGAGCTGTTCCGTCGTCTTCAAAAGCTCCTACCGCTGAAGAGAAGGGAAAGAGTGTGGTGGTTCAAGGTACTCTTTTCCTATGTGGTGTTCCAGTTAGAGTTATGTTTGATACTGGAGCGTCGCATTCGTTTGTTTGTAATGAACTCGTAGGCCGGATAGGTTTGGAACCGGATATTGTTGATAGGCCATTGGTTGTGACTAATCCAGTTGGGGGTTCGTCTTGTTTGTGTATGTTATGCCGTGGTCTGATTGTGTCGAGTCATGGTTGCTCTTTTGTTTGTGATTGTTTTGTTCTGAACTTTGCGGGGTTCGGAATTATTTTGGGTATGGACTGGCTTAGGAAGTATGCGGCTAAGGTTGATTGTGAGAGGCTGGAGGTGACAGTCGAGAATGTGGAAGGGCGAAAGATTGTGATACGATGTAAGCATGAGGAAGGCGTCTTCATGAGCTTCATGTATTCGCTAGTTGTTCCACGGGATGGACTGTCTTTAGTGCCAATCGCTAATGGATTCGAGGATGTCTTTGACGAAGTCAAAGGGTTGCCGCCGCATAGAGAGATCGAGTTTCGTATAGATCTAGTTGAAGGAGCCAGACCTGTTGTGATGCCTCTTAGGCGGATGGCGCCTAGGGAACAGCAAGAGTTGAGGGTGCAAGTTGATGATCTTTTGCAGAAAGGATTCATTCGGCGTAGTGTGTCCGAGTGGGGTGCACCAGTTGTGTTTGCAACCAAGGCAGATGGGTCGTTGAGATTGTGCGTTGATTATCGTGAGCTGAATAAGGTGACTAAGAAGAACAAGTATCCATTGCCAAGAATAGATGACTTGTTTGATCAACTTCACGAAGCTAAGGTGTTTTCTCAGATGGATTTGGCAACGGGATTTCACCAGTTGAGAGTGGCTAAGGATAGTGTGCCGAAGACTGCTTTCCGGACACCATCGGGTTTCTTTGAGTGGCTGGTAATGGCGTTTGGGTTGACTAACGCGCCAGCATATTTTGTGGATCTTATGAATAGAGTGTTCAGAGATCAGTTGAACAAGTTCGTACTTGTGTTCGTGGATGATATTCTGATTTATTCCAGAACGGAAGAAGAGCACAAGACGCACTTGCGTATTGTTTTGGAAATCTTACGGAAACATCAACTGAGGGCTAAGTTTTCTAAGTGTCACTTCTGGAAGAGTGAAGTGAGGTTCTTAGGCCATGTGATTTCTGGAAATGGAATAGCGGTTGATCCCGCTAAAGTGGCAGCAATCCAGGATTGGGTTAGACCTAAGAATGCATCTGATGTGAGAAGTTTTCTTGGATTAGCAGGATATTATTGACGGTTTATCAAAGACTTCTCCAAGGTAGCTGCACCGTTAACAGGATTGACGAAAAAGAACCAAGTGTTCAGTTGGGATGCTAAGTGTGAGCAAGCTTTCGGAATCCTGAAAGAGAGATTGACGAGTGCTCCTATTTTGACTATTCCTAGTGGGAATGATGAGATGGTGGTTTACACCGATGCATGTGGTACTGGACTTGGAGCAGTACTGATGCAGAGAGATAAAGTTGTTGCGTATGCCAGTCGACAACTGAAGCCGCATGAAAGGAATTACCCTACTCATGATTTGGAGTTAGCGGCGATTGTATTTGCTCTGAAGATGTGGAGACATTATCTGTTGGGAGTTCGATTCGAGTTATTTACGGATCATAAGTCATTGAAGTATCTTTTCTCCCAAAAGGATTTGAATCTTCGGCAGCAACGTTGGCTTGAGTTTTTGGTATGTTGTTAGTTAATTTACTGCTCACTAAGACTGTTGTCTGACTCAAGGCTTTATGTTTTAATTCTTATTGCCTTGGGCTGTTCGTCCATTTTTGGGACGGGCAGACTAGGTAACAGGTGACAGATGCTGTTCTCTTCTCACGATGCTGATATCGAAGACGAGCTGGAGGGTTGCATATTATCTTCTTATTATATGTACTGGATGTTCCGCTGTTTGTATTCTCTGAGAGATATGTAGTGAGGCTTGATGTATTGGCTATTTGGATGCTTGTATTCAACTATTATGAAGTTTTATATGATGGCATTTTATTCTGTAAAGCTTCACTATATATATATGTTCTATTGTATTTTGTCCATGCGCTGTGAGTAATACGATAGATTCTGCTGTTTAAATTTACCTTGACAATCGTCCATGGTCGCCTGGCATACTTTACAGCGCACTATCTCTAGATTCCGTGCGGGGGTCATGGGCGGTCGTCACAAAATATGTTACCACTCCTGTCGTTACCGACCTAAAATTCGTGGCCACAAGCATACACAACAATAATCAGATACACGACGTCATAGCGTGTAAATATATATCAAGAAGAGTGATGACATCTCCTAATGGGAGCGACCCATTTTAGCCTGTCTGCTTCTATCCCTGTTTCAGTCATTTTCCAGGGAGTGAGGCCAAAGAGGTATCGATTACCTTTCACATATCACATGTCACATCATCTTTGAATGCCACATTGCCATTTCCGTTGACTACTAATTTCCTAACACAAAAATAAAACCTTTGAGCTCGTACGTCTCAAGAAGGGTGTTAAGCTAAGAGAAGTTGCCTTCTCCGCCACCAACTGATGTACGTTTGTAAAAACCAATGTACGTAATCATAGAAATGCAATGTCAGACACTCGTCCATACAAGTTGTCCAGGAACAGGACAAACCGAAGGAACTTTCCTACCACATTCTATTGGGAAATCCCTAGGATTAGTAGTGAATACTCCTTGCATTGGATATTTCATAACGAAGCGACTACTTTTACTATATGTATATTGGAATTTTAACCCCAAATGATCAACAAACAGTCCTTCACTATGAAAATCCTAAACATCAATATCATCGACCAACCTACACAATCATCATATAAATGTTGGTCCGAAGTGGTTTTCAGATAAATCTGATCCCAGTTTTTTCACACCAACAACGCAAAAGCGTTTCTCAACTTCACACAGAAACTATGTCTCATAGACTTATCACATCTCCAACTTTCAACTTGCTATCCTTCGGCCAAGAAGGAAACTCGATAGATTGGAGTAATCGCTTCACACTACACGAATCAACATTCTCAACACAAACGATAATCAAACCTACATAGTCAGTTACGTACTAAGTGTACGACTAATTATTTTTCACATCAAGTGGAGAAACTAAAATGGCCAAATTTGATAGTCGGTTATTTAACTATCAAAGCAACAAACAAAATCTAGCACATAAAGAGTCACTGGGCCTGATTTTATTAATCGTTTATAAATCAAATCACTTTCTAATTATTCACTTCAAAATATCTTTAAAAAGATAATATTCAACACCACTTCACTTATTGGATATTTGGAAAACATTTCCATATACTTATTTTAATAATAAGTTAATTCACAACTTATTTTATTTTCACCATTTAAATTCCCTTTTTATAATACCACTTTCCAAAATATTCAATTAGTTTAAAAGATTATTCACTGTCCAAAATCATGAATATAATTCTCTTACCAAATTCATTTCTTCTACACATTTAATTTAAAGGATTATTCACTGTCCAAAATCGTGAATATAATTCCTTTATCTAAATTCATTTTTTCTACACATTTAATTTAAAGGATTATTCACTGTCCAAAATCGTGAAAATAACTCCTTTAATAGACTTTCATATTTAACTTATCAAATTAAATTGATTTCAGATTTATAAAACAATTTTTATAAATTCCATTTATATTTTATAAACTTCCATATACAAAATTCCTTTGCTAACAAATTCTATTTATATCTCATTTATAAGTCAAAATCCAATTATAAGTTAATTTACTTATAAATCCCTTATTTACCAATTCACTCTTTTCAAATCTCTTTATTTATAAAATCCATTATAAGTTCATTTCTAAATCTCAATTGTAAATCCATATACAAATTTGATTACAATTCCATTTCCAATATTTATAAGACACCATTTATAGCTCCAATACTTTTATTTATAAAATATCAATTTTATAAATCTCATATATAAACCATTTATAACAAGTCCAAAAATCTCAATTTAACTTATTTTACAAAATAGTTAACTCCATATTTCAAAAATCATATTTTGCTTATATTTCACAAAACCATAGTTTTTATAACATAAAAGCTTTAACTTTTATTTATTTAAAATAAATCCATTTCTTTAATCATTTGAAAATTATATGCTTTCAAAATCACTTTGAATCCTTTTTAAATTGAAATCATCATTTTTATATTTTAAATTTCCAAAATATCGTCCAATGCTGCAAAAGCGCTAAATAAGGGAATTCACATCAACCATATCAATCAAGACATCCAAATATCATATATCACATGATAATAGCATATATAACAATATCTGTAAATAAAATCAACAACGGTGAGGAATCCAGTTGGATCCTTCCATCCTGTAACCTGCAACAAATACACATATTAGAAAATATGTACAATGTCCGCTTCGAGGCAGACACGCGTTCAAAAAGTCATCCACTCATACACGAGAACGTATACGGTCTCATCCGCTAAAATATGCGGGAATATATCCAAACCAACCAATATATATAACATATCATATATCTTCCAAACAATCATCAATCATCATAAATAAAATTTATTCTCACTTATATAAAAATATAAGCGAGACAGAGAGAGTGAGTTGTACTCACTTTGGTTGCAGTCGTCGTTGTAGCGTTTTATTTCGAATAAAATTAAATGAGCGTTTAATTTTAACTAAAATTTTTACTAGCTCCAAATCCATCCAATCTAGCTCCATCGCGTAGTGCTCGTCAATACGAACCCAACGCAATTCGTTTCGTGCGATTTTGACCTCGTATGACAAAGATATGAATTTTTAAAGTTTACACGAATTATATATAATAGTTTACATTTTTTTTCCTTTTATTTATTAACCTCTGATCATGGCTGTTGATTTCAAGTAAAACAGATCTGGACCATGCAACCCTTTCTTCCCACACGTGCGTTCCTGCTCCAGATGATCGAACCTATATACGCATGCCATCCATCGATTGTCGCGGCCAACTCACTGGCCTAGACGACGATCAGGCTTCGCCAAACGAATGCCCACTCTCCCACGCACCTTCGGGCAGAGACCGGTCGACAATCGGGCTGCTATTGCCTCAATTTTCATGCTTGAACGTGCCACCTTTGAGTGAGGATTGTCGCCAATCCACTTCACCATATCCAATCACGGCCGTTGGATACGTCGAGCTCGTGAAGCTCTACAACATTGTTGTTGGAAGTTTTGCTTGATTCGACTTAGTTGAGGAGACCAGAGGTAAGGAAATTTTGAATGATTTGGGCCATTGAAATTAATACGGCGGCTAGGGTTAAAACCCTAGGTTTTGTGAAAAAAAGAAAAAGTGAGGGGCTTTTATAGAAAATTTTCGCGCACTATTCCTCCAAAAAAATTTCGAACTCCAAACGAAGCGTGCCGCCTGGCATTTATAATGTTTTACCCCTATTCCAAACACAATGGAATATATACCGGAGGCCAATTCCATCATATTTTGAAGATAGGTTTTCGAATCAAATTATTTAAATTAAATTTACTTAAATAAATTTCTACACGTTTCAGCTTCGCACGATCAAACCGTAAGTCCGACTTACACGAAATTTGAAATCCTATAATAACTCACAATTACGGATCCAATGAAACTAGTTTCGTCGAAATCCGAGATAGTGTCAAAAATGACTATTTTACGTGTTAACTAAATATTAAAAATTTCCAATTTCTATAAATTAACTTTTAATTCAATTTTAAAAGTTTACTAATTCAATTCTAACTCAAATAGAATTTAAAACAACATTAGAAATTATTTTTATTCATATTAAATTCAAAATCCAATTATATCTGCAATTTCAAATATTAAATTAACAATTTAATATCCAAATAAATTATTATATTTGAAATATAAGTTATTCAACTTATAAAATTAACTTTTCAATATTTAAATTCAATTAAATATTCTAAATTTAAACGACCAAAAATCTAGGTCGTTACATTCTTCCCCCCTTAAAAGAATTTCGTCCCCGAAATTACTAAGTAAGAAAAGATGCTACAACTCCATTAACTTTCAAAACAATTTAGTTGAAATAGATTATCAAATTATTTTAAGTGTTTAACTTTCACAAAATCAATTAGTTACACTTTTATAAAAACTTTTCTTAATTTTCTAAATTCATACTTAGTTATTTATAATACCATTCCATAAATCAGCTAACATCATTTCAAAAACCAACAAATCTCATTTCAAATTATAACTCAAAAATCACATTTTTGTTATCAAAAATTTTCTAACGCTTACATTTTCAAAAAAATTCACCATAGCCTCCTTTACGCGATTCGAGCGGAAAAAATCACAATATATATAATCACAAATATACATCTCATCTTCGAGGATGAGGCATCCCGTAGGGAAAAATATAAAAGTACGATATGTAATCCAAGATATGTACCTTATATATTTTTAGCGAGCATATACGGCTATTATAGCGCGAAAGCGAGCTCCAAATGCAAAGCAAACGCCATCCGCACTTACTAAACACTCAATCAACCAATGAGAACACATATATGGAAAGTAATATCAACATATATAACATATACTATACAACAATACATACGAATAAAACACATTCCACATGAGAAGTCACCAAACACTAACATCCAACTAACAACCATCCAACCAATTTACAACCAAATTGGTCCACAACCAAATCAATATTCATTCCAAATGTTATCAACATTCACTTGATTTGTCTTTCAATTTATTCACATTCATTAATCACAATTGATTATATTCAATTCAGATTGGATTCAATTTAGCTATATTCACTTTAGATTCAATTCATATTTACTTAGTTTACATTCAACTAATTTATATCCAATCCAATTCAAGTTTATTAACATTCATTTGTTATTTACATTCAACTTCATTTACATTTACATTTATTACTTAGTATATTTCTTATGATACTAATAACGCTTATGATTTATTTTCTAAATCACTTACTTAAGTTCATTTACATTTTTATACAACATTTCTAATTTTTATTATCAATCCACAACTTAAGTTTATTTCCAGTTTTATCCAACAACATTTCAACTTATATTCAATTCATTTATATACTTAAGTTGAATTTCATTTATTAACTCAAGTTTATATTCATTTCATTTTCTTCACCTAGCTCATTTAATTCATTTAACTTAAGTTAATCTTCATTTATTTCATTCATTTAACTCATTTAATTCATTTTGTAAATCTTCGAGTTAAATTTCAATTTCAATTTCATTTCAATTACCTCATTTTAATTTCACTTTATTAATTTACTTCGGTATCAAAATCAACTTTGTTTAATCTTACTTAAGTTAACTTCCTTTACAACATTTCATTTTGTTTAACTTAATTTCCAACTTATAATTCAAATTTGGATTTCTCATTTCTTACATTCAACAAATAGGAAAATTGTTTTAACTCACTATTCTCAATTTTATAAGTTTACAGACTTATTTACTTAAGATTCATGAATATTTACTTAAGTCTACTTCCATTCACACTTTATAATTTCAAATCTTGGTTATATAGTCGCTTACCACTAAAGTTTATATTTAATTTTATTTGATTCATTTCAAATATCTATCTTATTCATTCCAAATCCCATTCAATTTCATTTAACCTTTCTTAAGTTAAACTTCAATTCAAATAATTCATTTTACTAACTCAATTTTATTTAACTTCACTTAAGTTAAAATTTTAATTTCATATCTCAATTTTCAATTTTCTTTACTTATATATATACCATTTTCAATTATAAGTTCAAAAACTTATTTTCCATATATTAATCAAATCATATTTAGATTTTAAATTCAACTTTGTTTTATCAAAACAAAACTTCAATTTTCAATTTACTATTGGTAGCAAATCAATCACATAACTCAAAAATGATACTAATGATGCTGCAGTCATCACCCTTGTTATTTTCCAGCAACGGTAGTGGTTTCAGTGCTTTATATTTTTCTTTTAAAATCCCTTTTTATATTTATAAATCACATTTATAAATTTTATACTTATATAATTTTAACTTATTCATTTTACTTATATAAGTTCATTCTGAATTTTTTTATCTCTGTTTAGATTCATAATAATAACAACTTTTATTATTAAAACACAACAAATAACAGATGATGATAATCAACTATTACCATTCATTAACAATCAAAAAGCTTATATACTACTATACAAAATATAATCAAGGTAAAATTATTTCATTTACCCAGTTTTGAAAACAATATTGTGTCCAATCTCCATGTTCAAGTGTTTGTAGATCCCTATCGATAACGTTAGCCAAATGCAACGATCAGAACCCATAATCCACTCAACAGCTCAATCAACATAATATAAAATATTTTTATAATCACTAACAAATAAGCGCTCATATATATAATACACTCAAACTCGATCTAGGGTGCTACTGACCCTATCTATACTGAGTACACATCAAAGCCTAGGAATATACTAAACCTAAGCTCTGATACCACGCTATGACGACCCGCACTCAGCACCCTCTGAATCTGACACCAAACCACGCATGTCTGACCCAGAGCGCACCGATTGCAGATGATCATGAGAAAGAAAAGAGAGGATGGTAAGAAAGAGAGAAGAAAGAAGAAGAGAAGAAGAAGAGAGAAGCAGAACCAAAACAATACAGAATCTCACAACGCAGCGGAATAACATATAATATAGATCAATAATCTTTACAAAGAGAAACTGTAATATACATGAATCAATATCAGAGTACACAATAAGTAATCATCAGCTTGGACAGTTATAATAAGATGTCCTTACAAATGCTGATAAATTTACAACAACAACAATGCAAAGCAGCGGAAAAATAAACAGGTACATATATACGACATGAAGATCTCCAGCTCGCCTACCGAAGCTCCAAAAGCACCAAATCTAAACCTGTAAATATACTCGGTCCGACCCGAGCATTGAAAGGGAATAATGCCTGGATCAGTCTGGTAAACCAGCATGAGAAAACACACCTTAACTGAATTTATAAAGTTATCAAAACTTTTCCTTTATCAAAACAAAAGGTACCTCGTAAGACCGAGTCGCAAATAAATACCAACAAGGTTTTTACCTTACGATAACCCAAACATCTCATATCAAATTCTCTTATATTATAATAGTGTCTATAGCACACAAATAATATTAAAATAGCTGAAATTGTTACATTATTAAATTCCAGCATACACCTTGTAATACAAGGTTTTCTACAATAGAAAATGGCATGCACATATTGGATTTTGGATTTCCATACAAATGACTAGGTAAAGGGACTACCTTTCCGAAAACTCGGTACACCTCTAGAGGGATGTACCTTTGGTCCAGATACTGGGCTCCTAAACCAACACAAGACCATCCTACCCCTCACACTGGATAGTACCGAATATGTCATCACTTCGGTCGTTTCCGACCTAAAATCTGTGGTCACAAGCATACACAACAATAATCAGATACAAGACGTCATAGCATGTAAAGATATATCTAGAAGAGTGATGACATCTCCTAATAGAAGCGACCCATTTTAGCCTTCCTGCTTCTACCCCCTGTTTTAGTCATTTTCTAGGGAGTGAGGACAAAGAGGTATCGATTACCTTTCACATATCACATATCACATCATCTTTGAATGCCACATTGCTATTTCTGTTGACTACTAATTGCCTTCCACAAAAATACAACCCTTGAGCTCGTACATCTCAAGGAGGGTGTTAAGCTAAGAGAAGTTTCCTTCTCCGCCACCAACTGATGTACGTTTGTAAAAACCAATGTACGTAATCATAGAAATGCAATGTCAGACACTCGTCCTTACAAATTATCCAAGAACAGGACAATCCGAAGGTACTTTCCTACCACATCCTGCCGGGAAATCCCTAGGATTACTTGCGAATAGTCCTTGCATTGGATATTTCATAACGAAGAGACTACTGGTACTATATGTATATTGGGATTTTAACCCCAAATGATCGACAAGCAGTCTTTCACTATGAAAATCCTAAATATTAATATCATCGACCAACCTACACAATCGTCGTATAAATGTTGGTCCGAAGTGGTTTTCAGATAAATCTGACCCGGTCTCTTCGCACCAACAACGCAAAAGCGTTTCTCGACTTCACACAGAAACTCGGTCTCATAGATTTATCACGTCTCCAACTTTCAACTTGCTATCCTTCGGCCAAGAAGGAAGCTCGATAGATTGGAGTAATCACTGTGCACTACACGAATCAACATTCTCAACACAAACGATAATCAAGCCTACACAGTCAGTTACGTACTAAGTGTATGACTAATTAGTTTCTACATTAAGTGGAGAAAGTAAAATGGCCAAATTTGAGAGTCGGTTATTTCACAATCAAAGCAACAAACAAAATCTAGCACATAAGTAGTCACTGGGCCTGATTTTTTAACCCTTTATAAATCAAATCACTTCTAATTATTCACTTCAAAATATCTTTAAAAAGATAATATTCAACACCACTTCACTTATTGGATATTTGGAAAACATTTCCATATACTTATTTTAATAATAAGTAAATTCACAACTTATTTTATTTTCACCATTTAAATTCCCTTTTTATAATATCACTTTCCAAAATATTCATTTAATTTAAAAGATTATTCACTGTCCAAAATCGTGAATATAATTCTCTTACCAAATTCATTTCTTCTACACATTTAATTTAAAGGATTATTCATTGTCCAAAATCATGAATATAATTCCTTTATCTAAATTCATTTCTTCTACACATTTAATTTAAACGACTATTCACCGTCCAAAATCGTGAATATAATTCCTCTAATAAACTTTCATATTAAACTTATCAAATTAAATTGATTTCAGATTTATAAACCAATGTTTATAAATTCCATTTATATTTTATAAACTTCCATATACAAAATTCCTTTACTAACAAATTCCATTTATATCTCATTTATAAGTCAAAATCCAGTTATATGTTAATTTACTTATAAATCCCTTATTTACCAATTCACTCTTTTCAAATCTCTTTATTTATAAAATCCATTATAAGTTCATTTCTAAATCTCAATTGTAAATCCATATACAATTTTGATTACAATTCCATTTCTAATATTTATAAGACACCATTTATAATTCCAATACTTTTATTTATGAAATATCAATTTTATAAAATCATATATATATAAACCATTTATAATAATCCAAAAATCTCAATTTCACTTATTTACAAATTAGTTAACTCCATATTTCAAAAATCATATTTTGCTTATATTTCACAAAACCACAATTTTTATAACATAAAAACTATAACTTTTACTTATTTAAAATAAATCCATTTCTTTAATCATTCGAAAATTATATATTTTCAAAATCACTTTGAAATCCTTTTTAAATTGAAATCATCATTTTTATATTTTATATTTTAAAAATATGGCCCAATGCTGCAAAAGCGCTAAATAAGAGAATTCACATTAATCATATCAATCAAGGCATCCAAATATCATATATCACACGATAACAGCATGTATAACAATATCTGTAAATTAAATGAACAACTGTGAGGAATCCAGTTGGATCCCTCCAACCTGTAACCTGCAACAAATATACATTTTAGAAAATATGTACAATGTCCGCTTCGAGGCACACGCATGTACCAAAGGTCATCCGCTCATACACGGGAACGTATAGGGTCTCATCCACTAAAATATGCGGGAATATATCCAAACCAACCAATATATATATATATAATATATCGTATATCATCCAAACAATCATCAATCATCATAAATAAAATTTATTCTCACTTATATAAAAATATAAGCAAGACAGAGAGAGTGAGTTGTACTCACTTTGGTTGTAGTCGTCATTGTAGCGTTTTATTTCGAATAAAACTAAACGAGCGTTTAATTTTTACCAAAATTTTCACTAGCTCCAAATCCATCCATTCAAGCTCCATCGCGTAGTGCTCGTCAATATGAACCCAATGCAATTCATTTCATGTGATTTCAACCTCGTATGACGAAGATATGAATTTTTAAAGTTTACACGAATTATAATATAATAATTTACATTTTTTTTCTTTTATTTATTAACCTCTGATCGTGGCCATTGATTTCAAGTAAAACAGATCTAGACCGTGCAACCCTTTCTTCCCATGCATGCATTCCTGCTCCAGACGATCGAACCCATATACGCACGCCATCCATCAATTGTCGCGGCCAACTCACTTGCTTAGACGACGATCAGGCTTCGCCAAACGAACGCCCACTCCCCCATGCACCTTCGGTCATAGACCGGTCGACAATCGATCTTCCATCGCCTCGACTTTCATGCTTGAACGTGCCACCTTTGAGCGAGGATTGTTGCCAATCCACTTCACCATATCCAATCACGACCGTTGGATACGTCGAGCTCGTGAAGCTCCACAACATTGCAGTTGGAAGTTTTGCTTGATTCGGCTTGGTTGAGGAGATCAGAGGGAAGAAAATTTTGAATGATTTCGGCCATTAAAATTAAAATGGCAGCTAGGTTTAAAACCCTAGATTTTGTGAAAAAAAGAAAAAGCGAGGGGCTTTTATAGAAAATTTTCACGCACTATTCCTCCGAAAATTTTTCGAACTCCAAACGAAGCGTGCCGCTTGGCATTTATAATGTTTTACCCCTATTTTGAATATAATGGAATATATATCGGAGGCCAATTCTATCATATTTGGAAGATAGGTTTTCAAATCAAATTATTTAAATTAAATTTACTTAAATAAATTTCTACGCGTTTCAGCTTCGCACGATCAAACCGTAAGTCCGATTAACACAAAATTTGAAATCCTATAATAACTCACTATTACGGATCCAATGAAACTTGTTTCATCAAAATCCAAGACATTGTCAAAAATGACTATTTTTACATGTCAATTAAATATTAAAATTTCCAATTTCTATAAATTAACTTTTAATTCAATTTTAAAAGTTTACTAATTCAATTCTAACTCAAATAGAATATAAAATAACATTTGAAATTATTTTTATTCATATTAAATTCAAAATCCAATTATATCTGCAATTTCAAATATTAAATTAATAATTTAATTATCCAAATAAATTATTATATTTGAAATATAAGTTATTCAACTTATAAAATTAACTTTTCAATATTTAAATTCAATTAAATATTCTAAATTTAAACGACCAAAAATCTGGGTCGTTACATGACAAACTTCGGAAAACTAACAGCTATACAGATAATTTTAGAGAAGGAAACGTTGTTAAGTATTTCGAATGTTATAAAACCAGTCATTTGAAAAGAGGTTATCCAAACTTGAAGAAATCAAAGTGCTCTTCAAACACTATCAATAAGAAGAGGAATATGGCTTCCAATGCAACATAGGAAGATTCAGATACATCATGAAGTGATAGTGATTCAAAAACTAAAAATGGCAACATGTGCTTCATGGCAAATGATGAGCAAGTATGGAATTCTAACGAAGAAATTATGAATGTTTTAAATGATATGTATAAGGGATATAAAATGCATAGAAAAAGGTACAATATTAGTTTAATAGAGTACATAAATTAAAAATGTTTAATGAAATGTTCATCAAATAAAAACAATGTCTAGAAGATGAAATTGGAAGACTTAATGGACGTAATAATGAAAAGGATTTAAAAGTTGAAAGTTTTGAAAAACTAAAAAGGGAAAATGAATCCTTAAGATTAGAAAATCTTTCAATGAAGTTAGAGATCACTGATCTAAATGAAAAAATAACATCTCTGGATAATGTTATTTCTAACTATATTAAAGATATTGATAAATTCAAAACCGATGTTGATAAATTTAACAAAGGCAAGGATAATCTAGAAAATTTATTATCTACATCTAAACCCACTAATAATAAATATGGACTTAGATACACCCCTAAGCCCAAATCAAAGAAAAAATTGTTTAGGGTACCAAGTTTAAACCAAAACCTAGAAAATTAAAGTTGAAACTCCCAAATAAAATTTATGGGTTTATAGAAGGTTAGATAATAATGAGAAAGAAAACTATATTGCTAATTTTATTAATAAAGCTCACTTATATGATGATTATATTTTGAAAGGTATTCAAACTCTTTATGGGTTTGGCTTCCCAAATCTTAACCCCATGGACCCCAAAATAAAATAGGGTACCAGTGCGCATGTTTTATATTTTTCAGGTACCGAACAATGGATACTGGAAAGCGAATATTCAAACCATATGACAAGAATCTATAGATATCAAGTGACGTTATATGCAAAGATGGTGGAATTGTGAATTTGGATATAGTTCAAAAGGATATGTTATTGCCATCGGCAACGTTGGTGATTCCAAAACTCCTCTTATTTTAATGTTTTACTTCATGCTTTGTATTGATTTTGATTCTCCTCATGAGTTCTATTTATATACATTTATATATATATATATATATACAAACTCTATACATATTTTCTAGTTGTCTTAAGCAATTCTTTTTTGCTCATTTTTGTTGATGACAAAGGGGGATAAAATGCATAAATATGCTAGCTAAAATGATAATGGGAGTGCATAGAATTAAGAGGAGTCAAATATAACAATATTATATTTTATCTTTCAAATATTTATATGGTTGTCATCATCAAAAAGGTGGAGATTGCTAATACTCTAAGTATTGATTATGATGAACAACCATATAAATATTACTACTAACACATCTTGAAGTTGTGCAATACTTTCGGATATATTATGAAGACATTTTACAGAGATAAACAAGAACTTAATGGAAGCAAATAAATTATATATATGAAGATTGATCGGTGCAAATGGAAGAACATAACCGATTGGAGAAGAATGAAACGCAAATGCTATAATGAAAGAGGTATTTGAAGTGGTGAGTAATTGTTTGAATTTTAGAATCTTTGTTAAAGACTCCATGGCAATTACACTTGAATATCATCAACTGTTGACCTCAATCTAATCGCAAAATATCCATAAATATGAAGAACTTTGAAATCCTAAAATCTAGAACACTTTATTGGAGTTCCTAGTTTCTGGAACATATGCATGTCGAAATATCCCCCAAAATAAGTCGACATATCGACGGCGTAACAACTCATACCTTAATGGTCCTAAATTTCAACAAAAATTGAAACTCAAGTCCACCAAAGCATGAATCATTGAATTTGGAACCTGTAATAAATATAAGCATATCAAAGATCGATAAAACTAAACTCACAGTGGTAGGATATAATATTAACAGTGGCTATTACCTTGGAATTTATAGATTCATAGGACATCATTGCCTTGTCAATACCGAGCATGAGAGAGAGAATACTACACCATCAACCGGTCATATCAAGCTCAATTGTAACGATCCAGATTTTTAGCCATCTGATATTGGGTAATTAACTAATTTTAAAATTTTGAAATATTAATTTTTATTAGTCGAATAGATGAATTTTCCGATATTTAAAATATCTAAATCTATATATTAATTAAAAATTATATTTAATTTTAAATTATAAATTTCTGGATATGATAAATTTTATAGATATATGTATATAAACTCCACCATCTAAAATTTAAGATAGAATATCTATATATTTGTATATATAAACATATACAAGCTTTATGATGTTTAAAAATATATATGTAAGTATATATGTATATATGTCCATATGAAGTAATGTATATGAAAACATGCATATATATGTAAATATGATAAAATAAATATGTATATTGTATATGTATGCATATCTATAATATAAATGTATATGATGACAAAATATATGTAAGTTTATGTGTATGTATATATGCTTAAAGAATAGTGTATATGAAATTATATATAGATATATACATGTAAAAGTTTCATGATGGAAAAAAAAATATAAGTGAAGATGTATATAGTATATATAAGTATGGTAAATATATGTATAAAAGAACATATATATTTATATATGTGTGTATATATACATACAAGAAAACATCATCATGGCAAAACTTAAAATCAAGTCACATATAAAATCAAATCCACAAAAGATCAAATCAATCCACATGAATTCAAATCAGCAAAATCAAATCAAGAAAAAAAATCAAATGAAAATGAGAAGCATGTACATTACCTAGCCACCTTATTGCTTACTCTATACACCTTCTTTTCTCTATATATATGAATAGCCATGCCTTATCACCTTGTTCATTTGCTCAACAAAAGAAAAAAGGAAAGTAAACAAAACAACAAAGTGCTGCCATTAAAAGAAAAATAGGATCAAGGCAGTTAAAGCTTGAGCAAGAGGAAAACAGAGCAGTAGTGTGTTCATTCTTTTGAATTACAGTGAGTACAAAATTCTAGTTTTCTTTTTAACTTATTACTACATATATATGTATACAACTGTGTTATGAATGACACTTTGATCTATGCCAAGTTTATTTGTGTCTGTTATGGGTATGTAGATGTGTGTAGACATGGTCATTTTCGTTTAAAGCATAAATAAAACAGTATACTTCTTCTATGTCCACGTTTGGTTAAAAACAGCTATGTCTTCACTTTGAATTTCAATATCTCAACAACCGTTCAGTTTTGAAACTTGATATCAAAAAAAATTGTTTGTTTTTTAGCCTAGAATGTTTTAAAATTTATTTTGTGTAAGTTCATCAAGCAAAGGAAGAGAATACCCTAAATAACAAAGAGTAGGTCAGTTATAGCGGAAAATCAAGTGTCATAATTTAACAAATGGATTATAGGGATGTGTTCATCTTTGAAAAACTTGATTTTTAGTGGTGGTTTAGATATTTTTAGTTGTGTATGGAGTGAGAAATTAGTGGATGATCAGAATTTAGGGATTTGTCAAATTACGGCGAGGGGCTCGATTTCATGGCTTGCCGTTTGGCAAAGAAGAGGGTTCGGGGATGCGGCACATGAGAAAAATGGTTTGGCATTTTTCTATTGAGTGGGTTGATCGGTCGAGGCATTTCTAGGGTTTTAGGGTAGTTTGTGGTTGGCTTCGGTTATGAGGAAATGGTGATGTCGAGAGGGACAGCGAGGCGTGCGGTAGGGGAGAATAGGTAGAGGTGGTCATGGCGGACTCGTGGGGGAATTTTTGTGATGGATGGGGTAAGGTGGTGGCATGGCGAGGCGAGGGAAGGCCATGGTGATGTTTCCAGGTTTGGGCTTGGGTTCGAATTTTGGAACAAGGGACGAGTTCGTGGTTTCAGGTGGGTAGGCAGGGTGCGGTGGTTGTGGGTGGTCGGTGAGAGTAGTCGGCGGCAAGAAAAGGTGGGCCGTGGATGTGTGTATGTGCACACATGCATGCACATGTTTTGTGCACTAGAAAAAAAATGAAGAGAAGAAAGGAACTGGGGAAGAAGAGGGAAATGTTTTAGTTTTGGGCTGGTCGGGTTTGTGTTATATTGGCTGGATCGTATTTTTAAAAGTAAATTGAATATATTATTATATTTAATAATCTCTAAATTTAAAACTTTGTTTCTTCTCCATTATAAAATCCGATCGACGAGAAAATTGTCATGTCGGAACCCTGTCGACAAGTAATTTTACCTGAACTAATAACTTCGAATTTTCTACAATACGAAAAATTTATGATTTAAACGGTTTAAGTGAATAGACAAGTGATATTTTATTTGATTAATTATATGCTAATTGGTAAATTAATTATGTAATGAACTGATAATTCTTGAATTAAATTAGAATGAAATATTTATTTAATTGCCTTGGTTAAAAAAATAAGTATGGATTAAAAAATTATAACTCGACTCGGTTATTTGAGAACAGTTCAGTTCTGAATTGTAAATTTACCTAATATTGATTACTAAATCGCTGATTAAGTTAATAATCTATACTTTGACTGAAACTGGAGTTTCTAAAATTACATATATATATATATATATAGGCTATGACGCCCCACCCCGAGACCCACATTAACAAAGAGAATTACTGGGTAATTATGTCTGTTAATGCGGAGAATAGGGCTGGTTAGGAGCGACCATCTATAATCTTGTCTTAAACATCTACTGCATACGTCGATAAATGCTCTATTTTTTTTCTATTTCAAGTGGATCGACATATCCCATAAATCCTTAATACAAAACTATAGGTGGTCGCTCCTAACCAGCCCTATTCTCCGCATTAACAGACAGAATTACCCAGTAATTATCTTTGTTAATATGGGTCTCGGGGTGGGGCGTCACAGCTTGGTATTAGAGTGACAGAGCTGAGAGTTTGCAACAGGATTTCGATCAACCTATTATCTTAAAGTGTTGAAAAATCTGGATAAAATTTAATGGTTTTGGAAATAGCCTAACAATGAAATGTTTTATATGGAAATGTTTTCTAAGTAATGGATTACAAAATTGGAGATTGGGAATATTTCTAAGAGTTAGAAATATCCCGTTATAGATATAAGGAATTTGAAATTGTTTCAATTATTGGATATTGAAGAGATTTGAATATATATATATATACATATATATATATATATATCTTTATAAAGGTATTTTTGAAATAAATGTTTGGAAGGAATTATAGAAAGGGCCTAGTGATTGTTTATGTCTGTAAATTTATAGTTAAATAACCGACTTTCTAATCTGGCCAAATTCGTTGACCGTTCGAAGAGACCGAGATTGGATATCAGCACTATCTGGAACCACTTCGCCCCAATAACCATTAGAACCTTTACGGTATTGATTTTAAAGTCTTGTATGCTGGAATTTAATCAATGTAACAAATTCGGCTATTTTAAATAAGTATTTGCACTTAGACACTATTATAATATCACTGAATTTCTATAAAAGTGTTTTGGTTATCGTGAGATAAAAACCCATCGTGTTTATGTGTGACGCGGTCTTACAAAATACCTTTGTTTTTCGAAAGATTTTGATAACCTAAGTAATTCAAATTAAATGTGTTTACTCACGCTGGTTTCGAGCCTGACTCGGGTGTTACTTTATTGTAATGCTCGGGTCAGACCGAGTGTTACAAAATTCAGGTAAGGATGCTTTGGAGATCAGGAGACGAGCAAGCTGGCAAAGACGTATTACACGTACTTGATTATATTCCGCTGTGTATCGTAGGCTGTAGATTCAGCATTTGTGAGGACAAGTTATTATAACTGTCTAGATTTATATGTTGATAGTTGTACTTTGATAATTTGTATGTATATTAACTGATACAGATTCTTTTGAATAAAAACCTGTTAGTATATATTATATTTTGTTCCGTTGCGATTATGAGATTCTATGTTGTTGTTATTTCTGTTTCTTTCCTATCTCTTTCTTTTTAAACCCTAATGATCTGGTATTTCCGATACTCGATTGCTCAGCATTCTATACAGTGAACGTATTTGTGTCGATTTTCGAGGGTCAAAAATCGCCCGATCGTTACACATGATATCAGAGCTGAAGGTTAAGTGAGAACCTTGGCTCTGGTGGGGATTACTCATTAGAGATAGGGTCAGTAGTACCCTAGAATGAGTTGAGTGTATTATATATGAGAGCGTACTTGTTATTTTCTTATATAATAATTTTTAAAAGGATACACGATTTTAAAATAATTTTTATATAAGATCATATTTTGATATAAAAAGAAATTATTTTCTGTATTTTTATAATATAATGAGGTGATTGGTTGTTATTATTATAATCCAATAAGATTATAAGATCTAAGTGGTTATATATATATAACCAAATAGAAATATGATAAGAATGAACTATACAAATGGGTTAAGCTGAAAATAGATTCAAACCAAAATTTAAATTCCGAAAAATTCAAAAGTGCTTTTTAAAGTATTTTGAAATGAAATAATTGTACCCTGATTATATTTAAGAAATAATTTTTCAGAAAATTATTAAGGAATGTGTTTGGTTTCTAGGTATGATAATATTGATTATCATCATAAATCAATATAAAAGATTTAATTTTAAAATATAAAAGATTGCATCGCTTGAAATTACAAGGAATAATCATTTAATTTGTTATTGAAATAGACAGCGTAAACCACAATGAATTCATATTTTACACATCTCTTTCTCTTTTTATTTGCATCTATTTCTTGTTAGATCAAATGCTGTATTTTCTAAAAGGGAAAGATATCAAACTAATTTACAAATATTAAACGGATCTAAATTCCAACAATCCGAACATATAAAAGTTTACATTCCAAAAAGATTAGGGTAACAATCCAAAATCATAAAATTATTATACAACCTATTTTCAAATGTGCAATAAATTTCATTCATATCAACATTCTAAGTTCATACCCGTGAGACTGGTTTCTAGATCGGGTTGTAAACAATTCTAAATTAATTCATAAACAAGAATATGTAAACGATATTTACTATATTCGAATTATATTCAATTTGTTGCCTACAACTCATATACAATTATCCAGTTAGGCACAATAATCAAATAAACACCAACGGGATAATTTTCATATTATAACAATCTAAAACAATTCTCATTCGCCTTTAAAAAGCGCTCCAAATCTCCGGATCTCAAGTAGAACCTTTCATTCAACATCACCTATCCATGAAATATGTCTAAAAAGGGGAATATACATACGTTAGGATTTCAGATCTAAGAAGAGATTTGGGTTGGAAGGGAATACAAATATAAATATGAAAATACAAATATAGATTTACCTCGAATACACGTATTAGGTTTATTCTCCTCTTTTTCTTTCTAATTTATGTTCTTCTCTAATTTGTTTACGTATGTAAAAATATTTTATAATTTTAGAAAAGTAGTGGAGAAGAGAAATGGCTCTTCGCTGCTTTTCCAGAAAAATATGAGAAGAAGGAGAGGGGTAGGCTTGAATTTATAAACGCTAGAACCAACCACAGCCGTACGCTTAAATATATTAACTTCGAGCCGTTGTGGCCTAGGCAAACCCTAGCTGCCACATGCCCGGTCGATCGCCTATGGATAACTAGCTGACCGCTAGTGGTCGACTAGCTCTAATAATTGGTTAGCCTATGGGCCCGGGCGATTAATTATGAATGTTAATTAATTATATCGAATTATTTTCGTTTTGAATTCATTCGTCTATAACTTCTTCGTTTTAGCTTCGGTCGCAAAACTCCAAATATGAAAATTGCTCAGAATTTCGACAAGAACGCAATGGAGAAATATCCATAGTCAAATTCCATCCTTTGCGCAAATTCCATTTTTGACAACTAATTAACTTTAGTAATTAACTAATGTAAAATTTGCAGAGTGTTGCAGATGGTTTTTCTATTTTTTTAAATTCAAATGAAGGGATTTTCCCTCTATTCCTACACCAATTGACATGTCTCTTCAACCACTATATAATGGCTTTGGAAAACAAAATTTTAAAAATAGCATTCTCATTTTCTCTTACTCTTTCATTTTCATACTTTTGTGAGAAAGATCCGTTACATATTCTTCCACTCTCTTTGCAAACCCAAACTCTTTCACTCCAATTCTCCAAGGATATGCAAACCACAGAAGATCAGAAAATTTGTACTTGAATTTATATCATTCTCTATCTGATTTCATCCTATTCCTCAAAGGGTTCAAGGATATATTACAATAGGATGTATATAGGATCATTATATTGAATTTGCAAGAATCTGTATTGAAGATACAATTACATGCCATACTCTACTGTTGATTGTAAAGTGAAGAAGGTGTTCATGTAGCCTATGAAATCACGAGGGTGATCTTATACCCCGGTAAATCAAGAGAGTGCATCTTGTAGCCCGTGAAATCACGATTGTAATGGTGTTCTTGCCACCCGTGAAAAGCAAGTGGTGATAGTAAAATTCTGTACGATGTAGTGCAGGACTGCATGTAGAATAGGATATCCAAACCGGTATAAAAATTCCCTTCGTTATTTATTTTACTACAAATTACTTTATTGCTTACTTATTCTGTGATTATTTGTTTTTGTTTGCGATTTAAGTAGATAAATTTTAAATACATAAGTAAGTTATAAATAGTTGAAATGTAATAACCTAGAATTTTAGTCATTTGATTTTGAGGTATTTAATTTATTTTAAATATTGAAATGTTAATTTATGAGTCAAATAGCGTAAATTTCTAAAATAAGGGTTATTTGAATAGGTAGATTGTGGATTTAATACGAATCAAAATGATTTCATAAAAAAAATTATTTAAGTTTTGTTTAAATAAGAATGATGGTAGAAAACCTTTAATTTGAATTTAAAAGTGATTTAATGGTTTTAATAATAACTTGTTTAAATTAACGTGTGAAAATATCGTTTTGGGACACTGTCTCAAAGTTTGACGAAACCAATTCCATCGGATCCATAATAGTGAATTATTGTATGCCGTCGAATTTTGTGGTGATTGGATGTATCGTTTGGTTGTGCGAGCTTGAAACGCATAGAAATTAATTAAAGCAATTTAAATTTTATATAATTCAATTTTGGAAAGCTAACTTCTTTATACTTTGGAATTAGGTCCCAATAATAGTTCCATTGAGTTCGAAATAAGGGTATTTAGTGTAGAACGCTAAGCGGCACGCCTCAATAGGAGTTTTCGGGCATATAGGAGCTAAATATTTTGATTTAAATAAAGTGATACACTATTTAACCATACCCTTTAAAATTCAACCCTACCTCAACCATACTCCCCACGTTTCCACTATACAACCCATACTCTTCCCCACTATTTAAATTGCGTCCAACCAGAGAAATTGGTTCGCCCATTTCAAATTAAACCCACTCCCAAATCCAATAATCGTCATCATCTTGGACCACTATGATAGCATTCAGGCAAAGTCATCAACTAAGGAATTGTTTGGCATGAGACCTTAAAGGAGATGAATAGTAGAGATGGGTTGCGATGGCCTATGGCGACAGTGATTCTGATTTAATGGGCGGCAGTTTATGGGTGTTCTCACCGATGATGGCGATTAATGGGACAACATCGATGGCACAAGGAAGATCAAGGTTGGGGCGATCTTCTAGCATAAGGCGGTCCGTGCAATCAACTGTAGCGGCTGGGCAACTGAGTTGAACATCGACAGTTTTATTGAGGTTATGCTCGACGAAGGCGGGGATTGGGTGGACGAGGCTGGTGGTAGAGGGGACGTTGGTGTAACGACCCAGAATTTCGGCCATTCGGAATTTGGATATTTAATTTATTTTGAATATCCACAAGTTAATTTTATAAGTTGAATAACTTATATTTCAAATATAAGGATTTAATTAGATAATTAAACTGTTAATTTAATATTTGGAATTGCAGAAATAATTGAAAGTTGAATTATATGTGAATAAAACGATTTATAAAGTTGAATTAAATGCTATTTGAATTAGAATGATGTTGGTAAACTTTTAAAATTGAATTAAAAGTTAAATTATAGAAATTGAATATTTTAATATTTAATTAACAGGTAGGTCAGTTTTGATACAGTCTCGGATTTCGACGAAACTAGTTTCATTGGATCTGTAATGTTATATTATTATAGGATTTCAAATTTTATGTCAATAGGATTTACGGTTTAGTCATGGGAAGCTGAAACGCGTAGAAATTTGTTTAAGTAAATTTTAATTAAAATAAGTAGATTAGAAAACCTACCTTCCAAACATAATCGAATTGGCCACCGATATATATTCCATTGTGTTCAGAATAGGGGTAAAACATTATAAACGCCAGGCGGCACGCTTCGTTTGGAGTTCGGAAATTTTTTGGATGAATAGTGTCGCGAAATTTTCTATAAAACGACATCATAAATTCCATTTTGCAAAACCCTAATCTATCTAGGTTACAGCCTCCGCCACTATTATTTTTAATCGCCAATATCTTCCGATCTTCCTCCTTGTTTATCTCTCCATCCACCCACTATTTCAAGAAACTTCTAACTACAAAGTTAAAGAGCTAGGTGAGATCTTCACATCCAACGGTGATGATCGAATATAGTTGAGTAAATCGATGGCAATTTGGGTTTGAAGTCGTCGCGTTTGGAGGCTGATTTCACGATGAAGGGAGGACCAAGTTCGACGCTGTCAGGGGTGAAGGTGGAGCTCGAGAAGGGCATGTGAATGATGGCCTCTGATCAACGTCATGATCAAAGATGAGGTCATGGCAATTAGGTTTCAATGGCAGCTATTGAGTTTTCTTCATGATGAACGAAGAGGGAAAGAAGATGATAGCAGCGGCTAGGATTTGATGATGAAGAAACGTGCAGCTCAGATTTTTCGGAGTTTAAAAGTAAAAATAAAAGTGTAAATTATATTATATAAATTCGTGTAAACTTTAAAATGCCATAACTTCTTCAAATGAAGTTCGTTTTTGACAAAACAAGTTGAGTTGGGTCCATGTTGACGAGCACTACATTTTAGAGCTAGTTTGGAGTTGACTGGAGCTAGTGTAAATTTTGGGTAAAATTAAACGCTCGTTTAATTTTATGAGGAATAAAACACTGCAACTGCTATTGCAACCAAAGTGAGTACAACTCACTCTTTCTGACTCATTGGTATTTTTATATAAGTGAGAATAAATTTATTTTATGCTGATTGATGATTGTTTGGGTGATATATTATATATATTGATTGGTATATGGATATATTCCTGCCTATTGGAGTAGATGAGACCCTATACGTTCCCGTGTATGAGCGGATGACCTTTTGTACGCACGTCTGCCTCGAAGCGGACATTGTACACATATTCTAATATGTATATTTGTTGCAGGTAATAGGTTGGAGGGATCCAACTGGATTCCTCACCAGTGTTGATTTTTATTTACAGATATTACGATATATGTTGCTATCATATGGTATTTGATGTTTGGATGCCATGATTGATGTATTTAGTGTTGTTGTAGCATTGGGCCATATTATGGAATTTTAAAAATGTTAAAGTGATGATTTTCAAATTAAAAAGGCTGTTTAAATGATTTTTGAAGTTATATAAGTTTTAATGATGATTTGTAAATTATTAAAAGAAGAAGTTTGTTTAAATGTAATCAAAATGTGATTTTTGAAATATAGAGTTAACTATTGGGTAAAATAGTTTAAATTGAGATTTTTGACTTATTATAAATGGATTATATTTATATACATAAGATTTATAAAATTGATATTTTATAAATCAAAAGTGAAGAAATTATAAAGGATTTTTGTAAATGTTAAAATGAAGTTATAATCGAATCTTATTAGTAAATAAGATAATTTATATATTTATAAAATTTATGAAGTTATAAAATGAATGAATTTGTAAATAAGAGAATTATAAGTGAATTAACTTATAATTGAATTTTGGCATGTAAATGAGATATATATGGAATTGGTAAATAAAGAAATTTTATATATGAAAGTTTTATAAAATAGAAATGTGAATTTATAAACATTGTTTTATAAATCCTAAATCAACTTATTTTGATAAGTAAATATGAAAGCTTATTAAAGGAAATTCATCCATGATTTTGGACAGTGGATAATCCTTTTAATTAAATGTGTAGAAACATTGAATTTGGTAAAGGAATTATATTCACGATTTTGGATAGTGGATAATCCTTTAATAAATGTGTAGGAATAATGAATTTGGTTAAAGGAATTATATTCACGATTTTGGACAGTGAATAATCTTTTAAATTAAATAAATGTTTTGGGAAGTGATATTTTTAAATAGAGTTAAATGGTTTGAGGATGTTTTAAAATGTGTTAAGTATCGAAACCATAGATTTCAACATTCATTGTTGAAATAGACGTTTTCGAGAAGTACGGAAACAATGGACTATAACACTGTTGTTATAGTAAATGATTTTCAAAAGGAGATGTTTTGTATAGTATATGGGATTTATATATCTATATAATTATCGAATCCCTATACTAATGATTTTGGGTTGTCATAACGATGTTTTACACAACATTCGTTTTTACCCAAATAAATATGTTTAAGAGAATGTTTTCCTTAAAGAATAAAATATATACTTAATCATGCTTTGCGCATTTGTTTTGTTGTATATTATCGGCAATTGTAAGGACAGGTTATTATAACTGTCCAGGCTGATAACTAGTGATTGATTATTGAACTCTGATTTATGTATGTATGTATGTATATATAGTTTCTGTTTTGTAAAGATCATTGATATGATATTATATGTTTTCCGCTGCGATGTGAGGTTCTGTATTGTCCTGTTTAGTTTTCTCTTCTCTCTTTCTTCTCTTCTCTTCTTCTCTCTTCTTTTCTTTCTCATGACTTTCCGTCAGTCTGTGCTTTTTGGGTCGGACATATGTGGTTTATTGTTGATTCAAAGGGTACGGATTTGCAGGTCATCAAAGTTGGAGTCTTTGGCATCTTTAGGGATGGTCGCGGCGGTGCCAGGTGGCACGTGGAGGCAAGGAGAGGCGGTCAAAGTGGCTAGCCTGGGTTTGAACGAGAAATAATTTGAGGCGGGATTAATTAAGTTAATATATTAACTAATGAAGTAATTAGCGATTATATATAATTTTTTATTCAGCAAATGTTGTATATTAAATATCTCATTCATGTTAGGTCTGAATTAAAGGTGGTCAGTCACATTAGAATCGTATTGTCGAATACTTCAAAATGGAACTAGTTTGGCGACAATTGGAGCTATTTGGATTTCACACTAATTTAGACGAAAACCGGAACGCTTCGACGATAACTGGAAATTTTGGTGATTTAAACTCACCTTTTTGGTTAACTAGTAATGTTATGTAGTTGATAAAAATTATTGATAGTGTAACGACCTAGAATTTTAGTCATTTGAAATTCAGATTTTTAATTGATTTTAAATATGTAAAAGTTAATTTTATAAGTTGAATAACCTATATATGAAATATAAGTGATTTAATTGGATAATTAAATTGTTAATTTAATATTTGAAATTTTGGAAATAATTGAAATTTGAATTTATTATGAATAAAAATGATTTATAAAATTGAATTAAATTATATTTGAATTAGAATGATGTTAGTAAACTTTTGAAATTGAATTAAAAGATTAATTTATAGAAATTGAATATTTTAATACTTAATTAACGAGTGAAAATAGTCATTTTTCAAGAAGTCTCGGATTTCAATGAAACAAGTTTTATTGGATCCATAATATTATATTATTATAGGATTTTAAATTTCGTGTCAATCGGATTTACGGTTTGTCCGTACGAAGCTGAAACGCGTAGAAATTTGTTTAAGTGAATTTTAAATTTAAATAATTCGATTCGAAAACCTATCTTCCAAATACGATCGAATTGGTTCCCGATATATATTCCATTGTGTTCGAAATAGGGGTAAAACATTATAAACGCCAGGTAGAATGCCTTGATTGGAGTTCGGAAAATTTCCGGATGAATAGTGCACGAAATTTTTCTATAAAAGGACCTTATTTTTCACCTTTTTCACAAAACTTAGGGTTAGAAATCCTAGCTGCCGCCATTAGCTTTCAATGGCCAAAATTTCGCCTCCTTCTTCCTCGATTTCAAGCCGATCCATTGACAATTAACAAAAACCTGCAACTACAAACTTGTAGAGCTCGACGAGTACTATCAACCCAACGGTCGTGATCATCTAAGGCAAAGCGGATTATCGGCAATTTGGCCTCGAAGTGTGCGCGTTCAACGGCATTTTTCTGGCGATTGGTGGCACGTGGCATGGCCACGTTTGGCACAGGGAAGGAGCTCGCGTGGGCGCACATCGCGGTGGTGTTGGATCGCCTTCTTATCGATCGTAGAAGGCGCGAGACAAGGAGGAAGGCCGCGTACATGGGTTCGAACGTGCGTGGCTTGCCTGAGGATATACTTGTGAAAGAAGATGTAATTAAGGTGAATAAGTATATTAATTATTGTAATTAAGGGAATTACTTATTTTATTAAAATCGTATAAACTTTAAAATGTTATAACTTCTTCATACAAGGTCTGTTTTTGAACAAACAAGTTACGTTGGGTTCGTATTGATGAGCACTACATTTTAGAGCTAGTTTGGAGATGATTGGACCTAGTGTAAATTTTGGATAAAATTAAACGCTCGTTTAATTTTATTCGGAATAAAACATTGCAACTGCTATTGGAACCAAAGTGAGTACAACTCACTCTTTCTGACTCGTTGATATTTTTATATAAGTGAGAATAAATTTTATTTATGATGATTGATGATTGTTTGGACGATATATGATATATTATATATATATTGATTGATATTTGGATATATTCCTACCTATTGGAGCAGATGAAACCCTATACGTTCCCGTGTATGAGCGGATGACCCTTTGTACGTGCGTTTGCCTTGAAGCGGGCATTGTACATATATTTCTAATATGTATATTTGTTGCAGGTGACAGGTTGGAGGGATCCAACTGGATTCCTCACTAGTATTGGTTTTATTTACAGATATTGTGATATATGTTGTTATTATATGATATTTGATGTTTGGATGCCGTGATTGATGTATTTAGTGCTGTTGCAGCATTGGGCCTATTTTTTGAATTTTAGAAATGTTAAAGTGATGATTTCTAAATTTAAAAAGGATTTTCAAGTGATTTTGAAAATAGATGTTTTGTTTATTTTTGAATTGTTAAGGACATGAATTTATTTTGAATAAATAAAAGTTATCAATTTTATGTTATAAAAATTATGATTTTTGTGAAATATAATAAGAATGTGATTTTTGAAATATGGTGATAAATATTTTGTAAAATCTTTAAATTAAGATTTTTGAAATTATTATAAAGAGTTTACATATAAGATTTATAAAATTGAATTTTTATAAATCAAAATGATGAAATTGTAAAGGAGTTTCATAAGTGTTAAAATAAAGTTATAATTGAATTTTACAAGTGGATAAGATTTATAATTTATAAAGTTATAAAATGAATGATTTTGTAAATAAATGATTTGTAAGTAATTGACTTATAATTTGGATTTTGGCATATAAACGAGATAAATGAGTTTGGTAAATAAAGGGAATTTATAAATTGGAGTTTTTATAATATATAAATGGAATTTATAAATATTGTTTTATAAATGCGAAATCAATTGAATTTGATAAGTTAAATAGTAGTGAAATTTTATTAAAGGAATTTCAACCACGATTTTGGACAGTGAACAATCCTTTAATTACTGAAATAATAATGAATTTGGTTAGGGAATTTTATTCACGATTTTGGAAAGTGAATAATCTTTTGAATTAAATAAATGTTTTGGGAAGTGATATTTTAAATGAAATTAAATGATTTGAAGATGTTTTAAAATGTGTTAAGTATCGAATACATGGATTTCAACATTATTTGTTGAAATAGACGTTTTCGAGAAGTAAGGAAATGATGGACTGTAACATTGTTGTTATAGTAAATGATTTTCAAAAGGAAATATTTTGTATAGTATATGAGATTTATATATCTATCTTATTTTCGAATCCCTATACTAGTGATTTTGGGTTGTCGTAACGATGTTTTACGCAACATTCGTTTTGACCCAAATAAATGTGTTTAAAGAGAATGTTTTCCTTACAGAAATATATATACTTAATCGTGATTTAAGTATATGTAATATTTTCTAAGTGTTGAAAATGAAGAGATTTGTGAATATGCTTATTCTATCGAAATGAGTATATGGAAATGTTTTCCAATATAGAAAAGTTGAAATGGTTTTGGAATTATATCTTTTTAAAGATAATTTGAAGTGAATATTTGGCAAATGATTTAATTAATAAAAGATTGATTAAAAGGGCCTAGTGATTGTTTATGGTGCTAAATATTTGTTTGTTTGCTTTGATAGTTAAATAACCGACTATCAAATTTGGCCATTTTAGTGCCTCGACTTGATGTGGGAACTACTTAGTTGTACACTTAGTACATAGCCTTCTATGTAGGCTTGATTATCGTTTATGTTGAGGATGTTGATTCGTATAGTGTGGAGTATTACTCCAATCTATTGAGCTTCCTTCTTGGCCGAAGGATAGTAAGTTGAAAGTTGAAGACGTGATAAGTCTATGAGACTTAGTTTCTATGTGAGGTTGAGAAATGCTTTTGCGTTGTTGGTGCGAAGAGACCGGGATTAGTTTTTCTGAAAACCACTTCGGACCAACATTTATGCAACGATTTTTCCGGTTGGTTATGATGATATTGATATTCTGGATTTTCATATTGGAGGACTACTTGTTGATCGTTTGGGGTTAAAATCCAAATATACATCCAGTGGTAGTGGTATCTTCGTTATGAAATATTCAATGCAAGGACTATTCGCTGCTAATCCTAGGGATTTCCCGACAGGATGTGGTAGGAATGTACCTTCGGTTTGTCCTGTTCCTGGACAACTTGTATGGATGTTTATCTGACATTGCATTTCTAAAGATTACGTACATTGGTTTTTACAAACGTACATCAGTGGTGGCGGAGAAGGCAACTTCTCTTAGCTTAATACCCTCCTTAAGACGTATGAGCTTAAGGGTTGTATTTTTGTGGAAGGCAATTAGTAGTCAACGGAAATGGCCGTGTGGCATTCTAAGTGATGTGATTGTAATATGTGAAAGGTAATCATTACCTCAAGCCTCATCAACCGGAAATGACAAAAACAGGGTTAGATGCGGCAAGGCTAAGTGGGTTGCTCTCAAGTAGGGTATGATCATCCTCTTCTAGATATATCTTTACACGCTATGACGTCGTGTATCTGATTATTGTGGTTTGTATGCTATGAGGGCCCTCGGTAAAGGTCGGTAACGATCGGAGGATGATATATTCGGTACCATCTAGTTATAGAGGTGGATCGGTCTTGTGTTGGTAGAGGATCCTTTGTGATGGTCCTCGGTGCATTCCTGTAGAGATGTACTTCTGGAAGGTAGTCTCATCACCTGGTCATTTGTATGGAAATCCAAACTCCACTATGTACCTGCCATTTTATTTGTAGAGCCTAGTATGCTGGAATTTAATAATGGTAACAATTTTGGCTTTTTTGAATATTATTTGTATACTAGACACGATTGTAATATAAGAGGATTTGATATGAAATGTTTTAGTTATCGTAAGGTAAAAACATGTTTGTGTTTATGAGTGGGCGTGTCTTACGAGATACTTTTGCTTTGAAAAGAAAAGGTTTGGTAATTTAATAAATTCAGTTGAGTGTGTTTCTCATGCTGGTTTACCAGACTGATCCGGGCGTTCTTCCCTTTCAATCCTTGGGTCAAACCGAGTATATTTACAGGTTTAGATTTTGTAACGATCTGAGAATTTTCAGCGATTTTATAACGTAAATAACGAAAATTTGTTAAAATAAATGATAAAATTTTGAAACAAAATTTTGATATTTGGAATGCGTCTATTTAATTTGAGTGATGTGTAAAATTTCATTGAAACGTATTAAAGTAAATTTATTTGCGAAATTTAGATTATAAATTTAATCCGTTAAATTGATGAAATTTAAATATTTTCGGAAACTGAATATTTTTATATAATAAAAATGTAATTCATTTTCTGAGAAAGACGTCGTAATTCATTTTGGTTATTTTGGACTTCTACAGCTCCGTTTATCTTATTTTCTACGTTTTAGCAGCATTTTCGGTGACGGAAAATTCGAGTTTTAAGATTTGATCGGATCGTAGATATCTCTGTGTCATTCTACCCGCCTCGTCGTGCTGATTTCCGCATTATATTTATCTTTGTATTTTGGGCTCCGGTTCGTGGCGGAAACAAAAGAACAGTATCATACCGGTACCGAAAAATCTTGACATTTCTTTTCCTTTCCTTTCCGCTGATGTGAGCTGCACAGACGAGCATTTAATGAATCACTTTATTAACCTTTCAACTCAAATCAACGTAGGACGGCTGACATTTATTTATTTATTTTATTTTTTTTCTATTATATATTCTCTTTGCTTTCTTCACTTTGCTCACATTCTTCATTTACAAGAGAGGTGCGTTTTTTTTTCTTCCTGTAGCTCTCTGTTCTCTCCTCTTATTCTTTTCTCTTTATATTTTTTTCCTTTTCCTGTTCTTTTTGTGTGTCGTGCTCACCCCGTGCCAAGAAAAAAATCCAAACTTTTCTCTAACCGCAACCACCTCGGCACCTTTACCTCCACCTCCTTCCCTGAACAACCCAACACCGAGCCACGTCGCTTCAAAACCCGTTCCTTCCCCTATCAAAACCCAAAAACTCACGACCCAAGCCAAAGACTCGCGGCCTCCCTCTTCTGCATCGCCACGTCTGACCTACACCGCATCTCACTACTGCCTCCAACAACCCTATCAGTGCCTCCACCGTCTGTGCACCCATCCCGATCTAGCCTGCTAACTTACTCTGTGAGCCGCAATGTATATCTTCGTATATATATATATATATATATATATATATATATATATTCATATGTACATAACTAATGATCGGTGCCGAGAGTTTTTTTTATTAGAGGATATGTTGTTTGTTTAACACATATTATTTCCAAATGCATGTGCCTATCACCTTGTTTCGCTTTATCTAGGCTCATGAACTACTATATATATTATTTAGTTATGTGCGTATCCTACTTACAAGTATTTATATATGTTGTGCCTAAAGAAAGTGTATATTTGTATTAAAAACATTTTGAAATGAGTCTGTAAGGTGCCTATAAGTATAATGCATAGACAAATAGGAAATAAAGTGTTTAAAATATTGTATATTTCATTTTCATTGAAGACACGTGTGTATTTGTAGCAGTACACTTATTTAGTTGATACCTTATTCACTAAATATGTCATGCACGGCCAGTATTGGCAAGTCTTTTATGCCAACTAATGTAGTATATACTACATAATATGCTTTCGACAAGGATATATGCGTTTTACCTTGTGAGTCTAGGCATGCAACAGGAAATCTCATTCAAGCTTTGATATGTTGCATGCGTATTTGGTTTTACAAATAGTATGTGTTTTGAAAACGTGTGTATATAAGTTCCTAAAAAAAACATGTATATGTCATACACCCATGTTTGCAAGAGTATAGTTATTTTATTTGCCTTGAGATCCAAGCCTATGTATGATCTATTTTACCGCATATATACATTTACGACAACGGTTGTATGAATGCGCCGCTTTTGAATTTGTTGCCGGGAAATAATTTATATATGTTAAACATATGACACGTGTACGCTTTGGCGGAAGTATACGTGTTGTATATAACTGTTCTTTCCAATGTTTTAAAAACACATGTATACATATATCACTCATATGTATATGTCCGTTTTATCGTGTTAAATCTACGCTCGTTTTCTAGCTAATTGACTTTCATGCCAGTGTCCGTTGCTTCGTCCTTTTCCGTAGTGTTTTTCACCATTCTCTAGCTACAAGGTGAGCAATCACTCACGATTAATATTTTTATGCTCATTAAATTTTATTCATAGGAAATGACAATTTAAATGTACTGCTCAAACTGAACTGCTAGTTTTAACTGCAAAATTTGATAAGTTATTTCTGATTACTTCTAAAAAAATTACACTGTTATATGTTAATTTATTTCGCCAGTAATTGTTACGTTGTGCTATGCTATTTAATGTTCTCACTCTGCAAGTTCCCTTAGTTTAGAAATCACTATGGGTTGAAATGATACATACCCGAATGGACTTCAGAATAGGAGAACTTCGTTATGGGTTGAAATGATAAACCCAAGCGATGTTCTGTTATTATTAAAATTTTGGGATTGCGGGTTTAATAATATAAACCCGTAAATTTAAACTATTATGGATTGAAAAAACCAATATCTGTATCACTTGACCATATGATAGAAATTTATACATGGACACCATTGGTCTATTTTTCTTTGAAAACGATTTCCAATCAATTGGAAGTAAATGTATGAGTTTGACTTTTGAAATGAAATATAGTTGATTTTAGAATATAAAAGTATGGGTTTAAAATAAAAAGGGAAATTTGTAATTTTACTTATAGTTTTATTTTCTAAATTATAAATTAATATTTTAAGTAGACAAATAACAAATTTAATTTATTTAAATAATATGAAATTAGTTTTATTTAATATATATATATATATAATATTTTTGTTTCAAGATTCATTTGGTTTATATTTAAAAAAAATAGATTTTCTATAACTTAAATAAAATAAGGTGGGAAGGATATGGAAATTTGAATGGTAACTTAAACTGGTTATTAATTCAATGTAAATAAAGGTTTATTCAGAACTTAATGATTTGGAAATGATTTATAACTTGTTTCAATAAAGGTGATTTAACGAATATCCAAAAATATAAATAGGTTTGAAAATTTACTATTCGTCTCTGACTTAAATTGATATTTGAAATTTTATTTAAATATCTATAAGTAATTTTATAAATGACCACGGTGTGGAATAAACGTTTGGTTGTTAAAGAGACCGAGATCGGATATTGTCATACTCTCTGCCAATACCGAAAACCACTTTAACAACTATGTACGTGGTGGAGATTCCAGAATGAAGTAGGATGATTTGGAAAACGATTCTGTATGGTATTTACGTAGCCCTGACTCCCGTGAGTCAGCTTGATGTGGCTAAAACAGAAGCTATACCGGGCCAAGCGAGGTCATTCCCCCTATCGGGCACATTTCTTCGAAACCTTATCTATTGCTTTTGTGATTCGATTTGGTGTGCACACCTTTGATTTGGAGTGTGTCACGAGGTGGGCGGTAGTAGCTGCTATGCGTCACCACTAGTCCGGGAGTGCAATTGGTATATCTACCTTGGCATTGCCTCGAGTGCCTTGTCACATGCCCTATCGCGCCTTCTACGATTTTGGGTTTGTACCATACCTATGGAGTGCCCTCTGATAGCCCTCCAGTTTACGGAGGAATTACGGTATTGTATAGACTATGGGAAATAAAAAAATGTGTTAAGGGGGATATGGGTAACGCCTTAATGCTATTCTGATATTTTAATTTACTATAGACATTATATATGTAGCGTATTGTACTATGTATGTAGATAGTTTATCGGATCCTTAAAGGATGAGGTCCCAACATCCCTTTAAGTTATATTGCATTTACTTGACATTTCACTTGAACTTGATTTATCTGCATAAGAATGTAATCCTGATTCGAGTGTTTTGTTTTGCTTTACGCTCGAGTCAGCTTGAGTGTCACTGTTTGAGATTCATCCTTTGGAGCTGGAGTTCGTTGGAAGACCTAGTTACCTGTTTCAACTTTCAGTTTATTTCTGTTATTCCAGTGTATGTTCAGTCGTGTCATTTGCTTTATACTAGAGACTTCTGTGTATTGGGATTTCTCATGTATTCTGTTTTGACTATGTTATTTCTGTAGTAGATTCATGAACTACTATTTATTCTATTTCGCTGCTCTGTTGTAAACTCTGTGTCTGTGATTCTGAGATTGATTTATTTACTGTATGTGCTAAGTTATGCCAAATAAATATATAAACAATATGTTATTTGGAGCAATTCAAGTCTGACATTGTCGATTTGAATGGTTCGAAATGGCGGGTCGTTACAGTTGGTATCAGAGCTCTGGTTTTGGCAAACTTAGCATATGGAGTGAAACTCATTAGAGATAGGATAGTGATACCCTAGAATGAGTTGGGTTAATTTCAGAATCATACCCGTTCGTGTTTGAAATCCTATGTTGGAACTCTATTTAATAAGGATTTCTTTTGAATTTTAAAATTGTATCCTTGTTCTGAAATCAAAATTCTTGTTTTCCAGATGAGTAACCGTAGGAATGTCCGGGGAAGGGGTCATGGAAATGCTCCTATACCGCCAGTTGTCCCTGTCCCACCTGTTGTTGCTCCGGTTGTCACACCAGTTCAGCCTGTTAGATTCACTCGGCTTTGTAAGGAGTACTCTCAGTTGGGAGGCACTAAGTTCACTGGAGCCGAGAGCATTATTGAGGCCCAGCAATGGCTGAAAAGTCTTGAGAGGATTTTTATGGGACTGGAAATCACCGATGCTCAGATGCGTCATCTAGCTACTTGGCAATTGCAGGAGTTTACCCAAGACTAGTGGGAATCCATTACTGCTCAGACTGTTGAGGCTAACATCACTTGGCAGCAGTTCAGGTGAGATCCTTAGTTGTCTTTCCTAGTTTTCTGTCAAATCTATTCCTTTGAAATTTTTATCTCCTTTATCTCTGTCTTATTTTGGATCCCTTCTTCTCAGGGATGCTTTTGTAGCCAAGTGGATGCCCGAAGCGGGGAAATCCTAGTTATATAGGGCATTCATGGATCTCGAGCAGGGAGACATGACTTTCGCCGAGTATGAGAGGAAGTTCAATGAGCTTTCCAAGTTTGGTCCCAGTTTGATTGATACTCAGCTCAAGAAAAATGAGAAGTTCATTCATGGTGCTCGTCCAGAGTACTATGACCGCTTGATTAGTCATGTTCATGACACTTTCACTTCTCTAATGGATATGGCCACCAAATTTGAGAACCCTACTTCCAAGGGTAAATAGACCATTTCATCATCTCCGGGTACTTCTAGTGGTCCAAAGAAGCGGAAACTCAACTTCCAGCAGCAAAAGAAAAATTGGCAGAATGCTCATGGTATTGGATCTATTCCCCAGAGGCGATCTCTTGATCTTTCTTCTATCACTTGTTTCAAGTGCGATAAGAAGGGTCACTATGCCAACAGCTGTCCATCTCCTGCTAGTGCCGCTATTCCTCCACCTCAGGCTACCAGAAACAACCTCTGCCATGTTTGTTTGCAACCTGGTCATTTCAAGAATGATTGACCCTCGTATCAAAGGGGCAAGACATCTGGAGTCTTTGCCATGTCATCTTCCACCCCTCCGCCACCTGCCAAGGATAACCAAGGTACTCTTCAGAGCTCTTTTTCTTTGCATGGTTTTCCTGTTCGAGTCTTATTTGACACTGGTGCATCCCATAGTTTTATATCTATCGATCTCTGTAATAAATTCGAGCATATTTTGCAACCCCAAGTGGTGACTTCATCATTACGTGTGACTAATCCCATTGGTGGTCCCGCCAATCTTAGTATGATTTGTAAAGGAGTGAAATTCCTTTACGATTTGCACCGATTCACCGGAGATTTCTATGTTTTGGGTTTTGATGCATTTGACATTTTACTGGGAGGTGATTGGTTAAAGTGCTACAATGCTGTCATTCTTGTAAAGCCCGGACCGTTTCCCTAGTAGACGACCTAGGAAATACTCTTGTGGTTATATGTCGAATGCCTCAGGATGTTATAGGCAGCTTTATCTTTTCTCTTGATGCCCAGCCTAGTGATCTTGACTCCACCCCTATTGTTAAGAACTTTCCTGATGTATTTAGTGAAGTCACTTCTCTTCCTCCTAAGCGGGAAATTGAATTCCGCATTGATCTTATTCCTGATGCTCGACCTGTTGTTCTCCCTCCCAGACGGATGGCACCCAAGGAGAAAGTTGAGTTGAAGAAGCAGATTGAGGATTTGTTCTCTAAGGGTCTGATTAGGCAAAGTTTTTCTGAATGGGGAGCTGCTGTGGTCTTTGTCCCCAAATCTGATGGTTCTTTGAGGATGTGTGTTGATTATAGAGAGCTGAACAAGCTTACTCTCAAAAACCGATATCCGATGCCTCGCATCAATGATATGTTCGATCAGCTCTACGGAGCTAAAGTATTCTCTCAACTCGACCTTGCCACTGGTTTCCACCAACTTCGTGTAGCTGAGGAAAGCATCCCCAAGACTGCTTTCCGAATAGAAAATGGCTTCTATGAATGGTTAGTCATGCCTTTTGGATTGACCAATGCTCCTGCCTACTTTGTCGATCTTATGAATCACGTTTTCCGCGATGTTCTTAATAAGTTCGTTCTGGTTTTCGTGGATGATATTCTTGTCTTTTCCAAGTCTAAGAAGGAGCATGAATCACACTTGAGCTATGTCCTTCATACTCTTGGGAAACACCGGTTGAAAGCAAAATTTTCTAAATGCCATTTTTAGAGAGATGAGGTCCGATTCCTTGGGAACATTGTTTCAGAGAATGGAGTCTCGGTTGACCCGGTTAAGATCGCCGCGATTAATGATTGGGAGACACCTAAGACTCCGACTGATATTCGTAGCTTTCTGGGCCTTGCCGGTTATTTTCGGAGATTTATAGAGAACTTTGCCCATATAGCTGCACCTCTCACCGCTTTGACTCGTAAAAATGCAAAATTTAATTGGAGTGAGAAATGTGTAGCCACATTCAATGAGTTAAAGCAAAAGCTTACCTCTGCTCCTGTTCTTACCGTTCCGAACGGGGATGAGGGATTTTCGATTTATACCGATGCGAGCAAAGAAGGATTGGGTGCTGTGTTAATGCAGGATGGAAAGGTCATAGCTTATGCTAGCCGCCAGTTGAAGCCCCACGAAGCTAACTATGCCACCCATGATTTAGAGTTGCTTGCTGTTGTGTTCGCTTTGAAGTTGTGGAAGCACCACCTTTTGGGAACTAAGTTCGAGCTTTTCACCGATCACCAGTCTCTTAAGCATATCTTCAACCAGAAGGATTTAAACCAGAGGCAAGTTCGATGGCTTGAGTTCTTAGCATCTTACGATCTCGACATCAACTATACCCCTGGAAAAGCCAATGTTGTGGCCGACACTTTGAGTCGGAAGAAGGCCTCGATGTATCATATTATTGTCACCCCATCTCTTATGGATCATATCGCAGCTAAGCAGGACGATGATGCGATGCTTAGGCTCATGAAGGAGAACATTCGGGATAGAGGAGGTGATAATCAGAACGAGTTAGGAGCACAAATTGATCAGAATGGAGTTTTGAGGATTAATGGCCGCCTTTGTGTTCCAAATGTTGATGGTTTGAGGCAAGAAGTTCTTAGAGAGATTCACCAGTCGAGGCTCTCCATCCATCTAGGTATTACAAAGATGTTTTAGGATATGAAGAAGTTATATTGGTGGAATGGTATGAAGCGGGATATTTCTATCTTTGTCAGTAGATGTGCCACCTGTCAACAGGTTAAGGCTGATCACCAGAAGACCGCTGGATTGCGGCAACCCCTTGAGATTCCCATTTGGAAGTGGGATCAAATTTCTATGGATTTCATCGATGGTCTACCGAGGACCAGAAGGGGTAAGGAGAGTATTTGGGTAGTTGTCGATCGATTGACTAAGTCTGCTCATTTCATTCCGGTCAAGTCGAATCGAACAGCTTCGAGCTTAGTTGAGATCTATATGAGGGAGATTGTCCGTCTCCATGGTGTTCCTTCTAGCATTATTTGTGATCGTGACCCCATCTTTACCAGCAAGTTCTGGAAAGCTTTCCAGGAAGCGTTGGGTACTTGTTTGAACCTTAGTACGGTTTATCATCCTCAGACTGATGGCCAGACGGAAAGGGTGAATCAGATTTTAGAAGATCTTCTTCGTGCCTGCGTTCTTGACTATGGAGGATCTTGGGAAGATCATCTCCATCTCATTGAATTCACCTATAATAACAGTTATCAGGCAAGTATCGAGATGTCTCCATTTGCCGCTCTTTACGGACGATCCTGCAAATCTCCATCTTGTTGGATTGAGTCTGGTGATCGCTTAGTGCTTGGACCTGATATGATTATGGAAGCATCCGAGAAGGTTGAGGAGATTCGGAGGAAGATGAGGATCGCTCAAGATAGGCAGAAGAAGTATGCAGACAGGCGTAGGAGGGATTTGGAATTTTCAGTAGGCGATCGGGTCTTTCTTAAGATCTCGCCGCTGAAGGATGTGGTTCGTTTTGGCCGAAGAGGGAAGCTTTCTCCCAGATTTATTGGTACTTTCCGCATTTTGGAAAGAATTGGTCCTTTGGCTTATAGAGTTGACATGCCGGAGAAACTAGCGGGTGTGCACAACGTGTTTCACGTATCTCACCTTCGTAAATATCTCCATGATCCATCTTTGATCGTTCAGCCAGCTTTATTAGAGAATTTGGACGTTGAGCCCAATCTCACCCTCGAGAGGAAGCCACTTCGTATTGTCGATAAAGGTACGAAGCAACTTCGAAGGAAATCAGTCAGTCTAGTTAAAGTACAGTGGAGTCCGGATGACGGGGATTGCACCTGGGAAACCGAGGTATCCATACGTGTTTCAAATCCTGAATTGTTTGACTCAGGTACTATTCGTTGCCTTCCTTTGTCTTTTCGGGTATTTCTATTTTCTTATTCCGTTCCTTTTCGAGGACGAAAAGTTTTGAGTGGGGGAGAGTGTAACGATCTGAGAATTTTCAATGATTTTATAACGTAAATAACGAAAATTTCTTAAAATAAATGATAAAATTTTGAAACGAAATTTTGATATTTGGAATGCGTCTATTTAATTTGAGTGATGTGTAAAATTTCATTGAAACGTATTAAAGTAAATTTATTTGCGAAATTTAGATTATAAATTTAATCCGTTAAATTGATGAAATTTAAATATTTTCGGAAACTGAATATTTTTATATAATAAAAATGTAATTCATTTTCTGAGAAAGACGTCGTAATTCGTTTTGGTTATTTTGGACTTCTACAGCTCCGTTTATCTTATTTTCTACGTTTTAGCAGCATTTTCGGTGATGGAAAATTCGAGTTTTAAGATTTGATCGGATCGCAGATATCTTTGTGCCATTCTACCCGCCTCATCGTGTTGATTTCCGCAGTATATTTATCTTTGTATTTTGGACTCCGTTCGCGGCGGAAACAAAAGAACGGTATCATACCGGTACCGGAAATCTTGGCATTTCTTTTCCTTTCCTTTCTGCTGATGTGAGTTGCACAGACGAGCATTTAATGAATCACTTTATTAACCTTTCAGCTCAAATCCACTTAGGATGGCTGACATTTATTTTTTTATTTTTTTTTCTATTATATATTTTCTTTGCTTTCTTCACTTTGCTCACATTCTTCATTTACAAGAGAGGTGCGTTATTTTATTTTTATTTTTCTTCCTGTAGCTCTTTGTTCTCTCCTCTTATTCTTTTCTCTTTATATTTTTTTCCTTTGCCTGTTCTTTTTGTGTGCCGTGCTCACCCCGTGCGAAGAAAAAAATCCAAACTTTTCTCTAACCGCAACCACCTCGGCACCTTTACCTCCGCCTCCTTCCCTGAACAACCCACCACCGAGCCACGTCGCTTCAAAACCCGTTCCTTCCCCTATCAAAACCCAAAAACTCACGACCCAAGACAAAGACTCGCGGCCTTCCTCTTCTGCATCACCACGTCTGACCTACACCGCATCTCACTACTGCCTCCAACAACCCTATCAGTGCCTCCACCGTCTGTGCACCCATCTCGATCTAGCCTGCTAACTTACTCCGTGAGCCGCATATGTATATCTTCGTGTGTATATATATTCATATGTACATAAATAATGACCGGTGCCGAGTGTTTTTTTATATTAGAGGATATGTTGTTTGTTTAACACATATTATTTCCAAATGCATGTGCCTATCACCTTGTTTCGCTTTATCTAGGCTCATGAACTGCTATATATATTATTTAGTTATGTGCGTATCCTACTTACAAGTATTTATATATGTTGTGCCTAAAGAAAGTGTATATTTGTATTAAAAACATTTTGAAATGAGTCTGTAAGGTGCATATAAGTATAATGCATAAACAAATAGGAAATAAAGTGTTTAAAATATTGTATATTTCATTTGCATTGAAGACACGTGTGTATTTGTAGCAGTACACTTATATTTAGTTGATACCTTATTCACTAAATATGCCATGCACGGCCAGTATTGGCAAGTCTTTTATGCCAACTGATGTAGTATATACTACATAATATGCTTTCGACAAGGATATATGCGTTTTACCTTGTGAGTCTAGGCATGCAACAGGAAATCTCATTCAAGCTTTGATATGTTGCATGCGTATTTGGTTTTACAAATAGTATGTGTTTTGAAAACGTGTGTATATAAGTTCCTAAAAAAACATGTATATGACGTACACCCATGTTTGCAAGAGTATAGTTATTTTATTTGCCTTGAGATCCAAGCCTATGTATGATCTATTTTACCGCATATATACATTTACGACAACGGTTGTATGAATGCGCCGCTTTTGAATTTGTTGCCGGGAAATAATTTATATATGTTAAACATATGACACGTGTACGCTTTGGCGGAAGTATACGTGTTGTATATAACTGTTATTTCCAATGTTTTAAAAACACATGTATACATATATCACTCATATGTATATGTTCGTTTTATCGTGCTAAATCTACGCTCGTTTTCGCAGCTAATTGACTTTCATGCCAGTGTCCGTTGCTTCGCCCTTTTCCGTAGTGTTTTTCACCATTCTCTAGCTACAAGGTGAGCAATCACTCACGATTAATATTTTTATGCTCATTAAATTTTATTCATAGGAAATGACAATTTAAATGTACTGCTCAAACTGAACTGCTAGTTTTAACTGCAAAATTTGATAAGTTATTTCTGATTACTTCTAAAAAATTTACACTGTTATATGTTAATTTATTTCGCCAGTAATTGTTACGTTGTGCTATGCTATTTAATGTTCTCACTCTGCAAGTTCCCTTAGTTTAGAAATCACTATGGGTTGAAATGATACATACCCGAATGGACTTTAGAATAGGAGAACTTCGTTATGGGTTGAAATGATAAACCCAAGCGATGTTCTGTTATTATTAAAATTTTAGGATTGCGGGTTTAATAATATAAACCCGTAAATTTAAACTATTACGGATTGAAATAACCAATATCTGTATCACTTGACCATATGATAGAAATTTATACATGGACACCATTGGTCTATTTTTCTTTGAAAACGATTTCCAATCAATTGGAAGTAAATGTATGAGTTTGACTTTTGAAATGAAATATAGTTGATTTTAGAATATAAAAGTATGGGTTTAAAATAAAAAGAGAAATTTGTAATTTTACTTATAGTTTTATTTTCTAAATTATAAATTAATATTTTAAGTAGACAAATAACAAATTTAATTTATTTAAATAATATGAAATTAGTTTTATTTAATATATATATAATATTTTTGTTTCAAGATTCATTTGGTTTATATTTAAAAAAATAGATTTTCTATAACTTAAATAAAATAAGGTGGGAAGGATATGGAAATTTGAATGGTAACTTAAACTGGTTATTAATTCAATGTAAATAAAGGTTTATTCAGAACTTAATGATTTGGAAATGATTTATAACTTGTTTCAATAAAGGTGATTTAACGAATATCTAAAAATATAAATAGGTTTGAAAATTTACTATTTGTCTCTGACTTAAATTGATATTTGAAATTTTATTTAAATATCTATAAGTAATTTTATAAATGACCACGGTGTGGAATAAGCGTTTGGTTGTTAAAGAGACCGGGATCGGATATTGTCATACTCTCTGCCAATACCGAAAACCACTTTAACAACTATGTACGTGGTGGAGATTCCAGAATGAAGTAGGATGATTTGGCAAACGATTCTGCATGGTATTTACGTAGCACTGACTCCCATGAGTCAGCTTGATGTGGCTAAAACAGGAGCTATACCGGGCCAAGCGGGGTCATTCCCCCTATCGGGCACATTTCTTTGTAACCTTATCTATTGCTTTTGTGATTCGATTTGGTGTGCACACCTTTGATTTGGAGTGTGTCACGAGGTGGGCGGTAGTAGCTGCTATGCGTCACCACCTGTAACGCCCCACTCTGAGACCCACTGTAACAAAGAGTATTACGGGAGTAATACTGTCTGTTAAAGCGGAGAATAGAGTATAGTGGAAGCGACCATTTGTAATTAAGCTATAACTATCTACTGAATACGTCAAAAGGATGGTATCTATATATTTTTTTCTAGTGGTTCGACATATTCAATAAATATTTATAACGAAATTACAATGGCTAAAGACCTATCAGAATAAGCATAGTAATAAATGATAAAACATCACAGAATAGAATCACATAACAGATATAAAATCCCAGAACAATACATCAACAATACAGATCCAAATACTATAAGTGGGTACAAAGCCACTGCCCACACATGTGAGTCAAAAATATGTACATATCAAAGTCTGAATAATAACAGAGTAGCGGAATAGTGGACAAATAAAAGCGCTATCTATCTGCATAGCAAATAATGTCCAAGCGGAAGCACAGAATAGCTAAGTCCAGAGACCTAACCTGAAACAACTCGGTCTGACCCGAGTGAAAAGAACACTCGGGTCAGGCTAGCTAAACAAATCAGTTAGATAGACTGAGAGATAAAAATGCGGTAACATAGAAGGTAAGGAATTTCTCCCTAGAGAAGAGCAATGAATACCACATAATATACTGGACGATAACATAATCATCAATCAATAATAAAATCTCCAAAGAGAAAATCAACCCCAAAGTGTCAAGTAAATAATACGCCTCATATCATCGGCGTAGTCAGAGCTATATAAAGTTGCCCATAGGCAATAATCCCAAGAGTGGCCAGAGTCTGTAATCAATGCCCAAGCAAAGATCGATGCTCCAAAGAGCAATGGGGATATACTGAAAAGTCAATGAAATCGAACACAGAAAAGCAGTGTCCAGAGACACTGTGAATCCATAAGGTAATCGCACTTACATCGTATGGTTCCATAGAACCAACACCGAATGGCGGTACTCGAATGGATATAAAAAATCATCAAATAATACCAATATTGCACGTGCACCGACCAGAGTCGTTGTTGCCAAGTACTGTAGAGTTGTGATCGATCACTCGCACAGATGCGGAACGCGCGAGACGGCAAGATCCTTCCCAGAAGGATAAAGGCCCAGAGGCGCATGCCGAAAAATAAACTGCTCCATAGAGCAGGTGTCCAGAAACGGTTGCCCAGAGGCGTGGTGACCCAGAGGTCCAGTACTGGCCGCCCAGAGGCTAATGTGTCACTAACTTCTTGGAGAGGAACCTGTAAAGTGTTAACAATGAGTCCCATACCCCACGTTTGCACTAAACGGTTTCCTAACCAATAGCAAGCTCACACTCCAAACAATAAAAAGTCCACCTCGTATCATCGGTAAACTAGACCCAAAGGTCAAAACGATCAATCGAATAGGTCGGGGATTAACCGGAAAGAAAATACACACGGTTCCATAGGCCGGAGATTTCCTAACCGTTTAAGCACCTTTCCACTTCGCTCGACGTGCTAAAAAGTGAGTGTGAGGTTTTTATTATAGAAAATAATGGTGCGAAACGGATTTATAATTGATTTTGAAATCACTTTAAAACGGCTTTTGAAAACTCTCCCATTATGGAGTAATTAATTTAATAATTAAAAATAATATTATATAATAATTTCGAAAGCCATTTAGGAGTGAAAAATCTTTTGAAAATGATTCATAAAACCCGTGTACGAAATCTAGAGACAAATCTCAAAGAAATCAATAAAACCAGAAAATCACTGAAAAATATTCTAAGTGTTTGTAAACATTCAAAAAAAAACTGACGCGAACCCAAGTTCGACAATTTATTTGGACCAGCAAACTATGTCCAAATGTCATGAAAATTTGCAGTCATGTAGTCCAACATCCCTACTTTAAGATGCAAAATGAATCGGGAAATTCCGACTTGAAACGAAGAAACGGCGTCGTCTCAAAGTCGGACAAAAATCATAAAACTTTACTATGTCAAAACAGTGTAAAGGTCCCACTTCGACGACATGGTCGAAGGGTCACATGAACTCAGATCTTGATGAAAATATGCAGGAGCGTAGTAAAGTACTCCTACTTTGATATGCAACAAGAATCGTTCGGTTTCGACTTGAAACGAAGAAACGACAATGTTTCAAAGTTGGTCCGACGATAACTGAAAATGATCACTATTGTAAAACAGTTTCTGGGTGCTACTTCGGCAATAGAAACGAAGTACCTAATGCACCCAGATCTAAACCAAACTTTGCATGGTTAAAGATCTCGATCTCATCTTTTTAACGAGACCAAAAACGATGAAATCCGACAAAGGACGAGCCCGGGATGGCGTCGCAAAGTCGGGGTTCTACGCTTAAAATAACGGGAGAAAAGAGACTAAGGCCTATAGCTATGCACTAACTGGCCAGAGATAAAAAACCACAATTTTGGCATAGTAAACTTCAAATTCTGGCAAAATGAATAAATGAAAGTTGTATCTTAGTTTCTAAGCTTTCCGGAATGACCAAGATCGTCAAATTCCGACCAGAGATGAAAATTCTATGACTAAAACAATTCTCAGATCTAAATTTTATATCACTGTCGTTGTGCTCTCGGGATAGTGGTAAGTATGTACAATTTTGACCAAATTAGCTTCGAAATTTCATGAAACTCAAAACATGAAAGTTTTAGCTCTAAATCTAAGCTTTCCAGAACATCCAAAATTAGATTTGGATAAGAAACGAGTAACTTATGGTCAAATCAATTTCAGGTTTTTATTTTATCAACCCTGTAGTTTGTTGTCAGGTCAGTGACAAACAAGCATGATTTCGACCATTCAAACATCAAAATTAGGCAAAGCACAAAACATAAAAGTTATAGGGTACAGAATAAGCTTTCCAGAACTTGAAGAAAATATTAATTCCGAGTTAAGATGAATGAGATATGCCTAATTTACTAACAGCAATAAACTAATTATAATTTCAGCTAGCATATACTACAAGTACCTTATGTGCACACCCCAAAATGAAAGCAAAGATGATCAAAGAGCTATGATTCACATGTTACATAATAAAACATGTGTTACTAACTGATTATCAAAATCAAAAGATGATTAAACACATATTAGAAGAGGTTTTTAGCAATATACCTCTCTAGAAAGCAACAAAGACTACTATAGCATCAACCCAAGTTAGCAAAAGATGATTAGGAGGCTATAAGATCAAAAAAACACATAAAACATGTGTTACCAAATCAATTTCAGAAATAAGAAAGATATAAAAATGGATTTGAGGTGGGTATTTGCATTACCTTTGCATAGAATGACTTGCATAAGCTAAAACTAGAAGGAGATGAAGATAGAGGCCATTTTTGTTATGAAAGCTTTAGGAAATGATTAGGGTTTTGATTAGAGATGAATGAATGAGGTTAGGAGAGTTTGAGATAATTTATAGAGGAGGTTTAGGGTGGGTTATTGGGCTAGGTTTAGTAACCCAATAAGAAGAGAGTTATTTACATGTTTCCAACAATTAGTCTAAGTGTTCATATATGTTTATAAAACTCATTTTTCTTATCCAAACCCGTTTTAAAATCTCTCCTAAAATATTTAACTTTCCAAAAATAACATTTTATCCTCATTTTAAATCCCATATTTCCCATTTAATTAAAATATCCTTTTTCAAATAAATTTTTGTTATTCCAAATCCTTTTATGCTTCATTAAAATAAATAAAAATCCTAACTTTTATTTATTAATTGGTAATGCAAATCCCGGGTTGTTACACCACCAGTCCGGGAGTGCAATTGGTATATCTACCCTGGCATTGCCTCGAGTGCCTTGTCACATGCCCTATCACGCCTTCTACGATTTTGGATTTGTACCATACCTATGGAGTGCCCTCTGATAGCCCTCCAGTTTACGGAGGAATTACGGTACTGTATAGACTATGGAAAATAAAAAAATGTGTTAAGGGGGATATGGGTAACGCCTTAACGCTATTTTGATATTTTAATTTACTATAGACATTATATATGTAGCGTATTGTACTATGTATGTAGATAGTTTATCGGATCCTTAAAGGATGAGGTCCCAACATCCCTTTTAAGTTATATTGCATTTACTTGACATTTCACTTGAACTTGATTTATCTGCATAAGAATGTTAATCCTGATTCGAGTGTTTTGTTTTGCTTTACGCTCGGATCAGCTTGAGTGTCACTGTTTGAGATTCATCCTTTGGAGCTGGAGTTCGTTGGAAGACCTAGTTACCTGTTTCAACTTTCAGTTTATTTCTGTTATTCCAGTGTATGTTCAGTCGTGTCATTTGCTTTGTACTAGAGACTTTTGTTTATTGGGATTTCTGATGTATTCTGTTTTGACTATGTTATTTCTGTAGTAGATTCATGAACTACTATTTATTCTATTCCGCTGCTCTGTTGTAAACTCTGTGTCTGTGATTCTGAGATTGATTTATTTACTGTATGTGCTAAGTTATGCCAAATAAATATATAAACAATCTGTTATTTGGAGCAATTCAAGTTTGACATTGTCAATTTGAATGGTTCAAAATGGCGGGTCGTTACAAATTTGGTGCTTTTGGAGCTTCAGCAGGAGAGCTGAAGATCTTCATTTCGTATACACTTATATGTTTTGATTATCGGCTGCTTAGTTGTTGTATATTATCAGCAATTGTGAGGACGGGTTATTATAACTGTTCAGGCTGATAACTGGTGATTAATTGCTGAACTCTGATTGATGTATGTATATACAGTTTCTGTTTTTTAAAGATCATTGATATGATATTATATGTTTTCCGCTGCGATGTGAGATTCTGTATTGTTCTATTTGGTTCTATCTTCTCTCTTTCTTCTCTTCTCTTCTTCTCTCTTCTTGTCTTTCTCAAGACTTTCCGTCAATCTGTGCTTTTTTTGGGTCAGACATGTGTGGTTTATTGTCGATTCAAATGGTACGGATTTGCGAGTCGTCACAGATAGGATGTTTGGATGATTTACTATTTTATCAGTTGGTTTGGATTTAAATCCCGCCCTTGGAGCGGATGACCTTTTTATATATACCTGCTTAAGAGCGATTGACCCATAATATATGATTATATACTGTATGTGATGTTGGGGGACAGCTTGGAGGAATCCAATAGGATTCCTCACCATTGTTGTTTTTGTTTACATACACACACACACACCCTGATATATATATATATATAAGTTGTGATGTAAGGGATAGGTTGGAGGGATCCAGCAGGATTCCACACCACTGTTGAATTGTTTTCAATAATGTACTTGTTATATGATTATTAAATATCAAGCTTGATTATTGCTGCTATGGGTTATGACATTGTTAAATGCTAAAACTTAAACCCTGTAGTAATAGGAAATCAATATCGGTATTGGTTAAGCTTTTGGTAGCTATTGCTTTAAATTAGTATTTTGAAATACTATAAATTTCCATTTGGGTAGGGATTGATTTTTGAGACGGCGAATGATTTAAAATCTGAATTTGAGGTTCTAAGAAATATTATGTTTTAAAAGAGTTTGGTTTCTATTTTACTCCAACCTTATTATCTGCCTTTTCTAAGTTATTTAGAAATGTTTTAAAAGATTATTTATTTATATTTAATATTGTTTAAGGTTATTTATTTATATTTGATACTGTTTTAAATTTATTTATCAATATATTTTATGAAAAGTTAATTATTTAAAAAATTAATATGGTTTGAAATTAAAAATAATGATTTATTAATAATGTTTTGGAAATTAATTATTACTATTTATAATAATGGTAATGATAAATCATTATTGTTTATTTAATAATGTTTTGAAATCATTATTTATTATTTTAAGATGTTAATTATTATTATTTATTTATAATTTTTATTGTTAATAATTTTATTATATAATAGTATTTTAAGGTAAATGATCATTATTTATAAATGTTGCGAGATTTATAAATAGAGTTTTATCAACCGACTTGTGTTTTATAAGAGGGGTTTTGTAAATAGTTTTATGGATTTATAAAAGAGTTTATAAATGATTTTTAGAAATTAATAAAGAGGTTTATAAATGATTTAAGAATTTTATAAAGAAAAGAAATCATTCTCAGTGTTGTAAATACACTTATAACGTTGGGATAAGTATATGAGTACATTTTATAAGTTGTGAAATTGTAATGTTTTGTGAATATACTTATACCATTGAGATAAGTATATGGATATTTTCCAAGTATAAAAAATATAGGGATTTGTGAATATATCTTTGCAAAAGTATTTTGATACAAGTATTTATAAGATGAATTTAATTAATGAAAAGATTAATTAAAGAGGTAGTGGTTACATATGTCCTTAACTAATGTTGGTTTTTCCTATGGAATTAAATCCCTAATTTGGATGTATGTTTGTTGATAGTTAAATAAACGACTATCAAATATGGACCTAAAACGTAACTGTGGAAATATCTAGAAGAAACACATGAGTTATATGGCACAGTCATCTTCTATGATGCTGTAATATGCGTATAAATCTCATTTCGTTCTCTTAGGACAAGTGGTAAGGAAACCCATCCATTAATGGTTAGAAGGTGATCTCCGCTCTTATCTTTGACTGTTTATTTCCTAAAGAACCGAGGTTGAGTTTACTGGAAACTGTCAAATATTGTTTCGAAGTGACCGGGATCGGATATTATCCAAAAACCACTTCGATCTAATTCAAGCGTTTTGAAGTGAAAACATCTTGAAGATGATGGAATTAAAGATGGAGCTCTTTGAAGTGCAAGGGTTGCTTACTACTAATCCTGAGGGTGATTCCTAAATAGATCTAGTAGAAGTAGTGCCTTCGGTTTGTCCATTTCCTGGACAACTTGTATGGATAAATGGTGGCATTGCACTGTTGCCTGAAGGGCAGTGTTAGCATTCCAAGTGGTAAGTGCTATATGAAAGGTAAAATGTAGCCTCAAGCCTCATCAACCAGGAATGACTAAAACATGAGAGATGCAGCAAGGCTAAGTGGGTCGCTCCTATTAGTGTATGATCATCCCTATTTAGAGTCGATATTATCTCTCATTTGTATGCTTTGGGGCCCATTAACCAAGGGGTTATCATATTCGGTACTATCTAGTAAGCGATAGGCCGGTTCTGTGTTGGCAGGGGATCCCAGCGTCGTCCTCGGTGTTATTTTATCAACAGATGCACCGTGATGAGCGGTACCCCTGCAGCCTAGTCATTGTATGGAATCCATTCTCCATTAAGCGTCATACAGACTTAGTTGTGCTCAACTATGATGAAACGTGAGATGCAAGAATTTCAGCTATGTTTATATTTTACTTTGATCCTTAGACATTATTATAATATCACAAGATTTTCTATAGAAAATGTTTTGGTTATCGTAAGATAAAAACTCGTCCGTGTTTATGTACGACGTGGTCTTACGAGATACCTTTATTTGAAAGGTTTGATAAACTATACAAATTCATTTGGGTGTGCTCTCTCACGTTGGTTTATCAGATTGATCCGGGCGTTCTTCCCTTTCAATGCTCGGGTCAGACCGAGCATATTTACAGATTGCTTAGGATGCATTGGAGCTCAGGAGACGAGCTGGAGGTCCAAGACGTATCTACGTATTTCTTTGTGTTTCACTATGTTGTATGTTGGTTGTATTTATCAGCAATTGTAAGGACGGGAACTGTCATAACTGTCCTAGCTGAAATATGTTAGTGTGCTCGGATTGGTGTATGTATGTTACATTTTTTTCTTTATGTAATGATTTGTTATATATTATAGATTATTCGTTCTGCTGTGAGATTCTATATTGTTTAGTTTTTCTTCTTGTCTTCTTCCTTCTTCTTTCCCTAACGAGAGGGCTTTCCAGCACTCGATTGCTAAGCATTCAATACAGTGGATGTATTAGTATCGATTTTCATGGGTCGAGAATTCAGTTCATTACATGAAATAAACACTTTACCTCCACTAGTGTATAAGTAGCCTTAAGATCCATTCTGCATTATGTTATAGACAATCCATTTTTCCCATTAAAGCAACTGTGCAGATCATGTTAGCGTTTGTCCTTTATTGTAAAATTCTCAATTACAATTTGCCCTGATAGCCATAGTTCACTAAATTTAAAGCTTTCTTTACAAAGTGGAAAAAAATTAGAAAAATGTAAAAGAAGGCATACTTGAGGAATTCGACCCTCTTTGGGGGTACCCTTATCTTTAAAGAGAATTAAAGCTGTTGAATTCTTGACGTGTGGCATCCAATTGAAAGTTGGTGGTCATGATTAATCCACCTAGCACATAGCGGAATGACATGTGGCACATCTATTTGGTGGTAGTTCTCGATTGATGATTGTTCACGATTGCACTTTTGAAACCACTCGCGATGTTTCCAACTTCTTATTCTGGAATAGCAAGCGACATATCTACTCACCGCGATAGTATAGGTACTTGATGGATTTTAGTCTTGAATTAATCATGATGGCGTTTTGGAAACCTTCCTCGATAGGTTAAACCTTCGATGGTATATTGAAACTCCCAAAATTAAAAGCGATAGCTTTATAGAACTCTTCACCATGGTACCTTTATTTTATCAAGCGTCTGCTTCCATAAACATGCCGCAATGGCTTTACCTTTTCATGCCTAAAGTTACCACATAGAAATTACAGGAAAATTGTTTTATAAACTTTTTGTGATAGTTTAGAAATGAAATTCTCTTAGCGATAGCTCTTTGGAAGACTCTTAGCAATGACTCTTTGGAAGACTATTAGCGATAGCTCTTTGGAAGACTTTTGGCGATAGCTCCATGGAAGACTCTAGATGATGGCTTTATGGAATATTCCTAACAATAGCTCTTTGGAAGACCCTCAGTGGTGGCTCTTTGGAATTTCTCTTAGTGATAGCTTTGCTTTATTACTTGAGAATAACATGTGATGGTCTTATGGGACTCTTGGTGATGGCCCTTGTGCTTGTGTCACGAAGGCTTCTCGCCCTGTTATCCTACAATAACTAACATACTTAGGGTATAACACTTGCCACCCCCTTATTATAGTTTTCCTTGTACTTTAGTATAAGTAATCGATTCATATTCAAAATTTATCAATCTTAACCATTAATATCCATCTCTTTTTAATCCAACGGTTGTCTTACAATCCCTCTCCTTTATAAATAACCACCCTTCCCATCTTCTGCTTTTTCCTCTTACTTTTATCATAATTCCCTTACTCCCATCATATTTCCCAAATCATGCCTTTTATTTTTTATTTCCATTTGGTAAATGGTCTATTATCGATTTGATTACTTGCTTTTTTATTATCGTGATTTTCAATCTACTTTGGTTAATCTTAATTTTATCAGAATCACTATATTTTTGCTTTGATCTTAATGATTTTCTTCTTGTTTTCTTCAATAACAGTTGTTTTTGAACCAAATTTGGTTGTTTTGTTTGCTATTTTATTGCCAATGGGTTTTGCGTTTTACGGGTTATGTATTCATTATCTAATGGGTCTAAATCATTGTTGTATGATGGGCTTCTATTTGATGACATTATACTCGAATACCAAGCCTCTGCATGTTATTCTATTCCATAGCTTTATTTTTATGCTTTATTCACGATTACTATATTCAAGCTTATCGCGAAGAATTTTATATTAGCAATCTATGTTTCATGATGACTGTGTTTACAGCTCATCACGGAGGGTTCTATATATAAGAACTTTGTCCTGTAATGCCTGTTTTGAAAAGTATCATGACGAGTTTTATATGTGAGTACTTTATCTTACGATGACCATGTTTGAAGTCATCAGGAGGAGCTTATTACATTATGATTTTATTTGGCGATGACCTAGTTTTGAAGTCATCGTGATGGGTATTATATTATGGTTTTGTCTCGCGATGACCTTGTTTTGAAGTTATCCCAAGGGGTTTTGTTTATGAGAATTTGGTACTTCATATATGCATAGTTATATACTCATATCCCATATACTTATGTCCTTATACACCCTTGGCAACTTATTTGTTGACAGTCTTAATTATTTTGTTTGTTGTTTTTGGTTTTCATATATTTCATTATCATTTGAGTTATGGTGGGTTAATATTTGAAAGTTTATTTTCAAAAACTCCTACGTATATTGTGTGACAAATGTCTACCCATGACCTTTATATTGCATGTCGTCACTAAATACTTTTGTGGAAAAATTAACAAACCTTGACTCTTTCCACTCATGGATTCACATTCCTTATTATTCGAATATTACTTTGAGATATATATAGTGACACATATGTTTAAGTATTTAATAACTTTACTTTTCATCTTTGACTTAGGATATTTTTATTACTATTGGAATTTTGTTTAAATAACTGAAATTATTCCATTGTAGACTTCATGGCTGGAGGTAAGAAACTGGCTTCTAAGTGAACATTAAAATCTCTTAAATCTCCTAATCATGTGGGTTCTTCCATGAAAAAGGTTTATACTTCTCATCAGTCCTACTCTACGAAGAAGGAAGACGTCGATTATATTTCCATCTTTTTGGTATTTTGAGAATTGAAATGGGGGTTCCGGATTCGGACGATCAAATTAACACTCCTTTTGAAGGGTTCCTTGCTTTTACTCCTTCTTCACATTTATCATTCATGTTATCTAGCCTTCAACTCCATTATCCATGAGGTCTTGGTTTTCTTGAAGATTGCACTTATTCAACTGAATCCCAATTCCTACAGCTACATCAACTCCTTGTTTATCTTGTTCAAAGAAATTAAGTTGGAAGAATTGACTCCATCATCCTTTGCTCCTTGGTTACTCTTCAAAAATGAGGAATAATTGGCCTAAGGGTTCTATGTCATGGCTGGGTAGTGACTGACTTTATTAATAAGCCTCGAGATTGGAGTCTTTGGTTCTTTTTTGTACGATGTTACTCTCTAGATATTACTAGAAAATTCTCTGTTCCCGATATGCATTCTTGCAATACTTATTTCATTTTCCTAATGGTTGCATTAATCCTTTTTAACTTAAATCTCTTATATGATATATGTTAGATGCTGAATCAAAGAACATTGACCCTTGGGTTTTAGCCAGGATCCCTGGCTTCAGGGATGCCACAACATTTTCAAGGAGCCGTCTAAGGATTTTGACCAAAGGAAAACTAAAGAAGTACTCCCTAATTATGCTAACTCACCGGGTTCCGGGCGAACCCCCAACAATGAAAAAGAAAAGGAACAACCCACCGACTCTTATTGTCAACAAGTTGTTCACAATTTCCATAAATTTTCCATATAAGGCCCAATAACTAAAAGTCCTAGATACTCTCCAGGTTCTGTTTCCTAACTTTTTTATTTATGTATCGAAATCTGCTTCTCAAACGCCTTTCCTTTTGTTAATAGGTCTCTCTGACATGCAATTAGTGAGCCTAGATGCCCTACCACCTAAAAAGGATGCTCTTGAGTTACCTACTTCAAACATGGAGGTGATGGATTCAGAAGATGCCTAAATATTCGTCATTTTTATTGCTCAGGATGTGATAGCAAAGGCTAGGGAAGATTTGAAAAGAAAAAGCTCCAAGGTTGCTCTCATTCCATCTGAGATGCCTCCAAAGAAGTCCAAAGTGGTTGGATTTACCGTACCCCACTTCTAACTCCTTCCTTCAGTGTTGTTGCCATCATACCCACTCTTTAGCAAAAGACTCTACTGTTAAGGCTTATGACCCTACTCTTAAGGAGTCCATGGCTTCTTTGCATCAATCTTTAGGGCTTGACACTCCGCTTGAGGATGTTCCTCCCTTTTATTCTAGATCGGGATCTCCCCATCCTGACGACTTTATGGATTTGCTTATAAAGTTTCTTTATTCTTCTACATTCGTCTCCTTAAGCTCTTCCGACTCTACTCTTTCTTTTTCATTAAATTATTTGGAAAATTGTTTGCAGAACCTTATTTAGGTAAAGTTTTCATGTTTAATTGCGGTATAAGTGCTGGGTTTAGTTACTATATTGGTTCTTGACTTTGTATAACTTATTTTTAGATTGCCAATGATTTACTTAACTTTTAATGGTCATGGGCATCTTCTTCTCAAGATGCATCTCGATTGCAAGAATCTAATTTTATATTGTCTAGGAAAGGTCTTCCCTTGAGACTCAACTCTGTAACCTTCATTCTGCCAATGAGACACTATCTTCTTAGAACAAGACGACCATATTTTTATTGGAGCTAGAAAGGGAAATGTCTAAGAAGCTAGAGGAGGAAGCCAAATTGCTAAAGGAAAAACTCAAGAACCATTAGGGGCTAGAGGAAAGAGCAAAGTCATTAGAGGATGAACTCTCTCAAGTGCACTTAAAGAACTTTACTCTTAGAACATCCTTGGCAAAATTCCTGGCTTAGACAAGGATTTCGACAAAAAGAACCTTGTTATTGGTAAAAACAAATCATTTATCCACACCATGAAATCTAAGGTCTCTTCTTTCTTGAATGATCTCCTTCTATGGTGGAAAGGGCAATGTGCATAATTAGTCATGTTCACCACTTATAAAGATGACATCGATCTATGCCCAAACATGGGTTTTGTTTCATTTGGTGGGTTAGGTGTGGACTACAAGAAGAGATTCGACATCTTGGTTTGGGCATGTTCCTAGCGAGTTCTCCGAGGTTATGGAGGAAGATGTTATTGATCCTTCTTGGTACTTAGCTATTGATGATATTGTTAGTCCCTGAGAAGTTGGTTTTGATGACAACAACCTTAGAATAAGATTATAAAATATAAATACTAACATTATTGTTTAGATATATATGTATATACAGGATATATATACAGGTACCAAAGAATGAAGACTATACAGTATAGAGATTCAAGAACTGATGAACTCAAGATCAAAGATATCAAGATTCAAGACTCATGAGTATCAAGATTATCAAGAGTTCAAGATTTCAAGATAAGTAATTTAGTTAGGAATTTTGTTAAAACTCCTAGAAAAGCACTGACATATTAAAATCCATTTTATTCGTGGAATGGAATCCACTTCGAGCTCGTTAAAGGGATGGAACCCTAAGTAGGATGGAACCTATGAAAAATCTAGTGGAACATTGTTTTGTATCCACTAACTTTTATTCAAATGTTTTACAAAATTATATCTTGTTTTCAAAATGATTTCAAAATCTTCCTTTTTAAATCAAAAACATCTATCCTGGTTTTAAAATACTTTTAGCCTCAAAATAATCTTTATTTTCAATATCAAATTATCCTTGGTTTTAAACTATCTTTTAATTATAATATATTTAACTTTTAATATTTATACTTAGATTTAAATATAAAATTATAGTAAAATTTTATATATACCAAAATATTATTCTCTATACTTATTTATGTATTTTAACTATAGTTAAGTATATTTATAAAGTTTAAAATAGTTTTAATACAAGATAAAAGTTATTTTCAAAGAAAAACAAATTACCAAAAATAACTTAGGCTTGTCGACAACCCCAAGGACCCCTTGTCGACAAGGTGACAGTTTATTTCAAAAGTTTGAATTTCAAAGGAAGTGTCTATTCGTCATATCCTTTCATGAATGGACATGGCTGTTGTTCTACTATAAATAGGGGCTGTTTTAAACGAATTTACAATCATATTTTCTCTGATTTCACTCCTCTTCTTCTTCCACATTTCTTTATATACATTTTTACCATTACTCTTCCGAAATCACCATTGAATCTAACTAGATCATCTCTAGTTTGATTCTCTATCACTGTCTCAACAAGATCCCAATGATATTCAGAGTTATAGATTTCTTTGTATTCAATCGAGCGAGAAAAGGTGTGATTGTAGCTTGGAAAATCAATCGAGTGAACTTGTTGCCCGTAAAATCAAGTATCTCTACCCAGAGGATTGTGAATCTGGAGCGGTGTACCTCGTGGCCTTGAAATCGAGGGTGTAATTATAAGAATTGATTTTGAAAGGAAATCCGTACTTGTGTTGCGGGACTGGATGTAGGGTAACTCCGAACCAGTATAAAATCAGGTGTGTTCTTTCCTTTATTGCTTTTACTTTATATTTGCATCTGTGTTTGATTCTGTGATCATATCCGTGTTTGAATATTGCATACATTTGTGTTCAAATTAATATAAACTCAAAAAGAATTGGTAATTCCTTAAAACGCTATTCACCCCCCCCCCCTCTAGTGTTAATTCTAGCCTTAAGATCCGTAATCCGTATTTCTCACATTTGGTATCAGAGTAAGGTTTTCAAAGTGTCATAATATGAATTTTGAAAAAGCTTTTAAAATGGCTATGTTTGAAAAACTTGTTAATACTAGTTTAGAAATATTCAAATCATCACTGTCTCATGAGTCTGCATATAATCGATATTCAAATTCAAGTTGTCTACCAAAATTGTATGATGTGCAGGAAACATGTTTTATGGGTGTTGAGGAATCAATCCACAATGGACAAATTGTGCAGATCAAAATGAATAAATGGATACTCGATAGTGGATGCTCTAGACACATGACTGGTAATCCGGATATGCTGAATGATATAATATACAAAGACGGAGGACTGGTTAACTTTGGAGACAACTCAAAAGGATATGTGATTGGCATCGGCAATGTCGGTAACTTTGAAACTCCTATTATTACTAATGTTTTGCTAGTTAAGAATCTGAAACATAATCTGCTAAGTATTAGTCAACTTTGCGATAAAGGATATAAAATTAAATTTGAAAAAGATAAGTGTCACATTGAAGATAATAATTCAACCATAATATTTGAGGGAATTAGGAAAAAGAATATTTATATTCTTAGTATGAAAGTTTCAAATGATAACCTGTGTCTTTTGGCAAATACAAGTGACCCTTGGATTTGGCATAAGAGATTTGGGCATTTGAATTTCAAACTCTTATCTAGATTGTCAAAACATGATCTAGTAAGAGGTCTCCCTAAAATGAATTTTAAAGTAGATAGTTTATGTGATGCATGTCAATTAGGAAAACTTAGAAAAAGTTCCTTTAAATTAAAAAATATGATTTCAACTTCAAAACCTCTTAAATTACTTCGTCTTGATTTATTTGGTCCATCTAAAATTCAGTCAATAAATCACAGTAAATATGTTTTTGTAATTGTAGATGATTATTCTAGATTTACATGGACAATATTTTTGAAACATAAAAGTGATACTTTTGAAAGTTTTAAGAACTTTACAAAAAGGATTCAAAATCAACTTTCTATAAAAATTATAACCATCCATAGTGATCACGGTGGTGAATTTGAAAATGAAAAGTTTGAGGAATTCTGCAATAAAAAGGGAATAACTCACAATTTTTCATTTCCAAGAACTCCACAACAAAATACAGTAGTAGAACGTAAAAATAGGACGATTCAAGAGTGTGCGAGAACTATGCTTTCAGATAGTAAATTACCAAAACATTTTTGGGCAGAAGCAGTTGCTACAGCCTGTTATATTCTAAATAGAATTTTAATTAGCCCTTTAACTGATAAGACATCTTATGAACTTCTTCACGGAAAGAAACCTAAGGTATCTTATTTTAGAATTTTTGGAAGTAAATGTTTTATTTTAAATACAAAAGATAACTTAGATAAATTTGATCCTGAATCCGACAAAGGTATCTTTATCGGATATTCTAATAGAAGTAAAGCATACATAGTGTTTAATTTAACAACTAACACCATCAAAGAAACAATGCATGTTTCATTCGATGAAAATCTCAAAAATTTTGAAGATACAAATGATGAAGAGGATTTAATTACTCAAAATCAGGAGTCAACTGAAACTAATAATGAAATTAATCATCCTAATAAAAGATTAAACTTTTAAAAGATCATCCTATAGAAAATGTACTAGGAGATATGCAATCTATTGTTACAACTAGAAATCAACTAAGTAAAATGAGCAATGTAGCCTTTATATCAACTATTGAACCCAAAAATCCAAAAGAAGCATCAACTGATGATTCATGGATTTTGGCTATGCAAGAAGAACTAAAACAATTCACTAGAAATGATGTTTGGGAACTTGTTCCTAGACCTGAAAATAAAACTATAATTGGAACTAAATGGGTTTATAAAATAAAATGACTGAACAAGGTGAGGTCGTTAGAAATAAAGCCCGGTTAGTCGCTCAAGGTTATTGTCAAGAAGAAGGAATAGATTGTGATGAAACCTTTGCTCCCGTAGCAAGATTAGAAGCCATTAGGATTCTACTTGCTTTCGCAAATCATAATAATTTCAAATTATTTCAAATGGATGTTAAAAGTGCCTTTTTAAATGGATTTGTAAAAGAGGAAGTATATGTTAAACAACCACCACTTTTTGAAGATGAAAAATTACCAAATCATGTTTACAAACTTAAGAAAGGTCTATATGGTCTAAACAAGCTCCTAGAGCCTGGTATGATTGACTAAGATCTTACTTATTACAATCAAATTTGAAATTGGTAAAGTAGATAATACTCTTTTTACTAAAAGAAATAAAAATGATATTCAACTAGTACAAGTTTACGTAGATGATATCATTTTCGGATCAACTAATTTTGAAATGAATAAAGAATTTTATGAAATAATGACAAAAGAGTTTGAGATGAGTCATATGGGTGAATTAAACTTCTTTTTAGGATTGCAAATAAAACAATTAGATAATGGTATCTTTATCAGTCAAGAAAAATATGCTAAAGACCTAGTTAGTAAATTTGGTTTGACTACTGCAAGTGGAAAACCCACTCCCATGGCAACCAATGAGTACCTAAGTAAAGAAGATCTCTCGAAAGATGTAGATTAAAAATTATATAGAGGAATGATTGGATCACTACTCTATATCACTGCTAGTAGACCTGATATCATGCATAGTGTTTGTATCTATGCAAGATATCAATCCCAACTTAAAGAGACCCACTTAAAAGCTGTAAAATGTATCATAAGATATGTTAAACACACCTTTGATTATGGCTTATTTTATCCTAAAAATGATTCTTTTGAATTAATATCTTACTGTGATGCTGACTATGCTGGTTGTAAATCAGACCGAAAAAGTACAAGTGGAACTTGTCACTTTTTGGGGCATTCTCTGGTTTCCTGGTTTAGTATAAAGCAAAACACAGTTTCTTTATCAACAACCAAAGCAGAGTATATTTTTGCTGCTTTGGCTTGTTCTCAAGTAATATATATGCAACAAACTTTAAAAGATTTTGGTTTAAATATCTCAAAATCACCAATTTATTGTGATAATACTAGTGCAATAAATTTATCCAAAAATCCTACTCATCATGCTCGAACTAAACATATTGATATCAGACATCATTTTCTCAAAGATAATATAAGTAAGGAAGTAATTACTCTCGATTATATCAATTCCGAGAATCAAATTGCTGATATCTTAACAAAACCCTTAAATGAATCTATATTTACTAAATTAAGAAGAGAATTAGGTATTTGTTCAATAACTGAAATATAGAATATAAATATATAACAAGTAAAATTAAAATTAAATTAAATTAAATCAAATAGCAAAAATATAAGTACCTTGTCGACAACCCTCCTTTACCCCTGTCGACATATAACGAATTTTTTTTCTTTTGAAATTTTCCCACCAAAATTCAAATGGGTGGTTATATATTCTTCTTATTTCGAAATTTTGTTCATTCTTTCTGTTCTTTCTCTGTTCTAACTTCTGAAAACAATAAAACAATGGCCTCCTCCTCCAAATCAAACAAAAATTCAACCTTTTTGTTCCCTTCTCCTTCTACCGGACAATTTCAACGAACTACGCTTGCACGAGTGATGAAAATGGAGGTTTCCTTGAAGGATGCACTGCAACTTATGACTGAAATTCAAGTGGTGCAAATCAGAATGGCCAAAGAACAAGAACGGCAAGGAAAAATCCTTAGAAACTTGCAAAAGTTTCTAATGGACAATCACGCCAATCCCATCTTGATCGATGAAGAATCCTCAAGTGTTCAAGTGCAAGAGGATAGCGAGGAAGAAGAAGAAGAAGCCCCTATGGAAGAAGAGCACACTGAAGATGACGACAAAGTTGTTTGCGTTGGCGAAGTGTGCTTTGACAAGGATGGAAATCTAGTCGAACAACGTGGAAATTTCTGTTTCCACTACCCAAATTTCTCGGTTCATAGATCTCCCATTGTCAAGGATACACATTAGTTTCTTTTCTCTCTTTCTTATCGTTATTTGTATATGATCTTACTTACGTTTTCTACGCAAATGTAAATATAACATTAGATAATTAATAAATGATTTATGTTCTCATATTTGAATTCTCCCATTGTCATTATTATAAATATTATCATATATGGATTCTTAGTTAGGAGATTTAGTTATTAAGGGCTAAGTTTTAGTTTCAGAATTAAGTGTTGATTATTTATGGTAACACTATCATTATAATCACATGTAATATAGTATTAGGTTAAGGGGGAATTGTATAGATTTAAACTTTGTTTTTGTTGATGACAAAGGGGGAGAAGTATAAAATAGGATAGTTAAGCATAGATTAAGAGGGAGTTATTAGTTTTAGGGTGAGTTATTAGGATAGAAGTAATATTTTACAAACAAAGGTTGTCATCATCAAAAAGGGGGAGATTGTTAGTCCCTAAGAAGTTGGTTTTGATGACAACAACCTTAGAATAAGATTATAAAATATAAATACTAACATTATTGTTTAGATATATATGTATATACAGGATATATATAAAGGTACCAAAGAATGAAGACTGTACAGTATAGAGATTCAAGAACTGATGAACTCAAGATCGAAGATATCAAGATTCAAGACTCATGAGTATCAAGATTATCAAGAGTTCAAGATTTCAAGATAAGTAATTTAGTTAGGAATTTTGTTAAAACTCCTAGAAAAGCACTGACATCTTAAAATCCATTTTATTCGTGGAATGGAATCCACTTCGAGCCCTTAAATGGATGGAACCCTAAGTAGGATGGAACCTACGAAAAATCTAGTGGAACATTGTTTTGTATCCACTAACTTTTATTCAAATGTTTTACAAAATTATATCTTGTTTTCAAAATGATTTCAAAATCTTCCTTTTTAAATCAAAAACATCTATCCTGGTTTTAAAATACTTTTAGCCTCAAAATAATCTTTATTTTCAATATCAAATTATCCTTGGTTTTAAACTATCTTTTAATTATAATATATTTAACTTTTAATATTTATACTTAGATTTAAATATAAAATTATAGTAAAATTTTATATATACCAAAATATTATTTTCTATACTTATTTATGTATTTTAACTATAGTTAAGTATATTTATAAAGTTTAAAATAGTTTTAATACAAGATAAAAGTTATTTTCAAAGAAAAACAAATTACCAAAAATAACTTAGGCTTGTTGACAACCCCAAGGACCCCTTGTCGACAAAGTGATAGTTTATTTCAAAGGTTTGAATTTCAAAGGAAGTGTCTATTCGTCATATCCTTTCACAAATGGACATGGTTGTTGTTCTACTATAAATAGGGGCTGTTTTAAACGAATTTACAATCATATTTTCTCTGATTTCACTCCTCTTCTTCTTCCACATTTCTTTATATACATTTTTACCATTACTTTGCCGAAATCACCATTGAATCTAACTAGATCATCTCTAGTTTGATTCTCTATCACTATCTCAATAAGATCCCAGTGCTATTCAGAGTTATAGATTTCTTTGTATTCAATCGAGCGAGAAAAGGTGTGATTGTAGCCTGGAAAATCAATCGGGTGAACTTGTTGCCCGTAAAATCAAGTATCTCTACCCAGAGGATTGTGAATCTGGAGCGGTGTACCTCGTGGCCTTGAAATCGAGGGTGTAATTATAAGAATTGATTTTGAAAGGAAATCCGTACTTGTGTTGTGGGACTGGATGTAGGGTAACTCCGAACCAGTATAAAATCCGGTGTGTTCTTTCCTTTATTGCTTTTACTTTATATCTGCATCTGTGTTTGATTCTGTTATCCCACTTTTTAGCAAAACTGAGATATCAAGGAATTAACTGAAAATCGATATTATTCATCCCAGATATCGATTATACTTCACAGGTTCATTATGGATGTCAATGAATTTTGTCCAAGTCCAAAATGAGCTACAACTGACAAGACATGACAAGCAAAGCCATGAAGGATAATGTTCCAAATTATAGGTCAATCGGAATTCATACGATCGAGATATGATCGATTCAAGAGGAGGGAAACACGCCGTTCGAATCGATCCGTACGCCCTGTTCATATCCATCAAGGAACATCTGATTTCGAATCCATCATGTTCGAATCGATCTAGGGAGTCCTGTTCGTATCGGTTCTGTTCGAATCGGTCCAAAGAGTCATCACATCAGTTCTGTTCGCATCGGTCCTGTTCACACTCCTCCAAGAACTACACTGTTCATGTCGATCTGTTCGAATCGATCGAACATTCACTGTTCGTATCGATCTGTTCGAATCGATCGAACATTCACTGTTCGTATCGATCTGTTCGAATCGATCAAACATTCATTATTCGTATCGATCTACAACCACTAGTTCGTATCGATCAATAATAGTTGATACGTACAGAACCAAGATCGATCGATGCAAACAGTGCGTCATTCCCCTACAAGTGACCGATGCGAATAGTGCCACGATGATCGATGCGAACAGGACGAATTCCCTCGATACGAACAAGAAGGAACAGGACGAATTCCCTCGATATGAACAAGAAGACTGCATCAATCACTGTGAGCAAGGAGAAAGCTTCGGGACGACTCGACCACTTTGACACAAAAAGTGGATCGATCCGAGAATCTCGATCCGCATCATCTCGCCTGCACGTGCTCAAGATCGAGCCAAACAGATCGATACGAAATGTATCGATACGAACAGGAGCGACGCGGTGAGGATCGAGTCGAATAAAACAGCCGAAAGAAAACACGAACTTGTATCGATCATATCTCGCAAACCATAAGTCCAAACGCTATGAACTTTTCACAGGAGCTTATGTTCAAGATGAAGAATGTCCACACCAAATTTCGGCCCCATTGGATGAAATCCTGATCGATACAAATCATGTTCGTATTGATCACGGATCGAGTCGAAACTTCATGGGCTCGGTTGCGTGGGCCCACTCACATGCCAGAAGAAGTCTCTCAAAGTTTGAGCAAGATATTTGCATGGAACACCTATAAATAGCACCCTAATACTTACAGAAAGAGGACTTTTGGATCAAGCAACGTCCAGACTCTGTCAAAATCAAGATTGAACTCAACTTTTTTGTTTGTACTCGAAAATCACTGTTGTAATCCACTGCAATCAGCGAAGAACATCAATAAAAGATTAACTTTTGGAGTGGACGTAGGCCGGAGATAGCCGAATCACTATAAATCTTGTGTCTTTGTCTATTTCTTTCCGTTTTAAGTTTATTATTCTTCATTTTTTATCCTCGACATTACTTAGATCTGTGATTGGTGATCATTTATTATTGATCTGTGTTCATACACTGGTGCTTTCACGACATTCGGGGTTTGTGACCAATTTTGGTGCAAACACTTTGGTGCTTTCACTGAGAAGAACCAGCACTCGCTATACCAGATTTGAAAGCTTGAAGAAGTCAGATTTGAAAGACAATGATGCGACAAACAAGTAGAAGACAAAGAGCCGAGAGAAGCCAACAAGGGGGAAGCCAAGAGGTGTCCTTCGGATTGGAGAAGGACCAGCTTCGATCTACATTACCAGGGATGAAATGGAGGCTATGGCGGATTCAATACATGAATGGTTATTGAAGAATCAACAGGATATGATGCAAAGCTTCTTTGATCAGATGAGAACAGCCGAAGCACAGAACTTTGGACCGGCTACAGTGACTGCGAATGTAGGACAAGGAGCTAGAGTCCCAGAGACCAATGAAGATCAGAACGAAGAACCTGAAGGCAATCAGCAAGGACCTGGGGGCAGACCCTCGGGATCTGACATTGGAAGACCCACGGATGGAGCTCAACAGGCTAGAGCCAACGCCAATGTTAATGAACCACACGAAGAATATTACCCGGAATACCCTTCGAGACCTAGGAGGCAGGATAGAAGCATGCCGAGGGGACGACCCCAGGATGGAGACGAAAGAATGGCTGGATTAGTGCGACGAATAATGAGGGGAGGATTATCAAGCGGAGGCTTAGAGGAAGTTAGTCGGAGTCCGTTCACTCCGAATATCAGAAATGCGAGAAATCCTCCAAAATTCAAGTTACCCATGCTGGAACCTTATGATGGAAAGTCATACCCAACCATGCATATTACCAGATATATCAGACATATGGAAGTACTGGGGGCATTCGAGGAAGTGATGGCACGATGTTTCCCTTTATTCTTATCAGATTTGGCTGCGCTTTGGTTTAGACAGCTAGAGAACGGATCTATCAGAACGTGGGGTGAACTAGTGGAATGCTTTATGAGACAGTTTAGGGTCCACGTGATGTGACCCAAGAGTGTGATGACCTTAGCTTCGATAAAGAAAAGGACCAAAGAGTCCATAAGAGATTTTTTATTGTGATTCAATGCGACGGTGGCTTCAGTGGATCGCCCGGATCCATCGATGATTTTAATGGCGGCGGTAGCCGGAGTTGCAGAAGGCACAGAGTTTAAGGATTCTCTGGCAAGGGATCCATCGCAAGATCTTGGAGAATTCTATCATAAATCTAAAATATTCATTCGGCTAGAAGATTCACGCGCAGAGAGGCAAGAAGCAAATGCTGCGCAAGGCGAAGGAACCTCCAAAGAACTGTCTGAAGTAGACAAAGGGAAGCGAAAGCAGGATGACAGATACGATGGTCCTGATAAAAGGAAGAAATTTCGAGAACCCAGATTCAGACCGTACACAGACTTGACGGCGAGCCTGGAACGAATCTACACGGAGACTCGGGGGCAGCTCCCCTATCGAAAACCACCCAGGAGAGATCCCACAGAACGGGAACGTAGAAGTGGAAAGTACTGCCTATTCCATGAGCTGGAAGGGCATACTATCGATGAATGTCACCATCTGAAAGATGAGGTGGAGGAGCATGCCAGAAGTGGTAGACTGCCATAATACACCAGAAATCGGACAGCGGTCGTAGGACCTGAGGAACTACTGCCTCCACCCAACAGGACTAATCCTGGATCAGGATCACGACTCGTCATCAATTCATCACGATGGCAAGGGCCAAGTTCAGGATTTGAACTCTGGTTGATTAGATTCCTTAGATTTGATTTCAAAATAAAACGGCTATTCCACTTACACATGTACGTGAACCGGAGAGATCCCCAAGCATGCTCTGAGATGGTAATAGACCACTCTGCCCGGAGAGGCAATGCCTAGTTTTTCCTGTTGTTCGAGATTGAGCATCCGGAACTTGAATTTAATAACTGAACTTGAATTTCTCGAAATAAACCTTTGACCGGAGAGTTAAAGGATGAATATTGAAAACCAGCTTGAAAATGATCGCTTTATGACCCTACCCGGAGAGGCGGGGTCCGGAGTGCAGGAAGTGAGTTGCTTCGCCGGAGAGCGACAGGATCGACTCACTTAACGTCGTTCCCCATTCACCGGAGAGTGATTGGATCGGGGTTCGATAAGAGCCCAGAGTGGCTGTGATCGGCCTAGGATTTAGGCCAAGACATCGCTTAATGTTCAGAGACACTAAACCGGAGTGTAGGGGGTGTTGCCGCTTCGTTGGAGAGCGATAGGATCGGCTCACTCGACGTTGTTTCCCCTTCACCAGAGTGTGACAGGATGGGATTCAACAAGAGTCCGGAGAGGCTATGATCGGTCTAGAGAGACCAAGACATCGCTATATGCCCTCACTGGGGCCAGAGTGCAAGGGATAGAAAGCAGCACCGGAGCGCTACAAGATCTTTCTATTCGATTGCTAGGTTTGGAACGGACTTAGCAAGGGTCCGGAGTGACCATCGATAGTCCGGAGAGGCTGTATGATTTGATTACTGACTTCCACAAGTGAAAATGGATATTGATTCGGCTTCGAACAGCCACAAACTTGATTGACAATATTATAGCTATGAATAAAATGTGAGCTCACAGCATTCGATTTGGAGCTATTCAAAACATGCCTCTTGCCACAAGGCATGTTTTGGGGGGCAAAGTGTTATCCTACTTTTTAGCAAAACTGAGATATCAAGGAATTAACTGAAAATCGATATTATTCATCCCAGATATCGATTATACATCACAGGTTCATTATGGATGTCAATGAATTTTGTCCGAGTCCAAAATGAGCTACAACTGACAAGACATGACAAGCAAAGCCATGAAGGATAACGTTCCAAATTACAGGTCAATCGGAATTCGTATGATCGAGATATGATCGATTCAAGAGGAGGGAAACACACCGTTCGAATCGATCTGTACGCCCTGTTCGTATCCATCAAGGAACATCTGATTTCGAATCCATCATGTTCGAATCGATCCAGGGAGTCCTGTTCGTATCGGTTCCGTTCGAATGGATCCAAAGAGTCATCACATCAGTTCTATTCGCATCGGTCCTGTTCACACTCCTCCAAGAACTACATTGTTCGTGTCGATCTGTTCGAATCGATCGAACATTCACTGTTCGTATCGATCTGTTCGAATCGATCGAACATTCACTGTTCGTATCGATCTACAACCACTAGTTTGTATCGATCAGTAATAGTTGATACGAACAGAACCAAGATCAATCGATGCAAACAGTGCGTCATTCCCCTACAAGTGACCGATGCGAATAGCGCCACGATGATCGACGCGAACAGGACGAATTCCCTCGATACGAACAAGAAGACTGCATCAATCACTACGAGCAAGGCGAAAGCTTCGGGACGACTCGACCACTTCGGCACAAAAAGTGGATCGATCCGAGAATTTCGATCCGCGTCATCTCGCCTGCACGTGCTCAAGATCGAGCCGAATAGATCGATACAAAATGTATCGATACGAACAGGAGCGACGCGGTGAGGATCGAGTCGAATAAAACAGCTGAAAGAAAACACAAACTTGTATCGATCATATCTCGCAAACCATAAGTCCAAATGCTATGAAATTTTCACTGGAGCTTACGTTCAAGATGAAGAATGTCCACACCAAATTTCGGCCCCATTGGATGAAATCCTGATCGATATGAATCACGTTCGTATCGATCATGGATCGAGTCGAAACTTCGTGGGCTCGGTCGCGTGGGCCCACTCACATGCTAAAAGAAGTCTCCCGAAGTTTGAGCGAGATATTTGCATGGAACACCTATAAATAGCACCCTAATACTTACAGAAAGAGGACTTTTGGATCAAGCAACGTCCAGACTCTGTCAAAATCAAGATTGAACTCAACTTTGTTGTTTGTACTCGAAAATCACTGCTGTAATCTGCTGCAATCAACGAAGAACATCAATAAAAGATTAACTTTTGGAGTGGACGTAGGCCGGAGATAGCCGAACCATTATAAATCTTGCGTCTCTGTATATTTCTTTCTGTTTTAAGTTTATTATTCTTCATTTTTTATCCTCGACATTACTTAGATCTATGATTGGTGATCATTTATTATTGATCTATGTTCATACACTGGTGCTTTCACGACATTCGGGGTTTGTGACCAATTTTGGCGCAAACAGATTCTGTGATCAATGATCATATCTGTGTCTGAATATTGCATACATTTGTGTTCAAATTAATATAAACTCAAAAAGAATTAGTAATTCCTTAAAACACTATTCACCCCCTCCTCTAGTGTTAATTCTAGCCTTAAGATCTGTAATCCGCATTTCTTACAGATATACTATCGAATGATGATGATGAAGGGTCAGAGAGCGAAGGTGTCGGTAAAGGGAAGTTGGGCAGTGATGATGATGATGGGAATGATGAGACTGGTGGTCCTTCGGGAAAGGGCTTCCAAGGAGGAGACAGAAATAGTGGTTCGGGCCAAGGTGGCAGTGGATCTGGAACCACTCAAGGTTCGGGTCATATGTCTGACCTTCCTTCTCTAGAAATTACTAAAGGTATTGACAAATCTCCACCGCCCAAACACTCTCCTCCTAAGTCAACGCCTCTTAAATAAGGAGAAGTTAATCAAACTTCAACTGGAGCACAATCTGGTCTGGAAGCTCAAACTCCTTCTTATGATCCTTTTATTCATTTCTCCAGACCTAGCGCTACCATTACACCTCTACTAATAATTTTCTATTTTTATTTATTAGTTACTTTCTATATAGTCCAAGATCATTAACGTTCTCTAGCTATCAGTGTTGAAGAATGCCTTGGAATTATGTAGAGATTATTTTAGATAAAAAGAAGAATGAAATTTTAAGGCTTAACCGAAAAGGAGAAAGACTATGCAAAGGTTTGAATGAGTCGCATGAAAAATACATTAGGATTTTAAAATGCTCAAATATCTCGAGGGCTTTAAGAATAAAAGAGCTGCGCCGCTTCTTCGAAAATTACGCTTTCACCAAGATAACTTCGGCAAGGAAAACAAAGAATTCACCATGCTTTTTTGGATGCTAATTGAGGACAAGGCTAAACTTATGGAGTTCTTATACCTTGCATATGATCGATTTACTATGACTGACTTTTCCTTCTTGGGTGACAGTTGTGGGGGACTACTTAGATGCTTTCATAGGAGGTACTTGGATTTGCATGGAACTGACCCTCAGCTTGGGGAATGTTGGAACTTACCCAGGGTACTCACCGCTCCTTTGACCGCTAATTCGCTACCCCCTGACAAGATCAAAGTTAATAGGGACAAATTTGTAACCGAATATTATAAGGTGTCCATTCTCTATGAGCCCGTGTAATGTTGTAAATTTTTATCTTTTTTTGCTAGGTTGGACCTTGTATTGATTTTAGTATATCCGTTATCCCTGTGCAACTTCTAAATATGTTCTATCTATTCAACATCCCCTATATAAGAGACAAATTAAGTAAACTGGTCAGATTGAAATGGACTTTTAAAGAAAATTTCTCCTTAATAAACAAGTCTCGCTTATGAAAATACTGCTTTCTCTATGACCTTCATCGGTTGTACACCTAGTTTCTGAATCTAGATTTCAGTTTCTTGGATATCCATAAGGAACAATTTCTTCATGAAATCCAAACTAACTATGCTAAATTGCTATGTAGTGGACTTAGCCCCCTTCTAAAGAATGGGACTACCGTAGATTTCCTATGGTCAATATTCCCCATGGTGTTGATGCTCCTTTAAGCGAGATGTTCACTATTTTGCCTTCTTCTTTTCAAAGGATTCATGATATTCTTTCTAGTTCTAAAAATTGACCGAATTGTAGTCTTGATTATTATTGCCTTTTATGGATGTAATATCTCTTATGAGAAAATGATCGTTGCTTAATGGAAACTTTATCGTCTTTTCTTTCTTTCATATTTATTGAAATATTATTATTTCTTGTTTCCTAAATTAGGATGAAGAGTTGTATTTATCAATTGATACTCCCGATCTTAATCAATACCTCAAGTCCATTCGGTTTAAATTTACGTCGACGTTAAAAGAATGACCTTCTCTTTCCATATCTAGTCTTTCAATCAAAGGAAATGATGAAGCAAACAAGTGGTACGAGAAGTACCTTAAGAAGAAATCTATTTTGAAATCAACTCAAGAAATAGCAGAAGACCTTAAGAAGAAAGTATTACAGAAGGATACTGAAATTACCAAGCTGACTAAGTAACTTGTTTTTGGTACCGATTCCAAACAGCGGTTAGAACTCGATACAAAGGTAGCCCAATTAAATCAACGCATCTTTGACTTGGAAATCGAAGTGGTAAAGTAAAAAAATGAATGTCAATCTTACGAGTTGATATTGATTGAAGGTGAAGAAGGGTTGCCTATCCGTATATCAATAGATTCTCCCCAAAGGAAATCACCGCGTCTTGCTACTTTATCCAAAGGGCGATCAACTTAAGGTCGTGGCGTAGCTGATTCTCCTCAAGTAGATAAATTAGGGAAACTTGTAAGATAGATTATAGCCTTTAAATTAGAATATGTATGAAAAGTCAAGGACAAGCGGAATGAGAAATTTATCGATGCTTTCTCGTTGTAAAGACAAGAAATTGAGACATTAGAACGTGAAAAGAATGGACTAACGACGAAGATCAAAGTTCTTGAAGACAACATCGGTAGAATGAAAAAAAAATAGAATTTCTCAATTAAAGGGTGCAAACAAGACTCATGAAAGTCCTTGCTAGTTCTTATTGATTTTGCCGATCCCCTTAACATTATTCGTCGCCAGTAGAGAAGGCTTAAGAATTATCTTCTAGTTGCTCCACAATACAGTGTTGATTCTTCTTCTACGCTTGAAACCCTTATGAATGAGGTAAAAGAACTAGAAGATCAATTGGTATTAATGTGATTTTATTCCACTGCAGTTTCTCATCTTGATTCTCTTGTCGATTACTTAATTGAGGTCATAGTCGTCTTTAACTTAAAGATCAATTTCACATTTCTACATGAAGAAAGAGATAGCAGATCGAGGAAGGCTATCATTTCTATCTATCAACGATTTCACCGTTTTTTCAAATATGGATGCTCCAAAGCCTTGAAAGATATCGGAGTTCCTGCAATTTTGAACAAAGAAGCGGGCCTGACTAGTGAAGTGCATTCCTGTACTTTGGATGTTGAAGGGAAACGGAAGGAACTCATTTATCAACATCATCTAATTTCTCATCTTTCGAAACCATATGTGACAAATATGAAATATTATAAAAAGGACCTGTCGTGTTAAAATGGATGTGTTGTGCTTTTGTGAGTCATGTTGTATATAACTTTTTGTATGAAATTGTATAATGTAAGTATGCTGATAAGAAGAATAAATTTCCTTTTTGTGTATCTAACTTTGGTGGTTTATTATTCTTGAAATATTTCTCCCCGTTTATTGTCATATGATCTAGATTGACTTTGAATAGTTGAGTGCTGAATTCTTTCAGTGGTGTGTAGAGACTTGCTATGTAATCGAGCTTTCCTATTTTTCCTAGGTATATGCTTTGACCAAGCCTGGCGGTGGGATCAAAGGCTTGATTGACCATCACCCTTTAGACGGTTGCTTTGGTTAGGCCCGAAGGCAAGGCCAAAGAATTCATCCATCTTCCTTAGATGGATGCTTTGACCAGGCCCGGCGGTGGGATCAAAGGCTTATTTGATCATCACTCTTTGGCTGGTTACTTTGGTCAGGCCCGAAGGTGGGACCAAAGGCTTTTCATCCATCTCCATTGAATAGGTGCTTTGGTTAGGCCTGGTGGTGGGATCAAAGGCTTATTTGACCATCACTCTTTGGACGGTTGCTTTGGCCAGGTCTGAAGGCGGGACCAAAGGCTTTTCGTCCATCTCCCTTGAATGGGTGCTTTGATAAGGCCCGACGGTGGGGTCAAAGGCTTATTTAACCATCACACTTTGGATGTTTGCTTTGACCAGGACCAAAGGCCTTTTGTCTATCTCCCTTGGATGGGTGCTTTGACCTGGCCCGATGGCGGGATGAAAGGCTAATTTGACCATCACTCTTTGGATGGTTGCTTTAGCCAGGCCCAAAGGTGGAACCAAAGGATTTTCGTCCATCTCCCATGGATGTATGCTCTGATCAGGCCTAAAGGTGGGATCAAAGGCTTATTTGGTCATCAATCTTTGGATGGTTGCTTTGGTCAGGCCTGATGGCGGGACCAAAGGCTTTTCGAAGATCCATTATTGATCCTTTTAGTTTTCCAAAATAGAATTTCTTATTGCTATAGTTCTTTACATTTGGTTTTTCATTCTTTGGTTCTAGTTCCTTGAACATTGGGATTCTATGTACTCTTGTAATTCTCCCGTCCTTCCATAGTACTCGATGATTCCAGATAGAGCTTGACAATAATTAGTGTGGTGTCCATTAGCCTTCTGATAGTAACAGTATAGACCCCCTTTATGCCTTTCTTCATTTCTTATAACATTGCTAAAAATCCAATAGTTTAGCTTTCCCTTAGTTCTAAAGTACACTTCCTCTTGGGACGAGAAGAGGAGTAACGATTTTAGCCCTTGGCCCTCTTACTCTAGGATTCCCTTACTTATCTTTATATATTTTTACGGGAGCTTTGCATTCTATGATCCTCTTCCAACTTTTAGTTCTTTAATAGAGATTCCAACTTAACCATTTTTTCCCATTTCTGAGTAAAATTTTCAAAATCATGATTCATTTCAGTTTCGAAGATGGTGCCTCATGCTTGAAGCTGAATGCTTCGCCTAATTGAGAAAAAAGACCCTTTTCAAACTTACTTTATCACTTTTCCTTTGGGTTGACTTTTTTAAACTTAGTTTGTTGGTTATAGCAAAGACTGGCTTTTATCCAATATAAAAAGGGTTTACTCCATTTGCTTGGGTTGTATTGAGCAATCCTTCTCTTTTCTCTTAACATTGAAGAGCCAGTACTCTCAAATTCAATTCACGTTCTTCATCAAATTGCTATTTGCTTATTGGGTAAGGTGAACGGTTTAGACATGGTTCAATAGATCCTTGTTGAGACTTAATTGGCATGGTTGAAAGTTCGAGCAAGTTTGGTTTATTTTTTAGGAGTGAATGAATGAAAGCGAGCTCTGGTTTGGCTCTCAATGAAAGAACCAAAAAATGGTAGAGTAGAAATTAGGCTAGGCTATTTGTAGAAGAGGGAAGTAAAGGTAAAGTAAATCATCATCATGGTAGCATTCACAAAGCAATCCTGTCATATACTCAATAGAAGCAACTATACAAACCATGTCAATGTTTGTCCTTTTTTATAAAATTATCAACTACAATTTGCCCTAATGGTCATGGATCTCCAAATTAAAGCTTTCTTTAAAAAGTGGAAAAAATATGAAAACAAAGAAGAAGGTAAACATGAGGAATTCGACCCCTTTTGGGGGAGGGGTATCCTTACATTTATAGAGAATTGAAGCCGTTGGATTCTTGACATGTGGCATCCCATTAGAAGTCAGCGATCATGATTAATCCATATGACATATGACCAGAATGACATGTGGACATCTATTTGGTGGTAGTTCTCGATTCAAGATTGCTCGTGATAACACTTTTGAAACCTTTTGTGATGGTTCCAACTTCTTGTTCTGGAATAGCAAGCGACAACTCTACTCATCGCTATACTACAGGATCTTGAAGGATTTTTAGTCTATGAATTGATCGCGATAGCGTCTTAGAAATCTTCCTCGATAGCTTAAACCTTCGATGGCATGTTGAAACCCCTAAAACTAAAATCGGCGGCTTTATGGAACTCTTCGTGATGACACCTTTACTTTGTCAAGCGTCTACTTCCATAAACATGCCCCGCTGGCTTTACTTTTTCATGTCCAAAGTTACCTCATAGAAACTCCCAGCAAATTACTTTATAAACTCTTCGGATAGCTTAGAAAGGAAACTCTCTTAGCGACAACTCTTTTGGAGACTCTTAGCGATGACTCTTTACAAGACTCTTAGTGATAGATCTTTGGAAGAATTTTGACGATGGCTTTATAGAAGACTCCTAGCAATGGCTCAATGGAAGACCCTAAGCGATGGCTCTTTGGAATTTCTCTTAGCGATGGCTTTGCTTTATTACTTGAGAATAGCACCCGATGGTCTTATAGGACTCTTAGCGATGGCTCTTATGCTTGTGTCGTGAAGCCTTCTCGCCCTGTTATCCTACAATAACTAACATATTTGGGGTATAATATTACCAAACGGTGGTTTTCAACCAAGTGAAATAGTAGAAAACACGATATCCGTAAATATATCATTTTTTTTTGAAATTGTCATGATGTTAATAAGTGTAAAGTGTGCTATCCTTAGCAACACACTTTGTCTAAGGGTGTTATTATATACGCTCACTTTTCTCATTCTCTCACCTGCCACTAGTTCAATACATCGCGTACCTCTCCTTTTTGTTTTTTTAAGAAAACATGCACCATTATTTCATCTTCTAGAAAGTATAAGCGTAAATAGCAATTATGGATTCAAATCTCATCAACTTCAATCATTTCTCCTACAAATTTTTATGAATTTAAATTTTGGTTAGAAAATTGAAGCTAATTTGATAATTTTTGAACCTTATATCCTAAGATGTTAGAAGGTTTCATTTCAAATTCTTTTCCAACCAATAAAAATTGAAAATACAGCAAGGACTACTTACAAAGAAGTAACAACTCAAATTGATATATAAATTCAAAATGAGGTTCCCTGCACAGTTTGTAGAAATTTAATTTTTTGCATTAACATCAATAATGAGTGTTCAAAGTGTTTTTTTAAATGATTTTAGTATCTCTTTAAGTCACATTAGGGAATGTATTAGTGGGTATATAATCGCACATACGTCTAAGGTTGGTTCTATTCATACACCCTATTTTACTTTATACACACTCAAATTTAGCACAAACATTATACACTTTTTATTTAGCTTTACATACAATTTGAAATTTTCAATTATACCATTCTGTAAATTTTAGTATTTTAATATTTTATTTATGTTCTATTTCAGAATTCACATACAACTCTAATAATAATCGCGTCATCTAGTGGAGAAACTACAAGGAAAAATACATGTCCAGCGAGGAAAAGAAAATAAATCCTTAACCAGGGCAATTACGAGAAAAAATAAAATCCTAGTAGACTATCTGTGTTCTTTTATGTACCGCGGATCGAAGCTGTGTTCATAGAAGATTCAAGCACCTCCTCCTCTACCGTAGAAAAGAAGGGAAAAAAACAAATTTCTTACCTCATTTTCAGCTTCTGCACCAAAATCATATTTCCCCTCTATCTTTAATCCAAAATCATAATTTTTTATTCTAATCCTAAGTCATTTATTCCGTGATTTTCGTTCTTAAATAATATGAATTTAATTTACTATATTTTATACAAGTGTTTTTATGCATTAGAAAGTAAATAATTAGAATGCATGACTGCTATGATATTTTTGTATTTAATTTCTTTAGGATTTTTTTCCATTTAGCCTCCTTTTAAAACTAATTATCGCAAATAGCCCACTATCAAAACTAATATCAAACGTAGCCTTGTTTTGGCCAGCTCAGCTCTGAGCTGGCAAAAACGTACCAGTGACTTTTGAAAAGTCGCCAATACATTTTTTTTGCACGAATAACTCAGGCGGCTTTTGGGAAGTCGCCAGCAGGCAACTTTCAAAAAGCCGCCTAAATGTTTAAAAAATATGGGCGACTTTTGGGAAGTCGCCCACTGGCGACTTCCCAGAGATTGCCCAAACGCGGCTCTGTAACAAAACCAGAGCCCCTTTCTTCCTCCTTCACTTTATCCCCTTCATCTTCATCTCCAAAAACCCCCAATACCCTCTACCTCAATTTTTTTTGTAAAACCTGATTAAATTTCATTTAATCTCCTTAAAAGTAATAGATTTTGAAGATCTACCTCAAGCATAGCAAACCGTCGTAAGGTCGAATCCAATCAAGGTATGTAGTGGAAACCCTAAGTTTTGAAATTAGTTTGCAAACTAAATTTTTTTGGTTGATGTAGAATGGCTCCTAGTTTTATTCCAACCATATGTTATTTTGATGGTGAATTGGTTATTGATGATTTAACATGTGGGAAATATCTTGGTGGATCTTACAAACCGGCTAAAGTTCGAAGAGGTTCTACTTTTGAGTAGTTGAAAGAGTCGGTTTACAAAGCAACAAAGATAAAACTGGAAGAGTACGATATTGATATAGTTTGCAATTGGCCAACAGATTCCGGATCCAAAACAATCAAAATTGTTGATGCGACGATGTTGAATTAATGTTTGCTGCTTCGACCAAATCTATTAAGTTGTTTGTTGGGAAAAAAAGAAGATCGGTTGCAGAACAACCAACACCGGCACCCGTAACAAATTTTAGCGTTGAATAATATTCTAGAATGGTGGGGAACATGAGTACTGGGCAAGGAATTCCGTCACCTAGTTTTAGTAATCCGACTCAGCACATATCGCAATACGGGCAACAACAAATGTATTATGGTTTTCATCCATTCATGAGTTTGCAGCCAAATGTCCAATTTACCTATCCCCGTTTGACGTAGGACAGCTTTCCACGAATGAGTCAGAGGTATCGTTTAGCCATGATTACATAGAGATCTGTTATATTGAATTTATTTAATTATTATAGTTAATTTGTATTCCCGTGCAGTTTTATTCCAATTCAGAATTCCACTCAAAGAAGTGCTAGAGAATCGAGTAGCCGTATAAATGAACGAATGCAGCCAACTCCGATCGAATTTTACCATTTAAGCCAAAAGTAAGTTAGATATTGCAATATGTTGCAAAATCATTGGTATGTAGAAATAAACTAAAATTGATGTATTAATTTACTGCAGCTGCGCAGCAAACAACACTACTACACAATCATATGTCCAACCACCTAATGAACCAGCAGGTCAAACTATGTGCAACGATGATATGGATGTAGACGATGAAGAAGGTGTACAAGCTGAAGATGTTCCTGCACTTGATAGTATGTCCGTTGTGTCAATACCAGAGGTTGATACAACCTGGATGGAAAATATGCAAGTAAACAATGATCCACTAGATTATGATTTTGGAGGTGCAGAAGCAGATTGTGTGGACAACGATGAACCAGAAATGGAGATACCGTTGGATGATGATTTGTGCAGCGCACAAATTATGGCTAAGTCAATTGTAGCAAATGTAAACTTCAACGGCGAATTATTTTTATCTTGTAGCATACAGACTGGTTTCAAAGTTAGCATGTTGTTTGAGAGTAAAGCTAAATTTCTACAACAACTATCAGAATGGTCAATCTTACATGCGGTATCCTTTAAGCCAATAAGGTCAAACAAAGCAAAATACACCGCCATTTGCAACGTCGATGATAGTTGTCCTTGGAGAATACATGCCATTGACTCAAAAAAGACACAAACTGGATGGTGGGTTATTAAAAAATATCCTAGTGATCATACATGCGTTAACCCTATAGTGAACTCAAATCATAGGCAAGCTACATCATCTTTTATGGTATCGAAGATCATGCCTTTCGTGAAATTTGATTTGAACATTACAGCCGAAACGGTGCAGGTTCTAATGGAGGAACAATTATTTATCAAAATTAGCTATCTGAAAGCATGGAGAGCATTGAGCAAGGCAATTGAACGAATTTACGGTGATTGGGCAGAGTCATATTCCAACCTACGATAATACTTCGGTGATATATGCAAAACAAATCCAGGAAGTGTAGGACATGTGACTACTGATGAGTATGGAGTTTTTGATCGTGCATTTTGGTCATTTGGGCCATGTATTGTGGGATTTGTCCATTGTCAACCTTTGCTTTGCATAGATGGTACAAATCTATATGGAAAATACAAAGGCACCTTACTTGTTGCAACTGCCGTTGATGCAAATAATGAGCTATATCCCTTGGCATTTGCCATCGTTGAGTCCGAATCCACTGATAGTTGGGGTTGGTTTTTTGCGTGCATGCAAAGGTTCATTCACAGTGTGAACAATCGTCATATTACTTTCATTTCTGATATAATGAAAGGAATACCTACAGCGTTGTAGAGCAAATGGCTAGCCGCACATAAACATAGATACCGTGCAAGACATTTGAAAGCAAATTTTCAAGCATTGGGTTTTAGAGACAAACAACTGACTGGTTTATTCTACGCTGCTGCATGCGCCTTTGAGGAGATTGAGTATTTAAAGATTTGTGAAGAAATTAAAATCAATAGTATAAGAGCACACAACTGGATAGAGAGAAGTTTGGGTGGAAAGGAGGAAAATTGGGCATTATGTAAAGATGATGGTGGTCGTTTTTATGTTATGACGACTAATGCGTCATAAAGTTTTAATGGTGTACTTAGGAGTGCAAGATCTTTGCCCATTAGAGCACTTATTGCATGTACCTTCTATCGATCCGTTGATTACTTTTTCCAAAGAAGAGAGTTAGCTAAGAATTCCACACTTCGTGTCACGCCAAAATGGGAAGCAAAAATAGCGGAGAGAGCAAGCAAAGCTAGACGTTGTCGGATTGTCCGTTTCAGTCAAATTGAATGGCAAGTGATTCATTACTTCGGAGATGAATTCAAAGTTATAATTGATGGTAACACTTGTTCATGTACATGCAACATCCCAATACTACAGCATCTCCCCTGCGCCTATGTGATGGCTGCTTGTTCGTCGGCGGCCAATGGTGCAAACAGAGCTCATCGTGATTTTGCATCACATTGGTACTATGTTCAGAATTACCTAGCGGCATACTCTGCAGAATTTCATCCCGTACGCGATAAAAGGTATTGGTCTCCACACGAAGGTCAAATGGTACTTCAACCCCCCGTAAGGCGAGCTCTAGGAAGGCCTAAGTCAACTAGAATTAAAGGCATTATGGACGAGATGCAGCTTCCAAGGCCGAATAGATGCAGTAAATGTGGTATGCATGGTCACAAAAGGAGTCGTTGTAATTCAATTACTTAGTTTTCGTATGTGTGTCATTATTGGTTAGATGTTTGTAAGCCGTATGATGTTTATGTAAGAACAGTTTGTGTTTTTATTTCATGTGTTATGTTCGTTTGAGAGGATGAATGTTATGTGTTGGAAGTGGATTACACCACCCAAAGTAAGTTGAGAAATATTAACTGCTAAGTGATACGTAAACAGATGCAAGTGTAAGCTAGTAATACATATATCGTCAGAATACATGTTCAACGATACATAATTCAATTACATATAAATGAACACCCAAATTTGTGTTTACTTCTCCTCCCACAATGTACGAGGACTCAACTTATCAAACGGTACGCCCTTATTCAATAGTACGTTGCGATATTGTAGGTTCAACTTCTCCAAACGGGCATTTTCTGCTTGCATCTCAAGGGCATATGCAACTCCCCTCGGACACATTTCTAGATCTTTCCATTTAAAAAAGTTACAACATTCAACATCGTTAGGCCGTAACTTATTATCGTTGTACGATTCACAACGGTAAAAGAGACGGCCCACATTCCTTTCATTCCGACACATAACCACTTCACATTCATCTCCGCAATAACAAAGTATCCGAGGCGGTGTCCAGCTTGAACTAGCATTGTTAGGCTTACGACGAGCTAGCACAACCATTAATTTTCCATGAAGTGATTGGTGTTTTGATTCACCAGTAGCCACGACCAATGTTGACGTACCGCCATCCCTAGAGGGGGGCAAGTTTTCAACCTGCGTCTCAGGGATGAAATCAACTTCAACATTTTCTTCATTAACCGGCGCAAATCCTCGTTGTTGTTCAAATTCGTCATACATTTTCATCATCGTCTCGTCGTCAAGCTCCCAATTGTCCATTTTCAACAACCTTTTTCTTGAAAATATCAATGTTGGAGTTAGACTTAATCGCAAAAGATTAAACAAATTTAATAGTGCTTATGGATCTTACCTTCTTTTTGTGTCTCCAAATCTCTAAAAGATGTTCGTTTTCGTCGGGAAATATTGAAATTGTGGAAGAGAGATGTGGCTTAGGTTTTGGGTTCTTTATTTGGCATTTGGTAAAGTGACATATGAGGAAGGTTAAAGGGCGGGGTTTCTGTTTTGAAACCCTGCACACACAACTGGGGCGACTTTTGAAAAGTTGCCCTAGTTGTTTGTGCAGGGTTTCAAAACAGAAACCTTGCATCATCATTTACAACAATACACTAAACTTCACTACAATCAAAATTCAACATTTCAATCAAATTCGACCATCCAACAACTCAAATTACAACATCCACCAATTCAACGATTAAATTCAAAATCCAACATCCTATAATTCAAGAATTGCGTTCCAATTTTGACATCCAACAATTCAACAAAATAACCAATCCCAATATTTCAATAATTCATTAAACAAAACAAAACCGGACAAAGCATATCAACAACTTGTACCATCCTCACTACTTCAACCTACGAAGTTATAGTGGAGTTCGTCTTGGTTTCCTCATAGACAGTGGAATTTCATCCGATGAATCCTTCTCTTCACTTGCTTGCATAGGATCTATAGGCTGTGAAGGGCCGGGAGCAACTTCAAACTGTGTTTCTTGAGATGAAGAAGCGCCTTTTCGATGTCTCCGTCGTTGATATGTACGAGTAGTAGGAGGAATGTCGTGGGCTTCTATGACATGTTCAATGAGTGCATATGCTGGAGGTGGAGGAGGCGGTCTTGGTCTTGTTAACTTGTTTCTTCCCAAAATAGATTCTAAGATGCATTTTACACTAAAGCATTTCCCCTGTGACCTTTCAGGAACCTCTTGTGCAAGCTCGTCCACAATATCGATCGCACGGTAAATGCCGTCCGCCTGCCATAACATAAAGTTCAAGAAAAAGTATAAATTTCAAATATTGGAATAAAGATGGTATGTACTACGTACCACATTCCTTTCGAGGGGTGCTCTTGGAGTATAAGGGTCTACAACAACAGGAGGCGCTGTAGGTGGATTGATGGCACGGAGAACATATCGATGCGTGATGTTCCAATACCAAGACATATATTCTTGTTCGGACAATGTGAACTCGCGTTCCTGTTGCGTGTGCATGTAGCGATGGTCCATGTCTCAATCGCCATAGCATACTCTCCAACTGCAATATCAATCCTATAATGCGATGGTTGTTCCGGTAAATGCTGGGCCATATCAAACTGCCTCATCACTCGGTCAAGAAGATGATAGGCGACATCATTAAAGCAAATGAGAGGAACACGAGCAGTCCACAGCTGAATGGAAGTGGTACATAAGTTTGGAAGATTTCCAAGCACATATGCGTATGGGGTCCAAGTCACAGAATGATAGTCTAGCACATTGAACTCATTACGGTAGAAGGCAACATGACGCCTCGGCGATGAAACGGTGCTTTTAGGTCCTACCCACCTGTAGAAATATAAAATTGTAACTTCTCAAATCCGAACACCTATACGTAGTATACTACAGAATTAATTATACCTAGCACCGTATGGAAATGATAAATCAATCCCCGTCCTTCTCATCGTTATTCTACCTACGGGTAGATAAGTCCAACACCAAAGCTGCAAATAAAATTAGACACATGATTTCAGTTGGATAAGAGAATATGAAATAACTGTCAGCAGAAATAAATAATGGACATACCTGTACTAAACTCACACAACCACCAATGCTTGCGCTCTCTTGCAAAGCAAGCCTCGTCAACTCGCAATACGTATACGCTAGAACCGCACTGCCCCACGAATACTGGCGACAAACATCAAAGTTTTCTAAATATGGAAGCCATCTAAGCCATATCCGTGTTTTCGAATGATTGCATATCAACCTCGAGCGTATAATATGCAATATAACGGCTCTGGCTCGTTGCTGAATCTGAATCTCCGTGGCGTCTGCTGGTATGTCATCCGCAAATTGTTGCCTAAACCATAGTGTCTGTATCATTTCGTTTCTCCACCACTCCTCTATTGGAGGAGTTAAACCTAGGAGCTCTTGGCATAAACTAAGATAATCAACTGGATCGGGGTTGGTCAACGGAGCACCGTCTATGGGTATGCAAAGTAAGCACGCAACATCACCCAACGTGATAGTCATCTCCCCAGCACGTAGGTGAAATGTAGATGTCTTTGGCCTCCATCTATCGACCAAAGCGGTGATAAGATGATGATCCAACTGGATGTGCCCCCACCCTAAAAACCAGTCCAAATCCGGCTTGGTCTATCAACTGTATAACGCTTGGATGAGCAGATGTTACTCTATTCATTTTAGACGAATGATCTATGGTTTTGTTTGCAGTATTGCTCTGTCAAAATGTCACAAAAATATTATCAACATGTAACATACAATACCATTCAAATTTGTACATTTCGAACACTAAGAATTTTACCGCGACAAATTCCGGATTATTCGTTCGATGTCGTTGTTGCAAATATAGGACATATTCATCAATAGGTCCAGGTAGCATCTCGGAGTAATCTACACATATACAAGTTAACAAGATTTTCAAATTTATTTCCCAACATCAACACTAGGAATTTACGCATTGTTTTTCAACAATTTAATATTGATTTCATCCATACTAAGATATCTCAACAATCAATGATTGCTTGCAATTCCTAAAAACCATTATTTTGTAATTTTCTTTAAAACCCTAAATTGAATTTTTTTGATTAATCCATACCTAGAGGCGCATCCCGCATTGAAGAGCTTGTCATCTTCTAATTTGTTGAACAAAATGCTAAATATTTTTGGATTTGGATGAAAATTTCGAATTTGGTGGATTTGGGGGGGGGGGGTTTGGAGATGGAGAGGAAGGAGATAAAATGAAAAAGGAGGAGAGGGGGCTCTGGTTTTGTTACAGAGCCCCGTTTGGACGACTTCTCAAAAGTTAGGCGGCTTTTTAAAAGTCGCCCAATTTTTTTTTAAAAATGTAGGCGACTTTTGAGAAGTCGCCTGCTGGCGACTTTCCAAAAGCCGCCTGACTTGTTTGTGCAAAAAAAATGTACTTGCGACTTTTCAAAAGTCACCAGTACGTTTTGGCCAGCTCGAAGCTGAGCTGGCCAAAACAAGGCCACGTTTGATATTAGTTTTGATAGTGGGCTATTTGAGATATTTAGTTTTAAAATGAGGCTAAATGAAAATGAAATCTATTTCTTTATGAAAAAGCCAGGTGTATGCAACGGGACAGAGTTAGCATGTGCCTAAAACTCATATATAATCAATAAAAAACACGTTGTGCATTATACTATTTCACTTGCAATAATATTTGGGGTTGTTTTTGTAAATTTGCAAAAAATTGGAAGGAGCCCTCGTTATGTTCGCCAAGGCCGACAAGCACGGAGCACACATGGCGGAGGAGGTAAAATTTGAACCGTTTTTTTTTTTTTTTTGTGATTAATGTAAAACTTAAACCAATTCTTTTACTAAATATTCTTCTTAATTTGCTCTCCTGATTTCAGGAAATTGTTGCGCTGTTTTAGATTTGTAGGGTTATCTGTTTTCTCGGAATTTTTCCACTGGTTGAATGGGTATTTTGTGATTGGATTCCGATATGGAGTTCAGCCTTTCTAATTAACCATTTGATTCATTTTTTTCTTCAAATAATCAGATTAACTTAATTATAGATTTACTGTAGATATATGTTTAGCAATCTTTTAAATATAAAATATAGATGTGTGTAGATTCGACTATCTGAAACGTAAATGATTTATCATTTAAGTGATTTGAATCATTACCCTTTGAGATATGAAAAAACTTAATTGTAGATATGTGTATAAATTTAGAAAACAATAATTTCAGCTACATGGTCGGAAACAAATGATTGCTTCCTTACTTAACATTGATTAATGCTGTATGCTGAAAAGTAACATGAATTAAAGATATTGCTGTCTTGTAGATGAGTAGATCTCAGTAATAGTTTGAATCTTGATTGAGTATATAAGTTGATTCTTCTGTTCAATAACTTTTGGCATGTAAATAAGTAACTTTCTTATTCTGTAGAAGCCTTAGCTTGAAGCAGGTGCCACATATTGCTCACAAAATTTCTATTCAATTTCTGTTCCAGAAACATTAACAGCCTACATGATTTCATTGACAATGCATGTAGCCGAGAGAAGCGGTTGAAAATCGAAACAAATAAAATTTCACTTGGACCATCTATGTCTCAAGAAAGAGTAAGCGGTTTAACAATATCACCCATTGAAAAAGAAGATGATCATCATGATGTGATAAATGATAAAGGTGGAACCCAGTGCACCACCTCATAAATGATACAACAAATAAATAAATCTAATTAACCAACTTCTAAAATTGTCAAATTAACCATTAAAATAAAATGTTTGAATCCGCTTTTGTATCTTTACATTTTATTGTGTATAACTAATAAACAATGCATTGTTGGTCATTTTATTGCGTATCAAATTAACCGATACACCCCTAAGCAGCTACTGCTAAATCTGTTGTTTTGGTTACTCTGTTTTGTTATGCTAAAGCTATACAGTGTTGATAAGTTCATTTATGAAATTGTTCTGGGATAGATACTGTAAAGAATTTCTGTAGGGAGGCAAGCATATGAGAAAATGGACTTTCATGTTCATGGGTACATCTTTATGGGTACATTGCACTCAATTATATGATTCCACTATCTATGCTGTTATTGCAACCAGATGTGGAATAGTTTGACATATTAGTGAAGTTTTGCTTTTTTTTGCACATGTACACACACCTTTTTGAAACAATGTTTTTATATTTATATCTATTTGCTTCTGGTTAAAAAATATTGTAAATATAATTATTGCTAAACCAATGTTGTTTTCTTTTCGCAGAGAAAAAGAAATGATAAGTGTTTTCAACATCGCCCTGTGATTGCAAACTTCTTATACAACTTATATTTTGACAATAAAGAAACAAATAAGATTTAATTAACCGTATACAAATGAAATTATAAGTGAGCGAGCTTGAACAATATAATAATAAACATAAGAAAAGTCGTCCTTGTTTAGTTGTTTTGGTAAAGATATTATGCATCTTGCTCTTTACAGAATAAAAATTGAACATTAAGTAAACTTTGCTGAGCACATCACTGATCAAAATGGTAATAGATCTTCATATCCTTTGTATGAGTATGAAGTACTCGATTCTTGATTAAAATAAACAACACCAAAATAATTACATTATAGTATTGATTGATGTTGTGTGAGTCAAAGAATGTAATTATTGTAAAAGAAATTCAACTTACATGAGTTTTGCATAGCAATGAAAACAACATCACAATAGTTGACTTCTATCCTTGATTATCTATTTCAAAAAAGGACAAACACCCACAGAACGATTGCTTGTTGAGCCCAAGATCTAGTAAATGGACTTAAATTTTGGTTGTTGTAAGGATCATCAGATTCAGTTGTTTTTTAGTAGTATTTAAATAGCAAGTAATATTGATATAATATTTTATATAATATACAGAAGCATAGTGATAGAAAAGTAAAGAACATAAAGATTTTTAGTGGTTCAATCTTTAATAAGTTCTACGTTCACTTCATAACTTTTTTTTGGTTCTCGGTATACTATGATCAATTACAAAATCAATCATCTAAAGTGCAATGAAAATAGTTTAGTTTTGAGTTGGGCAGAGTCGTTAATGGCTAAATCGATCCTTCATGGTGGTGTATGACCTGTATATATAGGCATAGCATGCTACCATCGGAGAGAGAAACCAATTCTAAAATCTTTGAAATTTGTGTACAAAGTTGGTCCGGTTAAAATCCCTAAAAAAGGAGCGAGAATAGGTCATTTCAAACCAAATCGAGCTATTTGGGCATTGGCTCGGCTAGGAAGTGGCGGTGGCTCCGGTAGGGGAGTGGGTTGTCTAAGCCTTAACAGAGCCAAGATTTATTATGTTCAAACCTAGGGAAGCTCGAGCCATACCCCAAAGCAATTTGATCAAAACTTTGGAGCAGAAGCTGGATAACTTCAGAGCCGAGCTTGGTTCCACAGCTTCGCAACAAAACTTAGGAAAACCCAAAGCAAATGTGTTAAACCATGAAGTCAACTTCGGTGCTGGCTCAGGTAAGTGTGTTGGTTTAGCTATAGCCAAATGTTAGGACGAGCCAATTTCTTGGGTTGACCATCTTGGCTTAACAACACACTTTAGCGAGTCATTGTGATAAACTAGCTAACATTTATAGTCGAGCCTGTTTGTACCAGATTAGACATTGATGCAAGCTTCAGGTCTTCCCTTGAGCGACGAGGTAAACGTTGAAGTCAACCACGAAGAAAGCATAAGCGAGCCAGAACTTCTCCTAGTAATATCTCCACGAACTCCGATTGCGATTTGAACCATCGCTTTGACTCATCCAGGCTACATTTTGTGAAAATTTGGTAGCTTTTGGAGAATGTCGATTTTGAGCCTGATTATATATAACGTGGGATTGACCCTTGGTTTGCCTAGGGTTTCCCTTGATTGACCCTGAGTAAGTTTAGGGTTTCTCTTGATTGTGTAACTTCTTCATACAGACTCGGATTCGCTAGCAACTTTAACTCATGTTCATCATTTGCTCTAAGGATCATTTGGAAAACCCAAATGCTTATTCTTAAACGTGAAAAATTTGTCCATCACACTTGCCTCTTACGATACTTTTTTGTGCAAACAATTTGTATTTTGTAAAAGAAAATGCATTCACAGTAGGTAAGTTGTAGTTGGGAGCTTCATCGAGCATCAATCTTTTACACTTGTCAACAAGTTAATCGTGTTGGGAGCATCACCCATTCGAGACAACTTCATCATGGAAGTTTGGCTAAAATATCATCAAACAGCGTATAAGGAATCTGAATCAAACTTGTCTTGGAACCAGTTACTTGACCAAACTATCTAGTCATGATAGAGGCTTTGTCCTCTATTATGTCATCAAAGGTGTGAACAATGGTTTCATTCGCAAATCAATGATCGTTCACAACCGTGCAAGATCAGAAACTCGTGTCCTTATCTTAATGTTAGTACGAGAATTAGAGTTGCATGATTCTACGAAATTTAACGCATGTAGTATTCATAGTAATCATTTGAAATCAAGTGTTTTCAACACTTTTAAGTTTTCGAATCGTGACGTCTAGATTGAAGGTGGATCAGGCATACCTTAATACCATGGGATTTAACCGTTTTTCCAAAGAGTTTACTACAATCTTAGTTAGGGTATTGTACGAACAATATCTGATAAACAGGTTACATATAAATCATCACTGTGTGTAACATACAAATCATGTAATTTAGGTTTATACACTGCACATATTCTGAATAAGCCAAGGGCCCAAGCTATATCAATTCTACATGTGTATTTCACGGTGTATCAAGCCCTCGAGTCATTTACATGGTTTTAATCATACTGAACATATATGGCATCACCGTATGTTATTCATGAGTGTAATGTGTTAAGGCGTTGCCTTCTTAGTCAGGATGCGAATGACTACTTGCTCGGTATGTAACAAGAACCCAACGTCACAATATTCGACTAAATCGTGTGACGTGATATCACATCTACACAATTGTATTCCTAATCAAACTTGAACGTAAAGTAATTATATCTTGATATTGTATTACCACACATGGCAGCTCGATCATAAGCCTATTCTTCTGTGTTTTTTCGAAATCTAATGGGAGACCCATCTCCCTATGAGGCAATCTTGCTGAGTTGCCAATGTGTCATAATCATGCATCTTACATCTTGTTGAATTGCCAAGCGGGTGGATGCCCATTTGAATGTTAGCCGTTGCTCTTGGATGCATATTTGGTTGAATTACCTTGTCATGTCAAGCCATTGGGGTTGACCGCAAGCTGTTAGTAAATAATTGATCCTTTATCATGTTGAGTCACCGGATCCGACCACATATGGTTGGAGCATTAGACGATCTGTTGTGCCAAGCCTTGGGGCTCGGTCATATGCGGATCATTAAGAGGGTTGGTTCATTTTTTTGTCGAGCCATCTGACTCAATCACAAAGAGATCCAGTTTTCGTACAAATACAATTGTGTCGCTTATGGTCCAACACGCTTATGATCCATTGCTATGTTGGACCATTAGGTTCAATCACAAAAGGACTTTAAGAAGCGATTCATCGAGCTAACACGCTCGATAGCAAGATAATCGGAGAAGGAGGTGATCCATTGACTTGCTGAGCTACAGAGCTCAATTGCAAGCGGATTTATCATTGAATTAACATCTCACCAAGGATTTAAGTAGTGGTTTTAACCTTGCACGTCAAGTTCGTCATCTTATGTTTTAGTGAGGGTACATGTTGCCAGTGTTCGTCATCTCGTCTTATGTTTGGATGGGTGGACTGAAAATTTGTAAGATGAGACCATCTACTTATGCTCAAGCGTAGGGACTCATTATTTAGGTTCGTCATCTTGCCTGTACAGGTGGACTGAAAATGTGTCAAACAAGTCCATCCGCTCATGTTCATGGTAAGGGACGTACGTCCTAAAGTCACAGTTGTCCCATTGAACTATCATTCGATAACGCGACTGCAAGTAAGATTATCCTTTCGCGTTCAAGTGAGGGGACTTGCATTCTAAAACCACATTCCTGCCGAACCATCATGATCGATCACAAGTTCTAAGTAAGTTTATCCTCTCATGTCTAAGTGAGGAAACTTACATTCTAAAATCACAGTCGTTCCCTTAAACTATCATGTTCGGTCATGAATCTTTAAGTAAGTTATCCTCACGTTCAAGTAAGGGGATTTTCCTTAGTAGATCCTTCTTTTCACGTCCAAGTGAGGGGATTTGGTTCGTTCCATCAAACTATCACGTTCGGTCATAAAACCTCAAACAAGTTCATTCTCACACATTCAAGTGAAGGAACTTACATTCTAAAGTTACAATCGTCTCATTGAACCATCATGTTTGATCATAGAACCCAAAGTAAGTCCATCATCTCATGTTCAGTTTAGCGGACTTAATGTTTTACGATCACAATTGTCCAGTTGAACTATTATGTTCGATCACGGGCTCCCACGTAAGTCCATCCTCGAATGTCCAAATGAGGAGAACGATCAAAAGTCACAATCGTCCTCGAGCTATCATGTTCAATCAAAGACCCTACATAAGTCCATCATCTCACGTTTAAATGAGGGGACTTACCGTATAAGATTGTCTCTGGACGTTAGAAGGAGAATTTATCGTCTTGTCGAATATTTCGAATTTGATTGCAGGGGTCATCTTGTCATAACATACATCTGTTTATGCATGAGTACAATCTAAAGACACTTTTGATAAAGTACATGCAGTGAGATTGATCATCATGTCTTCGTGTTTGATTCATACTCGCCTTGGGCAAAGCGTCCGAGGGTATTTGGTTATAAATGAGTAAGTCCGCATCAAGGTCGCTTAGATGACCATCGTCTATGCCTTCAGTACAATCAACTTCAAATACAAGACAAGGCATGTTGATCTGTAGAAAGCGAGTCCATACTAGGATTCATTGTTGAAGCATCAAAATTGCTCAATTTTGTAGCACTTGTTTGTTCAAGAAATTTTATTTGATATAAGTAGTTCTTACAGCTTTTATTATATTCGTACGAAAATGTAAAAATAAAAATCTATATCAAAGAACTCAAAAATGGGATGCCTTCCAGATTCTCCACTCAAAGCATGTCTATCAGATCTGCACAAGATCTCATACATATGTAAGTGAACCGAGGGCCACTCCTAAACTTTATTCGCTTGGGAAAACAAAAGCAAATCTAAGCTTTATGCCTTCATCTTCACGGGACGTACAATCTTGAATACTACCTTGCATAATTACCGTGGGGATCAATCATTGTGATATGGTGTGGTTATAGTTAGAAAATTGATTGTAATGTTTTGATGATAACAACCATATGACAATGCTACCAATAGTTCGATTAAGACGTTTTAGGTATTATTGCATTTGTATTAAAAAGAAAAAGTATTGGTATTAATATAAAATTCATTAAAGGTAAATGAAGAATATTTGATTATGGAGCGAATGAAGTGAGGATACACACCTTGAAAACTCACGGTGATGTCAGCAAGTCATTGGCGATTACAACAACATTTTAAGATTATTTAAAAAGCTCAAATGCACAAGAATATGGTATATTGTGTGTCGAGTTGTTAAAACCACTCAAATGTGATTCGATTTACTTCATACTTCGTTACACTCTCCGAAATACTACTTTCAATTGCATAGAAAATTTTCCAAAATTTTTGAAGTTAGGAAAAACAGTTTAAAATAATGAAAGTTGCAAACATTCTAAAACACATTCAATGCACAATTTATGCACTAATATAAACGATCGATCAGTTAGTGAATAACCGGTCTGTTGAATCTGCTACAAAACATCGTACTGATTTTTCTGTATTTAATATTTTGAAGTATTCTATTCTCTGTACTCTTCAACTCTCACTTACAGTAACCAAATTCCTTAAGCATTCAACTCCAAATATTACTAGCTAAGCTCATATCCAAACATTCAATACCAAAGCATTTTGAGTGGTTACAAGAAGCCAAAGGCAGATTCTATGTTTCAGCACATTTCTATCAGAATTTGTTATTGCTATTTTGAATTCCTGTGCTATTCTGAATTCCTGTGTGACGTTTCAGGCATTAGTGTGATGTCTTGTTTGAGGGTATTGTAAAACATATTCCTCTGGATTAAGCCATCACAAATTAGTTGAAATTACAGAGCGAGTTTGGGGACTGGGCATAGGACTGAAGTCCGAACCAATATAAAAATCTTGATGTGCTTTTTTTGATTACTTTTATTTGTGCTGCATATATTATAACTAACTTAGCACTCCCACAGTATGATATCATTTAACTGATCAAGTCATACATCTTAAGTTAGCTTATATTGATTGGTCACAAAAATCGATCCACCCTCGAACTTATAGTAGTTGAGGAGCTGAAGCTAGGTTATCCATCGTTGGACCATTAACGTACTGTTGAAGTTCCTTCTCACGAATGTGATTCTCTATCACATCCGTCAAGTGGCAACAATCATTCGTGCAGCGATCAATTATCTTGTGGAATTTACAATTTTTTTTAGATTTCTTTGCCTTCGTGGTTGGCTGCCTCGGTGGAGATTTTTCGTAGTGAACAATACCTTAAGTAACAAGGTAGACGTTATGAGGAGAACCGATCAAATCAGTGTAGGCTTATATCTTAGATCTACCTTCAAGCGCTTCTGACCACCATTTCCCTTGTTATCCCGATCATTTCCTTTCCCTTTGCCTACGTTCTGATTGGCACTAACATTTGACGACTTTGCTTTCCATGGCTGGCTAATCAGACATCGTTCAACATTCGTCTTTTATAAGCGTATGTATCGATCAACTTTATGACAACTATCTCTTTAGTTAATAGTCTTCTTCTTAGTCAAGTCTTTTGCGAATTGCATTCTCTTCTTATATCCAACAATTATCGCGATGTGGACTGGGCATTCATTGGAATTGTGGTTGGTTTGCGGCTGCCGCATTGAATCTAGTAAGAGAGTCATGTAGGGCTCTCTGTCCCTTTGCTTGATGTGAACCAACGTAATTACATTTTTTAGTTGGACGATATGGATCCCGAATTGGTCTTAATTTATCTTTCAGAGTCACCCATGAGTCGAGTCACCAGAACCACATTATTGCCAATCCCGTGAGGTAGAACGGGAAGTATTTGCAATGACTTATCTACCTCAGTAGATGCACCAGGTGATCTGTCTCTTCGGTACATGGTTGCATGTGTGGAAGTTTAAAATCAAATGGACTGGTGTATTGGATATTTAGAGTCAGTGGACATCGTTCAATTCTCCAATATTCGAATTTCAATCTTCGTCATGAAGAATTTATCAAGTGACGGTTGCAATATTATTGTCGGGAGGTTGCGTTCGTCCATGATAGTTTCGTTTGTTGGTTGCATCTTGACCATACCTTTAACCATGTCGATGGTCGTGGCAGTCGTCGCCTGAAGATTAGCGGTTGACGGTTCAGTGTCTATGTCTCTGTTTGGTTTAGGAGATCATCCTTGAAACTCCATTTCGGGTTGGTTAGAGTTGTGTTCCATGTTGCGATGTCGTTGAAGTTTCTTCAGCCCTAAAAGGGGGTTCACAACGGCCTCGAATATTTGGGTTCGCCTCACTCAGGGGCGGCTTGACATGCATGTGTCTAGCTCGCTATTTTTAGCTCGGCTAAGTGTGGCTTGGCTAGTCCTAGCCGGGTTAGCTAAGCCTCTTTCGGTAGCTCCTTTAGCTTCAATTTTGATACGTTGTTTGATCCATTTTGAAGTCGTCTTCTCTTGCACGGCTTGGGGATGTTCTGTCTCCAGTTGTTCAGGCATATGAGTCTGTCGTAATTCAGGAATGCGTGGTTTTGTGTAATTGTGTCAGAACAAGCGAAGTTGGGTTCTCTGTCAACGTGAACAATATGGTCTTAAGCATTTCAGGCTTGTTCTTGTTGTTCAAAGAGATGCAACATCTGTTGCGTCGTTGCTTACTACTAGGCAATGAACATCAGTTGTAGTTTAGCGAACATAGAATTCAATTCAGCTCCTCTACGTTCTTGACGTCAATCCGTTGAGCCAGATTGAGATTACCTCTTGGTTGTCTCTACGATTCGTTAACAGCAGGATTCCACCTTGTTCCTTAATTTTAGACAGTGGCTAGAAGGTTTCTTGTTACGGCAGCCGACATGGCTGGGTCCACTACACAATAAGAAATTGAATCAGTCTGAGTTAAGTACTAAAATCTCCGCCTCAACATGGGTAAACATCCGAAAAACGATTGTTGAAGGTCCATTAGATGATCCTAGTTCTAGATTTTGGTTGTTTAAGGTAGTTTGGTTCGGTTGTTATTTAGATCCGGTTCGTCAAGGACCATTAGCTCAAGTGGTAAGATTTTTAGATTGTGATTTTAGAGGTCTTGGGTTCGATCACTCAAGATACTAAAGTGAGTGCTCTACTTAAAGTTAAGTATCATTCTTGTTATAAAAAGTATATATAATAAAGAATAAAAATAGCAAACAAACACTTTTGCGCTGACATCATATCGGGCATAGTTTATAATCTTCTTTGGATTAGCTTCAAACCCTGGGGAGTTGATGAAGAATTCAAGGAATTTCCTAAAGCAAGTACGAACAAGCACTTTTGAGCGTTTTGCTTCATGTTGCATTTTTTTTAAGGATCAGGAGCACGTTTCTTGTAAGTCTCTCGTGACTGTTTTAATTTTTATTTTCAGCCTATTATCGACATAAACTATCACTTTGTGTCTTTTCTACTCTACAAACTTTTTTTTTTTAGTTTTTTATTTTTTTTGTTTTTTATTTACTATTTTGTATGTGCCTTCTACATTTTAAAATCCAAACGACGTTGTCCCTGTAGGAGAACAAGTCCATGTTGATAATAAAACTTGTATATTTTTAGTTGGTCGTGTGCATTGGGTTAAATTATATCCGATAAACGATGATAGCTCATAGTTGAAGGTCACATCCACAAACTCATTGATGTGAGACAAACAATAGCAATCTTTGTGCAAGCCTTGTTAAAGATCGGTGAATTCTGCGCAAGTGTATAACTTTCCATTTGCCCTTTTCTTAACCAAAATTGAGTTTGTGATCCAGCTTGAATAAAAGATTTTCTTATGGATTTATTCTCCTTGAGTCTTTTTACTACTTCTTTCAGAGCATCATACTTTTCATTATTGAGAGGCATTCCCTTTTTCCAAACTAATTACACTCCTGTATCAACATTTAAATCATGGTTGATGCCTGTGAGATTGATACCGACCATGTACGAATGCAATTAGACAAATGCGGTCTACTTTGCTCATAGAATGCGATTAATTTGGCTTTAACTTCTGTCTTCATATTTCTTCTAATTCTAAAGACATGTGATTCTTCATTGTGACCAAGCTAGACTTCTTCTAATTCTTCAAAGACTATATTCTCCTTGGCACGACGATCTTTTGGTTGAGAACCGAGTCTCAAGCAGCTTCAAATGAGTAGCATTGTGACACTATTTATGATTATAATCATCCACTTTCTTGCTTTTTTCACAAATGCTTTATACTTTTGGAGCATTCTCTTGCGACCATCTGATCGTCACCAATCTGTACCTTTGGTTGGAAATTTAATTGCGAAACACATAATCGAGGTCGACACCTTAGTCAAAAGGGTGATCTTCCTATGAAGGTGCTGTATGCGGTAGGACAATCATCGACTATGAAAATGGCCTTGACTACGGAATGCAAAGGTGTTTTGGCCACAGCCAGTGGCTGCTTGATTGCACCTTTTGCAGTAATTCCTTAGCTTGTAAACTCGTGATTGCATAGTGCAAGGATACATATCTTGGATTGGCAGTCTTATTTCTCTCTGCATTAGATTTTAAAGAGGACATTCACCAAGCTTCACTCATCAACAAAAACTCATTTAACCTTGATGTTCGCGGTCTTTGAAATGTAATGACCTAGGGGTTGTCGTAACAGCATCTTGAGGATCTTTTTTGATGAAGACGATGTCCTAGTCCCTGGTGCGAGCTTGTTTAGATGGTCTATGCTTAAGGGCAATGACGTTTTTATGCTCGCACCTTAACTCTTTGACGTATATATAGGGGCTCAATTACCTTCATAGAACAAACTTGCGAACATGCACAACCACATATTGGATTAAGTAGCATATCCATAAGAGCAAGTTTGATCCTGAAAGACTGTTGCTGCTGCTGCTATTGACCTTTCGTCCGGTTGAACTTGAGTATATTGCTTCAAGTGTCGAATTTTTCATCCCATCTCTAATGCATCGACTTTTTTCTATGTCGTGGCCTCTTGTGGAAATCGTGGTACATACCCAAATCTTTGTTGTTGTTTTCATGGTTCCCTCCTGGAGCTAGCGTGATTTCTCACGATAGCTCATTTTTTTGTAGCCATGAATACATTTTTACGAGAGTCTACTACATGGATATAACTTACGTAGCAAGGTTCATACTTTTCCTCGCATTTGCTTGTTTTCTATTGTCTCACTAACAATCATTCTTCCCCTTTTTTCCATTGCCATTTCCTGGATGGTTGGTCAACACAACTTCAATTTGATTGCTCGTCAACCTTGCAAAGTGAGTTCATTTCATAGCTTCTACTGAGTGAATATTGTACTTGCGCATGTTTTTCTTGAAAGGTGTTTTTGGATTCTAACCTGCTAGGACAGCCATCAAGTTTGTTCTCCTCATTGACTCGCTTGATGTGTGCAGTTTGTTTGTTAAATCTCTTCACAAAATTCTGCCTTTACTGTCCTGTTTTGCCTTAGCTTGATGATTGCAATGCTATCAGCCTCCTTTACATGCTTACGAACATCATAAAATTGCCTCTTGAATTTTGCTGAAACTTGGAACTAAGAGGGGATTAAACTGGATTTGAGGTTAAGATACCACTATGTGACTACTTCTCTTAAGGTTGTTGAGAAACAACTACAACAAGCATCATGGAAACATTGTTAAAGTTCCTTTGGGTATTAGAGTTGCTAAGATGGTCAATGTGGTTGGTGTCCCATTATACTTCTGAATAACCAATATTTTTCCCTGTATATTGATAGGTTGACTCATCTGATTGTTCTCTCATGTTTTTTTGTCGTCGGTTCTCTCATGTTTTTTTGTCATCGATTTGATTAAGGTGGTCATGATCTCCATAATAGTGAGATAGTGAGCACTGCCAAGACAATCTGACATGGTTTGGGGGCAGACATGCTATATGTTCTACTTTGTTGATTTTTTAAATCTCATCCAGTGTCATAGCGAGGAAAATGCTTTTTCCTTGATCTGTGCTCAGAGCAGCCTCATTCCCCTATTCCATCACCACCGTGTTGTATGCTTCTTTGACCGTTATTCCGTTAACACCCGTTACTAATGATGTTACCAGCTTCACAATAGGTCGATTTAGACTTATCGGGTTTACGCTGGCCTCCTTTTGGTCAATTGTTGACGTATTTTCTATTACACATCTACTATGACTTTTTGCGTCAATTCCATAGCTTGAGGCATCGTTTGAGTAGGTTCTCAAGAATGATAGTCATCATCTAGGTAGTGGCATGAGTTGGTTTCAACGACTTAGATATTCAATGGAAATACAAAAATGTTTGAGTAAACAAGCAAACAACCTTGGTTTTGAAGATCGTTGGTTACTGGGTGTAGATGGATGATATTTTGCGAATTGTGTGAAAGCACCCAAACCGGCTTCGCTTGCTACCCGATTGAAAAGCCTATTTAATTTGTATGGATTTGTGAGATTATGTGAAGGCAAAATTTGGAATGAACTAAAAGTAAATAGGCCAAAAGGTTAAAGTGGTTTGGCAAGAACATGTCTATGTTCACAGAGCAATATTTTTTCAGTAATCGACATTTTTACAGTACAATATACATATGCCTATAGACGAAGTTAATCGAGTATAACCAGGGTTGTTTTCCATGGAAAGAAACCAAGTCTTTGGTTTAAATGAGTTCCTTGCGGTCCGCTTTATGTGCATGAAACTCGGTCATGTAGACTGGTTCTTAGTTTTGCAAAGAGCATACCTCCTTTTTTGGAAGACTGTTCAAGGGTCTTTCAACAGTCATTTTCGAGTGAGACCAAGTCCTTTTGGTTCTCGTATCCCAACCTAGAGAACTTCATTTAAATATGATTTGTTCCATTCTGCCACACTATTATACGATTGAAAATTATATTAGTAGGTAAATTTACCATGCAGCAATATTTTTTACTGTTTACAGAGTAAAAAAGAAATATGCTTTTAAGCTATCTTATGCACTAGGACAACATATAAAACAACCTGAATTTTGGCCAATACACAAAAATGATTTGAATCAGTGTGCAGTGACCGTTAAGTGGTTCTTCCAATGGTTCTAGCAAAGGAATTCTTGTTGAATCTTAATTGAAATAAAAACAATTCTGGATTCAACAAGCAATCTAGTCCTTGTTATATGTCATGTATTATCATTTCTCATTATTCCATATCACATCAAACATTTTACCTGAAATTTTAGCATCTGGTCTGCTTATGTACCAGTATGGTTTTATATTACTAGTTACAGAGGATCATATGAGATGCATATTTACCTAGAAAAGCTTAAAATCACATTCATATAACTATAACTCTGTCCACAATATTAACAAACAATAGCAAGGATTTATGAGCTAAAGAATGCACTCTTGTAAAACGTAATGCCAGAACACAATGGAATGACGATTTAATATCGTTATGGAATCAATATATGTTTGGAAGACATTCATACATAGTTCTAAATTTTTCTATGACATCATGTACATGTATTTTAATAAATATGTATTAAGTAATATTCAATGTTTTTTTAATGTAAGAGTGATCCTCAATATGAGGAGAGCACTCCTAATACAAGTACCATCCAACTTTATATCGTAAACAGATTGTTTTCTTTCAAAATTTTAGGTAATGTTATATAAAACGTTCCTGTTGCAAGAGAAATATGTTCTACATTGAAATGTGTTCTACTTAAATGTATGATCTCACCGAGCTTTCAAGTCTGCAACACTGAAAAACTTTTTTTTAACATCAGCCCATCTTCTTCTTGCTATTTTTTTAAAATACCATCATTATTTTATTTTCTAAAAAAAGAAGAAAAATCTGTGTAACTCCAGGTTTTTGAGAACAGGACATACAATGGGTGAGCTTAAAGAGCAGTGTGGGATATCACAACCCTGTTTATCTTTACCTCAGATGCATGATGCAATTAAGCCTTCTATGTACCTTCAAAGTGAGAACTATATTCACTCCACTCAAATGCTAAAACCAAATCGACGTCCTTCAAATAAGAGCAAACTGTTTGGCTTCAAGCTTAAAGATCACTCTAGAGCATTGCTTGATCTTCAATTTCCTGCTGATGGATACATTAGTGATGATTTTAATAGAATAGAGAACGGATATATGTTTGAAAAGTTTGGTAGAATTCAAGACAATTCAACTTCAAAATGCGACAAAGAAATCGAGGTTTATGCCACAAATCCCATGGATGAAGTGGGTTGTTCGAACTACTCATATGTTGAAAAAGCAAGGGATGCAGAGTCTACCTTCAATCCTGCACATGGTAATTTTGAGAAACGATTATGATATTAAATGCTTATATGTTCTTGATGGAAGATGTTTAAGTTTGTACAGTTCTTGATGAGTAATTTTAAGTCAACAGTGAAGCTAATTTTGGTATACACGGTCGATTTACAGTGACTCAGTTAGAATATACTGGTGCAGTAGACTTAGAAGTAGGATATTTCATTGATCCAGCCCAACATTCAAAACCGATAGGACATCTTTGAACACTAAGTACAAATATTGATCAGTTTCTGTCGTTAGCACTAAGTCAGCCTTTTACACTGGTGCAATTTCAAATCCCTCCACTGTAAAAACTTAGCATCAAGAATTTGCATTTGCATAATCTGAAACTGCTCCAAAACAAATTGCCGATGACAAAAACATGCCTATGTACATAATATGTTTTGAAATGGATTAGAATTTGTTGCATGTTTTTAAAATTGAAAATATAATCCTTAGAAGTAAGCTTAAAATTAATTAGAACGTTGGATTTCAGGTTCCTATAATTGTTTAAAGCAAGTTAAACCATGATTAATTACCTTTTTTCCATTAGAAAAATTTATTCGATTTATTTATTTTTCTTGTTTACAGTTAATTATCGATACTTCAACTATTTTCAACAGGGGAAATTCATGATTGGCCAGATGAAAATTCCACTCTTGCTATTCAACCATACTGCAACGACCATCCATATCTCGACTTCAACAACTCGGAATTAACAAGTTCTCTATTCGGCCGACTACCATCGTTCTCCTCCTTAAAAGAGCGACCAGAAATAGAATACATCCCTATCGTCATTCAAGCCCTTCCTTGCTTCCCAGCTTCCTACAGGTTAAAAACTCGGAACAGAAAACCGAAAATCTCAAAAAATCAAGAAAAGCCCCTTGCCGACAACCCCAATATGACTGCAGTGAGAAAGTTCAAAATAAGGATGAAGAAACCAAACCATCCCAAAAACAGTACATATGATGAACCAGATATGGATAGTTCAGCAGCCGATATTCTCGTACATATGTTAAAGAGTAACATCGAAAATTCATCGTGCGATTCTTTGAATTGGCTTGTGAATGCGATTTCTTCCGAATTGCCAAACGACGACTACGACCTTTTCGAGAATGTAACGCTAAAACTCATAGAAACCAAGCAAGACGAGTGCAATATTGTTAAGCCGTCTTTATCGCTTAATGGGAAGCAGAACAAGTCGGTAAGTACAAAGTGCGAAAAGCATGCGAAGAAGTTTAGGAGGAAGAAGAATTTTCAAAAGGAGGTGCTGCCGAGCATAGTGCGATTGTCGAGGAAAGAAGTGAAGGAGGATTTTTGTGAGTTTGAACGTTTGATGAGGTCGGTAGGTGAAACTTTTAACGCAAAAGTGTTGAATGAAAATAGAAAAAAGAAGAAGAATGTGGGGTTTAAGAAGAGGGAAAAGAGGTTGATTGGGTGGGGAAAGAAGACTGGGCGGTGTCCGAGGACGAGAGTTAAGCTTGGGAATATCACACTTGTTTTTTGAAGTGCCTTTTGTTATTTTAAATTTGAATGAATTTGCCATGTTATTTCAGGTATATATGATGTATGATATGTATGTATGTATGTTGGAATGAAATAAGGGAAATGTATAGTTTGAGTAGGGAAATATGAGAAAGTGATTCTACTATGTTCAGGTCTCTGTGTTTTGATGTTTCTGGTTTTTGTATAGAGTTTTTATGTCTACTATGGTGTCCAGGGCGCCTTTTATTTATGCTTGCTCTCGGTGTATTAAATTTCCTATGGTACTCACCGTGTTTTTTCGTATATTCCATTGCTCGCTTTATTTATTTATTTACGAATGTTACGGCATGCATTTTGTGTGTAAATGGGTGAATTGTTTTGTTTATGAATTATATATGTTTAAATCAGTAAAAAAAATTGATTTATTTTTTATTTTTAAGTAATATTAAATTTTTTATATGTGTAAAGAAGTATTTTGAATTTGTAAATGAAGTTTATTTTAAATCATATTTTTAGAAGCATTTTGAATTTGTATAAAAAAAATGTGACATTAAAGCTATTACAACTATTATTAAAAAATTTAATCAATTGTTGTTGCATTAATTGCACTTAAAAGGCCAGTAGCAAGCATTGAGTAAGACGCTAGCGCATGTGATGATAATAAAGAGCTATCGAAATTATAAGATGGCAGGCTATCGGAAATAAGCTAAAGACCACTTCGTAACTAATGAACTACATCAACTATTAAAGGTATAAGGGTTGCCACAATAAAAGATCCAAATGGCACCGAAGCTACAAGTTAGGCCGCTGCAGCTATTGGGCTAATGCCATCTCATACCATTTGCCCCATCGTCAAGTCATAGCTCCAATAAAAAATTCACACTAATACATCATGTTAAAACAACCTTTAATCTGACCTAGGAATTACAATGGGCGGATTGGGGCGGTTTTCTTGTATTCCAGACCCATTCCGAATTTTTTAGACCCAGCCTCAGACCTGTCCCGTAGACCCGATGCGAGTCTGGAATTTAGCACCGAATTCGAAACCCGTACGGGTCAAGGTAGACCCGCTCCGCCCCGAGATACGATGAGGTTTTTTGTATTCGGTTCAAAATTATGTACTAATGTACATATATTTATATTTTTTGTTATTAAATGATACATTAATACAAATAACAATGTGTTTACAATGGTAAGCGAAGATAATAAAAATGTGGTGTACAAAATAGTTCAAAAAAATATGCATATGTTATTGTATAATTATCATTGATGCAGCTTAATAATATAATTTTTTTATAGTTTATTGATTGGAACATTTTAATATCCATATCTTAATCACTTATATATAAAGATTAACAAATCATCGTTATAATACTAAAGCGATTTCATGAGATCTCAACAGTGCGGGTCGGGTTGGGGCGGGTCACTCAAGCCCCAACCCGACCCTAGACTCGGAGCTTTCAAGAACGGATCACGGGTCTACTCGTCCCGTTGACCCAATGGGGTGGGTCTAGACGGGCCAAACCAGGGGCGTATCAACCAGGTTTGGACCCTAGACCCGCCCCATTGTCATCCCTAATCTGACCGAGGTTGTTAAACCAATAACACATCTCAAGTCAGGCCAGAAACTAGCTGTGGGTGGCATAATGCACACCTTGTGTGTATGTTGAGCCATGGATGGATATAGGTCAATGAGTTGACATATAACATTACTTACACATGTCACAACACTATTTATAGCGACTTCCAGTCACAACTTTAGTCAACGGAGAAATCATTCATATTCACCTTTGTTAGTTGTACCTTTATTTTAAAGCACACGATATATATAGTTGAATGATGTTTATGTATCTGGTTCACCCCTATTCATTTTCACACTACCGAATGCCGAATCGATAACAAGGGATTCAGCCACCCCCTCGATCCATAGTTATGGTGACCCTACACGATCTATTGGCTGCGTTATCTCACTTACCATTACACCACCTCGTTAGTTCATCTTGCTATCCATCAACACTCCTCAACGTGGCACCGCATCATGTCGCATCACCTCGCTTCTTTTGTGTGCTGTGCAACAGATCATTTGAACTTGTGGCAATGTGGCTAAATTGCCACGACCTTGAGTCAGTCCGACTAAGATGGATTAACTAGTCGATTTATTGCTTCTCCTCCATCCGGTTAAATTACTATTATTATTATTCATCACATCTTCACTAATGACATTATCGCCTTTAAATGCCGTGTTAATCCAAGTATCACTAAGGAGTTGTTAACACATTTATAATATCACATTTCAAAAATGTATAGTGCGTTTGCAGAAGTACATAACAACATACTAAGACATACATAGATGATGATATTATAAATACAAATGACAATTAAATAAATAATAAACAACACAATTTATATAACATACCACATTAAACAACTCACCGCATAACACACTTCATAATTTTTTATCTCCCAAATAGAGTTGCTACCCAAAATTCCCCAATTCAAAATAATAATTTAATATTATATAATTATTAAACCACATATGAAAATGGTTTAAAACTTCATTTATAAGTCCCTTTATAATAATTTTATAATGATAGATAAATAGAATGTATATTTATAAAATATTTCAGTTAAATGAACTGAATTTAAAACTCAATATTTAAAAAAAATAACTTTTCCTAAACAATTAAAAATATACACTTCTCGAATTCTCTTTCTTTACTTTAAAAAAACTAGATAATTAAACATAAAAATAAATTTTATAAAATTAATTTACTTTCCTATATCAAATCTAAATTTAATTTAAAAGAAAATTTCCAAATTATAATATTTTTAAGCAATGTGGTTCGCAACATCAGTTCCAAGCTAGAGCAAAACAGGCCACGACCCACAACCACCGATCGAACCATAGCTGGGCCATCGATCCACTGGTGGAGGATCCATCGGGAGACTCGTGGAAAGCTTGGAACGCAAGTTCACTAGCACCGTGCACCTCCTTCTCCCGTGATTCAATTTTTGACAACCACTTTAAATTATTTCTAACTTCAAACTAACATGCATTCAAGCCGAGATATTGCACAAACAATTAAGTAAAATTTGACCGTTTGCAACCAAATTGGCCACAAACACCCAAGAATAGGTTTAAATAGTGAAATAAATGAAGAAATTAAATGAAAACATAGGAATAACACTGAATATAAAGAAAAATGCAGTAGAAAGCAAACAATAAGATTTATAGTGGTTCGACGTTGATTGCCTATGTCCACTTTGAATATTCTCTTTATTGCTTCACAATTCACTTGATTACAGTTACAATCAGTAAGAAATAGCAAGAGATCAGAAAAGAATAAAGGAAGTTGGTAACTATAATGGTAGAGTTTCACTTGCAACCCCAAAAGTCCCATAAAATGGCCCCCTGTGCCTGTATTTATAGATGAAGGCAGCCTCCAATCTGACTGAAACTTCGGCATCTGGACCTCCTTAACCATATGGGCCCACCATAGGTAGGGCTAGGCCTAACTCTCAATGGATAGGGATCGGTACCGATCCCTTCATGAGTCGAGTTTGGGCTAGCGATCTCTATGACAGCTCCCTCTTGGTCTATAATGATGGTGTTTCAATTATCAAGGCGATTGGATGCACGGAGCTATAGTTCTTGCAGCACTTCAGTTTGAATCTTAACTTAGTCTAGGTCATGCCAATCCCTTCTGGTCTCCCAACGTGTGCCGACCCCTTCTTTACATGCCATGTAATTCCGATCTTACCTCCTGAATATTCTATACCGGTCCATACTCCTCGTGCCATGCTATGTCGATCCGTACCCCTTGAACGTTCTATGCCGATCCATAACCTACGAACAAACCATGCCGAGCTCTCCATAACCATCAACATACCGACCCCTTTGGTTTTACAACTTACGCTGATCCCTCTCCACTTCCATTCAAGTTAATCATCTTGCCATATAATCATGCCGATCCCCCATCATCTCAATCATATGCCGAACCATATCCTCCACACATATTATGCCGACTCAATACCATATTACATATATACCGATCCATCCATATTTCATCCAATTTGACCAACATTCATGTCGATCCATATTCCAACAAAACTAAACCCCATAATCCGACATCCTGCATCGTCTATCTATTAACTCTATTCATCCTGGGCTTGATACAACTGCCCGGACATTATATATATTGGTCATGTGGCTGTTGTCTCGTGATCTTTCCCATCAGTAGTCGAGTCTGGCCCTCGTAGTCATCCCTATGTAGCCGGGTCAAGGCACCGGGTAACAATCGCCCTCCAAAGTGCGTCTTGTGAATAACATGACGTGCTCTGAATTGGAAAAACCCAGGTTCCCAAAAACAAGCCTATCCAACTTCCTAGTTGATCACTATTCCTTATTAACCTTCGATGATACAAGTCTTATAATGTAAGCCATTAGTATACACAGATTTGATCATATGAGATCTTTAGATTTTCTTCTGATTTGACATCAAGCTTGATCGTTTCAAGCTAAACCGCCATTTTAGTTACTTTCAAAAAGTTGAATTCATAAATCTCTTCTATGCATGTTCATATACATGTTTCTGTTGTTGACTTCCGGACGTGTTCGGACGTCCGCTGGCCTTTGCCAAGCTGTCTTATTCTGTATGCTTTCGTTTACAGTCTAATCTTCACGATACCGGTTGCCATTCAGTTTCTAGTTACCTGTCATTTTCTTCTACTTCCCTCCCTTTTTTGCATCCATTATTCATGCATATCTCTTCTTCTCTTTCTTTTACATTACATTATTTCATATTATTATTATTATTATTATTATAGGAGGGGTCAGCATTCGGCATGCCGATCCCTTGGTGAGTCTGCATGGATAGGGGTCGGCGAGCCTTGAGGCCGATCCCTCTTCAATCTTGCGACCAAGTCACTGGGTACGACCGATTCGCCTCCCCATCCATATAAAAACTCGCACCTCTCTCCTTTCTCTCTTCACTTTACCTTCCCAATACTTAAGCTCTTTTTCCCTTGTTCTTCACCTAGCCGAACGCTTTAAAAGAGGTCAAGCTTCTCTTTTTAAACTCAAACCCGAGTGCAAGACCACATCTCCTATCTCCATCACCATCAATTCGTCCCTAATCCAAGCTTCGACCTTGTAATCTATATCAAATAGGTATAATTTACTCTCACAATCACATCAGTTGAGTCATGGCTTTAGGATTTCACGTACGTTTGACCCTAAGCGAGCGAATCATTGGTCTTAGTTAGATTTAGCGAGATCGAGGAAGGTAAAGAAGGCGCTAGAGAAGGAAGAGAAAGGAATAGGGAGTCAGGAAGAAGGAGGGATAACGAGAAGAGGGAGGTAGAAGGAGGGTTCGGTACTTGGCTACTTAGTAATGAAATGGGGATAGTTGGCGTTAGGGATCAGCGTAGATAAGGGCCTTACGAGGGGTCAGTGTAGAGGCTTATCCATAGGGATCGGCTTAGGAGTTAGAAAGTAGGGTTCATCCTGAAAGTGTAAGTATAAAGGTCAACATATAGGATAGAAGGAAGGGATCAGTGTTGAGAGTCTAAATATAGGGGTTGGTGACGAACCAAAAGGAAGGGATCGGTGTTCTCATATAGGTTGAAGTGTAGGGATCAGTTAGAAGGCTGGGGCATAAGGATCGACATACTAAGTAAGGATCAGTGTTGATTATAAAAACCAACTTAACTCAATTCATTCGAACATTTAACTGCACACTGCCTTGCCCGAACACAAAATGACTAAGAAAAACACGACTTGCATACTTGGACCAGTGGACTTAAGTTTGAATGAACAAATTTCCAGTCTACTTAACATGAACTAAGTAAAAAATTGGCCAAACATACTTGAACAATAGACTTCATAGCTCAGAATGTCAACATCCGATCTTAAAGCCTTGGTTGTCGATCAACTTTCACGTTTATTGATACGGTCAGCGATGACGGTCTCCTTAGATGAAATCTACAAGTTTCGACATTTTACTCTCACTTCTTTAATTTCAAACTGCTTATATTTATTTCATATTGCACTGCACCAGTTCACACATGACATAGGAGGGACATGTTATTATTTCTAATACCAATTGTCTACTGAGTATAGCTGATATAGAATCCAAGTTACATGGAGCGCTCATCCATAATGTCTTCTGAATCGGCCGCGAGATCAAGCTTCGCCACCTTATCTAATAAACCAGCTCCGAATCATCAAACAGAACAAGTAGAGGCATCTGACCTGCAAACAAATCTCTTTTTTGACATCCAACTTTTTACATAGAATTTATTGACCCGACTTTCGATGCCATTGAGGGTGCCATCATCCTAAACACTCTGGCTGACTCGCAAGCGTCCAGAATCAGCGAAGCCGCTCTTCATAGATTATGTTCCATTCATGGAATTCCTTTCGAAGACGTTCTAGTTCCATCGAGGCAAGATAGACCTCACTTGCCCCCAACTGGGTACTGCTTATAACAAGTTCATGTGCTGAGCTGGATGCGTACCTCTCTTCAACTCCTTTTTCCAGGAAATGTTAAGATATCCGGGGATTGCTCTTACCCAACTGCATCCTAACAGTTATGCCTTCATTCATGGCACTTTTCTTCTCTTCATGAATGTCCTATTCCATCCACTAACTCCTAAAGACATCAGATACATCTACAATTTCAAAAGAAGTCCGGGAGTCCTTCATACGCCTTTCTTAAGCCCTCGACCAAATGCCAGGTCTTAACAGGCACGTGGAACAAGCTCTTTTCATTTAAACACGAGTGGTTCTATGTACGGTGTCCTCTCGGCTTTGCAAGGAGATGGTTTGAAGGACGTGAGTGCTTATCCTACCTTTATCTTTAGCTCAACAATTCAAGTCGCAAATACCCCTAGCACTTTCAAGTATCCACCCCCGACTCGAAGGCATCAAGTATTCCAGGGCCGTCGCGGCCATTTGCGCTACCCCTGTTGAAGATCGGGACATCAAACTCCTTATCACCGATGAGTTGCTCTCGTTATTTGGGCTGTTGGAAGATGGTCGCAAAATCAGGCTTCCCGGTAGTAATGCGGTCCCAAAGATCGTTGTCGAAAGAAGGGTGGAGGTAAGCGAACCCATGGTGCCCTCTGTTGAGGGAACCCGGGAAGACACCGAATAAGGAGAGATAAGAGAATTACAAGATGCGGAGCCAGGAAGCAAAGACGTGGGCCTCGAAAAAGTACCAGCAGTTGAAGCACCACAGACTAGTCAATTACAAACTCCGAAGAGGAGGAAAAGGTTGGTGTATAAGCTACGAAAGAGCAAGGTTGGGGCAAATCCAGAATTCATCATAACCCCAATTGAAAAGGATTCGTCTTCCTAACAGATGGAAAGTTCACAAAAGGGACTCTCCGACATTCCGATTTCGGACGACATATTAAATTATAACTTTGATAACATTGACATTGAAGGGCTTAAATCTCCTACGAGAAGCAACGAAGGTGTGCAACCTACCAATAAGGGGGAGGAAACTCCAATGAGTAAATCTAATGTTACTGGTCCGTCGGAGGGAAGAACTAGGACACATATAAGCATTTGCACTCCACCATCCATTTGTGATTAATTTCTCGTGTTTCAACTTCTAATATGCTCTTATTTGTTTCCTTAATGGGCACAATGTCACACTCTCACGCTTTTGACCGTCTACGGGGCTCCCCTACTTATTATCGTTCGGATCGAGATTCCGATTCTGGAAGATGCAGATACATATATGATGGGCGAGACAAAGACTACTATTCTCGAGAGTCTACTTCTTCATCCAGATGGAAGTCTCAACCACATGCTCCTCGTTATGACAATCAATCACACCTTCCCGCTCATAGCAGAGATAAATCCTCACGCTGGGGTTCTCAAGCTGCTGCGCCTCACGACCAACTTTCCGGGTCATCCAGTTCAAGACAATCGCGTGAGCAACATTCCGGCAAGCATCCGCTCGCTGCTTCTAATCCGCTTCCACTTGTTTCTGCTCATGATCCTACCACATCGGAAAAGTTGGCCGAACTTTAAGCTACTTTTCCAAGAATCTGCTTTGATGGACTCAAGTTCCTCCCCTCCATACACATCATTCCTGGAAGCACCAAAGAGAGCTCATTAGCATGCATAAATGATGTGTATATCCAGTATGAAGCGTTCATTCACTTAGCTAAGAAAGTCTTTGAAGTTTCCATTGAGCGCCAACATGAAATTGATCGCCTCAAGTCAGAGGCCATTCACGAAAAAGATATCATCAAACATCAAGATGATGAGCTGATCGAATATAAAGCCCAACTTACAACGGCAGAGAAGAATGCGAAAGAAACGGTGGAGGCTGTAAGTCGTTTGGAGGCTTCGCACAAAAAGGAACTGGATGCAGCGTTCCATCGTAGTGGCACTCTAGCCTTAGAGAAGGAATCCTTACAAAAGGAGAAAGATGTCTTAGATCATCGCGTTGAGAAGCTAGAAAAATTATTGTTCAATGAGAGAGAGGAAAAAAATCGAGGCAAAGGAAGAGTCGTAGAAATACTGCGAGGAGATTGTTGAAACAAGGAACTTTAAAATGAAACTCGATGAGAAACTCGCCCAAATTGAAGTCCTGAAAGAAGCAATCCACGAAGAGGGCAGGAAAGAGGTGCTCGTAGAAGCCAACTCTCGGCTAGAGGCTGCCACTGAGTCCGGTAGGGAATAAATCAAGAAATTGTTCGATCCACTCATTGCCGAATATAACGCGAAAGTTCTCCTCCACCGTGACTTGACCTTTCTAGGCAAAGGCTATCTTGAATCGGTTGCCGAAGCCTGTTAGATTATCACTAAAATCAAGAAGGAAGAGTTGGGAGTGGTAGAGCTTGATGAAGAGGCACTTGTGCAAGAAGTGCTTCGGGGAAACGAGCCGTCGGATTTGGTCGTCTCGAAGCTTCAATTCTGTAAAGTTCCCACATCGACTAAAGAAAGATAAGATACCACAGGGCCTTCTGTAACAGAACTCAAGGGTCCTTCTCCAACTCAATTGGCTGGAACGCCATCTTCTCAATCCATGGAGCAACACATCGGTTATGATCCGGACAGGCCCAGACTTGGCCTACACATGATGTCTCCCATCATTGAAGGGAGCACCCCGATGACCACTGAGAGCCATCTAGATTCTGGTACCATATTGAACTCTTTTGAATTAAAAAAGTTGCTATTTCGAGTACATAACAACTATAGACTAATACTTGTTTTTTAACTAACCATTATAGGCTACCTCGGTGTAGAGCAAACTCCTAGGAGCGATGTCGCCACTGAGCAGCAATACAAAGTGGCCGAGGCTCTAGCTGTTGCAGATATTCCAGGGCCCGATGCTCGGGTCATCGATGCGCTCGAGGAGAATAAGCCTGAGGACCCCTCCTTTAGTGAGGAGTGGGACAATGTAGTGATCACCGATGCCATGGAGAACACTGCTAAGAGCAGTATGAAGGAGCAGATTGAAGAAGAAGAGAGATCGAAGCATGAAGTTAAAACGGAGCCCGTTGAGGTCGCGACTGAAGATCCTATTCCTGCGCCTTTGAGATTATTCCACCTGGCGGGACAATTCCTATTGAAATTCCTCCTTCTTCTTTAAGCGTCCCCGCCAAGAGAAGCAAAATATCCCGGAAAAGTTGCTGTTTGGATAAGTTAGGCATGTGTTTCTTTTCTTAGTAGTAGGTGTATGGGCATAGATCCCGAACTTTTAAATAATTTGTAAGGAATTTTTGAGAGAGTGAATAAAAGTTTTTGTCTTTTGATTAATCATCGTGTGAATTATTACTTCAGCAGTAAAGTAATTACTTCCCATTTCATGTACTTATAATAATTTTCACAAGTCTCGTTAATAATTCACTATCTCTATCACAAAGCCTCTCCATAGATGTCGTCTTAAGTCATGAGCAATGCCAAGCCGAAACTATAACGATGGCTGTGTCTTGCCATTAACAGTTCGAGTTTCTCCCGTCGATTTAAGATCGGTATTCGCGGGATAAAGAACAGCCGAAATCCATCCGTCCACCCATTGGGTTTTTGAGTTAGCCTGCGGTCCGGGGATTAGAATTTTTTGCAGGTGGTCGACTATATTCCAATCGCCCATTCCTTGATTGTGCCCCGGAAACTCAAAGTTTTCAGTGTGGGCAGTCGTGTTTTTTCCCGTGGCAGTCGTTCCTCTGTCGGGTGATTTATTCTCCAGTCCACAGTCGAGGACTCGAAGCCTTTTAGTCTATGGTCAGGGACTTAGGATTTTCTAGTCCGAAGTCAGGGACTTAGAATTTTTCTGTTGGGCAGTCGTGTTACCGCCCGAATGGTTTATACTCTGGTCCGCAGTCAGGGACTTAGAGTTTTCTAGTCCGCAGTCAGGGACTTAGAATTTTTTAGTCCGTAGTCAGGGACTTAGAGTTTTCTAGTCCGCAGTCAGGGACTTAGAGTTTTATAGTCCGTAGTCAGGGACTTAGAGTTTTATAGTCCGTGGTCAGGGACTTAGAATTTTTTAGTCCGCAGTTAGGGACTTAGAGTTTTCTAGTCCGCAGTCAGAGACTTAGAGTTTTTTAGTTCACAGTCACGGACTTAGAGTTTTCTAGTCCGCAGTCAGGGACTTATAATTTTTTAGTCCGCAGTCAAGGACATAGAGTTTTCTGGCCCGCAGTTAGGGACTTAGAATTTTTGTCGTGCTCCCATCATCGACGACCATTGTTCTTTATTGCGAGCTTCGCTTTTTGATTCATCTACGGGAATCGCCAACCAAGCAAACTTACAAAGCGCACCTCGTTCGATCTCATCGAGGATCGGTATGATTGATTGAATTCAAACTCTACGAATCTAATCACACATCGCAGATGTCGATATCAATTAGTTCCAGCACACACTTAGCATAATATGCAATAACAGTAGCTTATGCAAAGGAAGCTTCAAGATTTTATTCATCATAAGAAGAGGAATAGAATAACTTGTCTTATTACATATCAAAAAAGTCAAACACCAAAGCAAATATCGAAAGCAACTAGTACTGAAATATAAAAGAAATAGTCTAGGTGAAATAGCGTCGTAAATGCTTGCTGTTCCACGCTCTGGGAAGCGTCACACCATCAACAGTCGCTAGCTTGAAAGTTCCTTCTCTAAGCCTTTGTTAATGACGTATGGCCCTTCTCATGATGGGTTCATATGCAACGGGACCTGGAAAATCCGTTTCAGGACAGGTCGCCAACTTGGAAGGTCCTTGATCGGACTTTTGTGTTATAACACCAAGCGATTCGATGTCGATGTGCAGCTGCTCTCAAATCGGCCTCCTCGTGCTTCTCATTGATAAAGTCCAATGGTTCCAGCAAGAGATTTTGGTTTTTTCTGGGATCATACTAAGTCACTCGATGAGAGGGGACTTCGAGTTCTATTGGGATAACTGCTTTGGCTCCGTAAGCAAGAATGAATGGAGTGTGGCCAGTTGCAGACTTATGATCGATAACTTTGGTGGCATTTTGTATCGTTGGCCAATCGATGCGAATTGAGTTGATGAAGAAACCGACACGAAGTACATATGGACGATGTCGATGCGAAGCGCTGCTTATTGATGGATACGAACTGAAGCGATCATGATGGATACGAACTACCGCTTACTTAATGGATACGAATGAGATGGTTGCAAGACTATGGATATGAAGTGGGCCAACTCTGATGGATACGAAGGAAACCGCCATCCGATGGATTCGAACAAGGCCAATGCTGATGGATTCGAACAAGGCCGATGCGAAAGAAGTTGACCGATGGATACGAACAAGTTTACTTCCCTGGCTTGCATCGATCATATCTTGAGCATATGAACTCGAATTGACTTGAAATTTGGAACGTTGGCTTTCATGGCTTTTCTTGTCGTGTCATATCAATTATATCTCGATACGGACTTAGGCAAAATTTATCAGTATTCATAGCAAACCTATCTATACCGTTTTCTAGGACGAACTGTCTTTGGTTCTAAGTCAATTTCTTAGTGTCACGGCCTTTCCAAAAGGCGAGATAACAGCTGTTTTACAAATAACATTTGATTACACTTTTACAATACTAATCAGAGTTACACATACAGCAGGAAATAAATAAATAATGAAGTGGAACAAAATGATGCAGTGGAATAAATTTAATAAATAGTAGTAATATACTAAATCTTCGTCTTCGTCCTCCAGAAAGATAGTCTTCAACACTGAAATGCTCAGGCTGACTCGAGCGTAATGAAAAGACAAAACACTCGAGTCAGAACTAAAAGATCTTATGTAGGTTAAATCAAATAAGTAATATGAGTGTAAAGGCTTCAAAGATGTTTATGGGGTTTACATCCCCTATCCAGTGTCTAATGTGCATACAATAACTTAAGAGATGTTAGAGATTCCATCTCCTAAGGATCCGTTAAACTATCTACATACATAATACAATACGCTATTATAATATGTCTATAGTAAAGTAAAGTATTAAAATAGCATTAAGGCGTTACACATATCCCCCTTAACACATTTTCATATAAATGTCGTGGTCTATACAGTACTATAAACTCAACCGTAATTGGTAGGCTATCAGGGAGCACTCCATAGGTACGACACAAACCAAACTCGTAGTGGGCTCGATCTGGATAAATATGACAAGGCACGCGAGGCAATGTTCAGGGTAGGATACTATCGTTTTGCACTCCCGAACTGGTGATAACGCATAGCAGCTACTACCGCCTACCTCGGAACACACTCCCAAAATCAAATCGAGGGGTGGCCACCAAATCAATCACAAAGCAATAAATGTGGTATCGAAGAAATATGCCCGATAGGGGAAGCGACCCCGCTTGGCCCTATATAGCTCCTGTTTTAGTCATTTTAATTATGACCCAAAATTCAAGGCTATCCATCATCGTTCTCTTAATTCATTCCGGTAGCGTTCGCTAAATCATCCTACTTCATTCTAGATTCTCCACCACGCGCACAGTTGTTAAAGTGGTTTTCTGTATTGGCAGAGAGTATGACAATATCCAATTCCGGTCTCTTTAACAACCAAACGCTTAGTTCACACCGGTCGGTTCTTTTACATTTCCAAAACTAATCCATAATTGATATCAAAATATCATATTCACTTCAAAATCATATCACTTTCAAAATCGTTTTCACTTCAAAATCATATCACTTTCAAAATCATTATCCACTTTAAATCATATTCATTTTCAAAATCATAACCACAAAATAGGTTTAACCATCATATCAAATATCCACATTTAAATCAATTAAATCTAAATCATAACAGTTCCAACTTTAAACAGTTTGAATATTGAAATTAGTTTATATATTGGAATAGTTTATACATTAAAAATAGTTTATATTTTAAAAGTAGGTTATAGATTAAAATAGTTTATATATTAGAAATAGTTTATAATAGTTTAAATATTTTAAAGTAGTTTAAAATAGTTTTAATAGTTTAAAATAGTTTAGTAGTTTAAATAATTTAAGGATTTTAAAATAGTAAAATAGTTTAATATAAAATGGTTTGATTATTGGAAATGGTTTATATAGTAAATAGTTTGAAAATCTAAATAATCAAAATTTTAAAATAATAGATTTTTAAATAGTTTAAATTAAAATAATTAATTTGAAAATAATATCAAATCAAATTTTTTCTTCCATTTCAACAAATCTGGACCATATCCAGATTTCAAATCAACAAAACCTAATTTAAATCTTTAAATTCAAATTCACATTAAAACCATTTCAATTTATATCGATTTTGAATCCTTGTTTGAAATACAAATTTAAACCACTTCAAATTCAATAGATTTCAAAGTTTAAATACTCAAACATTTACAATAACTCAATTTTAGTAAATTTCATTTATATTTCAAAATTCAACTTTAAGATTCAATTTAAATTCTTTAAACAATTCATTCAAATCAATTTCAATTTCAACATTTTAAAAGCTTGGATTTTGAAAATAATTCAGTTCATACAAATCAAATTTTATTTCATTTAAAATAATATCATTTAAGTGGATTCAAAAATTAAGGGTTTGAAATCATTTAATTTAACCAATCTGGTGTATATAATTTTCTACCCTATGGTCAAGTAATACGGATATATATCATTTCAACCCGCAATAATTTAAATTTTCGGATATATATCATTTCAGTTCGTATCCAGAATCACAATTTGCAAATCCATAAAAATCGCTCGGGTTTATCATTTCAAACCATAATGATTTTTCCCTAATCTATCAAATCGTTCGGGTATGTATCATTTCAACCCATAGTGATTTCCTAACAATAACTACTGGAACTTGTAGTGTGATAGCAACATACCAAATAAATATAATATCCGATCATCCAAAATATCAACCAATAAGCATTCATCACGATCATCATTCAAATCAACCAATAAATCACAACAAATAAACTGGTTATCAATATCAGGTATTTAACTGGCAATTAAGTATAATATTCATTTAAATGGAAATTCAATTCAATAAAATTCAGATTTAACTGGAATGATAATATAAATTTACCAAACAGCAATCAATCAATTTCTACTCACATCATAAAATTAATCTAACTAACATAAGATAATTTAGTAGTCGTGAGTGGGTTAAAACACTCACCTTTTGTTTTTCAGTCGATTAAAATCCAAATATAGCACAAAAATTTAACTGTCTCAGAATGTAGCTAAACTAGTTCCATAATGCCCGGAATTTTGATATGATTGCAACGGAGAAAACCGAGCGTGAATCCGAGCTCGTATGAGAAATTTATACAAGTTAGAACATTTTAAAATTTAAATTAAATTAAAATAAACATACATGGGCATTTTAGTAAATACACACCCTAATCAAACCCTACCTAGAATCATGCACGAACCCTTCCTCACGGCCGCCACCTATTTTGCTCCGAACACCGCCTACTTGAGACCGCGCCACCATAATCCACTGCTCGCGTCACCTCCCTCTGCCCACGCCACTCCTTCCTTGGCCAGCGCAACCACCATCGGCGCCTCCTAGGACGCCGCTCGCCTTTGGGCATGAATTATGGTAAACCACGAAGCCATCTCGACATTCCAACCATATGGACACGTGCTGCTCGACGTTCTCTACCCACTGGTGCTCGCCGATCGCCAATTGGATAAAGATCCACCGTTGGATCGAAAACCCTAGCAATGGACGGCCGAGGTTCTTCATCGATTTCTGGTCAAACGATGCATCAAATTGAGAAACGAATTGCTCCAGCAGATTGCGCTCATCGAGAGCTTTCCAACGATATATAATATGACATAGTTTGGAGAGTATGAAATTTTGGAATTGATTTTGATTTGAAATTGAAATTGGGAATTAGATTTTGGTCTGGCTGCCATTGAAAAGTGGAGATGAGAAGGAAGAGTACATACAGACAGAAATAAAAAGGCTGCTAGGGTTTAGAAAATCTATTTATATAGATAGATGGATAAGAACGAATGGTACATATTGAATTGGTCGAAACAATTACGCGAACCCGAAAAGCCCATTCCGTTTTCTAAGCGAAAGTGGATCATCCAATATATCGAAATATAGGTTTTCGATATTTTTAAACTCAATGGAACTAGTTTCAAACCCTAATTCCATCATATACATAAGTTAGCTTTTAAAATCAGCTTATTTTAATTGAATTCATTAAATTGATTTCTACACGTTTCGAGCTCGCACGATCAAACGATAAGTCCGATCTCTAGGAAACTTGAAATCCAACAATAATTCACTATTAGGGATCCGATGAAACTGGTTTCGTCGAAATCCGAGACGGTGGCCAACTTGGTTAAATTTCACATTAATTAAATAAATTATTATTAAATTAGTTTAATCACTTTTAAATTCAAATTTAATAGTTAACAATTTCATCAATCTAGATTACATAGAAATTTATAATCTTTTGAAAATAATTTTTCCATGTCAAATCCAATATTAAATATTGCACTAATTACAGCATTCAATTACACTGTATTAAAATCCTAGTTAATTATATTTTAAATCCAAATAAATTCTTTTATCTGATTTCCACTATTATTATTGAATCAACTATTACCTTATGAATATAACATTAGTTTACATTTTATTACATTCATATTTACAGTTATCATCTTTTACCATATTAACTATAATATTTTAATTTTATTAATTCCATTAATTACCAATTATCCCCTTATTTACAATTATAACCAAATTAGCTTTACAATTATTTCAGCTGATTGAAATTACATTAAAATAGTTATCAATTAAATTAAATCAACATTATTAAATTACATTCTAGTTATTTTTCTCATTAACAAATCACAAATTTTAATTTCTTCCAATATTAAATTCCAAAATCTTATTTAATTTAATATTTTTAATTATCGAAAAAATATGGTCATTGCATGACACTCCTACCGATCCCTCAATTAAAGACTTCTATACCAACCACGCTAAAAATCTTTCCTTTTCGATCCCAGGCCTCCACTTTGCTTTATCCCATTAACTAAAAAACATCACATCTATCGATCCCTATCTTATACCGACCTCTGCCATCGCCATTTCATCATATGTCGAACCCAACCTTTCTGCATTCCTATCTCCTTCTCCATCGAGGCCTTCCACCCGAACTTAGCTCCTTCCTCTTCTTTCCCTCTCTCGTGTCCAAGTGTTCACCGCCACCTTATGCTCACATTAGAAGCTCGAGATTCACAAATTAATTGTATAATTAAAATAGATTTTGTATCTATGTTAAAACATGGAATATCGAGTTAAAGTAAAGGCAAGCGTTCGAGATTTGTTGGATTGAAGATGAAGGAAGAGCGAATTTGGGGGCTGCTTGATATCGCGTTTGGATTTAAGGTCTAGGATTGAAGAGCTTTCGTTCGTCAAGGAAACTTTGTGGTATCCTGGGTTCGACAGAAAGGATTATGCAAAGGCAAGTGAAATAAAAATGGGAAAGTAAAAAAGTGAAGGAGAGAAAGATGGAAGGTCTGCATATATATGGATGTATTGGAAGAGGAATAGGTCATAAGGTTGAATGAGTCCAACATAAGGAGGGATCGGTATTGTGGCCCGTCGATCCCTGTTTGCACAGCCTCAGCAATGGATCGACATGTTGAATGACGAACCCTACATATAAAAAAAGAAGAAAAAGAAGAAAAAGAAGAAGGAAAAAATGGAAAATGAAAAAGAAGAAATGATGGACGAGTGAAAAAGGAATGACGATAGTGCTCATGGAGGTTTGACTGTAAACGCGAACATACAAAATTTGGCAACAACTTGTGAGTGTTCAAACACGTCCGAGAGCCGACGATAGAAACGTTTATATGAATATGCATGCGAGTGATTTAAAAGTTCAATCTTTTTGAAATCAACAGAAAATGAAATCAAATAGGAAACCTTCAAGTTCACGGCTGGATCAGATAATAAAATTATATAAGTCCCACATGATCAGATCAGTATATGCTGACGGAATTCGACATCGGATTTAAAGTATTTAAAGTCGGCCAAGCGTCATAACAATCAATGGAGGATGCAATGCCTTAAAAAATGATTTGACAAAGGAATAACAACCAATCAGGAAGCTGGATGTACTTCTTTCTGGCAATTCATACTTTTTTCAATTCAAAGCACATCATGATACTCACAAGACATACTTTGGGGGGCAAGTGTTACCTGGTATCCTGACCCGGCTATATTGGACAAATTACGAAAGACAGATTCGACTGTTATTAAGAAGGATGACCATGAAGCAATGGCTATAGAACTCGGAAGTAGAGTTCAGATGATTATACGAAGCCCAGATTGAACGAAGTTGATGGATAGATGATGCAGTATTTTTGAAATATGAAAGTTGGATGGGAGCAATGGGGATCGACATAGCCCTGTGAGTTAGAAGGGTCGGCATTGCCTTGTGGAGCCAAAGAAGGGATCAACATGGTATTTTGAAAGAGGAGGGATTCACACGGTATTACAAAAGAGGATGGATCGACACAGTCTTATGGAGCAAAAGGGATCGACATAGCATTATGGATGATGATGGATCGGCATAACATTTTGGTTGAGGAGGGATCAGCATTATATAATTGAGTTCAAGAAATATGCATGAACGAGTATCCATGGCATGCAAAAGGGGTCGTGTCACGACCCAGATTTTTGACTTTCGAAAATTAACATCAATACGTCCACTGTATTACATGCCGAACAATCAAATGCCTAAAATACCAGATCGTTAGGGAAAAGAAGAAAGAGGTAGAAGAAGAAAATAGAAAACAACATCAGAATCTCACAATCGCAACGGAACAATATATAATAGATAACTACAGATCTTTATACAAAAGAAACTATAACTGTTTTTATACATTACATCATCAGAGTACAACACAATCAATAACACAATACTGGACAATTACAATAACTTATCCTCACAAAAGCTGACTATACAGCTTACAATGCACAGCGGTTTATACACCAAGTACGTGTGATACGTCTCGTCATCCAGCTCGTCTCCTGAGCTCCATAGCATCCTATCATTTATCTGTAATACTCGGTCTGACCCGAGCATTATAATAAAATAACACCCGAATCAGTTTGGAAAACCAGCGCGAGAAAACACACTCAATTGAGTTATTAAAGTTTCCAAAATCCTTTGAAAATCAAAGGTATCTCGTAAGACCACACCACAAATAAACATGCCGAGTTTTTACCTTACGATAACCAAAACATTTTATATCAAAATCCACTGATATTATAATAGTGCCTAAGTACAAATACTTATTCAAATAGCTGAAATGCTTGCATCTCACGTTCCAGTATAGTTGGGCACAATCAAAACCGTACGGCGCTTATGGAGAATGGATTCCAACCGAATGACTAGGCACTGAGGTACCACCTGTCACGGTACCTGTCTAGAAACACCGTACCGAGGACCACTCCAGGGTCCCCTGCAACACAAGACCGGACTACCCCTTAAACTGGATAGCCCGAATAAGATTACCCCGCGGTTGGGATCAGCAATCGCACCACACAGCCGAATAATAAAAAGGGACTCTAGATAGGGGTAACCTTACCCTACTTGGGTGTGACCCACTTAGCCTTGTTGCATCTCCCTTGATTTTCAGTCATTCCCGGTTGATGAGGCTCGAGGCTAAGCGTTACCTTTTCAAAATTATTCACTTAGAATGCTCATTGTCCTCCAATGACAATGTACTGATAGCATTCATCCATACAAGTCTGTTCGCCGTCTGAACGGAACCGAAGGCACTATTCCTACTACATTCATTTTGGAATCACCATCAGGATTAGTAGCGATTAGCCCTTGCACTTCACTGCTCCATCTTCGACTCCAAGCTCTTGTCTTCATACCGAAAATGTACTCGTTGGATCGAAGTGGTTTTCGAATCACAAATCCGATCCCAGTCTCTTTGAAACAATGTCCGTCATTTCCTGGTAAACTCAACCACGGTTCTTTAGGAAATAAACAGACGGAAATAAGATCGGAGATCACCTCCTAACCGTAAGTGGACGAATTTCCTTATAAACGTCCTAGAAGAACGAAACGAGTTTATACGTACAGTATAGCACCTCAAACGGTAATTGTACCATAAAATTCCCGTACTTCTAGATATTTCCAAAGTTATATTTGGGTCCAGATTTGATAGTCGGTTATTTAACTATCAAATTAAACAATCAATTTAACCAAATATTTTATTTTTGCTGAAAACCACCGAGTCTTGTTTAATTTAGATTTTAAATAAAATAAATCACTTTATCCAAAAATATACACTTAAAATATTCAAAATAAAGCTACTTAAATCACTTTATTCAAAATAATAGTTATGAAATTCTATAATAATTCTTCAAGTAAAACTTTAGCCAAAAACTACTTTTAAAATAAAGCCATTATATAAAATATAAATATTTAATAATTTTCCTTTTTAAATCGTAATACTAGTTTAACCTTTAAAAATAATTAACTACTATAACTAACTCAATTTATAAATACTTAAACAATTTTTTGAACGACTAAATAATAAATTTTCAAAAAAACATTCTTTTAAACACTTTTAAATTTCTAATTTATTCTTAAAAATCTTTCCTTTAAAATATACTTAAATTTCCAGAAAAATACATTTCCACTTCAATAAAACCGGTCTTGTCATTTATAAATCCTCCTCGATTTATCTCCAGTTTAAATTTATGTTCCAACTCCGTAAATTCCCTTTCCCACATTTTTTTAAAAATAAAACCACTATTTATTTTTAAAACGAATTACCATCTCCTTATAAATTCCCATCATGAACTTATAAATTCAAATTATCCACTGATAAACATTTCACTTTATTTATAAACCCAGTTTATAAATCTCATAGTCTCATTTTCCCTTATAAACCACTGTCTCACACACTTGATCGATTTTTCAAATCGATTCCCTGAATTAAATTCCATCTTAGGAGTTATTTCTTGATTTACCCAAATTTATTCCAACCCCCTAATTTCATATTTCTTTCTTTTACGATTTAAAATCTTGCTTAAATCTGAAACGTCAATTTCATATTTATTTTCAAAATTTCCCTTTTATTCCTTTCCAAACGATTTAAATCTTAAATTTAAAAATAAATTCTTTTATACTTAAATAATATCGCTTAAGTCCTTAAAAATCCTTTTATTTCCATTTATTCAAAATCTCTACTTTTCCCATACTCGGAATTTATTTAATAGGACTTTAAAATCAGACTTTTTACCTTTTTTCCCAAATTCATTCTTTTAATTTATCCAACTTCACTATAAAAATTTTACTTAAAAATTTTCTTTTTATTTTCCTTCAAAAATCCAAATTTTATATTATTGATATCTTAAAATGTCAAAATATATCTAGCAATACCATAGCATCCAATAAATCAATTTCCACTGTAATCTATCACAGATTATTCAAATAAATCATATCACTGAATATGAAATAAATTCAATATTTTTGAGGAATCCAGTTGGATCCCTCCAATCTGTTTCCCTGCATCCACAGATGTTAGCACTGTTGATTTATGAGTTTTGATTCATGACACAAGCTTCAATATCATACGACGAGAATACTATATGAAAAGCGACAAAAAGGAGAATAAGCGTATATTGTGCACTGCAAAGGAGACAAGACTACAATCCAGAGATTAGTATGAATATTTTATTTTATTGAGTCTTAGAATATTGTTAAAATCATTCCTCAAGTAGTCATACACACACACAAATTGATTTATATTGATTTATACATAAATAAATATGCACTGTGCAATTGACAGCAGGTCGGCTGACCGACCAGGAACCTCGGTCGACCGACTCTATGTCAAGTGCACAGATATGCACTGTTTTATACACGTCTGTAAACTCAGCTGACCGGCCAGTTTTCTCGATCAACCGACCTGAACATAACAGCTAGTTTTCTGAAGAGTTGCGATCGTTCGTGAAGAGGAATGTCCTTCAATCCAAGAGATACAGACACAACTTTTGTTTGAAACTCTTCATGAAAGATTGTAACTATTCTACAACTATATAAACATGTTCAATTCACTTCTACAATAACCGATTCTTGTTTATAATTTTGAAATCTATTCTCTATTTATTTCTGCAAATAAAAGCATTCATTCTTATTCAATATCACTAGAATCCTTGAATTAATTCATATACTTCGATTCTACATGATTATTTTCCTTCTAAATCTTCACACACATATATACTCTTGAGGATTTGATTATAGGAAAGCTGTACTATCAAAAGACAATCCGTGTTATTCAGAACACATTGGTCAACAAGTTATTTGTATTAAGTTGAAGTCCTCTTCGGCTGTTGAGGCGGAAAAATTCATGTTCGGCTGCTCAGGTGTCGTATACCTATTCCTTCGGGTTAAGTGAGGGGTTTAGTTTAAATCCAGAGGGTATTCTGGGACTGGACGTAGAACGGGAAGTTCGAAGCAGTATAAAAATTCCTGGTGTGCTTACTTTAATTTTTATTTTACTGCTATTATCAGTTTCCGCATTTATATACCATATTACACGATCCTTAGTACTACACGTACACTTTCAAGCACAATATAAAAATACCAATCCCACTTCGAGGGGGATATCGCGGTATATAGGGTCATCCGCTATTATGCGGAGCGCATAAGGTCTCATCCGCTATATAATGCCAGAATATCAATCACTCCAATATATACATATACTATTATGTATAATACCACATCCAGTCTGATAATAATTATCAAATTCAATCAACCAACCAATAATTAATTTTAACTACTTAAAATTAATTACAGAAATTCCAAATTGAGTGAGATTAACTCACCTTGATTTTTAAATTTTGCCGACATCCAGATTTTGGAAAGAATCAAAAATCCCGACTGACTTCAAAATCCCTAAATAAATTTTTATTGAGAAGCTCTTGTCATTACGATCGCGACGCGATTTGTTTTTTTTGATTTCATCCTCGTATGCATAGGTTATAAATTTTTTTAATCATTCGAGTAATAAAAGAAAAAAAATTAGTTAACAAAATTACTGTAAAAAAAACAGTAATACGCTCAACAACATGCTACCTTGATCGCAGCCCCAAAATCATCGCTACCATTAACCGCGGCGCCACCGAAGCCTAGCCTCTGCTCCACCATATCCAGATGCGACTGAAATAGAGTGCTGATTAAGGATCCTAAGGATAATTTAACACTAGAGGGGGGTGAATAGTGTTTAATGGATTATAAGACTTATATGGACTAAATTAAAATTATGACACAAACAAATGCAGAACTTAATCACAGAACAATCACAGAATCAAACACAGATGCAAAAAGTAAATAAAAAGCAGTAAAAGGAAAGAACACACCGGATTTTATACTGGTTCGGAGTTACCCTACATCCAGTCCTGTACCAAGGCAAACACCTCATACAGATTTTAATTATACCAATGTCGAGATTACAATCCTCAATTTCTAAAGGCCTTGAGGTACCCTCCTGTCTTCGAGTCTGGGGCAAAATCTCTTGATTTACGGGACACAAGATCACTCAATTGATTTCCAGGCACAACCACACCTTATAGAGAGACTCGATAAACTTTTGATTACAAATTGATCCTATAACTCTGAATAGCACTTTGATCTTCGAGAAAGGGCAGAGAATCAAACAAGAATGAGATTCTAATTTGATTCACTTGAGAATTCGGCAGAATTTCGGCACGATCTTAAAAATATGAAACTTTTAGAATATGGATTTGTGGAGAAGAAGGAGTGAAAAAAATAAGAAATTGGTTAGTTAAAAAATTCGTTTGTGAAGGCTATTTATAGACCAGTAATGGTCATAACCATTCGTGAAGAGATTTAAACGAATAGACACTTCCTTTAAAATTGAAACTTTTGAATTTAACGGCCACCATGTCGACGTGGGGTATCCCATGATGTTGACATCCCTTAGTTAAAAATAATGTAAAATTTGTTTTGAAAATGGTATTGAAAGGAAAACAAGATGAAATGATTCTGGAGTAAAATAAACTAATTTTCCTATGTTTTAAAATAAAGAAGAGTAGAAAAATATATTTTTTAGAATGTATATATAATTTTGTTTTTAAATCTCAAGTATGTATATATTATAAAAGAATATTTAAAAATCAGAAGATAGTTTTAAAAACAAACGAAGTTTAAAACAAGAGTTTATTTAAAAACAAAAACAAAGAATATTTTAAGGCTAAAACATCTTTTTGAAAATCATTTGAAAAGACAATTTTAAGGCTAAAACATTTTGAAAAGCAGTTTTGAAAAACCATTTTGAAGTAGTTTTGCAAGCTTCTTCCTGCAGAATATCTCATCACATCAGGACTCGAGAACTTGTACAAAACCAGGATGTTCGTGGGTTTGTAAGCCACTTGTCATAGGTTTGTAAGCTACTTGTCGTGGGTTTGTAAGCCACTAAGAAGATAGAAATGGGTTCCATCTCAAATGAAATTTGGAATGAAGATTTTCATGCTATTATGAAGTTTTAACAAAAATTAGACACTTATCTTGAAATCTTGATCTTGATACTCTAGAGTCTTTAATCTTGATATCTCCATTCTGAATCTTGAGTCTTGAGTCTTTATACTGATCAGTCTTCAGCAGGCTTTTAAATCTCCCCGAGATGGCCGAGATGAAAAATCCGAGATATCAGCCAAAATCCGAGATTTGGCAGGCTATTTAGTTATAAGTGTTTTAAATATCGCCCGAGATAGCCGAGATATTTTCCCGAGATATTGGCCAAAATCCGAGATTTAAAACACTGGTCTTCAGTAATCAATAACTGCATATATATATATATATCCTGCATAGTTCCTGCATATACATATCTATCTAGAAAATAGTGTTAGTATATATTTTATAATAAGATAAGTTAAAAAAGTTTTTGTCATCAAAACCAACATCTCAGTTCCTAACAATCTCCCCCTTTTTGATGATGACAACCTGTATTTATAAAATATACTTACCATACCACAACTCCTATCATAACTCCCCCTTACTCCATGACTCCCCCTTACTCCAATCATAACTCCCCCTTACTCCAAGCCAACTACTATTTTATAACTTCTCCCCCTTTGTCATCAACAAAAAACTTCTTACTAACAAATTCTCTGAACTTGATATAAGATAATCAACCATAATACAATAGAGTAATCCATATAAGTGTAATAAGTGCTAAGTGTGATCATAAGTTTGAAATGTGATCATAAATGTGAAATGTGATCATGAGTGTGATCATAAGTGTAATCCAGAAGTAAATCAATCATCATCCAATCATATGTACAGTAATTATTCAATCCAATCATATATACAAACCACACCAAATGTTTTAAATAAGTTAAGTCAATCAAGTTTAAAACACACCAATCAAATCAAACAAATAACATACAGAATGACTGGACATTCCTTGGTACTTCCACCTATCCATCTTCTCCAAAGATAGGGTCTGCTTTGATGGCATCCCATTCTTCTTTATCTTTGTCAAGAGTGACTGGTGGATTTCCTTCGAGATCGTCCTTGTTAAGGGCTAAGATCATCCAACGAAGGGCGTCGAAATGTCTCTCTTGCTCCTTGATCATCTGCATTTGACTCAATTCTAAGTGGCGCTGATTATGAAGTATGAATGTAAGGATATTCTTGAATGAAGTGAGAGTTTCCTCAAGATTATCACTTAGATTCTTAATTGGAGAAGCCATAATTCAAGAAATAGAAAGACATATGAAAGGGAGTGATTAGAAATGAAGTTTGATAATTTATTCTGGAAGAAACAGATATAAATAGGGGTAGAAAGTCGTTTAAAATGAATAGACACAAGTTAGTTACATGAAATTAAAATTTGAAAGTGTAACTACTTTCTACCCGTTGCATGTCGACATGTGGGGATGGGGGATGTCGACATGCCTCTGCCTAAAGTGACAGTTTGCTTTGTTTTGAATATTATGAACAAATCTATGCAACTAAAATTTGTATAATATAAAAACAAGCAATTACAGAGACAAGTGAAGTTGAATAACAGGAAATAAAAGATTTCATTAATAATTCTAGTCAACATTACATAAAATAATATAATATTAACTAAAATACAGGAAAATACATAGAACTTGAAGCAAACAAGATAACAAGAACTAAAACTAATTAGATGAAGATGAAGAAGATGATAGTCCAAGCTTTATACTAACTTTTCGATGAACTTGTTTGTTTTAGTGGAAATCTTATCCATTTTCTTACTCATCGATCTTTTGAGTATCTTTTGATTTTCCACTATAATTCTTTGGTTATTGAGAATGGTCTTATTAGATGGATTAGCGGGATTAGTAGGATATTCAATACTCTCTAAGGAAGTTTCTTGATCTTCCTCTTCCTCCTCTTCGATTTCCATTCCTTCCTCTTCCTCTTCTTCTTCTTCTTCTCCCTCCATTTCTTCCATCTCTTCGTGAGCAAGCCTTTCTTCCTTTTCCATAAGTGTTTCATACGGTTGAAACACTAATGAAATTTTCATAAGGGAAATGTTTCCATGGTTGAACACTTTTCTAGTTATAAATTCTTCCCTTTTGAAATCAACTCCAAAGTAATTAAAAATTCGAGTGAGATAAATTCCATGATATAATGTGTTTTCACCCATAGTAAAATTCTTGGGCCTTAGCTCATCCAATATAACTTGAGCCCAATTGATATCATAATTTCCAAAAATTGCAAAAGGTGCTTTGCAAACTTTCAAAGTTGGGTTGTTGTAGTTTCCCAACCTTGGTATAAGGGTGTGTTGAATAAGAAGGTTAACAATTCTTGCTTTTGGACGAAAATAACGATTTTTGAATTCAAAATTGTCATCCCCTTCAAAGATGTGATGAAATGTCTCTCGATCATTTTCATTTATTTGAAATTCCGAGAGATTCATTCCGGTATACTTGCATCCTAAAATATTTCCTAAAATTTCACAATCCAAAACTATTTGTGTTCCTTTAACACTACTTCAAATTTGTCCATCTTGCTCGTCATAAAAACCACGATTTAAATTCGCATAAAACATCTTAACAAGGTTTGGATAACATACAAAATCATTTTGTTTGTTATCTACTGCACTAAGAATAGAACATTGTTGAAAAAGATTTTCAATTTCATAAGAAGGAAAATCTTCAAAAATAGCAAATTTCTCCGTATGAATTTTACCAAAGTTTACATAGTTGATGTAAGCTTTGATAGCTTTCGGGTCATTAAAGGGAAAGTTTTTGATAGATTTTGGAAGTCTAATGGTGTTAGGAGCGCTTGAAGAGGCCATTGAAGAAGTTTGAGAGGAGTTGAAGATAATGAAGATAAATTTGAAATTTGAAATAAAAGTGAAAAGTGATGATAAAGAGAGTGAATTAAATAAAGATTCTATAGACATGTTCTCTGGTCAAGAGGCATCTTTCCAGAGCATTGAAGTTGGTGAAAAGGTGGAGGGAAATTCGAAAGTTTGAATTCAAATTTTGAAATCAAATTTCTGAGAGGCATGTCGACATGGGGTATCCAGGTATGTCGACATGTGCCTATTGAATCAAAGGATAAGTATCTATTCCTAATTTCTAATAAATGTATATATTATATCCTATATTCTACTTATATAATTCCTGTGATAACATTAAATATAATAATACTTAAATATTAATAATTTAATATTCAAAATATTATTAAAATAATATTATTTTTGAATTTAAAATTCAAATTTCAAGGGATAAATTTGAATTTAAAATTCAAGGATTTTAAAAAAAATTAAGCAAACAAACAAGCATCCATTCAAACAAGAAAAATTAAAAATAATGTAAATGCGTACCTCTTTTTAGATCCATACTTTCATCGTCATCTGATTCATGAATAGCAGTGAAACACAGATTTGAATTATCAGTCTTCTTTTCACCGTCACTGGATGATAAGACTGAGTCATCAAGAGTTGCTGTGTATGCTTTCTTTCTTTTCCTTGACGAATTATTGTTTGAAGGAAACAACTGTTTATCTGGATATGGACAATCTTTCCTATGATGCCCGACTTTATTACAATTGTAGCATCTATCATTGTTGATGTTCTCCGTATTATTTCTTGAATTTCTTTGATAATTTCTTTTGTAATTATTCATTTTTCTATATTTTAGGAATTTCCGGAAGTTTCTTGTCATGAAATCAATCTCCGATTGCAAGTGTCCGATTGTCATGAAAGCAATCTCATCACTGTTTGGTTCCGAATCTTCAGTTGTTGCATTGAATGCTAATGACTTCTTTTCTGTAGCCTAGTTTTCTCTTCTTCCTTGCAGTTGAACTTCATAAGACATCAGATTCCCAATCAATTCTTCTATTTTCATTAGACTGATATCATTTGCTTCTTCGATTGCAAGTGTCTTTTGATCCCATTCTGGAGTGAGTGAATTTAGAATTTTTCTGACTTGGTCTTCCTCCGAAAAGCTTTTTCCCACTGCAATTAGTGAATGAACAATATCTTGAACTCATGAGTAACATTTTAAACAATTGAAACTGATTAGTTAATATGGAAATTTTAGTCTGTTTAACTTTGCTTGTTCCATCATGAGTAACTTGAAAAGTTTTCCAGATTTCAAATGCAGACTTACAAACAGATACTCTATTAAACTCATTCCTATCTAGTGAACAAAATAATATATTCATAACCTTTGAGTTATTTTGTGCAACACCCTTTTGCTCAGCAGTCCACTGGGCTAAATTGGTAGTTGGTTCAACATACTCAGTTTGTGTGATATTCCAAGTGTCTAATTCTACTGATTGTAAATAAATTTTCATTCTACAAGCCCAATATGCATAATTACTGCCATTGAAAAATGGTAGTCTGACAGTAGACTGACCTTCTACTAATGAACTAGTGTTAGTGTTAATAGAACTAGTGCCAGAGTTGACATTACCAGTGTTGGTAGCCATTAAAACAATTTTCAAGTTTCAGATTATGAAAACTATGAAAACCAACGCTCCGATACCAATTGAAAGAGAGTGTGGATTAAGGATCTTAAGGCTAATTTAACACTAAAGGGGGGGTGAATAGTGTTCAATGGATTCTAAGACTTATATGGACTAAATTAAAATTATGACACAAACAAATGCAGAACTTAATCACAGAATCAAACACAGATGCAGAAAGTAAATAAAAAGCAGTAAAAGGAAAGAACACACTGGATTTTATACTGGTTCGGAGTTACCCTACATCCAGTCCTGTACCAAGGCAAACACCTCATACAGATTTTTATTATACCAATGTCGAGATTAGGCCTGTCAACGGATACTTTCAGATGCGGATAGTGCCATATCCGCATCCGCATCCGAAATGATTTTCGGATATCGGATATCCGCATCCGCGGATACGTACGGATATCGGATAATTATCCTATCCGCTAACGACCGATAAATCAAGAAATATAAATATAAATTTTAAGTTTAACATACATTTTTTTCAATCCAATTGATCATAAAAGTGTTAAATATAAACAAATATGGCGATAATAAATAGTTTTGAGCGGTTAATAAGCATTAAATGTATATAATATAAACTATTAACTTGATAAAACAACAAATAAATATCTTTCATTATACTAAAATACACACAATTTGTACTATAATATTGACAAAGACCAGACGGATAATTTTCGGATGCGGATGTCTTCGTATCCGTATCCGCATCCGTTTTTTCGGATATCGGATATTATCCGCTTTTGGGATACGAATGCGGATGGATTTCGGATTTTTCGGGTATCCATTGACAGCCCTAGTCAAGATTACAATCCTCAATTTCTAAAGGACTTGAGATACCCTCCTGTCTTCGAGTCTGGGGCAAAATCTCTTGATTTACGGGACACAAGATCACTCAATTGATTTCCAGGCACAACCACACCTTATAGAGAGACTCGATAAACTTTTGATTACAAATTGATCCTATAACTCTGAATAGCACTTTGATCTTCGAGAGAGGGCAGAGAATCAAACAAGAATGAGATTCTAATTTGATTCACTTGAGAATTCGGCAGAATTTCGGCACGATCTTAAAAATATGAAATTTTTAGAATATGGATTTGTGGAGAAGAAGGAGTGAAGAAAATAAGAAATTGGTTAGTTAAAAAATTCGTTTGTGAAGGCTATTTAAAGACCAGTAATGGTCATAACCATTCGTGAAGAGATTTAAACGAATAGACACTTCTTTTAAAATTGAAACTATTGAATTTAACGGCCACCATGTCGACGTGGGGTATCCCATGATGTTGACATCCCTTAGTTAAAAATAATGTAAAATTTGTTTTGAAAATGGTATTGAAAGGAAAACAAGATGAAATGATTCTGGAGTAAAATAAACTAATTTTCCTATGTTTTAAAATAAAGAAGAGTAGAAAAATATATTTTTTAGAATGTATATATAATTTTGTTTTTAAATCTCAAGTATGTATATATAATAAAGGAATATTTAAAAATCAGAAGATAGTTTTAAAAACAAACGAAGTTTAAAACAAGAGTTTATTTAAAAACAAAAACAAAGAATATTTTAAGGCTAAAACATCTTTTTGAAAATCATTTGAAAAGACAATTTTAAGGCTAAAACATTTTGAAAAGCAGTTTTGAAAAACCATTTTGAAGTAGTTTTGCAAGCTTCTTCCTGCAGAATATCTCATCACATCAGGACTCGAGAACTTGTACAAAACCAGGATGTTCGTGGGTTTGTAAGTCACTTGTCGTAGGTTTGTAAGCTACTTGTCGTCGGTTTGTAAGCCACTAAGAAGATAGAAATGGGTTCCATCCCAAATGAAATTTGGAATGAAAATTTTCGTGCTATTATGAAGTTTTAACAAAACTAGACACTTATCTTGAAATCTTGATCTTGATACTCTAGAGTCTTTAATCTTGATATCTCCATTCTGAATCTTGAGTCTTGAGTCTTTATACTAATCAGTCTTCAGTAATCAATACCTGCATATATATATATATATCCTGCATAGTTCCTGCATATACATATCTATCTAGACAATAGTGTTAGTATATATTTTATAATAAGATAGTTAAAAAGGTTGTTGTCATCAAAACCAACATCTCAGTTTCTAACAGCGAAACTGCCAGTGCTCACAGGCCATACGAAGTCGTGGTGATCACATCGTGCTCAACCTCCATTCGCCGATCCTTAAGAGAGAGATAACAAGCCTACTGCCTTGAACCACTACCGTCCCCAAATCAATCACCTACCACCACCTAGCCATGCGAGCTCCTCCGCGACATCGCCCAGCCTCCCATCGAACTCACGACCACCCGAACTTGCGATCTGAATGAGTTTCGCGAGGGAATGAACTAGAGGGGAGAATTGAAATCATGCATTTGTTTTGCGCGCTCGATCTCGAATCGAAATCAGAAGAGAAAGGGGATTTGGGAATGAGCAGTTCGACTGGAAGGAGTAGGAAAAACCACGATTTGAACTCGTTCGGCCATTTTTTTCTTCAAAGCAACGGTTTTACATTTTTTTCTCCGAGATTATGAAATTAGGAGAAGGCTCGGCTGTTTAAAAATAAAAGGAGGGACGCGACATTTTGAAAGGAAGTTAGCGTGATGAGAGGGGGCTACAGTGATATTGAAATGAAAGGGAACGTACTGACATGAAGTTATTTATCAAATCAAACATACAAATATATTATTTAATTTTTAAATCGTCTCGAAATCGTAGCTTAAAACCTTGACATCCTATCGAGGCGTGCCGCTGGACGTTTATAATGTTATACCCCTATTCCGAACGCAATGGAAAATGTTTCGGGTCCAAATTCGATCGTATGGAGAAGATAGCTGTTTGGACCCAATTATTATATTGAATTTTCGATATAAATTTCAGCGCGTTTACATACTGTACGACCACACGATAACTCCAAACGCTATGAAATTTGAAATCCGATAATAATACACTATTACGGATCCAATGGAACTAGTTTCATCGAAACCCGGGACTGTGCCCCCGAAAGGCTATTTTAAATGTCAATTTACATGTTATATTATTAAAACTGAACAAACCACTTTTAAATTTAATTTTAAAGCTTTTATTATCTTCAGTATTATCAATATAAATTTTATAAGCCTTCAAATATTTTTTTACAGGCTTAAAACTCCAGATTCAATAATTCACCCATTTTTCAATTTATTAAATTCAAAAATTTAATTATCCAATAAACAGTGATATTTGAAATTCAAGTTAAAATTAACTTTTAAATATTTAAAATCAATTAAATATTCCAATTTCAAATACCTAAAATCCCGGGTCATTACAGGTCGGCATGTTTCTCTTAGAAGGGGTCGGCATCAAACACTTCAGAATTGTTTCGAACCAAAGATTAACCAAAAACACGAGCTCCATACATCCAATCAACATGATATTTGGAGAGCCATCATATCTAGGCATGGAGAAGCTACCATAGGGATCCCTGCCTTAGAATCAAATGAAGGGATCGATACCGATCCCTATTCATTGGGATTTGGGCCTAGCTACCCCTATGGCGATCCTATATGGGTAAGGAGGTCCTGTAGCCGAAGTTTCTGAGAAATTGATGGTCGCCTTTACCTATAAATACTAGCCTATGTGGTCATTCAGAGGATCTTTAGGCTGCTGGTTACATAGCTCTTTTATTGTAATCATCTTTCTTCAATACTCCATTATTTCTTGTTGTTTGCTACTGTAATCAAGATTATATTGAATCAACAAAGAGAATATTCAAAGTGGACGTGGGCAATCGACGCCGAACCACTATAAATCCTGTTGTTCTTGATTTTCTTTTTGATTTTCTTACTACATTGCTATATTCCACTGTTTTAATTTAGTTTCTTCATTTACTTCTCTACATGAACCTATTCTTGGGTGTTTGTGACCAATTTGAATGCAAACACCATGGTACTCGGTTTTCCCTCCACCATTGCATTACATTGTTTATCTTATTCATCAACCGCGTTAAAACCCTATGTCTTAGATCCATGTCGAAAACCCATACCAAACATATCATAGTCGCCCATGATCTAGTATAACTGCATTTGAATAAAGTAAAGATTGTTTGCTAATCAATATTAGAACTGATAAAAGTGGCAACTGATTACCAAATACCTTCCACATGACTATGTCGATTCTCAGAAGACAGCAATTCCCAGATCCGCTAAAGGTTGGGGATAGTGGAAGAAGCGTTAGTAAGTAGATAAAGCAATTCGGGTCAAATCCTAGCACATATGTCTTCGCATGTTGTAATTCGTGATGATACTAACCGGCGAAGAATTATTTTCTTTTCTTTTCTGTAGCCATGAATGTCATCAGTCCTATGACTTCCAAATCTATTTGAGTTTACGACTGGTGCTCTTTTCCACTTTGCTTTAAAATTCGTGCCTCAAATAGAATTAAACCTAACGAAGCGATTATTAGTGATGGTACAGAAACATAAAGGAAACTGATAAAACATTTTGTAACCAATCAATCCAAAATCGAATGAGTTGACCTATCCTTTCTACCATTGTTGCAGAGTTCCTCTCTTTATAAGAGAGGAATTACACACACACACACACACACATATTTGCAAGAGGAGAAGAAACAATATGTATGAGAAATAGCAACCTAGGTGTGATGTGAATCGTGTGAAGGAGTAAACTCAATTACCATTAGGTAATATTCAAACATCATAGGTTTGATTTGCTAAAGGATTACAATTGTAAACATGAGCTAGTTACCTAGTAAAAGTATGAAGTTAGAGTGAAGATATGCATTATCATCTACCAGGTTGACACTTACGACATTATTATTTCTATTTTTAGTAGTAATTCTTTCTTATAAGACATCAATACATGATTTTACGCGTTTAAGTAACTCTTTAAATCCAACAGTGTTAGTTAATTTATAGGTATTGTTCGAAATACAAAGAAAAATAAAACGGTTATATATGTCAAATTATCCATGGTCGAAGTATTATTATTTTTATTGAAAAATCTTTGATTTTCGTCAGACAAAGTGTACATAGCTACTATAGTTTGATCTAGAATTTCCATAATTATGTAATCATTTAAAAAACCTAAATATGTAGTATAATGTCAAACTTTGGAACAAATATTTTCTTTTAATGGTTTGATTTTTAATTGTTTGAGGACGATAGAAATTATAATAATTTTCATTTTAACTTTCATGGATTGAAGAAGGTATAAATTAAAGAACGTGAGAAGATGGAGATGAGAAATTAAATGTGAGAAAAAGGAAAAAAGAAACAATAAAAGAAGAAATGATAAAATTGAGAGATGACGGGACAAGAAAAGAAAATTATGGGGTATAGTGAAAGGAGGATGAAAGGCGTTAATAGGTACCTAGTTTTAAACAGGACAAATTTTAAATATGAGCTTGCAAAAAAAGATATTGCAAATATAGGCTTCTATGAAAACTAATTGCAGAAATATGCCTCTTTTCATATAGCTTGCACATTTATGGAATGCTCAAGCTACATTTAAAAAAATTAAATTTGCGCATTTCAGAAATGTGTAAGAATTATTGCCGTTAAAATAATACTTGTACATTCTATATGTGTGCATATGCATTATTTGGATATATGCGCAATTATGGAATGCGCAATTACATATTTCGGCCTAAAAAATATATTTGATGTTTACTCTCCTCATTTCCTTTCTTCATCTCCATCTTACTAAAGCCCTTACTCAATCCCCTACCTAACCAATTCCACTTTCCAAATTCAATTACAAGTAAAAATAATATATAATTTAGTTTCAAAAAATTAGTGGTTTTCTCTCAAAATGGAAGGCTCTTCTTCATCTTCTCAAATTAGAGGAAAAAAATTTGATTTTGGAAATCCTGGTTATTGTTTAGTTTAGTTTCGATTGAAATGTTAGTTATTGTTATAGTTAACATTGAACCGTTAGTTATTGCAAGTTGATACTGGAAATCCTGGTCCTAAATTTTGAATATTGAGCGAGTAACATGTCTAGGTTTATCCTCTTCATTAACCTCAAATCCTCCATCATAGTAGAATATAATTGGAACCATTGATATTGGCTATAAATAAAACTAAAACACTACATTCAAAATCTTAATTTGTGAAAAACCATAAGCTTAAATTTTCAAAATTATTGTCTTTGAGAAGAAGATAATGTTGTCTCAGACAATCCTCGGTCAAAAACATCAAAATCTCTGTATTTTGATAACAAATTTTGAAGGCTACAAGAAATCGAAGATAAATTAATTCTAGTTTTGATAAGATGAAAATGAAGAAAGAAATTGAGAAGAGTAAACAACAAACTGTTTTTTAAGGCCGAAATATGTATATGCGCATTACATAAATGCATACATACAAATAATGCATATGCCACTTAAGGAATGAGCAATTATTATTTTAACCGAAATAATACTTTCATATTTTAGAAATGCACAGATTATAATATTTTTTTTTCTTTAAAAAAGAAAATATCTTGCACATTTCGTATGCGCAAGTTATAGAAAAAGATCCATATTTCTACAAATTGGTTTTCATTGAAATTTGTACTTGTTATTTTATTTATTTATTTATTTTTTGGGGGAATTAATTTAAAGGACAAAAATTTGTATATTTTTTGTCTCAAGGACACAACCTCAATATTTTTACCATAAGGACAAACATTCTTCTAAAAATTATTCATAAGGACAAATATTTTCCAAAATTATTCATAAGGACAACAAAACTGCCACCAAGCTAAAAACTGATACCTAAAAATTGCTACCGATAACTACAAACTGATACTATCAATGACTAAAAACTGATACCTAAAGAAAGTTGTCCTTCAGGATAAAATATTGAAGGTCTGTCCTTGATGCAAAAACGCTGAAAATTTTTGTCCTTGACAATAATTTCCAATTATTTTTTCATTTTGAAATTTTTTGTTTTAAGTTGAAAAACAACGCTGCTTTTGGGGCTTCCCTCTCACACGCTGTTTGCTGGCAAGCCGCGGAAATCTCTTGAATCAAACCATGGCGTCCTCTTCCTCTAAACCATTTTACTCCATTTTCTACCCCTCAAAGCGAGCTAAAATCCTATCAACTTCACCTCCCAATTCCATCTCAACTTTCCTCCCTAAAACCCCGATCCCCAACTCTTCAACCTCAAACGCACATTTTTCCTCCGTCGAGGCCAGCAATTCAGCACCGTCGAACCTCCCCGGAGATCATAAATCAAGAACTGAAATCGAAGAGTTCGTTGAAAAAGCTAAGCGGAACCTTAGTGTCTGCAGCGAAAGGATCGAGAAATCAAAAGGTAATATTGTGTTCACTGATATCTGCAAAGTTCTTTTCTGGTTAGAAATATTGACCGCTAAAACACTGTCTCCAATATTTCTGACATCTGAAATGATACCTGCTAAGATTTTCCTCTTGCTTAAATTTGTACATTGTCCACTTGCTTAGCTCTAAACGTTTAAATACGCGTACAAATGAGCAGCTCTTATTTACTGACGAGCATTTTTCTACAGAAAAATGTCTGAGCTTTAGCATTGACATGATGTCCGTATGTCTTTAACAATAAAATAAAAAGACATCAAAATAAAAAGAAGGCATTCATAGGATGTGTAAAGGAGCAAGACCATCTCACGAAGATGTAGCATCTTGATGTATGAATTTGGAATAATCAGTGGTTTTGAGCTGTCTGTTATAATGTTTTTTGTTGAAGGTTTGCACCATGTGAAGTTGGAAGAGCTTCTTGTGGAAGAATCGTGGGTGGAAGTGATTTCGGATGAGTTCAATAAACCATATGTAAAAAATTTGTGTGCATTTCTGGAGACAGAGACCCATGGAACTGTTCCAATTTATCCGCCACAACCCTTAATATTTAATGCATTAAATTCGACTCAATTTGACAGCGTGAAGGTTGTCATCATAGGGCAGGTAGAGTTATCTGCTACAAGTGTCATGTTTCACTGACTTTTTTATATTCAGTTCAATTGCGTTAACCAATGCCTTGTACAATAACTTTGGAAGAAACGGAAATTATGTATAGAAGTAATGACAATGTACATGCGCGATTATCACGACCAGTTGCTAGTAGCTACACCAGATATTACATGTTAGCATGTGTAATGTTTGTTCATTTTGTTTACTATCCATGATCATCCATTGTCTAATAGTGGTTGAATCAATTCCATAACAATTGACAAGATTCAAAAGAAGACAACTTTCCATGTTCATATCTATATTTTCTAACCTTCTAAATTGCTTATTCATTGTTGATTTGTTAACCTATTACATTTACTTGGGTGGTAAACTACCATCGCAGCACATTCTATTATTGTTTTACACTAAGTTATGATTAAACCACTGTGGCATTTTAATGATCTGTTTTCTATGTTATATTACTTGATCTTGCGCTAGGTAGTAATGGAGATTGTCGGATAGAATGGATATACAGTATGCACCAACACATACTTTGAAGATGAAGAAAAAAAAGATGAATATCCGTTATAAGAATCAAAAGAATGTTCAATCAAATGCTAATCGATATAACTTTTGAATGGTCTAAGAATATATAGGTGTATAATACATTATTGTTTCTGGTTTATTAGATAAATACCAGTGTACTACATATTTCATTGGATTATTTTTGTGCTAAACCCCTTGATATTGAAAAATCAGCACGTCATAGTTAGAACCATCCGCCAGCAATTCTTGTCAAATTAGTAGTTGAGAAATGTTTTAGGGCTTATAGGATTGTAACTTTTTTGGGATTTTGTTTTCCAGTAACATAATAGTATATAAAGGAGAATGCCTGTTTTTTGTTTAAAAAGAAAATAATAATCTTACATATAGCTGAATTTTTTTGTAAATGATCTAGAAAATATAAAAGTGATGGATACAAATCCTATTGCTCTTTCTTGTTTCTTACTCAAGTCAAATGGATACATAAGTAAATGAACCAATTTTCAATTGGATCGATCTTGATTTCTTCCTAAGATGATATAGACAAGCCATTCTTAAGTTATATTTGAGTCAGAGATCTTTAAAATCTGTTAGCCTAATCTTGGTTGAATGATCAATGATAAAAATCGTGGGAGTTTTCTGTTATATACAATGCAAGAAAGAACAAAATAATAATTTGAATTTTAAATGTTTAATTGGCGATCTAATACTGTGTGGTACTACACCTTCATAAGTGATTGATTTTCAATACTATGCTCGTATTGGAGTTATAGAACACTTCTATCAATTGATCAGAGTTCCAACTCTTATCACCAAATTGATACAACTTTACATACACACACCCCCCTCCCCCAACACCCCCCCACACACATATATACACATATGAGTCACAGAACACTTCTATCAATTGATCAGAGTTTCAACTTATATCACAAAATTGTTACAACTTTATATACATACATAAGTGATTGATTTTTTGATAAGAGTTGGAACCCCGATCAATTGATAGAAGTGTTCTATCACTCGTATATATATATAAATTTTTATTCAAGTAATTTACACAAACACAATATTTCCTAACCATTACACTCATCTAAACTATAAGAACATATCTACAATCACACACATAAGGAAATACTAAATTAAATTACAAATTTAGGTTAAAGGTTTAGGTTTTTTACCCCTAGTTTGAAATGATGAATCTACTTGGGATTTTGATGTTATTATAAGAAGAAAATTGAAGTTTTTAGTGGTATTTGGATTGAGGATTTTTATGCTTTTAATTTGGTTTTTGATGAAAAACGAAGAGGAGAAGAGAAATCGGGAAAATCAGGCTGATGACCTGATAATACACATTTCCCTATTTGCATATTTTTGAATTACGCTAGTAAAAAAAAGAAAAAAAAAGAAATCATAACATGCACATTTGTAAAATGCACATGTTATGTTTTCAAAATAACACGTGCATTTTAAAAATGGAACTTTTGTAAAACATCTTTTTAAGTTCCAAAATGCGCAGTCATCCATTTTAAAAAACATTTTTTTAAAGTTTCAACATATTTGCATAATGATATGCAAATATTTGCATTTTTGTCAAAAAAATAAGTTTTGATTACCGAAACATGCAATTAAAGTTCAGATTTAGTTTTCGAGAAAATAATAATTTTTTTAACAAAAATAAAAATAAGGGTGTAATTCAAAATTTTTTTTGAGAAGAGTTTCCACGTGCGGAACTTGAAAATAAGGGGCAGGTTCTAATTTCTACTTTTAAAAATGTGCATGCGTTTAAATTTTCAATCTAAAAGACATATTTTCAGAATAAGTTTCGAATGAGGATTAATTCTAATTTTTTTTTTCAAGAGGCCTATATCAAAAATTTACCCCTCAAATTAAAATTTGCAACTAACCAACACATTAACCAATTCCAATCTGCTATCATTACCCTATTTTCAATAGTAATTAAATGAAAAATATAGTTTATATTACATTCACAAAATTTTAAAACAAAGTTAATAATATATAGTAATATACTAATATGTCAAATAATAGTAAAGAGTACTAAAATATTTCATTAATAATCATTTTAACCAAAATGCATTACTAAAATGTATGATAACTTCATTTAAATGTTTTATTCTGTGCAACATACTTTTCTTTGTTTATTTCAACCTTTTGTTTAATTTGTGGTTATAGTAATAGTTTATACACACACATACATGTATATTCTATAGCATTATTATTAATATATTTTTCAACACTTTTAACGCAAATATTGTGTAACTGCATGATCCTTATCAAATTTATTATTTATAAATTTTATGCTAGTCTATATGTATTGAACCCATTAACAAACTGGATAAATGTACACGGTTTGGAAAATTAATTTCAAAAACATTTATCTAGCACTGGATCTATATTCTATATCAGATTATCAAGATTCAATTCAGTGCCATGTCTTCAAATAGATTATCCATCTTAATTATAATGAAATATTCATTTATCACGAGAATGATATTTTCTTAAATATATTTTGTTAAATAATAAATACATGTTTTAATTTTAACAGAATGACTTCAAAAATGGCTTAACAAAAAACTATTAATTCATAATTAATTTTACCTGATTAAATGAATTAGGGAACCACCTTTAACAGTATGATTGATCCACTGTCTAATGTTATTAAACATCTGGCCATCGTGTTCTGCTTTTATTACCTGGTTTTCAAAAACTTTTTTTTTGTTGGGGTTGGGGGTTTAAACAGTCTAACTTTACCATCGATTAACTCTTAGAAAGAATAGGACTGGATGATTTCCAGTTCATTCAGCTCAACCACATACATAGTCACTATATATTTTAAGACTGCATAATGAATATGTTGGTGCTGAATGAGTGGCAAGAAAAAGCGGCTGAGTATTCGAAATATGATGTTCATTACTGATGTGGATAAACTGATAAACTGCTTGGGTATCTTTATCTACCTTCTTCACATGCAACCTAAACATTTAGTTTTTATTTTGTTTTAGTAACCGTTGGTTGAAAATTGGATGTTTTGGCTAGAACGAATAATTTTGTGTGTGTTTTTGGTGTAGCTGATCCTCTAATGGTTTTTAAACATAGTATTAGTCTATTACTTTTCATTTAAGAAACATATTATATGTTTAGAGAAAATACAAGAATATTTGGTTGATTTCTTGTTTCAGGACCCTTATCACGGACCTGGTCAAGCTATGGGTTTGTCATTCTCAGTTCCAGAGGGCATCAAAGTTCCATCAAGCCTGGTCAATATTTTTAAGGAACTTAAGAACGATGTTGGGTGTAGAATTCCAGCACATGGAAATCTAGAAAGATGGGCTGTGCAGGTGATTCTTTTCAGTTTGTGCAGTTACTTTGCACAGTGCTATTTGGATGCTATGTGTTAAGTTAGTCCATATCTGTTCTGTCTAAATGGATATAATGCGTACAATGGGACTTGGTATTTTGCATGTACGACCATAGTTTTCCCATTTTAAGTTAACCTTATTTATTTATTTATTTAAGAACTATATGAAGAAGTTTAAGTTCACCTGTTATATAATTTTCGATTTTATTTGGTTATCATATTCTTTTATTAGTACTTAAATTGACAAGGATATGGAGATGTCTGACATATTTCTATCACTGTTTTATCATGTAAGCATTTCGTGTTTTCATTCAGAAAATAATAGCTAATCAGAATATTGTATTTTAGCAGTATAAGAAAGATCGCAACATATTATTGTAGCCACAATAATATTGAGGATCAATGTTCCTAAGCTTTTGTTTCTTTTAATAAAGGGAATGGTAGAAGTTGATGAATGTTTTGACTTGCATTTTCTTATTAACCTTTTACTAATTTTCGATAAACGATGTTACACAAAAATACTAGGAATATTGTGGTCGAATTTCACAATGTTTCTCATAGTATACAAAGAATAGACTCTAATCTAGCAAATGGTATTTGCATATACAACCAAAGATAATTTTTTTTTCCCTTGCCTTCATTGCTTATGCAAATCAAACTAGAAGTTGCATATTTGTCAAAATTTGTTTGTATGAAAATATAATAGTTGTATGTGTAAGGTACTTTCCTATTTTTTGTATGTAATTACCTGGTCCATTGCTTAGAAAGCTAAGGTGCTCCAACATTTTTGTAGGTTGATTTGAAAAGCATAGAATCATACTATAATATGAGGGTTTTACCAATATGCTATTTCGGTATATTATATAGAGCTAAATGGCGGCTGTGATCAAAATCAAAAAGTTCATTTTATAGAAATCATTCACAACTTTTTCTCCTTAGCGTCCTATTGTTCTCTTTTTTCTTTTTATGTCTCTCATGAAGGGTTGTGATTTATTTTGAATACTGCAAAGAAAGGAACAAATTGAATTTCAAAGCTTTGATATTTTAAAATTTTGAGTTTTGAAACTTCAAAATTTGAATATTTCAAAGTTTGATTCTTGAATATTTTGGATTGTAAAATTATGATTTTTCAAATCTTAACCTTTTGATCTCTTTTGAAATGGTTATTTTAAATTTGAAAATCTATATTTTGATTTTTGAAAATTTTATTTTCAATATTCATTTTCTGAAATTATTAAAATTTAAACTTTGGCAAATTTTATGTTTAAATTATTGAAGTTGATTTTTTTTGGAAATCTTTAACTCTAAAATTTGAAATTTTGGTTTTTAATATATAGATATTTAGAAATATTTTGGTCTATTATGAATTCAAATTTTTTATATTTCGAAATTATTTAACTTTGAAAATTTATTTAATATGTTCAAGTCTGCTAATTTTGGAAAGTGTCAACAATGAAAAATCATAATTTTAGAGCTCAATTTTTTGAATATTTTAGACATTGATAAGTTTAAAGTTATGAAAATTTGAACTTTAAAGCTTTGAAATTTGTATATAAAAAATTGACCCTTTTCAAATTTTCAAATTCGTGAACTCTTGATTTTCCAGAATTGTGAATTTTCAAAATGCGAATTTAAATATTTTAATTTTTGGATATGTTGTTATTGAAAACTTTTGATTTTTTTCATTAAATTATAAATGAAATATTAGTATGGCAGTTTGAAAAAGGATTCTTTTTTATTTTTGAAGAATATTATTTTTGAAAATATATTGTTTTAAAATATCGAAAATTACTAGTTGTTGTGTTGAGTGTTGGGCCTATTTTTTTCTTCCAATTTTAGATTCATTTTTTTAAAGAATAGTTTCAAAATTTTGAAATCTTGCATTTTCCTGTTCCAAATAAATATACTATTGCTATGAACATGTAGTTGACTTTCAACATAAATTTCAGAAAATCTTATTTTAAAATTTGAAGTATATTAAGTGTTTAATATGTACATGCCAAAGTAATAACACGAAGAATAATAACAATTACCGCATTTCTGCTCAAACACATGAGCAATAGACACAGTATTATAAACATGGAAATTTAAGATGCATAAAAAACTTAGAAGAATAATACCAATATTAGTATAATAAAATAATAATAACAAATCTCTAATAAAAGAGATAAAATCTGAATAAAGCGTTAAATTTCTATAGTAAATGAAATGTATTAATTAAGAAGTATAAAACTAAAATAGCATAAAATTTTAATTTCAAAGTTCGATGTTTATCGACAAGCAACAATTCAGTATGGGAAATTAATAAATTCAAGCCTTCAATTTTTATCTTGAAAATGCTATATTGTTTAAAGATTATATTAGGATTATACCTGTTCATAATTTACAAATTTAGGTTCAGGTTTGGCAGACATGTCAATTAATGCTTTAGCTATTGACTACATGATTCATAAACTAAGCATCTCAAGTAGGGTATTTTTGTTTTTTTTTTTGTTTTGCTATTTGCATCTTCTAAGCCAAGAGTTGTTGCAATTTAACCATCTGTAATTTATAATTTCAATAGATAAACTAGAGTTGGATGTTCACGTCCCTTGATTTAATATGTTATCCATAAAAAGGGTCGATAATATTTATAGTTTGGATTGTATTATGCATTTTGTTTCTTTTTAGTTGTGTAACAAGATGCCACATATTTTTACAGGGCGTGTTATTACTCAACGCTGTCTTAACAGGTATGTTGACGATTTATCTACTATTCTGTAGATTACCTCAGATCCTCCCTTCTATTTTCTTTATATCAACCTAACATATACGTATATAGAAGCGTGTTCCTTCAAGTACCTATTACTTCAAAAAAACAGACAAAACACTGTTTTGAATTCTAAATTATGTTTTAACTGGTATGAATAACCTTATTTCAGTCCATAGACAAATGGATTACTGTATTTCATGCTATCAAGATGAAGCTTACTGTTATGATACATAATGACAATAAAGTATTGGCGTTATGGAATTTGAGTTGTGTCTCGTAATTTATACATCTATAGCCATAGTATATGTTTGCGCCAAATTTGTTCACAAAGATCTTGTTGTATGTGAAAGCACCAATATCCAATATTTAGATCCAAATAGAGAAACATAGATTCACAGATCACAAAATAGATTGTAGAAAAGTAAATGAACACGCAAGTTTTATCGTGGTTCGGCAAACTTCGGCCTACGTCCACTCCAGTAATCTTTTATTTATATTGTAAGATTACAAGTACAGTTGTTTTTGCCTTAGAAAAATTATTGAGGAAGAGATAAGAAGTGATGAAGGAGACAGCCAGCCGGAAAAATCCCCTTGCAATGAGCTAAGTCCGCTGTATTTATAGGTGAAGACGTGCATGGATCGAGCTGAAATTTCGCCAGAAGAACCTCCAGGCCCATAAAATCCGACCCATAGATTTTGGGATCGATCACACACCAAAAAATCATTTGTGCCAATCGTTCCATACCAGCTCAAATGGGGATGCGATTGTTTTTGTGGGTCCTCCATGATGTTATCTACTTGCTCTCCAAATTTCGTCCAATTTGACTTACCGTTTGTGAGATACCGCGTTTTCCGTGGAGACGAGTTGAAAAATTGAAATATGGAAGATTGTTCCATATTTGCTCCTTTTGGGGTGCGATCGTTTTGGTAACTCGGATTGTCTTGAAATTTGGAATGCTGGCTTTTCTGACCTCGCTTGTCATGTCTGAGCAATGGTGGCTCATTCTGGATTCGGACAAAATTCACGATATCCATGGTGAGCCTGTGTATAACTGATCTATAAGACGAACCGTCATTGGTTACTAGTCCAGTTCTTGGTGTCACGGTCTTGCCAAAAGGCGCGATAACATTTGCCCCCCAAAGTACGTCTTGTGGAAACATGACGTGCTTTGAAATGCTGCATCCTTCATCCTGAAAAAGCTCTATCTAATTCGTTGAGTAGTTGCTTATCTTTTCGTCAAAAGATGTAACATTCGATTGATTTTCAGTAATATGAATGCTGATTTGCTGATTGCCAATGATTATGTTTTGCATTGTTGTAGCCGAGTGTCGAGTGCTAACGATTTGTTGTTCATTTAGTACACGTTGCATGCTTACAAATTGTCGTCAGTTTATGGAATCGAATACTGTATCGATCGTCTCTTGGACCGATGTAGAAGTTCGATGGATTACTCTCGAATTAGTGTGCACTGCTTTGATGGATACGAAATTTTTTGATGGGTACGAAATTCCGGTTCATATCGATGAGTTCTTGTCACTGTGGGTCGCCCCTTGACGGATTCGAATCGATGATTTCGAATCGATGGAGTCGAGTGTTTTCAAGACTATCTTTATTTTGTATTTCGTATCGATGAACTCGGAGCATACGGGATGGAGTCGAATCGATGGATACGAAAGGTGGTCTCAATCTGGTGGACGCCGTCTTTTGCTTCGTTTCGATAGAGGCTAAAGTCGATGGATTCGAGAGAGGCACTTCGAATCGGTCTGGATTTTCACCTGTTGAGGCCGGTCATATGCACCGGGAGGCGAATCGCCATAGAAATCCTATAAATACCAAGGATTCATTCATTTTTTACATTTTACTTTTGCCTTCGTCTTCCTGCGCGTCCAAATCGATCCCAGATCTCGAGAACAAAATTGAACAAACCGTCCTCTCCTTCGAATCGAACTAGCATCCAAATCCTTCTTAATCCAACTTTACATTTAGGTAGGTAATTCGACTAAGTATTTGAAGTTCCGAGATTCAAAACCCTCTACCATTCCTGTTCGTGTCGATCTGGAATGATAATAGTCGAATCGATTTGGGAGATGAAATTTTGCCATGGCGTTCGCATCGATCTGGATGCAGGAAGTGGAGGATTGGGGGTTGAGTCGATCACGAACGGCGAGATGCCGTATCGATCCGTTGAGATCGATACGTGGAGTTGCCCCTTGTGATCGATACGAAACTCTTGCTCCAACGATCGATACGAAGCCTGCGTAACTTTAATGGTGTGAAGCTTTATTTTTAGAGATCGATTCGAAATCCAGACTGATGATGGATACAAAACCTAGGGTTCCTGATCGATTCGAAAGTTCCGTTGTAATCGATGCGAAACGTATCGATTTGTCTGGGATCGATTCGAAGATAATGGTTATCTGGTTGATTCGAAATTAAAACCCTGACCTTGATCGATACGAACAAAGCCTCATGGATTCGAGCTTTTACACGATCGATAGCATGATTCCGACGAGCTTCATCCTTGCACATTTAGACTGAACTTGTTAAACTGCATACTTGACTGCCCTGTGAAGCTTGTTAATGGAACTGTATCTTGACAAAACAAACTCCAACTTGACTCGAATTTTATGGGTTTGGATGGTATGGTTGTGACGGTCAGCGATGACGGTCACTCTGACTGGGTTTTCGAATTTCTTGTTGTTCTCATACTTTCTTCAACTATGCTGAATTTCCTAAGTATTGACTGCACTGCACTGCACAACACACTTTTCACGGGGAAATGAACGAGTTTTTCATTTGCTTAACGTTACTTTCTGATGAGTTAGTCAGTGATGGAATCTTCGAGCTCTCAACAGCAGGAGATTCAGAGTTCTCCCCCTCTTGTCCTCGAAATTCCAGACATCCCAGCGGAGATAGTAGAGCCAGCTCTTGACGAGCTGCAAGATGCTATATTTATTGAGGATCCTATAGACTCCGTTCAATCCAATATTTCTGAAAACTTGTTGGGCAGGATATGCACAAGACACAACATTTCTTCGGATGATGTGCTATTGCCGGGATCTAGTGACAGACCTCACTGTCCGCCCGAAGGGTATACCGCCTTTTATCGCCATGCTTGTGCGGCTGGAACACTCCCTCCATTCAATCAATACATTAGGGAGATGTTATCATTTCTTGGAATTGCTCCCTCTCAATTACACCCCAACGGGCACGCGCTACTGAACAGTGCGTTCATTCTATTTATGGACCATCTCTTCCGTCCACCAAGGCCAACGGAAATCAGATACCTATTTAATTTCAAGAGTAGAGGTGATAGTCCATCCTTTACGTTTTTGGAGGCAGTCAGGAACTGCCAGGTTATAACCGGAGCCTGGACCAGACTCAGCTACTTCAAGAACGAATGGTTTTATATCCGATGTCCCCCAGGTTTTGCCAGGCGGTGGCTGTCTAGGCGTAAGTGTCGTAACCCATCGATGATTTCCTTGACTAATGGTTTTCTTGGCACTGGTATTGACATCCTACTTTTCTTACAGCCATTATCTCCAGACCCGACGGCGGGTGTTACAAGGGCATAGTTCAGAGCCTTCAAGAGATCCCGAGCGATTTGAGACACATCGACTTGGTGCTGACTGACTATAACTTAAGAGCCCTTGGCTTGATTGAAGCAAATCAGAGCATAGTCACCGAAGGGATGCTGAGGCATGTTCCAAAGAAGAAGAAGAAGAAAAAGAAGAAGAAAATGGCGAAGAAAACGCTCGGAGTCATGATAACCGAAGTGAGCGACGAAGAACGGACTCACACAGACGTCGAGCCGATGGCTGATTTTTCGGGCAATTTTGAAGAATTGGGAGAGAGACGGAAAAGCAAGGCTGTCGTTTCCAAAAAACTTAAATCTAAGGGATGGAAGTCTGTAGATGTGTCTCCTCCCACTTCTGGAATCATAATTTTCGAGGCCGCCCCTTCTCAATCGAGAGATACTTTCAAAGGGCTTGGTGATATTCCCATTCCGGATTATATATCAATTCATCACAATCCCGGGTTGGAAGAATTCCGAGATGTTTTAGATATGAGCGAGCCCTTTCCTCTTAGTGCGGTCAACACTTCCGGTTGGTCAGAGGGTTTACACATTTACACACACTTCCACAGCACTACACGATTTCTGCATATTGGACATTATTTTTATAGGGTGCTTAACTTCAGTTTCTTCTTATCGCAGGTGAAATGTCAGGTCGTGGATCCACACTAGATAGGCTCCGCAATGTTCGCCGATCTTCCTCATATTATGAGTCCCGTAGGAGGGAATCAGACAGGGATTACGCACGTGGCTATACCAGCTAGGAGCGTTATGACAGAGATCGAGATTACTGGCGCGGTCTTTCTGGTCAAGAGCGTTTTGATAGAGACAGAGGCCATCAATATCGATCACGGTCTCGCTCTCCTCCGCCTCCTAGGGCCCCTATAGATCCCCCTGAGTCTTCGCAGCAACAACAACCTTCTCAATCTTCAAGGTCCGAAACTCAGCGGCAAAGAGTTGAACCACAGACAGCTGCCATTGTTGAACAGGCCCCGGCAGAACTGACGAGTGAAGGAGCCATCAAGCTTGCTCAGATGAAAAAGGATTTTCCAGAAATTTGTCTGGATGCATACGTCTTCCCTCCCCATCTTAAGAGGATTCCTCCGAATGCCGAGAATATCGCGCATGATTACATTCGTGATTTTTACGCTCAATATAAAGAGTGGTATAAGGCAGCCGCGAAAGCTTCGAAAGTAGCGTTTGACCGGGCAAAAATCATTGAGAAACTCGAGGCTGACCTCGCTCAGAAAGATTGCATCATCCAGGTTCTTCAACCAGAGACCGAGTCGTCTCAAGGTTTAGAAATTCAAGCGCTCAAAAAGGCTGACGAGGCCGTGGTGAAGATGGCAAGGATGTAGCAGGCACACTGTGCCTTAGTAGAAAAGATGGGCCATCGCTATACCACCGTATTAGCCGAGCGGGACGCCGCCGTTAAAGAGCTGAATGAGCTTAAAGCCAAGTTTACTGAAATGGTGAAAGAAAAGAATGATGCAAACACCGCCGCTCAGGAGGCATGCGATCAAGCTGTATCACTTCGAGCTGAACTTGATGCGGCGGTGGCAAAGGTTAAGTCCGTGGAGGCAGAAGCCGAGGAAAAAATTAAGACGGAGCAATGCAGGATGGAGGCTGATTTTAATGATCTCCTGGTCACATATAACGCCAACGTGCTGCAGCACAGAAATTTATCTTGGCTTGGGGATTACTCTATGCTTTTGTACAATGCCTGGACTAGGCTGATGGAGGAAAAGAAAGCAGCGCGTCCGGGCGAAACACTGGATGATTTTGAACTTGAGACGCGCTTGCTCACTGAGGAGGAGAGGAAGGTTCTCCACGAGGCAATGATTTCCGTGGAAAAGGAGAAGCTTGGTGCTCAGCAGATGGAGACCGGCGAGGCTCGGGGGTCGAACATCATGAAACAAGTGCTGAAGTTTTAATTCCGACATTGCCCGAAGCCACTGCCGCGGTTGATCTCCAGCCTGTCCCTGCTTATAACCCGGATCAGCCGCAGTTGTCTCCCATCGGAGCATCTGCCTCTGCACCTGCCCACACTCCGGGTCATGCTAAGGAAGGTATTTGAACACCTCCCGCATATATTTAGAGTGGTGAATCTGAAGCAATACATTTAGCTAATAACCTTCGCTTTTTCACATTCAGTGACCGAGGCTGTTATCTCTGCGCTTCCTGCATCTCAAGTCCTTTATCAAGCGCAGGAGGCCATTGTTATCGAGGCGATTATGACGACTACCGTGGTCGGCGAAGGGGGAGAAACGAGCATGTTATCTTTCGATGCACAGATGATTGAGGAACTTCTTAGTCAACCCAACGACCCCTTCGCAGATCCGTCTTTTGCCATGAGCGGAGTTACTCCAGCTATTAGCTCCTTCATGCCAGCCACCAGTACATCCAGCGCGGCCCAAGCATCTCGTGAGGATGATATTCTTGCCGAGATCAATGCTGAGATGGCGGCTGTGACAGCAGGTAGTATTTCTGGGGGTGGCATGGCACCGTCTGGCCCAGCTCCACTAATGATGATATCGCCGGGCGGCACTGTGGTTATCGCAAGTGTTCCTGCTCCTCTTCCTGCTACAGCTCCCATGCCTTCAATCCCATCCTTCAAAAGAATTTCTATCGCCTCGAGCTCTGAGGAGGACGTTGACATCATGCCACAACCGGGAGACAAACCGGAGAAGAGTAAACAATCGCGGAGGAAGTCAGGTAGCGGTTCGAGCGGTGCTACCCCGAAAAAGAAACCGAGGAAGAAGAAAGATTGAGCGCTTTTTTAGTTCGCTCTGTCGTATTCGGGGGTAGTGTTTTGTTTTGTCTTTTTGGTTTTCTATAGCCGTGTATAGAGACGGGCTCGGCCCCCGCTAGTAGGAATTTTTTGAATTAGCTTGTAATTGGATTCCTTTTGTTGATAATTGAAATGAAAACATATTCTCTTTTGTCTTCAATTCAATATTTATTTTGGTTCTGCCCCTAGCCTCGGGGATAAGCCGTAATAGGCGTTGTGCGAAATTATCCACGGTTTAGTGTTAACATCCATACTTTGAGGATTTTGCTTTTTGGTTAATAACTTGGTTCACGAACGTGTAATGCAACTCAGTTGAGGTGCGGTTGAAGTCGTTTGGCGGACGGATCCTCCTTCCTCGAGACCACATTTAGTTATTTATTCTCCGGTTCGTGCTTTCTGACCCCGGAGTTCGTTAACGCTTATACCCAGCTCGCGCTCTCGGAGTACTCTGGGATTTGTTTTATGTTTATACTCCGTCTCGCACTCTGAGAGGACGGAGTTGAGTAGTTTATACTCCGTCTCGCACTCTGGGAATGCGGAGTTGATGTATGTTTATACTCCGTCTCGCACTCTAGGAGTACGGAGTTGAGTAAAGTTTATACTCCGTCTCGCACTCTGGGAATACGGAGTTGATGTATGTTTATACTCCGTCTCGCACTCTAGGAGGACGGAGTGGTTTAATGTTTATACTCCGTCTCGCACTCTGGGAATACGGAGTTGATGTATGTTTATACTCCGTCTCGCACTCTGGGAGGACGGAGTGGTTTAATGTTTATACTCCGTCTCGCACTCTGGGAATACGGAGTTGAGTGAGGGATTGTCGTGTATCACTCCATTTTTAGCCTTGATGTGATGGCTTGCCCCCGAGCTCGGGTTTCACTTAGCGAGTGGCCGGTCGTATCACAACCACTCCCTACTTGAATAAATTACACTGCATGATGGAATTTAGCTCTCCGTGCATCGTGATATCGTACATTGTATTCAATGAATCAAGCTCTGGCTCGAAGAAATGGCATTTTATTGCTGAAATAAGAAAATATGGCAAAGTCAGTTGCCTTATTACAAGTTCTAATTTCTAAGTGCAGAAACGAAATTGAAAAATGGAAAGATATAATGAAACAAATAAAGCCTGTCATGTGTAATAGCGACGGAGACTCTCGCTGTTCCAGGCCCTTGGCAAGTCAAGACCGTCAACTGTCGATAGTTTGAATGTGCCATCTCCGAGTCTTTGTGTAATCACGTATGGTCCTTCCCAGTTTGGTTTCATGTGTGAAGGGACCAGATAGATTCTCTTGAGGACGAGATCGCCGAGTTCAAAGGTTCGAGGTCGAACTTTGGCATTGCACAATCGGGCGACTCGACTTCGATGTGCGGCTGCTCTCAAATCAGCCTCTTCCCGCTTCTCATCCAGTAGATCCAAAGATTCAGCAAGCAATATAGCGTTTGTTCTCGGATCATAATAAGTCACGCGATGGGAAAACACTTCCATTTCGACTGGAATAACGGCTTCAGAGCCATAAGATAGGGAAAATGGGGTGTGTCCGGTCGCAGTCTTGTGAGTCGTTCGATAAGCCCATAAAGCCATAGGCAGTTCGTCAACCCATTTGCCCCCGGCCTTTTCCAGTCGTTTCTTTAGAATGGATTTTATGACTTTATTGACAGCTTCAACCTGACCGTTTGCCTGAGGATGTGCAACTGTCGAGAATTTCTTATGGATATGAAATCGTTGACAGAAATTCTTGAATTCCGCACTACTGAATTGGGTTCCGTTATCGGTGATGATAGTATGCGGGAGTCCAAATCGACAGATAATGTTGCAAACTACGAAATTGATTACTTTCTTTGTCGTAATGGTTGCAAGGGGTTCCGCTTCAGCCCACTTGGTAAAGTAATCAACTGCAACGATGGCATATCTTGCCCCACCTTTGGCCAGAGGTAGCGTGCCGATGATATCTATGCCCCACATCGCAAATGGTCAGGGACTGACCATTTGGGTTATCTCAGTAGGTGGGGCTCTTGGAATTCGGGCGTGTTTCTGGCACCTATCGCATTTTCTGGCATAGTTTGCTGCATCTCGGTTCACAGTCGGCAAGTAGTGTCTGTATCGGAGTATCTTTTTAGCGAGAGCTTGTCCACCGGTGTGATCGCCACATTCTCCTTCGTGTACGTCATGCAACACTCGTTTGATTTCATCGTGTGCGATACATCGGAGGAGAGGAACAGAATACCCTCTTCTATACATGACTCCGTCCTGAATGACGAAACGTGAAGCTTTTCGTAGAATTTGTCTTTTCTCGTTTCTATGCTCTGGCAACGTCTCATTCTCGATGTAATTTCGGTACGGAGTCATCCACGATTCTCTACTGGAAGCGGTTTCAAACAAAACATTCGTTCCTATTTGATCAATGCTTGGGGAGGACAAAGTTTCGATGGGGACAAGTCCCATTTGCTGTGCTTAACCTGTGCTCGCCATCTTAGCTAATGAGTCAGCCTTCTGATTATGTTCGCGGGGGATATGGTAAATAGCATAGTAATCAAATTGACTTAGTGCTTCTTGAACTCGGGCTAGATAGGCAGCTAGTCGTCGATCCTTAGCCTGATATTCGCCCCGAACTTGATATACAACTAACTGGGAATCGCAGTAGATTTCCACAGCAACAATCTTCAGATCACAAGCAAGTTTTAAACCAGCAAGCAAAGCTTCGTACTCGGCTTCATTGTTGGTTGCGCGAAATTCGAACCTCAGGGCGTAGCATATGGATCGGCCTTCGGGAGTTTCAAGTACTATTCCGGCACCCGAACACTGATCGTTCGATGCACCATCGGTGTGCAGCTTTCAAATGCATTTAGGAGGTATGGTGGTCTCAGGCAGATCCTCTGAAACAGTAAATTCGGCTATAAAATCCGCTAGGACTTTTCCTTGAATGGCCCTTCGCGGAGCATAAGTGATATCAAATTGACTCAGTTCAATGTTCCACTTGAGTAGCCTACCAGACGTCTCAGGCCGCGTGAGGACCTGTCGTAACGGCTGATCGGTGTACACAGTAAGAGAATGAGCTTGGAAATAAGGGCGAAGCTTTCTTGAGGCAATGACCAGGCAATAAGCCAGTTTCTCTAGTCTTGGGTAATTTCTTTCAGCTCCTGTTAGCCGTTTACTAACATAATAGACTGGTTTCTGCACTCGGTCTTCTTCCCGAACCAAAGCAGCGTTGATTGCATGCTCCGATACTGCCAGATAAAGGTACAATTGTTCGTGGTCAATCGGCTTTGACAGGATCGGTGGTGTGGAAAGATGTTGAACCAGTGATCGGAATGCGTCTTCACACTCCATGATCCATTCAAAGTTTCGCTTTCCTTTCCGGATTAGATCGAAGAAAGGAATGCATTAGGTTCAACATCTTTCCACACCACCGATCCTGTCAAAGCCGATTGACCACGAACAATTGTACCTTTATCTGGCAGTATCAGACATGCAATCAGCGCTGCTTTGGTTCGGGAAGAAAATCGAGTGCAGAAACCAGTCTACTATGTTAGTAAACGGCTAACAGGAGCTGAAAGAAATTACCCAAGACTAGAGAAACTGGCTTATTGCCTGGTCATTGCCTCAAGAAAGCTTCGCCCTTATTTCCAAGCTCATTCTCTTACTGTGTACACCGATCAGCCGTTACGACAGGTCCTCACGCGGCCTGAGACGTCTGGTAGGCTACTCAAGTGGAACATTGAACTGAGTCAATTTGATATCACTTATGCTCTGCGAAGGGCCATTCAAGGAAAAGTCCTAACGGATTTTATAGCCGAATTTACTGTTTCAGAGGATCTGCCTGAGACCACCATACCTCCTAAATGCATTTGAAAGCTGCACACCGATGGTGCATCGAACGATCAGTGTTTGGGTGCCGGAATAGTACTTGAAACTCCCGAAGGCCGATCCATATGCTACGCCCTGAGGTTCGAATTTCGCGCAACCAACAATGAAGCCGAGTACGAAGCTTTGCTTGCTGGTTTAAAACTTGCTTGTGATCTGAAGATTGTTGCTGTGGAAATCTACTGCGATTCCCAGTTAGTTGTATATCAAGTTCGGAGCGAATATCAGGCCAATGATCGACGACTAGCTGCCTATCTAGCCCGAGTTCAAGAAGCACTAAGTCAATTTGATTACTATGCTATTTACCATATCCCCCGCGAACATAATCAGAAGGCTGACTCATTAGCTAAGATGGCGAGCACAGGTAAAGCACAGCAAATGGGACTTGTCCCCATCGAAACTTTGTCCTCCCCAAGCATTGATCAAATAGGAACGAATGTTTTGTTTGAAACCGCTCCCAGTAGAGAATCGTGGATGACTCCGTACCGAAATTACATCGAGAATGGGACGTTGCTAGAGCATAGAAACAAGAAAAGACAAATTCTACGAAAAGCTTCACGTTTCGTCATTCAGGACGGAGTCATGTATAGAAGAGGGTATTCTGTTCCTTTCCTCCGATGTATCACACACGATGAAATCAAACGAGTGTTGCATGACGTACACGAAGGAGAATGTGGCGATCACACCGGTGGACAAGCTCTCGCTAAAAAGATACTCCGATACAGATACTACTGGCCGACTGTGAACCGAGATGCAGCGAACTATGCCAGAAAATGCGATAGGTGCCAGAAACACGTTCGAATTCCAAGAGCCCCACCTACCGAGATAACCCAAATGGTCAATCCCTGACCATTTGCGATGTGGGGCATCGATATCATCGGCACGCTACCTCTAGCCAAAGGTGGGGCAAGATATGCCATCGTTGCAGTTGATTACTTCACCAAGTGGGCTGAAGCGGAACCCCTTGCAACCATTACGACAAAGAAAGTAATCAATTTCGTAGTTCGCAACATTATCTGTCGATTTGGACTCCCGCATACTATCATCACCGATAACGGAACCCAATTCAGTAGTGCGGAATTCAAGAATTTCTGTCAACGGTTTCATATCCATAAGAAATTCTCGGCAGTTGCACATCCTTAGGCAAACGGTCAGGTTGAAGCTGTCAATAAAGTCATAAAATCCATTCTAAAGAAACGACTGGAAAAGGCCGGGGGCAAATAGGTTGACGAACTGCCTATGGCTTTATGGGCTTATCGAACGACTCACAAGACTGCGACCGGACACACCCCGTTTTCCCTATCTTATGGCTCTGAAGCCGTTATTCTAGTCGAAATGGAAGTGTTTTCCCATCGCGTGACTTATTATGATCCGAGAACAAACGCTATATTGCTTGCTGAATCTTTGGATCTACTGGATGAGAAGCGGGAAGAGGCTGATTTGAGAGCAGCCGCACATCGAAGTCGAGTCACCCGATTGTACAATGCCAAAGTTTGACCTCGAACCTTTGAACTCGGCGATCTCATCCTCAAGAGAATCTATTCGGTCCCTTCACACATGAAACCAAACTGGGAAGGACCATACGTGATTACACAAAGACTCGGAGATGACACATTCAAACTATCGACAGTTGACGGTCTTGACTTGCCAAGGGCCTGGAACAGCGAGAGTCTCCGTCGCTATTACACATGACAGACTTTATTTGTTTCATTATATCTTTCCATTTTTCAATTTTGTTTCTGCACTTAGAAATTAGAACTTGTAATAAGGCAACTGACTTTGCCATATTTTCTTATTTCAGCAATAAAATGCCATTTCTTCGAACCAGAGCTGTGATTCATTGAATACAATGTACGATATCACGATGCACGGAGAGCTAAATTTCATCATGCAGTGGAATTTATTCAAGCAGGGAGTGGCTGTGATACGACTGGCCACTCGCTAAGTGAAACCCGAGCTCGGGGGCAAGCCATCACATCAAGGCTAAAAATGGGGTGATACATGACAATCCCTCACTCAACTCCGTATTTCCAGAGTGCGAGACGGAGTATAAACATTAAACCACTCCGTCCTCCCAGAGTGCGAGACGGAGTATAAACATACATCAACTCTGTATTCCCAGAGTGCGAGACAGAGTATAAACCTCACTCAACTCCGTATTCTCAGAGTGCGAGACGGAGTATAAACATTAAACCACTCTGCCCTCTCAGAGTGCGAGACGGAGTATAAACATACATCAACTCCGTATTCCCAGAGTGCGAGACGGAATATAAACTTTACTCAACTCCGTACTCCCAGAGTGCGAGACGGAGTATAAACATACATCAACTCCGCATTCCCAGAGTGCGAGACGGAGTATAAACTTTACTCAACTCCGTCCTCCCAGAGTGCGAGACAGAGTATAAACATAAAACAAATCCCAGAGTACTCCGAGAGCGCGAGCTGGGTATAAGCGTTAACGAACTCCGGGGTCAGAAAGCACGAACCGGAGAATAAATAACTAAATGTGGTCTCGAGGAAGGAGGATCCGTCCGCCAAACGACTTCAAACGCACCTCAACTGAGTTGCATCACACGTTCGTGAACCAAGTTATTAACCAAAAAGCAAAATCCTCAAAGTATGGATGTTAACACTAAACCGTGGATAATTTCGCACAACGCCTATTACGGCTTATCCCCGAGGCTGGGGGCAGAACCAAATATTGAATTGAAGACAAAAGAGAATATGTTTTCATTTCAGTTATCAACAAAAGGAATCCAATTACAAGCTAATTCAAAAAATTCCTACTAGCGGGGGCCGAGCCCGCATCTATACATGGCTATTGAAAACCAAAAAGACAAAACAAAACACTACCCCCGAATACGACAGAGCGAACTAAAGAAGCGCTCAATCTTTCTTCTTCCTCGGTTTCTTTTTCGGGGTAGCACCGCTGGAACCGCTACCTGACTTCCTCCGCGATTTTTTGCTCTTCTCCGGTTTGTCTCCCGGTTGCGGCATGATGTCAACGTCCTCCTCAGAGCTCGAGGCGACATAAATTCTTTTGGAGGATGGAATTGAAGGCAAGGGAGCTGTAGTAGGAAGAGGAGCAGGAACACTTGCGATAACCACAGTGCCGCCCGGCGATATCATCATTAGTGGAGCTGGGCCAGACAGTGCCATGCCACCCCCAGAAATACTACCTGCTGTTAGAGCCGCCATCTCAGCATTGATCTCGGCAAGAATATCATCCTCACGAGATGCTTGGGCCGCGCTGGATGTACTGGTGGCTGGCATGAAGGAGCTAATAGCTGGAGTAACTCCGCTCATGGCAAAAGACGGATCTGCGAAGGGGTCGTTGGGTTGACTAAGAAGTTCCTCAATCATCTGTGCATCGAAAGATAACATGCTCGTTTCTCCCCCTTCGCCGACCACGGTAGTCGTCATAATCGCCTCGGTAACAATGGCCTCCTGCGCTTGATAAAGGACTTGAGATGCAGAAGGCGCAGAGATAACAGCCTCGGTCACTGAATGTGAAAAAGCGAAGGTTATTAGCTAAATGTATTGCTTCAGATTCACCACTCTAAATATATGCGGGAGGTGTTCAAATACCTTCCTTAGCATGACCCGGAGTGTGGGCAGGTGCAGAGGTTTGATGATTTTATTGCTCGATACTTGAAGATTACAATTTCTTATAGCGTAGTACAAGTGGGCTGAAGCGGAACCCCTTGCAACCATTACGACAAAGAAAGTAATCAATTTCGTAGTTCGCAACATTATCTGTCGATTTGGACTCTCGCATACCATCATCACCAATAACGGAACCCAATTCAGTAGTGCGGAATTCAAGAATTTCTGTCAACGTTTTCATATCCATAAGAAATTCTCGGCAGTTGCACATCCTCAAGCAAACGGTCAGGTTGAAGCTGTCAATAAAGTCATAAAATCCATTCTAAAGAAGGCGGGTGTGTGGGCCCCTCACGTGCCAGAAGTGGTCTCCCGGAATTTAGGCGAAATATCAGCCTCCTACACCTATAAATAGAGCCCCTGGTCATTCAGAAAAGGGGTCGGCCAATTTTAAGAGCTAAAGAGCACCCAGACTCTGCCAGATTTACTTCAGATCACCATTGCTGCCTTAAATTCAAACTTAAATCATAAAATATGTTGTACTACGCTATAAGAAATTGTAATCTTCAAGTATCGAGTAATAAAATCATCAAACTTCATAGTGGACATAGGCGAAACGCCGAACCACTCTAAATTGTTGTCTTCTGTGCAATTTACTTTCCGTTATTTGGAGTTTTTGTTAGATAATCATCATTTTCAATTTTTATTCTTTACTTTTATCTCTTCAAAAACTTCCGAAGAGTGTTGTGCCCATTTTTGGTACAAACAGATGAGTTTCCCATTATGTTAGCTACATACTCTTCAAATTTCGTGCAATTTCGACTTCCATTTTGTGAGATATCGCGTTTTCCGTAAAGTTGAGATCGTTTTGGCTGAAATGATACGATCTTTTAACAACGATGTAGGCCAATCGTTCAGGTTTCTCCAAATGACGTGCGATCGATATGGTAGGTTCCTCTATATGATATTTTACTATTCCCAAAATTTCGTGTCATTCCGACTTTGCGTTTGTGAGATATTGATCGACCATTATTGATTTGAATCGTTTTATGGATCGATCCATATGAATAATGATCAATCGATCCAACTTCATCATGGGGCCCAACGATCGATGTTGTGGGTCCCTCATGGTATAGTGTAGTTGTCCTTCAATTTTCATGTTGATTGCCTTTGTAAATTTTGAGTTATAGATCGATCATTATCGAAAATCGCCAAAACGGTCGTCGAAAAACCCACTTCAGGGTTGACTCGAAGGGAGACCAAAGTAACCACCCTCCTGACTCGAAGCAGATGCTGAAGATTCTGGCCCAGGGTTAAACCTGCGTAAAATTGAAATTTTCTTAAAGCAAACGTGATTCTGACTCCAAGCACGAAAAACGATCAGTGCCGATCGATCTGACTACAAGCTGACTCCAAGCACGAAGAATGATCGATGCCGATCGTTCTCCAAGCAACGATCCTTCTGACTCCAAGCATAACTCCAAGCACGAAGAATGATCGGTGTCGATCGTTCTTCTCCAAGCAATGACCGTTATAACTCCAAGCCGACTTCAAGCAATCATGTGTCCGACACCAAACACGATCCAACACTTCAAATTCTTGCGACTCCCAACGAACCATGTGACGACTTCAAGCAAGTAAGAAATTTTACCGAGTCCGACTCCAAGCAAATTACGTCTGATCCATTGATACCGACCCATCTTCTTTTGTCCATAACTTGAGCATACGAACTCCAATCGACTTGAAATTTGAAATGTAGCCTCATGCGGATTCCTTGTCACTTCATTCTGATTGCACCTTGATTGTGACAAAAATTTGGTACCTGATCCGAATCTGCTTGACCGTCGTCCATAGTCTTGTTTATAGTCGATCTCCGATAACCGTCTCTTTGAGATTCCTGCTTTGTTGATCGCAGAAGCCATTTAGCCAACTTTTATGATATACTGTATGGTCAAAAGGCGGTATAACATTTGCCCTCCAAAACATGCTTTGCCGTAGGATTTTGAATTGCCTTGAGTCCAATGTTCAAAACCCGTTGATGACCTGTGAACAAATCTGTGATCTTGCCTTATCGTTGATTACGGCCGTTCAGGACTGTTAATCAAATTCGTAGTTGTCCCAGGCTGATGATGATCGCACGAGACCGAGTGTCTGTTCGAGGCGTAAGGTGATTGGTTGAGATCGAATGCCTATTCGAGGCGAAATGCGATCGTTCGAGATCGAGTGCCTGTTCGAGGCGTAATGTGATCGTTCGAGATCGAGTGTCGTTCGATGCGAAATATAATCGTTCGAAATCGAGTGCCGTGGGAGCGAAATGTGATCGTTCGAGATAGAGTGCCATTCGAGGCGAAATGTGATCGTTCGAGATCGAATGCCCTTCGAGGCGAAATGTGATCGTTTGAGGCGAAATGTGACCGTTCGAGATCGAGTGCCGTTTGAGGCGAAATGTGATCGTTCGAGATTGAGTGCATGTTCAAGGCGAGATGTGATTGTTTGGATGAGACTCAAAATTATTAATGTCAGATTTCACGTTCGAGTGCGTTTTGTAATCAAAATATTCAACTAATAGAATTAAGTCCAAATACTAAAAGAAAAAAAAAACAAAAACTGAACACTACAATGCATGCCTCTCCGGGTGTGACGGTTCATCGTCATCTCAAAGCATGCCTAGGGACAGTTCTCGATCCCGTACATGTGTAAGTGACTTAGCCGTTTTATTATGAAGTTTATTACTTATTCCTTGCCATCCCGATCAATTGATGACAAGTTGACGCCTCGATCCAAGGTCGTTCCCATTCGATGCGGATGGCGGCTGCTTCTGTTCCACCGTCGCTGTTTGAGTTCTTACGTATTGTGACAGCCTGCCGTTCCGGACATGTTCCTCAATCTCATTCTTTAAATGCCTGCAGTCGTTTGTACTATGCCTGTCCAGCTCATGGAACAGACAATGTTTTTCTGATTTCTTTTCGTTGTTTGTAGGCTGTCTCCTCATTGGCCTTCGATAGGGAATCTACCTCTAGTATCCAAATATATATCTTTCAATGTCTCAGTAAATTCCGTGTAAGAGGTGAATCTCGGTTCCCTCCATGATCGCTTTGATCCATCAGAGTCATCCTCTACGTTCCGTTTTCCTTTATCCTTTTTTGAACCTTCCCCGGACGGGCCTCCGCCTCTAACTGCATAAACTTCTACTTCCTCTCTTCCCTCTCTATAAGCATTCGCATCTTCCTGTCGCAGAAACCTTTCTGTTTCATGCTAAAATTCCCCAAGATCCACTGGTGGATCCTGTTCCAACGACATCTTGAAATTCGAGTTATCTGCAATCGCTGACACTGCTGCCATCAGAACCATCGACGGATCCGGTCGATTCACCGAAGCTACTGCCGCATTGAACGTGGTTAAAAAATGCCTGAGTGATTCTCTTTTCCACTGCTTCATCAATGTTAAAGTCATCACACTCTTGGGTCGGTGATGTGGACCCTCATAAATCTTTCGATTAATTCCGTCCATGTGCTAATAGAGCCGTTTTTCAACTGTCTGAACCATAGTGCAGCTATATCCGTTAAGTACAAGGGGAAACACCGTGACATGACTTCCTTCGACACCCCCAATACTTCCATGTGTCTCATATATCTCGTCAGATGAACGACATGATCCATTTTTCCATCATATGTCTCAAGCGTTGGTAGCTTGAACCCTGTAGAATTCCTAGCTTGCTTGATATTACGAGCGAAGGGACTTTTATTTACAACTTCCAGATCCCTATTTACCGATCCTCCTCTCATAGCCTGTCTGATCATTTTCGCCAACCTGTCGTCGTCATCCAGTGGCGGTCTTCGATCATTGTCTTTAACCTGCCCCCGAGTCCAAGAGGGAATCCAAAAATATGCTCTTTTGGACGAGCATTTGCATTCCGATCAAAGCCAAACTGCACAACATCGTCCGGTATCCTGCCTGGGATCGACCCAGCGTGACCCGAGGGCATGCCCCCAACTAGTATGGATTGATCTGCCCCGGTCGTTCTAGAACGATCTGCCCCTGTCGTTCTTGGTTGGTGAGGCCGCTCTCGGCTGTTCCACTCCATCCTGCATCTTGTTAGCTCCGTTTCCTTGTGCTTCGTTCTGATTTCTTGTAGTTCCTGCTATTGCATTTCTTTAATCCATACATCCAACAATTCAAAGTCATTGGTTCTGTGCTACAGCTTGTTCAAGTTGTCTATTGCCTCTTCAACATCCGTTCTTGCATAGCATCCATCATTATTTCCAGTTCATCCCTAATGATGTAGATAGATGCTTGATTAGCTCCATCTTCATAGGAAGCCTTTTGACTTACTCTATGCTGGCTCCTTTCCAGTAGCGCTTTCCTATTCGATTGCCTAACCATTGCTTCCTAGCTTTCTAGATCCAATCTCCCAAATCCAATATCTGAATCTGCGGGTGCAAGCCCTTCTCAGTGAAAGCACCAAAATGTTTGTGCCAAATTTGGTCACAAACATTCTGTTGTATGTGAAAGCGCCAATATCCAATATTTAGATCCAAACAGAAAAATATAGATTCATAGATCACATAATAGGTTGTAGAAAAGTAAACGAATACATAAGTTTTATAGTAGCTCGGCAAAATCCGGCCTACGTCCACTCCAATAATCTTTTATTTATACTGTAAGATTACAAGTATAGTTGTTTTTGCTTTAGAAAATTAATGGAGGAAGAGATAAGAAGTGATAAGGAGAGCCAGCCAGAAAAATCTCCTTGTAATGAGCCAATTCCGCTGTATTTATAGGTGAAGACGTGCATGGATCAGACTGAAATTTTGGCAAATGAACCTTCAGGCCCATACGATCCGATCCACAAAATTTAGGGTCGATTGCACACCAAAAAAAAATCATTTATGCCGATCATTCCATACCAGCTCCAATGGGGGTGCGATCGTTTTTGTGGGTCCTCTATGATGTTATCTACTTGCTCTCCAAATTTCGTGTAATTCCGACTTACTTTTTGTGAGATATTGCGTTTTCCATGGAGTTGAGTTAAAAAATTGAAATATGGAAGACCGTTCCATATTTGCTCATTTTAAGGTGCGATCATTCTAGTGAGTTCCCATGATACCTGCTCTTCAAATTTCGTGCAATTTTGTCTTACCGTTTGTGAGATATCGTTTTTCTGTGAAGTTGGGATCGTTCTAGCTGACATGATACGATTGTTCAAGAACAATGTAGGTCGATCGTTCAAGTTTCTCTAAATAATACACGATCGATATGGTAGGTTCCTCTATATAATATTTTACTATTTTCAAAGTTTTGTATCATTCCGACTTTGCGTTTGTGAGATATTGATCGATCATCATTGTTTGAGTCGTTTTATGGATCGATCGATATGGATCATGACCAATCGATCCAACTTTACCGTGGGGTCTAACGATCGATGTTGTGGGTCTCGCATGATATGGTGTAGTTGTCCTTCAAATTTCATGTCGATTGTCTTTGTAAATTTTGAGTTATAGCTCGATCATTGTCGAAAATTGCTAAAACGGTCGTCGAAAAACCCACTTCAGGGTTTACTCGAAGCGAGACCCAGGTAATGACCCTCCCGGCTCGAAGCAGACGTTGAAGATTTTGGCCCAAGGTTAGGCTCGGGTAAAATCAAAATTTTCTCGAAGCAAATGTGATTTCGACTCCAAGCACGAAAAACAATCGGTGCCGATCGTTTTTTCCAAGCAGCAATCAATCTGACTCCAAGCACGAAGCATCCAATCGTTCTTCTCCAGGCAACTACTGTTCCGACTGCAAGCTGACTCCAAACAATCATGTGTTCGACACCAAACACGATCTAACACTTCAAATTCCTGCGACTCCAAACGAACTATGCACCGACTCTAAGCAAGTATCAAATTTCCCCGGGCCCGATTCCAAGCTGCTTACGACTAATTCGACGATACCGATCCATCTTCTTTTGTCCATAACTCGAGCATACAAACTCTAATCGACTTGAAATTTGAAATGTAGCATCATGTGGCCTTTTCTTGTCACTTTATTTCGATTGCACCTTGATTGGGACAAATTAGGATCTGATCCAAATCCGCTTGACCATCGTCCGTAGTCTTGTTTTTAGCCGATCTCCGAGTCTGATAACCGTCTCTCCGGACTTCTTGACTTGATGATTACAAAAACCATTTAGCCAACTTTTATGATATACTTCATGGTCAAAAGGCGATATAATAGTGTATATGTTGTGAAATAAGATGACACAATGCACAACACATCAAGAGGTTGGCGTATATTATTTAAAAAAAATAACAGGACATGTCATATTTTCTTATGGAGAAAAATTGATCAAAACACGACTTCCGCTGTGGTCATACTTGAATAATGAAGAAAACGAGTTAGAAAAAACAGCAGTCATGCTTGCTTTGTACAATGTATTTGTGCAAGTTTAATTGTAGGTAAATGAATTATATTTGTGTAAAAAAAAAATAAACCCATTGAATTTTATAAACTACTTGTTGAAATAATGTATTATAAAGAATTAGGGTACAACTAATATGTTTTTTAAAAGCAAATGACATTAAATGACGTCATAGAATCAATCTTTTTTATATATATATATATATATATATATATATATATATATCTTTAATAATAGTTGTAATACCTTTGGCGTCACACTTTTTTGGTATCAACGTGAACTACCAAAAATGCCCCTCTACAAATATATTAAATATTAATATTACTTAAAAATAGGATCTAACAGTTACTTTTTTTTACCAATTCAAAACGCACTTATCTTATTATCGCTTAAAAATAGGATTTAACGAGTAAACTTTTTTTCAAAGTCGTTTTTTACTAATTGATAACAGAAATAAAAATTTTAGCCAATAAAAAATTAAATTCATTCTTCTTAAATTAACAAAGCAACAAAAAATTAGATAGTACAATTCAGAAAGAAATATTAAAACTAACTGCATATCATTTCAACGTAAAAACATGATTAAATATTTGTGCAAATTTTATTTTTTTCGAACGAGTTAATCTTATACAGTTTACAAAAAAACAACTCACGCACGAAGTGCGATCCATCATCACGCGCGAAGCGCGTGCCGTAACGCTCGTGTGTGTGTGTGTGTGTATATATATATATATATATATATATATATATATAAACCTTACGATAATTTAAAAGGTACATTCTAAACCAGTATTCAGGAATAATGAAAATTCAATTAGTGGCCTACAAATGAAAGTGGATGGCCATCAAAGGTTGTGTTATTTTTACTGTAGAATTAATTAGTTGACCGGTTAACCAAATTTCAGTTGAGATATGTTTCATTTATTTATCATTATTTCTTTGTTTGCCTGTGCATTCGACCGCTCCTATATATCTACCACAATTTAGTCCATATTTCCCGCAATGTGGGACTATTCGCAAATTCAGTCCACACACCTACTCATTATATAAGGCGGTTCACACCGAACATAAGTTTGTTATAATAAAAACTTACTTAAAGAGCTCTAAAAGTTTCAATAATAAATCTATTTATATATTTATTTGTCTATCAATCTTTAATTTAAAGGAAAAAATATAGATAATAATGTTGGATTGTGTCTTTGAATAGTAGCTCTTCGTGCCTTATGATCTACAGTTCTCTCATTTGAGTTAAACTCAGTGTCTTCTTTTTATTTATTTGTCTGGTTCACTGTTGGGGAGACGCTATGATATTCCATTCCTTTCATCTACAATGCATCAGCAATGACGCCTTATGTGTACAAGTTTTGCTCAACCTTGCACTTCCATTGTGGATCAAATCTTAATTTGTTGGATTTATTGTCTTCTTACAGTGAGAAGCCATCAAGCTAATTCTCATGCTAAGAAGGGTTGGGAGCCATTTACTGATGCCATCATAAGAACAATTTCAGAGAAGAAAAGAGGTGTTGTGTTTCTTCTTTGGGGAAATTATGCTCAGCAGAAGGCTAGGTAAGTTCTTTGAGCTCAATTTGCAAACGACATTATTTCCTAGAACAAAAAGGGAAATATATGTACACATTCCTCAGGTTAAGGTGGCATAGTTATGGCATCTCGAGAGCAAGGGGGTTTATTGTGGGTAGAATGAATGTACTTCTTCACACTCATCTAACAAGGGGCAATTGAGTGGAAAAAGTGTCACTTAGCTTGCTTCTGGAGAGACAGAAAGTTGGCTAGAGTAGACTGAAACAATATATGTAAAGCCACCTCTAATTTACTCCATGGAATATTGGGCACATGGACTTTTCTCCCACAACCAATGACTATTATTTTGCATGTGAAATGCATATAAAAATATTAGTTGCTTGATTACGTTTTGTTCCATAATAGTAAGCTATAGAAAGAACATGTTGTTCGAGGCAAGTTAACTTTGCTTCACTCTAAACAAATTGAATGAAAAACAAAATCAAAATTATTTTTGTAAATCTACTTGTTTTATATAAAGACAAAAAATGTATATACAAATCCATCTTTATAATAAAATTTAGAAATGGAAACCAACAATTCTTTCAAAATATAGTGTCATCTTCTTTCAGCAGTGATGGAATTAGAAATAAAATCAATGTTTTTAAATGAATAGATAAAGTTGCTGAAACTGCAAGTAATAAAATCTGATGTTAATTGGTACAATTGAAGATTTAATTACACTGCAAGTATGACATCAAACTTTTTGATATAAAACAAAATAGAGAGAGTGTGTGTATAAATATATAAATATTAAATTTTGTAGATGTGTTCATATCATACTCAAGACCATCTTCATAAAATTTGAACGCATTTAAATATACATAACATGATAAACTTGATATTTCAAATCAATGGATAAATTAAATGTTTTTACGGTTAATATTGACTTATTATTTTGACAAGTTTAGAAATTTCAAAACGATCTTGTATTTTGTAGAGATGATATTCATAGTGTGGATTAAATATAAACAATATTTCATAACATTTAAATCATGTAACTCAAAATATGATAGGGTTGCACCAAAAGAGGGGTGCCTCACACACACACATCCATGGCAACATTTGTGGAACACCCAGACCACAATCCTTGCAGTAAAAGTTTATAAAAATGACCTAACATTGTGATACAGTTACATGTGTTTGTTAATGATTAAAAAAGTTTGTTCAAGTACAAATTCAAGTAGGATCAGATCACGTTCTCGTCTATTTTACCTTTTAAATTTTATATTTGTTCTCGATGTTAGCAGGTATATTATATAAATACATGTTACAAGGGGGGGGGAGGGGGGGAGGGGGGGGGGTGCCTACACCAACTCTTAGCCAGTGCTATATTTGTAATGTTGGCAACAAGTCATGATTTCTTGTACACTATACATTTTGAGTAATTCTAAAATGAAGAGCATTATATATTAGAGATATATTAGTTATGAAAATAATAAAGGCGGTATTGCAAATGTAGTGAAAAATTGATGATTGATAACAATTCAACACCACGGTGCGCTGCGGAAGCGATTTCAAATCAAGACCTAGTATTGCCTATTTAGATACCAATGACAGTAAAAAGAATTATGTAGTCTCACAGAAAAATAACAGAAATAAGAGACAGAAGATTTAACGTGGTTCGGATATGAATATCCTACGTCCACAGAGACCCAACAACTTTTTATTTCATTAAAGAAAAGAGTACAAGAGAGGAGAGAATTATGGTGGATACTATACTTGCTTGTCATATGAAGATGTAATTCCTTCGTTTAAATAGACTCAATGAAGGAGTTACTTAGGGATTAAGAAAATAATTTACAGATTATGTTCTAAATATCCATGATTTAATTTCTACGTAAATGGATAATGGTGATTGGTTTCCATAATTTTCCTTGATTGAATCTCCATCAGCAATTTCTTTCTTCATATAACAAATTGACTAATTAATTGATTTCCTTCAAAATATCTTTCCATATACCAACTAAATTAATTGATTTGATTGAATCAATTAATCAATTTCTTTCCTCTTTAACAGATATTTGAATCATCCAAATTCAACACTCCACCTTGATTCAAATATAACAATCTCTCTTCATCATCTTATCATCAAGCAATCGACATATAAGTTGTTGGGTCTAGCGCCCCATGGCGCTCAAGTAACAGGTATCAAACTGATCAAGTTTGAGCAATGCTCAAACTTGTCCTTAGGAAGTGACTTTGTCATCATATCTGAAGGATTATCCAAAGTACTCACTTTCAACAATTTGATCTTGCTTCGTTCTTCCTCAAGCATAAGAAAGAAACCTCTAACATCAATGTGCTTTGTCCGTGAACTATAAGCTTGATTTTCTACAAGATGAATCGCACTCTGACTGTCTGAAAACCGCTGCACCATTGAAAGATCATCCAACAACTGAAGTATAATCCTTCTTTTGTTGCTTCCACAATCGATATCAACTCTGCTTCGGTAGTCGATAAAGCTATGATAGACTGCAGCTTTGATCTCCATGAAATCGAGCCTATGCCAAGTGTAAAAACATAGCCCGACACTGACTTCCTAGCATCTCTATCCCCAGCATAATCAGAATCACAGTATCCTCTAAGAAAGATGTCACCATCCACTCCACCATATAACAAGCCCACCAAAGAAGTGCCTCGAAGATATCTAAGAATCCACTTCACAGCTTGCCAATGCTCTTTGCCTGGGTTAGACATATATCGACTCACAACACCCACTGCATGGGCCAAATCTGGTCTTGTGCACACCATCGCATACATAAGACTACCAACAACACTAGAATAAAGTATATCAGCCATATACCTCTTGTCTTCTTCCGATGAGGGAGATAAGTCTTTTGACAACTTAAAATGAGAGCCTAATGGAGTGCCAACCGGTTTGGCTTTCTCCATTCCAAATCGAGCGAGGACTTTCTCGATGTACTGCGTTTGAGTGAGCCTTAACTCTCTCCGCTTTCTATCTTTACAAATCTCCATTTCCAATATTCTTTGTGCTTTTCCCAAATCCTTCATATCAAACTCCTTGCTAAGTTCAGTTTTCAACTCCATAATTCTTACCATACTCCGAGATGCAATTAACATATCATCAACATATAACAACAGATATATTAAATCATTATCACATCTCTTGAAATAAACACACTGGTCTTTGAAGCTTCTAGAATATCCTTGTGAAAGCATAAACTTATCAAATCTCTTATACCATAGTCTAGGTGACTGTTTTAGTCCATATAGAGATTTGTTAAGTTTACAAACATAGTCAGGCCTGCTACTATCAATGAACCCCTTCGGTTGCCGTAAATAAATTTCTTCATCCAGATCACCATGCAAGAATGCGGTTTTGACATCTAGTTGCTCCAACTCCATATCATAATGAGCCACTAATGCCAATATAATGCGAATGGAGGTATGCCTAACAACTGGAGCAAAAATGTCATGATACTCAACTCCCTTTTTCTGAACATACCCCTTTGCTACTAACCTTGCTTTATATCTGAAATTTCCATCGCCGCTTACAACCAATAGCTCTCTTGTTGGTGGGAAGAGGCACCAAATCTCAAGTATGATTTTTCTGCAAAGATTCAATCTCCTCTTCCATAGCAACTAACCAACTGGAACTGTCAACTGAAGCAATAGCGTCTCTATAATCTTTGGGTTCGTCATGGACAACATTCAAAGCATATGTTGCCATGTCATCGAAGTCAATGTCTTCGATGCTCAATCCAACAAAATCATTAAGCCAATTAGGCTTCTTCTTCTGTCTAACATGTCTGATCTCTGAACTAGCTCCACCTTGAGTCTGATCCTCTGTACTAATCTCTGTACTTTCCTCATCAACCACGGTGTCATCGGAAACACCTTCAGAATTGCTATGAAAAGGAACAGTAGATGACTTACTTTGTGTTTGGTATTCTTCATTTGTCCTCTCATTGTCATCTGATGAGGAAGACTCCACCTTCAACATAGCCTTCTCATTAAAAGTCACATGCCTGCTGGTAACAATCTTCCTGCTAATAGGACACCACAATCTATATCCCTTCACTCCTCTTCTATAATCTAGAAAGATACACTTGCGAGCTCTAGGTTCCAGCTTTCCTCTGCTCTCATGTACGTAAGCTGGACAACCAAACACTTTGAGAAATGAATAGCTAACATGCTCTCCTTTCCATACTTCTTCTGGGATCTTCATGTCTATGGCGGTAGAAGGTGTGCGGTTGATGAGGAAAGCCGCCATAGATAAAGCTTCTGCCCAAAATCCCTTTTTCAACTTTGCAGTCAATCTGAGGCAACGAGTTCTCTCCAATAATGTCCGATTCATTCTTTCAGCAACTCCATTAGACTGAGGGTCGCCAGGTGTGGTGTAATGCCTCTTAATACCTTCAGACTCACAATAATCGATGAATTCCTGTGATACAAATTCACCGTCGTTATCTGAATGGAGAACTTTCAATTTCTTTCCTGACTGCTTCTCAACTGTAGATTTTCACTTTCGAAACCTGTCAAAAATTTCACTCTTTGACTGTAGAAAATATACCCAAACTTTACGAGAGAAATCATCTATAAATGAAACGAAATACCTGGCTCCACCTAAGGAGGGGCAAGGGGAAGGTCTCCAAACATCTGTGTGAACATACTCTAAGACAGCCTTTGCCTTATGCTCTCCAGTACCAAAAGAAATCTTCGTCTGCTTCCCAAGAACACACTCTTCACAAAAGCCAAGCTTTGAATGATGAACACCATCAATCAAACCTCGCTTTGTCAACTCATCCATGCTGCGCTCACCAATGTGACCCATCCGTAAATGCCATAATCTGGAAGAGTCTGAATCAACAGAAGTAACAGATGCTGATTCGCCAACTACAGTAGTGCCCTTCAAAAGATAAAGATTTCCTGCCCTTACTCCTTTCATAACTATCATAGAACCCTTTGATATTTTCATCTTCTCTCCTTCAACTACAATCTTCAAACCAAGCCTACTCAGAGCCCCAATAGATATCAAACTTCTTCTCAAATCAGGTACATGTCTAACATCTGTAATAGTACGAATAACACCGTCAAACATTCTAACCTTCACACTACCAACACCAATCATACGACAAGAAGCATCATTGCCCATCAGAACTTCTCCTCCATCAATCTCACGGTAAGTGGAGAAACAGTTCCTATCAGGTGTCATATGATAGGATGCGCCAGAATCAATCAGCCATAGGTTGCTCTTCCTAGAAGAGCCAGAAGCTGTAAACACATCGGTATCACTCTCTGTATCTGACTTCTCAGCAGTAGATGCTGAAGCTTGCTTTGGGTCTCTTCTTCTACCTTCAAGCTTGGGACAAGTTGCTACAAAGTACCCTGGCCTTTTACAATAATTGCAAGTCAATTTATTAGGTCCCCTAGACTGAGACCTTGATTTATTTCGACCTCCATCATATTTTGACTTGCTTTGGCTTCTTCCTCTCTGAACAGATAAGCCCTCCGTATCACTGTCTAAACTAGTGCTTGCTAATCTATTCCTCAACACTTTATTATGAAGTCCAGCTTTAACATCAGATAGGCTAATTTTACTACGACCATAAATCATAGAATTAACAAAAGCAGTGTACTCCTTAGGCAAGGAACATAAAAGGATTACTGCTTGAGCCTCATCTGTAATTCAACTTCTGCTGTCTTCAAATTCATTACTAAGGTGGTTAGGGCATCCACATGCCCCATGAGATCAGCTCCAGGCTTCATTTTGTACGAATAGAGTTGTTGTTGCAGAATTATTCTGTTAGTGAGAGACTTATCCTGATATGCATCAGATAATGCATCCCATAATTCCTTTGCTGTTTTCTTTTGAGAAAATTCTCTAAAAACCTCATCTGAAAGACTTAGCTGGATGATAGTTAGGGCTTCATCTTCCATCTCTTCTAAAGTTTCACTATCTAACTCTTTCAGCTTCTCAGGCGCAGAAATTATCTTAAAAGTCTTCTCCTTCTTCAATACAGCCTCCAACTTTATCTTCCAAGTACCAAAATCTCCTTTTCCGTCAAAACGTGTTACTCCATAATTGACACCAGATCTACCAACAGACTTACTAGAAGTAGCCATTAATATCCAAACAGGAACAATAACACTAGCTCTAATACCAAACTGTAGTGAAAAATTGACGATTGATAACAATTCAACACCACGGTGCGCTGCGGAAGCGATTTCAAATTAAGACCTAGTATTGCCTATTTAGATACCAATGACAGTAAAAAGAATTATGTAGTCTCACAGAAAAATAACAGAAATAAGAGACAGAAGATTTAACGTGGTTCGGATATGAATATCCTACGTCCACGGAGACCCAACAACTTTTTATTTCATTAAAGAAAAGAGTACAAGAGAGGAGAGAATTATGGTGGATACTACACTTGCTTGTCATATGAAGATGTAATTCCTTCGTTTAAATAGACTCAATGAAGGAGTTACTTAGGGATTAAGAAAAATAATTTACAGATTATGTTCCAAATATCCATGATTTAATTTCTACATAAATGGATAATGGTGATTGGTTTCCATAATTTTCCTTGATTGAATCTCCATCAGCAATTTCTTTCTTCATATAACAAATTGATTAATTAATTGATTTCCTTCAAAATATCCTTCCATATACCAACTAAATTAATTGATTTGATTGAATCAATTAATCAATTTCTTTCCTCTTTAACTGATATTTGAATCATCCAAATTCAACAGTAAATGCTATATTAGCTATGAAGGATAGGTTGATTTTTAAGTTGGAGTGTAAGTTGAGCATGAGATTGAAGTGGCATATATAAAAGTATAGTTAATCACCCTCAATGTTGGGAATCCCTTAGGAAACACTACAAAATAACATCTTTTTAATGATAAATGTACTTTATACAACTCTCATTGCTTTATATTTGTATAATCTTTACTATTTTCAGTTGCTAAGTGAAACTGTGTTTGCGTCCCTGTAAAGGAAAAACTTGCATAACACTATTCTTTGTGGCAGAGAGTCACGTTTTGAATTATTTACAGGCACAGGATTCCAGAATTTTAAATCAGTTCAGAATATGGTCATAAGCATTGTTTATTATGACAATTAACGTCTTGGACCATTTTTCTTAGTTGCCAATTATTTTGGAATCCTGTAACATATTCTTATGCACGCTCAAAGGCAATGTTATTTTATGTTATAAATGTTATATTCAGAGACACTAGACTACTGACATATACATTCGGAATGTTTTTTATTATTATACAACCAATGATACAAGTATGATGATGTTTGATGTGTTTTTTAAGATTAATCAACGAAGCAAAGCATCATATTTTGGTAGCTGCTCATCCATCAGGCTTGTCTGCTCATAGGGGCTTTTTTGGTTGCAGGTTAGTTTTATTCTGAAGAATCATTGCACTGATCCTCTTAGATTATCTTTAAGTAGCAGTTATGCTTACTTTTGATCACTGCATTTGGTCAGCTAATCTAGAACGGATTACCCACTGGCATATAACAGTATATTTCTTCCAATTTAGATTCACCTCACTGAAAGTCTGAAAATAAAAGGATTTGACTGATGGTTCCATGAACTATGGGTATAGAATCGCTTAAAAGTGTTAACCATATTACTATAGATAGTTATCCTGTATTATTCCCAAGGACTAACATTAGTCCCTTTCTGAATATATTCTCTAATTTAAATATGAATTTGCATGAAAGCTATTAGTAAAACTTTGACCATTGGATTATGTGATTTCTCTGTTCAAGATTTATTATGAACATGTAACCAATTTGAAGATTAATTAATTTTCAGTTCTTTTTTGAAGATCCTAAATGTTAAAAATCCCGGTGAAATTTATTTTGTTCATCGTGCGACTTGCATGATAGAACAATATATAAATTCTGCATACATTTCATGTCCAGACTGCGAAAAGTATCATTTCCCTTCAAATCTACCAAACAGTTGTCCAATAAGTACCTATCTCATGTCTAGACTGCGTTCAAGTACCAAAGGTGGGTTGATAGCACTTTTGACAATATGTGTATATTTAAACTTTTTTGATTTTTTTTTCCTCCAGTTTGATATATTCTGTGTTATTTAAATAATATATTACACACACACATAACAAAGGTGCGTGTGTACATTTATCGAGTATCAGTCACCTATCACTGTAAGTGCAATCCTAAGCGTCTAGATATTAAACAATAAGTGCAATCCTAAGCGTCTACATATTAAACAATAAGTGGATAAATGGAAGCACGTACCAAGTAAAAATGACACAACGGTATATATTTGTTCAATACTTTTTTTGAGCACAAAGGAAACCTTAAGATCATGATATTCATTGATACTCACTTAAGTAAATCACGCCATATGTCTACCCCGCTTTTATTTAGTCGTCGCACACGGATGCGTAACGTTGAAACTCCCACTGGTGGTTTGGCGCTGGGATTCGAACCTGCCCGGACGCAGTCCTTAGGTTCCCATCTCCCAGCTCCCAGCTCCCAGCTCCCAGACCAACCGAGCTACGAACGGCGGGTGATATTTGTAGAATACTTAAGGTGTGTTTCCGAACAACTCCGATCAAAGGTTAGAGGTTGAAAACACTTCTAGATACATTTGATTAGAGGTTGATTGGAAACAAAGTTTTTCCCTTTTTTTGTCATTAAGATAAATAATGACTAAATCTTAATAATTAATAAGTTATTATAAATAATTACTAAGTAGTATTTAATACTTAATTAGTAATTAATAATTAATATTTAATAATTAACGAGTAATTTATAATCAATAGGAAAGAAAAAAGGTATTTACGTTGGATGTATACCATTTACATCCAAAACAAACTGTGAAACGCAGCCGCTTGAGTGTTTTCTCTATCCTAGAATAGGGCCTTTACGTTGAATTTCAAAGCAATCCCTTTTGGAATTCTACTATATACTTGGGACTGCAAGTAAGGCCTAAAACAACCTAGTCTTATTCTCACGAACCACTGGAAGATTCTCAAATCTCAATCGAGATCAACAACCACCTTTATAGGGTCTTCAATAATTAGAAGATTACAACTTCTAAAATCTCCACAAATTGCAGTGAGTATCTGGAGTGTTAGGTCTATTGGTGCACATATTAAAACCTTAATCTATCTTCATTCATCTGAAAGTGAATAATATATGAAAAGTCATAAGAAGTGGGTACTAATTGAGATATGATGGTATATCTATTTGAAAACTATCCATCCGATTTACATTGAAATAATAATTTCTGTTACTTTTGTATTAGTTGAAATTAATGACTGAGATTTAATAGATTTGAATACAGATTTGACGTAGAACATTTTCTCCATCGATACTTTTTTTCGATTTCATTATATTTTTTCTAATTTTTTTATAAATATTTTACTGTTGACAATCACTAATTTTTTTCTATTTTTTTAACATAATTATGTCTAGCTGGATATATGCAGGTATTAAATTTGTCAGGCTTAAAAAACCTGATGTGGTATTGATATTGAAAAATTAATATCAAGAAGCAGGCACAAGTATTTCAAATGAAAGAAAAAAAAAATCAACTTAAAATTTGTATCCGATACTATTTATCCTGAATCTGTTTACCATACACCTAATTTCAAATAGAAAAAAAGTAGTTGATTAAAAAAAAATAATACCGAATAGCGATATTAGAAAGAAGTTAACAAATTAGCCTTGTATCTCTCTCTTTTCTCTTTTATTAGACGTGAGTGGAAGTGGCTTAAATAGCACTGGGATCATAAAAATGTTTGGTTTTTTTTTTCTTCCTCACACTTCACGGTTCCTAGTTTTTAGTTAGCATATGAAATAAATGTATAGAAATGGTGTCATAACAAAAATATTGATAAATAAAGTAACATGAGTTAACACGTACGTTTGGAGTCCAGCAAAATATGTTGAATGTATGATCATCTTCAATAGGTTATCCGGGATGCAACGGGCATGCGGAAGCATGTGGTTAAGAAATAACCATCGGAATACAAATAGCAGTTTTTTAACCGCTTGAAAAAAGGAATACAATTTTATGTGTGCTTTCATCATTAAATATTTGATCACATCACGTGTTGATAATCCAGTGTCGCTTAATAAGCATAGTTCATATTTAACAAGCACAATCCACATGTTTTCATCCTCAATCGTTTGATGATAACATATGATGATAATCCAACAGTGTTCAACAAAGATGACACTTCACATTTTACAACCAAGCTTCACCAACAAGGCGATAATAATATACTTCTTCATTTGCATAACGACTATATTTTCTGTTCTAGCCATCACATAAATAATAAATCAATGTCTTCACCCTGTCGAGAAGCTCTTATGTTTTTATCCGACAGTGGAGGGATGAATGAAGCACCTTTCGAACATGAGCAGGAGACGATGAAGTCTATCGAGAAGCAAGTGGATATTCATCCAGTAGGCATGGAGGATCAGTCGTATTTTAGAAATATATCAACCGTCACCATTTTGTATTTTAGAAATATATATCAATAAAAAATTTCTATGTTTAAAATCAATTTACGGTTAGACATGTTTCGATGGAGATTTACAATGAGGCATGATTTATTTAATAGAATATTGATAGGTATCCAAGCTTATGACATACTTTATTTTCAAACTTAACACTTTGAAAACTCAAGGTTTGACAGATCAATGGAAAATGACTGTTGTTCCGAGGATGTCATCTTATAATATACTTATGGTTTTCCTTGATGAAACACTACGAATCGTGAAACACACCATATTGAAAACCTTTGATTATTTCACTCAAGCTAAAGTGGATGCTTTACAACACATAATATTTAAGGTCTCCAAACGAAGCAGATGTCTCGAGAATATTGCATAAGAACTAAGGATTAACCAGGATGTTAGGATGTAGATCATATGCATTGGATGTGTGCAAGCTATCTTAACGCTTATCATGGGGTTTACAATGGTAACTAAGGAAAACAATCTACATTCTTGAAGCGAATGTTTCAAATGATTTGTGTATTTGATATGTTTTTTGGCAAGTCATGTTCCAATAATGATTATATAATGTAATTGCATATTTGTTTAATGACATTGTACTTGGTAAATCTGCTCATGAACTTTGACCATTTGACAAAATAACTATGAACATAATTATTATCATGGAGATAAAATTGATAAAACAGAGCATCATTGTTAAGACCTTTTCGAATCCAATAATGCTGGACTAATATTTTTTGGGCGTCTGGTACCAAACAAATATGGACTGCTGGAGAAAGGTAGATTACAAAACATGAAAATTACACATTTAATTTTATTTTGTTGGAGATGACTTAACCTCACACCATTTTTACTACTTTCTCTTGAATTTGAACTCCTGGTCAACATCACACATTTAAATTTGGATCCATTAGTTAACAACCATGGACAATTTTTTCTTCTTCAACCATTTTAATTTTTAGTTCAAACATAATATCAATTATTTATATTATGTAAACTTGGAGTTATGTTAGAATATTCAACATGGTTTATATTGAACAATGGAGCCCCTTTAATCATGTCCAGCAAAAATTGTAAAGAAGAAGGCATGGATGGTAAAAATTGGCAAAAGTAGTGTTATATTAATCTAATTTAGCTTTCTTTATTTCTTAAGTGTATCATTTTGTTTCATTGTTTGCAGACATTTTTCAAAGACGAATCAGCTGCTCGAGAAAATGTTGCTTTCTCCAATAGATTGGCAAGTCTAAGTTAAACTTTTACTTGCATACCAACCTAACTTGTTAGTAATCACTGGTTAAAAGAGAACTTTTGTGTTATTTATAATATGCTTTCTAATTCTAATTATGATATATATACCGAAAGGAGCTATGATTCCGGATATGTGATTTGATCGTTATCAATATTGCCTACAATATTTTGACTGTAAGCCATTCGTAACCTTGACGTGAATGAAGTTCTTTCCTGATTTTGATCCTACTTTCCAAGATGGTATAGTAGTTAGTTTCTAAACTTATAGTAGAAATAAATATATTTTTACCCATTCTTAAGTAGTGTTTTGCTTGTATTTTGACATCTATATTCATTTTTTAGTTCCTATTTTAGAGGTGTTTTTAGGATTTCTAGACATGTTTGGTACTATTCTTTTGCCTTTTCCCCTTTTTTTTTGAAAGCATGTTTTTTTTAAAAATAAAACCCATAAAACACGTTTTTTATAGTAAAAACGGTACTTTAATCAAACAGTGCACTTATTTTGATGTCTTAGAAATTCGAATCTATGATCTTCAGAATCTATGTCTGGAGCATCATAACACTATTCAGTTGTGCTAGTGCTTCTTGACTATTTTTTTCTTTTGTTTGAATAATTACTTTTATCCCTTTTTTTAACGATTTGTTTAAAATGTATTTTTTTCATAGTTGATTTTAAAAATAGTTAATTTTAATACAAGTGGGCTTTTTAGCTAACTATTAGTTTTACCTTTTCAAAAATAAAACAAATTCTAGAAATGTATATGGCATCATAATTTGAGCATGCATTGGTATTATATAAATCGGGCAAAAACAATCACAACATAGGTTTGAGCTTTAAATATAAACCAGAGCAAGCTAGTGTTATGCACACTGTATGTTAAATATAATGTGTATTACATAAAGAAATTTAACTACATTTATTTAATTATAATTTTAGCTATATATTGCCAAAGAAATTGATTTTTAAATGCATATTTATTTATATAATTTTTAAGTACATGTTGTAGATGTAATATTGATTGGAACAAGAAGGTGCGACTATAATTGCATCACTCAAACAGTAATAACTGCATCTCAATATGCAGTAATAATTGCATCATAGATGTAGTTATAACTTCATGTGAGTAATGTTGTTATAGCTGCATCACTCATATGTCGTTATAGTTGCATCTCACGTATACAATTATAACTACAGATCAAGTATCTATTAGTCAATGATCCTTAAGACATCAAAATGAGTACTCTGTTAAAACAAAGTATCAGTTTTATTTCCAAAAAATGTAGTTATAGCTGTTGGTAACTTAGTTATTAATTTTGATGATAACAATCTTGATAAAAACCATATATGATCATATAAAATATATACATATACATACATATACATACATACATACATACATACATATATATATATATATATTAATGTTTTGCCAAGTTATATATTCTACCTTTTATATTTTTAAACAAAATAAATTTCAAAATATTTTATAAAAGCTTTTCAAAGTTCAACATGTTTATAAACCACGTTCAAACTATTTTACAAAGTACCACGTTATTTTACAAAGTATAGGATTTTCAAAACATTTTAAAAGAAATAAGTTTTCAAAATATACATGCATATGTCGACATATAGGTAGAAGGTATGTGAATATATATGCTGTCAAGTGTTTATTTGTCGCCACTCTTCATGAATGGACATATATGTTGGTTTACTATACAAAGGAGAGTGCAAAGGAATTTTTTGATAACTGATTACTTATTTTCTTCCATCCTCTTACTCTTTTGAAAACTTAATTGAAAATATACTCTATTCTCTTCAAAATCACCTAGAATCAATTCATACTTCATTGTATTGATTCGATACTACTTTCTTACTGTAATTGAAAACATCCCTCTCTCAATTCAAAGATCAAAGTGATGTCCAAGAGGCTATAGGATCCATTGTATCCAAAGTTTAAGAAATTGTCTTTGATAAAACTATCAACTCTATTTGTATTTGCTTGGCTATACTTGTAGCCCGTTCAAATCAAGTGGGTGTGCTTAGTAGTACGAAAATCTAGTGAATGTGTCTGTAGCCCGTTCAAATCAAGTAAGTCTACCCCGAGCTTGAAAATTCAAGTGGGCATGTCTCGTAGTCTCGAAATCGAGATTGGATTTCGATTTGCCTTCTGCTCGGTTGAAGATTAGCATTTGAAAAGAAATATGTACAAGCAATTGTATGATACTGGATGTTGAGAAATCCGAAGCAGTATAAAATCTCTGGTGCCATCTCTCTAAATCTTTACTTTATTCTACTGCTTTTATTTTTATCTTTGATTGCATCTGTGACTGTTTGATAGTATAATTCTGTATTGTTAATCTGTGATTAAATATTTAACCTGTAAGAAATTTAGAATGATTTTATACTATTCACCCCCTCTAGTGTTTAATTAGCCTTAAGATTCGTTATTCCGCAACCCGCAACGACGACATCTCATAGATGCAATTATAACTGCATCAAATAGGTGCAATTACAACTGCGTCACTAAGAAGCAATTATAGCTGCATCTCAAAATGTAGTTCTAGCTGCATTACTCATATGCAGTTATAATTGTATCTCAGTGTGCAATTATAAATGCATCACTTAAATGTCGTAATAAAAGCATTCAAATGTATGATTTAAACTACATTGTTATGTTCTACTTTTCTGTGGATGTCATTCTAGTCACATTAGTATGACGTAGTTATGATAACAACCTCTCAATCTCCATAGAAAGGGGCATTATTTCCGTAAAGCATAATATAGAAAAAATGTTGCATTTTCCATTTTTTTTATTTTAATATATATTATACATATATCATTGAAAAGATCATAAAATTGGTAATTACATGGTGAAAACGATTTGTTAATTAATATTTTACAGTTATGACATTTATATATTCAAATTTAACTGTGGGATAATGCATTAAAATAAGGGTGCGAATAAAAGGCAGTAAAAAAGAAAATGTCGGTGCATGGACTTGACTTATAGATAATTATTAGTGTGAGTTTTTTGTCCATTTTAATTATTAATAGGGTCTTGCTGTCCAAATCACTTTTTAACTAGCCATCACTTTTTAACTTTTCAAACATGAAACAAATTCTAAGAGAGGATTAGCTAAAAGGAGAAACTTCATGATTACTTTACGATTTAGACTATAAGTTTTGACAAAAATTTCTAACTTTAGATCTCGTCACCAATCCCGCCTTATCATCTAATCCGACCACCAGATCCCACTTTGCATCGTCCTACCACCTTTCGCCATCATGTCGCCTCCTCGATCCGACCCAATTCGTCATTGCCTCTAATCACTTAGAACTCCAACCACAACCCAAAAAATGCAAACACTATTATGGCTTAACACGTTATTGCACCATCAATCAATGCCATGCAATAAATCATTAGTCGAAAATTCCTTCACCATACACCAGCACCAACAACAAAAGTAAAAAAATCAACGAAAAATTAAAAATGCTAAATTAAACTAGAATTAAATTATTATAATGATTTAATCACTTCTATGATTCAAAACAAATGCTAAAATAAGTTTGTATTATATAAATATATGCTATATTCACTTAACAGTTCAACAAATGATAAAGTAAACTAGCATTATATTAATACAATGATATACTCATTTATATAGTTAAAAAATGTTACTATTAATTGCACAAAATACAGTGCTAAATTCATTTTATAGTACAAAATGTTGTGCATATTTAGCATTTTTTTTCCTATTAAAACTAAAAAATTTCAACCATCAACAGACACAAACTTCACCACTAATGTCAACGTCGAAACACCATCAAGCAACACTACAGCACCATAATCTATCATTTATGTCAATGCTCCATCCAAAATATCCTCCCTCTTGGAAATCGAGTCGTTGCCTTAACGCTCATCAACAACTACCAACCCATTAGATCTGGTTCATCGGGAAGTGGGGTTAACGTGGAAAGTTAAAATATTTTTTTAAATTTTTATGCACTAGATCTTCTAAAGTATTGTTGTTTATACCTAAAAAAGTGGCACAAACAACCAGAAATAAGAAATAGAGAATTACGCGAAGAAAGTAAATTGAAAACGTGGAAAAACAAAACACATAATAATTTATAATGGTTCGGGTAGTCGTTTGCTTACGTCCACTTAAGTTTTGTTGATGATTCTGATGAATTTCTACAATGTTATTCTTATGGATCGGTGATGGCCCTCGGGATTGCCAGAATTATCCATTTTTTGTTAAAACAGCCAAAAGATCCTCTAAAATGTGCCCCTATCCCTCTATTTATAGCTGCAGGTTATTGAAAATCTCTCCCCCGTATTCCTGCCCATGTTCTCCACGTCCAGGAAAGCCAAACTAAACAGATCGTGGCCATATCATCAACATTCAAGGATGGAACCTATCTCTGATCGGGGAACAATATCGATCCATGATGTTGTATTTTGGATCTCCATTTCGCTTCTGTGTATGCTCGACTTGTTCGTGTCTTCATCTATATTGTTTTGTTTACACCGCTGTAGGCTTGGATTTGAGTAGACTTCTTGGTTCAGGGAAAGGGTAATGACGTCTGACTTATGTATTGTTCGTGTGAGTTGATACATGCGTGCAAACCATTTTAAATATCATGAACTTAGTTGCGAATATCTTAGGTTGGCGTGGAGTAGATGCCAAATTGACGCATCTAGGGATCGGTACCAAACTCCGACCAGGGATCGGTATCGAACCCGATTAGTACCAAACCATCCTTTCTTGTACTTTTGACTTGTTGATTCTTGCTTATTGGTATAAGGTGTGTAGGCCTGTGTTTGGATGTCCCTGGTTGTATTTGGACTTCATTATTTGAATTTTCTTGACATATGAACTTGACAGTCGTCGCTATGTATTCTTGCTGGATAATCTCTTAGTTTGACCGACCTGATGTTCTCGAATATGACCTGGTTATAAGGCTAGATAGCATTTTCCCCCCAAAGCATATCTTGTTTTAACAAGATATGCTTTGGAAAGAGACAAACTGGGGTTGTCCATCAGGTTTTGAGTCTCCTAGCGAATAGCTATCATCTCTTCCTTGGATTGCTTTAGCGAAACAGAGTGTCTTCGGTTATCGTTGCAGCATTTCATCTGAGTTTGGCCCGTAAGCACCCGACATTTATAAAAGCTGAGGTGTGCTCTTATAGTTTGTCATCCCAAACTCAAAAGTTCTCAATTAATTTCCTTTTCGGATTCTACAGTTCGAACTTGTTGTCTCAGAGCTTTAGTTGTCTATCTCAATGAATTTCCTTTTCGGATTCTACAATTTTGAACATATCGTCTCGGAGCTTCAGTTGTCTAGGATCGTGCACGCACAGGCACAAATATGTAGACTTGCCATCGTTTCCCACATGCATGTAGACACATATATAGTCATATACATAAGCATATACCTATTCATTTATCTCATTATTATTTTATCATTTATTTCATAATGATCGGTACCGATCCATGATCGGGGATTGATAATAATCATTGCCTTCAAAGAATTAGGCGATTCTCTTGCCTAATTTTCTGGTTTGGGTATTATATATGCGCCGAACCTTCATTCCTTTATTTATTTTGTTTGAGATTTCTCCTTCCCTAGCTTTATATTCACCATTACTAAGCTCGACCCATTACATCGAAATGCCGTCGCCGCCTCCTCTCCATCTTGAGCCACCACCGCCAGTCATAAATCCATCGCTATCACCATGAATTGAAGTCTTGAATCATCGGGCATCTTATTAATGCGAACTCAAATCTCGATCTTTCTCGATTCGTCTAAGTTGAAAGCTGAGGTAGGCGACGTTGGTGAAAGAAGGCACATCGTCATTCATGCCTCTTGTCACATGCACTTCAATGGGGAGAGAAGAAATTTTCTCCCATGTTTGATTTGGGGATTGGTGTCGAACTCATTTGGCCTTGGGGTTTGGCATTGGTCCCATACTTGAGGAGATTTCTACTTGAGTAGTTAGGGTGATCCTATATAGCACAAATGGCCTTAGTTTCAATGTATTCCAATTTCGACCTTGCCTATGACTTTTCATCTCACTTAGGTGATTGTGTGTGTGAGCATAGATGATTCGAACTCCCCAGTGAAAATTTCCTAAGCGTTGCCGTGAAATTTCCAGTGCATGGTAGACAATGCACGATCCGTTAGGACGGTCACGTCGAATATTGAGTTGACATTCGAGCGAACTGTTGTGCATTGCCTTACGCTAGTACCGTGTATTCACGAACGCACATATTACACTACTTAACTCCTTTGGTTGCACACTGTTGCCCCTGTCGATGTGCAATACCCGATTGGTCGACGCACTTTGATATCTGTCGGTTTGGTACATTGACTTTATAAGGCTCTCTTTTAATATGTTTGATACCACTAATGTGTTAGGTTTTGATAGCTATGGATTGTAGGCTCTACTCGCATCTCTCTGCCATGGCCATAGGTTCTTCGTCTTCAAGATACGCTGAATCTGAGATCGAATCTAGTTTCACTACACTTCCTTCAGCAAGGCACACTCCAACACCGTCTAGATCTCATTCAACCAGTCATCGAGCGAAACAGCCTGTCCAGATGATTCCTCTTGGGCAAGAAGTGAGGCCTGTAGTTGAGGCTGTTCTCGATGTCAATCGAGGCGATGTCGTCATATTAGACGATCCCTTAGATTCTACTGCCTGAAAGGTTAACGAATGGTCTCTTAGAAGGATATGTGAGAGGCATTACATTTCATTTGATGACGTGCTGGTTCCTTCAATCCATCAACGGGCACATCTTCCGCCAGCCGGATATACTGCCTATAATCGGTACATGTGTATGGCTGGATGCGTCCCTCCATTCAATCAATTCATTTACCGAGTCTTGCAATTTATGAAGCTGACTCTGACCCAATTGCATCCCAACAACAACGCTTTCGTGAATTGCTTAGCTCGCAGGAAATTTGTTATTTGTATAGTTTCAAACATCAAAAAGGGTCTCTTTCACTTACATACTTGGAACCATCCAGGGGTTGCAGAATCATAACAAGAACCTAGAACAAGTTGAGTTATTTCAAGGATGAATAGTTTCTTGTGCGATGCCCGCTTGATTTCGCACAAAGATGGCTGTCCGGGCATATGTCCCACTCTCATTCCTCCTTTTTCGAGTGAATTTTATAACATCGATGGCTCAAACCATCTTCCTATGTCCTTTCAAATACATCAAGGAGACCTAGGGGTGTGGCTTTAGCAACAACTCTCGCGTCCGTCCAACAAGTCCCCGCCGAAGAAAGGGAGGCAAAATCGCTTCTTACAGATGAAAATTTGTTAGCCCATAACTTATTGCAAGTGCGGCATAGCATCGGCCATGCTTAGAAGCTAGTGGCAGCGATGACGATGATTCTTCATCAAAGAATGATAACGAGACTCAGGAGATGCCACTGGTTTAAAGTCATGTTGATGGACCTAACGAAGAGCATGAGCACGCTAAGAAAGGGGAAAGCGATGGAGGAGATAATGCTGATGTTGGTCATGAGCCATTCAGTGATGAAGGCGATGGTGACCAGACTTTCCTTGTATGGTATCGGCCGACAATAAAGTTCGTTACATCACAAACTTCTACGCAATCTCCTCCGGCCACTTTAACAGGAGAAACCCCTATCCCGCCTTCAAGAGACATTTATGATAATCTTGGGCCGATTCCGGATGAGTTTGGCCCTCTTGGTTTAGGAAACACGAGCCTTGGGGATCTCAGGTCCCCTATCCTCCTATCAGAGGACATACATTACCCGCAAAGGGGAAATTACTCCTATTAGCAAACTTCAAGCCCACGGTCTATTGGAGGGACATATACACACGCTCACACTACACCGCACTTTGCCCGATTCACTTTGTGTTCTTATCCTGCTACTGCTAAGTTGTTCGTGTTTTATTTACAGGCTCCATGGAGCATGGGGTATGTTTGATGCTATTAAATGCCACAGGGTAAGTGCAAGAGATCATCATATAGCTATCCTCATGGATCTTCTTACGACTCTAATTCAGGGAGGCGCTTGAGTCGTGAGCATTAAGTCGGGATGGGAGCCACACATCCCACGAGTCATCTCCACGACATGGTGCAGATAGGCATTCTTCAAGAGCTGATCGAGCACCGTCTGTTGATGTGTAATGTACTTTTGCTTCTGTTCCATCAACGATACAACCAATGGTAACTACTCATGCACCGCAACACTCTGAATCAATACCTGGGCCTATCATTTTTGATACACCTCCTTCGAGGTCCGACAAGAGAATAGTTCAACTAGAAAGGGAGACTACATCTAATCCCCACTTAGAGGCCTAAAATGCAAATTTCCAAAAATGGTTTTTGATGATATCATATTCGCTCTCGATCTAAAGGATATTCCCCCACACTTCAGGACCAACACTATGGCTTATGTCTACGACATGTATGACCATTACTTCAAGTGGAGGCGAATAGCTGAGGTTATTTTCTGTAACGATCCACGTTTTTGATCCTCAAAAGTCGACACTAATTCATCCAGGGTATTCACATGTCGAGCATCCATGTGCCAAAAAAATAGACTGTCGAGGGAAAAGAAAGAAAGAACAGAATCTCATATCGTGACGAGTAACATATAATATACAACAGATCTTTGCAAAAGGAAAATTTTACACACGCAATCTAAGCAACTATCCTATTATCATCCTAGACAATTATAATAGCATGCCCTTACAAATGCTGAAAAATACAAACATAAATGCAGTGGAAATAAATAAACATTAATATAAAAGTGATACATCTTCGGCATCCAGCTCGTCTCCTGAGCTCCAAAGCATCCAAAGCTAAATCTGGAAACATGCTCGGTCCGACTTGAGCATTATAAGAAAAAACGCCTGGATCAACCAGCGTGAGAAACACAATCAAATGGATTATTAATGTTATGAAAACCTTTGAAAATAAATGTATTTCGTAAGATCACACCGCACATAAACATATACGGATTTTTACCTCACGATAAGAAAACCATTTTTATGAAAACCAATGATATTATAATAATGTCCAGGGTTAAAAATAAATATATAAAATAGCTAGAATGCTTGCATCTCACGTTCTAGCATAGTTGGGCACAACTAAGTCCGTATGGTGCTTTTTGGAGAATTGATTCCATTAATGACAAGGCACCGGGGTACCACCTGCCATAGTACACCTCTAGATAAATGTACCAAGGGCCAACCTATGACCCTCTGCTAACATATAGGACTGGCGTTCCCCTTGCTGGATAATACCGAATATTTCATCACCTGGTTGTTTTACAACCTTTATCCAAATAGCACTCATGCATAACCAAATCCATAAATAATAATCTAGAAGGGTGATGAAAATACCCTAATGGGTGCGACCCACTTAACCCTACCACATATCACTAGTTTTAGTCATTTTTGTTGTTGAGGCTAGAGGTTACATATTACTCTTTTAGCAAATCCCACATGAAATGTTAATACTACCATCCGGAGAGCAATGTAATGTCAGCATTCTTCCATACAAGTTGTTCAGGATAAGAGCAAACTGAAAGCACTACTTCTACTACATCCTTTTTGGAATCACCCTCAGGATTAGTAGCAAGTAGCCCTTGCACTTCAAAGAGGTCTGTCTTCAATATCATTATCATCAAGATGTCTTCAATTCGAACGCTTGAGTTTGTTTAAAGCAGTTTTCGGATAATTCGTACTTATCCGATCCCGGTCTCTTCGAACCAACATTCGATAAATTTTGGTAACTCAACTCCAGTTCTTTTGGAAATAAATAGACAATGCATAAGAGCGGGGATCACCCCTAGCCATTTAAGTGGACGAATCTCCTTATCCTTCGTCCTAGATGAACACAATGAGTTTACACATACAGTAGTATCATATAAGATAACTGCACTCTATAATCTTCGTGTTACTATAGATATTTCTAGAGTTAAAAACTGGCCAAGCTTTTGATAGTCGGTTATTTAACTATCAAATAAACACACATCAATCATAAATTTAATCTACCATGGAAACCACTAAGCTTCATTTAATTAATCTTCCATTAATTAATTCTCCTTAATTATTTTCCATAATATTCATATACTTGTCTCTCCGATATAAGTATATTCACAAACCAATTAAGAAAGATTTTCAATTTCAAAGTCATATTAAATGGGTCAAAAACAAATGTCACTTAAAACATTTGATTACTGGTTTTACTTTGAGGGTATGATCATGGACCACAGAAGTTTGATCGACACCTATCTCTAGTTACCTATATACCTGCATTATGTATTTGTTGATTTATTTATATCGACCATAATTTATAATATATGTTTAGGTTGAGATAGATTCTGGAAGTCATTTTGTTTTATATTCACAGGAAATGAAAAATTCTGTCTTGTTACATTGAAGCCAACAAAATATCTACAAAGTCAGTTGCAAGTGAAATAGCATTGTAAATGCTCGCTGTTCCATGCTCCTGGAAGTGAAATTCCATAAATAGTTGCTAGCCTGAAAGTTCCATCTCTAAGCTTATGCTCGATGACGGACCTTCCCAGCTCGGGCCCATATTCATAGGGCTAGGGAAGATTCGTTTCAGTACAAGGTCACCAATCTCGAGGTCCGACATCAATGATGGCGTACTTCACACCACCTTTGGGCATTGGTAGCATACCGATGGTATCGATTCCCTATACTGCAAATGACCATGGATTGACCATTTGTGTAATCTCTGTCGATGAGGCTCTGGGAGCCTTCGAAAATCAATGGCATTTATCGCAAATCCTGATGTAATTTGCTGTGTCACGGTTGATGGTTGGTCAGAAGTACCCATAGCGAAGAATCTTCTTTGCTAAAGGCTGGCCCTGGTGTGGTTAGAGAAGCCCCTTCATGTACCTCCATCAGGACTCGCTTGGATTTGTCGTTGGCGACACACCGCCAAAAGGGAACTGAGAACCCTTTTCTATATAATACTCCTTCCTGCATGATGAATCATGAAGCTTTGAGAAGAAGTTTTCGCTCATTCTTCCTCTACGAAGGGCTCCTCTTAGCAAGTGATCTTTGATCAGAGTCTTCCATGACTCCTTTTCACATTCAGCCTGCAAGATCCAATCGAGATCCATTTGGTCGATGCTCGGAGCTGATAATACTTCCATCAAGATGTAGCCCATGAGTTGCGCATCTCCTAAACTAGCAAACTTAGCTAGTGGATCGACCTTTACGTTCTCTTATTTGGGAATATGCGCTATCGTGTAATATTCAATACCGTTTAGTAACTCGAGGGCCTTGGTTAAATAAGGAGCTAGCCTTGCCCCTTTTGTTTGAAAACTCCTTCCTCACACCACCAACTGAGAGTCGTAGAAAATGTGTAAAGTTCCAACCCTCAACTCCTTTGCAATCTTGAACCCCGTAATTGAAGTTTCATACTCCCCTTCGTTATTTTGTTATGGGAATATCAAGTTTCAGGGTGTAGTAGATCAAATGCTCCTCAGGGTTTACCAACACAACACCTCCCCCCAAGTAACGTTCGTTGGATGTTCCATCGGCGTACATCTTTCATTTAACATTTTGCTCCCCACTATCTTCTGGAGTATCATCTTGAGCAGTATATTCGACGATGAAATCTGCCAATGCCTGGCCTTGAATCGCTCTCCGGGGATCATATGTTATATCGTATTGAATTAGCTCGATGTTCCACTTCAATAGCTTCTAAAAGTCTCAGGTCGCTGCAGGACCTGCCTCAAAGGATGGTCAGTCAATACTTTAATCGGGTGTGCCTAGAAATGTGGATGGAGCTTCCTAGAAGCGATTAACAGACAATACACTGACATTTCCATTTTTGGGTAGTTCCTCTCTACCTTTGTCAATCATTTGCCGATGTAGTACACCAGTCTCTAAATCTGGACTCCTCACGTACAATTGTGGCCCTCAAAGCGTGCATTGACGTTGCTACATATAAATAAGTCCTCTTCCTCCAAATGCTTTGACAGGATGGGAGGTCTCTCTAAGTGATCCCCTAAAGCCTAAAAAGCATCCTTGCACTCCTACGTCTAGACAAAGTTTCTTTTCCCTTTCTTGAGAACGTCGAAGAAAGGAATGCACTTGTCCATAGCTCTTGAGATAAACCGGCTAAGGGCAACGACCTTCCCATTTAAGCTCTAAAACTCTTTCATCGACTTTGGGGCTTCAATGTTCCTTAATACCTCGACCTTCTTTGGGTTAGCTTCTATTCCCTTCGAGTTCACTATGAAACCCAGGAACTTCTCTAACTCAACTCCAAATGAAAACTTCAAGGAGTAAGCTTCATCCTATACCGTGGAACACACTAAACGTGCCTGCCAAGTCCTATATGTGGTTCATCGATCGCCATAATTTCACAAGCATATCATCCACGTAGACTTTCATTATGTGTCCAATCTGCTCCATGAACATCGAGTTTACCAATCTCTAAAAAGTTGCTCCTACATTCTCCAAACCAAAGAGCATAACAAGATAGCAGTATAGTACCAGCTCAGTTATCAAACCGGCATTTTTCTGATCTGGGACATGCATTGGAATATGGTTGTAACTAGAAAAAGTTTCCATAAATGATAACAGCTCGTGCCCAGTGGTTGGATCTACCAATTGATCGATCTTTGGTAATGGAAAACTGTCCTTTGGGCATGTCTTATTCAGATCCGAATAGTTATTGCACGTTCTCCATTTCCCATTGGACTTCCTGACCATAATTAGATTGGATACTCATTCCGGGTATAGAGCATCACGGATAAATCCGTTGTCTTTGAGCTTGCCACTTATTTTTTAAGTGCACCAGATCGCTCCGAACCTAGGCTGTGTTGTTTCTGCTTTACGGGTACACATTTAGGGTTCACATTCAATGTGTAGTGCAGTGTCTCCAGCGATATTCTATATATGTCGGAATGCGTCCAGGCAAACACATCTATATTCACTTAGAGAAAACCCATAAACTCTTTCATCATTCTCATGCTAAGTTGAGATTAGATCTTCAGGACCCGTGTAGGATCATCCTGACTGACCGGGATATTGATCATCAATTTCACAAGGGCCACTCTAGCATCCTCTAACTCTTTCCACGGATCCATATCCTTATGGAACCGGCTATGCTGGCCGAGCCAGGGTTTAGGCGGTGGTTATTTGTGCGTCCAATGACTAGATGTAGAGAGTCCTTCCACATCCTTTCCTTTCTCACGTCTCTTTGCCTCCTTCAACTCCATGACATAGCACTGATGACCGAGACTCTAGTCTCCTTAGATAACTCCCACTCCTTTTTCCATAGGGAATTTCATCATCAGATACTATGGGGAAAGGGTCACCCAAAAATTGGCAAAGGCTGGCATACCCAAAAAAGCATTATAAACTAAGAAATTATCCAACACCAAGAAGGTCACAACCCGCACTCGCTTGCAGTCACCTTCACTTAATACCACCGGCAAGTCTACACAACCCACAGGCTCTATCGCCACTCCATTAAATCCTTAAGTTTGATTTGCATAGCTTCATGCCCTAACTATCCATCTTAATTTGGTCATAAGCTCTTTTATATAAAATATCAACTGAGCTACCACGGTCAATCACACCTTCTTGACAATCGTAGGCCCAATCATGGCAAATATCACAAAGGAGTCAAGCACATGTGCTTCGACCCTGTCTGCATCCCTATTCTTGAAAACAATATCATCAGTCATCGTCCTAAGTTGTTTTGCCGGAGCTTCATCTTCGACGGTAAAACAACTTCCGTTCATAGGATGATTCAGCGAATTCCCATATCTCTCCATTTCATTCCAGCTCTTCGTAGTCGGATGAGGTCCACTGGAAATTATGTTTATAAATATTCTTTTTCCAAGCTACCTAGGCTCGTCATCACTAGGCCCTGCCTGGCCCCGTTGGAACTGCTGTCGCTAGAGATGAGCATTTCCTTGCCTGCTATCCTATGAGGCCTTAACAAACTACCGTGACTTCTTTTTTCTAATCAGATCTTCTATCACATCATGTTAATACTAATTGTTTGTATTATGGCCGTGGGTTTTGCGAAAGCTGCAGTACTCACCTGATTTCCTCTCCTTCTCCATTGACTCCCCTGGAGGCGGTTTCTTATAGTGCTCAATACCTTGCATTGCAACGTAAATATTTTCAATTGAATTATTCAGCGATGTGTAATCCTCGAACCTCAGGAACCTCGATCATTTCTTGGAACCCGACTTTCTATCTCCACATCCTCGGTTGCCTCCTTTCTACGTACTACCTTTATTCTCCACATTCACATCAATTTTATTGGAACTCCCCCCCGCCTTTTTCACAGCAACATTACTTTGAACAACCTCAATCGATTCCTAACACTAGCTTTCCTGGTGGTAATACTTGCCTCTTTCAAGCGCAAGAACTGATTTGCCTTCCTATAAACAATATCCATTGTCGATAGGGATTTCATCTTAAACCATCTCCCGAAATTAGCATTCAGGTAAATCTCCTTATCATGGCAATTAATACAATTTCTTCCTTCATGTTACCCACTTCTGTCACCGCTATATTAAATATACTAAAGAAATCTTTCAACAACTCTTCCACTTCTTGGAAGAGGTTTGACAGCGACATTACATCCTTTGGATGAGTAGTAGACGGAACTGTTCAACAAATTTTTGGCCTAACTGATCAAATAACGATATGGATCTCAGCGAAAGTCGAGTGAACCATATCGTAACTACTCCTTCTAGAATGATTGGAAAACATTAACATTTGAAGATTTAATTGCCCTAGCTAAGCCTATATTCCAATCATACTTCATCAGATGTTGCCTTGGATCCGTCGTTCCATTATAGGACGACATCGTCAACATTACAAACCTCCGAGGATACTCTTCACGCAATATTTTTTAGTGAATGTGTTTCTACTAGGAGAAGAGCCCCATTCATCATTATCTTGTGTTGGTTTTTACTTACTAGTTTCCTTACCATTTCTGCTAAAGACTTTGGCACTATTAGATCCACTAAACATCGGTAATCGTAAGCCGCCTTGAGTGTTTGGCCTGGCAAACTGTCTCTGTTTGTTCCACGATACCTAGGCTCTTCTGACTTCGGGAACGTCGTTCGCTTAGCAGTCCTATCATTTCGGTTCCATGACGGTGGACCTAGAGTTCCCACCGGAGCTCCAACATCATGGCTATTGACAGCATGGCCAACATCGCCACCAACATCATCTTCCAAAACATCAGTATAACGAGCCGAAATTTCGACCACTTTGTATTTAAATATCTAAATTATTTAAATATTTGAATCTTGGATTAAATTTTATTAAAATGATTTAATAAGCTTTTAACCCCCTTTTGAATCATAAGTAATGATGGTAAACTTATTTTGGAAAAATGTTTACAAAAACAAATACTTTGAAAAAATATCGATAATGTGACCGAAAATCGTTTTTATCGATAAACAGCTTTTTTTGCTCAACAAAAGTTGTTCAAACTTTTTGTGCATATCTAGTTGATCATTATGGAGTTTCATGTATATGGCTAACTAAATGTGATGATTTCATACATGATATAATGGATGATATTTATAAAATGAGTTTAAATGGAAATACTTAAGTGTTAAAAAATGATAAAGGAGATATGATGGGAGGTAAGCCTTACATGACATGAATGGAGGGGTGAGAACAAGCTTATGCTACACCATTTGAAGCCTATATAAGGAAGGGCATACCCTTGTTAAATAATCATTAATTCACAAAGCTTAAAATGAAGTATGAGAATTAAAAATGGTGGAAGTGCTTAAGTACTAATCCATTAATTCTTCTCTAACCTTTTCATGTCTTAATCAAATCATCTCCAATCTCTTATAAACTTTGGATATATGTCTAAAACATCATGGGAACCATGATTAAATAGTAAAAAGTGGGAGAAGGTGAGAGGAAAAGGGGGATCTTGGAGGGGGCGGTGAGCATAGGAGGAGGAGGAGGGAAGGTGTTGCTTTGGTTTGTAAGTGCTAAATGTTGGATCTTTAGGCTTGTGGTGATAGAAGAAGGTTGTTCTTTGATCCTTGTGGCTTTATGCTTGAGTTTGGCATGGATCTAAGTGAGTTATCTCACTATCTTATTAGTATGTGTGTGTATATATATATGTTATGTGGAAAGTATAAAGTTAAAGTGACATGAACTAAGTAAAGTTATAAACTTTGGACTCCTCTTGCTTTTGAAAGAAAATGATAACTTTATATTGTATAACTTCACTTCTATTACCCTCTTAAATATGTGGCATGGCCTTTACTTAATGTTTAAATGGTTGTTTAACCTGTGTGTTAAATTGAAGTAAGTTTGAAAGTGTTTGAAGCAAGAATAGTCATTATAAGCGCACTTCCAAATCCCTTGTTTTTGGGAATTTTGTAAATAAATGGAAAGACATTCTTTGGTTTTTCTTTCCATGGTTTTTAAGTACCTCAATGGTAGTACTTTTTATAAAAAATTCAATTTTTAAATCATTTGTTAAAATGGTTAAAACTAGTTACAAAGATCGTGCTTTTCAATGTTTTCTTTAACAATGTCTTTTAACAACATTTATAAATGCTGTAGTAAGTTGCTTATGATTTTGAGTGTTTAAAAATGATATTTAAATTTGTTATTTTTTCTAATATTTTTAGAGATGTTTCCAAACACATTTTGAAGTATCTTAAAGCTGATTTGAAGTTCAAATATACGTATAATAATTATATATGTATTTTCAAAGTAAAGAGGTTTTATAATATGAAACATGTTTTTAAACAAATTATAAATTAGTTATTTTCAAGTAATATTTTACACAGATATTTAAAACCTATTTACAAGATTTTTAAAGTATATATAAGTTTTGAAAAAGGTAATTGATTGGGTTTAACAATAAAAACCGACGAGGTAGACTTCTTTATTTTTTAGAGTTGAGGTTGATGTCGAGTAAGGACGGAGCAATAGAGCTCTAACCTACCGAGCTTCCCTCTTGAATGAGGAATAGTGAAGTTGGAATGTCGAAAACATGTTAATCTCATTATTTACTTACTTGTTTGAAAGGAATTAACTTTGCTTAACGCTAAAAGTCGACGAAGTAGGCTTATATATTTATGAGAATTAAGATTGATGTCAAGTAGGGACAAAGCAATAGAGCTCTGACCTACCGAGCTTCCCTCATGAACGAGGAATAGTTAAGTCGGTAATGTCAGAAACAGGTTAATCATGTTGTTTGTTACTTGTTTATGGAAACCATTAATACTATACTTAACATTAAAAGCCGACAGGTAAACTTATCTATTTGTGAGATTCAAGAATGAAGTGTCTTGGTAATGCTTTGATGTGACTAGTACTCTAACTTACATGGCTTCACTCTTGGACGAGGAATAGTTGAGCTGAAATGTTGAAAATGAGTTAAGTATACAAACATTGATTTGTATAAGCAATTGTTTTGACTAGATAATTGATTAGTCGACTATCGAAGACCTTTAAAAAAGATGTTTTAAAGATAATCTAAGTGTGAAGTGGTTTTTGGTTTGTCGTCACAATGTATTAATAAGTATAATGATCCAGAATTTTGTAGTTTGATTTTGGAATATTTAGCCAATTTTAAATATTGAAATATTGGTTTTAAAAGTTAATAACCGAAATTCAAAATATATAGATTATTTTAAATCTTTGTGTTGGTGAATTTGATATTTGAATATTGATTTCAATATTTGGATTCTAAATTGAATATTAATTCAATGGATTGAATAACTTTATATAACTTCTTTAGTAAATAAATAATAACAGTAAGTTCAGTTTTTAAATATAATTGCAATAATAAATAATTAGAAGTTTTATTTTTATTTTAACGACTCAATTTTTGTTGACATATTTTTAATTTAATTTATTTGATCCCATAAAAATATCGAGAAATATTTAAATTGATTGTTTGACGATTTATCGGCAAATGAAAGTGTTTTTGTGGTTTTCAAAAATCGATAATCGGTGTATATTATTTTTGTTTTGAGGTTGCGTCGCTATTCTGAGCACGATCGTATTTTTGTTTTGACGTTCGTAGTTTATATGTAAACAAAAATCTGCGCGATGAGATGTCGGAAAACTGCAAATTTAGAACTTCCTCAAGACTATCATCAGAACTACCTTTTCCTCTTCAATTCTTGTACCGTTCCTATGACGACCCATCTCCTCGACCCTCACGAATCGACACTAATACATCCACGGTATTTACGTGCCGTAAATCCAAGTGCCGGGGAGACAGATTATCAGGGGTGTAAAAGAAAATAAAGATAGAGGATAACACAATAATAGAATCTCACATCGCATTTATCATTTTAATTATACATAAAAGCTCAGAGTCAAATACAAATCCAGCGGGATAGTTATAACTGTCTATCTGTACATATGTTGGAAAATACATACTACATAACACAGCGGAAAATGGGTAGATATCTACATAAGGCACTTCAGCTTTATAGCTCCAAAAGACTTCTCCAAAATGCTCCCCAACATGCTCCAAAATGCTCCTAAGGTATCCTGACTACACGGCTGCCCGAAAAATAAGGCATCCAGATTTTAAAGGGAAAACAAACTCCGGGTTAGTCATGGGACTGGTGTGAGAACTCAAAGTATGATGTTTTAAAAAAAAGGGTATCTCATAAGACCACGCCGCACATAAACAAGGAACGAGTTTTTTACCTTATGATAACCAAAACTCTTTATTACGTAAAATTTGAGGAAATTATTTTTAATGACATTGATTAAATTCCAGCATAATAGGTTTACAATCAAGTCCGTATGTTCTTATTGGAGAATGGATTTCCATACAAATGACCAGGTGAAGGGACTACCTTTCGATAGTACATCTCTAGAGGAATGTACCGAGGACTATCACAAAGGATCCTCTACCAACACAAGACCGGCCTATCTCTGTAACTAGATAGTACCAAATATATCATCCCTCGGTCGTTACCGACCTTTATCCGAGAGCTCTCTTCGCATACATCCACATTAATTTACATCCCGAACGTCATAGCGGGAAGAAATAAATCTGGAAGGGAATAATCATACCCTAATTGGGAATGACCCACTTAGCCTTGCTGCATCTAACCCTGTTTCGGTCATTTTCGGTTGAGGCTCGAGGCAACGATTACCTTTTCACATAGCACATCTTCTTTCACTTTGAATGCCACATTGCCATTCCACATTCACATGATTGATTTCTACAAACGTATAACTCCTGAGCTCATACGTCTCAGGAAATGGTGTTAAGCTAAGAGAAGGTGTCTTCTCCGCCACCAAACTGATATACTTTTGTAGAGATCACTCATTGTGATTTGGAATGCAAGGTCAGACATTCATCCATACAAGTTCGTTCTGGGATTGAACGAAACTGAAGGTACTTTCCTCGGCCATTACTAGGCGAGAAGTCCTTGTGGTTCTAAGATTTTTTTCATAACAAAGAGACCAATGCTACAATATAGTGAATCGGGAGTTTATCCCCAATTAATCAACAAGTAGTCCCTCGTTATTATTCGTCTCAATATCTCTATCTTCAAACAACTTCAATCTTCGAACACGTAAATTGGTTCAAAGTGGTTTTCGGATAGGAATCACCCAAATTCGACCCCGGTTCCTTCGAAATCCAATCTTCGATAAAAATGATGTAATTAGATGATTGTTTTTAGATTCATTCATTTTCCTTTACCAAAATATCTTCGAGAGATATATATTTTCAAAATATTCTTTTAGTGAATACGGAATCATTTAAACCTCTTTTTTTTGAATATTTCTCAATCATTTTTAAAGAGTATCTTTTGAGAAAATAGGATTATGGAAATCACTCTACTTTTATTCAATATCAACTTCCGTATTCAACAAATGCTATGGGCGGAATAATGGTGAGATCACCTTGTAAATTCCATGAATATGACATGTTCCCTCTTCGAATTTTAATAATGAGTATAAGAAGATTATTTCTATAAAATCCAAGTTGAGTATTCGAGCTTTCCCTTCGATATGTTCCACCCCTCGCCTAAAAGAAAAAACCGAGGCCAGGTAAGTTTAGGGCACTGGTTGCTCCATCCCTAACCTTAGTTACACACCTAGTTTTCGCTTTTAGATCTCACGGGCGGGACAAATGTACTAGTTGTTTCCGCATACTCATTTTCCCTTTTTAAATCACCTAACTATTTGTTTAACCACCTTTGAATTAATTTTGAATTGTTCAAATCTCTTTTTTTAAAATACTTTAACATTTACTTAAAAATGTTTACATAAGATTGAGGAAAGAATTGTTAAGTTTCAACCTTTATTTCAAAAGTTGTAGAAAAGCGTTGCGAAAAAGTGTTGCAAAAGTGTTACAAAAAGTGCTTTAAAAGCTATATTCTTCAAAATGACTTTTATATCATTTAGAAAACCATCTTTTCAACTTAAATCACTTCTAAAACATTTTAAAAGATTTTTAGAATTTATTTCATATTTTTAAAACGATTATTTTATCCATTTCCAACTTTGGTCATTTAGTGCAAAAACTAGATTTTTCTTGAAAATTGATTTTTGCCATATTTCAAAATATACAAGATGAAATCTTGACTTTCTTATTTCATTTGAAAGATATGGATATAAGGATTCGGAAAATTCTTACTTTGAAGAATTCCGAACTATATTCCACTTCGTATGTTCATTTGAACTTTTGACGCGAAAACACGAACTACCGTTACGTGACGCATCAAATTTTAGGCGTATTTTGAGATTCATATCCAAACTTTATCGAGACAAGTTTAAACACTTAGGAATCATTCTAAATCATATTCAAACATTTTTTTCAAAGGTATAAATGATTCCATATCACGTTTCATTTTATTTTGGAAGGTGTTTTCCGTGTGAATCAATGTCGTGTATATCGTGACTTGTTTCAATATTTTTATGCAATAAACAACATATGGAAATCAATATCATAACCAAACATCCAAACAAACATATCACAACATCACAACCAAATATATACATATAAATTTGGAGTTCTCACCTTTTTTTGGAATTGAACTAACTTTAAATTGAAATAGCTTTTCTAACTCAACTCAAAAGCTCACGAACACTTGTTTTAAGACTTCTAGGTGGCTCGACTATGCTTGTGGAGGCCTTTGGAGCTTTAGGCCATGAGTTTCAAGGGGAGATTGGGTTCGGCTTGATGGTGAATGAGTGGGTCGTGGTTTGTGAAGGAAGGAGGAGGAGTTTTGGTGAATATTTAAGGTGATTTGATGATTACTTTCTTTAGTATATTTTTGGAATAAATTTTGAAATTATTTTATTAAGGTTGGAAGCCATTAAAAGAGTGAGAAGAAGCTTGAAATTTTGAGAAGAAGTGTGGAAGGAAGTAAGAAAGTGTGTGTGTATTTATAGAAAAAACTTTGGATTAAAATATTATATTTGCAAAAGACCAAAATACCTTTTACTTACTTTTAAAGTAATCTTACTTTTCAACACTTAACATCACATTTCAAATATTTACTTTATGTCCTTATCACTTAAGGAGTAAGAAAACTTAAAGTAATAATGATGTTTCTTTTGATTTGACATGTTTTGTTTTTATTAGTTTACTTCTCCTAATTATATTCTAGAATTTCCTAATTGTGTTTTAATAAAAGCAAACCTAATTAGCAACTTAATTAATACTTACTACATTTATATAAGTGTACATGAATATTAAAATAAATGTGCAACAACTTTGCGACAACTTTAAATCGACAAAACGTTGATTTTTGACAAAATGTTCTACGGTCATATTATGACGTTATAGTTAAACTATTTATTTATGTAAATTGTAACAACCCTAGATTTTGGCCTATATTTTAAATTTTGACTTTATTTTATTTTGAAACTATTTTAAACTTGTTTGATTTCAAACATTTCATTTTTAAAAATAAATGTTAGTTATTATGTGAACTATAATTTCAAACTAGTATAAATTGGTTATTTTACTTAAAAGTGAATTTCTGTTCAAACTGTTCAATCTTTGGCTTTTAAACTTCAAATTTTAATTATTTAAAATCTTAAATTTTATCTTTTATTATGAAAATAGATACAATAACATGAATACTGCTTTTTGTTTCGTTGGAAACGGAATTAAATTGTGAAAGTTATGTATATTTCAATATTGTGTGCAATTTGATTTATTTAACAATTTTGTCTATTTTAAATTATATAAATTATATTTTCTTTGTCATATTTTATTTTAATATGTGTCAATATGTTACTTTATGTATATTTTTGTCTTCTAATATTTTTAAAGTGATAATAAAATTTTTCCAAAATTTATTGCATTTATTTTCTAGTTTAAAGTCTAGTGTCCATTTTCTGCTATTTTCTTCATTTAAATTTTGTTTAATTAAAATTTATTTATTTATTTTTGTGAATGCATTTTTATTTTGTGTTCTTATCTTTATTTATAAATATTTTTCAAGTACATAAAAATTTTCCAAGGTTTATTCCATTTATTTTCTAATTTTCTAGACTAGTTTACAATTTTTGCCATTTTTCCTAATTTAATTATATATAATTAATGTTTATTTATTTATTTTTGTTTATTTACTAAATTTTCGTGTTTTTATCTGAATTTATATGTATTTTTCAGTTATTTAAAAATTTCAAAAGAAATAAAGAATATGAAGAGTTTTGACCTTTTATATGCCTTAGACTTTTCACCGTCTTTACCCTTTCAAATTCAATCAACTCATGCAATTAATTTTGGCTGACCATATCTCATTCCTTCAGCCGATTTCCCCTTCATTTTCACGAAAAAAAATAGTTTCTCAACCCTAAAAACAATCGGCCGTCACTTGAAGAAATTTTGGTAAAAATTTCTGTTCTTTTTTTTTCACTCTTTTACTTGTTTTTGTATGATCTTTGCACTTGCATCTCTTCTTGTAGTTCGGCCCTTCCTCCTCTAGCACCATGGCCACCTCCACCACCACCACAACCAGCCACCATCTCCTCCTTTCCACTGACCTTCCATAGCCGTGGCCATCCATGTTGAAGATCCACCAAAAATGAAGCAAACTCCACTTTATCATCATAGCCGAGCTCTCCCTTTTGTTCCACCACTCCACCATCATGCTTGGCCGACCAAACACCACCTACTCCAGCCACAAACCTGAGTTTCATACCATGCCACACCTGTACATGCACTCACCAAAATGGCCGTGCCCAAATCCATGCTTGGCCGAAGCATTTATGCCTTGAACCCTCTTCTATTTTCCTTGTTTTGTGAATTCAAGCACACATATGCCTTCATCTCCTTTGTATTGCTTTGGCCGACCTCTACATGACCTAAACCTAACCTTAACCTGATCCAAAACCATCCCATAACACTACCTTTCCAGTCCATAGCTGAAGCATATGATGTTGAATGCAAGTGCAAAAGCTCTAGCTTTGAATTGTGTAGTTATTCCTAGCATTGTTTTGTAATATCTTGGTTTGTAATTCATGTTTGTATTTGTTTTGTTTGATATTTAACAAGGCAATTAGCTTTGGCTCTCCCACTCTCAAATCATTATCGTGTTATCGTGCATTTGAAGCTCCTTATTCGTGCATTTGGTTGTCATCTTCAGCTTATACAAGTGAGTTATTCTCACCAGACAGTGTATACCTATATAACTAGTAAATTGACCACTTTTGAATCTGTAAAATGCATCACCATATTATATCTGCTATGTTATGATTATATGATGTTCACCCATGCTTAAACACCTGTTATATCATATGTTACTGTTATATTATGTTGTTATGTTATTTTTATCAGTTTATCACACTGCAAGTTCCATTTAGATTAGAATCACTATGGGTTGAAATGATACATATCCGAACGGACTTTAGAATAGGAGAAAATCGTTATGAGCTGAAATGATAGGCCTGAATGATTTTCAATTATTTTCATTTACTTGGGATTGCGGGTTTGAAATGATCAAACCCGGGTTTTCTTTGTAAATTACGGGTTGAAATGATATATTACCCGTATCACTTTACCTAGGCTAAAAAAATGAAATACAGACCCGTAGTTAAAATATGTTTTCTAAAAATTTTAAAATATTTTAGAAACGTAAATATTATAATATTTTGATTTAAGTTTGATTAAAAATGATTTTTTAAAGCATTATTGATTTTCTGAAAATTTATAAGTGAAATAAATTAATGGTAAAGTTAGAAAATCTGAAATGTAAGTTATTTTGGGAAATTTTAATTTGGTGATAATTGGAATTTAAATTAAATATGAAATATGATAAATTCATGATAATTTGGATTAAAATGAATTTAAATGATTTTATAATATATTAATGATTTTTGAATAAAGTTAAAATGTGAAATGAATGAATATTTAAGTTGAAATTTTGAAATATAACTAAAATTGGAAATTTTTGAATTTGGCTTAAAAGTGAATTTTATGTTAAGTAAATAAAAATGGAATTAAGTTATATTTGAAAATTTAAACTTAAGCGTTAAGTTAAATTTAATTTAATGAATTTGACATTTAATGTTGGAATTTAATAAGTGAATTATTATTAAATTTGATTTTTGAATGGAAATTTAACTTTATAAAATCATGAATATAAGGGTATTTAAATGATGACTATAAAAGTAAAATTATATGATTTTATAAGTAAAAAAAATGATTTAAATAAAAATATAATTGTTTGTGAAATTATACTGAATATTTGAAGTTAATTAACTGCATTTCTGAAATGCTATTAATTCTAATGTAAATGATAATACAACATTTGTAAATGCTGTAGTTGATAATAATGAACCAAATGGCTAAATTTAGTTAAAGGATATTATAGCATTTTTGTAAATGTTATAATTGATGAATTTAACTAAGTTTATTTGAACTAATGTAACCCTATTACAACATTTTTAAATGCTGTCTTTTGTTAAATTGAACTGTTTTGAATGTGACTTTCCGTAGCATTTTCTAAATGCTACGAAAGGTGAATTTTCACTGTTTTGATAAAATTAAGTGAATGAATGAACTTTGAAAAGTTAAATTTTTGGAAATTTAATAATTTAATTATTAAATATAATAACTTCATTTTATGATTTAAAATGAAGTAATTTGTTTTGAAATATAAACTATTTTGAAATGTGTGTTGAAGTGGTATTTTAAATAAATGAATGTGGTTTGGAAGATACGATATTTTGATATTTTGAAATGGATTTTTGAATGATATTGAATTTTGAAATGATATTTGATTTCGAAGTATAAAATACCATTTTGAAATTTTAACCACGGGATGTATTTAATTTATAGTTTAACTGATCCTTAAAGGATGGGCGATCCCAAGCATCCTTTGAGTTATTGTGCATTTCTACTACAGTTCACTTGAGTTGGTTTACATTATATAAGTGTATATTGCCCTGACTCGAGTGTTTTGTGTTTTACTTTACGCTCGGGTCAGCCTGAGTATTTACAGCTTAGCTTTGGATTTCTTTTCTGGAGCTAGGAATCGCTGGAGATTCTGCTTGTCTAGTTATCCGTTCCTTTCAGTTCAGTTGTTCTATTTCAGTTCTGGTATTCATAAACTTCTATTGTATTTGAGATTTCTATTGTATATGTTTTCCAAACTGATATTATGTATTATGTTTTGAGAGTTTGTTATAGTAGCTTCATGAACTACTATGGTTTTATATTCCGCTACGAGTTATTCTGATATGTTCTGTGTCTGTGATTCTGTGTATTTGATTTTATTTGCTCCAAATTTTATTACAATCTTTTATTTTGAATTATTCAAGTCAGACATGTGTGGATTATTGTCGATTTGAATGGTCCAAAATAGTGGGTCGTTACATAAACCAAATTTAAAAATAAATTTGTATAATGTTATTTAAAAATATAAACACTCATAAATAAATTAAAATAATTTATTAAACCATTTAAACTTACTTTTTTGAAATTAGGATTTTGTCACTTTTGTCGATATAAGCAAATGTTACTATTTTTATGTATATTTCTATTTCCAAATCCTATATAATATTATTTAAATCGTAAAACCTTGTATATTTTATATTTAAAATCACTTTAAATGTTATATTTTTAGGTGGTCAAATTCTGGGTCGTTACAGTTCCATTGCCAGTTAATAAAAAAATAGATCCACCTTCTTGTAGTTCAAAAATAATTCAAATTAAAATATATAAAAAATACAAAAATGGTATCCTTGGGTGTAGGAAGCCTAGATCTACAAGTTGATACATGATTAAGGGGTGCAGCTTCTATTTTGGTTTGACAGTTTTGTAAAAATATGAGCTTCAAAACTATATAATTTAAAAATCGAAATCTGATAAAATCATAGTTCTCTCATACGAGATCCAAATCGAACGCGGTCGGCCGCGTTAGATTCATAATGACGTTAACTACATTTTGGAATTGAATTGATTGAGATTGGAGCTAATGGAATTTTGTGCTAAAATAGAACGACGTTTGATTTTAGACCAAATCAAAACGCTGAAGCGATAACTAAAATTTAGGTGAGTTAAACTCACCTCTTTGGATAAATCAATATATATAATAGATAGAATTTTACTATTTGTGTTTGGTTGGAATTATTGGATGGTTGGTTAAATTATCCGCTTTGAAAAGTAATTAGTATTTAAAATTGAAATATAGGAAAATTTTGTAGAGAAATCTGAATTTCTCGAAATTATGACTATTAATTTGCAGTTATGTTCCTATTGTTTTATTTCAGTTATAACCTTGTTATATGGATAATTAATTGTTGAATCTTGATTGCTTAGCACTATTAGTTATGACATTGTTATATGTTTAGAACTTAACCCTTGTAGTGATAAATATCAATAACAACATTGGTTTAGTGCTTAGGTGGCTATTGGCATCAATTTAGTATTTTGAAATACTATTAATTTCCATTTGGCTTGAAAGGTTTATGAATCGAAGAATGGTTTTAAACCTAACCTTTGGGTTTTCCAGAATAATTTTATTTAAGCGGATTTGATCTTCTCTATTTTACCCCACCCTTTCTATTTGTCTTTTTTTAAACCATTTAGAAAATTTTAAAGTTGTCTAACTATTGTTTAATAGTGGTTTAAAAATTATTTATTTATATTTAATTGTTTGAATTTATTTGCTAATATTTTAATATTGTAAAAAGTTATTTATTTAAATAATTAATATTGTTTGAAGATAATTAATAATTATTTATTAAAAATGTTTTGCAATTTATAATAGTTTTTTATTAATAACGTTTAGAATTAATAATTATTATTTATTAATAATTTTTTGGAAGATAATTATTATTTATTATAACAATGTTTTATGATTAATTATTGTTGTTTTATTATTACTGTTTGAACTTATTAACTATTATATTTATAATGTTTGAAGTTAATAATAATTATTTATTAGTAATGTTTTTCTGGTAATAATTATTATTATATAATAATGTTTTGAAGTAAATATTATTATTTATTTATAATGTTTTGAAGTTATTGATTATTATATTAATATTGTTTTGGAGTTAATAAATTATTTTATAATGATATTGGAAAGTTAATTTATTATTTATTTAGGATGTTTAAAGTAAATTAATTTATCTGATTAATTGTATTTATAAATAATAAATTGATTTACTTTGAATGAAAAATATAACTCTTATATGTGATCCATGTACATGGACCTAAACAAACATGAAATGGACTTGAATGGACTTATATGACATGTGACTAGACCTTGAACAAAGCATATATGCTGTAATTAAACATAGGTTGGGATATGACCTGAATTTAGAAGTACACTTATAGTGATAGTCGCTATAGAAGTAGTTGTGAATTGCCCTGTTTTTGGTAACTGTTATGGAACTTTGTAGTGTGATCCATAGAGATTTCTTACCATATTTATATTGTTTAATATATTCATTTCTTGCTATTAAGACATTGAATTGTAAAATGTTAAGTAACATATCGAAAACGGCCAAAACATCATTAGTGCAAAACTGCCTCGTTTAACCTTGATTTTTGAAATTCAAATGCTTCAAAAAGGAGTTTAAGTTTAAGCGATTTGTTTCATTCTTTTTAAAAGTATTGCCTATCTCATATTAGAGTATTTTAAAAGTAGTTTGAGATTTATGTGAACTTTTAAGAATTAGCTGTGAATTTTCAAACGAGAGATATTTTGTTAAAAACATGTGGTTTGCAAGTTTCTGATGATTTTTAAACTTGTTATCTTTAAGTGATATTTTAAAGGAATATTTTAAAACATATCATGAGTATTTAGGAGAACGAATATTTTGGAATTATGTTTATAAATATCTTGGAAATATCGTATAAAAATCTTATATAAATATCTTGTTTTAGATTATAAAACAAAAAGTTTAGAACGGGGCTAGAATTGTTAAATGGCCGGATGGTTACATTGTTTAACTACTTATTTGGAAAGTAGTTAACTATACTTAACAGTAATAAGCCGACGAAGTAATCTTATCTATTTGTAAGTGTTAAGATTGATGTCGAGTAGGGATGGAGCAATAGAGCTCTAACCTACCAAGCTTCCTTCTTAACCAAGGAATAAGTAAGTGGAAAATGTCGAAAACGTGTTAATCATGTTGATTTCTTATTGTCTATGGAAATATTTAATACTATACTTAACATTAAAAGCTGACAAGGTAGACTTTTTTATTTGTGAGATTCGAGACTGAAGTGTCTAGGCAAGGCTTGGAGTAGCCAACGCCCAAACTTACCTGGCTTCACTCTTAGGCGAGGAATAGTTAAGTTGGAATGTCGAAAACTAGTTTAGCGTACGAATCATAATTTTATAAGCAATCATCTTTAGAACTTGATAGTTAACTAGTCCATATTGAACTTGACTGAATATGAACGTAGATCTTTAAAACAAGTGTTTGTAAAGATAGTGACAAATAGGAAAAATGATTTGGGTTTGTTATGACAATGTGTCAATTGCATTCATCTTTAACCCTTTTTTATTACACTTAAGGATGTAAATAGATCTCTAAAAGAGATTTAAAGACAAGCAAAAGTGAAATGATTTGGGTTTATTGTGACAATCATCTTTAACCCTTTTTGATTATCTTTAAAAAACGATTTAAAGATAAACAAAAGCAAAATGATTTTGGGTTTGTAGTGACATTGTTTAATTAACATTAGTCTTAAACCTTTTGAATGGATTTATGAAAGTACTTAGATCCTTAAAATGGATATTTTGAAGGAAATAATAATTAATGGAATCTTTTGAAAAAAGATAGAAAAAGTAGAAATTTATTAGGTATACTAATAAAAAAGTTTTAATTAGTAAAAAGGATTAATTAAATGGAAGGGATTAGGGGTTACTTAAGTAACTTAATCATATTTTATGTGGCTTGATTGTGTTTTGGAAGATGATAGTGTTTTGTTTGTTTATTTGTTTATGGAAAGTGACTTAGACTTGGTTTCTATTTACAAATATCTATCTTGTACCCAATAGTCGATTCGTCGACCATCGAATTGACCCAAATATGACTTAATAAGTTATCGAAATGCTTCACGATTTCATACCAATAAGAACCCCCGGAGAAGAGTATTGGTATGAAACGTCTCTAGCATTTGCTTACTTTTGAGAGAACATAGATTTATTTAACTGAAAAATTTGTCGATTGGCTTTAAAGAGACCGAGATCAGTAAGTGTTTTACTTATCAAATACCACTTCAAAACTAGTATGTGATATATGTTCTGGAAGCGGTTATGGAGTGGAATGTTATAGATTTGAACTGTCTATCATAAGGTTAAGTCCAAGGGATATGCCAACATTAACATTTCGAACGATGCTATCATTTGGGACTGTCTATCTTGAGGAGTACTCCAAGAGAGAAAATAGTGTCAGCATTCATCGGAGGACTTATGTGGAGAACCTAGGTGGAGGTTTGAGAACTGTTCGAGATGCTCGAATCCATGTTGTGATTCATGATCTCTTTGAGAATGAGGAATACATTTGTCAAATTCATGATCTGTTAGAGATAGAGGAATCCATTTGGGGATTTGTGAGCTGTTCGAACTGAAAGAATCCATTTGGGGATTCGTGTTCTGTTCGAGTGATGAATATTCGTGTGAGAGATGCCAAACGTAGCCTTAACATCGGGAAAATGATAGAAAATAGAGAAGGGGCATGGCCAGAGGGTTTAGCAACCTTAAGGGTATATCAACTCCATCACTAGAGATGCTTATCGATTGTTGCTAGCGGGAGGTAGTATGGCTCGAATCACACACAGAGGGTGGTCCAGTTATGTTTACCTTAGAGTATATCCTATTGTAATGACCCAAGTTTTAGGAATTTATTCTGGAAAATATAAATAAATTTAAAATAAGTTTTAAATAAATTTTGAAGGAGGAATTGATATAGCTTGATAGTGTATCAGTGTGTGTACATGTGTGCACAGGAAATGCACATGAATATAAGCTAAAACCCTGAACTCCAAGAATACATACATATTGATGTGTATGGAAATATACATATATATATATGTAGATTAAATTCTTAAAAGTAGTATGCATGAGTAAATATATATATATGTATGCTACTGAATATTTTTGAGTGTACATGTGCATGTGTGTGTCAGTATAGAATGATGTATGAATATATGGGAGGGTGTACTAATTATTTCAGTAAGGCTTATATAAATATACATGTGTTAATAAAATACTAGAGTTTAAACTAGTGAAATAAGATATACAGACATATTTTAATATAAGCAGAAATAAAAAGAATGAAGATATAAAAAAAGGAATAATCCTCTTATAAATAAATGAAGGAAGTACATACCATTTACATGAAAGCTAAAAATAGGAAAATAAGATAAAACAGGGAAGTGCTTGGTATAGGCAGAATTAGAAAAGAGTATTTAATAAATAACAAAAATCAAGTCACATTTTTAGCATGATTGTAGACAAGGGGAAAAGTATTTTCTGAAAAGCAAATTTCTGAAAAAAAATGTGTAACCACTTTTCTCTTCACCCAAATTAAGCCGGGAAGGGTAAAACTTTGGGTTTAAAATGCAGATAACATGATTTTTCTGGTGGGCAAAAATGGACTTAGCCAATACCCAAAACCCTAAGAGAGAGACCCTGTATATATATACATGTATATACAGCAGCCTCCTCTCCTCCTCAGAAAAGAATTTTGAAAAAAGAAAAAGAAAAACAACACCACAGAAATCATAAGACAAGGGAAGGAAGAGAGCTTGAGGCTAAGGGCAGAAGCTCATCAATTAATTAAGGAAACAAAGAAGAGAGCTAGGTGAGAAAACTCACTCAAAAATCTAAGGCAATAAGTCCTAATGTAGGCAGCCAGATAAAAGTATTTTTATTAAAAGAGTATTTTCATATATGAATGCTTATCTGTAAATTTAAACCTGAATATGTTTTGATTTTCTTTGGTTGATCACTTGTTTTATTATAACAAAGTTTTATGTGTTGTTAGCATACATGTCTGTTTTATACACTCAGATCTCTGATATGTTAATATTTAGGGATATAAACAAATACCCAGAAAATAAAATGTTGAGAATAGGTAAGTAGTATTGGTTTTGGCTCAACCCAGAAAGATGTAAATAATGTTGAGCTGCAATATACTCATGTATAAGTGCTGAGGCTTGAAATAAAAAGGAATTAGGGGTGCAATAGGGTTGCCTATGTGCTGATGCTCCTGATTCAATAAAATGCATAGCAAACAAAATTTTGTGATTCAGTAAAACCAGGTCATCCTGAGTTTAACTCAAGCACAAATGTTTGCAAAAGAAAAACGCTCCCAGAAGCTATAAGCCAATGTTAGTTGCCTAAACTCCTTTTAAAAATACCAGGATGAATATATGTATATACAGAACCTTATTTGGTAATCACTAATGGTTGTTGCTTGTTTGCCTCTGTATGGTTATGAATAATATGAGATGCCATGTTATGGATGTTTTAGCTAATAAAATGAATCACTGAATGGTTTTGTCATGAAAAATCAAAAGAGTTATTATTAACTTAAACCTGATTAGGAAATTGGGGTCAAGAACACTGCAGGAATGACTTGTGTGCTTGAGTAACACAAGTTGACACATGGCTTGTTTAAGTCCTGAGATCTTTGTGTAATGGAGTGAATTAGTTCATTACAGTGTGTCCATTGATTCATAAATATTGCAGATGAGACCAAGGATAGATAAATATACCAAGGGAATAATACTTGAGATGAGGAGAAAACTAGAGTCTTTCCCAGATTTGAAATATGGGAATTGAATAAATGATTTAACTCATATTGGTTATTCTCCTGTTTGGTATGAATGATTGTTTGTCTATGATTGAGTTGTATGCTTGAATGTATGTGCCATATTCATATGTGTAGTCTCTGGAAAGAAAATTAAAGTGTGCACATGCACAATGACACAGAGCATGCACACAAGTATTTGCCTGATTCCAAAGGGCTGAACTTTCTGTATATGTACTTAACTTAACTTTAACCTGATTAACTAACTATTTTTGTGAGCTTTCTCATACCAGACATGTGTCTGACCCTAGTGTGCTAATGGCATCTGGGGTGTCTCATTTAAAATGAGGCAGTTTCAAATGCTTTTTCAAGGATTGCAGCAACTAAATAGGAGTAGGAGCAAGGCTTTGAGAAGAAGATATAGCATGCTAAACTTAGTTAGATAAGAGCCTAAATGTTGAAATCTGCATGTATTGACAATTTAAATTGCTACTTGTATTAAGTGTTGAATATTGGATGGATATTTTGTTAGGCATTTTGTTAAGAGATTGATTTGTATCTGGAAACTATGAATTAAGTTAAATATCTGTTATGTTTAAAAAGAATTTTAATCAAATCTTGTAAGTAGATTTAGCAAGAACACCATGTTAAAATTGAATGATTACATTTTATAAATGCATTAGTCAATCATGAATCTTTGGAAAGGATTTAAGTTTTGGAAAATCTGGAGAGTTGATTCTCAGAAAATTTAAATGGTTTTATTTTCTAATATAGCATATGTATGCAAAAGAAATAGGCATAGGTTAAATGTTTTATATGGCTGCAAGGTTTCCATAGTTAAACTTATTTCATACAAATGTCTCATGTACTATATTTTTTTTTAAGAAAGGATTTGTAATAAGGGAAGAGTAAGCCAGATCCAAATAGTTGCAGATATATATGCACATAAACATGTTTAAGTGCAAATTTTACCACACCTTTTCCTTTGTATTTGTGATAAGAATCTGAATTTCACTCAGATTCTAACCAAATGCATTCTTAATTCCAGACAGATTTTGTGAGAAGAAATTCAAACCTGGATAATGATAAACACTCTTATCATTTACAAAACCCAAGCAACAGACCCTTAATTTACATCAATCATGAAGCCTTCCAGGTTGTAGAAATGGGTTTCAAAAATAATTAAGCAAGAATTATTGTTTTGTATGATGGAATATAGGCAAAAATAAAGTATATATGTGCAGATATAGGTAGATAACAGGTCCCAAACTGTACAGAAGAAAAATGGAAAAAAAAACAAAAATTGTGTTTGAACCAACCAGCATAGTACTCGAACTCGTGATCTCTTGTGTATAAGTTAGGCGCGTTTCCATTACGCCTAGATGTTGCTTGTGTTCAATTAGGATCCACTTTCTTTTATGCTGAATTTGATACTACCCAGACTTTAACATGATCATCTGTATTAAAAGCTTGTTTACTACTGATCATTACTTGATCACTTCTTAGTTAGGATAAACAGACTAATGTGTATGTTACCAGTGGATTGTTTGGTCAAAAAAAAAAATTAGCAATCCAATATCCTCTTGTTTTCCAGAACTCTGATTCAAACAAGAGAGGCATATACATCCTCACATGTATGTGCTTACCTTTGTGAATGTACTGATATATTTATATTGGTTGATTATTGTGATCCTGGATATATTTGGTTTATTGGAGAAAGATATTGACCCTGAGAATTATATTGCAATGAATGATATATCTATCTATATATATATATATCCTCTTTACCTTAAAAAAAAAAAATTCTTATGGAATTAGAGTAGAAATAGGAGGGTCATTTCAGTTGGTATCAGAGCTATGTTATTCAACATAGTAGAAGTAAGGATCAAGTTCTTAGATAGAAATAAAATTAAAAGGAACTAAATATCAAACTAACCAGCTATGTAAATTATTATTAGCAAACTATGGTAGGGAGACCACCCAATCAGGGAGCAGGATCTTCCCATGCACCACCAGTGGTCAATCTGCAAGACTTGGTGAGAGCATTTAGGGATGGGGCAGGACAAAGGCAAGAAAATCCCTATGAAGAACTCTCAAAATTGCTTAAGACATATACTCATTTAGGAGGCAAAAGCTTTGAAGGGACAGAGAGTATCATGGAAATTCAAACATGGTTGAGAACATTGGAAAGAATTTTCAATGACATGCAACTTGATGATCAAAGAAAGAGGCAAGTGGCTTCAAGACAGCTGAAAGGAGTAGCTTTAGGCTGGTGGGAAGTAATCATTGCAGGAAGGAATGAGAATGAAATCACTTGGAATCAATTCAAAGAGATGTTGGAGGCAAGGTTTGTACCAGCATCAGCAAAGACTACCTTGCTAGAAGAATTCATTAGACTTAGACAAGGAACTATGACTGTCACAGAATATACTCAAAAGTTTGAGGGGCTTTCCACATATGGAGCAATGCTTGTAGCAGATGAGGCATCTAAAAATGATAGGTACATAAAAGGTCTGAACCCAGGACTTAGCAGAGCCATGTTACCCTATGCAGACAAGACTTTTGATCATGTGATAGACTTAGCTTTGAGGTTGGAGCAGCATGACAAGGAAAGGGAGAAGTTCAGAAATTTTAAGAGCAATAATAACAAGAAAGGTAAGGGGAGGTATCACCCTTATGATAAGAAGAAAGAAGAGGCTAGTAACAAAAGCACTGGAGATGTCAAAGCTAAGGAAGACAAGAAGAAAATTGTGTGCCATCAGTGTGGAAAGGAAGGGCATATCAAACCAAAATGTCCAGAATTGAAAGGAGGAGCTTTCAGATGCTATCTATGTGGGAAAGAGGGGCATATGAAGAGGAATTGTCCTGAGTATAAACAGCAAGGCAAATTGGCAAATTTGGAAGGAAAAGGCAAAGCCACAGTGGAGAGTAACACTGTAAACCATAGCCAAGTGGAAGGTACATTACTTATTTGTACCATACCCATAACAGTAGTATATGATACTGGGGCAACTCACTCCTTAATTTCTTATGAATTGGTTAAAATGCTAAAACTGAATTGCATATTGGTTGAAACCCCATTGCATATACAAAGTCCATTGGGGAGTTCTAGTGTTTTAAATATGATTTGTGTGGATGTGGAGTTAAACATAGGAGGAAATATGTTTATTTCCAATTTATATGTTTTGAATTACCCAAATATAGGTGTTATATTGGGGGTAGACTGGTTAAGGCAATTTAAAGCCATAATTAATTTAGACTCATCCACCATATCATTGCAAAATTCTAGAGGCCAGAGAATCACAGTTTTATGTGAGGTAGCTAAGGAAGGAAAACTATATCATTTAGTTGACTCAGAAAAAGATTTCAGTGAACTAACCATTGAAGAAATTCCCATAGTCAATGAATATTTGGATGTGTTTGGTGAGGTCAAGGGTATTCCACACCATAGACCAGTAGAATTCCAGATCAATCTAGTTCCAGGAGCAAGCCCAGTGATTAAAAAGCCAACTAGAATGGGGCCAAATGAACTAAAAGAATTAAAGAAACAGTTAGAAGAATTGGAAGAAAAGGGTTTTATAAGACCAAGTAATTCTTGCTGGGGAGCACCAGTGGTATTTGTTAAGAAGCAAGATGGCTCCTTAAGACTCTGCATAGATTATAGAGAATTAAACAAAGTAACTATTAAAAATAAATACCCATTGCCAAGAATAGATGATCTTTTTGATCAATTAGCAGGGGCAAAAGTATTTTCTAGACTAGACTTAGCATCTGGTTTTCATCAAATGAAGGTGGAAGAATCAAGCATCAAGTACACTGCCTTTAACACTAGGTATGGGTTGTATGAATTTTTGGTTATGCCATTTGGCTTGACCAATGCACTATCTTACTTTGTAGATTTAATGAACAGAACCTTTAGAGATTGTTTAGACAAGTTTGTGCTTATTTTTATAGATGACATTTTGATTTATTCCAAGACAGTGGAAGAACATAAGCATCATTTGCACCTGGTTTTGTCTAGATTAAGGGAAAAAGATTTAAAGGCAAAATTTTCAAAATGTGTGTTTTGGAAGGAGGAAGTACATTTTCTTGGCCATGTTATATCTGCCAAAGGAATTTCTGTGAACCCCAATAAAGTAGTGGCTATTCAAGCATGGAAGAGGCCAAGCACTGTGAGCGAAGTGAGGTCATTTATGGGGATGGCAGGGTATTATAGGAGGTTTATAAAAGATTTTTCAAAAATTTCTACACCACTCACTAACCTAACCAGGAAGAACCAAGCTTTTGTTTGGTCAGAAAAATGTGAAAAGTCTTTTGAACAGTTGAAGGAGGCATTGGTGAATGCTCCAATTCTAAAGGTACCACATGGAAATGAAGAATTAGTGGTATACACTGATGCTAGTGGATTTGGCATGGGTGCAGTGTTGATGCAACAAGGCCAAGTCATTGCATATGCATCCAGACAACTTAAACCCCATGAAGTAAGGTATGCCACACATGATCTCGAATTAGCAGCTGTGATATATGCTTTAAAACTTTAGAGACATTATTTGTTAGGCACTAAGTTTGAACTTTACTCTGACCACAAGTCTCTAAAATATTTGTTTTCACAAAAAGATTTGAACATGAGGCAACATAGATGGGTGGAGTTCTTAGCTGCCTATGACTTTGACATACTTTATACACCAGGGAAAGCAAACAAAGTTGCAGATGCTCTAAGTAGACAGCATGCTAAATTGGCTATGATGATGATAGAAGAATTTAAAAATTTATTTTTGCTAACTGAGTTAGAGATTGGGGAGAATGGTTGTGTGCACATTAATGAGCAGATGCATGGTGCACAAGAAGATAAAGGGAAGTTAAGCTTAATGACACTTCAACCAGATTTAATTCTGAAGGTAGGAAAAATGCAAGAACAAGATGCTCACTTATTAGAGAAGAGAATGCTCCTCTCAAGAGGGGAGGAAGTAATGAATCACCACATTGATAAAGATGGTCATGTGAGATACCAGAATAGGATGTGTGTACCAGAGGACATAGAATTGAAGAAGGAGATATTGAATGAATATCACAGAAGTAAATACTCCATACACCCAGGTAACACAAAAATGTATCAAAATTTGAAAAGAGACTTCTGGTGGAAGGGGATGAAATCTGATATAGCTAAGTACATTGCCAAATGTATGACTTGCCAACAAGTCAAGGCTGAAACTCAAAGACCATCAGGGTTGATGCAACCTCTTAGTGTACCACAGTGGAAGTGGGAAGACATATCTATGGACTTCATAGATGGACTGCCTAGATCTAAGAGAGGTAATACAAGCATATGGGTGATAGTTGATAGGCTAACCAAGGTAGCACACTTCATCCCAGTCAAGTCAGAAAGAACAGCACCAAAACTAGCTCAAATTTTTATAAAAGAAGTGGTAAGGTTACATGGCATTCCCAAAACCGTTGTGAGTGATAGGGATACCATCTTCACTTCAAAATTCTGGAGAAGCTTTCAAGAAGCAATGGGAAGTGAACTATGTTTAAGTACTGCCTACCATCCTCAATCAGATGGGCAGACTGAGGTGGTAAACAAAGTTTTGGAGGACATGTTGAGGGCATGTATACTGGATTTTGGGGGCAACTGGGAAGATTATCTTCATCTAGTTGAATTTACATACAACAACAGCTACCAAAGCACCATAGGAATGGCTCCATTTGAAGCCTTATATGGTAAACCCTGTTTGTCACCTGTTTGCTGGGTAGAAGCAGGAGAAAGGTCTATTTTAGGACCTGAGTACATACAAGAAACCAAGGAGAAAATTGAGTTGGTAAGAAGAAGAATGACAGCAGCTCAAGATAGGCAAAAGAAATTTGCAGACATGAGAAGGAGGCAGGTAGAATATGAGGTGGGAAATTTTGTTTTCATCAAAATCTCACCCATGAAAAATGTGCTGAGGTTTGGAAAACAAGGCAAATTAACCCCAAGATATATTGGACCATACAAAATTCTGGAGAGAATTGGTCCCTTGGCATATAAGTTGGAATTACCAGAAAACATGCAAGGTATACATGATGTTTTTCATGTATCACAATTGAGAAGATGGGTCCATGACAAGGCAGAAATTCTTGAAACCCCAACCCAAGTGCAGATAAATCCTAATTTGATTTATGAAAAGGATCCAGTGGGAATTTTGGCAAAGATGTGAAGAAGTTGAGGAATAAATCTCTGAAACTTGTGAAGGTACAGTGGAGTCTTGATCCTAGTGATTGCACATGGGAATTAGAAGACAAAGTTAGGATGAATTATCCTAAGCTATTTTCAGATTAAGGTAATTCTGATTTTTGATTGTTTTCTTTATTTTGGATGAATATATTTTTAGTTAGTATAGAACTAAGAATCTATTTGGTAGAGAATATACTTGTTCTCTAAATTAAGTTTAAAATTTATTTTAAGCTTAGGAAAATTGTGGGACACAATTTCTAAAAGGAGGGGTGTATGTAATGACCCAAGATTTTAGGAATTTATTCTGGAAAATATAAATAAATTTAAAATAAGTTTTAAATAAATTTTGAAGGAGGAATTGATATAGCTTGATAGTGTATCAGTGTGTGTACATGTGTGCACAGGAAATGCACATGAATATAAGCTAAAACCCTGAACTCCAAGAATACATACATATTGATGTGTATGGAAATATACATATATATATATATGTAGATTAAATTCTTAAAAGTAGTATGCATGAGTAAAAATATATATATGTATGCTACTGAATATTTTTGAGTGTACATGTGCATGTGTGTGTCAGTATAGAATGATGTATGAATATATGGGAGGGTGTACTAATTATTTCAGTAAGGCTTATATAAATATACATGTGTTAATAAAATACTAGAGTTTAAACTAGTGAAATAAGATATACAGACATATTTTAATATAAGCAGAAATAAAAAGAATGAAGATATAAAAAAAGGAATAATCCTCTTATAAATAAATGAAGGAAGTACATACCATTTACATGAAAGCTAAAAATAGGAAAATAAGATAAAACAGGGAAGTGCTTGGTATAGGCAGAATTAGAAAAGAGTATTTAATAAATAACAAAAATCAAGTCACATTTTTAGCATGATTGTAGACAAGGGGAAAAGTATTTTCTGAAAAGCAAATTTCTGAAAAAAAATGTGTAACCACTTTTCTCTTCACCCAAATTAAGCCGGGAAGGGTAAAACTTTGGGTTTAAAATGCAGATAACATGATTTTTCTGGTGGGCAAAAATGGACTTAGCCAATACCCAAAACCCTAAGAGAGAGACCCTGTATATATATACATGTATATACAACAACCTCCTCTCCTCCTCAGAAAAGAATTTTGAAAAAAAGAAAAGAAAAACAACACCACAGAAATCATAAGACAAGGGAAGGAAGAGAGCTTGAGGCTAAGGGCAGAAGCTCATCAATTAATTAAGGAACAAAGAAGAGAGCTAGGTGAGAAAACTCACTCAAAAATCTAAGGCAATAAGTCCTAATGTAGGCAGCCAGATAAAAGTATTTTTATTAAAAGAGTATTTTCATATATGAATGCTTATCTGTAAATTTAAACCTGAATATGTTTTGATTTTCTTTGGTTGATCACTTGTTTTATTATAACAAAGTTTTATGTGTTGTTAGCATACATGTCTGTTTTATACACTCAGATCTCTGATATGTTAATATTTAGGGATATAAACAAATACCCAGAAAATAAAATGTTGAGAATAGGTAAGTAGTATTGGTTTTGGCTCAACCCAGAAAGATGTAAATAATGTTGAGCTGCAATATACTCATGTATAAGTGCTGAGGCTTGAAATAAAAAGGAATTGGGGGTGCAATAGGGTTGCCTATGTGCTGATGCTCCTGATTCAATAAAATGCATAGCAAACAAAATTTTGTGATTCAGTAAAACCAGGTCATCCTGAGTTTAACTCAAGCACAAATGTTTGCAAAAGAAAAATGCTCCCAGAAGCTATAAGCCAATGTTAGTTGCCTAAACTCCTTTTAAAAATACCAGGATGAATATATGTATATACAGAACCTTATTTGGTAATCACTAATGGTTGTTGCTTGTTTGCCTCTGTATGGTTATGAATAATATGAGATGCCATGTTATGGATGTTTTAGCTAATAAAATGAATCACTGAATGGTTTTGTCATGAAAAATCAAAAGAGTTATTATTAACTTAAACCTGATTAGGAAATTGGGGTCAAGAACACTGCAGGAATGACTTGTGTGCTTGAGTAACACAAGTTGACACATGGCTTGTTTAAGTCCTGAGATCTTTGTGTAATGGAGTGAATTAGTTCATTACAGTGTGTCCATTGATTCATAAATATTGCAGATGAGACCAAGGATAGATAAATATACCAAGGGAATAATACTTGAGATGAGGAGAAAACTAGAGTCTTTCCCAGATTTGAAATATGGGAATTGAATAAATGATTTAACTCATATTGGTTATTCTCCTGTTTGGTATGAATGATTGTTTGTCTATGATTGAGTTGTATGCTTGAATGTATGTGCCATATTCATATGTGTAGTCTCTGGAAAGAAAATTAAAGTGTGCACATGCACAATGACACAGAGCATGCACACAAGTATTTGCCTGATTCCAAAGGGCTGAACTTTCTGTATATGTACTTAACTTAACTTTAACCTGATTAACTAACTATTTTTGTGAGCTTTCTCATACCAGACATGTGTCTGACCCTAGTGTGCTAATGGCATCTGGGGTGTCTCATTTAAAATGAGGCAGTTTCAAATGCTTTTTCAGGGATTGCAGCAACTAAATAGGAGTAGGAGCAAGGCTTTGAGAAGAAGATATAGCATGCTAAACTTAGTTAGATAAGAGCCTAAATGTTGAAATCTGCATGTATTGACAATTTAAATTGCTACTTGTATTAAGTGTTGAATATTGGATGGATATTTTGTTAGGCATTTTGTTAAGAGATTGATTTGTATCTGGAAACTATGAATTAAGTTAAATATCTGTTATGTTTAAAAAGAATTTTAATCAAATCTTGTAAGTAGATTTAGCAAGAACACCATGTTAAAATTGAATGATTACATTTTATAAATGCATTAGTCAATCATGAATCTTTGGAAAGGATTTAAGTTTTGGAAAATCTGGAGAGTTGATTCTCAGAAAATTTAAATGGTTTTATTTTCTAATATAGCATATGTATGCAAAAGAAATAGGCATAGGTTAAATGTTTTATATGGCTGCAAGGTTTCCATAGTTAAACTTGTTTCATACAAATGTCTCATGTACTATATTTTTTTTTAAGAAAGGATTTGTAATAAGGGAAGAGTAAGCCAGATCCAAATAGTTGCAGATATATATGCACATAAACATGTTTAAGTGCAAATTTTACCACACCTTTTCCTTTGTATTTGTGATAAGAATCTGAATTTCACTCAGATTCTAACCAAATGCATTCTTAATTCCAGACAGATTTTGTGAGAAGAAATTCAAACCTGGATAATGATAAACACTCTTATCATTTACAAAACCCAAGCAACAGACCCTTAATTTACATCAATCATGAAGCCTTCCAGGTTGTAGAAATGGGTTTCAAAAATAATTAAGCAAGAATTATTGTTTTGTATGATGGAATATAGGCAAAAATAAAGTATATATGTGCAGATATAGGTAGATAACAGGTCCCAAACTGTACAGAAGAAAAATGGAAAAAAAAATAAAAAAATTGTGTTTGAACCAACCAGCATAGTACTCGAACTCGTGATCTCTTGTGTATAAGTTAGGCGCGTTTCCATTACGCCTAGATGTTGCTTGTGTTCACTTAGGATCCACTTTCTTTTATGCTGAATTTGATACTACCCAGACTTTAACATGATCATCTGTATTAAAAGCTTGTTTACTACTGATCATTACTTGATCACTTCTTAGTTAGGATAAACGGACTAATGTGTATGTTACCAGTGGATTGTTTGGTCAAAAAAAAAAAAAAATTAGCAATCCAATATCCTCTTGTTTTCCAGAACTCCGATTCAAACAAGAGAGGCATATACATCCTCACATGTATGTGCTTACCTTTGTGAATGTACTGATATATTTATATTGGTTGATTATTGTGATCCTGGATATATTTGGTTTATTGGAGAAAGATATTGACCCTGAGAATTATATTGCAATGAATGATATATCTATCTATATATATATCCTCTTTACCTTAAAAAAAAATTTCTTATGGAATTAGAGTAGAAATAGGAGGGTCATTTCACCTATCTAGAGATATACATTGCTTGGAAGGTAGTTTTCGATCCTTATCATGGAGTTTGGATTTTTCTAGATCCAAGAAGATCTCCATGGAAAATCCATTATGCAAACGCACCTTAGCGGTATTAATTGTATACCTATTATTGTTGTAGCGTTCACACAACAACTATTTGATATGACTTATGTACTACACCCTAGATATTATCATATCACTATATATTGAACCTAATGAATGGTTGGTTTCTTTGAGGGAAAAACCGTTATGGGTACCCGTATGGTCTTAATGGTTACTATTACTTGTCTCTTATATTTCTTGAGTTTCTCACGCTGGTTTACCAGACCGGTCCGGGTGTTGTTTTCTTATAATGCTCGAGTTAGCCCCATTTATGTTTCCAGATTTAGCCATGGATGCTTTGGAACTTTTGGTGAAGAGTTGGAGTCCTACTTTTCATAGTATTTATTCCCACTGCATTACATTGTGTGTATTATCAGCATTTGTTAGGACGTGTTGTTATAACTGTCAGGGCTGATTACTATAACTCAAAAATTTTGTATCTTCGGATGATAATTTATACTATCTTTTGATATATATGTGATCGTTCTGTTGTGAGATTCTGATATTGTGCTCCTTCTACCTTGTTCTATTTCCTTTTCTTTTATTTCACCCTAACAATTCATCTTTCCGACACTTGGGTGCTCGGCACATGAATACCATGAATGTATTAGTGTCAACATTTGGGGGTTGAAAAGGCTAGTCGTTACGATAACCGATTCTTTAATCCCCTCTAGCTACTCCATTTCTTGACAAACTTAACCACAGATTTCTCCATCCAACACCCCTATGCGAGGGCTTCATGATAACTACCACCACTTTATCTCCTGCCTTACCCACCAAATTCCGACCGAACCCCATAGCTTCAGCAAAAGAAAAAAAATGACGCAACCTCGTAACTTGATCGGACTTCACCATATTTTCTCCATCGACTCGCCCACTAATGACACGCCTGAATCCATCGTTGATTTCATCAAACATCGCCTATACCCTCCTAGACTCAAAACCCTAGGTTAGCCTCAAACCGTCGATCACTACAAACCACTATCGCAACCTCTCAAAATCCATCCACATAAAGATCTCAACCTAACTAACTCAAAGAAATAATCTTTTGGATTTTTAGTTTTTTATAGGAATTGTTTTGATTTTTTTTTCAAGAATTTGGTTTTCTTTGTTTTTGAAATGAAAATGGATGGAACAGAATGGAAGGGCATAAGAGAAAAAAGTGTACTACGCTGTATAATTGACTTATATATATAATTTGCAAATTTCGGCATCTCGTCGTATAGACCTTTGTTCGCGTATAACTCCAAACCATTAAATAAAATACGGTCACGCTCCGAAAAACAACGCAACTCCAAAACAAAAATAATATACACTGGTTATTATATTCTGAAAAATCACAAAAACACTATCATTCGTTGAAAAATCATCAAACGATAATTTAAATATTTTCCAAATTAATTTTTTTTAAAATAAAATAAACAAATAAAAAATACATCAATAAAAATCAAGTCGTTATAATAATAATTTGTTTTTCTTATAATTTATTTGAACCTTCTATTACTACAATCAAATTTACAAATGAATTGTGACATTCTAGGCTTTTCGACCCTTAGAAATTGACACTAATACATCCACGACATTCACGTGCCGCAATCTCGAGTGCCGGAAAGATAGATTGTCAAGGGTAGAAAGAAAAAGAAGACTAAACAGAATCTTACTCGAAGGTAATAACATATATTATTTCAATATTAAATCTTTACGGTAGAAAATCTTTTAAAACATATATCAGAGTCCAACCTAGATTCATCTTGGACAGTTATAATACACCCGTCCTTACATTTGCTGAAAAGTAAACAACACACATTACAGCGGAAAATAGAATACCGTCCATACATTGCTGAAGATCTCCAGCTCTCTTTTGGAAATTCCAAGTATCTTCAGCTAATCCTGAAGCTGTTCGAATCTAACCCGAGTATAAAAATACCCGGATCGGATCCGAGTAGTTTTAGGGTTAGCTGAAGACGTTTGGAATTTCCAGAGGAGAGCTGGAGAGCTTCATCAACTTATGGACGTATTCTATTTTCCGCTGCATTGTGTGCTGTTTTTTTCAGCATATGTATGGACATGTGTATTATAACTGTCCAAGCTGAATCTAGGTTAGACTCTGATATATGTTTTGAAAGATTTTCCACTGTACAGATTTTATATTAAAATAATATATGTTATTCCATTCGAGTGAGATTCTGTTCTGTCTTCTTTTTCTTTCTATCTTTGACAATCTATCTTTCCGGCACTTGGGATTGCGGCACGTGAATACCATGGATGTATTAATGTCGATTTCTAAGGGTTGAAAAGCCTAATGTCACATTTGGTATCAGAGCTGAAGGTTAAGCGAGAACCATGGCTTTGGTGGGGTAAAGAATCATCAGAGATAAGGTTAGTAAAACCTTAGGATGAGTTACTCATTAGAGATAGGGTAAGTGATACCCTAGAATGAGTTGAGAGTATTATGTATATGTGCATATTTGTTAATGCTATATAAAATAATTTTTGATTTGGAAAAAAAATTGGTAAATGAAATAATTTTACCAAGGATTATATTTTGGACATAAAAGATATTTTTAAAATGGTATAGTTATTTATTGAGTAGTTGGTTGTTAAGGAATGATATTATTCAGTTATTATCACAATTGATTGATTGTTTGATTTAAAAGTTTAGGTACAAATACCTTGTGAATTAAGTTTCACGATTTGAGTATAAGGTGTTTGATAATAAGATTGGCTTAAGATTAAGAAATTTATTTAAGATAAACAAAGTTATGAGCATATTTTACAAATAAATGATTTTGTAAAAGATAAATGTGGAAGATATTTTGAGAATTTAAATCCTAGTATTTTGGAATAGAACTTTCGAAAGTTCAATACGATTAAAAGAAAGTTATGATGATTTTAGGAAATGGATTTATAAAGGGGGTTTTTATAAAAAAAAGGATACGTATAGTATTATTTCAAATAAAAGATTTGAAAAGAAGTATCTTAGGATAACTAGTTCGAGTGGTTTGAAAGTAACTTAAAAATGGGTAGGAGATGTGTTCGAATGGTAAACACTTCTCTTAAGTATCACCCTTTTAATTAAGGGGACATATGATACTATTGGTAGTACCCAGTTCCTTGGTGTTATTTTGGAGTTACTCGATCTATATAATTTTCTTAAGTTAAGAGATAATGTGAATCATTAATTAATAAATGATTAGTAATAAAGAAGCATCTTTATAAAAGTGTTTAAGCCATATATAATTTTGGATCACAAATTGATAGGATAAAATGGAATTTTCGGCGATTTTGGACATGCGGGATTTCCAAAATTCGATATGGTAATAGAAGCTAAGTGTTTTATAAAAATATAAGTGGTAAAGTTTTTATAACTTGTGAGATGATAGTAAATTACAACAAGTTTTAAATTTGTTAAACATCCTGATTTAAGTAAAACCAATTTGAAAATTTGGGGATTTGTATATATGCTCTTAGGATGTAAAGGCGTATTATATAAATATAGATTTAAGTCATGAACTATTTATACAATCAAGTAATGTTTCAAGAGTTGATTCAATTTTTTTTTGGATTTAGTATAAAGTGAATGGTTATGAAATAGAAGTTTTAAATGATTGATTAAACCAAAGTTGTGCTTGTAGATGTTTATAAACTTAAGCAAAATTTTGGGGAAGGGTTCCTAAGGGTTAATAGTACCAAAGGAAATATACTAAGGAAAAAATGAATAATAAAAGATGTGAAGAGAATTTCGTATGGTTAAGAAAACTAATAGAAATAAATACGTAAGTTATACATAGATCATTTCATCACCGAATTTGATCTAAAATTCAAGTACAAAACTTTGAAGTGTTTACACCAGTTCGGAAAAGGATTTATCACTCGATTCTTGATGGCGAAAATTGATGAGGATTTGTAGTTGGGTACTTGAGTTTTCTATCATAGTTAAGAGCTATGCAAGGAAAATAAAAGTTTTTGAGCCTGATCAGAGTCCGCACTAGAGGATCAGAGGATCGATACTAGTTCGGAAGAAAAGTTGTAGATTCAAATAAGAGATCGAATCACATATTTCATACAGATGATCTATGTATATCCTACGGAATAATATTAAAAATGAATACTTTGGGGAAAACATTCGTTTGGGTTTTAATTTCGGGGACGAAATTCTTTTAAGGAGGGGAGAATGTAATGACCTGTAATTTTTCCACTTTGAAATATAATATTTAATTTATTTAAATATTCAAATATAGAATTTTCAAACTTAAATAATCATGTTTTATGTGATAATAAGAATGGTGAACTTATATTTTAGAATTCGTTTACAAAAATAGCGATATTGGATTTTCACCGTTAAATTGATAAAAGTCGGATTTCAACAAATATTCAGAAATTGTTTTAAAGGATAAATAATTATTTTCGATGACTAATCCATTTCAAATCCATATAATAATGATCGTAATTTTATTTATAAAGGTTTTATAAATATATAAACATTTTTTTACAAAGATGTTCAAACTCCACCATATATCAGAAATTCAATGTCGTATTTGTATAATTGGATTTTAATATTAGTATATATGATTTTATAAATTAAACAAAATTATTTTAATTATTTAAATATTATAAGAAATGTATTTTCAAGTTTTGTTTAAATAAATAAGTAATTTGATTAAAACCGAAAATGTGACCGATAATTGTTTTTCAGATTTTCGACCGTTCGACAAACGGAACTTGTCGATACGTTAGTGCACCTTCGATAAAATGTATATGTGCACATTTTATAACATGTCATGTAAAACAAAATAACTAAACAAAGTTTACTTTTACTAAGCATGGTTAGAAAGTTCCAGATTTTAATTAGTAAAAGTAAGTAAGATATTTTCTTTTCAAAAAAAACCCAACATCAAATCAAATCTCACCAAAACCAAGGAAAATCTCCACCTTAGTCCACAAATGCATCTAGATTCATCCGTTAGGAAGTAAGTAAGGATGACATAAAGTGATGGAAAAGATGTGGTGTAAGAGATATTTTGAAGGAAGGGTATTTTGGTCTTTGCACATAAAGATATTTTATAAATTTTCTAACCCTATAAATACCCACCTCCATCTCCACTTCCACTCACACCTTCTTTTCTCTCTTTATAAGCTTCTTCATCTTCTTCCACTCCTCTCTAATGGCTTCCATACCACAGAAAAAATTAGAAAGAAATAATATTGAAATATATACAAAATATACAAAATGAAATCGATATCTATTCGCCTCAAAACCAAACTCACTATTTTCTATATTTTACCTCTTCTTCTCATGACCATAACTTCCTCAAAACTAATCCAAATGGGAAAATTCTTTCTTTCACACTAAAGAGAATTGAGTTGGCTATAAATTTCATTTACATCATTTCTTCAAAATCTAAGAGATACTATGTCAAATTTCAATTCTTTCAAAGTCATTTTCGGCCCAGATTTTATGGCCGAGAATAGCTCTGTTTCTTTTGATCAGAACTTCCTCAAAAATGATTCAAATAAAGAAATTCTTTTTTTCAGATCATATGAAATTCAGTGGCTACAACTTTCTTATATACCACTTCTTCGATTTTTGAGCTTAGAAATACCAAAATTCCAATTCTTTCAAGTGTATTTTTGAGTTTGATTTTTGCAAATCCAAGAGTATCTCTTCTTCATTTAATCATATCTCCCTCAAAAAACTCAAAATCAAACGATCCTTTTTTTAAATCCAAGAGAAAAGAATTTGCAACAACTTTCCAGTTAACACAATTTTCAAAATTTGAGAGTAAGTAGGTCAAAAACCAAAGAAAAGATGACCTATTTTTTGGATCTAGTTTTGAGAATTCAAGGTCAAAGCTCCACCACTTCTTCTATATACTTTCGGCCAACCTCCATCTCAAGCCTTTGCCGAGAACTTGGAAAGAAGAAGAAGTTGTTTTGTAATGTTTAAATGGAGTATGAAGTAATTAGTGAAGCATGGATTAGTTTGAATGTTGGTAGGAAGTGAAAATGTTTGGGTATTAGTGAGAAACTATATTTAATATCTATATATACACACATTTACGATGATGTTATATGATTTCTATTAATGCTTAATATATGCTTTGGTCATCAAGTATGGATTGTTTGATATGATTGTTAAATTGTCTTAATAAGTCACGTTAGGACACGTCGATAAACACAAAGAAAATCACTTTTCAAATTAACGGTGAGTACTAGAGTTAATGGTGAGTGCTCATTTTCGAATTAACTAATAATTCCAAGTTTAATAATATGAAAATATAATACCTTGGATGGTTTAAATTTGGTCTTAGATGATTAATTGTTTGTTATATGATTGTTAAGATGGATGGTTATGATGAATGATTAGAGAAATGGTTAAAAATTAAACATAGTTAATTAAATGAGAACTTAAAACCCATAAACATGTGTATGGAAATTATTTAGCCTCTTAATGATTTTAAATTATTTAAAAAGGTTGAAAATGATATTTTAATAATATAATAATATAATATGAAAATGAAATGTTATATATGGAATATTTAAACCCTTTGAAAATGATTTAAAATGATTTATTAATGTTTTATAAATATATAAAAGAGTTTCGATAAAGTTTGAAAAGAAATTGGGAAATTGTTGAAAATAGACGCGTCGTGTAACAGTAGTTCACGATTTCACGACGTAATAATTTAAATCCATTTATACGATGGATTCGGAGTCGGATTTCTCTACAATAAGAATTTTCTGAAACCTTATAACTATAGTTTTCAAATGAAAAAGAAAAACCAAGATTTCATCTTGTAGATTTTAGGATACAACCTAATCAAATTTTTAAGGAAATCACGCTTTTGAAGTTAAGTGACCAAAGTGTAAAATTCTTTAAAATGAATATTTTCAAATGTTTAAAATTATGAAATAAATTTGATAAATATGTTAAAATGTTTTAAAAGAGATTTAAGTTATAAATATGGATTTCCAAATGACAGAAAAGTTGTTTTAAACAAATAAACTTTTAAAACACTATTTAAAGCACTTTTCTACAGCAATTTTAATAAACTTTAGAAATATAAATTTAAACTTAACTCTTCTTTCTTGAACCTTTCATAAATATCTTTAAGAAAATAATTTAATATTTTAAAGATGATTTGGAAATTTTGATAAGAGTTTAAAAAAATGGTTAAGAGGAATTGTACATAATACTTAAACAAAATAATTGAAATCATTGCCTTGAACGTAATAATAAACCGAGTATGCGGAAACTACTAGTATATTTGTCCCACCTGTGAGATCTGGAAAGATAAAACAAGGTGTATAACTAAGGCTAGGGATGAAGCAACCAGTGCCCTGAACTTACCTGGCCTCTGTATTCTGTTTCTTGGCGAGGGGTGGAACATATCAAAGGGAAAGTCCGGATGCTCTAAAAAGATTTCATTAAAGTTTTTCCAAAAGTAAGGAATTTTCAAAGGAGTTGGTTAAACTGGATTTTTTTAATAATATGAGTAATATTCTGGCCAAACTCTGTATTAAGGTCCGAGGAGGGAACTTGTACTATCCGTGTGAATTTGAAAGGTGATTCCACCGTTATTCCACGAATAGTACGAGTGGAATATGGAAATTAATCTTGGTATGATTAGTTTAGCCTTTTACTCAATACAAATTGGTTTAGGGTTTACAATAAACAATGTCTTAAATAACATTGTTTTTGACCCGTTTAAAAGTTTTGAAATCTTTGATTAATATTAAAGAAATGATTTGGAAATGTTTTCCTAAGTAAAAGATGTAATGATTTGAGATTATTCTAAGATTTAAAAAGGGTTTTAATTAACCAAAAGATTAGATAAATGAGGCTTAATGATTCCATATACTCTAAAAAAGATAAAGGGAAGATTTAATGAACATATCTCTAAGAGAAATATTATTTAAATAAAGGTTACTTAATTGAATGTAGTAGGAGAAGTCCTTTTGGTTTGTCCTATTCCTGGACAACTTGTATGGACAGAAGTCTGACATTGCATTTAAAATCACATTGGCTGATCTTTATAAACGTATCATCTGTTTGGTGGTGGAGAAGGCAACTTCTCTTAGCTTAACACTCTTTTCTAATACATACATGCTTAAGAGTTATATGTTTGTAGAAATAAGTTGTGTGATTATGGAATGGCAATGTAGCATTCAAAGTGGAAAGTTGATGTTCAATGTGAAAGGTAATCGCTACCTCAGGCCTCGCATCCGAAAATGACTAAAACGGGGTAGATGCGGCAAGGCTATGTGGTTCGCAACCATTAGGGTATGATCATCCCCTTCTAGATATATTTATTCCTGCTATGACGTCGGGTTTTAAATTATTGTGATGTATGCGAAGAGGGCTCTCGGATAGGTCGGTAACGACCAGGGTGATGACATATTCGACACTATCTAGGAAGAGGTAGGCCAGTCTTGTGTTGTTAAAGGTACAAATGTTCTGTAGCCTCAGTACATTCCACCAGAGATGTACTATCAGAAAGTAGTCCTTTACCTGGTCATTTGTTGAAAATCCATTCTCCACCATGTGCCTGCCATTTTGATATTAGAACCTAGTATGCTGGATTTTAATAATGGTAACAATTTCGGCTATGATTAATATTATTTGTATACTAGACACTAGTATAATATAACAAGAAATGAAATGTTTTGGTTATCGTAAGATAAAAACCCGTATGTGTTTATGTGCAGCGTGGTCTTACGAGATACCTTTGTTTCGAAAGGTTTTTATAACTTTAAAATTCAGGTGAGATGTGTTTTCTCACGCTGTTTTAGCAGACCGATCCGGATGTTCTTACTTTTCAATGCTCGGGCCAGACTGAGCATATTTATAGATCTAGATTTAGATGCTTTGGAGCTTCAGCAGAGGAGCCGGAGGTCTTCAGATCGTATTCTCATATATGTTTATATTTCCGCTGCATTGTTGTTTAAATATCAGATTTGTGAGGACAGGCTATTATAATTGTCCAGGCCGATGATTGTGATTTGTTGTACTATGATGGATGTATGTATATTATAGTTTCTCTTTTGTAAAGTTCATTGATTTTATATTATATGTTGTTCCACTGCGATTATCTCACGTATTGTTTTAGTTCCTTTTTCTCTTCTCCTTCTTTTCTCTTCTTCTTTCTTCTTTCTTTCCCACAACTATCCATATTTCCGTTCAATTTGGGTTGGACATGTGTGGTTTATTGTCAGCTTGAAGTGCGCGGATTTGCGGGTTGTTACACGAATTCACCGTTATTATTTACTAATTAAAAGGAGTTAAATAAGACCATTAAATATGTTGAATTAATATCTAATTTCAAATCCAGATATTTAAATCTTAATTCAATATTAATTCATAATTCAAATATTTTTAACAATTCCTGTATTAGAATTCAATCGAAGACCTTTAAAAACCAATTATTTAATATTTAAAATTAATTAGATATCCAAAATCAAATGGGTAAAATTTTTGGGTCATTACAAAGTTCAAGTCCGAACACTTTCATAAGGTGCTCAATGTTTTCATAAATAATTCCCAAGCATTTTAAAAATACCAATGATACTACTAATTACCATTCAATGATTATCACTTGGATTTTATTGATAAATACATAAAACACAAAGTACATAAGCAAATTCCTGTCTAGCACATAACATACATGATGATTTTAAATTGTCGTTGCATAAGTAATCCATCTCATATGTTTTATGTTAAACATTTTGATATGATTCTACGTATATTTATTGAGCCAATCCCAATGTCCTCTTACACTGAGTATACATGATGTCTCTTTCATATCATTTTTAAGAAACAAAGAATCATGCTTGAACTGAATTTAAAGTACATGACGTATATGATGATTTTTATTGCCGATGCATAAGAAATCCACCTCATATATCTTATTTTAAACATTTTAATATGGTAACAATGAATATTGATTAACATTCTGTCATATTCAATATAAAGGACATCTATTTCAGCCATTCATCGAGGAATGGACTACAAAGTTTTAAATGAATTTAACAGGGGAACACAATTTCCAACTAATAGCATAATGTTACTTATAGGGATAGTTTTAGTATGTATTATTTTCTTTTATATTTGTAACGACACACCTTTTTGGACGGTTTAAATCAACAATAAACCACACATGTCAACTCAAACCATTCAAAAGGGAGGATTGTTAATGTGGTAAATAAGAAAATAAGAGAAAAGAAGGAAAAAAACATAGAATCTCACAGCGGAATGACAAAATATAATAATCAAATAAACAGTTCATGAAGCTATTTTACAAATAACATTAGATTACACTTTTACAATACAATCAGAGTTATACATACAGCAGGTTTAATAGGATAATGCAGCGGAAACAACATGATACAATGGAATAATAATAATAATATAATACTAAACTCCGTCTTTTGTCCTCCAAAAATAATGTCTTCAACACTGAAAAGCACAGGCTGACCCGAGCGTAATGAAAAGAAAAAACACTCGAGTCAGAACAAAAAGATCTTATGTAAGTTAAATCAACATAAATAATATGAGTGTAACGGCTTCAGAGATGTTTACAGGATTTTACATCTCCTATCCAGTGTATAACATGCGTGCAATAACTTAAGAGATGTTCGGGATTTTCCATCTCCTAAGGATCTATTAAACTATCTATATGTAGTAATATACGCTATATATAGTGTCTATCAGTAAAGTAAAGTATCAAAATAGCGTTAAGGCGTTACCCATATCCCCCTTAACACATTTTATAAATGTCGTAGTCTATACAGTACTGTAAATTCCACCAAACTGGTAGGCTATCAAGGAGCACTCCATAGGTACGACACAAACCAAAATCGTAGTGGGCTCGATAAGGCATATGACAAGGCATGCGAGGCAATGCCCAGGGTAGGATTTCACCGTTTTGCACGCTCAGACTGGTGGTAACTCATAGCAGCTACTACCGCCCACCTTGGAACACACTCCCATAATCAAATCGAGGGTGGCTACCAAATCAATCACAAAGTAACAGATATGGTATCGAAGAAGCATGTCCGATAGGAGGAGCGACCTCACTTGGCCTGGGATAGCTCTTGTTTTAATCATATCAAGCTGACCCGAGGGGGTCAGGGCTACGTTCTTACCCCATAACAGTAGCGTTCGCCAAACCATCCTACTTCGTTCTGGATTCTCCACCACATGCATAGTTGTTAAAGTGGTTTCGGAATTGGCGGAGAGTATGACAATATCCGATCCCGGTCTCTTTAACAACCAATCGTTATATTTTTCACACCGTGGTCATTTTATAAAAACATACTTAAATAAATCCAAAAAGATAGTTTATACCTTCATATCAAGATATCCATATACTTATTCCAAAAGTATAAATATATTCATAAATACCGAGGGAGATTTCTTCCAATCAATTTCGAAAATAATTTATAAATCTCTCTTAAACCATTTATAAACTATTTATATGCTTTAAAGCCATTTATAAAGCTATTTATAAATTCAAAAAACAGTTTACAACTCTTCCCTTTTCATAAACTTCTACGCAAATTCTTTAAAACGCTTCCAAATCCCTTAATACAAGTTCTTTATAAAACCCCTTTATAAAATCCTTTAACAATTTATAAACTCCTTTGTAAAAACCGTTATAAAATCCTTTATAAAAAAATCTTTTATAAAATCCATTATGAAATCTCTTACAAAACTTTTATAAATACCTTACAAAACCTTTTTCAAAATTCTAAAATCTTTTATCTATTAAAGTCATTATAAAAGTCTATATTTATTATCTTAAATCAAAATTATATTTATTATATTAATTTAAATTTAATATATATATATATATATATTAAAACTATATTTAATATTTTATTAAATTAAATTTTAAACTATTTAAAATATATATTTAAAACTAAATAAAATTATATGTTAAAAACTTAAAATTTTATTTAAACCCATATATTAACTTATAATTTGAAACTTTAAAACATATAAATTAAATTATTTTCCAAATATAAATTTTAAATAAAATCATTAAATTTAATTTAAAAATCAAATTTATAAATCAAACATACTTTACTATTTAAAAAATAATTTAAAACCGACCAAAGGTGTCTGCATATAATTTTCTACCCTATGGCCAAGTGATTGAGTATGTATCATTTCAACCCAAAATAGTTAAATTTTCCGGGTATATATCATTTCAACCCGCATTCCGAATCAATAATTTCCAAATCAATAAAATCGCTCGGGTTATCATTTCAACCCATAACGATTTCCCTTAATCTATAAGATCATTCGGGTATGTATCATTTCAACCCATAGTGATAACAGAGATATAAACATCCAATCAACCAAAATGTCAACAAATAAACATCCATCACAATCAACATCCAAATCAGCCAATAAATCACAACAATTAACTAGTTATCATTATCAGGTATTTAACTAAAAACTTAAATTCAATATTAATTTAAATGGTAAATTAATTCAATTTAAATTCAAATTAAATTAAAATGTCAAATTAAACTACCAAAAAGCAACCAATAATATTCTTATCACATCATAAATTTAATTTAACTAACATAAGATGGTTTAGTATTTGTGAGTGGGTTAAATCACTCAACTTTGATTTCTAGTCGATTTAAAATCCAAATAAAGCCCAAAATTCCCACAGTCTCAGAATTCAACCAAACTATCTCCATGATGCTCGGAATTTTGATACGATCGCAACGCAAGAAACCGCGTCCTAAACCGAGCTCGTAAGCAAGAGTTATCGATGTTAGAACATTTAAAATTAAATTAAAATAAAATAAAACAAAGGGCATTTTAGTAATATCGATTACCTCCTAAATCCTAGAGAACGAACGCACGAATTCTCCAGAACCTAACCTCATTCTACAGTCGCCAACCATTCGAGTCAAAATGCCACCGCTATGATCATCTCCGACCCCATCAGAGAGTGCCATCACCTCGCTCATGCCAAGGCGCCTCCCCCTTGCTTGTGCGTTTGCCCATGGCATCGCCAATCTTGCTCCGTCGTCGCCACCTTTGAGTGCAAATTCTGACAAACCCTGCATCTCTGACATGAACGAAGACACAAATGCACTCGTCTCGACCTCCTCTATGTCACAGCACCTCCCGATCGACGAATGGGTGAAGATCCACCATTGAAATCGAAAATCTAGAATGGACGACCGAGACTTCTTTACTGATTTCTGACCAAACCCAACCTCGATTGCAAAAAGGAACTGCATATGTATATTGCGTTAGTCGAGAGCTTTCCAACGATATATAATTTTATATGGTTTGAAGAGGTTGAATTTTCAATTTGATTTTGAATTTAGGAATTAGGGTTTTGATATTTCTGGCATTGAGAAGGAGGAACAGATAAGAAATAGAATTGTACGTACATGAATATGGAATAGACAACTAGGGTTTCAAGAAAAATCTATTTATATAGACAGAGATGGATAAGAACGAATGGACATATTGAATTGGGTCGAGACGATAACAACAACCCGAAAGCCTGTTTCATTCTCGAAACGAAAATAGGTCATCCAATATATCGAATCATATGTTTTCTATATTTTTTAACTCAATGGTACTGGTTTCAAACCCTAGTTCCATTGTATATAGAAGTTAGCTTTTAAAATCGAATTATATTCATTTAAATTTCTTTAATTGATTTCTACGCATTTCAAGCTCGCACAATCAAACGATAAGTACGGTCGCGACGAAACTTGAAATCCTACAATAATTCACTATTACGGATCCGATGAAACTAGTTTCGTCGAAATCTGAGACAGTGGCCAAAATGGCTATTTTTACTTATTAATTAAAATATAAAATTTCTAATTTCTAATTATTCACTTTTAAATCCAATTTTAAATGTTAACAACCTTTAATCATATTCCAATAAAATTTAAATCAACCTCCGATATCATTTTCATTCATATTAATATTTAAATAATTGCAATATTAAATTTAAACAATTTTAATTATTCAACAAATTACATAAATAACCATAAATTCAAATGAACTTTAGTTATCACAATTATTTCAATTCCCGTTATTGATAACAAACACATTTAATACATAGAATTCATTTCAATATTTGATATCGCAAAAATCTTCGGAATTGTTTATTTCAAAATTTTATTGTATCCAATAAACTACAATAATAAATCATTAAAATTTTCTTTTCTAATCATTTTTATCCAATAATCACATTAAATTTAATAACTTAAAATAGTTAAAAAATACGAGTCGTTACAATATTGCTGGAACAGGGGCAAGTCTAAATGAGTGAAATAGGTAGATTTCAATTTTTACCTATTTTTGGATCTTTTGGACCTATGAAGTCTAAATGATTATTAGATCCAACATAATAAATTTTCAAATAAAATCTTATTTCGTTTAATTTGGTTAAAAGAATGTTTAAATTTAATTTAAATTCGAATATATAATAATGAACGTATCGTACACATTCATATGTATAAAGTGTAAGTGCAATATATAAGCAATGTACATGGTTAATGTCTACATATATAGGTGCTAGGATTTACACAGCAATGGAAACATTTTCCTTTTATATCTGCTTTAGTTGAATATACTATTATTTTTTAAAAATGTAAATAATTGTAAAATTTGCATATATAAAGTTTAATTGGACGTCTACATAATAAGTTGAAAATATTCTACTAATAGACAGAAGATAACTTATATTTATAACAAGACAATTATTGAATTAAACTAGACATTTCTGAAGAAGAAAAGATGGAAGATTTTCCTACTTTCTTTACTTCTTCATTTAATGCAATTTCAAATCAACAATTAAACTTTTAGAAATATAAGCATATAAAATGAACTTTGCTCATTTTCGTCTTTAAATTTTTTATAATTAACAAGTAAGAATTCAGTGTCAATTTAGGAAGGATTTTGAAGGTAAATCTATGATTTTACACAAAATCCAATTTGAATTCTTTGAATTAAAATAACATACACATAGATACATATAAAATTAATTGCAAATTTATTCTAGTAACAAATTTTTTTCTCCATCCACCTGCACCCATCTAGTTTTTTGGTTTTTTTATGTGTATTTTATTTGATTAAAATATTATAAATGAGTTATTTAAGTTAAATTAGCACACCTGAATATAATAAAGTTGGTTTAGAGAATTCATGTTCCACATATATAGTTTTTTAATAAACTATTAAGACAATATGTGTCAATATGGGTTGCAATATTTTTGAAAAGGGATTTAGAACGAAAAATTCTTAATGTTAACGTACATGAATTTGCAATGATAAATTACCATATAATTGAACTTATTGGTTTTGTTTATTATATTCAATTTTTTTTTATTTTGTAATTTTCATAGGTTAATCCTATTTATACACATGTAATCTTTTACCATACACCAGAAAATATAATAAACTAGCATACATCTAAAAGTACTTTACATGCACCATCACTTTTACAAATTATCATTTTTTACATCTTCATCATCTTCCCATTTTAAATCTTAAGACTCATTTACAAATAACTAGGAATTCCTAGCAATAAATTTAACTATTATTCAAAAAATAAACTTCAATTTCTGACAATAACATTATAAATTATTTAATTGCATTTTTTTTTTGAAAATTTTTAGTTCCATCAAAATTAGCTTTAATTTTAGAATAAAAATTCAAACAATTTTGAATTGTAGTAGTTAGTTGTGAAAGTTGTCTTAATTAATATTTTAAATTTCATTAACTTCATCAAAATTGTATAAATTTAATCCAATATCATTGATTTTAATGTATTAATTAAATGTGCTATTAGAAAAGACTAAAAATGCAATTAAGAAGAAGAGTACCTTAGTCATAATTTTTTTTAGTACAATAATGGTGTATGCTGTGCAGTTAAAGCGCTAGGTGGATTCAATGCGGTAGAGGTGCAAAAAGTCATAGCGGGGATGTAGCGAAGATATAGCGGGATATATCGGATTACTCTAAAATAGCATATAAATCCCATACTTGTTGTTTTTACAAATATATAGATAGTAATTATGTGAAAAATTAACATTCAATTGAATTATAATTAATACAAAAATAATTTTAAATAAAAATATGTGAAAATGTATTGTAAATGAACGTAAAACTGTTATATACTTAATTTAATTTAGTAGAATATTAGAGTATTATCATTTCTAAACATATATCAAAAATTCAATGAAATTAATTAATTTCATAATTTTTATAGCGTATAAATATCATTTTTCAATCCAATTTTTTATAGAAGATATAGCGGAAATAGCGGAATATAGCGGAAATAACGGGATATAGCGGAAATAGCGGGGATTAAAGCGGAAAGGCTATATGTTGGGGATATATAGAAAAATCGTAGCGGTAGGAATCCGCTATAAGATATATCGGAGTTATAGCGGGGATATAGCGGGGCATTAACTGCACAGGGTGTATGTAGGTGATTTTTGGTGTATGACTAGAATTTGCCATTTCATATCTGAACGAAAAAAGAAATTTAGTCAGTGTTAGTCATAAAAATGAGTTTACTGACTTTGTTATTTTCTAGAGGGAGTTTTAGTAAAACATCATCTTTAAGTTTCAAAATACACAACCACCACTCAAAAAAATATCTTTTTCAAAAATACATATTTTTAGTTTCAGCATATTTATAGAAAAACATAAAAATATTCTACAAAGATATGTGCAAATATTTCCAGAGAACTCAACAAATATTTTTTAAAAATCTACAAATATTTTAAGAGGTTTTGCAGAAATTCATTAAGAAATCAGCAAATATTTCGCATTTTAAATAATCTATTAGTATTTATTATAGGAAATGTGATTAAATTTCAAATTTAATTTCCGTAAAAAATGAACTTTATTTTTATCGAAATAAAAAATAGCTATATAATTTAAAATAAGTTATTGAGATTGGTTTTTCATGTACGAAACTTGTAAATAAAGGGCAGATCCTAATTTCCACTTTCTACAATTTGATATTGCAAAAAAGCTAAAATTGGCAAAGTACATTAATTCTGTTGATACTTGATTAATCAAGTGCTTGGCGATGGAGTAAAAAGAGTAATTTCAAATTAGAAGTTAAATTTTAGAATTTTATTTGAATTTTACTTAGAAATTTATAAGCACTGTTAGATTTAAATCATATAAACATTTAAATAATTTTACTTATAGATTTCAAATAAGTCTATCTTTCTAAGCACCGTTGTGGACAAAAATAAAGAGCTCGTCACATACATTTTTCCTAAACAATATTGCTAATTATAAAGAATAACCAATTATTTATCAAACTATATTGATGTCGATTAAATGATCGTTACTTATTAGTTTACTATAAGTGATACATACATACATATATACATATATACATACATACATATATATATATATATTTATGTATGTATATGTATATATGTATATGTATGTATGTATGTAAACATATGTAAATGTTTTGTCAATAAATTTGAAAATGAATCAAGTACTTTTATAATTTATAAATAACCAGAATTTATATTACTAAAGTTCATGTCATGACAATAATTGAGTATTTATAAACCAAATAATCATAAAAAACTCAAGTACCGAATAATTCAAATTTCAGTTTATAGTTAGTTATTTTTTAGTTGATTAAGAAATTATTTCAAAATAACTTTTAAAAAGCTAACACAACTAAGATAAAAAATAAAATAATCGGTAAAGTCAAATTTCAAAGAAGTGGGAAATTAAAAAGCAACTTTTATTCTAACATATAAAAAAGAATTATTATTATTATTTATTAATTGTTTGTTTATAATTAAAACGGATATAAAATAAAGGATTCAAGTAATTGAAATACAAAGATCTACAAATAATAAAGAAAATAACCATTTGATTTTATTTTAAGTGTACTTAATTTACTTAGATACAAAATAAAGTTATACTAAAAACGCCTATTTCTGGTGCCTCAAGAAAAGCTCACCGTTCAAATGATGCCTTAGACAAAGGGTGCAATAAAGTGCTATAATAAAAAGGATGGGCATTAAAATTGCAAAATAGCGCCTAATCGGTGCTTAACGTCGTCAACGATGCTTAGATGGTGCCCTTGACACGTAGCTCATAATTATGCTCTCGATTTATTTTCATAGGCTACAAGCAAGGGCCTTAGTAAGTGGATCTATACTATTGTTATATTGTGACTACTCTTTCAATCATACTTCTCCATCACTAATGAACTGTTTTGTCATGTGGTATTTACAAAGAATATGTCTCGACCTCTTATTGAGATGTCAATTTTTATTGCAATATATATTCCATCATTATTATCAAAAGAAATCATTGGATTTTCAATGGTGGGAAACACTCATTGCTTTTTTTATAAATTTGAGCATATATGCTATTTCCATTGTAGCATAATTCACGATGATGTACCTTTCTACAACCTCTCATTTGGGACCTTTCCGATACCAAATCCTAATATTAAGGGCCAACAAACTAATATAAGATTAACTTACTATTTTCGATGCCACTTATGAAGTTCAAGTCCGAACACTTTCATAATTTGTTCAATGTTTTCATAAAGAATTCCCAAATATTTCAGAAATACCAATGATACTCCTAACTACCATTCAATGATTATCACTTGGATTTTATTGATAAATACTGAAACACCAAGTGCATAAGTAAGTTCCAGTTTAGCACATAGCATATATGATGATTTTAAATTATCATTGCATAAGTAATCCATCTCATATGTTTTATGTTAAACATTTTGATACGATTCTAGGCATTGTAATGACCCGTATTTTTCGATAATTAAAAACTATTAAATTAAATAAGATTTTGAAATTTAATATTGGAAAAAATTAAAATTTATGATTTATTAATGTGAAAAATAATTAGATAATGATTTAATAATGATGTTTGAATGTTATTGACAGTTATTTTAATGTAATTTCAATCAACTGAATTAATTGTAAAGTTAATTTGATTATAATTGTAAGTTGATAAGGAATAAAATAATTGTTGGAATCAATGGTTGGAATTAATGTAATTAAATATAAATATTGCAGTTAATATGGTAAAAGATGATAACTGTAAAATAATGGATGTAATAAAATGCAAGCTTATGTTAATAAAATTCATAGGGTATTGTTGATTGAAAAATAAGAATGTAAATCAAAATAAATGAATTTATTGGAATTTAAATTATAATTAATGAATTTATTACATTTGTAATTGAACGCTAAAATTAGTGCAATATTTAAATATTGAACTTGACATGAAAATTTTATTTTAAAAGATTATAAATTTCTATGTAATCAAGAATGAAAAAACGGTTAACTTTTAATTTTGAATTAAAAAGTGATTAAATTAATTTAATAATAATTTATTTAATTAAACGTGAAAATTAGCCATTTTGGCCACTGTCTCGGATTTTGATGAAACCAGTTTCATCGGATCCGTAACAGTGAATTATTGTAGGATTTCAAGTTTCGTAGCGATCGGACTTGTCGTTTGATCGTTCGACCTTGAAACGCGTAGAAATCGATTACTAGAATTTAAATGAATATAATCTGATTTTGAAAGCTAACTTCTATATAAATGGAATTAGGGTTTGAAACTAGTTCCATTGAGTTTAAAAATATCAAAAACATCTATTTCAATATATTGGATGACCTACTTCCGTTTCGGAAATGGAACGGGCTTTTTGGGTCATGTTATCGTTTCAAACCAATTCGATATGTCCATTCTTTCTTATCTGCCTTTGCCTATATATAGGCTGTTATAAACCCTAGCTATTTCTTAATTCATTATTTATGTACATACATCTACTTCCTCCTTCTCAAATGACAGAACATAAACCTAATTCCCAAATTCCAAACCCTAAATTCAATTTCAAATCCAATTTCAAAAATTCAAACTCCTCAAATCATAACAAATTATATATCGTTGGAAAGCTCTCGACGAGCGCAATCTACTGCAGCAATTCGTTTTTCGATTTGATGCATCTTTGGCCAGAAATTGGCGATCTTTCTTAGCCGTCCATTTCTAGGGTTTCGTGATCCAACGGCGGATCGTTGACCATAGGACGATCAAAGGGTATAGACGCGTAGAGGATGATTTATGGAATCGATCTATATGGTTACATCTTGCCGTAGTCATCGAGGTTCAGTAGAATTTGATTTGGAAGAGGCGGCGGTGGTAACGTTCTCGTGGTGGTTGGAGGGAGTCGCGAGCGACGGCGTGGTGGGCGAAAGGTTGCCCTGGTTCGAGCTTTGCAATGGAGCTCTCTGATCTTAGTGAAGTCGACTATGGAAGGCAGCGTTTGGCGATTTGACTAGCGGCTATAGCGTGGTTTGAACGATGGCCGTAGGGTTTAGGCGCATTCGGTTTCAAGAGATAGCAAGGTGATGACGTGTTTACTCTTTTCTTATTTTATTTTTATTTAAATTTGAATTTATAATGTTTTAACACGAATAACTTCTTCATACGAGCTCGGATTCACACGTGGTTTTCTCCATTGCGATCGAATTGAAATTCCGAACATTATAGGACTGGTTTGGTTGGATTCTGAGACTGTTAGAATTTTGGGCTATATTTGGTTTTTAAATCGATGAAAAATCAAAGGTGGGTGTTTTAACCCACTCACGAATACTAAACCATCTTATGTTAGTTAAATTAAATTTATGATGTGATTAGAAATTTATTGATTGCTGTTTGGTATTTCAAATTGTCATTTAAATCTAATTTGAATTTATATTGAATTATTGTCATTTAAATTAATATTGAATTTAATTGCCAGTTAAATACTTTATAATAATAACTAATTATTTGTTATGATTTATTGGTTGATTGAAAGATGATTGTGATGAATGTTTAATTGTTGATATTTTGGATGATTGGATATTATATTTATTTTATATGTTGTTATCACACTGCCAGTTCCCTTAGTAATTGTTAGGAAAATCACTATGGGTTGAAATGATACATACCCGAATGGTTTAATAGATTAGGGAAAAATCGTTATGGGTTAAAATGATAAACTCAAGCGATTTTATGGATTTTGAATTTAACTCGGGATTGCGGGTTGAAATTATATATACCTATAAATTTAAATTATTGCAAGTTGAAATGATATATATCCGTATCACTTGACCATAAGGTAGAAAATTATATACGGACACCGGATTGGTTAAATTAAATGATTTTAAATCCTTAATTTTTGAATCCAGTTAAATGATATTATTTTAAATGAAATAAAATAAAATTTGTATGAACTGAATTATTTTCAAAACCCAAGCTTTAAAATGTTGAAATTGAAATTGGTTTGAATGAATTGTTTAAAGAATTGAAATTGAAATTTTAAAGTTGAATTTGGAAATATAAATGAAATTTACCAAAATTGAGTTATTGTAAACGTTTGAATATTTAAACTTTGAAATCTACTAAATTTGAAATGGTTTAAATTTGTAGTTCAAACATGGATTTGAAAACGATATAAATTGAAATGGTTTTAGTGAGAATTGGAATTTAAAGATTTAAATTGAGTTTTGTTGATTTGAAATTTGGATATGGTCCAGATTTGTTAAAATGGAAGAAATAGTTTGATTTGATGTTATTTTCAAATTAATTATTTTAATATAAATTGTTTAAAATCTATTATTTTAAAATTTAGATTATTTAGATTTTCAAACTATTTACTATATAAACCATTTCCAATAATCAAACCATTTTATATTAAACTATTTTACTATTTTAAAATCCTTAAACTATTTAAACTACTAAACTATCTTAAACTATTTTTAACTTTAAACTATTTAAACTATTATAAACTATTTTAATATATAACCTATTTTTAAAATATAAACTATTTTTAATGTATAAACTATTCCAATATAAAAACTACTTTCAATATTCAAACTATTTAAAGTTGGAACTGTTATGATTTAGATTTAATGGATTTAAATGTGGATATTTGATATGATGGTTTAGCCTATTTTGTGGTTATGATTTTGAAAATGAAGATGATTTAAAGTGAATAATGATTTTGAAAGTGATATGATTTTGAAGTGAATATGATTTCAAAAGTGATATGATTTTGAAGTGAATATGATTTCGAAAGTGATATGATTTTGAAGTGAATATAATATTTTGATATCAATTATGAATCGGTTTTGGAAATGTAAAAGAACCAACCGGTATGAAATAAGCGTTTGGTTGTTAAAGAGACCGGGATCAGATATTGTCATACTCTCTGCCAATACCGAAAACCAATTTAACAACTGTGCACGTGGTGGAGAATCCAGAATGAAGTAGGATGGTTTGACGAACACTACTGGAATGAAGTAAGAGAACGATGGTGGATAGCCTTGACTTTCGGGTCATAATTAAAATGACTAAAACAGGAGCTATACCGGGCCAAGTGGGGTCATTCCCCCTATCGGGCACATTTCTTTGATACCATATTTATTGCTTTATGATTGATTTGATGGCCATCCCTCGATTTTGATTATGGGACCGTGTTCCAAGGTGGGCAGTAGTAGCTACTATGCGTTACCACCAGTCTGGGACTGCAAAACGGTAGTATCCTACCCTGGGCATTGCCTTGCATGCCTTGTCATATTTATCTTGATCGCGCCCACTAGGAGTTTAGTTTGTATCATACCTATGGAGTTCTCACCGAGTAAACCATCGGTTTGGTGGACCTTATAGTATCTGTATAGACTATGGTATTTATATAAAAATATGTTAAAGGGGATATGGGTAACGCCTTAACGCTATTTTAATACTTTACTTTACTATAGACATATTATAATAGCGTATTGTACTATGTATGTAGATAGTTTAACGGATCCTTAGGAGATGGAATCCCGAACATCTCTTAAGTTATTGCATGCATGTTAGACACTGGATAGGAGATGTAAAACCCCGTAAACATCTTTGAAGCCATTACACTCATATTTACTTATTTTGATTTAACTTACATAAGATATTTTAGTTCTGGCTCGAGTGTTTTGTCTTTTCATTATGCTCGGGTCAGTCCGGGCTTTTCAGTGTATTGAAGACCATTTTGTTTGCAGGATGAAGACGGAGATTAGTCTACTATTTAGTCTATTTATTCCACTGCATCATGTTGTTCCATTGCATTATTTGTTTATTTCTGCCGTATGTATAACTCTGATATTGTAAAAGTGTAATAAAATGTTATTTGTAAAACAGCTTCATGAACTGTTTATTTGATTATTGTATTTTGTCATTCCGTTGTGAGATTCTGTGTTTTGTTTTTCTTTCTTTTCTTATTTACCCCATAATAATCCTCCCTTTTGAATGGTTTGAGTTGACATGTGTGGTTTATTGTCGATTTAAGCCATCCAAAAAGGTGTGTCGTTACACGTATATTGATTGAGACAATTCTAACGTCCTCTTATACCGAGTATAAAGGACGTCTCTTTCAAATCATTCATTAAGAAACAAAGAATTAAGCTTTAACTGAATTTGAAGTCGCATATGATGATTTTCATTGCCGATGCATATGAAATCTAGCTCATATGTTTTATTTTTAAAATGTTGATATGGTAACAACAAATATTGATTGGGACAATCTTAACATTCTCTCATAACCAGTGTAAAGTACATCTCTTTCAAGTCCTTCATCAAGAAGAACAACAAAGCTTTAATTGAATTTAACAAGGGAACATAATTACCAACTAACAACATACTGTTACTTATAGTATTAGAAATGTTTTAGTACCTTTTATTTTCTTTCATATTGCAAGAACTGGGGCCAGTCAAAAAACGGGTGAAATACGTAGATTTCATTTTTTTTCCTATTTTTGAATCTTTTGGGCCAATGAAGTCTAAGACTTATTAGATCCAATCTAATCAATTTTCAAATAAAATCTTATTTCATTTAATTTGGTTAAAAGATTGTCTAAATTTGTACTTATGATCGCATACATCTATATGTATCAACCAAAGAGCTCATCAACTCTTATGTCGATTCCACTCAATGGATGCCTTTCCCTTTATTATTTAAGATATAATTCAATATTACTATATGATTCATAATTATATAATCAAAGAATTACCTCTCCAAATGGTGGCTTAGTCCATAATTCCAATTAGTAGCAGATAACTTTAGATACTTATGTATTTCTAGTGCATCACGAATACCACTTTTATAGTTTATTTCATAATGAATATTCATAATATTCATGTTGAATAATTCTATGTCTGTTTTTAGTCAACATTGAAAGACAATTATTATTTCATAAATAACGTTTGTTATATTTGATGGAAACAATTTTCATAACTTGATATGAGTAATAAGTGCTATATGGCATGCTCCTACTATTTTCGCCATTACTATAATAGCATATGATGTACGAAGCTTTATTTAACCACTTAATATAGCATATTTGTTTAATTTATTGTAACTGATTTATAGTCGAGAATTTTCAAATCAAATATCTTGAATTTAAAGAAATAAACCTTATAGAAAATAATTTTCTATGTGAAAAATACATTTTGGAATAAAAATCATACTTTTAATTCCAATTTTAAGTATCAATTGTTATTTTACAATTCTTATTTCCAATGTTTCTTTATGATGTAGAAGTGATCATTCACTCTCTTCATCCTAACCGCGCCTTAAGTTACATCTACTCTTATATATTCGATTTTCTTTATAAACTGTTGAACCATTCAAAGGAAACCCTTAATACAATATCATAACAAACTCTTTACAAAAGTGCATTTGGTCATTCATTACTGTAAGGATATCACATAAATTGCAGTTACATAAATTAATCAAACTGACAATTTAGTGGTCAAATTCTTAGATCCATCTTGTAGCCTTTGGTCGAGTGTTACATTTAGCACAACAAGATCATTATTGTAATCAATCATATTGAATATACGATCTCACACTATAGTTTACTTGCATATTTTAATGAATTAATTTTGACAAGGTTTCGTACATTATGAATTATGACTATTCACCATACAACATTTATATGTGATCGTATATGAATCAAATATCCATATTCTTATATTGCTTTTAGAGTTCTAAACTCATTGAAGATAATACATAGTCTCGAACAAATAAAACTCGTAAGTGACCAAGTTATAAATGAATTTAGTGGTTGTATAATTAGGTGCTTATGTGGGTCAAAGTGTAAAAATTTATCGATAAGTATATTTTATATTTCTATTTGTCAATATTAGTTCAGTTCGTTTGTATATTTTAATTGATAAACATTATATCAATTATATTAATTGCATAACTTTATCAATGTAGATTATTATAACTTCATATAGCAGATGTTCTTATAATATTTGAAAGGTTAAATATTGTCATTTCATATTTCTAATAGGGCGCCTATATAAATTTTTATATTTCTCTAAACCCTAAGACGAAACATAGAAATCTTTCAACTTCCCTAGTGGTTATCAGGACTCGTATGCCTTGGGATTTTGACCTTGAGAAAAGCTCAACAAATCATAAACCCAAATACGATGGATAACTCCGCGATCCTTATCGGATGTATTAGATACAACTTCTAACCTTATGGTCTTTGTCATAATCTCATCTTTACCTTGAGAAAATCTCAACAAATAAAGAGAAATTATTCACTCATACCCACCATTTCACGACGACCTAAGTGTAGTGCACATACCTTGAGGAAAGCTCAACAAATATGCGTAGTTATCTTACCTCGTCTATTCAAATATTGATAGTACTACTTATAACATCCCTAGCTTGAGGAAAGCTTAACAACTAAGGAGTATACATGTAATCTATTAATATATAAATGGCAGAGGACAACGCTTATATTAAAGATTCATAATCTTTAATATATTTAGTTAGGTGAGGTCGACTTATGAAATTATGTATTTCTTATGAAATACGCTCGCGATTCAAGTGTTGGACATATCAGAAATTATGGTTATGTACTTTTACGAATGTATTTATTCTTTAAGTCTATTTAGGGTTTCTGTAATGTTCCACCTATAGTTTATACATTTATATTATGTAAGTTTTATTATTATATAACTTTTATACTTTATTCAACTTATATAATATTTTATGTCAAACATTACACTAATTAGACCATATTTAATTAATTTAATTAATTAACACTTTAATTAATTATTATATTATTCAATTATAACATATTATATCGAATAATATTTATATATGCACCATAACATTTATATTAATACACATATATCTTATATATATATGTATTTTTAATTTATTAATTAACTTTTAATTAATTTATTTAATTAAATAATTTTAATTAATTTTATTAATCGAAAATTCTTTTATACACACATGTATACTTATATTGTCTTAAACAATTCAAGACAACATAACATATACCATTATATATATTATACATGTATATGTATGTTTAATAATTAAATTATTTATTTTATTAATATTATTAATAATAATATTTTTGAAATTAGTTTTATAACATTTTCAAACATATTGAAAAATTAGTCTATAACTTTTAGAATATGTGCTTTATTTTAAATTTAACTTTTAAATATAAAGCTTTTATTTTAAATTTCAAAACAATTAAATATCTATATTATAACATTTATAATATTTTTCTTATTTAAAACTTAACTTTTAAATCTAAAGCTTTTATTTTAATTTTAAAACAATTTTGAAATTAGCCCAAAGCCCAATTCAAACTGGGCCTTTTCTATTAGAGATAACCTTCCTGCTTACCTAATCCTTCTAGGCTAGGTCAGTAAGCAGATAAGGCAGAGTACTCGATTACCCAAACCTAACCTTAGACACAACATTTCTAGACATCCTACTATATGGATAGACTTTAATAAGTTATCCCCAACACTGCTATATTAGACCACCTAGGCTAATCTCGCTCTGATACCATTGTTAGAACCGGGCCAACGCGCAACGGGGTAAATGGGTAAATTTCAATTTCTTTTACCTATTTGGACCTTTAATGGGCCCGTGCAGTCTAATTCACTTAGAACTTTCTAAATTTTCTATTGAATAAAATTAATATTTTATTTAACTTTATAAATTAATTTTTATTTTATATAATATGTATTACTTTTTATATATGTGTGTGTCATATATACAAATGTGTGTACATGCACATGCAATAGAATAATACATACATGGTATGAGAAAACCTAAGATGCACATGACATGTAGTAGTAACTATAGAGACCGTAAGGATTACCACAATGCTTTTCCCCTCAAATGGAACCAATCATCCGATGAGTGAATATAGCAGGATAATAGATAATGCATAAGATGTAGACATAAATTAGAAAATAGTTGCTATGTGTACGCCACAACAATAATAGGTATACAATCAATACAACTAAGGCGCATCCGTATATATGTATGGATTTCCATGGAGATCTCTCCGGTCAAGCCGAATCTGATCTTCTGCACAAGGATCAGAGATATCCTTCCAAGCATCATATATATCATGATATAATATACATAAGGTAAGCCGTAGCTAGTCAATGCCGGGAGACGTTACACTGAATATCATCTACTCCCACAAACAAAATCAATAAGCATCTCTAGATATGGAGTTGATATACCCAACTAGGCTTGTTAAATCCGTTACGACTATGCACCCTACTCTAGTTTTAGTCATTTACCGATGTCGAGGCTATGTTCGGCATCTCTCACACGCATCTTCATCACTCGAATAGAACACAATCACTACACAGATTCCTACATAAACCCATTTGATAAATGCTATATTTACCTCTCCCTTAGACTTTTAAAATACTCTAATATGTGTAAGCAAAAAATGATGTAAAGAATGAAACAAAATACTTAAATTTATAGTCCTTTTCAAACATTTGAAGTTCAAAAACCAAGGCTAAAGAGGCAGTTCTGCCTACTTGAAAGTTTGGCCAATTTTCGATATGTTTCTTAACTTTTAAAATTTAAAATTTTTCTGGCAGTAAGCAAACATATTAAACATAAAAAATATGGCTGGAAATCGTTAAGGGTCTTTCTATAAGTTCCACAGAAATTGCCAATCACAAGGCAATTCCTAATTGCATTTACAATGACTATTGCTATAAGAGCACTTTCAATTCCAAGTCCAGTCTAAATCAAAGTCCATCTACAACCTATATTCTTTGTTACAAGGCTAAGCTACAAATCATAATAAGTCATACAATTCCATTCCAATTCCATACATATGGATTACGTACGCCATTTTCTTTCAAAGCAAGAATCAAATTGAATATTACAACATATATCAATATCCATTAAAACAACATATACAAAATCAAACACAAGCATATATATACTATATTTTCATTCAAGATAGTGAGTTAGCTCACCCTTAACAAAGTAAATAAGCAAGTCCAAGCAACCAATTCCTACCTCAACCATGCTAACGCCAATTTCCTACCACTTCCTTTGCTTTGCACTTTCTTCTAGGCTATATTTAGCCTATATATGATCATGGCCTTGCTTGGAGGGGGAAGCTTGGCTTTGGTTCTTCAAGATCTAACCTGATGGAAGGTGGTGAGATGTTTCCTTAAGGATCTAGTCCAATTTTGAGTTGATTCAGATGTGTTTTGAAATTATTGCGTAGGAAATTTATGAAGAGGAAGACATGAAAGAGCTTATGATTTTTTGTACATATGCAGAATGTAAATCAAGGGGCATGCCCTCTCATACATAAGCTCAATATGGTGTTCCCTAACCTTGATGTCATCCCTCATTATGTCATGTAAGGCTCACTCCTCCACATGCCCAACACTTTTCCTTTACACCTCTTACCTTTAGAAAATGACCAAACTAACCCTTACAACAAATATCCCATACCTCTTTGAAGATTCCACTTATTTCATGAAGAAAATTGGATTAATTAGTTAATAGAATGTTCATTTCTTCATTTCTTAGTACATAAGAGTTCGAAAAACTTATATTGATGTTATCCACATAATTTCCAAAAGGTGTAAGCAAAGGTGTTTATGTCAAATGTAAAGAATAATAATGCAGTTAATAATGCCGAAGGCTTAATAATCTCGAAAATATATGACTCCAAAGCTCAAAGCCATGTTGAAGTAAATCTAACTTGAGAACTAAGAATGTGTGAGGTAAGGTTAGTTTTCTAACTTGTCCGATCTCATTTTTAATCAAGGGATAACACTGTTTGAAATCGGAAAATGGTGGTAAGCATATTTGGCCTAGTTTCTATGCGATCCATTTACTTACAGCAAAAGTGTTTTGGATTTATATTTATCAATGTTTGAGTTACATTTCCTTTAACCTAAATAAATATGTTCTGGAAATGAAATCTCTCTTAAGATTTATGAATATACTTATACCATTGTGATAAGTATATGGGTACATTTTCTAAGCATTGGAACTGTAGGGTTTTGTGAATATACTTATAATTTGATATAATTATATGGAAAGGGTTTCCAAGTTTTAAAGTGGAATGTTTTGTGAGTATACTTATACAATTGGGATAACTATATCAATAGATTTCCTATACCGAAAAGAGAAGAGAGGGTTCGTGTGTATATCTTTGTAAAAGTATTTTAATACCAGAATTTACAAAAATAGTTTGAACTAATGAAAGGGTTAATTAAATAGGCTTAGCAGTTGCTTATGTGCTTAATCATGCTTGGTTTCCATATGAAATTAAATTTGTAATTCGATTTATTTATTTATTTGATAGTTAAATAACCACTATCAAACCTTGGCCAGTTTTAAAACTATCATTGTCAGTTCAGAGAGATCGAGATTGGATATATTATCCAAAAACCACTTCAAACTAGCATAAGCATTCGAATTGAAGACACCTTGAAGAAGATAAAATCAAAGACAGAGTTCTTTGAAGTACAAAGGCTACTGCTACTAATCCTAAGAGTGATTCCAAAATGGATGTAGTAGAAGTAGTGCCTTCGGTTTGTTCTTATCCTGAACAACTTGTATGGATGAATGATGACATTGCATTGTTATCTGGAGGGCAGTGTTAGCATTCCAAGTTAGATTTGCCAAGAAGTTAAACCGTTGCCTCTTGCCTCAACAACCGAGAATGACTAAAACATGGGATATGCTTCAGGCTATGCGGGTCGCATCCATTAGGGTATGGGCATCACCCTTCTAGATAAATATTTATAGATTTGGTTGTGCATGAGAGATCTCGGGGTGATGATATATTCGGTACTATCCAATAAGGGGTAGCTGGTCCGAATTTGTAGGGGGTCCATGTGAGGCCCTTGGTACATTTTCTACAGGTGTACCACGACAGGCGGTACTCCAGTGCCTGTCATTGTACGGAATCCATTCTCCAATAAATGCCTTTCAGACTTAGTTGTATACCCATTACACTGGAATTTAATTAACGTAACAATTTTGGCTATGATTTAATATTTATTTAAAACTCTAGACATTATTATAATATCAGAAGATTTCCTATGAAATGGTTTGGTTATCGTAAGGTAAAAACACACTTGTGTTTATGTGCAGTGTGGTCTTACATGATACTTTTATTTTTAAAATTTTTATTACAATAAAATCCATATGATGTGTGTTTCTCATGCTGGATTACCAGACTGATCCGGGAGTCATTTTCTTATAATGCTTGGGTCAGCCCGAGCATATTTTTAAATTTAATTTGGATGCTTTGGATCTACTAGAGACGAGTTGTACGCCTCCAAGATATCATCAAATATATTTTACTTTTTACCGCATTTCTTAGTTGTATTTATTATCAATTGTGAGGTCAAGTTGTTATAACTGTCCAGGCCGATGATTGGTCAGTCAACTTTGATTTATTTATGGGTATTAGAGTTTTTTCGTTATAAAGATCTGTTGTATATTATATGTTACTCGTTACGATGTGAGATTGTTCTATCTTTCTTTTCCCCCAATAATATATCTTTTTGACACTTGGATGCTTAGCACATGAATAACATGGATGTATTATTGTCGACTTTTGAGGGTCTAAAAGACGGGTCGTAACATCATCAATCTAGATTCTGGTAGATTAAGTACAATGATCCTATAGACCTGTATCTTTGAATTCATTGAGGAATAGGATGAAATCAAACAGTGAATTATATGAATTTAAGTATAAACTCTCTGATGTTGTGCGGTATGTAAATCCTTGATGAATTGGAGAGAAAGGGTATGGATTTGCAAAGAGAATGAAAGAGTATGTCATGGATTTTTCTTATAAAAGTATGGAAGAGAAAGAGTCAGAGAAAGAAGAGAAAATTGTTGTGAAATTTTGTTTTCCAGAGCCCTTTAACTAATGGTTGAAGGGACATGTCCATTAGTGAAGAGGTGACGGGAAAACCCCATCATTTAAATTTCAAAAAACTGATAAAATGGTTAGTATGTCGACATATATATATTTTGATACATCGACACATATATGTTAGGAAATCCTATAAGGTGTTGTAGATTTTCATATTTCAAAGTACCTCATATTTGTGGATATTTTGTGCCAGTTGTGGTCAATGGCTGATGATCTTGAAGTATAATTGCCACGGGATCTTTAAGAAAGATACTAAGATTCAACCAACTACTCATCACCTCAAATACCTCTATCGTTTCAGCATTTGCATTTCTTTTTCAATCAGTTTTGTTCTTCCATTGTTTTGATTAATCTTCATATATAATTCATTTTCTTCCACTGAGTTCTTATTTATCTCTATAAATGTCTCCATAATATATCTTGAAGTATTGCATAACTTGGAGATATGTTAGTGGTATATTTTATATGCTTGTTGTCATCAAAATCAATATATGGGTATTAACAATATCTCCATGTCTAATGACGATAACCATATAAATATTTAAGAGACAAAATATAATATTTTTATATTTGACTCCCCCTAACCCTATGCACTTCCCCTACCATTTTGCGTGGTATATTCATACATTTTCTCCTCCTTTGTCATCAACAAAAAGGGTGAAATAAAATTTCTTAAGCATAACTAGATAAAATGTACAGAGTTTGTGTGTATATATGTCTATATATATGTAAATGTATATAAGTAGAACTCATGAGGGGAATCAAAATCAATATGGGCCATGAAATAAATTTATCAAGTAAAACATTTAAAATAAGTGGAGTTAGAATTACCGACGTTGCCGATGCTAATAACATATCCTTTGAATTATATCTAAAGTTCATAATTCTAACAGTTTGCATATAATGTTGCTCGGTATCTACAGATTTTTTGTTATATGCTTTGAACATCCGCTATCTGGTATTTGTAGTTCGATACCTTAAAAATATAAAATATGTGCACTTGTATGCTGTTTTATTTTAGGATCCATGAGTTACGTTTTAGGAAGCCAAACCCGTGAAGTGTTTGAATACCCTTTCAAAATATAATTATCAGATAAATAAACTTCGTTAATAAAGTTATAAATATGTTTTTCTTTCTTAGTGTTATCCAACCTTCTAGGGACCCATAAATTAATGACCTATGTTTGGAGTTTTAACTTTAATTTCTTAGTTTTTTGTTTGAACTACGTACCCTTAAGAAATTTAGTACTTTGGGTACTATTTTTATTTGATTTGGGCATAGGGGTGTATCCAAGTCCATATTTATTATTTGGTTTAGATGCAGATAATAAGTTTTCTAGATTATCCTTTCCTTTGTTAAATTTATCAACATCAGTTTTCATTTTTATCAAAATCCTTATTAAAATTAAGTATAATATTACCAAAAGATGTTATTTTGTCATTTAGATCAGTAATCTCTTAGTTCATCGAAAGATTTTCTAATTTTAAGTATTCATTTCCACATTTCAGTCTTTCAAAACATTCTAGTGTTAAATCTTTTTCATCACTAAGTCCATTAAGTCTTTCAATTTCATCTTTTAAACATTGTTTCTCTTCGAATAACATTTCATTAAACATTTTTAGTCCATCTGTCTTTGCTAAACTATTCTTGTACTCATTTCTAAGCATTTTATATCCCTTATATATAGCATTTAAAACATTCAAAAAATTTATTAAAATTCCATATCTGGTCATCTGTTTCTTTTCAAATGACCGACTTTATCACATTCGAAGCACTTAAAAACATTTTCATTTTTGGAATTATAGTTGTTAGCTTTTCAAAGTTATTTTATTTTCCTATATTTCAAGAATTTATTGAAATTCCTAGTCATAAAATTGATTTCCTCATCATCATCAGCAACATCTAGTTCATAATTGTCGTTTGTAGTGTTGAGTGCTAGCGATTTCTTCTCATTTGCTTGATTCTCTTTTCTAACCTACATTTGTACTTTATAGGACATTAGATTACCAATAAAATCTTCTATTTTCAAAGTACTAATAACATTGGCTTCTTCGATTGCCAAAGTCATCAGATATAATTCCCTGGAAAGTGAATTCAAGATCTTTCGAATTTGGTCTTCTTCGGTAACTTTCTTTCCTAATGATATTAATGCATGTAATATATCCTAAAGTCTAGAATACTTATCAAAAATAAAATCATTTGGATTGATTTTAGAAAGTTGAAACTAGTTAGTTAGCATAGAAATCTTAGTTTGTTTTAATTTACTAGTGGCCTCATGTGTGACTTGCAATATTCTCTTAATTTCATATGCAGACTTACAGATAAAAGCTCGATAAAATACATTTTTATCAATGGAGAAAAATAAAATATACACGGCCTTTGAATTATTGAGTGCACGTGTCTTTAACCTAGTAGCCATTTGAATAACTCATTTGGGGCTCAGTGTACTCTTTTTGGATAATGTTCCAAATATCTAAACCATTAAACCATAAATAAATTTTCATCCTACAAGTCCAATAAGCATAATTACTACCATTAAACAACGGGGGTCTAGTAATACATTGCCCTTCTACAAAGGTCTTAAAGAAAGTATAACTAGTGTTATTAGCCATTTATACTTTCCAAAAATTAAGTTATGAATTTTTGAAAACCAGTGCTCTGATACCAAATGTGGATGATGAGTTGTCTATAACAAAATGTGAAATTGATCTTAACGCTATTTATACACTAGAGGGGGTGAACTGTGTATTTCAAATATATAAAACATGCTTATGAATTTAGAACTAAATCTACTCAAATTGCAAATAAAAAATAATCATCGAATAAGTAAGTAGTAAAGTAAATAACATTAGGGTTCCCTGTACTGGTTCAAATTAACTAATCCTACATCCAGTCTCGCACTAAAGCGTACAAAATTTCACTATCACTACTTGCACTCCACGGGTGGCAAGAACACCATTACAATCTTAATTTCATGGACTACAGATGCACCATCTTGATTTAATGGTCTACAAGGTCAGCCTCTTGATTTTATAGGCCACAAGAATACACATTCTTCTCTTTACAATTAGCGGTAGAGTATATCAAGTTGTCGTATCTTCAATATAGATTCTTGCAGATTCAGTACAATGATCTATAGAGCTCCTGTAGCAATATAGCTTTGAATTTTTGAGGAATACGATAAAATCAGGGAAAATGGTAAGGATTCAAGTATAAACTCTCAGATATTTTGTGGTTTGAAAATCCTTGAAGAATTGGGGTGAAAGAGTATGGGTTTGCAAAGAGAATGGAAGAGTATGTAATGGATTTTTCTTACAAAAATATGGAAGAGAAGGAAGAGAAAATTGTTGTGAAATTTCATTTTCCAGGGCCCTTTAAATAGTGGTTGAAAAGACAAGTGCATTGGTGAAGAGGCGGTAGGAAAATCCCTTCATTTGAATTTAAAAAAACAAAAAATTCTAGTATGTCGACATACACATTTTGATATGTTGAAATATGTGTGTTAGACCTATAGGACGTTGCAGATTTTCATATTTCAAAGTACCTCATATTTGTGGATATTTTTTGATTCATTTGTAGTCAATGGTTGACGATCATCAGATATAATTGTCATGGAGTCATTAACAAAAATTCTAAGATTCAACCAACTACTCATCACCTCAAATACCTCTAACGCTTCATCATTTTCATTTCTTCTTCAAACAATATTATTCTTCTATTTTCTGTGATTAATCTTCATATATAATTCATTTACTTCTAGTGAGTTCTTGTTTACCTCTGTAAATATCTCCATAATATATCTGGAAGTACTACACAACTCAAAAATATGTTAGTAGTCATATTTATATGATTGTTGTCATCAAAATTAATATCTAAGGTATTCGCACTCTCCACCATGGAATTTGAACTGGTTAGGCCCATAGCACTCATAGTTGTAAAGTCTCCCTCTATGAATTGGGAGATGTCCTCTAATCTTTCCAGAACCTCAAAATTGTAAGAATTAGGACTGGAGCTGGAACTTGAGCGAGGAATTGGAATGATAAGTTCTATGATGATAGGGGTTGACTCAATAAAAGTAGGGCTTAAGCCTAAACCTTGAGAGTTGGTGGCAAAGGAGGAGGAAGCGATGGATAAACTGTAAGTTAATAGATAGTGAACTAAAGGTTAGTGATGACTTCAGGGGAGAATTAAAGCTTCTCTAATTCAGAAGAGACGATAGAAATAAGTTTACAAGGAAAAACTCCTTGGATGGGAGACTTTGCAATATCAACTTTTTAGGGGATGATTGGATCGGTTGAGAAATGGGAAGAGGAATGTAAGACGCTTCTGTGGCCATGGAAGTAGTAGTAGGGTCGCAATAAAGGTGACCTTAGAGCTAGCCTCTGTAGGAATAGGAATATCTGTCGTTGGTCTTTAGGTTGAGGAGTTGACAATTCTACATGATTGTATGCATTAGAATTGGTAGAAGCCTCGACGAGCTACTTATTTGTAACTGTATCATGTTCAGCTAAGATTTCGTTTCCTTTCTTTAGAGCTATAATTTCTTATACACCCAAGAATTTGGCTTTTCAGTGGTCTTTAACAAGGCTTTACCCTGTTACAGCAAAATGACATAGAATTTCTTCCTAAACATACACCAGAGTGATGGGATAAGTTTTCCCCAACCACTGAAGGTTCTTATCTTCGATGACGTTTGAAAACAACTACTTATTAGTGGAGTTCATCACTTCCTTTTCCCTCGAAATCTTGACTTTAAGCTCTTTGTTGTTAATCACAGCACCGACAAGGTTGACTAAATCTTCTATTTTGGCCGCTGTTTCAGCCCTCAAGTTGGCTGAAGTCGATCAGCTTTGGCCTAAAGTGTATTGAACTCTACAACCTTGGCCTAAAGTTCCAATTCCTTAGCTTGTAGTGCTAATTCTTTAGACCAAAGTGCTTTTTCCTTGACCTAAGCTTCGATTGTAATCTTGCCACTCTCCTGATGGGCCTTCTTAAGCTAGCCATTCACAACTAAAAGAACCTGGGTGTGGATCTTGGACATTTCCTCGATTAACCATTTTGAGTTCAGAGTCGATTTTAAAGCTACATCCTTTTGTTTTGTGAGTGTGGCTATCCTAGGTATATGGCTTACTACTATTCTTTCATAGTCTTCCTATCAGATTCAGGCGACAAGATATTTGTTTAATTGGTTCTATTACCATCGAAGAGGCAAAAGCAAGTTTCCTCCATTTAAGGAGCTGATCAACAAGCTTATTAGCTCACCAAGCCCTACGTTTGGCCTCTTCTCGAGGGATATCTTTGGTGTTATCGTCGAACTTTACCTCTATCAAGCAAAGGTTAAAGTTAGAGCCCTGCTATCTATGTTGTAATAATAAATATATTTAATAAAAATAAAATGATTAAAATTAGAAGTTTTGTAATTAATATTTTAAAAATCAATTTTTACTTAATTGAAGATCATTTAATAAAGAATTTATTTTAGTATGTTAACAAGAAAACTTGTCGACACCCCCAAAGTAGAGTCAAAAGTGCAGGTATGCCCTTCTAAACCTCTTTTGTTTAAGTAGAAAACGCTAGGATCTTATTGCTTCCATTGATTCACCTTTTGAATAAGTCTTTGTTGTGTAAACACTTCCTCGTCCACCCTTTTGACCCAGTCGAGACACATATATCCTTTTCTTTTTAAGTGTTCCAACTAGCCTTGTTGGCTTATTAATCTATTCAAAACGCCCTATTGAAACAATGGTGGTAACCTATTGGTTGACTCTAAATTTGTTGGGTATCGACCAAATGATGGGTTTCAACTTTGTCAAAAGCTTGCCTCTTTAATAGCTTCTGTTTGGACTTTTAATTCTAGGGATTTTGGTTGAGTTTGAGGTTTCAACTCACTAAAAAGGTGAGCTTTTGGTGAGTAGTGGTTTAGAGCTAAGAACCTAAGTGTATTGGTAAAACGAGAGGTTTCGACTCACTTGGAGGGTATCCTTTCGATTAAGTCGACACAAGCAGAACACAATCGATTTCAATAAAAATCTCAAAACAGTTACCTAACAAAAAGCGTCAAAAATATCATCTTCATTAAAATATTGATGTATAAACTGATCAACTTTCTCAATCTTTTTTCAAATTAGGGTTACAAATTTAAGAAAGTATAAGATAAAGAGTGAATGAATTCGACCACCTCAAACCAAACCCCTAGGATCTTATTTATAGATGCGGGTTGGCCCCTTTCGAATCAGTGCTTTTGACCTGGTCTAAAGGTGGCTTTATAGACCTTTCGTCACCTTTGAAACTTGCGCATCCCTCTGCATTGCATTTGAATGGGTTTGAATGCCTCCGTCTTCGTCGAAACGGGTGGATGCGCCTTTTCCCCTTATGTTGCTAGTGAAAATTAGCATGAGCTTTTAACTTTGTCACCAGGTATATCCTTGGGGTTTTCGAAGGTATTGAAATACTCTAGGTTTCGGCGCTTAGGGTAGCTTTCGAAGACATGCTTGCAGATAGATGTGGAACCCCTCTTAGTTGTGAAAGGTTTCGACCAGTTTGAAAGACTTAGTTATGCTTTCGAAGGGGTTGTTCCAACGAAATATTTTTCTGAGTAACCCGAATAAAGGCGAAGCCTTTGATTTCAAAAGGTTTAGTGCACATATGTGTGGTTGTTACTAACTGCCTTTGAAAGGTATTCCTCAACCCATTCGAAACACCTTCATGCATGCGAAAGCATCTTTTTCGAAAGGAAGCAATTGAAGTACAAGGGCGCTTTCGACCCTTTCAACCCTTTCGAAAGCTTGAAACACATCTGACCCTTGACATTAGCATCCCTTCAACTCCTTCAAAAGGCCTCGTTTGTACTATTATCTCTTGTTCTTCTTTCTCTTCTATTCATCTTGGTTTCGACAAGGTTGAAGTGGGAATTAGTGGTAACATTTTCCTCCACTTGCGAAGGGATGCTCTTGACTTTCCAAGTCAACACTTTCAAAACCTATAATGTTTCCCACCTTTTTATATTCTTACGCAAGTCCTGGCCGTTCATTTAAATTTGATCATATGGTTCCCCCCATGCTGACTTTTCTTATAAATCACGTTCCTTTCTTCTCCTCTTTCTTTTATCTATAATTATTAAAAATTTCCAGTAAGAATCGAAGCTTTTAATTTCTTAAGTAATTCCTATTTCCAACAATAAGAGACTCGAATCCAAAGAAAGTTTTCATTATTTCTGCTTTTCAAACTAACTTTCCATATTAAATTTCGATTTCAATATTTGCCGAATTTGAATTCGAAATACTATTCGAATATAATTTCAAATTTTTCATTCATGAAAATGTCTATTGATTTATTTCTATGGCTTCTCTTGTTTAATTCCTTACTTCGATTTATTCTTTGAATTCATCCGTAAAGTAATTTTTTAATTATTTTTTAAAAAAAGGTTCAAGAATAAATTTTGGGGATTTTATGATTATTGATTGTAAATCCGCGCTTAAATGAACTTAATTTTTTTTTTTAAATTCTGGGTTAAAATTGAATTTGGGAAGAAGGAGATTTTTGGTTATCTCATAGAGAAGTTTTTGCAGTAGAATCACATTTTGATGCTGCAATTTTACCTTTTTACCCCTTCAAAAGGGGTTAAGGCGGACTTCTTCGAAAGCATTGTTATAATTTAGCATATTCTGATACCTTTCAAAGAAGTTGCCTAATGTCTCTTACTAAATAATTATCTAGTACATACTTTCGAAAGGATAATCTTTATTTTATAGGTTTCGAAACCTTTAGTACTTGCTTACTCCCAATTTATTTTAGGGGGTGTGTGGAGTTAGAAATTCATCATTCATTTTTTTAATAAATTGGGTTGAGAAATAACATACTTTGTTTAAGTTGTAAATCAAATCAAACATTTTGACTCAGTCAAAACATACCGTATCGACTCAAATTTAGCTGTTGGTATGCTTTCGAAACCATATACCCCTTTCGACTTTCTCGACACCTTTTGTAACTAACTGGGATTCATCATTATATACTAATATTGTCGAAACGTCCCATGACCTTTCTGTTTTTTTAATATAATTCAAACTTAAACCTTTCAACTCGATTGACATATAGGGTTTCAACAACATCCATATTCTTTTTGTCAAATAAAATTCAGGGGATTCGATAGTGTCGAAAGGCCTATTTGTCTTGTTTTTTGAACGTTGTTAGTGTAAATTTGTATTTAAATTGGTTGTGTAGGCTTCAACTACTTCTTTCAATAACAAAGTTATCCTCAAGCTTTCGACAATGATAAAGGGTGTTTGTTGGATGTCCACTTCCATTCTTCCTTTCGACTTTGTCGAAAGCTCAACAAATTTCATTTTTTAAACTAACTCTAACATTTGTTCAAGGATATGAAATTTCATGTTCCGGTTAATATTTGAGTTGTTGTAATAGGTTTTCGATATCCTTGAAAAAATGTTAATTTCACAACAAATTATAACTTCTAACTAAAATGATTTCACCTGGCAGGATCATGGGCGTCAAAAAGACTTCCCAAAAACCAGAAAAGGACACAATGTCGGTGACGGAATCTTCTCCTAAGAAGATTGAAGCAACTTCTAAGCATTCCTTGATATCTACTCAAGATGAGGTAGATGCAATTCTTAGTGACTTCGGCATCACTGGGGTGGAAGCTATTTCCAAATTGATAATGATACTATCCAATGCCCACCTAAAGGTATTTTGCCTGCACTGCCATCCACATTTGGCACGGTGGTTTCCTCCCTTTCCTGGACTTCTTGGCCAAGCTCCTAACCCACTTGGGCATTGCTCCCATTCAAATATCACCAAATGTATATACCTATCTTCTAGCTTTAGAACTCATAGCACTGGAGTCTGGAATTCCATCCATCGATGCTGAAGTTTTGAACTATCTTGTTCGGTTGGTTAAGCTTAGCAACCTGAATAACCAAATCTTTAGAGCCAATCCCCCCAAAAAGTTAATATCCGAGGGGGTAAACAAATTCAGAGATTGGGAAACGTGGTTCTTCTTTGTTAAATGCTTTCCCAACATTAGTGGGGTTTTCTCTTCCTACCGTAAGTTGATCACAGTCTTTGTTTTTCCATTTAGTTACTTTCCTTTGCTAGTCTATGCTTCCTTGTTAGGTGCTTCTGTTAAAGAGCTGAATGAAGAAGATAAGAAAACTGTAAAATCGCTAATTGCCGCTTCAAGTAAGATTGGAAATAGATTAACACTATTGAATGCTTCAAATCTACAAAAGCATTCCCTCCTACCAATAGGCCAGAGGGTGCTACGTCAACCCCTTTTAGTTCAACAGACATCCTGGAGAAAACGCTTCCTTCCTTTGGGTGATCCAAAGAATACCTCCCCAATGTCACCAATTTGTCCCGATCACTCTAGTAGGTTTAAACGTAGTACATGTAGTTTATTGTTATGTTACTTTTTAAACTGCTTCTCCGACTTGTAATTTTTTTTGAATTTTCAACAGCTACTTCTCAAATTGAACCTATTATAAGTGATCCAGCTCTCCCCACTTCTGCTTCATGTGCATCATCTTTGTCTTAGGCTATTGCTAGGTCGAAGATGGCTACCAAAAGAAAACTAGGTAAAGTGGCCGTGGCGGAACCATCCTCTAAGAAGGCCAAGATCGTTGAAGTTCCCGATTCTCCACCGCTAGCAGAGGGGGAGACTATTGATATTGACAAAACTTTTGAAAGTCCAACTATCGAGGCTTCTCTTTATCAACCTAATTAGACTCCCTCAAAGGTCGATCCCTTATCACACATTGTCATCTCCAATTCTGCTCGTGTGATTAATCAAATGCAAAAAGATTTGGGGACTTCGAACCCTTCTCAGGAGTTGCACTCTTCCAGATCCACATCTCTTGTGCCTCCGAGTGATTTTGAAAAGATGGTTCAGTCTATTTTGAGCTCTCCATCCTTTACTTCTATCCATCCACCTTCGTCTATTTCTGATCCAATCGATCATTGTCATTCTCTAGTTGAAAAACAACTCCTGGTATGCTTCATATCTCTTAACCTTATTGTTAGTGTTTCTCTCTAAGTTTTTGACTTATTTTATACCTTTTTTTTAGATTTCCCAGAGCAGGCTCTCCCTGCAAGAAGTGTATTAAGTTCTTCCACAAAGACATTAAGGCTTCAAGAAGAAATTTCCAACTTAAATAACCAAGTCTTATCCTTGTCTACAGGCAAACATGAAGCTATGATGGAATTAGAGAGATTGAGAGCTTCCCTTGCTCAATCAGAGTCTGTTATTTCCGAGGAGAGGAAAGCACATCAACTCCTTGCTGATGAAAATTTGGCCATGAAAATGCATTGAAAGAATCTGAGGATGAAAAAGCTCGTATGGCAGCAAAACAATCATTTCTCGTGAAAAAGTTGAAGAAAAATAAAAATTCTCTAAAGTTGGCTATCATGTTATTTCTGACGCAAAGCAACGGGTGTCTTAATTCCTTGATACTTCCCTAGAAGACATCATTGTTAATTCTTATGAAGACGTCATGATGCTTGCTTATGCCGACAATATAGATAAATGCCCTGGCTTGAGCTTTCCTTCACTTGATCCTGCTCTTGTCAATAGAGTTATGGACAAAATTAAAAGAATGAAAGCAAGTGGTTGAAGTTTTTGAAAGAGAGGAGATCAATGCCTCTAAAATTCTTTCCTTTGAAGTAGACTCCGACTTTGAAGATGAAGGCGACAAAGATGAAGTCACCGAGGTAGAGGGCGGTAATGATAATGATGATGATCATGATAATGATGATGATGATGGCAATGATGATGATAATATAGATGGAGGTCAAGGTTCAAGTGGTGACAGGGGTGATCACACTGATGCTCCTAAAAAAGATGATGATGACAACACCAGGCCTTCAGAAAAGGTCAACCCTAATCCATCTATTTGTGAAGCAAGCCCACCTAAACCCCCTGCGCCTTCTGACCCTCAAGAGGAGCCTACTAACATTAATGTGGAAGAACCAAGAGAGAAGATGTAGGTCCCTCAATCGTCAGTTCCCATTTCTTAGGTATGGGATTCTTTGTTTAAACGGCTTTCACCTCCAAGGTAATAATAATTTAAATCCTTCATTTTAGATAAGGAGGAAACCCATTCACCCTTATAAATCCAAGCTTGAAAGAAAATAAGCAGAAATAAATAGCTTGTATAGAGAGTTAGATAAACAATTGAAAGAACACAATATTCTCTCCAATAAGTATCAGAGACTTAACAGAAGTGCGGCAGTGTTAGCATCTTTCAGAAATCAAGAAGTCGACCCACGACCGAGGAGGGCACGGCTTCGATATAATAGTCTTTTGAAAGAGAATTGGGAATTGATTACGCTCTTTTGGATGTTGATTGAAGAGAGGAACATACTGGTAGACTTTTTATACAAAGCCTATTGTAGACACCCAACTGTAGATTTCTCGTACTTAGGTGATTTTAGTGGGGGCCTACTTAGGCATTTATATAAGAGATATATGGATGAATTTGGATTTGATCTGCATCCTAGAGCAAGTTGAAACTTACCACAAGTCAGACCGATTCCCCAAGAACTGCCTCTTGAGAAATTTAAATATTATAAGGACAAATTTATTTCAGAATTGTTTACAAAGTTGATTTTGTATGAACCAATTGAACATTTGTAATTATGTAATAATATTGATTTGTAAACTTTTGTTTTAGTTTTCTTGTTGTTAACCCGCCTTTTGGCAAGGCCGTAGACAGGCGGATTTAACTAAATCGATTGCCCGGTTATCGAAGATGGAATATGATAGGTTTGAGTCGACTGGACAGATGGATGATGCAGCGCGCTTGGAAGAAGGATATTGGATTGGATAAAACAAGATCGGCTATAACTTGGGTCTAGGAAATATGGATTGGCTAAATATGGTTCGGTATAGTTTGAAGGACTACTTGGAGTCGTTGAAGGGGTTGCTTCGGGTCAGGGAAGCACATACTTCGGGTCATTCCATGCTTTACTTCCGGTTTCTGAGCGATGGCGCTGGGTGGATCAGAATTTGAGTGGCTCGGCCTGAGTGGGTCGGTAGATGTGGCTCGGTGGTAATCTGAGTCGGCATTTCTGGATCGGTCGTGTTAGAGTGGATCGGTAGGCAGTAGGCTTCGGGACATCACTCGAGTATGCTTGGGTCATCAACTTAGTTTCAGGGTCGGTCGGTATGATGGAGTGGGAGTTATTTGCTTCAGGTCGGTATTTGCGTATCCCCGATTCGGCATAGGGGAGTAGGTTGGCGTCAAAGTGGGTCAACATGGCTGAAGTGGCTCGGGATACTCGGGTCGACATCAAAGTAGATTGACATCCATGTGGGTCGGCAGCAAAGTGGGTCGGCATTTCTGGGTCGGCTAAAAAGAGTCAGGGTCATATTCGAGGAGGTCGGTGTTTTGAGGAAGGAGGATCGGCATTGACTGGCTTCGAGTTCCAGCCCTGTTTACTTCGAGTCAAACATGAGATTGCTTCGAGTCACTCCTGGGGCGAGATTAGATCGGCATGCTCAGAGTTTAGCTTCGGTCATAATGATGATTTTGGGTCGACTATGGTCTTGATGGGCCTGGATCACTCAGGAAGCCCAGTTACTCAGGTTTTGCCTATAAATACAACATGTGGGGCTTCAGAAAAGGGGATCTTCATTCTGTTTCCCTTCGTCTTCTATACTAAGGCTGCTCTGCCATTGCTGTTCTAAAAACTCTGGATTGTAACTATAATTGATTCTCATATCAATAAAAAGGATATTTCTAGAGTGGACGTAGGCCGGAATCAACTGAACCACTATAAATCCTCTGTTATTACTGCTTCCTTTTTAATTTTAACTGTTCTTCATATTTATTCTCTCTACATATATTCTATCTGTGATCCGTGACTGTGATTTGGTGCTTTCATCTGGAGTCGAGTGTTAGTGACCAATTTTGACGCTAACACTTGTATTCATAGCCATATTTATTATGTTATCACAGAATGAACGTTCCTCAAGCAACTTTGTCTCTAGAGATTATCTAAACAAGTATATTTAATTAAGAAGAGATTATCTAGAAAAGGCATCAATTTTGAAATCTTCAAAATTAGCCAGATATTGCTTTCTTAGAGATTTGCAAAAACTTTACATGGAACATCCAAATCTTCGTTTCGATTTTCTTGGTGAAGAAAAAGAAAAGCTTCTTAAGGAATTTCGGACTTATCATACCAAATTAATATATGGTCATGATAGTCCTCCTACCGGGGAGTGGGACTATAACAAATATCCTCCGGTTATTACCCGAAAGGACTTAATGTTCCTTTTGACTCAACAATTATTCTTCTGCTAATTCCTTGAGTAAAGTTAGAAATGCGGTTTCCCTACTTTAGATATGAAACAAATGTCTAATTGTACGTTTTCATTTCATTTTTACTTGAATTGTAACCCTTTATTGCTATAATAAAGAGATTGATTATTCTAGTCTTAACTTCGTTTTCTTTTTTCTTTTCATTTAAATAGGAGTTACAGTTATCTATAATGCCATTCTCGTTAGATTCTCCATCTCGTTTTATTAGTATCAAAGATCGGCTGTTAGCAGACATTACAAAGAGAAAACTCGCTAATGACCCTTTATCTTCTTGTTTTCAAAACAGTACTGCAGCTCTTGAATGGTATAGAAGATATTTGCTTCAAAATACAATTGTTAGAAACCTCATTGATCAGATTGTCAATCTTGAGGTGGATGTTAAGAGTAAGAATGAAACGATATCCATATTGAAGCGCCAATTAAGTCAAATCCTTCAATTGACTTTGACTATAAGATGTCAGAATGTCTCCAACAAGTAAGTGATTTGGAAATTAAGTTGAAAGATAGTCAAGCTCAGTGTGAATCGCTTAAATTCATTATTGGAAATAATATTTCAAATGTCGATTCATCGGCTTCTTCCGTTGTCCCATTTATTGCAAAATTAACAAGATCTACTTCCCTAACCGTCCAAAAGTTCCATACTATGACTAATCCTCCTCCTGGTTTAGATGAAAAAGTAGTAGGCGAATGGTGCGGGAAATTCAAATTTGAGATGATGAAGTATTTTGATGAACAACAAAAAATGAGGTACTCGCAGCGCATAAATGAATATGCTGCTAAGATTCAAAAACTCAGTATCTTCTTCAGAAGCGTATCGTTGATTTGGAAAGGGAAAATAAAACTCTTAAAGGTGCAAACAAAGCTTTTAATCATGCTTAAAGACCATTATTGAGTCTATTTATGACGAAGATAAGATGAGGAAAAAAGAGAAGAAGCTTAAAGAAGTTCTTCGTATTGCAATTCATCACATTGTGGATCCTTTACTTGCCGAGAATCTAAATAAGGCTGTTCAAGGTTCATGAACAATTTATATTTATGAAATGTATATATTTGTTCTGTATAATTGTAAATAATTTCATAAATTATGTAAATTATGAAAATCTTGTAAATATCACTTGGTTTGTAATCCTTTCCTGTATTGTTGTTTTTGTATCAGCTCTTTGATAACTTGTACCATGATTTCTATATATGCTGGATCTTCAGATCCTTTTTATTGATCTCCTTTCCTTGAAAAGTACAAAGTAAACAAAATCCCTTATCCTTAACTTGAAATCTATATAGAAGTTTATCCACATTACTTGCGGAGGTTAACAGATAATTATGTTAACGTATGATAAAGAGTGAAAAGTAATTCTATAGTTGAATGTGATTAAATATTTTGAAACCGAACTTTGGTAAAGATGAGAGGTAACCAAGAATCCGACTTCTACTTTATTGATAGAATACCAAATATCTAATCATAGAAATTTAGAAATTTATCTTCCAAAGACAGCTAATAGAAAGTCAATAATGATCGTGTAATAGAAGTCCAGTGACCTAGATTCAGGCATTAATAAGTGAAGTTCGAAAATCAATAGTAAGATATCCAGATCCCAGATTTGGTTTTTAGTAGCCGATAATCAAGAATGATCTCCATAATAGAACTCTCAAACCCAGATTCGGGTATTAGTAGTGGATAATCAGAAATCTATAATAATTATCTTCATAATAGAAATCTTAAGCCCAGATTAGGGCATTAATAAGGAAGTCCAGTAATTAATAATAGTCCCAAAACCCAGATTCGGGTACGATAAAGACCACCAATTAATGGTAAAGACCCAAAACCCAGATTTGGTATTAATAGATGATGTTCAGAAATTCCTCTTTGATGATTAGTTAGAGGTTGTACATTCTTATTTAAGCCTTATGTTCTATTCCGCTCTTTGGGTTTTGTTTCTCTTGACATGCGTCAACCTTTTAGGCCTTGTATGTAGTTGTTGTTTGGTTTGCTGCTTCTCAAGCTTGGACGTCTTGGTCTATCATTTAATATGCCACTTCTCAGGCTCGTACATCGTAGTCCATCATTTAATATGCCGCTTCTCGGGCTCGGACGTCTTGGTCCATCATTTGATATGTCGCTTCTTTGGCTTGGACGTCTTAGTCCATCATTTGGTATGCCTCTTCTTGGGCTCGGACATTTTAGTCCATTGTTGTCTGGTGTGCTTGGTTAGCTTATCCACAAGCAGAACCTAAGGACTTACCCAACTTCCCCCCAGGAGGCACCTTGACCTGGCCATAGCATGGAGCGCCTAAGGGCTTGTCGATGCTTTAAGTTGGCCATAGCGTGGCACGGATAAAGGCTTACTCTAACCTCCCTCCAGGAGGCGCCTTGAACTAGCCATAGCGTGGCGCGGCCAAGGGCTTGTAGCGTGGTGCGGATAAAGGCTTACTCTAACCTCCCTCCAGGAGGCGCCTTGATCTGGCCAAAGTGTTGCGCGACCAAGGGCTTGTCAATGCTTTATTTTGGCCATAGCATTGTGCGGATAAAGGCTTACTCTAACCTTCCTCCAAGAGGCGCTCTGACCTGGCCAACTTGGCACGGACAAAGGCTTTGCCGTTTAAGGTAATTTCTAAGTGCAGAGTGCTTCACCCCCAGCCATGTAGATTTTCTTCAATAAAATACTTCTTTATTGACCTCATCTAGGATCTCTTTACAAACCCTTTAATTTTGCCTTGTCTGAAAAAGTTGATTATCATTCCTTCGAGTGCTCGGCATTGATTCGTCTCATGTCCATTCATTATGTGATGGTAGCAATAAGATCCTCCCAGATTCCTTTCATATTTAGGTTTTTTCTTTTGTAATGGCCAATAGTTAAGCTCTTCTTTAGTTAGCAAGTAAACATTCTTGATTGATTTTGTCAAATTGCATTCATTTGAGAGTCTAGATTTGATGCTTGTCTTTTGAGGATGGTTTCTAAATTTTTTATTACTTGGTTCTGAAGCTTCACCCTCAACGACCAACTTTCTTTTCAAAACCCTTTGAAGTTCGTGTGTTGGTAATGTCCCACTTATTGCTTGATGCCATTTATGTGCAAAGGCATTGTAACCAGCCAGCATTCCTTCTTCAAAGATTGTGCCTTTGGTGTAGAATAGATTTGTTTTCCTTATTTGGTTGAACAAATTATCACTTGTATCCTTTGTTTTCCCTAAGGCAAAAATAGGTGTGGGACCAATGTGGTAAGGGTTTAAACTCCATTTTTCTAGGTCATATGATTCTGCTCTTTTCTTCTTCATGATCCTTAGAGCTTCCAATCTTAGCATTTTCTCTTCACGTAGTTTAGAATCATTAGTTGCTCTTGGGTAGAATCCAATTAAGTGTGGTTCTGAGGACCCTTGTTCGGACCCTTTGATCATGTCAAACATGATGATGGAAAATTCTAAAGTAGTTAGGCTCAGAATGAAATTGGGTTAGAGGAAAGTGAAGTTGGAAGTTTAACAAGGTCGGAGGTTCGAGCCCTCCATCTAGCTCCAAAAATGTTAACAAGTAAACTTGTCAACGCTCCAAAGTAGAGTCAAAAGTGCAGGTATGCCCTTCTAAACTTCTTTTGTTTAAGTGGAAAAGGCTAGAATCTTATTTCTTCCTTTGATTCACCTTTCGAATAAGTCTTTGTTGTGTAAACACTTCCTTGTCCACCTTTTCAACCTAGTCGAGATACTTATATCTTTTTCTTTTTAAGTCTTCCAAACTAGCCTTGTTGGCTTATTAATTGATTCGAAACACCCTATTGAAACAATGGTGGTAATCTATTGTTTGGCTTTAAAGTTGTTGGGTATCGACCAAATGATGGGTTTCGACTTTGTCGAAAGCTTGCCTTTTTAATGGCTTCTGTTTAGACTTTTAAGTCTAGGGATATTGGCTGAGTTTGAGGTTTCAACTCGCTAAAAAGGTGAGCTTTTGGCGAGTAGTTGTTTAGAGCTAAGAACCTAAGTGTAATTGTAAAATGAGAGGTTTCGACTTACTCGGAAGGTATCCTTTCGATTAAGTCAACACAGGTAGAACACAATTGAATTCAGTAAAAATCTCAAAATAGTTGCATAACCAAAAGATCAAAATCTCATCTTCATTAAACTATTGATGTACAAACTGATCAACTTCCCTAATCTGATTTCCAAATTAGGGTTACAAATTTAAGAAAGTATAAGAAAAGAGTAAATGAATTCGACCCCCTCAAACCAGACCTCTAGGGTCTATTTATAGGTGCCGGTTGGCAACTTTCATCTCGGAGCTTTCGACCTGGTCAAAAGATGGCTTTATGACCTTTCGTCACCTTTGACACTTGCGCATCCCTTTGCATTGCAATTGAATGGGTTTGAATGCCTTTGTCTTCATCGAAAGGGGTGGATGCGCCTTTCCCCCTTATGTTGCTTTGTTGTTGCTAGAGGTAGTAGCATGAGCTTTCAACTTTGTCAGCATGTATATCCTTGGGATTTCAAAGGTATTGAAATACTCTAGGTTTAGACATATAGGGTAGTTTTTGAAGCCATGCTTATGGATAGATTCGGAACCCTCTTAATTGTGAAAGGTTTCGACCAGTTTGAAAGGCTTAGTTATGCTTTCGAAGGGGTTGTTCCAATAAAATATTTTTCTGAGTAACCTGAATGAAGGCGAAACCTTTGGTTTCGAAAGGTTTGGTGTGCATGTGTGTGGTTGTTACTAGCTGCCTTTGAAAGGTATTCCTCAACCCATTCGAAACAACTTCATGCAATGCAAAAGCATCTCTTCGAAAGGAAGCAATTGAAGTGCAATGGTGCTTTTGGCCCTTTCGACCCTTTCTAAAGCTTGTAGCACATCCGACCCTTGACTTTAGCATCCCTTCGACTCATTCGAAAGGCCTCGTTGGTGCTATTATTTCTTGTTCTTCTTTTTCTTCTATTCGTCTTGATTTCGTAAGGTTGAAATGGGAATTAGTGGTAACATAGTAAATAAAATTAGTTAATAAATTCATTTCAGATAATATAGTGGAACTGAAAAAATGTTTTAAGTAAATATTAAGTATTTTTAAGGTTCTAATATTTTTGATATGATTAAAATAGTGTGAAAAATAAATTTACTTCGCATTAATACAATGAATAATTAAATAAAAATGAGTGAGAATGAATTGAATAAAATTGTTTAGCTATCGAAATATAATTTATAGATTGAAGTGTAAATAAATTTAACTTAAATAAAAATTTATTTATAAATAAACGAAAACATTACTTAAAACAAAAGAAGGAAAAAAAATGAATAAAGGAACCAAATATGTAAAATTGAAAGATGGCCCTTAATGGAAAATAAAGCCCAGAAATTAAATTCTAGCTCATTTAAAATCAATCTTATTTCCTTTCACAGTCCCAAATCAAAGCCCAAAAATCCGCTATTTTCAATTTCCCATCTCCTAACCCTAGTTCGTAAAATCATAACCGAAAAAATAATAATAGTCGCATACATGAAAAATACACACGGCCTCGCCTTGCTCAAGTCGCCATCGACAATCTACAGAGCTAACGGTGGTGGCATTCGACGCTGTCTACAGGGAGTGGCCACGATGTGTGGTTCTGACGATGTATGGGTGTTGCGAGTGCTGGTGATGGCTATTCGTAATGGTGGTGTAGGTAGTGCTGTGTGGCTAGCATTCAGGCGACGCTGGTACACATTTGAGGTAGTTGATGCGTCACTGGGGCAGTGAAGGCTATAAAAGACTTCATAAGGGAATTGGAGAGTTTTTACACTCACATCTATATCTAATTCTCATTGCATGTTAAATATCTATCATCTTTATTATTTGAATTGCATGGTTGAATTGATTGTTGGGATATCAAATTTGATTTTGTATTTCATGGTGAAATTTTATGTATATTGAATCATCAAAACACAAAGGATACGTTACCTAAATGCATTTTGATTTATATTGCTTAGTTGTATTATGTGTGCGTGTTATATGAATGGCTAGAGTTTGAGATAACTTGACTCGTGTCATACAAGAAATTTTATGGTTGATTAGTCATTTTTTCTAGGAGCAATTTTTGTTCGGATTTATGTATTTGGATATTTATTTATTTTGATTATCTAAAACATTTTTGAAAGTCCTTGAGAAAATATTTTAATGGTTTTAAATTTTTGTAAAAGTATTTTTATAGATTATATATTAAAATTTTACTTAATTTGGCTTATATTTAAAATATCAATTTTTAATTATAAAGGTAGTTTTCTTTCAATAACAAAACTTTTTTAAACCTATATTGTAGTTGTATTATAAATTTGAAAATGTTTTACAAGCAAAAAAAATTAAAATATGTTACTATTTAAATATATTATGAAAGTAATAATTTCATTTCAAGTGAATTTATTTATAAAATAATTGCAAAAGGAATTTCATTTGAAAATATAGTTTTATCTAACTCTTATTCAAAAAAATTACAGTTTTATAAAATTGTTTGGAAAATATAAATACTAAATGGAAATTGTTTTGGATATAAAAGTTATTTTAGGAATAAATAGAGAATTTTCAAGTGTACTAGAATGTACGAAATTTTGATAAGTATAAATGAAGGGTTTTAATAATATTTCCAAAAATGGATTTTCTTTTGGTGAAGTGTGTATTTAATTGAAACAATTTAAGTGTGTTTTCAAAAGGGGGTTTTGATTGTAAAAATCTATTTATAGGATAATCCGAATTTTCATCTAGTCAAATGGGCTTCAAGTGTTTTAAATCAGAATTTAAACCCCTATTTTTATATGTAGTTTGACTATTTATATGAAAATTTATGTAAAATTCTATATGATGAGAATCTCGAGTAAATGGTTAAGTAGTACCAAGCGATATGGGACATTTGATTATAGTTTTTCGATTACTCTCTTAACAGCTCATACAGAATATTTGATGGTTTTGTGATCTATTTCTATATAATGAGAGTGTTGAATAAACAAATTAGTTGACCAGATATGTAGTACTCTTGGTGATGTTTTTAGGTTATTATATTTTCTCATATTATATAATATCCATATATTTGGTGACTGTAGCTTACTAAATTTTAGCAGACATTTGAGTAATACTGAGTGATGTAGGATGCTTAAGTAAAACTTGTTCGATTACTACTTATGAGTGGATGTCACTTATATTTTTGTATGAGTTAGGTTCTTTGGGGGAAGCTGTCTTAAGGTATGGCCTATGAAATTATTTCCAAGCATGTTGTGTGCTAGCTATGATTCACTTTGTTCTTGTCGGTTGTGTGCCTATTTCTTGTAGTGTGTGTTGTATCCATAGGCTGTGTGCCATTACATCATGTGCTTATGCAGTATGCAAATGTTGTGTGCTAACATTGTGTACAAATTTTGTGTGCTAATGCTCTGTGCTATATATAGATATGCTAGTATCCATCCTAGCGACTGATCGTGGGGGTAGCACCCCAGATCTTGACATCAATAGTATTGTTATGTGTTCATCTTTTTGTGTGCTATTATTATATGATAACATGACTAGATGTCACAGAGCCAAGAAGTCTTTTACCATTAGGTTATAGGGGTCGTAACCAGGCATAGTGTTGTCTTACCACTAATGGACATTGATTTAAGATTTCCATAAGTAACTAAAGACTCTAGAAATAATTAGCATGCTACACCGTGTGCGTTAGACTCTTGAAGCAATACTGTGTGTATGGTAGTCTCACGTTTGGAAATTTTTTGGTATGGGACATAGTATATTTACCTTGTATATATGATTATTATGTAGTTTATGCTATTTTATATAGTGGGAACGTTGTGTGCTCTCCACTTATTTATGTTAGTTTGTATTCGTCTCCTATATAAACTTGTTGTGTGCTTGTGTAGAGTTTTATGGCGTATATGATTATTTGCTTCTTTTGACTATTTGTGAGCTTACCATAGCCTAGACTTGAAGTATGATTGACCACATTGCTTCTTTGATTATCTAAACAATTTATAACCTTTTGGAGTGATGATTATTATCATTATTATTATCCTTGATTATTTGGACATTAGAGACTTGCGATGTGCTTGTCTGTCACTTTGATTAAACCTAACCAAAAGACTAGCTGAGAAGCTCGTCTGTTATTTTATAGTTGTAACTTGTTGTGTGCTCTTTTATTATTTTCTCACAAGATGTTATGGAAGAGATATATTTTAGTAATATTTGTTGTTTTTATCTCCTAGCACCATTCAGTCAAGGGCTTCGTCTCTCTAGGTACAATAGATTAAGATAAATGGATATGCACATAGAATGTTTATTGACTTTGAATATTTATTTGAGTTTGCATTTCTTGATATAACTTCCATTGCTTAGCAGCTGGAAGTCTATACTTCTATTAGGGTTGCAATTTGAGATAGAAATTGTTTTATTGGTTCTTGAGTTTTTATGAATTATGATTCATACTTTATCTATGGCTTTTATGGATATTCGCATGCTCCTTCATCGCATTTTGTGGTTTTAATGTTTTTATGTGTTTGCTTGATTTCACCAGTTCATGCATGTATATTTTTTACTGGCTTATAAATGTATTTTATGGGTAAATATGGTTATTGAAACACCTCACACCCCTTAGTATACCCAAAAGGATACACTAAAGGATGTAGTGCGTTGTAGGTATAACTAAAGCTAGCAGAGACTAAGATTCACAAGAAAAAATAGATAGATAATAACACAGCGGAAGTAATTAAAAACAATAAGTGATTTTAAAAATTAATACTTCAGACAAACCACATATGTTCCAAATACCAAATACAATTGTCTTATGAAAATAAAATATCAGTCTCATAAGAAAAACCAGAGTACAAACACAAAATTTACCTCAATACAGTGCCAGTACAATAAAAGAACAAAAGGCTGGAAATAAAAAGAAGGAATACATGATAGGGTCTCCAAGTCTCCAAGAAGCTGCGGTCTATCTTCCTTGCCCCCGATTGCCTATGGGGGGAGAAAAAGGAGAAAATAGAGGAGTGGGTCAGACTAAAAGTCTGATGAATGATAGTAATTACTAGAATCTTTAAGCAAAGTAAAAGTAATAGACCTTACAGCAGTTCTAGTATATAAAAGGAAACAAAGGAAATAGGGATAAGGAATAAGCTGGAAATAAATACGAATTAACATAATTGATTAACTTTGATTGTTTGAACTTGTCTTTGATAGTTGCTTTAATTTTGCTGAATTCCTAATCCTATAATTAGGCTAAAATCCAAATTCTACCCTTTGATCGGCCTGCTACTCCATAGACCTTACTGCGGACTAGACGCTATATAACTCCCTACATAGAAATGGTATCTATGAATGACACGCAACGTATCTACTGTGGACTAGACGTTATATAGCCCCCTACATAGAAGGCAATGGTGCCTACGAAAGACACACATACTAAGCGCTTGGAGCTCTTAACGATTACTGAGCACCCGAATGGAAGTCGCACGCGTAACCGCCACCATGCTCATGTTACCTGTTGTTCCACCTATTGGGTCTTCTTATTACCTCAAGCTCCAGCATAAGCGTGCCCCTAATCCCACTTCAGGCTAATGTGAGAGCACCGTGTCCATAGAAAATAGGGGAATGCTGTTGGTACTGGTCCATCATCCAAACAATATCTAGTTGCGCCTCTTGCCCAAATCCCCATGATTTGGACTTCTACTTATCGACCAATTACTACCATTATTAGCATAAGCGTGCCCCTCGTCTCACTTCAGGATTATGTGAAACACCATGTCCGTAGAAATAATAGGGGAATGCTATTTGGTACATGTCCTACTTTCATCTTTGCTTATTAACTTAGATAAATTATTTAAATAAGCCTTCACAATTTATCTCTACTATTTTTGCTTATTAATTTATCCTAAGTCTTAAAATAAGCCTTGTTCTATTCTATTTCTTATTATAACCTACGTTATAATCATGCTTATTACTTAACCCAAGGTCTAAGTGTAAAAATAAGCTTCTTTCATCTTATACTCTTTTTAGTTATAATTCTAAGTTATAACTAGGCCAATTATCTTTACTTAGTCAAATTCTAACATTAATATCATAATTAGGCTCAATTTCAGCCTTAATTCCATTTTTATTACAGTCATTACAATTTACATCTTATCTTCCGTTATTTCAGCATTCTTATAATTTTAATCCATATTCGCATTTAATCTATTCTAATCCATACGCGAAGAAGATGGAGAAATAAAAGAAAACTGAAAATAGAAGAAAATCCAAAGTGTAGAAAAATGATGTAAATAACGCATAAATAACAGTAAATAAACTAAAATACTGTAAATAAACTGTAATTAAATGGAAAAGCTATAATTAACAGAAATAAACTAAAATCAACTGAAAAGAGTAACTAAAAGAAATAGACTGAAAATAATTCTAAAAACTGTAAAATAAACTATTAAAAAGGTTATTCCAAAAATCGTAGTAAAACTACAACTATTGGAAACCCTATTATTTTCAATTACTTAAAAATCTAAATAATTACAATCACTCACTTGTGGTCCTAAGCTCTTCCCTTTTGGTCTTCCCGGTTCCACTTGAGGGTATTAGAATATCATTATTAAAAAGATTATCTCCTTGGAAAATTATTCCTTTTAGGATCCTTCCTAAAAAGGGGAACCCAAGCGGAGAAAATCTAGAATGAGAAAATGTTAGGCCTAGTGTTCTATTTATAGATGTAGAAGTGGATCTCGGACCGTTGGATTTGAGGATTGAACAGGATGCAACCACGTCATATGCTGAATAGGAGCCATCGGATGCAAGAACGGAAGGACCAGATTGGTTAGTAGAATGTAAATGACGCGTACAACGTTCGAACGAACGAAACGAACTTTCGTTCGTTCAAAAGGTGAGGCGGGTGGACCGCCCTGGTGCCTAGGTCGACCGGCCGGTCAACCTAGCCCATAATATATTTTTTATCTTCTTTATTTTTGTTTAATTCATAACTTGCTCATATTAGCTCGGATTCTGACGTTCTATATATGAAAATTGACCGGAAAATTACCATGGACACAATGGTGCAACTCCCGTGGCTCAATTTTGATAATTTCACAAAGTTATTTTGTCTTTTAATTAATTCGTTAATTAATTATTATAGTTTAATCTTCCAGGTTGTTACATTTTCCCCTCCTTAAGGGATTTCGTACCCGAAATCTCTAAGGATAAAAGAATGAACTAAATGTTTTCATCCAATATCTGCAACCAACTACTCAATCATAAACTATTCATCCATTGTCCTTAAGTTTTCTAATGCGATTTATGATACTTATGCAATTAGTGTAGTGTTAATGTCCCTAATCTGATGTAAAAGATTAGGCGGTCCAATGATTCAGTTGACCTCGTTTTATGCAATCATGCCCATGCTATGTATCCAAATTAATGCAAAAAATTCCTAATGGTAACTGATAGTTCTATATGCATGCTTCAAACATCATCCAAATGCAACAATCATGTGATAATCATCCATTTATAGCAATCATGGAAAATAAAACAAAATGCGCACACATCCATATGCATATGCTCTAGTGTCCTAGTTAGGCCAATCCCTAAGAGATAATAGTGCCTAGTGTAAGTATATGCGTCCATTAGCATCTACTGGCAAACACTTGCAACCACTGGCATACATCATTCATAACATGTTCTATTAACATGCTTACATCAAATCCTATCATCCATAGGTTAAATCCTAAGTTCTATCCTCCCAAAGGATAATAAAGCAAAGAACCTATTCAGAACTAAAGATGGAAAATAGGAAATTCAAAAACTTACTATCGAAAAGGTGAGGATAAGAAGTACGAATCTTCTCTTCAGTCTCATACGAAGCGTATGCAACATTGTCTCCCCATTGCACCTTTACTAACGGAACTTCTTTATTCCTAAGTCGCTTGGTGTCTCATCCAATGATCTTCGTAGGAATACGCCGAATCGATGCTTCCCTTTCTACTTCCACCTCCTCTAACTGACTAGGCTCTACAACCTCCACTAATCCATGTAAGCACTTTCACGAGTGCGAAACATGGAAAACGTCGTGCACTCTTGCGAGCCTCTCTGGTAGCTTCACTCGGTATGCCATCTTCCCAATTATCTCTAAGATAGGAAATGGTCCTACAAATCTAGGGGCTAACTTTCCATTCGACCCAAACCTTACCACCTTCCTAAGCAGGAATACTTTAATAAAAACTAAGTTTCCAACCTCAAAATCGATGTCTCTCCTCCGCTTGTCCGCATAAGATTTATGCCTATCTTGAGCTTTCTTCATACTCCGTCGAATCAAATCCACCTTCTCTGATGTCTCCTTCACCATGTCAGGCCCAAGCAACAACTTCTCCATAGACTCCACCCAACATGAAGGTGACTTACAAGGACTTCCATATAAAGCCTCGAATGGTGCCATTCTATGCTTGCTTGGTAACTGTTATTATACACGAACTCCACCAATGGAAGATGATCCTCCCAAGCTCCTCCAAAATCCGAAATGCACATCCGCAACAAGTCCTCAAGCACTCTATTAACTCTCTCCATTTGGCCATCAGTCTGAGGGTGATAGGCCATACTCAATCTAAGTTGCGTCCCTAAAGCCTCTTGCAAGCTTCTCCAAAATTCGCTAGTAAAAATAGGGTCTCTATCGCTCACTATGTTAGAGGGAATTCCATGAAGTCGGACTATCTCATAAACATATAGGGATGCCAAATAAGATGCCATCCTCTTGCTCTTAACAGGAATGAAGTAGGCACTTTTGGTGAAACGGTCTATGATTACCAAAATGATAGTATTCCCCTTTCTAGAACGGGGTAAACCATCTATGAAATCCATCGAAATGTTGTCCCACTTCCATTCTGGCACATCTAAGGGCTGAAGTAATCCATCGGGTTTCTGCAGCTCCGCCATAACCCTTTGGCAAATAAGACACTTAGCTACAAAATCTGCCACATCCTTCTTCATGCCATTCCAATAAAACATCCTCTTCATGTCCATATACATCTTGTCACCACCCGGATGAATAGTCATACGGGAATGGTATGCTTTCTCTAAAACCGCTTTTGACAAAACACTAGTGCGGGGAACACAAAGCCTCCCATCTCTCCTAAGACATCCTTTGCCATCTATGGAATAACGTTGGAGATGCCTAGAGACCTCTCCTCGGCTAATCCTATCAATAATGTCCATGAGCTCTTAATCCTCTCACTGCCTCGAGCCAATCTGAACCATAAGGGTAGGCCTCACTTCAAGCGTAGCTAATAATCCAGGGGTAATGTCCGTAGAGGGCTTAAAATCAAAAGTAGTAATAAACTCCAAGCTCCTCCACTCCACGAACAAAGGACTAAGGGTTGCTTCTTCCTACTTAATGCATCTGCAACCACATTACCCTTGCCAGGGGTATAAGCTATCTCAAAATCGTACGAAGCTAAAAACTCCATCCACCGCTGCTGCCTCAAGTTCAAATCCTTATGCGAGAATAGGTACTTCAATGACTTGTGGTCGGTGAAAAGCTCAAACCTCTCTCATGGCAAATAGTGCCTCGAAGACTTGAGTACAAAAACTATGGCAGCTAACTCCAAATCGTGGGTAGGGTAGTTCTTCTCATGTGTCCTCAACCGCCTACTACCATAACATACCACCCTTCCTTCTTGCATCAACACCTCTCCTAGACCCATCCCACATGCATCAGTGTATACAGTAAAAGGCTTAGCTCCATCGGGTAGAACTGACACTGGTGCACTAGTAAGGGCTCTCTTAAGTTTCGTAAAGGAATCCTCGCAATCCACGTCCCACATGAAAGTTTTATTCTTTTTAGTAAGGCATGTGAGTGGTGTTAAAATCTTGGCAAAGTCTCTAATGAACTTCCTATAGTAGCCCCCCAATCCTAAGAAGCTCCTAACTTCGGTGACGTTCTTGGGGGCCTTCCAATCTTGCACTGCAATCACCTTAGCGGGGTCAACAGCCAAACCTTCCTTCGAGACCACGTGCCCTAAGAAACGTACCTCCTCTCTCCAGAAGTGACACTTTGAAAACTTAGCTCTCAAACGATGACTACAAAGTATGCGAAGAACCTCCTCTAAATAAACAGCATGCTCCTCCATATTCTTGGAAAATACCAAGATGTCATCCACGAATACCACCACAAACTTATTTAGGACCTCTCTAAAAACACTGCTCATCAAGTCCACAAAGTAGGCTGGGGCATTGGTTAGCCCAAAAGGCATAACCAACCACTCATAAAATCCATATGGAGTCCTAAACGCAATCTTATCTATGCTGTCATCGGTGACCCTAAGCTGATGGAATCTTGTGGCTAAATCAAGCTGGGAGAATACCGAAGAGCCAACTAATTGGTCAAAAAGATCATCAATCCTAGAGAGTGGATATCGGTTCTTCTTTGTGAGCTTATTTATTTCTCTATAATCAATGCAAAATCGAAGAGAACCATCCGCCTTAGTAGCGAAGACGACTGGCGCTCCCCATTTCGATATGCTTCTTCTTATGAGACCTTTCTCCAAAAGCTCACCAATCTGCTTTCTCAATTCCTTCCTCTCCCTGGGTGCCATGTGCCTCACGGGTAATGCTACAGGCTTAGCATTCTCAGTCAAATAAATCCTGAAGTCAATCTCCCTCTTAGGGGGTAATCCCTTAACCTCCTCAAAGACGTCTGGAAAATCTCTGATGATAGGAACCGAATCTAACTCTGATGATGAAGAATCGAGGGAATAAAGGAAATTCAACATGACTAACCCTTGCGGGTCACAAGAAACCTCGAGAGTCCTACCGCTGCATGTCTCTAGTCTAACGACTTTCCTCTCACAGTCTAATATAGTTCCATACACGGATAGCCAATCCATCCCCAAGATTATCCCATACCCCGAAAATCCCAATACATAGGCATAGCAGTCAAATTCTACGCCTAGGATATAATTTTTCAAACCCCTACAAACCATAGATAAGTGTGTTGATCCTCCTATGGGGTTTGAACAACGATGGGGTCCACTACTAAAGAAATGTCTAAGTACAAACAATCCACAAGAGAACTAGATATAAAAGAGTGTGATGCTCCAGAATCAAATAAAGTTCGAATGGGAAAATCAGAAATGGAAATCAAACCTTCAACTATGACTTTCCTACCTCTATCTGAAATGCCGCCTGAAGGTGTTACGTCTAACGCCTGAATCTGCGCAACTGGTATACTAGCTCCCTGTCCCATCCTTTGGGGACAACTCCTACTCAAGTGACCGAGCTGCCCGCAATTAAAGCACTTTCCCTTCATCTTCTCCCTTTTGCAATCCTTGGCGATATGTCCCATAATTCCACAACTATTGCACCTCAATCCTTTCTTAATCTACTTCTGAGGGCCATCGCCTTTCTTCTTCTCTTTATTGTTCCTCCATCGTTTCTTCTTTGGACCTTCCGACTTAACAACTTCCTTAGACTCTCCTTCCTTGACTGCATTAGACATAAGTGCCATCTCTACCAAAGACTCCTAAGTAGCTCCCATCGATACATGAGTCAACAAAAATCCCTGAAGGGGCTGATTCAAACCCTTTGCAAACTTCATAGCTTTCTTGTGAGGCGTATTTACCAACTCCATTCCGAACCGAGACAATTCATTAAATTGATTGATGTACTCCTTCACTGATAGACTCCCTTGCTTCAAATTAATGAATTGCTCCAGCTGAACACTCTTCTCTACTTGAGACAAAATCTTCCTATCAAATGCTCTCGGAACCCATTCCAAGTCACCTCTCTTCCTTCTAACTCAATGACCTCCCACCAATAAGTAGTCTCCTCTTTCAGCTGCCAAGATGCTAGCTGAACTCACTGCTGATCATCCAATCCCAGTAGTCCGAATATCCTCTTTATGTCTCTAAGCCAAGCTCTCGCCTCCACAAAAGTCTCCTTACCAGAAAAAGTCTTTCCATCCAAACTCGCAAAATCCTTACAAAGCTTAAAGAAATTGACGGTGGCAGGTGGGTTGATGGGATTCCCACCCGCTGGTGCTAGGTCGGGCGCTTGCCTGTGCCCCTCTGGAGTTGTGGCTTGTAGGTACCTATGAAACCAGGCTGGGACTGGAATGCCCTCGAGAAGGTTCGGGGCATCCGCTATTCTACGAAAAGAAAATGATAGTTTAGGAAAGAGTCGAATGGAGATTGAACTAGACTTTTGAGGAGATTTTTATAAGAACTCTTTTATACTTAAAACTACTTTTAAGAGTTCTTTTCTGTAAAATACTTTGAAGCAAGTTATTTTGAAAAATACTTTACTTTTGAAATAAATATTTAGGAATCCTGTAAGCTTAGGCTCTGATACCAAGTGAAACACCCCACACCCCTTAGTATACCCAAAAGGACACACTAAAGAATGTGTTGCGTTGTAGGTATAACTAAAGCTAGTAGAGACTAAGGTTCACAAGACAAAATAGATAGACAATAACACAATGGAAGTAATTAAAAACAATAAGTGATTTTAAAAATTAATACTTCATAAATACTTTAGACAAACCGCATATGTTCCAAATACCAAATACAATTGTCTTATGAAAATAAAATCTCAGTCTCATCAGAAAAACCAGAGCACAAACACAAACTTTCCCTTAATACAGTGCCAGTACAATAAAAGAACAAAAGGCTGGAAATAAAAAGAAGGAATACATGATAGGTTCTCCAAGTCTCTAAGAAGTTGCGGTCTATCTTCCTTGCCCCTGATTGCCTATGGGGGAGAAAAAGGGGAAAATAGATGAGTGGGTCAGACTAAAAGTATGGTGAATGATAGTAATTACTAAAATCTTTAAGCAAAGTAAAAGTAATAGACCTTACAACAGTTCTAGTATATAAAAGGAAACAAAGGAAATAGGGATAAGGAATAAGCTGGAATAAATACGAATTAACATAATTGATTAACTTTGATTATTTGCACTTGTCTTTGATAGCTGCTTTGATTAGGCTAAATTCCTAATCCTATAATTAGGATGAAATCCTAATTCTACCCTTTGATCGGCCTGCTACTCCATAGACCTTACTACGAACTAGACACTATATAACTCCCTACATAGAAATGGTGTCTACGAATGACATGCAAAGTATCTACTGTGGACTAGATGTTATATAGCTCCCTACACAGAAGGTAATGGTGCCTACGAAAGGCACACATACTAAGCACTTGGAACTCATAATGATTACCGAGCACCCGAATGGAAGTCGCACGCGTAACTGCCACCATGCTCATGTTACCTGTTGTTCCACCTATTGGGTCTTCTTATTACCTTAAGCTCCAGCATAAGCGTGCCCTCATCCCACTTCGGGCTAATGTGAGATCACTGTGTACATAGAAAATAGGGTAAATGATGTTGGTACTGGCCCGTCATCCAAACAATATCTAGTTACGCCCCTTGCCCAAATCCCCATGATTTGGACTTATACTTATTGACTAATTACTGCCATTATTAGCATAAGCGCGCCCCTCGTCTCACTTTAGGATTATGTGAAACACCCTGTCCATAGAAATAATAGGGGAATACTATTTGGTACAGGTCCTACTTTCATCATTTCTTATTAAATTAGATAAATTATTTAAATAAGCCTTTATAATTTATCTCTACTATCTTTGCTTATTAATTCATCCTAAGTCTTAAAATAAGCCTCATTCTATTCTATTTCTTATTATAATCTATGTTATAATCATGCTTATTACTTAACCCAAGGTCTAAGTGTAAAAATAAGATTCTATCATCTTATACTCTTTTTAGTTATAATTCTAAGTTATAACTAGGCCAATTATCTTTAATTAGTCAAATTCTAACATTAATATCATAATTAGGCTCAATTTCAACCTTAATTCCATTTTTATTACAATCTTTACAATTTACATCTTATCTTCCATTATTTCAGTATTCTTGTAATTTTAATCCATATTCACGTTTAATCTATTCTAATCCATACGCGATAAGATGGAGAAATAAAACAAAACTGAAAATAGAAGAATATCCAAAGCATATGAAAAGGATGTAAATAACGCATAAATAATAGTAAATAAATTAAAATACTATAAATAAACTGTAATTAAATGGAAACGCTATAATTAACAGAAATAAACTAAAATCAACTGAAAAGAGTAGCTAAAAGAAATAGACCGAAAATCATTCTAAAGACTATAAATAAACTACTAAAAAGGTTATTCCAAAAATCGTAGTAAATCTACAACTATTGGAAAATCTATTATTTTAAATTACTTAAAAATCTAAATAATTACAATCACTCACTTATGGTCCTAAGCTCTTCCTTAAACTGTAACGACCCCACCACGATGCCCAGATTAGCAAAGAACATTACAAGTAATGTCGTCTGCTAATTCGGAGAATACGGCTTGTCAAGGGCGATCGAATGTGAATATATCTTTATACTAATACTGACACATCATTTATACCTTTTCACTTAATATCTGAACTGAATTTGATGTGTACAATATTAATACAAAGTAATAGACACACCGTTTCCTCAGAATCAGAACAATATATCATATAAATAAAAGCACAGATCACAGCGGAATAAATCTCAACTTCTACATACACAAATTATTCAGTTTAAAAAATGAAATACTAAACTCGATTGTTATACAAATTTTTAGAATTCTCTAATCTCAATTGTATATCTGGTCTTTCCGGATCCACTTGAGGGTATTAAAATATTTTTATTAAAAAGATTCTCTCCTTGAAAAATTATTCCTTTTAGGGTCCTTCCTTAAAAGGCGAACCCAAGCAGAGAAAATCTAGAATTAGAAAAGGTGTTAGGCCTAGGGTTCTATTTATTGGTGAAAAAGTGGATCTCGGACCGTTGGATTTGAGGATTGAACAGGATGCAACCACGTCATTGGCTGAATAGGAGCCACCAGATGCAAGAACGGAAGGACCGGATTGGTTAAAAGAATGCAAATGACGCGTACAACGTCGAACGAACAAAACGAACTTTTGTTCATTCAAAAGGTGAGGCGGGTCGACTGGGCGGTCGATCGCCCTGGAGCCTAGGTCGACCCAGCCCATAATATTTTTCTTCTTCTTTATTTTTGTTTAATTCATAACTTGCTCATATTAGCTCTGATTCTGACGTTCTATGTATGGAAATTGACCAGAAAATTACCATAGACACAATGGTGCAAACTCCCGTGGCTCAATTCTGATAATTTCATAAAGTTATTTTATCATTTAATTAATTCGTTAATTAATTATTATAGTTTAATTTTCCGGGTTGTTGTAGCTATGAGATGGCATCATATTTTGATGATGATGCTATTTGGATATTATACTATGTCTTTTACTTGTTATACCTTTTTATTACCATGACCATTGTTATGTAATCACCTTGGGATTTAGATATTGTTGATTCGTTTATTATCTATATGATACTTTGGTCAGTCTAAGAATTTCACATATAAGGACATTAGCCACTTTGGATGGTAGGCTTTAGAGGAGACAAGTATAGATATCTTATTTTGAGAAATTTATTATGTGTATTTTCATTTGGACGTCACTTGGTATTTTTTTAATGATATGGCTATTATTTGTATATCTTGTACTTGATTTGATGTACATTGTCGATATCAGTTAGAAACTCTATTTTATAGACTCACTTTGATGTCTATATTTCATGTATTACATTTTGTTGCTACGATATGTGGACTTGTGTTCATTTACAAATATATTATATAATGTTCATCCTCGTAAACCCATGTGTTTATTGCTTTGTGTCGATATCGAGTACTTATATTTAGGAAATTCTATGAGGTAAGAATATGTATTGGAATTATCCAAAGAGAATATTCATGTGTGGTCACTCCTAATAAGGTTCATTATCTGTATCATCAAACAATATTCTTTGGTAATAAACTTTTCTAGCACAGGTGTGGAGATTGGGCATTACAACATAATATCAGTTATTACGATGTAGAAAGCAGAGTTGTTACACTTAGGGAAGCCGGTCTACATCCTGGATGTCATGGCTATGGTTGGCCCTGAAAGGGCTGGAGGTGAAGCAAGTTGAATAGAAACCATCCTTCGATCTTTGCGAGGTCGATATAGTTGTGATTAGAGATCATGTCATCGGAGACTGCTAAGACTAAGGTTGAGAGCGTGGCTAGGAAGAGCTAGATGTTAGAACCTTAATGTCATGATTATCCTAAGACTTCTTCCCTTGGTCGTACTATTCTCTATCTTCAGCTTGAATTTTCTTTCTTTCTTTATCCTCGATGTATTCCTTCTCTTTTCTTCGTTATCTTTCCTCTTTAATTTTGTGGTGCTAAGAAGAGCAGTGAGTGAAAGGTTCTAGGGTGGATCCTCAGCACTCACCGATTACCGAGCGGAGGTTCTGAATGCAATCCCTTGCCATTGTACTTGAAACTAAGCCAAAAGGGGTATGTCAGCATCAAAACACTGATGTATGTGCAAATGGAGGATATGGGTGTTCGTTATCCTAAGAGTGTGATTGATATTTCTCCAATTGCTCTACAGATCGTGTTTGAAGGGTTTCAAATACATTGTTTCATCCCCTCAACTAGGAAGTTCCCAGTGGGGAAGCTGAAACCTGAAGGGTATTATTTCAAAATATCGTCAATTGGATGTCCAAATCGCCTAGTCTGTTGAAGATGTTTTTAGAGGATACGAGGACTAGTCTTGGCAGTTGGCATTATACTTGGACTGGAAGATTATTTTGAAGATTTGAAAATTATTCTTTTAGGATGCGATGAGGTAAATTCTCTACAATAGCGGGGGAAATCCCCCTATATGATTCATCTTCTCTCTGGTAAACCTCATTGTCATCATCTATTTCTTCCTTATCCTCCTCCTCTTCATTACCTTCTTCTCCTTCCACTTCTTCTTCTCCTCCTTCTCTTCCTTCCTTTTCTCGTAGTCCCTCCACCTCTCCTCTCTCTTTCTCTCTCTTCTTGCACTACTACCATAAAATTATCTTCTACCACCATATCAACACCTCCCTTGATGTTCGTCTTTCTTGGTGGGCCTTCATTGCTCCATTGATTTTCATTCCTAGAGTGGCGAATAGGGTCGAAACTCGAGCAATAGTTTTGGTCCTCCACGGTGGAGGCTCAAGTGTAATGACATATTGTTCAGGATGCAGAAGGCCGCATTGGTGAAGCCTTTCGTCTGTTAGGAAATAAGAAGTAATGAAATAGCAGGTGTTGACTCTTGGAAGGGTCTTCAATGTTTTGAAGTTCGATGTTTCAGAGTGTACATCGTTGTTATATCAACAGGTAATATCGATGGACATAGAAGAAAATAAGTTAGATACTTGGATGAAGAGAATCCAAGTATGGAAGAGGTTAAAAGGGAGGAAGCCTTACATCCAGATAACCAGAGTCAGTTGAATCTAAAGGGCATTGGAAAACAAAGAATTCAGTCTTGAAATAGCAACATTTGTTATGGAATGCCTCAATAACTTTGCATCGGAACCAAGCCCTAATGATTAATGGTGAAGTTGAGTTGGCTCTCTTCTTGAAGCTTAAAAGATGCATTAACTCCCGGATGTTGGAAGTCATTAAACTACATCATGAATATGATGTATAAGAAATTCTGTAGGATGTAAATCATAAGAGTGAGCCCAAGCTATTTAAGAAAGAATCGGGAAAGGATTAAGGGGAGGCATAGGCTTACTTAGGTATATCTATCTATTGCAAGCCCCCCTAAGAAGGGTTTTGTTCCCGTTGGTTGATTGTTGAAAGAAGAACGTCACTCTCCAGAATTTCATGATGGATGCATATAGTGCGAAGAGAATCAGCTATCACTATGATTGGTGTTTTCTTTGGAGTGTCATCCAAAACCCTTAAATCAGGGTCTTCGTCTAATGAGCCAGCTGATGTTGAAGTGGAACCATCGATACCACCGGTCCCTGTAACTCAGTGATAATTGAGCATCTAACTGTAGTTGGCGAAGATGTCGTTGCTTGAGCTGTAAAGGAGTTGGCTTCAGGAAAAGTTGATGGCCCAGCACAAACATTAAAACGAGTGAATGACAAGTCATACTGAACTGCAAGACTTGATAGTGAACACAGTCAGGTATGATTTATTTTGAATTTCTATTTTAATATGAACTCATGTGACCAATGCATAGAATCCAATAGATGCCGACATGTGTTAACAATATATTCTGATTGTCGACAAGGGCAATGTGAAGTTTCAATCTATGCAATGTTTGTCTTGTGTCCAATATGTGACAAATGGAAAATTTTATGTAGATATCCCACTTGTGAGGTCAAACAAGCTCCATTGCACGATGGAATTGTGTGTCGATCTTACCCATTATAAGAGGATGAATGATAACCGAACCGCTCTCCAGAGTGATGTACAACTTTCTTTGTTGGATTGTAGGATTATGCAATGACTTAAAGTGATGTATGGTAAGATTATTTAGATTGTGGAGTGTGCTTAATGTGACCATTCTTTGGAAAGAACCGTCCCATAAGAGTTCAAACAATGACTCATGATTGGCCAAGCTTTGGAGAAGTTAGCTAAATACTTTATAATGCAAGGAAGTGTAGCTATAGCAAGATGAAGATGCTTTTTGAAAAAAGAAAAGTAGGAGTGGTAATGACACGAAGCCGACGCCAAGTAGTTGAAAAGTTGTGTGTTTGAAGTTCCCACTTGAGGTTAGACTCAAATTCAACCTTGAGGCTACCTCAGTCTAGCCATTACCAAGGTCCTTGAATGGTTACTAATCATATTCAAAGACTTCATGCCTATAAATGTGTGTGAACTACGATCACGATGGCGCCTAGCTTTGATAATCCAACTTGTATTCAAAATTTATGTTTGGACTTAGAGGAAGTCATTGCCGAGTTCTTAGAGGTGTTGGAGTTCGCCTGAGGAAGGATCATCGACAGTTTGATGTTCACAAATATGGCGACAGTGGCTGCTTGAGGTGGTTGTGGTTGAAGATGGAGGTTATGGACGATATCGGTGTTGATAAAGGGCAATGGAATCGTGGTAAAGTGAAGTAAAAATTCACTAATCCTAAACTTATACTATTAGAATGAGTCAGAAAATCATGTTGATACCAACATAAAGTGGTCGATACCGAAATGATTTGATAAGAAAAGAAAATGAACGAAAAGGAATTCTCATTCGGTCGAGGAGCAAGACGATCTTCGAAATGATGTGAATCTAGACCTTTGTGCAGAAAGTGGTAGGACTACTGGTTGAAGTATATGAATGCTCTTGGAGTAGAGGAAACACTTCAACGCGATACTTGGATGACCAATAATTTTTTTGCAGATGGTTACATATTGCTTGTCTTAATCCAAAGCACACTTCGTTTCATTATATGATTACATTAGGATGCAAGTGTTATTCAAATTTTAAACCAAATGGATTTCATATTAATTTAGATGTCAGGACGAAGATGAAATGGTTTGAGGACTTAGGGGCAAGCTTGGGATGTAGATGCAGGAGACTTCAAGAAGTTTGCAACCTAAGTATATTAGGAAAAGTGGTCGGCACTGACATGAATCTTTGTCTATATCGAGCTCTTTTTGTGATCTTTGATGTTCATTTATGCTTTGGTTAAGAAGAAGATGTCTAAAATGGTTGTACCGGAGCTCATCTTTGAAGAAGTAGGTCAATAAAGCCAAAAGCTATGCAGAAAAGGACAAGTACCGAATGTATTAGAACGTCTCGGTGCCAAGTTGATTTCCAAGGCAAAAGTGCTCGTGGCTTGAAGAAACGAAGATATAATGTGAAGTAAAGGAGAAGTAGAAGATTTGCACTAAGCAAATCATCTCGATACCGACATGATTCATGTCGATACCGAGATGATTTATGAACAGAGGGGCCAGCATCTTCATCCCTGTATTCTTAGATTTGGTGCCAAGACTTTTGTTATTTGGCAACTTGGTGAGTGATTCTCCTATAAATAGCAAGCCTAGTGCAATGATTTGAGGACTTATTAGGCCATTCTCTTCTCTATCTTCTATCTTGATCGTGATCATATCACCTAGATGCTTGTTTGCGTTGTCTAAACTTAAAAGCGAATTGCAAAGCCTTTTTACTTATTATAATCATTCTATTATAAGAGTAAAGTAGAGGTAACCCATAGAATTTTCCGAACCACTATAAAAATCTATGTTTTTTACTATCTTCGCTTTCATTTCAATTTGGATATACTATCAGATTTGGGGTATTATGCCAATTTTTGGATCAACGGGTATTTTGCGTATAAACACCATTTAAAAAAAGAAAAATACACGGGTAATAAATAACAATTATTTTATGGCATACTTTAATTAAGCTTCTAACACATCTTCATTTCCTATATTTTCTATACATAAAAACAAAAGATTCATGTTGCCTTACAATGTCGACATATGATTTCTATACATCACGGTCTTATCGCTGTGCATATCGAAGGACTCTCGTAGTGTCTAATGACGGCTTTTCATATGTTTTGCCATACTCTATTCACTTTAGGGATTTGCTACTTTACCTGCTTCCTATTGTGTACTTGACTCTACGGACCACCCAAACCATTTTGAATGAACTAATTTTGGGCTAACTAGCCTTGCCTTAACAAATAATATAGCATACAACTATGGCGTTGCATAACCCAACTTGATCTACGATGCTGGGAGGCGAAGACCAGCTAGGTGTAATCACGTCCTTCCCGTTGACCACTAAGGACTGATAACGTATGGCCCTATGCAACCCTACCCCTAACTTTTTGTACCAAATGCATCAACCATTGTTGCATAGCGCCCTATCCCACTCACTATCCCATTTAGATTGCCTAATGCAATCAAGGCAACAACCTTCTCTACCTATCGTCGAAGCAGATTCTACCATCTAATGATGGAATTTCAAACATGTTGTCATCCTCTATCTACTTAGGGGTATTCCTTTATCTATATGCAATTGTATATCCTCCACGGGTCCTATGGTTGGACATGTTTTACATTAGTATAATGTTACACAACTGCTAGTAGCTCCTTATGGTGCATAGACTTCTGCTACGTATCACTAGCAACCTTGCATTCCAGCCGAATCTGATGGCCATATGCCATATGCCGTATAATTCTTATAATTAATCATTAATTATAGTAGTTCACACCCGCCATAAACGCATATTCGAGTCCACTTATATATATATCAATTTATTTATGTTCATTCATACTTTATTAATTATCATGCCTCTGTAGCTTTACTGTTGACCGTGGGCCTTTATTTCATTATGTGTTTCACCTTTTTCTTTAGTTTAAGTTCATTTACCGCTTTCCATTTATCCAGTTCATAATGTCATTGCCTACACTTTTTTTTATCCATTTTCTAATTTTCGTTCATGTTCCTATGTTATCCCTTTATTTCTTTTTGCTTATTTTTCACATTTCTTGTTTACTTACTTTAAATCTTATTAGTACTTCATGAGTTAACTGAAGATACTTTTATTGCATTCATATCATATCATTAACTTTTGGGGTTTATTGCATTTTAATGCATTGGATGTGACGACCCGTAAAATTTTTAACGGTTTTAATAACATAATTAACTGAATTTTTGTAAAATTTTAAATATTTGAATTTTGAATTAAAAATTTGATATTTGGAATACGTCTATTTACATATAGTAAATGGTAAATTTTCATCAGATATTATTGAAGTTTATTTTATTATGTAATTTTATTTCAATTCAAATCAGTTAATATTAGATGATAATAAAATGTTTTCCAAACCTGATTATTTTTATATAATAAATTTGTAAATCATCTTCTGAGTGAGACGTCATATTTCGTTTCGTCAAATTTGGACTGCTATTGCTCCGTTTATCTTAATTCCAGCATTTTAGCAGCATTTTCAGTACCGATTATCGACTTTTGATAGTTCGGTCGTACCACTGATATCTGTATACCATTTTGATTGTCTCGTCATGCTGATCTCTATGGTATATTCAATTGTTAATTTCGGAATCCGGTGTGCGGTGCAATATGCGAAACGCCTAGCGTATCGGTTCCGCAACCAAGCCTTTTGGGTTTCTTGTCCATTCATCTGTTCACTGGTGAGATAGCAAACAGTCCCTAGTCTTTTATATTCCCCAAATTTTCTGGCCTTTACTATTCTCTATACACAATATTTTTTTTACTTTGAGTTTCGACTCTGTCACTTTCTTCATTGATATGTTATTTGAAATTTATTATCGTGAGCCCGATGCCACCTTTCCTCATTCCGACCCATGCTTTCACCACGAAACCACAAGATCGACCTCACATCCACCTCAAATCGCAAGCCACCACTACTCATCGCCTACCCACCGCCGAGACCAATCTTGCAGCCTTCCCCTCACGGCCACTCGCCAGCAGCTCCACCCAATAGCCGAAACTCCATCCAGACCTAGCATTCCCTCTAACCGAGCTCTGGCCATGGCAGCTAGTCACTAATACCCTCATCGACCTATCCCTTAGCTTACATGCTTTTTACAAGGTATTATATTTATATATTATAAAGTTATGTCAGTTGTATAGAATATAAGATGTGTGTTATATATATAAGTTACATCAGTGTTTATATATGTTTAAATGTATATATAGTATAATTATAACTTGTTTAAGTGTTATATTATATACGTCTTATATATATATTAGTTTATATATTCTGTTGGGTTTAATTTATATTAATATGATATATATGTATATATATATATATATTATGTTCGTTTCTATGTATATATGTTACAGTATTTATATAATATGTTTATGTACGTTATGTTTTATATAAGTAAGCTATTTTTGTTTACATATATTATGTTTAAATTGTATATATATGTATAGATTATAAGCTGGTTATGATGTACTAGTGAGTAAGTTAACATTTTGGGTATCATATAAATTTATACTTCCAAGTTACTGTCTACTGCTCTAAGATTTCAAACCATATATCTAAGTTTTGTTCATATACTAGCCTGTGCATATATAGGTTTGTTTAATGATGTTATATATAAGTATTTTGCATCTGAATAAGTATATATATATATGTTTTACATATATATTAGTTAATATATATTCTGTAGAGTTTTGTAATTTACATATGTTTACAGTATGAGTTTGTATATACAGATATATAAAGTTTATATTAGTTTGCTGTTGGATTTATATGTATATGTGTAAGTTATAATAGTGTTATATATATATATATATATATATATGTTATTATATAAACTTATATTGATATGTTGTATGTTTGAAACAGTTTTGATAATAATGTATACAATGTCTTATATATATTAGTATGTATAATATATTCTGTCGGATTTTTAAAATATATATATATATATCATTTGGTTTCAAAACAGTTTTATACATATGTGTTTAAGATTTTGTTTTGGTAATGATTTTTAAGTATAAAATATATATCTTTGATCCTTAATACTTGAGTTTAAGAATAATGATTTTGAAATTTTTTTATTATTTTAATATTTGTCTTAAACTAAAATACTAAAATTATATATATATATATAATAATTTATGTATTCTCAGTTTATATCAAAAACTGATTTGATTTGTTTCCATCGATTCCTGTTATCATCTCTGTTCGTCGAATTCGTGCCAGTCTTGCTTTGCTTTGGAATTCGTGCTGGGATTCGTAACTCATCTCATTCTCGTTCATCTCTAACCTCGAAAGGTGAGCAATCACTCATGATTAACGTTCTTATATTTATTAAATTTGATTTCAGTTGAAACGACAATTGAAATTTGCTGATGTTAGTTATTTAACTGCTATATATACGCCATTGTCTGTAACTATTCACCTGTGACATCTGACGCCATGATCTGTTATTTATATTTTATCTGTTATTGATGATATATGCTTCTTGCTGATTATTATATTATTATCATATATGTTCTCACTCTGCAAGTTCCCTGCTAGTATAGAATTCCCTATGGGTTGAAATGATACATACCCGAACGATCTTGTAGAATATGAGAAAATCGTTATGGGTTGAAATGATAAACCCAAGCGATTTTCTGTGACATTGAATTTAGGATTGTGGGTTGAAAAGATATATACCCGTATATATTTAAATTGCGGATTGAAATGATAAATATCCACATCACTTGAACATAGGATAGAAAATTATATACAGACACTATTGGTCTATATATATATATATATTTAAAAATGATTTCAAAGTTTTGGAAAGAGAAATATATGGTTTTAATAAATATTGATTTTAAATATTATATATAATAAATGTTATTTTTATAAAGGTTTAAATTTTAGATTTTTAAAATTATATGTTTGGAAATTTTAAATTTATAAGTTAGTTTTGAAAAGTATAAATGTTAAGATTTTACTTATAATTTTTCTATTTTTAAAATATATAAAATGAGTTTTAATATAAATTTAATTTAATAATAAGATTTAATATAATAAAATTTAATATAATAAAATTTAATTTAATTAGTATATATTATGTTTAAGCATTTATTTAAAAGTTTATATTTTAAAAATAGATTTTACAATAATTTTAATAAATTAAGGTTGGAAGATAAAAATTTAATTAATTTGAAATCGTATTCTTTTAAGAATTATATTTAATTAAATCGATTTTAAACTTATTGAATTTGTGATTTTAAAGATATGATTTATAACTTGATTTTTGATTAAAGGTGATTAAATGAATTTCCTAAGTTTAAATAAATTGAATGGGATATTGTGATGCCCCACCTCTATACTCACACTAGCCAAGGACACTATGGGGTAATGCCGTCGACTAGCACGAAGAATAAGGCTGTTGAGGAGCGACCATCTGTGTAATTGCTTTGTGCGAGTACCGATATGTCAGATAATATAACTTACATTTCATTTCAAGAGGAAATCCGACATATCAAATACAAACTCAAAGCTACCACACAGTGGCTATGTGGACTTCAGAAACAAATATAGAAATAAACATAACACAAATCAGTCACAGATATTCATATCACAAAGGCGGAAACAGATATGAATAGAACACATAAAAGTGTATATCAAAGTAGTGATTATACAGGACCCACTACATCACAAAAGAATAGATACAAGTGCCAGACAAAAGAATAAGTATACATCAAGGAGTCTCTATCTCAAATGTATACTAACAAAAAACTACTAAGCTAAAGTAGTTAGCCAAAAGTCAGGTGACGGGCCGTGATAAGAAGTCAAGCAGAAGCACATGAAATACCTCGGTCTGACCCGAGTATTATTTAAGAATAAAATAACAAACGGATCAGTCTAGCTATAAATATCAGATAAAATGAGATAGGATAAGAGATATCACAAAAACGTATGATAACAATAATGTCATACTATGACAAGTATACATCAGATAACAACAAAAATCATACAATATCTCAAATATTCTCAAACACCAAAAGAATGTCATATTCTGTAAATTATTCACCAAAACACAAATATTGATAGAGCTTATCAATGCAATCCACGAAAATTGGTGAAACACAAATTCTAGAAATCAAACACCAGAAGTCCAGAAAATACAAAAGGGGGAAGGCCTATCACAAACGAGAGCATGAGAACTCACCAACACGTGTGTCACAAACGGAACGCTATTCCATGGTCGCTAACCATCAATTTTGAGCCGAAGCTCCACAAACGGCCCGAAGTCCATGGGTCGCTACCCCACCAAATTGAATCGAAGTTCCACAAACGGGGTTTTTATTCCCCACACGAACTAAGAGACATCGCACATCGCTAGTCTAAATCACAAAATGATCACCATTGATCAATAAGAAGTGTGAATCACACTAAGCTAGTAAATATAAGAGTTTAGCTTCATGTCCCATAACCACTAGCTTAACTTAAATATTTACGAACAAATTGTAGATTTCCACTCGAAAATTGTCACAAGATTTCTATCGAACAAGTCTAAGAATTAACCGACAAAGTAAACGCAAGCGTTTCATACCACTTGTTTTTCTAAGCCGTTTAATTAGATTTCTCATACGAATGAGGTAAAGGTTTGTATATACTAATAGATTGGAAAACTGTTTTAAAAACAAGCTTTGTATTTAAAAGTAGTGTTGAAATCGTTTTTGTGAAAGAGTTTGAGTATTTACTACTAGTATAGAAACCTTTGTATTTTAAAGTGACAAACCACAGAAATGATTGTAGAAACAATCAATCACCAAAAATTCACATACGAAAATGTGAATTAAATCCATAAAAATCGATATCAAATCCATCAAACGGATATTCCCAAAAATCCAAAGAAAGAAGTCATCAAAGTCGATAATAAGTGATAACAACTAACCGGATCAACAAAAATCGATTAAAATTGGAAATTCACTCAAAAAATAGGCAAATAGGCAAAACTGAACAGTTCCAGATGTCTGGTTTAGAATCCAGACATCTGGATTTGTTCTTTGGAAATAATCCAGAAAACCCCCAGACGTCTGAAATTCAAAGGCAGACGTCTGAGACCCAAACCAGACGTTTGAACCAGTAAATCGGACGTCTGAACTGAGGTATTGGAAATTCTATTCCAGATCACCCAGACATTTAGGAAGTAAGCTCAGACGTTTGGATCTCCCAGACGCCTGGAAAGCAAGGTCAGACGTCGGAGCTGAACGTCTAGAATATTTATTCCTTAGCTTCAGACGTCTGATCCTTATACCAGACGTCTGAGCTGAAGCTCAGGCAAATATTGAACCTAGGCCAATGATGGCCAATTCATGTTGGAAGCGATCGAATGAGCGACGATGGTTAGGGATTTATGCCAAGCGACAACCCAGCCCTATAGACTCATCAATACACTCCGAACACATGTCCAAACATCTATATAAGGATTTTCATAGATTTTGAACCAAAACACCAAAATTTGGAAAATTCACCAAATCGATTCAAATCCAAAACAAATGAACATGCACAAATGTTAGGAATTCATACCTAACAACTATGTAAGTTATAGACGTAGATGTGAGTTAAAGAACTCACCTTTAAAACTCAAAGACAACAAATGAGAAGCTTTAAAACAAAGCAAGACCAATTCCTCTTCAATATACCTCTAGAATCTTCAATCTATTATCAAAGGTGAAGTTTTTCCTAAGTTAGGTTATAGGAATTTCTGTAAATTGAAGAGAGATAGAGATGGAGAAGATGAAGAGGATGCTTACCTAAGCTTCTCCTTGATTTTGAACTTGAATTTGAGTTTCCTAAACAAAACTAGGGTTTAGGAATTTCTATTTCCCATTCTGTCCCCCATTTTTCTTTTGAGGTAGAGTTTTTAGGAAATGAGGAATGAAATGAATGAAGAGGAGTTGAGTTAGGGTATTAAGTTGGGTTAATGGGCTGAAACCCAAACCTAAAGCCCAAAATAGAAAAATTGCAAAATTCTACTCAACCCCTAACATATCGATGTTTATACTCAAAAAAGCTGTAAACGCCATTTTGAACTCAATGGAAGTGGCCTCGAGTCCCAATTCGACTGTTTACAAAAAGTAACATTTCGGACCTTAATCCGATTAACGATGCTATATTTAAATAAAACATTTAAATATATAATCGTGAAATATGCGGGTTGTTACAGACTCCCCTCCTTAAAGAAATTGCGTCCTCGCAATACTTAAGAAGAAAATAGAAAGTAACAACCATACTAAGGCATAATCAACACAAGAAAAGAAATTTTGAAATGAGAAGTTCACCTTAATGAGCACGAGAGAGTAAGTCCGGATGTGTTCGCATGATGAATTATCTGGATTCCCAAGAGCAATCCTTAGGATTTGGGGACCATTGAACTTTCATAAGCGGAACATTTTTATTTCGAAGACGTTTAACCTCCGTAGCAATGATGCGAATAGGATGTTGCTCATAAGTCATATTAGGCGAAACTTCAATTTCTTCAATAACACTAGGCTCAAGAATAGAATCAGAATCCCTAAGGCATTTCCGTAGTTGAGAGACATGGAATACGTCATGAATAAATGAAAATTGAGCCGGTAATAAAAGGCGATAAGCCACGGAACCAATGCGTTTGGTGATGGGAAATGGACCAATATATCGAGGTGCTAATTTTCCCAATCAACTGAAATGCACAACACCCTTCATAGGTGAAACACGAATAAACACCAAATCTCCCACAGAAAATTCTAATTTCCTTCTTCGGTTATCGGCATAGGATTTTTGTCTACTTTGAGCTTCTTTCATCCTATGAGAAATATGGTCAATCTTTTCTATGGCATCACGAATAAAATATGGACCTAAAACCAGCTTCTCATCGGCTTCAAGCCAACACGAAGGAGATCGGCCTGGCCTTCCGTACATACCAATACTAGATTGGAAGCTATTATTATAGGAAAACTCAACAAGAGAAATATGATCTTCCCAACTTCCACCAAAATCAAGAACACATGAACGAAGGAGATCTTCAAAAGTTTGATTCACACGCTCGGTTTGTCCATCGGATTGAGGATGATAAGCGGTGCTAAAATTAAGCTTTTTTCCCAAAGCTTTTTTAAGACCTTTCCAAAATCCACTAGTAAATAATGGATCACGATCACTAACAATAGAAGTATGAACTCCATGCAATTTAACAATTTCCTTGACATAGAGTTTAGCCAAAATAGGTACGGTCCGATTGGACCGAACGGGAAGAAAATGGGCGGATTTTGTAAGTCTATCTACTATCACCCATAGGCTATCATGACCCGAACGAGAATGGGGAAGACCGTCAATAAAGTCCATGGAGACTTGATCCCCCTTCCAAATGGGAATGTCCAAAGGTTGCAATAACCCACCGGGCCTTTGATGCTCGGCCTTTACGAGTTGGCAAGTCATGCAATGCTTAATAAAGTTAGCAATATCAGATTTCAATCCATCTCAATAATAAAGTCGCTTCATGTCAACATTTTACTACTACCAGGATGAATGGTAAATTTAGAACGATGAGAATCTTCTAAAATGTCTTTACGAAGATCACTAATATTTGGCACAATAAGTCTTCCAAATTTTCGAATACCGCCACGAGCATCAATATCAAAGTCTTTCAAACTTTCAATATTAATTTTATCCCTACAACTTTGGCTAAGAAGAACCAATTCGGGATCAGGCTTTTGAGCTTCAAGAATGCGGTCTAAAAGAGAAGGATGAGCCTCAAGGCTACACAAAATAAGAGATGAACATAAATTGGATTCACGATCTCGAATCTCACAAGTGGATAAAGTCTCGAGATCATTCCATTTGGATATCATCATGGAAGCAACCGCTTGTTGCTTACGACTAAGGGCATCGGCAACACGATTTCCCTTTCCGGGAGTATAGAGAATATCAAGATCATAAGATGCAAGGAACTCGAGCCAACGTTGTTGACGCAAATTAAGTTCCTTTTGAGAAAATAAATACTTCAAAGATTTATGATTGGTGTAGAGAACAAACTTCTCTCCCAAAAGATAATGACGCCAAATTCTAAGAGCGAAAACAATAGCTGCGAGCTCTAAATCATGAGTGGCATATCTAGTCTCGGCAGGCTTTAATTGCCTAGAAGCATAAGCGATAACACGTTCCCTTTGCATGAGAACGGCACCCAAACCAACATGACTAGCATCGGTATAAACAATAAAGTCTTGGTTCCCTTCGGGAATCACAAGAATAGGAGCATCGGAAAGGAGTTCTTTTAGTTTCTGAAAAGCAGCTTCACATTTGTCTGACCAAATGTATTTACTCCCTTCTTTGTCAAACTAGTAAGAGACACCGAAATTTCAGAAAAGTCTTTTATGAATCGACGATAATAGCCCGCGAATCCAAGAAAACTACGGATTTCCGTCACACTCTCCGGTCTCTTCCAATTTTGAATCACTTCAATCTTTGAAGGATCCATGGAAATTCCGGATTCAGAAATAATATGCCCCAAAAATTTCACACGAGATTGCCAAAAGTGGCACTTAGAAAATTTTGCTTTCAATTGGTTGCTCCTAAGAGTTTCCAACACAATCCGAAGATGTTTTTCATGCTCCTCCTCGGTTTTAGAATAAACAAGAATATCATGTATAAAGATGAGAACAAATCGATCGAGGAAGTCTTTGAAAACTTGATTCATAAGGTCAACGAAATAAGCTGGAGCATTCGTCAAACCAAATGGCATAATAAGCCATTCATAAGATCCATAACGAGTACGGAACGATGTCAAAGGAATGCTATCCTCTACAATACGGAGCTGATGAAAACCGGTGGCAAGGTCGAGCTAAAAAGACCTTAGCACCACTCAATAGATCACTTAGGTGGTAATCCTAAGACAAGCTCAAAAATACCGGAAAATTCACAAACTACTAAAATGAGAGAAATAACACTTTCCTCATCATGTGGGTTTAAAGAATAAAATGATGCCACCGAATTTGGAAATCAAAATCATTAAGAACAATAGAAATCTGATTAACAGATTGAGAATGTCGAAGATGGATAGTCCTCTCGGGACATAGGATATGGGCTTCATAATGATTAAGCCAATCCTTTCCCAAAAATCAATTTCGAAGCCTAAGTAACGCATAACATGCAAATCAGCTGAAAAAGAATAATCACATAAATTAATCTCGACATCTCCACAAAGTAAACTAAGCGTTGCGGATCCACCAATCGGATTCGTAATTCTCAATGAAGTCATCAAGCCCATAATATTTAAGGAAAAAGTAACAACAAGTTCTTTCGATATAAAAGAGTGAGATGCACCCGAATCAAAAGAAATTCGAATAGGAAGATCGCAAAATAAAATAATGCCATCAAAGACTGAATGAAAAATACCTTGACCAAGAGAAGGGTTACTAGGGGCTTGCACAACATTCAACTCTCCATTTCTCCTACTTTGGAGTATGGGACATGTAGATATAAGATGGCCCGAACTTTTGCAATAACAACAAAAAAAGGGTTTCGGACACTCATTTGCATAGTGGTCCGTAGAACCACAATTGTAGCATCGTCCACGACTAGAGGTAGGAGTCTTTGCTACCGAAGTTTCTTGCTTCCCTTTCTTGTTGGGATTAGGGCCTTTGAACTTAATAGGCCTCTTCTTGTTGATGTTGAAGTTTAGTTTGGCATCCACAACTTCAACATCGCTTTCTTTATCAGCCTCTTCTAAATGAAGAGTGATATCTACAAGTTGATCGAAAGGAACTTCTAGTTTCAGAGGTAAAACCTTTTTGGGGTTCTTTGTGATGACCCGGATTTTTAGGCATCAAATAATTAGATAATTATCTGATTTTAACTATTGAAAACACTGATTTATAAGTTGAACAAGTTAAATATGTGTTGTTTATATATATATATATATATATATATTTACATGAGCTGATTTTAAATTGAATTTGAATTTGATTTTGAAATTCAAAAGATAAATATCATAAAATAAATTGGATTTAAAAATAATATATATATATATATATGATTTTATTCAGTATATAATTAGTTTTATATTAGTTTCTTTAAAAGATTTTGTAAATATAAATTAAGAAAATGTATTAACTAAATAGAAAACAAATATAAAGATTTATAAAAAAAACATATTAAAATTTATTAACACATGCTAAATACAAGTGTAAGATTTTTAGCATATAATTTAACAAATGTAAGCAAATATTCTCATGCAAATTACAAGTGTCATGTAATTTGTTTTCTTTTCATTTTTAATAAAAGATAAATCAAGATTATAAATATATCTATCTCCTCTTCTCTATTCTTTTTCTATCTTCATTTTTTTCAAAACTAAGAAACAAAACCTGTTAACAACTTCAAAACCAGAAAATAAAAGAAAGCAAACAACATCAAGCTTTACAATCTCCTCCAAGATTTCAAGCTGAAACTAAGCAAGATCAATTCAACAACTCAGATCAAATTTTAAGCTTTCAAAACCATTCCAGGCTTTGTGTTTGGTGGCGAGCAGGAGACTCTTACCCCTACATGTCCCTAGAGGTAGTATAAGGCCTTGAGGGGTTGGTTGCGAGTCGAGAGGCTGGCCGTAAAAGCAAATTTGAGGTACCAATGTATGCCACGGTGGGTCTGGGATGGTTGCAAAGCCTACCGGTCGCTACTGCCTCGGGTCGTTACAGTGGTATCAGAGCTCTAGGTTGAGATAATACCTAGGCTTTGGAGTGATTTCTATCTTGAGAGAGCGTATTTGTATATATATATATATATATATATATATATATATATATACCTACTTGATTTATTGGGTCACCTATTCGGGTTGCCAAAATGAGTTCTAGAAGTAGAAAGGGCAGTGGTGTGTGTAACACGACTACCACTAATGGAAGAGTATCTGCCGAGGCTGTAAACCCAATACCGCCTTGAGTGAGCTTTGCGACATTGTGTCAGGATAGTTAGTTAGATTTGTTTGTTTGAATGAATTGGTTGCTATGGTTGTTAGTATAGGGTTGATATGTATGCTTTGTTGTTTGGAAATAAAAACCTTTGTTGGATTATTAAATTATCTTTGCTTTTAAATTTTGGGCAATAGCAATTTGATAATCTTTATCAATAATTATTTAAATTGGGCAATATTGGTTTAATAATCTTCCTTTATAAATATTTAGTAGGTAAAATTTTATCTTTCAAAGCTAATAAAATATATTCTATTTATAAGGTATATATATGTATATACATTATAATAGGAAGTCTTCGATTTAAATTTATTAAAATGATATGTTTTCAAATTATAATATATATATATATATGTATGTATATATTGTGATTTGAAGTTATGTTTTAAGATTCAATATAATAATTTTCAAGGCTAATATTAAATGTGTTCTATTTATAATGTATATATAAAGGTTTAAATATACTTTCTTTTTAAATATCTCATGAATTAAGATAGTTTGTAAATATATAAATAAATATAAAACATAAATCAATAAAATCACATTACATAAATATAATAACATAAGAACTTTTTGAAATAAGGATTTAAACATAATAATGCATGTATTTAACATTTGTAAGAAAACAAAATCATGCATTTACATTTGTAAGCTAAGGGTAATTTGAATTAACAAGTGGCAACATTATTTTCCTTTAAAAAAATTAAATTATAAATAAGTGTTGTAAAAGAAGAAAACTGGCCATTTTAATTTCAGTTCAAACTTCTCAATTCTTCTTTCATTTTCAAGACTAAAATTCAAAAGAAAATCAAAACTACAAACAACTTCAGTTTTTCAACATCTTCAACCTGAACAACTCTAAAACATCAACAACTTCATCTATTTTACTTTCAAACCTGAGCAATTCAACTTAGACAGGCAAATCAACATCAAGATCAGCTTCAGATCATAACCTGGAAGCCTGTTCCTCTGTTTTCATATAATCTGTGAGTAAACCTTTTTCCCTTTAAAAACAGTTTTAATCAACCTCATGTGACAAATCTATATGGAAATATTGAATTTATGTTTGCGTGAATGTTTTCTGGAATGTGACTGAGCTGCTCTGTATATGGATGTGAATGTCTCTGTGAATATATATATATATACATACATACAGTTCTATGTTGATTTCTCAGGCTTCATTTTTTTCATTTGAAAATTCATATCTCCCTCTACGATCAGATTCAAACCTTGATCTTTGAATGAAAGATGATCATTACAGTGTAATATCAATTTTAAAAATAGTTTAAAGATTTTACATATAGAAATTTTTACAGAAATATAAATATACAGAGATGATCCAAATATGACTTAAAAATCCATCATCTTAATTTTTGAATTGGATTTCAGAACTAGATTGGCCTTAGAAATTGATGAATTTAGACACTAAAATCATGATTTTTAGTGTTATATAAATCGAGATATGCTTAGTTGAACAGTTTTGGGTGTATTATTGATTTCCGACTATCGACGGCTAGAGGAGCGGCGGGGTTTAGACTGGAGGTGGCCAGTGGATTAAGGATCTCAAAAAAAAATAGGTAGGGAATTTTCTGTTGATCAAGGCGGCGAGTCAGAGGTAATTTAGGGTTTGGTTCGTCGTTGTTGACGAGGTGAATGTGGCGACGGTGGTGCATCGCGACTGTTTGTATGGGGGGAAAATCAAGGACTGGAGGTCGAGGAAAACTTTGGTGAAGTCGGCGTGGGTTCGTGGGGACGAGTTCGTCAGTGATCGGTGGATTTCCGATTGGGTTCGTTCCAGATTTTTGGAACGATGGGTTTGATTTTATTTTTGCTCGCGTATTCGCCGATCTGGGTGGTCAGAAGGTCAGTAGGGATCATCGGCGATGTGTCGAGGCCGGCGTAGGTTGGTCGGAGTCGCGAGAGTCGCCGTGCACGTGCACAGTGCACTGTGATGTGTATGGGTTATTTCAAATTTAGGGAAGAAGCTTTGTTCTTGGGTTTGACTCGAGAATGTTGCGCGTTTGACTCGAAGCAGGAGATGAGGATCGCGAGTGTCACGGGGATAGCTCGAGTCGTATTGTATTTTGGCTCGGGTTATTTTTATTTTAAGGTTCGGGTTTTAAAATTTTAAGTGGAATGTTTCAGGTTTATAAGTTAACTAGGCTTTAAAATATGCTCCAAAAGAAAAGCATTAGTATGAACAGTTTTATAAAAGGCAAAGAAATACAAAGTTTTTAATGCAAAGAAAATTCAAAGATTTTAAATGTTAAAATTTAATGTTAAAATTGTTTTGTTTAAAGTAAATTATATATTTTTAATTATGTAATTGATTCCTAAATCTTTTTCTAATGATATAATTAAGTAATTATGAAGATAAAGAATTTATCTAAATTAATTAAGGTGGCGATAAATTAGAGATAATTAATTAGTTTAATTAATTAAAGATAATCACTTATGTAATTGATTTAGTATAATTACTTAATGTAATTAATAAAGTATAATTACTTAATGAAAGTAATTAAGGATTAATTACTTAGTATAAGTAATTAAAGGATAGTTAATTAATGAATGTGATTAATTAAGGTTAATTAATGAATGTGATTAATTAAGGTTAATTAATGAATGTGATTAATTAAGGTTAATTAATGAATGTGATTAATTAAGGTTAATTAATGAATGTGATTAATTAAAGGATAATTACTTAATGAAAGTAATTAGTGGTTAATTAATGAAAGTAATTTAAGGATAATTACTTAATGAAAGTAATTAGAGGTTAATTAATAAAAGTAATTAGATGTTAATTACTTAATGGAAGTAATTAAGGATTAATTACTTAGTGTAATTAATTAATTAATTAAAGGGCTAGTTAATTAATGTAATTAATTAAGGATCATTAATTAATGAGAGTGATTAAAGGTTAATTAATGTGAATGGTTAAAGTATAATTAATTTATGTAATTAATTAAAAGCTAATTACTTAATGTAATTAAAGAATAATTAATCAAGGATGATTAATTAAGATGGATAATTAAAGGATGATTAATTAATTGGGTTGTAATTAATTAATGTTAAGTAAGCAGGATTTAAAAGTAATTAAAGTAATTAATTTAATTCATTGGTGGTTAATTAAATTAATTAGAGATGGTGTGGTTGATTATTCTTGCTTATGGATAATTGAAGGTATTGAATGCCTTGGATTATGTGATATCTCTGATATGTGATATGTGCTGCTTTATGATATGAGATGCTTTGGTTGAATTGTGATAATATGGATTATCTATCTATGATAATATGAATTATCTATCTATCTGTGTGAATATGTTATTCTGAATATAAATTGAATTATTTAAAACTTAAACAACTTGGATATTAAAACGACATTTTGGATTCGGTGAGACCGGGATCGGATTTCCGAATTGGATATCCGAAAACCACATTGATCCAAATTAAACGATAGGTCGTGAAATCTCAAGTGAAGGTCGAGATTCAGAGTGCAAGGGCTATTGTCGTTAACTCTGAGGGTGATTCCAAAACGAGTGTAACAGAGGTAGTGTCTTCGATCGAGATGAAGATTCAGAGTGCAAGGGCTATTGTCGTTAACTCTGAGGGTGATTCCAAAGTGAGTGTAGCGAGATAGTGCCTTCGGTTTCGTTCGAACCCGGAATGAACTTGTATGGATGGATGCTATCAGACCATCGTCATTGGAGGGCGATGAGCATTCCAAGATATGTGTTCTAAAAAGGTAATCATAGCCTCAAGCCTCATCAACCGGGAATGGCTAAAACAGGGGGGGTGCAGCAAGGCTAAGTGGGTAGCACCCAAGTAGGATGAGATTTTCCCCTGTCTAGAGGTTCCTTTTTATTCGGCTTAGTGTGTGGTTGGTCGCGCCACTGCGGGGTTGTCTTGTTCGGGATAATGCAGTAAGGGATGGTTCCGGTCTTGTGTTGCAGGGGATTTAGGGTGGATCCTCGGTATGGTGATCTAGGCCACGTACTGTGACGGGTGGTACCCCAGTAGCCCTGCCATTGTACGGAATCCAATCTCCAATAAGTGTCGTACGTTTTGATTGTGCCCAACTATGTTGGAACGTGAGTGTTCGTTGACGGAAATTCTATCGGTTTAGAAAACCGTCGAACGAATTTAAATTAAAATTTACCGCAAGCGCACGGCGTACACTTTGTAGTACGTGGCGAATACGGGTCGATCCGCAGGGAATTGTGAGGGATTAAAAATCTATTCAATCAAATTAGACCAAAGAGAGATGAAGTTGTTAACTACAAAAAAGAAGCTAAAGCTAGAATTAAAATGTGATTTAAAAACTATTAAAGTATAGGACAATTTAGAGGCAAATCCACTCTCACATTTTTGTAAATCAACAAACAAAGAATTTATGATCTCTAACTTGATATTAAGCGAAATAATCGTTGCATTGATCATAAGTATGGTTTTTTTATGTTATTAATTAACATAACTCAAACCATCAAACTATAATACAACAATTATACCACTTATAACTCTCATGAAAATGAAGCCAAAGCAAAAGTTATTTTAAATATGATCTATTTACTATTGTAACTAGTAATATAGATCATCAAATTTCATTTTTACTTTCATTTCAAAATCAAAAATGGATTAGCAAATGATGATGCAACTTGTGTTTATGTTGAATAAGAATAGCTCATTTGTAAAAGCAACATAAGCTATCAACCCCACTTGTATAAACTTGCATCAAAATTCACTCTCATGAAGCATAAACAAAAGAGATCATAAATCATAGAAATGTTGAAATTACATAATATTTGAGAGCTTCATTACCCCTAAATTGAAAGGGTTTAGCTACTCATTTGTGGCATTGAAGCAACACTTGTAAATTTCAACATGAAAGAGCAAAGAAATGAAAACTAAGCAAAGGAAGAAAGAGAGATTAACTACTAACTAATTGCATAAAAATTAAAGCTACACTACTTGCATAAATGTAAATCTAAGCTATGAACATTAAAGGAAAGAGAGCATAGAAATAAACATTAACAATAAAACAAAGAAAAGCATGTAGAAAAAAGAGAAGAAAGAGGCTTGGAAGCCATTTTTATTTCATAGAACATTGAGCTTACAATTTGATCTCTTAATTTCCTAAGTAAAATGAAAGAGTAAATGATAGTTTCATGTACATAAGAGGGCTATATATACATGCATAAAACCCTAATTCTATTTTTAGGGGGCTTCCTAAAATGCCCTTTAGGAAGTGTGGCCACCAAGTAACCATTAGTCACTAATTAATCCATCATTTGTTGTGCATGAAGCTTTAACCTCCACTTAGTTTGTCCATTAGCTCATAATTGTACATTTAGGTAAGTGGGTGGGGTCCTCCATGATCTTGAACTTGAATTATTTCCTCTCATTCCTTTGTATTTCATTTGTGCATGCATGTATCTTCATATAAGCCTCTTCCAAATGCATCCAAATTCCTATAAAAATTATCAAAAAATGTCCAAGTAAAAATTCTTAAATTGACACAAGCACAAAAATGACCATTTTGCCCCTGAATGAAGATGAAAATATGATGGTTTGAAAATAATTGAATTTTGGTTTTACACATGTTAAAATGCCCAAATATGATGTTTATTTAAATAAAAATAGATAAAATATGGGTGTAAATATATGCACATTTACGTGCACATCAAATACCCCCACACTTATCTTTTTATTCGTCCTCGAATAAAGGAAAACTAAGATAAATCCGTTTTCGTAGGGAGCACGATTGCATTGAGCGTATGCAACAAGCCGTTAAACCTCCGGGTGTCCCCAGTAGGATGAGTGTTGTCTCGTGAGGGTTTTCAGCGGATACTACCCACAAAATCCAGATGCAAAGTGAAAATATTTACAAAATGCAAGATTTATTTACAATGGGATGAATGCAAGTTCTTGAAAATATTTACAAATGACGGATTTACTCTTAAATCGACACAAAGAAGTTAAATATAAGTCTTAGTCATTATCTTGAAAATTTAAGTCATTTACTCATCAAAATTTCCAACAAAATTCAAGTCATCATAGACAATAGTTTAACTCGTTGTTTCGGCTGATAACAAAGTGTAACTATGAAATAAATCCTTAGTTGATTATCAAAGTTTACTAAAGTGGTATTTTCATTTCTTTTCAATAACAAATCAAATCAAATAAGTAAAAATAGTTCTAGGATTTCAATTGCTTGCTCTCTTATTATTTGTAAGAAAAAATTACACACCTAGCTCAGGTAAACTGAGGCCAGATATACCACCCACGCACTGCCTTTCGGGCTTATGTGAGGGGAGTACAGAGCATGGCGAGTGCACACACTTTCATGCATACACCTATCGACCGTAGGTGGTTTTTATTAAGTCTGTTCTTTGTTTGTTTTTTGTTTTTTTTACATGTGTTCCATACATGCATAACCGTGAGGACTTTTAAATGAGTATGAAAGCACATAATCAAAGATTCCAAGTAATTCACCCATGCATAACCGTGAGGACTTTTAGATGAGAGTGAATACTTTGGATGTTATTATTATATATATATATATATATATTTAAGAGAGAGAGAGAGTTTTACAAAATCATCTTAGCACCATTTAACTTAGAAGACAAAAATGTTATATCCTTTACTTTAAATTTACCACTTTTTAAACAAAGATTTTCAATTAGAACATACTTCATAATTAACATAGATGAACCTTCCTATATACTAGTTAAACCATTATTATTTGTAATCAAACTTCATTTTTATTTTTGTTAAGACAAACAAATTTTCAAATATTTCAATATATTAACCAAAACTTATACTTATCCCATAGTGTTTCTTCAAAAATAAATCAAAATGCTAAAAAGAAAATGTTTTTGAGATATAGGAGTTTTGAGATTTTTTTTTAGTAAGAAAATGAAAATTCAAAAATGCCATGAAAAACCATGAAAAACTAAAAAAAGGGAAAATGAGACTCCCCCACACTTAATTTTGACCGTGTCCCCATAGTCAATGCATGATATAATGAGTGTAATGGGAAAAATATGTACATATTTACAAAAGAGAGTTAACATTCTTACTAGACGTAGCTTGGCTCATGAAGGATCATGAGCTCCTCCTCTTGGTTATTTGGCAATTCCAAGAAAGGTTTCAAACGATGATCGTTGACTTTGAAAATTGATCCATCCCTGGGGTTTTCTGTTTCTATGGCATCATGTGGAAAAACAGTTCGTACCACAAATGGTCCGGTCCATCTTGATTTAAGTTTCCCCAGAAATAAATGAAGTCTCGAGTCATATAAAAGAACTTTCTGGTTAGGCGAAAACATTTTTCTTAGGATTGACTTGTCATGAAAAACTTTTGTTCTTTCTTTGTAAATTTTCTCGTTTTCATACGCGTCATTCCTAAGTTTTTCTAGTTCGTTGAGTTGCAATTTTCGGTTTTCGCCGGCTTTTTCAAGGTCAAAGTTAAAGTTTTTTATTGCCCACAACGCTTTGTGTTTAATTTCAACGGGTAAATGGCAAGCTTTACCGTAAACTAAACGAAATGGGGAGATCCCAAGGTTAGTTTTAAAAGCAGTACGGTAAGCCCAAAGCGCGTCGGTTAATTTCTGAGACCAATCTTTTCGATTTTTGTTGACAGTTTTCTCCAAGATTTGTTTTATTTGACGATTCGAAACTTCAACTTGCCCACAAGTCTGAGGATGAAACAGAGTGGATAACTTGTGGTTTATCGAGTATTTCTTCATTAAAGTTTCAAAAGAACGGTTACAAAAATGGGTTCCATTATCACTGATTATTGTGCGAGGTGTGCCGAACCTTGAAAAGGTGTTTTCTTTGAGAAATTTCACAACAATTCTATGGTCATTGGTCTTGCATGGAATGGCTTTGACCCATTTTGAGACGTAATCAACCGCGAGAAGGATATACAAGTTTCCAAAAGAATTGGGAAAAGGTCCCATAAAGTCAATACCCCAAACATCAAAGATTTCGATGGTAAGAATGGGGTTTAGAGGCATCATATCTCGTCGATAAATTCGTCCAAGCATTTGACATCGATCGCAAGTTTTACAAAATTCGAACGAGTCTTTGAAGAGAGAAGGCCAGTAGAAACCACACTAAAGCACCTTTTCCGCAGTTTTTCGAGGACCGAAATGTCCACCGCACGCTTGATCGTGGCATAATGAAAGAACACTCCTTATCTCATTATCCAGAATGCAACGTCGGATGATTTGGTTGGGACAATATTTGAACAAGTATGGATCGTCCCAATAGAAATATTTCACTTGGGACATGAATTTGTATTTGTCCTATTTGGACCACGATGAGGGAGTTTCTTTAGTGACTAAGTAGTTCACTATATCAGCGTACCATAGGTCGATAGAAATTGAAAGAAGTTGTTCATCAGGGAAGTTTTCATTGATCGGCAAAGAAGATGGTGCGTTCGGAAGACGAGACAAGTGATTGGCTATGATTGTAAGGTCAAATTCTTGAAGTAAAAGGATCCAACGAATCAAGCGGGATTTGGCATCCTTTTTAAAGAAGAGATATCGAAGTGCGGAGTGGTCCGTGTACACAGTAATGTGTGACCCTATCAAGTATTGTCAGAATTTTTCGAGAGCAAAAACGACAGCTAGAAGCTCTTTTTCGGTTGTTGTGTAGTTGAGTTGAGCGTCGTTCAAAGTCATACTCGCGTAGTAAATCACGTGAAGGATCTTGTTGATGCGTTGTCCTAAGACAGCACCAACGAAAAAGTTTGAAGCATCACACATTATTTCGAAAGGAAGATCCCAATTGGGCGCACAAATGATTGGAGCAGAAATGAGTTCGTTCTTAAGACGTTCAAAAGAAGAGATACAATCAGAGTTAAAATCGAAAGGAACGTCTTTTCCAAGAAGAGTCGTCAAAGGACGAGCAATTTTGCTGAAGTCTTTCACAAAGCGTCGGTAAATGCCAACGTGTCCAAGAAATGATCGAATGTCTTTAACAGTTTTGGGAATGGGTAGGTTTGCAATTACGTCGATTTTTGCTTTATCTACCTCAATGCCTTTATTTGAGATGATATGTCCAAGGACTATGCCATGTTTGACCATAAAGTGGCATTTTTCCCAATTCAAAGTCAAATGTTTTTCTTTACATCAATTTAGAACCAACTCGAGATGATGTAAACATTAGGAAAAAGAATCGCCAAAGATTGAGAAATCGTCCATAAAAACTTCTAGAAAGCGTTCAATCATGTCGGAAAAGATTCCAACCATGCATCATTGGAAAGTCGCAGGGGCATTACAAAGTCCGAATGGCATACGTCGATAAGCAAAGGTACCAAATGGACATGTGAAAGTCGTTTTCTCTTGATCTTTGGGAGCGATGGGAATTTGGTATAGCCATAATAACCATCAAGGAAGTAGTAAAATTCATGGCCGGCTAAACGTTCGAGTATTTGGTCGATAAAAGGAAGGGGGAAGTGATCTTTTCGTGTTGCGGCATTTAGTTTTCGGTAGTCAATGCAAACATGCCAACCCATTTGAGTACGAGTTGGAATAAGTTCGTTTGAATCGTTCTTGACAACGGTTAGCCCAGACTTTTTTGGTACAACGTGAATTGGGCTAACCCATGAACTATCGGAGATTGGGTAAATGATTCCATTGTCGAGAAGTTTAAGAATTTCATCACGCACCGCATCTTTCATTTTTGGGTTAAGCCTTCGTTGCGCGTCACGAACAGGTTTGGCATCGTCGATTAAATGAATGCGATGTTGGACAAGAGCGGGACTAATTCCCTTTATATCGGAGATCGACCATCCAATCGCTTCCTGGTTTTTCGAAAGAATAGAGAGAAGAGAAGCTTCTTGATCAAGGGAGAGAGTTGCGGAAATTATGACGAGCAACGTTCCATTATCACCTAAGTATGCGTACTTAAGGTGATCGGGAAGTGGTTTGAGGTCCAACTTGGGGAGTTTTTCGATCAAAGAGTTTGATTGAGATTCGGACTCAACTTGAAGCGATTCAAAGGGAAGAGTGTATTCAATCTCGTTGGGAATTTCGTGAAACAATTTTTCGTACTCGGCCTCGTGTTCATCATTAAAATCAAGTGTTTCATTTTCAAAGTTTTCGTGAATGGCACTAACTTCCAACGTTTGGTCACGAGGTTCGTTCGATTGGCTTTCAAGATTGAAAATGTTGAGATCCAAAGTCATGTTTCCAAAAGAGATTTTCATCGATCCGTTACGACAATTGATTAAGGCATTTGAGGTGGCTAAAAATGGTCGGCCTAGAATCAATGGAATTTGTCTTGCGGGATTTGTCACAGGTTGTGTTTCGAGAACAATAAAATCAACGGGGAATATGAATTGCCCTACTTGAATGAGCACGTCTTCGATTTCTCCCACGGGCTTCTTAATGGAACGATCGGCAAATTGAAGCGTGACTTTTGTTTGTTTGAGCTCACCTAAGCCTAATTGTTCATACACGGAATATGAAATCAAGTTGACACTCACGCCTAAGTCTATCAAACATTTGTTAATCGTCTTGTCACCAATTGTACATGAAATCGTAGGGCAGCCAGGATCTTTGTATTTTACGGGCATGGATTGGGACAAGACTTCACTCAGACTGGCAGCTAAGAAGACTTTTTTGGGCACTTGAGTGTGTCGCTTTTGGGTACACAAGTCCTTAAGGAATTTCGCGTAAGTTGGGACTTGCTGAACGATGTCAAGAAGCGGAATGTTAACTTTGACTTGTTTAAAAATTTCCAACATCTTTTCCATTTGGTCCGAGTGTTTCTTTGGTCGAAGACGATGTGGAAATGGGACATGATACTCGGTAGGCGGGTCTACTCGAGTAGAAGAAGAAGAGTTTTGATTGGCATTCGATTCAACGTTTGGCTCCACGTTCTGTTCAAATTCATTCGTTGTTTTAGAAGTATCGAGAGAAGTTTCCGGTAAATCGTTTGGATTAATGACTTGATTATCGATTTGTTTCCCGGAACGAAGAGTTGTGATAGCATTCAATTGGGTGACGTTGCTATCTTGAACAACATGGGCTTGATTTGAATTTGTGTTTTGATTTCTGGGATTTGGAAGGGGCTGGCTTAGGAATGTTCGTCGTTCGCGTTCACTTACAGATGTGGCTAATTGACTCATTTGCATTTCGAGTTTTGCAATCGATTGGTTTGTGTTTTGCATATATGAAGTCAATAAATTTTGCAAATTGCTGTTTGATTGAAGGCTTTGAGTAGTTGCTTTAGCCAATGTTTCAAGGGTTTTCTCAAGAGAAGTTAAACGTTTATCGTCTTGGGGAGGATGAGCTGAATTTCGTTGAAAATTTGATTGTTGCGGTTGATTATGAGATGGACCTGCAAAGTTTGGTTGAAAATTGTTGGGTTGAAAGGAAGGATTCGAAGCATTATTCAAAAATGCTTGCAAATTGGGACGAATCGTATTCGTGTTGGGATTGTTTTGGTTCCATGCAAAATTTGGATGGTTTCTCCAACCAGGGTTGTACGTTGGAGAAAACGGGTCATTTTTGGCTTGTTGAAAGCATTGATTTGTTCGACGGAATTGGGACACTGATCAGCTATATGATTAGGATCGTTGCATTTATAACACATTGGTTGGGAAGTTTGGTTCATTTGCTTCGATGAGAAAACGTTATTGAATTTTTTAATCATTGCGTCGATCTTAGCTTCCAAAGCAACAGAAGATCCTATCGAGTGTGCACTCGATCGTGAGTAGATTGATTTTTCGTTCGAACGTTCCCATTGGGATGATTTTTCGGCGAGGTTTTCAAGAAATTGCCAAGCATCGTCGTGATGTTGGCAAGAAAGTTGCCTTGGCACATTGATTCGAGCATGGTACGTGAGCTATTTTCGAGTCCATCGTATAAAATTTGGCAAATCGTTTATTTTTCGAAATTATGGTGTGGACATTTCATCAAAAGCTCTTTGAATCTTTCAAAATATTTTCCGAATGGTTCTCCCTTGAATTGATTAATATTTACAATTTCGTTTTGGATTCTACTCGTTTTTTCCAAAGGGTAGAACTTTTTTAAGAAAGCTTTTATGAATTCTTCCCACGTTTTAATCGAGTTCGATGGTAAGCTGTACAACCATTTTTCAGCGTAATCCGTAAGAGCGAATGGGATTAATCGAAGTTTGATTCCGTCATCAGAAAGTTGTTGGAGTTTAATGGTTCACAAACTTGTTCGAATTTAGTCAAGAAGATGTATGGATCATCGTGTTCGAAATTGCCAAATTTCGGAAGAGTGGCAATATGGTTTGAGTGAATTTCGAAATGGTTACCCGTAGGGGCGGGTAACGTGATGCAAGATGGAATAGAAACTCTATCGGGAAAGATTCTATCCATAAGAGTTCGAGGGGCGTTTTCGTTTGCCGTTTCGGGAGGATTGTTTGTTCGAGTTAAATGGTTTGTAGAAGGGTCGCGAGTCCAACGATTTGTTGTTGTGTCACAAGTCCAATTACTCATGCACAAGTGAAAGTCGAGAAGAGAAAGAAGTTAGAATCGAGTTTAGTGAATGAAAGAAGATTTGAAAATCGAAGTGAAATTTTTTTTTAGAGGAAGAAAAATATTTACCAAGTGAAATTTATTTTCAAAAGAGAAGTTTGATTTTTGTTTTTCAAATTTTTATATTTTTTTGTTTTTGTAAATTTTTTGTTTTTGTTTTTTTTTGAATTTTCAAATTTTTTTTAAAAGGTTTTAATTTTTTTTTGTGGAATTAAAAACTAAGTTAAGAAAAATTTACAATTTTTTTTATTTTGGATTTTTGATTTTTTTTATATATGCGTGAACTAATGCAACTAAATGAATGCAAAGGACTTAATTACAGTTTTCAGTCCTTAGTAGCTCCTAACCCAAAATTGTATAATCGCACTTTGTTTTAAATCAACAAAAATATTTCTCAGCCAGGTAACGGGCAGGGGTTATCGGTGCACCACGAATCACTGTAGCAATGCAGCCGAAGGCTTAAGTACCTTCAGAGGAACAACCAGTATAATATTTATGTATCACCGTAATTTTTATAACTAGTTATTACTCTGCCGTAGCCTAGACACCAAGAAATAGAATTATTCAAAGAAAACAATTGTGAAGATACAATTAAGCCCTAGATGAGCTCACGACACCCTTAAATCGAATGTCTAACCTTTAATATTAGTCAAATTCTACGATGAAATGCGTTTGTGGGCTAAGGAAAGGGTGATGAAATCCCTCACCTTATATGAATTGGGGTATTGCCCTTAGAAAAGAAAATAAGATGAGATGGATGCAAAACAAAAATTAAACGTGAATTTACAATGCAACTAAAATGAAGTTTGTTTTTGTTTTTGGATTTTGAAATTTTTTTTTTGTATATATAAATGCAAATGTTAGCAACCAACAATGCACTAGAGATGAAAGCACAATACCAGAGCGTGCAGATTATTAGCAATTTTTTTTAAGCGGCAATTTTTTAGCAAGGCAAAGCAGTTTATTTAGGCAAGCACTTCTTCCTTTTGAATTTCTGCTTTGGCAACCTGAGATGAAACACAAGATATATTCAATAATTTTTTTTATTATTATTATTTAGTATGTTTATCAAAGATGAAAAAATAAGCGAAAAACAAAACAATTGAAAATAAAATAAATTAAAACTAAAATAAGTGAAAACAAATGAAAAATGAAGTTGAAATTTTTTTTTTGGATTTTTTTTTATTTTTTTGGAGAGGAGACTCAAAAGTGACGTTTTTTTAAATATGAAAGAGATAACTAAAACAAAGGAAACCCAAAACAACTGAATTCAAAACGTGTATAATTTTTTTTTACTTTTTTTATTTTTGTTTTTTCTTCAAAAAGGAAGTAAATTTAAGCCTTAAAACAAACTGTTGAACAAGTAAATATTTTTTATTTTTTTATTTTACAAATAAAAATTTCAACTGAAATCACAAGCCACTTAAGCAACTTGTTTTTCTTTTTCTTTTTCTTTCACCAGCCCACACAATTCCACGGCCCGTTTCTTCATTTTTTTCCTTTTCTATTATCAAAGAGCCAAATCTCTTATCTAAAAAAAACGAAACAAAATAAAATACAGATTGCCTCTTGCAAAATCTAAATCAGAATCAAATCCAAATGTCGAAAAAAAGAGGAACTTGCGAAATCAAAATTGGCTGTGGTTCGAGGGTGGTTCAGAGAGATTGTGGGCTGTGCTGATTGACGAGGTGATTTGGGGAGCAATAGGATTCGGTCGCGAGTGTGATTGAAGGTTGATAGAGGATTAGATGGCGATGAAGGGAGGTGACGACGACTTGGTTGAAGTGGTGAAGTCGCGGTGCTCAGGACGTCGAATTTGAAGTAGCGATTGCAAGTGGTACGAGGCGATTCTGGTGGGTGGATTTGGGGATTTTCACGATGAAGGTTGGAGCTCGACTGTCGCTCGTGGTGATTTTGGAGTCGAGGCGATTGGTTTAGGGGAGGAGGGCGATTTGGTTAGCAGTGTTAAATGTATGGTTGGGTTGCGAAGTCGGGTTATGGTGGCGTAAGGATTCGTGATGGTGGGTGGAAGCAGAGGTCGCGAAGTGGAAAATGGTTTGCTTCAAGGTTTCTATTTTCTGGAATCGCGGTTGTTGTCTGGAGTTGCTGATGGAAGAGGGAGATGGTTGTATGTTGCTGAAATTGTTTTGGTTCGGCAAAGGGGGTTCAGGCGATGGAGTTCGGTGATTGGGTAATGTAAGTACAGAGGCTGTTGTGAAATGATGGTGGTTAGTTGCTCAGGTGGGTTCGTGGTTAGCTGATGGGAATGAAGTGAATGACAGTGATGCAGAGGATATGGGGGTCTGGAAGCTTGGTGTTTGATGATGGATGTAACGACCCGTATTTTTTTTACGGATCGAAACATCGTAAAACAGTTATCACTTGGTCGCATTGTTGATAAGTCGTCCATAGTCTAAGTCTTAGGTCGTATGAGAGTTTGGAGCGACCTAAGGAAGTGGGCGAGTTAAGGAGTGGACGACTTAGTGAAGTGGAGCGACCTATGGATTGGAACGACCTAAGAAGTTAGGTCATGTAATAGTTAGGTCATATAGAAGATAGGTCGTGTGCTGGCTTAGGTCGTGGGGTAGGTTAGGTCGAGTGAGCGACCTAAGAGATTGGAGCGACCTAAGAGAGTTAGCAACCTATAAGAGTTGGCGACCTAAGGTTTGAGCGACTTAAGGGTTTGCAACGACCTAGGAGAGCTGGTAGTTAGCGACCTATAGAAGTTAGCGACCTATTAGTTAGCGAGTTAGCGACCTAGTGGTTAGCGACCTAAGAGTTAGCGAGTTAGCGTAGTTAGGTCGTAGACGACCTAAGATGTTAAGTCGTATCCTAGCTAAGAGTTAGGTCGTGAGCTACTTTGTAGAGTTAGGTCGTGAGCTTCTGTGTTGAGTTAGGTCGTAGGCGACCTAAGATAGTTAGGTCGCGTGTGTGTTAGGTGCGCGTAGGTCGTTGGATCTGTTAGGTCGCATGGATGCGCATTCGTTAGGTCGTAGAAGCGCATCTGGGTTAGGTCGTAGGTCGCGTGGATGCGCAGATCTGGTTAGGTCGTAGAGGCTTGGGGCTGTTAGGTCGAAGATTTTAGGTCGTGGGGTTTTAGGTCGTAAGTCGTGGACGACCTAACTCCGAGCGAACGACCTAAGGTGGATTTCAGCCTATAAATAGGAGGGTTCTTCTTCATTTTTGGGATCCGGATTTCGAAGCGACGAAGTGCTGCCATTTTGAGAGCTCGACTTCTACACTTCTTCACTTCTTTTCTCCACTTTGATTTAGTACTTCCTTCCATCCAAATCGAAGATCGAAGAGCTTAGATTGAAGATCTACATTCTTCGAAGAGAGATTTCATCGTTTGAAGCGGATTTGTGATAGATCGAGTTAGATCCTTCGCTGTCCAGATCTGAAGTGTGTTGCTTTTGAGGTGTTTAGGTGATTTGGTGAGTGGTGATTATCTCTCACACGGATCCAAAGGAGTATATCGGATCGTTGGCTTGATTTTGTGTTAAAGTAGTGATTTCCATGCATTTTCTTCATCCTAAGTATAGATCCATGTAGATCCATTGTTCATGATGATTCGACAACCATTTTACTAAGTGATAACCTATGCAAGTTCATTCATCAAGATTATAGAGATATTGCTCATGTTTTCATGTTTGTTAGACTTTAGACTCTTTATTTACGAAATTGCCATTATTGTTATAATTGTCTATTTAGATCATATTTGAATGCTTGATTACTTGGATTAATGTTTGACTTGATTGATTGCTATGAATTAGATGATTGATGATTTGATTTAGACCGAAGATGATTCAAAAGCTAAGGGAAAGGCTCTTGAATTGGAAAAGCTGCTTGTGGCATATGTAGCGGATGGTGAAGCTCATATGGATAGATTTGATGATGATGTTGAGATGAAGCTTTGCTATGATGATGATGAGGCGAAGCATGATATGAGATAGTCTTGGTCTAATCCAGACGGGATCATTCCAAGCATGTTGATAACTCGGTGAAATGGTTCGAGTTAGAGGATAATGGTTTGCTCGAGAGGCGCTTGAGCTAGTATGGAAATAGTCGTCGAGGAGGATGACTAGAAGGCTGAGATCTCATCGTTGTTGAAGGTTCTAGCATGCTCAAAGCAAGAGTACGTTGGGCAGATTCGATAGTCCCTAAAGGCTACTGATTGGTAGTCGAGTACTCTGGGCAGATTCGATAGTCCTAGGCACGGGTCACGATGACGTGCGGAGTTATGTCTAGAACCGGGGTTTCCATTAGCCCTTGACGGACGGATGAAAGAATGAGTTGGTCATTCAATTAACGATGAAATCGAAGCAATGATAACAGTGATAGCCAGAGTCATGGATGTTTGGTTGTATCGTCATTCGGTCTCAAGAGCGGTATTTTCTAGGTGCTTATCTGATCTTGGTTTAGGCCTTGGGGGTTTGTACTTGGAAAACATCGCCCTTGACTCGAGTGATAATTTCTTTACTTTAAATTATATGCTCTGCTATGTTTGCTTCTGCTTAGTGTGTGTCTTGGGGCTATCACTATAGAAAGAGGTGGAGTGGGAGGGTTGTATTCTTATTCCTTTTCCTTTATGCTCTTTTGGTATGTTGTTAGTTAATTTACCGCTCACTAAGACTGTTGTCTGACTCAAGGCTTTATGTTTTTAACTCTTATTGCCTTGGGCTGTTCGTCCATTTTGGGACGGGCAGACTAGGTAGCAGGTGACAGGTGCTGTTCTTGCTTCCCACGGTGCTGATGTCGAAGACGAGCTGGAGGCTTGCATATTATCTTCTTACTATATGTACTGGATGTTCCGCTGCTTGTATATTCTCTGAGTGTTATGTAGTGAGGCTTGATGTATTGACTATTCAGATGTTGTATTCAACTATTATGAAGTTTTATTGATGAGATTCTATTTCTGTGAAGCTTCACTATGTATATATTCTATTGTATTTTGTCCATGCGTTGTGAGTAATACGACAGATTCTGCTGTTTTAATTTACCCTGACAATCGTCCATGGTCGCCTGGCACACTTTACAGCGCACTTTCTCTAGGTTCAGTGCAGGGGTCATGGGCGGTCGTCACATTTGGTATCAGAGCATTGGTTAATCGATTTTACCCAACGCTCGCTGACGTAACTACGTATGAGAGACGTAATTGTATTTTGATGGATGATTACTATATATAATATAGTAGCTTAGTAGAGTTTGAGTCCTTTATGCAGTTGTTTCTCTAGGTGTATTAATCATTCCTTTTTATAGATATTAAGGATGAGTCGAAGAGGGAGACCAGCTGCTAGGGAAGGCCGTGCTACTGAGGGGGCTGCTGATTATGCTGCTATGTTCGAAGCTATGATCACTTCGATCATGAGAAGGATGCCAGCTCCGGGGCCATCGGTGGATGTTGGAGTTCAAGTTCAAACTCCAAAACCAGTGGATTTTGCTAAGTTGTGTAAGGATTATTCTGCTCTTGGAGGAAAGGTTTTCTTGGGGACAGAATCAACCATTGAAGTCCAAAGGTGGATAGATGCTTGTAGAAGGATCTTTAGTGATTTGGGAATTGAGGATGCAACTAAGAGGAAGTTAGCATCAAGACAGCTTCAAGAAAGAGCTTCTGATTGGTGGAACTCTATCACCATTGATACTCCGGAGGAAGAAATTACTTGGGAGCAATTCCAAGCCAGATTTGAAGCTAAGTTCATTTCTACAGCCCAGAAGTTTGTTCTGTTCAAGAAGTTTGTGGAGCTCAAGCAAGGTGGAAGACCAGTTCTTGAGTATGTTTCTGAGTTTGAAGCTTTGTCCAAGTATGCTCGGTCGTATATTGAATCTGCATATCAGAAGAATGAGAAGTTTGTGACAGGCTTGGACAGTTATCTTGGGATGCAATTGGTGGATCATTTGGACGATTCATTTGAGAAGCTTGTGGAGAAAGCTCTCAGGCATGAGAATCTATTTCCTAAAGAGGGATCTGTTGTTGCTATGACCAAGGAGGAGTCTAGACCACAGCAGGGTGGAAACAAGAAGAGGAAGCAGCAGCAGCAGCAAAAGGGTAAAGATGGCCAGAAGAAGCCGAAGGGCGAAGTGACCTGCTACAATTGTCAGCAGAAGGGCCATTTCTCCAGGGATTGCAAGAATCCGAAGGTGCCGGTGAAGTGCCACAACTGTGACAAGCTGGGGCATGTTAAGAGGAATTGTCCAGAACCGCGGAAGGACAAGCAGATTGTGCAAGCTTATGCTTTGGGAGCTGTTCCATCATCTTCGAAAGCTCCTACCGTTGAAGAGAAAGGAAAGAGTGTAGTGGTTCAAGGTACTCTTTTCCTATGTGGTGTTCCAGTTAGAGTGCTATTTGATACTGGGGCGTCTCATTCATTTGTTTGTAATGAGCTTGTAGGCCGGTTGGGTTTAGAACCGGATATCATTGATAGGCCATTGGTTGTGACTAATCCAGTTGGGGGTTCGTCTTGTTTGTGTATGTTATGCCATGGTCTGATTGTATCGAGTCATGATTGCTCTTTTGTTTGTGATTGTTTTGTGCTGAACTTTGCGGGGTTCAGAATTATTTTGGGTATGGACTGGCTTAGGAAGTATGCGGCAAAGGTTGATTGTGAAAGGTTGGAGGTGATAGTCGAGAATGTGGAGGGGCGAAAGATTGTGATACGATGTAAGCATGAAGAAGGCGTCTTCATGAGCTTCATGTATTCGCTGGTTGTTCCACGGGATGGACTGTCATCTGTGCCAATCACTAATGGATTTGAGGATGTCTTTGACGAGGTCAAAGGGTTACCGCCGCATAGAGAGATCGAGTTTCGTATAGATCTAGTTGAGGGAGCCAGACCTGTTGTGATGCCTCTTAGGCGGATGGAGCCTAGGGAACAGCAGGAGTTGAAGGTGCAGGTTGATGATCTTTTGCAGAAAGGATTCATTCGGCGTAGTGTGTCCGAATGGGGTGCACCAGTTGTGTTTGCAACCAAAGCAGATGGATCGTTGAGGTTGTGTGTGGATTATCGTGAGCTGAATAAAGTGACTAAGAAGAACAAGTATCCATTGCCGAGAATAGATGACTTGTTTGATCAGCTTCACGAAGCTAAGGTGTTTTCTCAGATGGATTTGGCAATGGGATTTCACCAGTTAAGAGTGGCTAAGGATAGTGTGCCGAAGACTGCTTTTAGGACACCATCCGGTTTCTTTGAGTGGCTGGTAATGCCGTTTGGATTGACTAATGCGCCAACATATTTTGTGGATCTTATGAATAGAGTGTTCAAAGATCAGTTGAACAAGTTTGTGTTAGTGTTCGTGGATGATATTTTGATTTATTCCAGAACTGAAGAAGAGCACAAGACGCACTTGCGTATTGTTTTGGGAATCTTGCGGAAACATCAGCTGAAGGCTAAGTTTTCGAAGTGTCACTTCTGGAAGAGTGAAGTGAGGTTCTTAGGCCATGTTATCTCTGGAAATGGAATAGCGGTTGATCCCGCCAAGGTGGCAGCAATCCAGGATTGGGGTAGACCTAAGAATGCATCTGATGTGAGAAGTTTTCTTGGATTAGCAGGATATTAACGTCGATTTATCAAAGACTTCTCCAAGGTGGCTGCACCATTGACAGGATTGACGAAAAAGAACCAAGTGTTCAGATGGGATGCTAAGTGTGAGCAAGCTTTCAGAATCCTGAAAGAGCGATTGACAAGTGCTCCTGTTTTGACTATTCCAAGTGGGAATGATGAGATGGTGGTTTACACCGACGCATGTGGTACTGGACTTGGAGCAGTACTGATGCAGAGGGATAAAGTTGTTGCGTATGCAAGTCGACAACTGAAGCCGCATGAAAGGAATTACCCGACTCATGATTTGGAATTAGCGGCGATTGTTTTTGCTCTGAAGATGTTGAGACATTATCTATTGGGAGTTCGATTCGAGTTGTTTACAGATCATAAGTCGTTGAAGTATCTTTTCTCCCAAAAGGATTTGAATCTTCGGCAGCAACGGTGGCTAGAGTTTTTGGCATTATATGATTTTGGTATAGCTTATACTCCGGGAAAAGGTAACGGAGTAGCAGATGCGTTAAGTCGAAGACATGCAGGATTGGGAGCCATGTTTTCAGAATGGAAGAGTCTCGAGTATTTAGCTGGATTTGACTTCAGGCCCATATGTGAATTGGAACCTGAGATGTTAGCAAACTTATCGATAAGACCCACCCTTATGGAAAGGATTGGCCAGAGCCAAAAGTGAGACGATAAGCTTGTCAAGATTATCCGTGATTTGGAATCTGGATTGGAACCAGAAAAGGATAAAAGATTCGAGGTCGATCGAGAGGGTTGGCTTCGAAAGCAAGGACGACTAGTTGTTCCCGATATAGATGAATTGAGGAGTGAAATTATGAAGAAAAGTCATCACTCGAAGCTGACAATTCATCCAGGTGGAAATAAGATGTATCGGGATATGAAGAGAACCGATTACTGGGAAGGTATGAAGAAGGATGTTGGAAATTTTATTTCCAAGTGCATGAACTGCCAATTGGTAAAAGCCGAGCAGAAGAAGCCAAGTGGATTGCTTCAGCCATTAGAAGTTCCTACATGGAAGTGGGAGCAGATATCGATGGATTTTATTGATGGACTACCTAGAAAAAGAACGGGAAACAAAGGGATTTGGGTCATCGTAGATCGTCTGACTAAGAGTGTAAGATTCATTCCTGTTTGATCGACGAGGACTGCATCAAAGTTGGCTGAGTTGTATGTTAAGTGGATAGTCCGATTCCATGGTATTCCGAAGAGTATAGTGAGCGATCGAGATCCATTGTTCACTAGTGGATTTTGGAAGAGCTTCCAGGAAGTTTTAGGAATCGAGTTGTGTTTGAGTACAGCTTATCACCCTCAAACAGATGGTCAGACCGAGAGAGTCAACCGAGTTTTGGAAGATCTCCTCAGAGCTTGTGTTTTGGATTTCGGAGGATCATGGGAAGATCACCTTCATTTGGTGGAATTTTCGTATTATAACAGTTACCAGTCAAGCATTGGTATGGCACCGTATGAGGCATTATATGGAAGACCGTGTAACTCTCCGACATGTTGGTTAGAAACAGAAGAAAAGTTGATACTTGGGCCAGAGATGATTCGACAGACTTCGGATTGCATAGAGATCATTCGGCAACGAATGAAGGCAGCCCAGGACCGTCAGAAAAGTTATGCCGATAAGCGTCGAAAGGATTTGGAATTCGACGTAGGTGATATGGTTTTTGTGAAGATTTCTCCACTGAAGAATGTTATTCGATTCGGGAAGAAAGGAAAATTGACTCCGAGATTTGTTGGACCATTCCCGATCACCGAGCGAATTGGAAAGCTCGCCTATAGATTGGAGTTACCAGAGAAGATGTCGGGTGTGCACAATGTTTTCACATATCGTATCTACGGAAGTATGTGCACGACTCGAATACAGTGGTTTCTGCTGATAGCTGTGAAGATTTTGAGATTGATCCAGTCGATAAGAGACCTCGTAAGCCGCTTCGTGTTGTGGAAACTGACACGAAACAGCTTAGGAGGAAGGTAGTTAAGTTGCTCAAGATACAATGAAGTGATGATGATAACGACTGTACATGGGAGGTGGAAGAGAGGATGAAAGCAGCTCATCCTGAACTCTTCAAGGTATGGCCCTAAGGTGTCGTATCATCTAACGACGTTGTAACTTGTTCTAAGTTTTAGAATTCTACATGCTAAGCTAGAATTGGATGCATGGTTTGTTGATTGCTATGGATGGTAGGCATGCAGAATAGTCTTTGATTGCTCTGTTGTTTGGAATTTCGGGGGCAAAATTCCTAGGGGGAAGAATGTAATGACCCGTATTTGTTTTACGGATCGAAACATCGTAAAACAATTATCACTTGGTCGCATTGTTGATAAGTCGTCCATAGTCTAAGTCTTAGGTCGTATGAGAGTTTGGAGCGACCTAAGGAAGTGGGCGAGTTAAGGAGTGGACAACTTAGTGAAGTGGAGCGACCTATGGATTGGAACGACCTAAGAAGTTAGGTCGTGTAATAGTTAGGTCGTATAGAAGATAGGTCGTGTGCTGGCTTAGGTCGTGGGGTAGGTTAGGTCGAGTGAGCGACCTAGGAGATTGGAGCGACCTAAGAGAGTTAGCAACCTATAAGAGTTGGCGACCTAAGGTTTGAGCGACTTAAGGGTTTGCAGCGACCTAGGAGAGCTGGTAGTTAGCGACCTATAGAAGTTAGTGACCTATTAGTTAGCGAGTTAGCGACCTAAGAGTTAGCGAGTTAGCATAGTTAGGTCGTAGACGACCTAAGATGTTAAGTCGTATCCTAGCTAAGAGTTAGGTCGTGAGCTTCTGTGTTGAGTTAGGTCGTAGGCGACCTAAGATAGTTAGGTCGCGTGTGTGTTAGGTGCGCGTAGGTCATTGGATCTGTTAGGTCGCATGGATGTGCATTCGTTAGGTCGTAGAAGCGCATCTGGGTTAGGTCGTAGGTCGCGTGGATGCGCAGATCTGGTTAGGTCGTAGAGGCTTGGGGCTGTTAGGTCGAAAATTTTAGGTCATGGGGTTTTAGGTCGTAAGTCGTGGACGACCTAACTCCGAGCGAACGACCTAAGGTGGATTTCAGCCTATAAATAGGAGGGTTCTTCTTCATTTTTGGGATCCGGATTTCGAAGCGACGAAGTGCTGCCATTTTGAGAGCTCGACTTCTACACTTCTTCACTTCTTTTCTCCACTTTGATTTAGTACTTCCTTCCATCCAAATCGAAGATCGAAGAGCTTAGATTGAAGATCTACATTCTTCGAAGAGAGATTTCATCGTTTGAAGCGGATTTGTGATAGATCGAGTTAGATCCTTCGCTGTCCAGATCTGAAGTGTGTTGCTTTTGAGGTGTTTAGGTGATTTGGTGAGTGGTGATTATCTCTCACACGGATCCAAAGGAGTATATCAGATAGTTGGCTTGATTTTGGGTTAAAGTAGTGATTTCCATGCATTTTCTTCATCCTAAGTATAGATCCATGTAGTTCCATTGTTCATGATGATTCGACAACCATTTTACTAAGTGATAACCTATGCAAGTTCATTCATCAAGATTATAGAGATATTGCTCATGTTTTCATGTTTGTTAGACATTAGACTCTTTATTTATGAAATTGCCATTATTGTTATAATTGTCTATTTAGATCATATTTGAATGCTTGATTACTTGGATTAATGTTTGACTTGATTGATTGCTATGAATTAGATGATTGATGATTTGATTTAGACCGAAGATGATTCAAAAGCTAAGGGAAAGGCTCTTGAATTGGAAAAGCTGCTTGTGGCATATGTAGCGGATGGTGAAGCTCATATGGATAGATTTGATGATGATGTTGAGATGAAGCTTTGCTATGATGATGATGAGGCGAAGCATGATATGAGATAGTCTTGGTCTAATCCAGACGGGATCATTCCAAGCATGTTGATAACTCGGTGAAATGGTTCGAGTTAGAGGATAATGGTTTGCTCGAGAGGCGCTTGAGCTAGTATGGAAATAGTCATCGAGGAGGATGACTATAAGGCTGAGATCTCATCGTTGTTGAAGGTTCTAGCATGCTCAAAGCAAGAGTACGTTGGGCAGATTCGATAGTCCCTGAAGGCTACTGATTGGTAGTCGAGTACTCTGGGCAGATTCGATAGTCCTAGGCACGGGTCACGATGACGTGCGGAGTTATGTCTAGAACCGGGGTTTCCATTAGCCCTTGACGGACGGATGAAAGAATGAGCCGGTCATTCAATTAACGATGATATCGAGGCAATGATAACAGTGATAGCCAGAGTCATGGATGTTTGGTTGTATCGTCATTCGGTCTCAAGAGCGGTATTTTTTGGGTGCTTATCTGATCTTGGTTTAGGCCTTGGGGGTTTGTACTTGGAAAACATCGCCCTTGACTCGAGTGATAATTGCTTTACTTTAAATTGTATGCTCTGCTATGTTTGCTTCTGCTTAGTGTGTGTCTGGGGGCTATCACTGTAGAAAGAGGTGGAGTGGGAGGGTTGTATTCCTATTCCTTTTCCTTTATGCTCTTTTGGTATGTTGTTAGTTAATTTACCGCTCACTAAGACTGTTGTCTGACTCAAGGCTTTATGTTTTTAACTCTTATTGCCTTGGGCTGTTCGTCCATTTTGGGACGGGCAGACTAGGTAGCAGGTGACAGGTGCTGTTCTTGCTTCCCACGGTGCTGATGTCGAAGACGAGCTGGAGGCTTGCATATTATCTTCTTACTATATGTACTGGATGTTCCGCTGCTTGTATATTCTCTGAGTGTTATGTAGTGAGGCTTGATGTATTGACTATTCAGGTGTTGTATTCAACTATTATGAAGTTTTATTGATGAGATTCTATTTCTATGAAGCTTCACTATATATATATTCTATTGTATTTTGTCCATGCGCTGTGAGTAATACGATAGATTCTGCTGTTTTAATTTACCCTGACAATCGTCCATGGTTGCCTGGCACACTTTACAGCGCACTTTCTCTAGGTTCAGTGCAGGGGTCATGGGCGGTCGTCACAATGGAAGTGTGTGCTTGTAGGATATGGGTCGCAATGTGAAGGTGGCAAGGCACATGGCATATGAAATGTTATTTGATGGTTGAACTATTGTGGAACAGGTTTGCAGCGGTAGAGGATGAAATGGTGCAGTGCAGAGGTGTTCTTGAATGATGACGTTTGGATGTTATGATGGTGTATAGCAAGAATGGGTATGTAAGTGAGGTAGATATATGAAACTGTGAACTGTTTTGTATGTTTAGTAGAGGAGGGGGGTCTGTCAGCAGTTTGAAGGAGCGGTGGAGGTCAGGGGCAGAGATGGCAGATATATTAATGTAGGAAATGGTAGGGAAAGTATTGGGAGGAAGTGTGACTGTCTGATGGTGGTGGTGAATGTTTGCAGAATTATAGAGGAGAGTAGGGTGATTGTTTTGTTATATGGTGGCTAACAGCAAGGAGGTGGAGGGATTCGATTGCAATTCTCTGGTGGTATAGTGGATGTAATGGTATGGTGATATTTGTATGCAAAACAAATGTTGTAGGAATGAGGTGGGTAGTGAGTTGACAGTTTTGATGTATATGACTGTATATGACAATTTTGATGTATATGACAGTTTTGAGGTGGGTGGTCAATGTGATATGTGATATGGTAGAAGCTCGAACAGGTTGGGTGATAGAAATGTGATACATGGTATGAACAATGTTTGAACAGGGGAAGTAGCAGGTCGTTGTGGATCAGAGGAAGTATGTGGCTCGTATGCAAGTGCACAAGCACAATGATGCAGTTTCTGGTGGAAGTGCACAAGCACAGTGAAGATATGTTGCAGTGGAGTTTGATTACTGTCACAATAGAGTTGTGGGGTTTGGAGAATTGTGATAGAGTTGATGAGGTGATGTTGCGAGAATTGTGATCGAGTTTGAAACTTGTTTGAGCAGGCGTTATTGGCAGTAATGGAATGGGTATGGGGGCAGTTCAGTCTGTTTGGCAAGGAAGCAGAGAGTGGTGATCAGAGATGTGAATAAGGCAGGCAAGCAGGAGTTAGAGGTGGTCAGTGATGGAGGAACTGTTATGGATGGTTGGTTGTTTGTGGGTGAAGTGCATCAGGTAAGTGAGGAATATGACAAGTTTTTTGGGTAGAGGCAGTGAAAAATGCGCAGAATTGTGATGAGCAGGTGCATAGAACAGTGGAGTAAGAAGAGTCAGAGAGCGGTTTTTTTTTTAGAAATTGTAATTGTAATTGAAATTGTAAATGAAATGAATTTTTTTTTCAAATGAGATTTTGTGAATGTTTTTTTTATATGATAAAATATGCAAATGCAGATGCAACTAGAAAACTAGAACAACATGCACACAAACAAATGCAAACAAAAATCACACAAACACACTTTTTTTTTAAATGTAAACACACAATAGAATCAAACAAAAATAATTCGAAGAATAGAAAATAAAATTAAAACAACTCCCCGGCAACGGCGCCAAAAACTTGTTCGTCGATGGAAATTCTATCGGTTTAGAAAACCGTCGAACGAATTTAAATTAAAATTTATCGCAAGCGCACGGCGTACACTTTGTAGTACGTAGGGAATTGTGAGGGATTAAAAATCTATTTAATCAAATTAGACCAAAGAGAGATGAAGTTGTAACTACAAAAAATAAGCTAAAGCTAGAATTAAAATGTGATTTAAAAACTATTAAAGTAGAGGACAATTTAGAGGCAAATCCACTCTCATATTTTTGTAAATCAACAAACAAAGAATTTATGATCTCTAACTTGATATTAAGCGAAATAATCGTTGCATTGATCATAAGTATGGTTTGTTTATGTTATTAATTAACATAATTCAAACCATCAAACTATAATACAACAATTATACCACTTATAACTCTCATGAAAATGAAGCCAAAGCAAAAGTTATTTTAAGTATGATCTATTTACTATTGTAACTAGTAATATAGATCATCAAATTTCATTTTTACTTTCATTTCAAAATCAAAAATGGATTAGCAAATGATGATGCAACTTGTGTTTATGTTGAATAAGAATAGCTCATTTGTAAAAGCAACATAAGCTATCAAACCCACTTGTATAAACTTGCATCAAAATTCACTCTCATGAAGCATAAACAAAGGAGATCATAAATCATAGAAATGTTGAAATTACATAATATTTGAGAGCTTCATTGCCCCTAAATTGAAAGGGTTTAGCTACTCATTTGTGGCATTGAAGCAACACTTGTAAATTTCAACATGAAAGAGCAAAGAAATGAAAACTAAGCAAAGGAAGAAAGAGAGATTAACTACTAACTAATTGCATAAAAATTAAAGCTACACTACTTGCATAAATGTAAATCTAAGCTATGAACATTAAAGAAAAGAGAGCATAGAAATAAACATTAACAATAAAACAAAGAAAAGCATGTAGAAAAAAGAGAAGAAAGAGGCTTGGAAGCCATTTTTATTTCATAGAACATTGAGCTTACAATTTGATCTCTTAATTTTCTAAGTAAAATGAAAGAGTAGATGATAGTTTCATGTACATAAGTGAGCTATATATACATGCATAAAACCCTAATTCTATTTTTAGGGGGCTTCCTAAAATGCCCTTTAGGAAGTGTGGCCACCAAGTAACCATTAGCCACTAATTAATCCATCATTTGTTGTGCATGAAGCTTTAACCTCCACTTAGTTTGTCCATTAGCTCATAATTGTACATTTAGGTAAGTGGGTGGGGTCCTCCATGATCTTGAACTTGAATTATTTCCTCTTCATTCCTTTGTATTTCTGTAACAACCCGCATATTTTTCGACTTTATATTTAAATATTCTATTTAAATATTTTATCGTTAATCGGAATTTGATCCGAAAAGCTACTTTTTGCATACGGTCAAATTAGGACTCGAGATCACCTCCATTGAGTTCAAAATGACGTTTGCGATATTTTTAAGTGTAAACTTCGATACGTTTGGAGATAGTGAAATTTTCATCACTTTTTGGCTTAGGACTTTGGTTTGGGCAGAACCATCACTAACTCAGCCCAACCCCCTCCTTCTCTTCATTTTTCATTTCCAATTGCTTAAACTTGGAAGCTTCACCAAAAATGGAGGAGGGAAAGGGAAATTAATACTCCAAGCTCAAATTCAAATTGCAATCCAACATCTAACTCCAAATTCAAAGTGAAGACATTGATTTAAGCTTGTGGTTGATTCTTGCTTTGCTCTCAAGCTCCATCTTCATCGAATTCCATGAAAAGGTGAGATTTTTAATCTCACATCTTGCCTATAACTGTCGTTGGACTGTTGGAAATGATTCCCTATCACTTGTGCGCATGCATTTGCAATTGGTTTGGAGTGAATTGGTGAAAAACCCAATTTTTAGTGTTTTGGCAAATTTCTGGGCTTAGGTCGTTCGGCATTGGAGAAGACAGGTCTGCAAATCTTCGTTCAGGGCTTAGGTCGTTCGCATGGTTTAGGTCGTTCGGCAGATAGGTCGCTCCACTACTAGGTCGTTAGGCAATGGACCGTTCCTCATTTAGGTCGCTCGCGTGGCTTAGGTCGCTAGGTCGTTGGGAATTAACTCGTCCGGCCTTGCCTGCTCGTTAGCTCGTTTACCCCTTAGGTCGCTCGACGACCTAAAACAATATTAGCTCGCGACCAATTTGGTCGCCCTGTTTTCCTTCGCTAGGTCGTTTTCCTAGCTCGCGAACATTTAGGTCGTTCGGCATCGATAGGTCGCTTGGCCTTGTTCAAGACCTTAGGTCGTTCAGCCTTGTTTATAACTTTAGATCGTTGGCTTTAGGTCGCGAGACATTAGGTCGTTTGACCCCATCTTCTTTAGGTCGCTCAGGCCACATTTAGTTGCTTAGGTCGTTTGACCTTACAGTCTTTAGGTCGCTTGACCATTGAAGCATCTCGAGACCTCGTTAGGTCGTTTTTCCCTAGGTCACGCCACTCCCTAGTTCGCTCCCATTAGGTCGCACCTCTTTAGGTCGCGCCTCCCCTTAACTCGACCGTGTTAGGTCGCTCACCCCGCTAGGTCGCACCACTGTTAGGTCGCGTGCTTGGTAGGTCGTTCCAACATAGGTCGCTCTATCTGTTTGCTCTTAAGTCACTCGCCAGTTAGGTCGCAGGCCTAGCTCGTTTCACTTAGGTCGCTCGGCATGATATGCCTCTAGGTCGTTCGACCCGTTTCCTTGTTAGGTCGCATCCCACTATTGCTTAGCTCGACCGAGTTAAGTCGTTCACCCTCTAAGTCGCAACCCACTAGGTCGTTTGACCTGTTCTTTTTTAGGTCGCTGGACCTTATTCCCTCTAGGTCGCTTGACCTTATTTTCTTTAGGTCGTTGGACCTTACTTCATTTAGGTCGTTTGACCTATCTTACTTTTAAGTTGCTACCTCTTTAAGTCGTAGCACTTTAGCTCGGCCATGATTAGGTCGCGTGTGTACTTCAACTTTAATGGTTTTGGGAACTGATTTCCTTGGGTTTTATTCACATCTTCGAATGTGAATTTTAGTGAATTGATTTGTTTCTACAAGCAGTTTTGTGATTTGTCACTTTAAAAATATAAAGGTTTCAATACTAGTAGTAAAGATCAAAGCTCTTTCATTAAAACGATTTCAACTCTATTTTATTACAAAGCTCTTTTTCTTAAACCATTTTCCAATCTATTAGTATATACAAGCCTTTACTTCACTCGGATGAGAAATCTAAATAAACGGCTTAGCAAAACAGGTGGTATGAAACGCTTGCGTTTACTTCGTCGGTTAATTCTTGGACTTGTTCGACTGAACCTTTTGTGACAATTTTCTAGTGAAGATCTATAGTTTGTTCGTAAATATTTAAGTTAAGCAAGTGGTTATGGGACATGAAGCTAAACTCATATATTTACCAGCTTAGTGTGATTGACACTTCTTGATGATCGATGAAGATCATTTTATGGTTTAGACTAGCAATGTGCGATGTCTCTTTGTCCACATTGAGGACTGTTCTCCATTTTATTGAGCTTCGTCTCACTTCTCGCATGGGTCATACCTATTTATGTATGACGATGTTTAATTCTCGCATGGGTCGTACCTATTTAGGTGCGTCGATGTATATTGACTTCGTGGAGCAATTGGCTCAATAAGTCGGGGCATGGGGTGTATCTATTTAGGTGCGTCGGTGTTCGTATATGCATGGGTCGTATCTTTCTAGTTGCGTCGATGCTCGACTTTACATGGGGTGTATCTTTTTAGGTACATCGATGTCAGACATTACATGGGGCATATCTTTCTAGGTGTGTCGATGTTTATTTACGCATGGGGCGTATCTTTCTAGGTGCGTCAATGCTAGGACATGGGTCGTATCTTTCTAGGTGCGTCGGTGTTTGACCTTGCATGGGGTGCATCTTTCTAGGTGTATCGATGCTAGACTTCACATGGGATGTATCTTTCTAGGTGCGTCGGTGTTTAGTTTTATGGGATTGGCCATCCTCTTTTATGTGATTTCTGGAATTTGTGCTTCACCAATTTTCAAGATTTTCATTGGTATGTTTTATCAATTTTTGTACATTGGTGAATTAGTGTGTCATTACCTTTTGGGGTTTTGGATCTTTGAGAAGATTCTTGTGATATTGATTGATCTCTTGTTGATTATCATTTACATACTTATAGTTGTATGCCATTATGGTTATTATATGTTTACGCCATACCTCTTATTCTATATCATGTCATCTGATATTTATAGCTAGACTGATCCGTTTATTATTTTCTTATGAAATAATACTCGGGTCAGACCGAGATGTTACAGGTGCTTCTGCTTGACTTCTCTTCTGGGATTACTCTGAACTTTGGCTAACTACTTAGATTAGTAGTTTTTGTTGTATACATTTGAGATATAGACTCCATGATGTATACTTACTCTTTTGTTTAGCTTGTAGCTATCCTTTTGTATTATCGTGGATCTTTCAGACCGCTACTCTAATGTACACTTATATGTGTTATATTTATATTTATTTCCGCCTTTGTGATATGAATTGCCTGTGACTGATTTGTGTTCTGTTTATTTCTATATTTATTTCCGAAGATTATATATAGCCACTGTGTGATAGCTTTGAGTTTGTATCGGTATGTCGGATTTCCTCCTTAAATGATATGTATTCTATACTATCTGACATATTGGTGCTCGCACAAAGAAGTTACATGGATGGTCACTCCTCAACAGCCTTATCCTCCGTGCTAATTGACAGCACTACACCGTAGTGTCCTTGGTTAGCGTGGGTATAGAGGTGGGGCGAAATAGCTTGGTATAAGAGCCAAACTTCGGAACAATGTAGAATAACTTAACAAGGATCATCGTCCTAAGTCCTTCTTAGGAGTTGTACCTTAGGATTAATTCGAGTCTTTGTACCGATTCATCCTATTTTCTTTTGTGACTCCTTGTTTTATCTATCAAGATTATTACATAAAGATAAATGTAATTTTGAAAATTTTAGCTTTTCGGGAAAGAAGACTATTTAAAAGAAATTCTTTCTTTTCAATACTCTTATTCTTGTGTTTCCCGAAGGGAACCAAGACCTTATCTTTTGTACCAATGCTAATTGTATTGGTTTTGATGCCGTTCTCTTGCGAAGGAGAACGTGCTATCACTTGTGCTTCTAAATCATTAAAGCCGATCGAGACTAGGTATGCCACTCATGATCTAGTGCTCGCGGCTATTGTTTTCGCTTTTAGAGTTTGGCATCATCATTTTTGGGGGAGAAATTTGTTCTCCGCCTCGATCATAAATCTTTGGAATATTTATTTTCTCATAAGGAACTTCATGTTGACTCGAGTTCTTGGCATCTTATGATCTTGATATTCTTTTGTTCCCAGAAGGGAAATCGTGTTGCCAATGCGCGTAGTCATAAGCAACAAGTGGTTGATTCTTTGATGATGTCTGAATGAAATTATCTTTTTATCAAGTTCATCGGACGTTTTGATACACTTCGTTTTATTGAGTTTTATCTCATTTCTTATATGGACTAGCGCCCGATGTTCTTTTAAGGTGTTCGGTTCATTGGACGTACCATTCTTGTACTACGTCGGTGTTCCGAATTATTTGAGTTTCCGTTCATTGGACGTACCGTTATCGTACTACGTCGATGTTCGGAGTTATTCGTGTTTCCAGTTTCTCTGGCGTATTGTTTTGTACTACGCCGTTACACCGGCTCAATTTTCTACTATTCTTGACGTTTTCCACGTCTTTTAACTATGGAAATGATTTTAGGTTTCCAATTTTATTCTTGAGCCTAGTGTTATAGTATGGATTAAAGTTTCACCAGATTTGACTTTTGAGCAACATTCTATTCGCATCATTTCTTCGGGGGTTGAGTGCCTTCGAAATAAAGATGTTCTTTTTGTGAAAGTCTGATGGTTCTTAGATCCTAAGGATTTCTCTTGGGAATCCAGAGAATTCATCGAGCGAACACGTTCAGACTTACTCTTTCGTGCTCTTTATGGTGAACTTCTTATTTCAAATTTTCTTTTGTGTTGATATGCATTTATGGTTGTTACTCTTTATTTTCTTCTTAAGTATTGCGAGGATGCAATTTCTTTAAGGAGGGGAGTCTTTAACAACCCGCATATTTACCGACTTTATATTTAAATATTCTATTTAAATATTTTATCGTTAATTGGAATTTGATCCGAAAAGCTACTTTTTGCATACGGTCAAATTAGGACTCGAGACCACCTCCATTGAGTTCAAAATGACGTTTGCGATCTTTTTAAGTGTAAACTTCGATACGTTTGGAGATAGTGAAATTTTCGTCACTTTTTGGCTTAGGACTTTGGTTTGGGCTGAACCATCACTAACTCAGCCCAACCCCCTCCTTCTCTTCATTTTTCATTTCCAATTGCTTAAACTTGGAAGCTTCACCAAAAATGGAGGAGGGAAAGAGAAATTAAAACTCCAAGCTCAAATTCAAATTGCAATCCAACATCTAACTCCAAATTCAAAGTGAAGACATTGATTTGAGCTTGTGGTTGATTCTTGCTTTGCTCTCAAGCTCCATCTTCATCGAATTCCGTGAAAAGGTGAGATTTTTAATATCACATCTTGCCTATAACTATCGTTGGACTGTTGGGAATGATTCCCTATCACTTGTGCGCATGCATTTGCAATTGGTTTGGAGTGAATTGGTGAAAAACCCAATTTTTAGTGTTTTGGCAAATTTTTGGGCTTAGGTCGTTCGGCATTGGAGAAGACAGGTCTGCAAATCTTCGTTCTGGGCTTAGGTCGTTCGCATGGTTTAGGTCGTTCGGCAGATAGGTCGCTCCACTACTAGGTCATTAGGCAATGGCCCGTTCCTCATTTAGGTCGCTCGCGTGGCTTAGGTCGCTAGGTCGTTGGGAATTAACTCGTCCGGCCTTACCTGCTCGTTAGCTCGTTTACCCCTTAGGTCGCTCGACGACCTAAAACAATATTAGCTCGCGACCAATTTGGTCGCCCTGTTTTCCTTCGCTAGGTTGTTTTCCTAGCTCGCGAACATTTAGGTCGTTCGGCATCGATAGGTCGCTTGGCCTTGTTCAAGACCTTAGGTTGTTCAGCCTTGTTTATAACTTTAAGTCGTTGGCTTTAGGTCGCGAGACATTAGGTCGTTTGACCCCCATCTTCTTTAGGTCGCTCAGGCCACATTTAGTTGCTTAGGTCGTTTGACCTTACAGTCTTTAGGTCGCTTGACCATTGAAGCATCTCGAGACCTCGTTAGGTCATTTTCCCTAGGTCGCGCCACTCCCTAGTTCGCTCCCATTAGGTCGCACCTCTTTAGGTCGCGCCTCCCCTTAACTCGACCGTGTTAGGTCGCTCACCCCGCTAGGTCGCACCACTGTTAGGTCGCGTGCTTGGTAGGTCGTTCCAACTTAGGTCGCTCTACCTGTTTGCTCTTAAGTCGCTCGCCAGTTAGGTCGCAGGCCTAGCTCGTTTCACTTTGGTCACTCGGCATGATATGCCTCTAGGTCGTTCGACCCGTTTCCTTGTTAGGATGCATCCCACTGTTGCTTAGCTCGACCGAGTTAAGTCGTTCACCCTCTAAGTCGCAACCCACTAGGTCGTTTGACCTGTTCTCTTTTAGGTCGCTGGACCTTATTCCCTCTAGGTCGCTTGACCTTATTTTCTTTAGGTCGTTGGACCTTACTTCATTTAGGTCATTTGACCTATCTTACTTTATGTTTCTACCTCTTTAAGTCGTAGCACTTTAGCTCGGCCATGATTAGGTCGCGTGGGTACTTCAACTTTAATGGTTTTGGGAACTGATTTCCTTGGGTTTTATTCACATCTTCGAATGTGAATTTTAGTGAATTGATTTGTTTCTACAATCAGTTTTGTGATTTGTCACTTTAAAAATATAGAGGTTTCAATACTAGTAGTAAAGATCAAAGCTCTTTCATCAAAACGATTTCAACTCTATTTTATTACAAAGCTCTTTTTCTTAAACCGTTTTCCAATCTATTAGTATATACAAGCCTTTACTTCACTCGGATGAGAAATCTAATTAAATGGCTTAGCAAAACAGGTGGTATGAAACGCTTGCGCTTACTTCGTCGGTTAATTCTTGGACTTGTTCGACTAAACCTTTTGTGACAATTTTCTAGTGAAGATCTACAGTTTGTTCGTAAATATTTAAGTGAAGCAAGTGGTTATGGGACATGAAGCTAAACTCATATATTTACCAGCTTAGTGTGATTGACACTTCTTGATGATCAATGAAGATCATTTTATGGTTTATACTAGCAATGTGCGATGTCTCTTTGTCCACATGGAGGACTGTTCTCCGTTTTATTGAGCTTCGTTTCACTTCTCGCATGGGTCGTACCTATTTATGTATGACGATGTTTACTTCTCACATGGGTCGTACATATTTAGGTGCATCGATGTATATTGACTTCGTGGAGCAATCGGCTCAATAAGTCAGGGCATGGGGTGTATCTATTTAGGTGCGTCGGTGTTCGTCTATGCATGGGTCGTATCTTTCTAGGTGCGTCGATGCTCGACTTTACATGGGGTGTATCTTTTTAGGTACATCGATGTCAGACATTACATGGGGCATATCTTTCTAGGTGTGTCGATGTTTATTTATGCATGGGGCGTATCTTTCTAGGTGCGTCAATGCTAAGACATGGGTCGTATCTTTCTAGGTGCGTCGGTGTTCGACCTTGCATGGGGTGCATCTTTCTAGGTGTATCGATGCTAGACTTCACATGGGATGTATCTTTCTAGGTGCGTCGGTGTTTAGTTTTATGGGATTGGCCATCCTCTTTTATGTGATTTCTGGAATTTGTGCTTCACCAATTTTCGAGATTTTCATTGATATGTTTTATCAATTTTTGTACATTGGTGAATTAGTGTGTCATTTCCTTTTGGGGTTTTGGATCTTTGAGAAGATTCTTGTGATATTGATTGATCTCTTGTTGATTATCATTTACATACTTATAGTTGTATGCCATTATGGTTATTATATGTTTACGCCATACCTCTTATTCTATATCATGTCATCTGATATTTATAGCTAGACTAATCCGTTTATTATTTTCTTATGAAATAATACTCGGGTCAGACCGAGATGTTACAGGTGCTTCTACTTGACTTCTCTTCTGGGATTACTCTGACCTTTGGCTAACTACTTAGATTATTACTTTTTGTTGTATACATTTGAGATATAGACTCCGTGATGTATACTTACTCTTTTGTTTATCTTGTAGCTATCCTTTTGTATTATCGTGGATCTTTCAGACCACTACTCTGATGTACACTTATTTGTGTTATATTCATATCTATTTCCGCCTTTGTGATATGAATTGCCTGTGACTGATTTGTGTTATGTTTATTTCTATATTTGTTTCCGAAGATTATATATAGCCACTGTGTGATAGCTTTGAGTTTGTATCGGTATGTCGGATTTCCTCCTTAAATGATATGTATTCTATACTATCTCACATATTGGTGCTCGCACAAAGAAGTTACATGGATAGTCGCTCCTCAACAGCCTTATCCTCCGTGCTAATTGACGGTACTACACCGTAGTGTCCTTAGTTAGCGTGGGCATAGAGGTGGGGCATAACAATTTCATTTGTGCTTGCATGTATCTTCATATAAGCCTCTTCCATATGCATCCAAATTCATATAAAAATTATCAAAAAATGTCCAAGTAAAAATTCTTAAATTGACACAAGCACAAAAATGACCATTTTGCCCCTGAATGAAGATGAAAATATGATGGTTTGAAAATAATTGAATTTTGGTTTAACAGATGTTAAAATGCCCAAATATGATGTTTATTTAAATAAAAAGAGATAAAATATGGGTGTAAATATATGCACATTTACGTGCACATTAGTGAGATGTAAGCATTCCAACTATTTCTGTATTTTACTTGAAAACCCTAGACACTATTATAATATCACTGGATTTCCTATCAAATGTTTTGGTTATCGTAAGGTACAAACTTTTCCGTGTTTATGTGCGGGAAGTCTTACGAGATACCTTTTGTTTTCAAATGTTTTTCAAAGTTAAACAACTTTAATCCGTTTACTCACAGCAGACCCATGTCTGACCCAGAGTTTATTTTGTGTTTTCTTAAACACTTGGGTACTCAAATTTTTATGAGTAGCCAAGGGATTCAAGTTAGCTTTAACGAATTCTGGAGGAGATAAGGAGCAGGAGGCTTCAGCGTATATAGATATTGTGTTCCGCTGTGTTTGTATCTCTGTGTTGTATCTTGAGTTGTATGATAGACAGGTCTTTATAACTGTCTAATTTGTAATGTATATAGCTTTGTAACTTTGATAGATGTTGTCTATTATGTAATAACTATGTGATTAATATATTTTATTCGTTCCGATGTGAGAATCTGATATTGTTTAGTTCTTTCTTTCGTATCTTTTCTCTTTTCTATCCCTTTCTTTCTTAATAATGATGCGTCTTTCTATGGACTGAGAGACGGGTCATTACATTCTTACTCAAAGCACAGATAAACCTTTGATTCTTTACAAGATCCAAAAGTTGTTGGGCAGACATGAATACGCCATCTAGAGAAGGTCTACTGGATTGACCAGCGTTGGGACGGCCAGGTCTAACCATTTCTCTTCTTTAAGAAAGAAAGAAAGAAGAGGAAAAAGGTTATTCTCAGAATGAATATCAAACAAACTTGATTGATAAAACAAGGCATCATAAAAAGAAATAGGATAGAACGGTACGAAGACTCGAATTAAATCCTATGGCACGATCCCTAAGAAAGACTTAGGACAATGATCCTTGCTAGATTATTCTACATTGTTCCGAAGTTTAGATCTGATACTAAGCTGTGACGCCCCACCTCTATACTCACACTAGCCAAGGACACTATGGGGTAATGTCGTCGACTAGCATAAAGAATAAGGTTGTTGAGGAGCAACCATCTGTGTAATTGCTTTGTGCGAGTACCGATATGTCAGATAATATAACTTACATTTCATTTCAAGAGGAAATCCGACATATCAAATACAAACTCAAAGCTACCACACAGTGGCTATGTGGACTTCAGAAACAAATATAGAAATAAACATAACACAAATCAGTCACAGATATTCATATCACAAAGGCGGAAACAGATATGAATATAACACATAAAAGTGTATATCAAAGTAGTGATTATACAAGACCCACTACATCACAAAAGAATAGATACAAGTGCTAGACAAAAGAATAAGTATACATCAAGGAGTCTCTATCTCAAATGTATACTAACAAAAAACTACTAAGCTAAAGTAGTTAGCCAAAAGTCAAGTGACGGGCCGTGATAAGAAGTCAAGCAGAAGCACCTGAAATACCTCGGTCTGACCCGAGTATTATTTAAGAATAAAATAACAAACGGATCAGTCTAGCTATAAATATCAGATAAAATGAGATAGGATAAGAGATATCACAAAAACGTATGATAACAATAATGCCATACTGTGACAAGTATACATCAGATAACAACAAAAATCATTCAATATCTCAAATATTCCCAAACACCAAAAGAATGTCATATTCTGTAAATTATTCACCAAAACACAAATATTGATAGAGCTTATCAATGCAATCCACGAAAATTGGTGAAACACAAATTCTAGAAATCAACCACCAGAAGTCCAGAAAATACAAAAGGGGGAAGGCCTATCACAAACGGGAGCATGAGAACTCACCAACACGTGTGTCACAAACGGAACGCTATTCCATGGTCGCTAACCATCAATTTTGAGCCGAAGCTCCACAAACGACCCGAAGACCATGGGTCGTTACCCCACCAAATTGAACCGAAGTTCCACAAACGGGTTTTTTATTCCCCACACAAACTAAGAGACATCGCACATCGCTAGTCTAAATCACAAAATGATCACAATTGATCAATAAGAAGTGTGAATCACACTAAGCTAGTAAATATAAGAGTTTAGCTTCATGTCCCATAACCACTAGCTTAACTTAAATATTTACGAACAAATTATAGATTTCCACTCGAAAATTGTCACAAGATTTCTATCGAACAAGTCTAAGAATTAACCGACAAAGTAAACGCAAGCGTTTCATACCACTTGTTTTGCTAAGCCGTTTAATTAGATTTCTCATACGAATGAGATAAAGGTTTGTATATACTAATAGATTGGAAAACTGTTTTAAAAACAAGCTTTGTATTTAAAAGTAGTGTTGAAATCGTTTTTGTGAAAGAGTTTGAGTATTTACTACTAGTATAGAAACCTTTGTATTTTAAAGTGACAAACCACAGAAATGATTGTAGAAACAATCAATCACCAAAAATTCACATACGAAAATGTGAATTAAATCCATAAAAATCGATATCAAATCCATCAAACGGATATTCCCAAAAATCCAAAGAAAGAAGTCATCAAAGTCGATAATAAATGATGACAACTAACCGGATCAACAAAAATCGATTAAAATTGGAAATTCACTCAAAAAATAGGCAAATAGGCAAAATTGAACAGTTTTAGACGTCTGGTTTAGAATCCAGACATCTGGATTTGTTCTTTGGAAATAATCCAGAAAACCCCCAGACGTCTGAAATTCAAAGGCAGACGTCTGAGACCTAAACCAGACGTCTGAACCAGTAAATCGGACGTCTGAACTGAGGTATTGGAAATTCTATTCCAGATCACCCAGACATCTAGGAAGTAAGCTCAAACGTCTGGATCTCCCAGACGCCTGGAAAGCAAGGTCAGACGTCTGAGCTGAACGTCTAGAATATTTATTCCTTAGCTTCAGACGTCTGATCCTTATACCAGACGTCTGATCCTTATACCAGACGTCTGAGATGAAGCTCAGGCAAATATTGAACCTAGGCCAATGATGGCCAATTCACGTCGGAAGCGATCGAATGAGCGACGATGGTTAGGGATTTATGCCAAGCGACAACCCAGCCCTATAGACTCATCAATACACTCCGAACGTATGTCCAAACATCTATATAAGGATTTTCATAGATTTTGAACCAAAACACCAAAATTTGGAAAATTCACCAAATCGATTCAAATAAAAAACAAATGAACATGCAAAAATGTTAGGAATTCATACCTAACAACTATGAAAGTTATAGACGTAGATGTGAGTCAAAGAACTCACCTTTAAAACTCAAAGACAACAAATGAGAAGCTTTAAAACAAAGCAAGACCAATTCCTCTTCAATATACCTCTAGAATCTTCAATCTATTATCAAAGGTGAAGTTTTTCCTAAGTTAGGTTATAGGAATTTCTGTAAATTGAAGAGATAGAGATGGAGAAGATGAAGAGGATGCTAACCTAAGCTTCTCCTTGATTTTGAACTTGAATTTGAGTTTCCTAAACAAAACTAGGGTTTAGGAATTTCTATTTCCCATTCTTTCCCCCATTTTTCTTTTGAGCTAGAGTGTTTAGGAAATGAGGAATGAAATGAATGAAGAGGAGTTGAGTTAGGGTATTAAGTTGGGTTAGTGGGCTGAAACCCAAACCCAAAGCCCAAAATAGAAAAATAGAAAAATTCTACTCAACCCCTAACATATCGATGTTTATACTCAAAAAAGTTGTAAACGCCATTTTGGACTCAATGGAAGTGGTCTCGGGTCCCAATTCGACTGTTTACAAAAAGTAACATTTCAGACCTTAATCCGATTAACGATGCAATATTTAAATAAAACATTTAAATATATAATTGTGAAATATGCGGGTTGTTACAGATATTTAGTTTTATTTAAATTAAATTTTATTTAAATGTTATTGAATTGATTAAGTGAATATTTCAGACTAAATAATAATGAAATTGAATTTGAAATATAAATGAATTTATCAAATTTAGTTTTGTAAATGTTGAATATTTAAAGCTTTGAAATCTATTGAAGTTGAAATGGTTTAATTTGTAGTTTATATCTATATCTGAAAACGTTATAAATTGGTTTATTGAGATGTGGATTGAAATGGAAGAGATTTGATTTAAATGGGATTTTTGAATTTGAGTTGATTTGAATCAATTTGTGAAATTTGAGGAAACTATTTTTTTATATAAAGTATTTTTAAATTATATTTAAAACTATTTTAATATTTTACTTTATAAATTATTTTATTATAAACTATTTTAATTTTTAACTATTTTATTATACAAATTAGTTTGATATATATATTATTTTAAATTTATAACTATTTTAATATACTAATTATTTTATTATATAAGCTATTCTATTATATATACTATTATTTATATCTAAATTGTTTAGAGGAAAGTGTTATGGTTTTCCAAAGTTATGATTTCCAAAGTGTTATGATTTCAAAGTAATATGATTCTCAAAGTGTTATAATTTCAAGTGTTATGGTTTCGAAAGTGTTATAACTTTGAAAGTACTATGATTTTGAAATGAATATATTTTAAAGAAATAATGATATCAGATTTGATATGATTTTGAAGTGGATATGTTATTTTGGTTTTGAAGTATGATATTTTGAAATGACCACGGTGTTATAATAACGTTTAGTTGTTAAAGAGACCGGGATCGGTTATTGTCATACTCTCTACCAATACCGAAAACCACTTTAACAACTGTGTACGCGATGGAGATTCCAGAATGAAGTAGGATGGTTGGTGATGATTCTATTTAAGGTATATACATGGACCTAACTCCCATGAGTTAGCTTAAGGTGGCTAAAATAGGAGCAATTGACGGGCCAAGTGAAGTAGCTCCTCCGATCGGACACACTTCTTCGATACCATTCTATTACTTTGTGATTGATTGGGTGCACCCTTGGATTTTTGGGAGTCTGGATCGAGGTGGGCGGTAGCTGCGGCTATGCGTTACCACCAGCCCGGAAGTGTAATTGATATATCTACCCTGGCATTGCCTAGTTGTGCCGTGTCACCTACCTTATTGAGACCACTACAAGTTTGTTTTGTACCATACCTATGGAGTGCCCTCTGACGACACCAATTACGAGGGAGATTATGGTACTGTATAGACTACGAGAATATATAAAATGTGTTAAGGGAGATATGGGTAACGCCTTAGCGCTATTTTGATACTCTTACTTTACTATAGACATATTATAATTGCGTATTGTACTACATTGTAGATATTTCCACGGATCCTTAGAGGATGGGTATCCCAAACATCCTTTGAGTTACTTGTATTTCAGTTGATATTTCACTTGAGTTGGATTTATTGATATAAGAATGTTAATCCCGACTCGAGTGTTTTGCTTTATGCCCGGGTCAGGCTGGGTGTCATAGCATTTGAGACTCACCTTTGGAGTTGGAGCTTCACTTGGAGATCCATCTATTGATTCAGCTTTCAGTTATTCAGTTGACTCCAATGATATATTCAGATTTTGTTATTTGACTATTGTATTAAGACTTCTATGTATTTGAGACTTCTGTTGTATCTTGTTTTAACTCTGTTATATATATATAGTAGCTTCGTGAACTACTATTCTTTAGTTTCCGCTGCTTATTGTTATATTACTCTGTGTGTGTGATTCTGTGATTGATTTATTTACTGTATATGCTGAGTTTTGCCAAATATAAATTAACAATCTGATTTTTGAGCAATTCAAGTCCGACATGTGTGGATGCGATTGGTTGAAAATATCGGGATGTTACAGTTGGTATTAGGTTTTAGGCAAAACTTAGCATATGTAGTAGAGTTAATTACAAAATCACCTTCGTTCGAGCTTAAACCTCTTCATCTTTGATTTGGGTGTCTTTTGAATTTTAGAACATTCCTTGTTCTGAAATCCATACTTTTCTCCCCATATTTGTGTTTCCTTGATTCTAGAGTATCCCATAGCTCCACTGTCTGATATGTAAAGGAGTGAAACTCCTTTGCAACAGGCATCGATTCACCAAAGATTTTTGTATTTTCGGTTTAGATGCTGCTATCTCTTGTTATGCCCGAATTCTGTTCTTTTATGATCGGATGTCGATTTGCCTCTGGATTCTGCACCGATCTTATTCTTGAAGTCGCAGTTGATCTGGTTAAGGTCACCCGTGATTAACATTAGTCTATCCATCTTTTCTCTTTTGCTATTTAATCATCTTATACCTTTCGAACCTATCTTCTTAGCTAGGATTCTTCTTGATTTGTGTCCCTCTAATTTGGATCTCTATCCTTGCTTTGAAATCCATTCTTGCATCATCGAGTGAGGGAGTGTATTTGTAATCAATATAAAAATGTTTTATATATTGTGTTGTTTGAGTTGTTAATGTTGATTTGGGGTTTCAATCGATTCGTCTGATCAACGCTATCGATAGGAATTCCAAAACACTTGAACAGAGCAAACTGACACAATAAATTTTGTATGATTATATTATATATATAAGTAAAATTTTCTAAAATTAAATAGTTAAATGAATTGGTTGTTGAAAATGATAATATTTGATTTTCATTTATTATTTTCTAAACCAATGACTATTTCCACATAAAATAAATAAATGAAATTATAAACATAGTTTATTAACTGGTTTGGAATTGAAATGAATTTGAATCAAGAATTTGAGAATTAAATTTTCGGTATTTTGGAAAAGTTTGATTTTAAAATTTTAGGGTATATTATTTAAAAGTCTTTTCGAATATAAATCATTTCCAAAGAATTTTAAAGTTTTAAATCAGTACTCTCTTCGTTTGTCGTTGGAAAATAATTTAGGTGATGACTACAGCATCATCGACATTCATTTTCGAGTTTCAGAGTGGAGAGACCTCTTAGTAGCTTTGCTACACTTTTGTTTTGGAAAATGAATTTGATTTGATATATAATATATATATGTATACATTTATCTCTAAATGGTTTGAAGTAAACTGGAAATTTAACTCTTAAATTTTTGTTAAATGATGATTTCAATTATAAACTGAAGTCAAATAATTTTGAATAAATATTTAAACTTGAAATAATTGAATTAGGAAAATTTTACTTGTATAATACTCAATTACATTCCAATATAACTTACCTAAATTATTCAGAAGTTAATTATGTAATTGAATAGTATACATTATAAAATGATATTAAAGGAAATTATAAATAAATTTGAGTAATTATAATAAATGCTTATACACTTAATCCGTGATTATAGAAAATGTTAATTAAGAGAAATTGAATAATAAGATAATGAATAAATAAACAGTTAAGATTTAATTATAAGTGAAATTAACTTAAGTGAAATCAAATAGATTAAATAAATGAGATAAATAAATTTAAATCAACTCAATGAAATACCTTGAATTGAAATCAATTAGTTGAATATAAAACCAATTTAAAAATAAATGAAATGGTTTTAAAATTAATTGTTTTATTTTATATTTCAAATCTATATTTCTTTCTGGTTGTTTCTATTCTCCTACCTCCTTCCTTTTCTGGGATGAAAAGTTTTGAGTGGGGGAGAGTGTGACAACCCGTAAAAATTTTAACGATTTTAATAACGTAATTAACTCAATTTTTGTGAAATTTTAAATATTTATATTTTGAATTAAAAATTTGATATTTGGAATACGTCTATTTACATATAGTAAATGGTAAATTTTCATCATATATTATGGAATTTTATTTTATTGTGTAATTTTATTTCAATTCAAATCAGTTAATATTAGATGATAATAAAATGTTTTCCAAACCTGAATATTTTTATATAATAAATTTGTAAATCATCTTCTGAGTGAGACGTCATATTTCGTTTCGTCAAATTTGGACTGCTATTGCTTCGTTTATCTTAATTCCGGCATTTTAGCAGCATTTTCGGTACTGATTATCGACTTTTGATAGTTCGGTCGTACCACTGATATCTGTATACCGTTTTGATCGTCTCGTCATGCTAATCTCTATGGTATATTTAATTGTCAATTTCGAAATCCGGTGTGCGGTGCAATCTGCGAAACGCCTAGCGTATCGGTTCCGCAACCAAGCCTTTTGGGTTTCTTGTCCATTCATCTTTTCATTGGTGAGATAGCAAACAGTCACTAGTCTTTTATATTCCCCAAATTTCTAGCCTTTACTATTCTCTATACACAATATATTTTTTTACTTTGAATTTCGGCTCTGTCACTTTCTTCATTGATATGTTATTTGAAATTTATTATCGTGAGCCCGATGCCACCTTTCCTCCTTCCGACCCATGCTTTCACCACGCAACCACAAGATTGGCCTCACATCCACCACTACTCATCGCCTACCCACCCAACCGAGACCAACCTTGCAGCCTTCCCCTTACGGCCACTCGCCAGCAGCTCCACCCAATAGCCGAAACTCCATCCAGATCTAGCATTCCCTCTAGCAGAGCTCTGGCCATGGCAGCCAATCACTAATCCCCTCTTCGACCTATCCCTCAGCTTGCATGCTTTTTACAAGGTATTATATTTATATATTATAAAGTTATGTCAGTTGTATAGAATATAAGAGGTGTGTTATATATATAAGTTACGTCAGTGTTTATATATGTTTAAAGGTATATATAGTATAATTATAACTTGTTTAAGTGTTATATTATATAAGTCTTATATATATTCTGTTGGGTTTAAGTTATATTAATATGATATATATATATATATTATGTTCGTTTCTGTGTATATATGTTACAGTATTTATATAATATGTTTATGTACGTTATGTTTTATATAAGTAAGCTATTTTTGTTTTCATATAATATGTTTAAATTGTATATATATGTATAGATTATAAGCTGGTTATAATGTACTAGTAAGTAAGCTAACATTTTGGGTATCATGTAAATTTATACTTCCAAGTTACTGTCTACTACTCTGAGATTTAAAACCATATATCTAAGTTTTGTTATTATACTAGCCTTTGCATATATAGGTTTGTTTAATGATGTTATATATAAGTATTTTGCATCTGAATAAGTATATATATATATATATATGTTTTACATATATATTAGTTAATATATATTCTGTAGAGTTTTGTAATTTACATATGTTTACAGTATGAGTTTGTATATACAGATATATAAAGTTTATATTAGTTTGCTGTTAGGTTTATATGTATATGTGTAAGTTATAATAGTGTTATATATATGTTATTATATAAACTTATATTGATATGTTGTATGTTTGAAACAGTTTTGATAATAATGTATACAATGTCTTATATATATTAGTATGTATAATATATTCTGTCGGATATTTAAAATATATATATAAATATCATTTGGTTTTAAAACAGTTTTATACATATGTGTTTAAGATTTTATTTTGGTAATGATTTTTAAGTATAAAATATATATCTTTGATCCTTAATACTTGAGTTTAAGAATAATGATTTTGAGTTTTTTTTATTATATTAATATTTGTCTTAAACTAAAATACTGAAATTATATATATATATAATAATAATGTATGTATTCTCAGTTTATATCAAAAACTGATTTGATTTGTTTCCATCGATTCCTGTTATCAGCTCTGTTCGTCGAATTCGTGCCAATCTTGTTTTGGTTTGGAATTTGTGCTGGGATTCGTAACTCATCTCATTCTTGTTCATCTTAGCCTCGAAAGGTGAGCAATCACTCATGATTAACGTTCTTATATTTATTAAATTTGATTTCACTTGAAACGACAATTGAAATATGCTGCTGTTAGTTATTTAACTGCTATATATATGCCATTATCTGTAACTGTTCACCTGTGACATCTGACACCATGATCTGTTATTTATATTTTATCTGTTATTAATGATATATGCCTGTTGCTGATTATTATATTATTATCATATATGTTCTCACTCTGCAAGTTCTCTGCTAGTATAGAATTCCATATGGGTTGAAATGATACATACCCGAACGATCTTGTAGAATAGGAGAAAATCGTTATGGGTTGAAATGATAAACCCAAGCGATTTTCATTGACATTGAATTTGGGATTGCGGGTTGAAAAGATATATACCCGTATATATTTAAATTGCGAATCAAAATGATAAATATCCGCATCACTTGACCATAGGATAAAAAATTATATACAGACACCGTTGGTCTATATATATATTTAAAAATGATTTCAAAGTTTTGGAAAGGGAAATATATGGTTTTAATAAATATTGATTTTAAATATTATATATAAATAAATGTTATTTTTATAAAGGTTTAAATTTTAGATTTTTAAAATTATATGTTTGGAAATTTTAAATTTATAAGTTAGTTTTGAAAGTTATAAATTTTAAGATTTTACTTATAATTTTTCTATTTTTAAAATATATAAAATGAGTTTTAATATAAATTTAATTTAATAATAAGATTTAATTTAATAAAATTTAATTTAATTAGTATTATTATGTTTAAGTATTTATTTAAAAGTTTATATTTTAAAAATAGATTTTATAATAATTTTAATAAATTAAGGTTGAAATTTAATTAATTTGAAATCGTATTCTTTTAAGAATTATATTTAATTAAATCGATTTGAAACTTATTGAATTTGAGATTTTAAAGATATGATTTATAACTTGATTTTTGATTAAAGGTGACTAAATGAATATTCTAAGTTTAAATAAATTGAATGGGATATTTAGTTTTATTTAAATTATATTTTATTTAAATGTTATTGAATTGATTAAGTGAATATTTCAAACTAAATAATAATGAAATTGAAATTTAAATATAAATGAATTTATCAAATTTAGTTTTGTAAATGTTGAATATTTAAAGCTTTGAAATCTATTGAAATTGAAATGGTTTAATTTGTAGTTTATATCTATATTTGAAAACGATATAAATTGGTTTATTGAGATGTGGATTAAAATGGAAGAGATTTGATTTAAATGGGATTTTGGAATTTGAGTTGATTTGAATCAATTTGTGAAATTTGAGGAAACTATTTTTTTATATAAAGTATTTTTAAATTATATTTAAAACTATTTTAATATTTTACTTTATAAACTATTTTATTATAAACTATTTTAATTTTTAACTATTTTATTATACAAATTAGTTTGATATATATATTATTTTAAATTTATAACTATTTTAATATACTAATTATTTTATTATATAAGCTATTCTATTATATAAACTATTTTATTATATATACTATTATTTATATCTAAATTGTTTAGAGGAAAGTGTTATAGTTTTCCAAAGTTATGATTTCCAAAGTGTTATGATTTCAAAGTAATATGATTCTCAAAGTGTTATAATTTCAAGTGTTATGGTTTCGAAAGTATTATAACTTTGAAAGCACTATGATTTTGAAATGAATATATTTTAAGGAAATAATGATATCAGATTTGATATGGTTTTGAAGTGGATATGATATTTTGATTTTGAAGTATGATATTTTGAAATGACCATGGTGTTATAATAACGTTTGGTTGTTAAAGAGATCGGGATCGGTTATTGTCATACTCTCTGCCAATACCGAAAACCACTTTAACAACTGTGTATGCGGTGGAGATTCCATAATGAAGTAGGATGGTTGGTGACGATTCTATTTGAGGTATATACGTGGACCTAACTCCCGTGAGTTAGCTTAAGGTGGCTAAAACAGGAGCAATTGACGGGCCAAGTGAGGTAGCTCCTCCGATCGGACACACTTCTTCGATACCATTCTATTACTTTGCTCGGCCTTTGAAAATCGGCACCCGTACATCACTTGTACTCGAATGCCGCAGATTCAAACACCGAATCTGGCTCGCCGGAGCTTATAACACAGTAAGTATAACAACACAGCGGAAGAAAGAAATGACTGATATTATATACATCACAAATGATACAATATCCAGAATATGATATACAACAATGATATCTTTATGATACAAGAATATCAGAGACAAATAATAATGTTACAGCGGAAACAACAGAAGTGATCCTCCAAATGATCTTTAAAAGAGAATGAATCCACCAACTCCAATATCAAGCTCGAACCACCATCACATCTCACAAAGAGAAACAAGGTCAGTCGGTGAGTGAACTCCTGAACTAGTTCCATATACTCTACTAAACCTGACTATCTGAAATACCCCACTCTAGACTGCCCGTGTGGAAAATTGTGGGCACCCAGAGTTTAGGAAGGGAACAATAAACCCAGGTCAGTCATGGGACTGGTATGAGAAAACAAAACAGTTTATCTTTAAACAAACAACAAAAGGATTTTAAACATTGAAATCCGCAATGCTTTTTGGAAAATGAAACTACCATAAGGCCTCCCGCCACACACACAATGCAAACGCAGAATTGGAGGAGATTTCTCCTTATGATAGTCAAACATGCTTACTATGCAAAAAAAAACTCTTTTGATATTATTACTAGTGCATAGTGGAAAACATTTCAAAAATATAATATTAATCTTAGCCAGCATACAACCATTATTGTATGCCTGCTATAGCTACTATGTTCAATAGCAGGTTACCGCCACATTCCATAGCAGGTTATACAACTAAAACCGTACAAGGCTCGTATTGTTTCTTTGGATTTTCCAACAAATGGTCAGGCTAAGGAACTTCCTATGCCACGTAGGAACGCCTCTGGAGGGACACCCCGAGAGACAACTGCTCTCTGCCAACACAAGGCCGGTTACCCCCTTCCCGGGTAGGAAACCTGAGATATGCCACCCCTGGTCGTTTGCGACCTTTATCCAAGGATCCTCGATCACAAAGCAACAATCACACAGTAAATGAGATTGGAGCAACCACACAGGTAAATATCTGGGCTCCATACCATGATACCACCTTTTTCCAGAAGGAATGGACATACCCTAGGGGAGCTACCCCCGAAACCTTGCCGCATCTTTCCTGTTTCGACCATTTCCGGGGTATGAGGTCCGATGAGGTCTCGTCCATAAAGCTACGCTTTACACGAAAGCCATGCTTTGATCAACAAATGATCAGCAACACACAGCAGCACTCAGCATGCCACACTACCAAATTAGGAGTATATCGCTGATAACCTTCAACTACATAACCTCTGAGCTCATACGTCTCAGAGAAGGGTGTTAAGCTAAGAGAATAAATTCTCCGCCACCAAACAGAAATGTATTTGAAAGAAATCAGCTTTATATATCAAGGTGTAGTGTCAGACATACAACCATACAAGTCTGTTCCGGGTTCGACCAAAACCGAAGGCACTTCCAAAGAACCCTTGCAATCCGGGTATTCACAATCCCGATCGGACTTCCCATCACTTAGGAAATCTCTATACCAGAGCCACTCAGTGCAGAGACAATCGATAGGTTATCCTATCGTTCTCGCAAACACCCGGTCTTCAACACCGATCTTCAAATGCTATCCATTCACGTCGTATCACTATTCGGAATGGGTTATATGACACAAAGTCCTCTCCCGGCTAAACCGAATAATGAGCGTAATATTTAAAAACATATGGATATTGGAATTTCAATTAAGTCGCGACTTATTACCCAAAACTTCTCTTTCAAATGGTTTAAACAAATTACCATTTTAATCTTTTACACAAAAAGATTCGTCTCACAAAGTTCACCCAGTTTCACAAAGATCTACTCATAGATTTTCAAATCAATTTCCATTTCAATTTGGATTAACTCATTAAATCTTTAAATCCAAGATTTAATTGATAGCTTTCAAAACAATTCCATTTCAACCTTTTATACAAAAGGTACACCTTTCCAAAAACAAAGTTCAACAATCTTTCACAAAGATTTATTCATAACTCGGAAAATCATTTTCCTTTCAAACTTGAAATTCTTTTGACACAATTTGGAAATTCATTCCTTATATGAAAGCTTCTATTATTTGGAAACAAATAGTTTTCATTTCGGAAAATCTGATCCATTTATACGAGTTAAAGTCCTTGGGTTAAATTCAAATTCTCAAAACCATACTTTTAAAATGGTTTAAATTCATATAAACACATTTATAACATCTTTAACTATAATTTCCAATCATGGAATTCAATTCCAAATTTTGAATTCAAATTCAAATTAAATTATTCAAATTGGAAAACTTTACCAAGTTATTCAAAATAACTTTTATCTTAAAAACTCCTTTTCAAAAGCTTTAACATTTAACCCAAATCCATTTCCAAAATCAATTGAAATTAAAATTTCAATTTCAAAAACATTAAATTTAAATCATCTGTGACTTAACCGATTTCCTTATGAAATCCATATTTGTGTGTGTAAAAGTGTGGTCCAGGGGTTTTACACAATAGTGCAACATCATTCAATCATCACAGATTAAATACAACCATATATTTGATTAAGCGGTATAAACTATAACTCTTATCGTTCATTCACAGATCACAGATATATATACAAATGTATCACAAATAAATGAATAAATTACACACAGCTCAATCCACAGAACAAAATATCACAGATCAGATAGGACAATCAATTGAAGGAATCTCATACAATACAATCATTCATAAGTAAGGTCAAGCGTTCAAAAATCATTTATAAGCAGGATTAATTAATTGTTTAAACCTAATTAATTCAATTTATTTCCAATTAAATTAATTACTTATGAATTAATTATCTAATCCCGATTTATTAATTACAAATCATTTGATATTAATCAATCACCTTAATTAATTATTCTTAATTAATTACAATAACTAATTAATTACCCTTAATTAATAATTATTTCTTAATAATAAATTAATTAAATCTTAATCAACTTTATTAATTAATTATTCCTTAATTAATAATCTTAATTTACTACTAATTAATTGACTTTAATTATCTAATTAACAATTCTTAATTACAAATAAATTAGACACTTTATTGTAAATTAACTAATCTTTAATTACAAATTGATTAATCTCTAATCACTTAGTTAATTATAATTATAAACTAATTAATCGTTCTTAATTACCCTTTCTAACAATCAATAATTATTATTTATCTTAATTAATATTTTAAAATCATCCTTAATTACTTTGAAATCAAATTATTACTAACTTGAAAAGCTTCAAATGTTAATTAAATTTAAAACTTATCTTACATTAACTACTCAATTACAATATTAATTAAGATTTAAAAACATTCTTAAGTGTTAACTTAAATAATTAAAGCTTATAATAAATTTTTAACTTAAATTTGTCAAACACTGACTGAAACATCAATACCTAAAATCTGATTAAGATGATATAACATAAAGTTCATTATACTAAGCACTTGTAAGCCTGGCCCGAGAATATCCCCAGTTTACTCGAGTAAACACTCGAGTGCTCTACCCCATTTCCCCGAGTTCCCTTCATCTTCTTCCTCACGTATTTAGTTTAAGTTTTAAACTTAACAACTGTTGTTTCAGGCTCGAGAATCTCGCGTTCCAACCCGAGAAAATTCATCGCTTTCTCGAGTATCAACTCGAGTCGCTCACCTTCAATTTCCTGACACCATCTTAAGGTCGTGCACATGCACACCCAATCCAACCCCTTCCGATCAACATCCAGATTGTCAGTAAGTCGCCAACCACCTCGCCTAGACTTCCGGCCACCCAGACTGATGAATCACCGATAAACTCAAAATCGAGCTATTAGACTACCTTCTGGAACCGATTCGATCACCTACAAACACCACATCCCATCGCCTCAGGCCATCAGAAATGTCGAAACTCCGGCCACAGCTGCTCTGATGATCCACTAACCTTTTCCCCCACGCCCGATTGACTTCGATCAATCCCTGACAACGCAACGTCCATTAAAACCCAGCCAACCCCAAACCTGACTTAAACCCTAAAAGGGCTTCGTCATGCATCCACGGCGAACCAAAAAATCGCCAAGCATTTTTTCCCCCGACCACTGACCTTGCAGCGAGCTTCAGCTAGAATCCCGAAGCCACTCGACTATGCGATCATCAGAAATCAAACAAATCCTCGATTCTAATCAACTTCCAATATCTCATGATTTACACAGTTAAAAATCATGATATTTATCTCAAAAATCATAGTTTTTAGACTCGAATCTGATAATATAAACAAAACTTGAAATTATAAAACTTGATTTTTCTGATTTAAAATGCTCATTAATGTAATTTCCAATTTTCAAAATATTTATTCAATAATTATACTTGTGATCATTTTAAAAATTGGTATTACAACATTACAATAACTTTTAATTTTGAAATCAAAGCCTAATATTGATTGGTTTGGGTGATATGAATTTTTGAATTTGTTTTCAAAACCTGGATCTTTAACAGAGATAGACAAACATATACACAGTCATATCTATATATACACATACAGACGTATTTCATCCATACCAATATATTTAACAACATATATCCAATACATGCAAACCAGAATAAAATATATGGGTTTAAAGGTTTGCTCACCTTTATTTCCAAAAGAAAGAACAGAGCTTATGATGACACAGGATTTGAAAAACTGGCAAGCTGAAATCTTTCTCTTTAATTCTTTGATTTGAGTTGAGCTGGAGTGTTGTTTTAGTTGAATTATTGTTTGAGTTTTAATGATATTTGCTTCAGTTTTTTTTCAGCTTGGAATGGACGAAAACGAAATGAAGATGATGGATAAAAGGTTGTTGTACAGGGTGATAAAATTTTGTTGTACAATATAGGCAGAGATATTTTTCCTCTTGGTGGCTGAAATGAGAGCATTAATTGCCATGTACAATCTCCATGCTTATCCAAAATGCACATTCATTTTAACAATAAAAATTGTGATTTTATTTTATATGTTCACTTGTTCCATATTTAAGTATATATATTTCTATTTTTTGTTTTTGTTTTTTTACAAGTGTATATATATTTTTTTATACTTCATTTGTTTCTATTTGAATATATTTATATATTTATCTTATATATTTGAATATACTTTATTTTTTTCATATTTGAATGTATTTTATTTTCTTTAGTCTTATACTTATTATTTTGTAATATAAATGAAGTTCTTTTTTTTTACATGTTGTTTAAATTTAGCTAATTTGTTTACTTTATATTTTTTACATAGTTTATTAACATGTTGTTTGAATTTATTTATGTATTTATTTTATTTTTTTAAAATTTATTTTATATATATTAATTTCTAACTTATATATATTTATTATACTTATGTAAATTTCATAGTTTCTAGTGTTGAGATATATATATTTATATTTTTATTATTTTGTAAGTATATTTTGTTTGTATTTTATTTTTACTTCATATATTTATTCCCATTTTAACTTAAAATTTAAATTCAATATATATATAAATTCAAACTTATTTATTTATGCACATATACATATATATTCATATATATACAAGATTTAAATTTGAATGATTTAACACATATTTTATTTGAATTTGAAGAAACTAAAATCGATTTACCAATTAATTTCACAATTTTTATTCAAAAATTAAATTAATTATCAATTTAAACTTAGTTAAAATCCGGGATCGTTACAAGGTGCACCCTCTGTGATGCCCCACCTCTATACTCACACTAGCCAAGGACACTACGGGGTAATGCCGTCGACTAGCACGAAGAATAAGGCTGTTGAGGAGCGACCATCTGTATAATTGCTTTGTGCGAGTACCGATATGTCAGATAATATGACTTAAATTTCATTTCAAGAGGAAATCCGACATATCATATACAAACTCAAAGCTACTGCACAGTGGCTATGTGGGCTTCGGAAACAATTATAAAAATAAGCATAACACAAATCAGTCATAGATATTCATATCACAAAGGCGGAAACAGATATGAATATATCACATAGAAGTGTACATCAAAGTAGTGGTCATACAAGATCCACTACATCACAAAAGAATAGGTACAAGTGCTAGACAAAAAATAAGTATACATCAAGGAGTCTGTATCTCGAATGTATAAAAACAAAAACTACTAAGCTAAGTAGTTAGCCAAAAGTCAGAAGCTAGTCCCTGCTAAATAGTCAAGTGGAAGCACCTGTAACACCTCGGTCTGACCCGAGTATTATTTAAGAAGAAAATAATAAACGGATCAGTCTAGCTATAAATATCATATAAAATGAGATAGGATAAGAGATATGACCAAAACGTATGATAACAATAATGCCATACTGTGACAAGTATACATTCAATAACAATAAAAATCATACATTATCTCAAAATTGCTCAAATATCCAAAAAGAATATCACATTCTTTAACTTATTCACCAAACCAAAAATATTGATAAAACATATCAATGTCAATCGCAAAATTGGTGAAACACAAATTCTATAAACCAACAACCAGAAATCCAGAAAACACAAAGGGGGAGGCCTATCACAAACAGGAGCACGAAAACTCACCAACACGTGTATCACAAATGTAACGTTATTCCATGGTCGCTAATCATTAAGTTTGAGCCGAGGCTCCACAAACGGCCTAAAGGCCATGGGTCGCTACCCCACCAAATTTGAGCCGAAGCTCCACAAATGGTCAAAAGACCATGGGTCGCTAGCCCATAAAAATGAGACGAAGCTCCATAAAACGAGATACAGTCCCCCACGTGGACAAAAAGACATCGCATATCGCTAGTCTAAACCATAAAATGATCACCATTGATCAATGAAAAGTGTAGATTACACTAAGCTAGTAAATAAATGAGTTTAGCTTCATGTCCCATAACCACTGTCTTAACTTAAATATTTACGAACAAATTGTAGATTTCCACTCGAAAATTGTCACAAGATTTCAATCGAACAAGTCTAAGAATTAACCGACGAAGTAAACGCAAGCGTTTCATACCACTTGTTTTGCTAAGTCGTTTAATTGGATTTCTCGTATTAATGAGGTAATGGTTTGTATATACTAATAGATTGGAAAACGGATTTAAAAACGAGTTTTGTATTTTAAAAGTAGTATTGAAATCATCTTTGTGAAAGCGTTTAAATATTTACTACTAGTATAGAAACCTTTGTATTTTTAAAAGTGACAAATCACAGAAATGATTGTAGAAACAATCATTCAACCAAAAATTCACGTTCGATGTCGTGAATCAGAACCATAGAAATCGATATCAAATCCATCAAATGGATATTCCCAAAAATCCCGAAAAGAAGTCATCGAAGTCGATAATAAATGACAACAACTAATCGGATCAACCACAAAATCGATTAAAACGGAAATCCACTCAAAATAGGCAACATGGTTGAAATAAACAGCTCCAGACGTCTGGTAGACTTCCCAGACGTCTGAGCTGAAGCTCTGGAATTTTCTTCCTGATCGCCCAGACGTCTGGAAGTAAGCTCAGATGTCTGAGCTGTTAGTCTGGAATTTTATTCCCGTAGCTTCAAACGTCTGACCTTAATACCAGACGTCTGAGCTGAAGCTCAGGGCAGAAATCTGCCTAGGCCATTAATTGCCAAGTTGGTTCGGAAGCTATCGGACGAGCACGGAGGCTAGGGATTGACGCAAAGTGACAACCCAGCCCTATAGGCTCTTCGATACACTCCATACAACAAGTCAAAACATCCAAAACATCCAAAACAAGATTATCATAGGTTTTGACTTCAAAATACCCAAAAGTTGGAAAATTCATCAAACCAATTCGATCCAAAAGCAAATGGACATGCAATAGATGTTAGAAATTCATACCTAACAACAATGAAAGCTATAGACATAGATGTGAGCTCAAAAACTCACCTTTAAACCCAAAAACAATGAATGAGAAGCTTTAAAACAAAGCAAGACCAATTCCTCTTCAATATACCTTTAGAATCTTCAATCTATTATCAAAGGTGAAGTTTTTCCTAAGTTAGGTTATAGGAATTTCTGTAAATTGAAGAGAAATAGAGATGGAGAAGATGAAGAGGATGCTTACCTAAGCTTCTCCTTGATTTTGGACTTGAATTTGAGTTTCATAATCAAAACTAGGGTTTAGGAATTGCTATTTCCCATTCTTTCCCCCATTTTTCTTGAGCTTGAAAGTGTTAAGAAATAGATTGAGTGAATGGATGAAGAGTAGAGGAGTTAGGGTATTATGTTGGTTTAGTGGGCTGAAACCCAAACCCAAAGCCCAAATAGAAAAATAACAAAATTCTACTCAACTCCAAACATATCGATGTTTATACTCAAAAAAGTTGTAAACGCCATTTTGGACTCAATGAAAGTGGTCTCGAGTTCAAATTCGACTCTTTACAAAAAGTAGCATTTCTAATTTTAATTCGACTAACGATGCTATCTTTAAATAAAACATTTAAATATACAATCGTAAATATGTGGGTTGTTACACCCTCGGATTTTTAGGAGTGTGGATCGAGGTGGGCGGTAGCTAAGGCTTTGCGTTACCACCAGCCCGGAAGTGTAATTGGTATATCTACCCTGGCATTGCCTAGTTGTGTCGTGTCACCTACCTTATTGAGAATGCTACGAGTTTGTTTTGTACCATACCTATGGAGCGCCCTCTGACGACGCCCAGTACGGGGGAGATTACGGTACTATATAGACTATGAGAATATATAAAATGTGTTAAGGGGAATATAGGTAATGCCTTAATGCTATTTTGATACTTTTACTTTACTATAGACATATTATAATAGCGTATTGTACTACATGATAGATAGTTCCACGGATCCTTAGAGGATGGGTATCCCAAACATCCTTTGAGTTACTTGTATTTCAGTTGATATTTTACTTGAGTTGGATTTATTGATATAAGAATGTTAATCCTGATTCGAGTGTTTTGTGTTTTGCTTTATTCTCGGGTCAGACTGAGTGTCACAACATTTGAGACTCACCTTTGGAGTTAGAGCTTCGCTTGGAGATCCATCTATCGATTCAGCTTTCGGTTATTCAGTTGACTCCAGTGATGTAACGACCCTGAATTTTTGATATTGGAAATTAGAATATTTAATTGATTTTAAATATCTGGAAATTAGTTTAATTTGAAATTCAAATATCAGAATGAATTTGGCAATTTAATTATTGAATTAATGTATTGAAAGTTGGGTAAATTATTTTATCTTTAGTTTTAAGCCCGTTAAAAATAATTTGAAGGCTTGGAAAATTTATATTAATAGTACTGAAGATAATAAAAGTTTCAGAATTGAATTGAATTTGAAACTGTTTTGTTCAGTTTTGAATTTTATCGTTTAAATTGAATTTAAAAATAGCATTCCGAGGCACAGTCTCGGAATTCGACGAAACCAGTTTCATTGGATCCGTAATAGTGTATTATTATCGGATGTCAATTTTCATAATGTTTGGAGTGATCGTTTGGCCGTACGATAAGCAAGCGCGCTGAAATTAAATTGAAAATTTAATATTATAACTGGTACAAAAAGCTATCTTCTTCATACGATCGAGTTAGGACTCGAAACCTTTTCCATTGCGTTAGAAATAGGCGTATAACATTACAAACGCCTAGCGGGATGCCTCGATAGGAGTTCGAGATTTCAAGTTGTGTTTATCGAGACAATTTGAATTTAAGTTAATTATATATTAGTCAACTTCAGCTGTATTTCTTTCACCTCACGAATTTTTGCCTTCAAATCACTGTCTCCCACTCGTACATGCAACCATTCCATCGTGTTCCTCGTTCCCCTTCCTTTATAATTCACATAGCAGATCGAAGAAAACGAAACCCTTTTCTCGTTTAAAATTAATCACTTCGTTCTCTTCTTCAATCGAGATGGCGCCGAGCCCTCGCATTGAAAAAAACAAATTCTCGCTTCAGTTAAATAAAAACAAATCGTGGTCTCCCCTTGAAATGAAATCGCTGGAATTATTCTTTCGTTCGATTGAGGCTGCGTTTGAATCTCGATGACTCGAGAAATCTGGAGCTCGCAAGGAGGATGGCGGCGAATCGAGTTGCGAGCTCGAGCTCGAGTGCGGCGATCCAGTAGCCGCGAAGAGGTGGAGGCGAACTCGTGAAGGGGGCGGCGATCGATGGGTTCGTGATTTAGGGTTCGTCGTCGAGGTGATCTCGAGTTGTGGAGGGCTTCGCTGGTGGTGGCCTCGGTCGTGAGTGGTGATGTCGGCAGGAATTTGGGGTCGCGGTCTTCGATTTGATGGAGGAAGACATGTTCTTCATCATGGCATGCACCGTCGTTCTGTGGGAGGAATTCGAGGTCGTTCGTGAGCGACTTCGCGATTGGGAAGAAGGGTTGTCGAAGCTGGGTTCGCATCTTTTCTGTAAGGTATATAGGCTGTACCTGATTTTATTTCACAAATATATATTGAAGAAGAAAGGTTATTACAGTAAAGGAAATTCTGTTTGCTATTTACAGAAAGAGAGAGAGAAAAAAAAGTATATGAATATATCTATATAAAAATATACATACCTATTTCATTTGCTGTTTGAGGAAAGTTATTTTGAAATTAAAATGCTTAGTTAAATAAATTTCTTTAAAAAGAAATTTGTTTAAAATAAAATTCGTTGGATAATTAAAATTACCAAGCGAAAATTTGTTATTTGATTAATTCAAATATTAATAAGTTGTATAAATTATTTATACAAGGTCTAAACGGTGAAGAAAAAAACTGGAATGGAAAATGGATTGCAAAATAAAAGCAAAGGTGAGATCTTCTCACTCAAATTAAAATTGAATTGCGGTTATTGATTGATTGCCTGATTATGATAGTATATATAGTAGTATATAGCAATATATATATATTGGAATATATATATTGGAATATATATATTGGAGTTGTTGATTTCCCGCATTATATAGCGGATGAGACCCTATACGCCGCATAATAGTGGATAGTATTTTATAAATACCATATACCGCGATATTCCACCTCGAAGTGGAATTGGTATTGTGCTAACATCTGTGGATGCAGGGAAACAGGTTGGAGGGATCCAACTGGATTCCTCAAACATTTGAATTTGTTTCATATGTTGTGTGTTGATTATTTATAATCTCCGTGTGATTATCTTTGTGATTGAATTTGTTGAAGGCTACGGTTTAGCCGGATATATTTTTGGTATCGTTGGATACCAGAAATATATAAAATTGGATTTTTGTTAAAAATTCAAGTTGAAAGTTTATTGAAAAATTTATTTTGAGAATAAGATAAATTAAAAATGAGTTTTAAAAAGATAAAGATTTATTTCTGAACCATATTGAATTAAATTCCAAATTTCGGGAAAAGGGCTTAATGAATGGATTTTGGGTAATATTATTTATAAATTGAAGAATTTATTTAAAATGGAATTTTAAATAATTTGGAAAGATTAATGGAATTAATTTTTAATAATTAATTTAGATTAATTAATTTAATAATAATCATTTGTGAAGTGTAATTATTTAATGGGAAAAATTAAGAAATTAATCATTCAGTGTAATTAATCAAGTATAATTATTTGATTTTAAATTTATTCATAGAAATTAATCTGATTTTAAATAAATTAGATAATTAAATTAATCCTATGTATGGATGTTGAATCGTATTAGATGTTGATTTGTTTAATATCCCCGATATGTGATACCTTGTGATATATCCTGATTTGTGTTGTGATTTATAATTTATTTATCTATGATATGTATATCTGTGATCTGTGAATTAAAAATAAGCGATATAGTTTATACCGCTTATCAACTATATTTCTGTGTTCTGATCTGTGATGGTTGAATGTTGTGGCACTATTGTGTTAAACCCTTGGACTACACCGTACACACACGGATATGGATTTCACGTGGAAATCGGTTAAGTCACAAATTTTTGACAATTTTAAAGATTGAATTCTTGAATCCAAAATAGTTTTGGAATTCGAATTGAAAGCTTTTGAAAATGAGTTTCAAAAATAAAAGTTATTTTAAATAACTTAATAAAATTGAGATTTGAATAATTTGATTTAAATTTAAATTCAATATTTGAAATTAAATTCAATAACTTGGAAATTTTGGTCTAAAAGATTATACAAGTGTAAAAGGTGTTTATATGGGTTTTTAACCATTTAAAATATGGTTTTGGAAATTTAAATTTAAATTCAAGTTTTATACTTGAGTGGCTTTAACTCATGTAAAATTTGTAATCAGTTTTCCTAAAACGGAAACTATCTGTTTTCAAATAATGATAGCTTTCATATAAGGAAAGAATTGCCAATTTGTGTTAAAATGATGTTAATTTGAAATTGAACTATTTTGAAGACTATGAATTAATCTTTGTGAAAGGTTTTTGAACTTTGTCTTGAAATAAAAGAGTATTTTAAAGGGTGTATCTTTTATATTATAAAAGACTTGAATTGTGAATTGTTTGAAAGCTATCAGTTAAATCTGGATTTAAAGATTTAATGAGTTAATCCAATTGAAATGGAAATTGATTTGGGGAATCTGTGAATGAATCTTTATGAAACTGGGTAAACTTTGTGAAGTAAATCTTTTTGTTTAAAGATTTGAAATGGTAATTTGTTAAACCATTTGAAAGAAAGTTTGGGTAATAAGTTGTGACTTAATTGAAATCCCAATATCCATATGTTTTAAAATATTGTGCTCACTATTCGGATTAGCCGGGAGAGGACCTTTGTGTCATATGACCCATTCCGAACCAGTGATACGACGTGAATGGATTTCATTTGAAGACCGGTGTTGAAGACCGGGTATTTGTGAGAACGATAGGATGACCTATCGATTGTCTCTGCACCGTTAGCTACGGAATAGAGATTTCCTTTGTGATGGGAAGTTCGATCGGGATTATGAATACCCGGATTGCAAGGGCTTCTTTGGAAGTGCCTTCGGTTCTGTTCGAACCCGGAATAGACTTGTATGGTTACGTGTCTGACATTACATTTTGAGATATAAAGCAGATTTCTTTCAAATACATTTCTGTTGGTGGCGGAGAATTTATTCTCTTAGCTTAACACCCTTCTCTGAGACGTACGAGCTCAGAGGTTATGTAGTTGAAGGTTATCAGCGATATATTCCCAATTTGGTAATGTGGCATGCTGAGTGTTGCTGCGTGATGATTATTTATTGATCATTTGTTGATTTAAGCGTGGCTTTGTGAAAAAGTGTAGCTTTGAGGACGAGACTTCGTCAGACCTCACACCCCGGAAATGGTCGAAACAGGAATGATGCGGCAAGGTTATGAGGGTCGCTCCCTTTAGGGCATGTCATTTCCTTCTGGAAAAGGGTGGTATCAGGTATGGAGCCCTGGTATTTAACCTATGTGGTTACTCCAATCTCATTTACTGTGTGATTGTTGTTTTGTTGAGGCGCCTCAGATAAAGGTCCCAAAAGACCGGGGGTTGGCATACTCGAGTAGTAGTTACCTAGTGACAGAGGTAACTCGGCCTTGTGTTGGCAGAGATCCGGGTAGGTTCTCAAGACGTCCCGCCAGAGGCGTACCCATGTGACAGTAGGAAGTTCCTTAGCCTGACCATTTGTTGGAAAATCCAAAGAAACAATACGAGCCTTTATGATTGCAATTTGTATAACCTGTCTCCTCAGGCAGCAGCTATAGCAGGCATAATATAATGGTACCTATGCTGGCTAAGATTAATATTGTATTTTCGAAATGATTTTTTACACTATGCACTAATAATAATATCAAAAAGATTTTGCGTAGTAAGCATGTTTGACTATCATAAGAAGAAATCTCCTCCAAGTCTGCGATTGCATTGTGTGTGTGGTGGGAGGTCTTATGGTAGTTTCATTTTCCAAAAAAAGCATTGCGGATTTCAATGCTTAAAAAAAATTCTTTTGTTGTTTGTTTTAAAGATAAACTGTTTTAGTTCTCACACCAGTCCCATGACTGACCTGGAGTTTATTGTTCCCTTCCTAAACTCTGGGTGCCCATCATTTTCCACACGGGCAGCCTAGAGGTAGATTTTCAGGTCATTCTAGATATTCAGGATATGCTGTGGAGCTCAAGTGGCGAGCTGGATGGCGAGACGTATCACTTGTATATGATATTATTTATTCCGATGTGTATTCTGTATGAGGACAAGTTTATATAACTGTCCAGTGTTGTATTGTGTTATATATTGACTCAGATGATGTAATGTATAAACTGATATTGTTCTTGATTTAAAGATTATTCATTGATCTATTATATGTTGTTCCGCTGCGATTGTGATATTCTGATATTGTTTCTGTTGCTTTTCCTTTTTCTTTTCTCTTCTTCTTCTACCTCTTTCTTCTTAAACCCTCAGGGTTCGGTTTTCCGGCATTCGATTGTTTGGCAATTGATACAGTGGACGTATTAATGTCGATTTTCGGAAGTCGAAGAATCAGGTCTTAACAAGTGATATATTCAGATTTTGTTATTTGACTATTGTAATGAGACTTCTATGTGTTTGAGACTTCTGTTGTATCTTGTTTTAACCCTGTTATATATATAGTAGCTTCGTGAACTACTATTCTTTTGTTTCCACTGCTTATTGTTATATTACTCTGTGTCTGTGATTCTGTGATTGATTTATTTAATGTATATGCTGAGTTTTACCAAATATAAATTAACAATCTGATTTTTGAGCAATTCAAGTCCGACATGTGTGGATGCAAATGGTTGAAAATGTCGGGATGTTACATTGGAACTACGTTTATTCGTGTGATGTTTGTGATTACAAGGAACTATCTTTTTATTTCTTAAAATAGATGATAAAAAAGACTGTGATTATCACTATTTTGTACATCTCTTTCTTTTTAGGTGTAATATTGTCATTTTATACATCACACTTATAATCATTTAAACTTGATAGTATACATAAATCTACTTGCAAAATTCCAAATTCAAACGAATTAAAATATTGCTTAAACCCCTAAAATCTAAATAAAATTTATTTATTTTTACATTCTTTTCCTTCATTCAAATACCTATTTATGATTAACTAATATATAACAAGTTACTATGAAAAATATGTAGGCAAGTTCTCCAATTTCATTTAATCTATACCATAATCAATTCATCAAATTTATTCCATAATAGTTTCAAAATCAATTCCATTATCAATTTCATAATTAATTCCATTATCAACTTCATAATCAATTCCATTAGATCTATTCCATAATCATTACACGTAAACAATAAATTATCCAAACTGATATTTATATTTGATCATTACGCACTTACAATTAAATATCCAAATCGATTATAAACAGGCATAAAAGGAATAGACACAATTATATAAAATCTAATCTTGTTATAAAATATGTAATTTTTCCACTCACCTTGCTTTTAGATTTCCCATCCTCCAGATCTAGATATGTTCCATTTTTATTTGACTCTCTCTTACTTCAAATCCAATAATAAAAAGGGTATTCGCTTATTAAATTACAGATCTTGGGAAAGGATTGAATTGAATTCAAATTAGAGTTTTAGATTCATAATTTACCTTTGTTTCTGCATTCCGAATTGATCTTATTCTTCTCTTCTCTTATTCTTCACTTTCTTTTACTCATATATATATATATATATTAATAGCTTTACTATTTTTAGAATTTAGAGGAAATAGAAGATGATACAGTTTCAGTAAGTAGTAAGTTTTCTAAATGAATCAGGGTTAGGCTAGCTGTTAATTAATAAAGGTTAGAGATTGATTTGGAGCATTGGATTTAGCCTAGGAAAATTTAAGATCCGTCTAGAACACACATCAATAACTTAGCAGCTAAGAAAAACAATTAAATAAATCAACGCCGTTCAATCCCATGACCCATTTTCAATTTTGAAACTACATGGGTCGACCGCTCATTGCCAAGGGTAGACCGCTACCGGTTGAGCTTGGTGCTTCTTGGGTCAACCTGTGATGTGTATTTGTTGTTAATTTACCAACGTGAAAGATTTTATTTATTTTATTCTTTAATTAAACAATAGATAGTGCCCATTATAATTTTCTTAACGTTTAAGTTAATGTTAACTATCCGTTAACTTTAACTGATTGCAACTAACGTTAGTTAATTATTATTTGTCTCCTTAATTAAGAACATAATTATTTCCGATTCAAAAACTTCAAATGCTAATAACTTTTCATTTGAACTCCGATTGTAAAACTTTATATATGAAAATTTATCAGATAATCATCATGAACCTAGTGGTATATGTTTCGTAGCCAAATTCTAATATCTACAAAGATTTTATTTTTCAACATTATTATTTATTTGTTAAATTCTTCTTAATTAATTAGCGTAAAAATCACTAGGTGTTACATTCTCCGTATTAAATGTGTTTCCCCGAAATTCCTTAAGGACTGAACAATACGACATAACGTAGAACTATTCTAAATTAACAATCAATTAGTGTGCAAACTGTTTACAACTAATTGTGTACAAGTGCATGGTGTATCCCAACATATATGATATGCATACTGAGCAATTCTAAATCGGCACCTCTTATATGAATGCATTATTTTAAAACATTTTTTCAAAAATATGGTGCAAACATTCTAAATAACAGGCAGTTCTATATGCATGCAACTTTTGAAAACCAAAAACTAGCCTTTACATCCGAATTTTTCCACACTTCTATGAATAGAAACGCAGTTCAATCAATTTCGTATTCAATACCTACCATCCAAAATCCTAGCACATCATTGCTAACATACAAATTTAGAAAAATCCAGTTTTCTAAACCTATTTTCTTATGCTTGAAAAAGGTCTAGAAGGGAAATTCCGTATTTTCATCCTTCCCTTATGTATCTTTCTGCACTGTATCTTAGAATCTTCCCTATTTTTCCCAAATCCTATTCCAATCTTTCCAAGTATAATCTACATAAATAAATCTTATTTTTTAAATTTGAAAACAGGTTTTATTTCAAAATCAATTTTTTTTACTGACAGGGCATAGGGAAAGTGATTCCATAGCTATAACAGCTTTCTCCCTTATCTAGGCATATTTTACTTTACTGTCACTTCTGTTGCACAGTAAATCTAAACTAACCAACCTGTCAATTATTCCCCAATGTCAAGTATGTGGAATTTTCAAAATTTGAAAATATCTTCTTCTTCAATTCTGAAATATTTTATATTACTTTCTAAAAATATCAATAAAATTCTTAAATTTTAAAAATCTCTTAAATTTTTTTGGAAAAACGCATTTTTTTTCAAAACAAATTTTTTTGCATCTTAAGAAATCGGGATTTAGTTAGCAGTCTAATGTCCATAGTGGACTTCTCTTAATTTACGCGGTAAATTTTGAATTTTTTCAAAAAAAATTCCTTTCTTTATAATAGTTACTAGAAAATAAGTTCAATTATAAATTCCAGCCTTTGAGGTACAGGGACATCGATCCTTGACTACTTAACATCCTTTGCCAGTCTCCCGCTCATTGAAATTTATTTCCAAAATCTTTTGGGACTTACAGTATTTCATTTCTGTTTTAGTGGAAATTTAAATATATTATCATAATTTATTTCTTAACTTCCACTCTCTATTATTTTCTTTTCTTTTGCGTTAGTTGACTATCTTTTCTGAGATTTTTTTTCTTATTGTTTTCCCATAACATTTGGTCCACACTGAGAGCACATAAAAAGGAACATTTCCTATAATATCATACTTGCTTTTACCCTCAATAAAGACAACTAATGCATACAACCCATCGTAAAAAGAACAACAACTGGAAGCTCGCCTTCAACATCAATCAATACTAATGATATTATGACTCTATCACTTCTTACTTCAATTGAATGGACCTTTCTAACATGCAACGATCCACCTTTTTGATACTCAAAAGTCGACACTAATGCATCCCCAGTATACACGTGCTGAGCATCTAAGTACCGAAAAGAAAGATTGTTGGGAAAAAAAAAGGAAAGGACAGAACATAATCTCACATTGTGATGAGTAATTTATAACACACAACAGACCTTTACAAAGAATAAATGTAATATCTATACATAAATTTGAGTTAACTAACTAATCCTCAGCCTGGATAGTTATAACAACATGTCCCCACAACTGCTGATAAATACAACCAAAAAATGTAGCAGAAAATAAAATATACAAGAATACATCTTGGAGGCATCCAACTTGTCTCCTAAAGCTCCAAAGCATCCATAACTTAATCCATAAATATGTCGGCCTTACCCGAACATTATAAGAAGTAACAACCAGATCAGTCTGGTAAACTAGCATGAGAAACACACCTTGAATTGATTTTAATGTTAATAAACCTTTCAAAATAAAGGTATCAAAAGACTACACCACACATAAACACGGAAAGATTTTTACCTTATGATGATCAAAACATTTTGTAGATAATCCAGTGATATTATAATAATGTCTAGGGTCTAAAATAAATATTGAATCATAGCCGAAATTGTTACATTAATTCAATTCCAGCATAATAGGTATACAACTAAGTCCGTAAAGGCATGTATTGGAGAGTGGATTCATCAATGATAAGGCATCGGGGTATCATCTGCCACAGTACACCCTTAGAAAGATTTACAAAGGGCCTCACATGGACCCCTTGCAAATCAGGACCGACATACTACTTATTGGATAGTTCCGAATATTTCATCACCCCGTTTGCTTTGCAACCTTTCCCGAGAGCTCTCATGCACTACCAAATCCATATATATAATATCTAGACGGTTAATGGCAATACACTAATGGGTACGCCCACGTACCCCTAAAACACACCTTTGTTTTAGTTATTCCCGGTTGATGAGGCTAGAAGCCACATTTAACTTTTAAATAGAAATCCCACTTGGAATGCTAACACTGCCTTTAAGGCAATCAATATAGTGTCATCATTCATCCATACAAGTTGTTCAGGATAAGAACAAACCAAATGCACTACTTCTACTACATCCATTTTGAAATCACCCTCAAGATTAGTAGCAAGTAGCCTTTGCACTACAAAGGACTCTGTCTGCAATCATCTTCAAGATATCTCCAAATCAAACGCTTATGTCGTTTCGAAGTGGTTTTGGATAATATGTCTGATCCTAGTCTCTTCGAACCGACAACAATAGTTTTAAAAACGGGCTAACATTTGATAGTTGGTTGGTTAATTATCACTCATTTAATGATGATATCTCCTTTAATTATGTTATTTGGGTTTAGATGTGACTTTTGAATATGTATGATTCACTCATTTGTATTGATTCTGTGATTTTTGATTTGAAGTGTTTCTATGTGGGTGATGACATCTTTTGATATCAGTGCTGGTTATTTCATGTGATTTTGTTGTCTTTGTTATAGTATCATATTATTATTCTCTGATTACATTGTATTACATTTATTATACCATTGATTGGATATAGTCCGACCAGCGTGCTATTTTATAATACTCTGGTCAATCCAAAACATTTCAGGTACAAGGACGATATGACTAACTTGTGTTTTATTGGGCTTAGAGGAGACTCATACTAGGATTTTTATATGATATTTATATAACATTGATTTATTGCATAAATATGATATTGAGTTGGAAATTGTTAGTTTATTACATTACAGTGCGGCAGACATTATTTAAGATGTTTTGTATTTGCACAGACTTATATGTTATATATTATATGTTATCGCTGCGATTGACTCTGTATTCTCTATGATTTACTATATATTGTGTATTGCTCTATCCTAGAGACACACGTGTTTATTGTTTTATACCGACACTATGTACGTACTGGTGAGTTTTATATTTGATGTTTTAATACGTACCAGTGGATAGTATGGGTATAGAGGTGTGTTATTTCAAAAAAGTTATTAAATAAATCAACGTCGTTCAATCCCACGCCCTTTTTTCAATTTTCAAACTATACAGGTCGACTGCTCATTGCTAAGGGTCGGACGCTACTGGTCGACCTTGGTGCTTCTCGGGTGGACCTATGACATGTATTTGTTGTTAATTTATCAACATATTTTATTCTTTAATTAAACAACCGATATAATTTTCTTTCCATTATAACTTTCTTAATGTTTAAGTTAACATTAAATATCCATTAACTTTAACTAATTGTAACTATAGTTACTTAATTATTATTGGTTTCCTTAATTATATACATAATTGTTTTCGATTCAAAGACTTCAAATACTAATAAAATTTTCGTTTGAACTCCAATCATAAAAATTTATTATATGAAAACTGATCAGAAAACCATCAAGAATCCAATGGTATAAGTTTCAAAGTCAAATTTTGATATCTACAAAAATTATATTTTCAGCATTATTATTTATTTGTTAGATTCTTCTTAATTAATTAGCATAAAAATCATGGGGTATTACACTCCCCTTTGAATATGCATCTTCGATCTTGGATGCTCATATGGTAACTTAAAGTTTCCCCTTTGAAACATATATGATGATTGCTCCCTATCATTATTATCTTTCTTCCATATATCTATTCAGTAGTTATAAATATTTCTATTGCCTCATTCAAAACCTCTATTATGAAAATGAAATGGGAAAAACCTTGAATGAAGAAAAGAGTGCAACTTGTAGAATCGTAGATATCATACTGAAAATGATATTCCTTCTAAAGATTTTCATACTTTGGGATCAAAATAATGCCTCGTTAAAACCATCTAAGAAAAACACAGTGAGAAAAATCTTAGTGAATTAAAACGAGTGCAATGACATATTTTAATATCGTATTTCATCAAAAGGAGTTTGATACTTTTGGATCAATACAATGCCTTGTTAAAACCTCACTAGGAAAAACCCTATGGTGGCAAATCTTAACGAAGGAAAAACTGTACAATCTTAACGAAGTAAATTGGAGTGAGTTAAGTGCTATATCACTTCCAAATCCATTTTAAATCATTTTTATTTCAAAAATATTTCCAAAATAACACTAATTTCATTTCCATAACACTTCTGAAAATATTTTCCAAACCTTCCAGGATTTAAATTTCTGAATTCGAGTTTGAATCCATTTTTTATTATAATTCATACTTATACAATTTTCATTTGGTTATATATAAACATTTCAATTTTTATAATCCTATTTTGATTATAATAATATCAACCAAACACTCCAATTTACTATAATAATTTCTAGAAAATTATTTCTTTCATATCAAAATATAGTTTGGGTAAAATTATTTCATTTACCCGCTTCAACACCATACTGTGTCAGTTTACCATGCTCAAGTGTTTAGAAACCCTATCGATTTAGTGGCGTCCCACTATTCGACCAGAATTTATATGCCACTCAACAGATAAATCAACACGATATAGAATAATTTATATTCACTAACAAATACGCTCTCATATCTATTAGTACACTCAAACTCATTCTAGGGTACTACCGACCCTATCTCTAATGAGTAATCCCCACCAAAGCCAAGGTTCTCGCTTAACCTTCAGCTCTGATACCAAGTGTAATGGCCCGTATCTCCATACCCTTTGAATTGACAATATCACACGTGTCCAACTCAAATTGAACGGAAATACGAATGATTAAGGGTAAAGAAGAAGAGATAGAAGAAAATAGAAACAACAACATAGAATCTCACAATCACAACGGAACAAAATATAATATATAATAATAACATATTTTTATACAAAAAAACCGTATCTATTAATACACATACAATCATCAGAGTACAACAATCAATGCATCAATATGGATAATTATTATAACTTGTCCTCACCAGTGCTGACTATATAGTCTACACACACAACGGAATATAAACAAGTACGTGATATACGTCTGAAATCCTTCAGTTCGTCTCCTGAGCTTCTTGGCATCCTAACCTGAATCTGTAATACTCGGTCTAACCCGAGCATTATAATAAAATAACACCCGAAACAGTCTAGAAAACCAGCGTGAGAAAACACACTCAATTTAAATTTAATTATATCTCAAAAATCCTTTGAAAAACAAAGGTATCTCATAAGACCACGCCACACACAAACACGATGGGTTTTTACCTTACGATAACCAAAACATTTTATGTCAAAATCATCTGATATTATAATAGGGTCTAAAGAAAGCAAATTAGAAAATAGCCAAAATGCTTGCATCTCATGTTTCAGGAATATTTGGTATACAATCAAAACCGTACAGGCTGGCAGTGGATATTGAATTCCATACAATGACTGGGCTACTGAGGTGTCGCCCGTCACAGTACACCTCTAGAAAATGCACCGAGATCGTACCTAACGATCCCTGCCAACACAGGACTGGCCTACCCCTAACCTGTATAGTACCGAATATGTTATCACCCCGGGTGTTCCCACCCTAATCGAGTGCTCCCTTTTTCATGCACTACCATATCCACAATTTTAATATAATATATCCGAGGGTATCTAGAAAGGTGACAACATACCCTATTTGGGTGCGACCCACTTAGCCCTGCTTCATCTCCCCTGTTTTAGTCATTCCGGGTTGATGAGGCTTGAGGCTACGATTTACCTTTAGAATAACATTCATACTTGGAATGCTTACACTGCCTTCCAGGCAAGCAATGCAATTATAGCATTCATCCATACAAGTTGTCCTAGGTCTAGACAAAATGAATCTCCTTCAATATCACCATCTCCGTTATCTTCGAGATATTCAAAATTTGTAACTCACAAATCAGATCGAAGTGGTTTTTGGATAATTAAATCTGGTCTTGGTCTCTTCAAAACAATCAACGAATTTGGTAAAATTTGGTAGTCGGTTATTTATCTATCAAATAACATCCATAAGCAGTCAGTAGACCTTATTTTATAAATCTTCAGAACATTTATTTCAATATATCTTTACAAAGATATATATTCAAATATCTTTCAATATTTCAATGTTTGAAACAACTCAATTACCTATCCATAACATGATATTTTCAAACCATCTCATCACCGAGAAATATTCAAAATCCCCTTTAAATTCATTACTTAGGAAAAATATTTCTATACAAATCATCTCGTTGCTAAAATATTTCCAAAGTATTCTACTTCAATACTTAGGAAAATATTCCATTAATTTCCTATTTCTCAAAATCCCTTTATAATTGGCTTAGAATCCCTTAATTCCTTTATAATGGATTCTATAAGTCCTCGGAATTCATAAATTAATTTCCTTTAATATCTCCAAAAACCCATTACACTTGTCTATATTCCAACTACCCATTTCTAACTTTCTTTACGAATTCAAATTCATTTTTGAAGTTTTCTTATTTCAACAATTCAGAAATTTTTCTTAAGTTCCCTGAATTCCCTTACAAGTTTTCCTTATAAAACTCATATTTATTTAATAACCCTGTCTTCAAGTTCCGAGAGAATTTATAAATAAATTTAACACTTTATATAACATCGATAATTAATTTCCAATTCATCTTTAAATAAACTAATTGATTTACAAGGCTAATTATAAAAATTAGAATTCATTTCAATTAATATTGAATGCTTGAATAATCCACTTTTCCAAAATATTTCAATACTAACTAGTTTAAAATTACATAGTTTAATAAATAAAATTTTCCTTTTAAAAACAAGCCTAGCTTCTTAATAAAAATATATTTTAAAAATCTCAATAACCAATTCCAATTTATAAATCCCTCTCGGTTTACGACACCTCGATTTCATTCTGATTTCCCAACATTTCTCACCTTTCAAAATAAAATCCACTATTTTCTTCCGAAAACGGAATTCCATATCTCGATATAAATTCACACCGTGAACTTATATTCCCAATTTATCAACTAGTATCATAATCCCTTATTTATAAACGTCGTTTATAAATTTATAACTTCCCTGAGATTCAGTTGTTTATAAAACTAATCTCTTTTATAAAATTCCATTTTTTAGAAATCCATTTCTTATAAATCCCATTTATCTTACAAATCCCCTTTAAAATATCGATTTCAACTTCTTTTCCAAATTTTCGAAAATATAATTAAAAACCATTATTTAAAATCCTTTATATAATTTATTTTTAAATTTCTATTTTAAACATTTTATGAATTGTTAAGTACAAACCCCAATATCAAATTATTTAATTTATCCAAATCAATTCTCTTTAAAATAATCCAAAATTCAATATAAATAATTTTATATCCAAAATCTTCTTTTAATTCCTTCAAATTCAAAAATAATATTTATGGTATTTAAAGTACCAAAATTAAGGCCAGTGGTACCATAGCATCCAATTATTCAAATCACAACAATAATCTATAACAGATCATCCACACACATTATATATCACTATGTATGAAAAATTAACAATATATTTGAGGAAACCAGTTGGATCTCTCCAACCTATTTCCTTGCATCCACTTATGTTAATACAACATAAAAATACCAATCTTGCTTCGAAGCTGGATATCGCGGTAATATAGAGTTATCCGCTATTATGCGGTGCGTATAGGGCCTCATCCGCTCCAGTAGGCGGGAAATATATCCAACTACTAATATATACAACATTCACCGATAATAATTAATCCATTCATCCAATTAACCAATCAATAAATTTTAATTTCTATAAATTTAAACAGTTAACCAAATTGAGTGAGATTCACTAACCTTGATTTTTAATTTGCCGAAATCTAGATTTTAAATTTTCCTAAAATCCTAGCTGACTCTGAAAAATCCCAAACCAATTCTACGCGTGGTATTTGATGCCACAAGCGCAACGCCACTTATCTCGTGCAATTTGGACCTCGTATGAATATGTTGCGACATATATAAGTATTGGAATCATTTAAAACAATTATATTTATCTTAATTACAAAGTTAAGCTAAATTACCGATAATTGGATAATCCTTCTCTGGTTCGAACAACATGACCAGAACTCCGTTGACACGCCGCCACCACTGACAACTACTACAACCGCCGCTCCATCCATGACCAGTCTTTCGCGTTCTTCTTGCCACTGTCGCCTCCGGCAAGGCCGACTTTTGCACCACCAAGTGCTCTTCCCCCTTATCGAACGTTGCCCTACACTCGACTAGCACCAGCAACCCGAGTCCATCCTCCATGCCATCGCCTCCTCCAACCAGAACGCTAGCACGACCAAAATCCCAAAACTTCGAATGCAAAAATCCTAGCATCATGATGTCGTGCTCTACCCTATCGCGGTCTCTGCTATCGATCTTCCCTCTCCACAATCGCAATGCATCGCTCGAGTCGCTTCCCATCGTTCGCTCGATCGCAATTTTTTGATTGATTTTTTTTATGTAATCGAAGGAATTTGATTTTGTTCGAGCAAAAGAAAACAGAAGGAGACGCGATTTTTTTATTTGAAAGAAAGGAAGGAAATTCTCAAGTTTAAGTATAAGGAGAAAGTGGCTTCTTGAGTAAGGTTTGACTTTAACCTTTTATAATATTATGTAGTTACAAAATATCTCGCTTTTGGTATCTGAAAATCCCGAACTCCTATCGAGGTGTACCACCCAGCATTTCTAATGTTTTACCGCTATTCCGAACTCAAAGGAACAAGTTTCGAGCTCCAATTCGGTCGTATGAAGAAGATAGCTTTTTAGATCGACTATTTAAATTAAATTAAATTATTTCTAGGCGTTTCCGGATCATACGATCAAACAGTAACTCTAAACGCTACGAAATTTGAAATATGGTAATAATACACTATTACGGATCCAATGGAACTGGTCTCGTCGAACTTCGAGATATGCCCAAGAAGGCTATTTTAACGCGTCGATTAAATCGACGATTTTCAAAAAAATTCGAAATCACTTAAATCCCAGTTTTAAAAACTTATTAACTCAATTATAATTCTAAGAGAATTTATATCAAGATTATAGATCGTTTTCAATTCATATTCAACTCCATTTCAATTATTTAAACGATTTTCAATTTTTAATTCAACAATTAAATTTATCCAGTGGATCGCTATATTTGGAACTTAAGTTTTTATTTCACTTATTTGATCGATAAACTTCATATTAAAATTTCATTTACATTCCAAATTCATCATTTAAATTGAATTAAATATTCAAATCTAACGACTGAAAATCTGGGTCGTTACACCGATGTTCAAGCCAAATGAAGATCATACCAGCTTCATAACATAATGGGGAATTTATTGTTACAAAGACATTCCATTTGGTCTAAAGAATGCAGAGGCCACTTATCAAAGATTTTTTAATCGAACGTTCAAGTAACGGATTGGCAGAAATATAGAGGTTTATGTTGATGACATGCTGGTAAAATCTAGCGAACCTGAAAACCATCTCAAAGATCTAGAGGAAATGTTCGAGACATTGCGGAGGTATCAAATGAAGTTAAATCCGCAAAAGTGCTCTTTTAGGTTCCATTTTGGAGGTTTCTTAGGCTATTTGTAAGTGCTCAAGGAATAGAGGCAAGTCCCGACCAAATTCAAGCTATAAGGGATATGGCCGAACCAAAAACTAGTAAGGAAGTGATGAGCTTAAATGGAAGAGTAGCTGCGCTAGATAGTTTTATCTCCAAAGCTACTGATAAATGCATACTTTCTTCAATGTAATTAATAAAAGAAAGAACTTTGAATCGGGAGAAGATTGTAGAAAAGCTTTCCTGGAATTGAAAAGCCATTGGGAGAAACCATCGATACTCTCAAGACCCGAGAGTGGGGAAACTTTGAATCTATATATGGCAGTATTGAAACATGCAGTCAGTTCAGTACTCATTCGGGAGGGCAAAGGAGCGCAACTCCCGGCATACTATGTAAGCAGGCGGTTAAAAGAAGCAGAAGTTCAATACCCAGTTATAGATAATTGTACTCTAAATAGTATTGGGGATAATTGTACTTGGAAAAACCCTAAATAGTATTGGGGAGAGAGCTCTATTTCTTGTAACTCATCTTGAATATGAATATAATGTAGATGGCTCGTTCATGATGGATATTCGCAATGAGGAGAATCATTAAGATCATTAACTAGACTAATGATCAATTGCACATGATTTCAACCTTTTTCTCATAATCTCTTTTGATCCATGTTATGTATAAGATCGACCTAGACATTTCCCATCGAAAGACATCATCATTGAAATCCATACTTAATGTGGGAAACTAAAGTGGTGATGATGTGTTGCATATATTGAATGCATGGTTATGGGAATAACTAAATTGATCTTATATTAGAAAAGTAAATGGGTTGAAGATATAAAACTAGGACTGCTACGAAAGGAGGAAAACCTTTCGACTTAGTTGATAGGTTTACTCCCTGATGGAATCTTGGGTTATGTATCTTATAACCACTCGAGATAGACTTCATTCGAAGTGAATCTACTCCCTTAAGCACCATTAAACCGTTCGAATGGGTTCCATAGAAAGAATATAGACACCAAAGTGGCTAAAAGCAATTAAGGTTGACAAATGAGCTATGCATTTCCTTACAATAATGTCGAAAGGTCTCACATGTCACCTTTTGATACGATTAAGAAGGAAGTAGCAGTCATCAACAATAACTGCTTTTAACTCCAAGGGGAGACAAAACTCAAAAAATTACATATTTCAGGAAGCTAAATAATAGTGAATTACATCAACCTAGTCGAAAGGTTGAAAAGGCCTTGTCACACCTTTTGACAAGGTCCAAAAGGTTTGGCTACGTACTTCTATTCCAATCTAGCCGAAAAATAGGGAGAACTTGTTAGCAACATTTCGACAAGGTCAAAAAGGACTTAGCTATTTTCTTCCACTCCAACCTAGTCGAAAGGTTGGAGTGATCTTTCTCATTAACCTTTAGACAAGGTCGAAAGATTTGACAATCTGATATTTTATCAACCTGGTCGAAGGGTCGAAGTAGCCTAATTCACCTTTCGACAAGGTTGAAAGGTATGACAATTCACTATTCTTTTCATTTGGATCAATTTGATTATGACATTTTATCCAAAGATGCACTTTTAGAAGAGACAATCATCTCAAGCACATGGTTATGTCAAAATAAAATTATCTTATCAAAGCATTGGAATGTTGACAAGATTTCTTGTTAACAAGAATATTGAAGATTTCCCTTTCGCAACTCAACAAAGCCTTTATCGATCAATTTTCCCTAATTCGTTCCACAAATTAGGGTTATAACTTTTCAGAATTAAGAAAACATAAGTGTAGAATGAATGAGTTCGGATCCCTAAAACTAGACCCCTTTGGTCTCATTTATATATCTAGGTTGACATCTTTGAACCCAGTGCTTTTGACCTAGTCGAGAGGTGGCTTCAGATGCCTTTCGACTCCTTCAATACTTGTGCTCCCCTCTGCAATGCTTTCGAATAGGCCCGAATAGCTTCATCTTCATCGAAAGGGGCGGTTGCACCTTCTCTTCTTTATACTGCTTTGTAAGAGCTTTCGACTCTATCGATGAGTTATTTCCAAGGGGTTTGAAGTGTTGAAATGGTGGTTGTTTTGATGTTGTTTGTAGCTTCCAAACATATTCTTACAACTTGATGCGAAATCTTCTGTGGATATCACAGGCTTTAACTGGTTCGAAAGGCTTGAATTTTCTTCCGGGTGGTTTCGACTGCGATGTTCTTCTGAATGATTTGAGTGAAGGCGGAACCTTTGGACTCGAAAGGTTTGGCGCGCATATGAAAGGTTGCTATACATTGTCTTCGAAATGTGTTGCTTTAACTCCTTCAAAAGGTCTTAATGCATGCGGAAGCACTTGCTTCGAAAGGTGATCACTGAGGCGGAAGGGTGCTTTCGACCCCTTTAACCCCTTCGAAAGGCTATGATACTTTTGGACTTTGGTTGTAGCATCCCTTCGACTCCTTCGAAAGGTCTTGCTGGTGCTTCTTTCTCTTGTTCATCTTTGCATTCTATTCAATAAGGTTTCGACATGTCAAAAGGAAATTTTATGGTAACATATGCCCCCTACCCCTGCGACGGGATTCCTTTGATTTTTCAAGTCAATCATCTCGAAACCTTTAGTATTCCCGCCTTTCTGTATTCCTATGTGAATCTGGACCGTTCATTTAAATCTAATCGTATGGCTTGCCATCTTTGCTATCTTTTCTTATAAGTTGTGTTCTCATCTTCTTCTGTTTCATTCATCTGCAAGCGAAACAAACTTCGAACAAAATAAAAGTCCTCAAACATTCAAATTAACTTTGTTTTCTACAATCAAAAATCAGATCTAAAGTAAGTTTATGTTTTCTTGTTTCTCGAATCTTTCCCTTCTTTACTTTACAGAAAAATCCTAATTTCACAAACTTTCACAATTTGGATTTTTAGTTACTATTTTTATTTGCTGGAAACTGTTTGTGTTCTTGGTTGCTGGAAAACATCATTCAATTTAGTTTCATGGTTTGATTTGATTCACTTTTCTTAATAATTCTCGCTTTAATCCTGCATGGTTCAATTTTCATTGTTACTGTTTCTTTCTAGAGAACTCAAACGTTTGTCCCGAAGATTTCTAAATTTAAATAATTGATTCAAATTTAAATCCATTTGTTTAATGGCTTTTTTAAATTTGTAGGTTGAAATCAGATTTGGGGAAGAAATAATCTTTGGTTAACTTTGCCCAGAAGTTTTGAGATGTACGAATCAAAAATTAGAGCTAGAATTTTACCTTTCTACCCCCATCGAAAGGGATTAAGGCGGCGTTTTTCTATTTTGCTTTCTTGACCCCTTTCGATGGGGTCGAATGGTAAACTCTTTATTTAGTTGACCTTGTCGAAAGGTTGCTTATTAAAGTAGCATGTAGTCCACCTTTTTAAAAATAAATTTTGTGTTTTAGCATATTCCGACACCTTTCGAAGAAGTTGTCTATTTTAATTCACTTTTCGAAAGCAAAACTTTGTTACATAGGTTTCGACACCTTTAAAACACACTTATTCCCAGTTTGTTTTGAGTTAAAATACATATTTTTATAAAGGGGATGAAAGAAAAGATACTTTGTATAGGTTGCATATCAAACGTTTTGACCTAGACGAAACCTACTTCATTGATTTAAATTTTATTGTTGTTATGCCTTCAAAACCATATACCATTTTTCATTTGTATCGAAACCCTTTATAACAAATTGGGATTTAATTATTCCCATTTTCCTAACATCGTCGAAACGTCCCAAGTTTTTATTTTCTTATCAACATGATTCAAACTCGACACCTTTCGACTTAGTTAACATATAAGGTTTCGAGGGCATTCTTGTTCCTCTGGTAAAACTAAGATTATATATTTTGATAGTGTCAAAAGGTCTTTTCTCTTTTTTATTTAATATAAGCTTTAACTATCCTAATAATCAAAGCTTCTATTAAACTTCCGACGTTGTTGAAGAGGTTTGGTTGGACATATACACCTTTCCCCCCTTTCGACCCTGTTGAAAGCTCAGCAGATGTTTATACGTGGGCTTTCGACGTTACTGAAGGGTGTTTATTAAGTGTTAACTTTTATTTCCCTCTCGACTTTGTCGAAAGCTCAGTAAATCTCATTTTTAATCCTTAACATTCTTTCAAGAATATGTAGTTTCATGCTTTTTTTGATGTTCAAATTGTTGTGATAGGTTTCTAGTAGTCCTTGAAAGAATATTAATTTCATAACAAACTGTAATTTCTAACTGAAACGTTTTCGCCTGCCAGGATCATGAGTTCTTGTAAGAAGTTTGAAGCTACTTCCAAGCGCTCTTTGATATCCACTCAATTTGAAGTGGATGCGATCCTTAATGACTTTGGGATTTCAGATGTGGAAGCCATTCCTCCTACCATAAATGACACTATCAACAGCCCTCATGATGGGTTCTTCGCTTACACTGCAATCCACATCTAGCACAGTGGGTGCTTCCTTTTCCAAACTTCTTATCCAAGTTCTCAGCTTATCTTGGTGTTGCTCTGATTTAGTTCTCTCCGAACATATATAATTATCTTTTATCTTTGGAGTTGATGGCACTGGAGTCCGGCATTCCCTCTTTGAATGCTGAAGTACTGAATCACCTCGTCCGGTTGATTAAGGTCAGCAACCTTAACAACCAAATCTTCCGGGCAAATCCTCACAAGAAATTGATATCTGAGGGAGTGAACAAGTTACAGACTAGGACAATCATTTCTCCTTTATTATATGCTTCCCAAATATTAGCAAGACTTTCTCTACTCCACGTATGCTCAAGTTTCATTATTTTCCTTCTATCTATTTACTTTTCTTTACTGATCTATGCTTTTGGCCAGGTGCTCCAGCTAAAGGACTAAATGAGGAGGATAAGAGAACAGTGGAGTCCTTAATTATAGCTTCAAGAAAAATTGGGAATAGATTAATGCTGTTGAACCCCAAAGATTTTGGAAGTACTCTTCTTGCCAACTGGTCAAAGGATTCTCGGCCAACCCCCTTTGATCCAACATATGTCCCAAAGCAAACGCTTCCTTTCTTTGGGAGATCCTACAAATTCCTCGCCAATGTCACCTATCGGTTCTAACCACTCTGGTAAGTTATAAACACCGTACTTGTTACTCTTACTATGTTGTTTTCAATTTATTCTTCTAACTTATAATTTATTTGAATTCGCTATAGTTGTTTCTCAGGTGGAAAAACTCGCCAGTGGTCCTACTCCTCCCCCTTCGACTTCTCATGTGCCATCCTTTTCTCAGTCTCTTACTAAAACAAAGATGGCCGTCAAGAGGAAATTGGTCAAATCGGCGCGGTGGAGCTGCCTCTAAAGATAGCAAAAATAGTTGAAGTTCATAATTCTCCTCGATGAGTGGAGGAGTCTTTAAGTATTGATAAAGCATTGGAGAGTCCATTCATTAAAGTTCCTCCTAAACAATCTAAAAAGACTCCCACTATGGTTGACCCACTTTCCCGCATCATTGTTTTGAGTTGTCCTTGTGTGATTGAGCAGATGTGGAAGGCTTTGGAGATTATGACCCTTTATCAAAAGCTCATTCCTTCTGGGTCACCGTCTCCTACATCCTTAAATAATTTTGAAGAGATAGTCCAGTCTATTCTAAGCTCTTCATTTTTGCCTCCACGCACCCGCCTTCCTCTATTCCTGACTTGGAGGGGCACTATCGTTCTTTAATAGAATAACAACTCTTGGTCAATTTTTTTCATTTAACTTTATTGTTACCGCTCTTCTTTAATTTTTTTACTTATGTTGTACCTTTCTTTCAGATTTCCAAGAGTTGGTTATCTTTGCAAGAACATGCATCTGGATCTTCGGCCGAAACCTCTAAGCTTCAGGAGGAAATTTCTGTCTTAAAGAATTAATTCTCCACTTTAAGATAAACAAAGCTATGGCTGAACTAAAGCGATTGAGAGCTTCTCTCGCCCAATCGAAATCTATTATCTTAGAGAAAGGAAAGACCGCCAACTCCTCTTGATGAAAACTTAGCAAATGAAAATGATTTTAAAAGAATTCGAGGAGGAAAAGGTCCAAATGGCGGCAAAACAAACATCTTTAAAGGAAAATTCGAAAAAGAACAAAGCTTCTTTGCAACTGGCAAATGTCATCTCTGATGCAAAATGGCAAGTGTCGCAATTTCTTGACACCTCTCTTGAAGATATTATGGTAAATTGCTTCAAAGACGCTTTGATGCTCACCTACGCCGGTAACCTCAAGAAACTTTCCCTCGCTTAACCCTGCTCTTGTCGATAGGGTTATGAGCAAGATCAAACAGATAAAGTAGGTAATTGAAGTTGCTGAAAAGGAGGAGATCGACGACTCCAAAATTCGCTCCATTGAAGTTCCTTCCGTCGAAGTCGAATCTGACTCCGAAGAAGAAGATGACAAATATGAGGCTGTCTTAGAGGAGGAGGAAGATAATGATGATGATACTGATGATGATAACGATGATGACGAGGATGATAACATCAATGGAGGACAAGGATGAGGTGGCAATGGGGGTGGCCATACTGAAGCTTCTGAAAAAGACGGAGACGATAATGCGAAGACCCTTGAAAAGGATTCGTCTCCTCATGAAGCAATTCCACCTAAATCTCCTTCTCCTTCCAGCCTTCAAGAGGAGCCTGCTTTTATTGATGTCGAAGTGCCAAAAGAAAAGAGTAGATTTCCAAAGCATCAGTCCCGGTATCTTAGGTATGGGATTCTCTGTTAAAACATCTTTCGCTTCGAAGATAATAATGTTGTAAATCATTTATTTAGATAAGGAAAAAATCTGTCCACCCCTATAAAACCAAGCTTGAAAGAAAACAAGTAGAGATAAATAGTTTATATAGGGAGTTAGACAAACAATTTAAGGAGCACAACATTCTTTCCGATGAATAGCATAGACTCAATAGAAGTGCGACAGTGTTAGCTTCTTTTAAGCATCAAGAAGCTGCCCCATGGTTGAGGAGAGCGCTCCTTCGATATGACGCTCTTTTGAAGGAATACCGAGAATTGATTACCCTCTTTTGGATGTTGATCGAGGAGAGAGACATTGTAGTTAATTTCTTATACAAGGCCTATTGTAGACACTCGACTTTTGATTTCGCATATTTAGGTGATTTTAGTGGGGGTTTACTTAGGCGTTTACACAAAAAATACTTGAATGAATTCAGATCTGACCTGCATCCCGACGCATGTTGGAACTTGCCTCGAGTCAGATCAATTCCCCAAGACCTTCGTCATGAAAACTCAAGTTTTATAAGGAAAAAATTGTTTCAAAATTATTTACTAAGTCAATTTTTTATGAGTAGAATGAATGATTGTGAATATGCAATAACATTGATTTGTAAATACTTGTTTTAGTCTTCTTTTTATACTTAGCTGCATTTTATTATGTTATCACAGAGAGAATGATCCTCGGGCATTGCTGTCTCTAAATATTAGCTAAGTCAATATGTTAAATTAAGAAGATTTTATCTCAAAAAGGCGTCAATTTTAAAATCTTTAAAATTAGAAAAGTATCGTTTCTTTTAGAGATTTTCAAAAACTTTACATGGAACATCCTCGTCTCTACTTCGATTTCCTTGGTGATGAGAAAGAAAAGCAACTTAAGGAGATCCGAGCCTACCATACTAAACTAATTTATGGTCGTGATAGTCCTCCAGTTGGGGAATGGGACTATAGAAAATATCCCCTAGTGACTACTTCTGAAGGACTTAACATCCCTTCTGACTCTATAGTTATTCTTTCTGCCAATTCATTAAATAAAGTTAGAGATGTTGTTTCTCATCTTTAGATATAAAACAAATGTTTATCGTATCTTTTAGTTTCATTGTTACTCGAGTTGTAACCTTTAATTGTAGTAATAAAGAGATTGTTCATTCTGGTTTTGACTTCGTTCTTTTTCCTTTTGTATTTAAATACAAATTACAGTTATCCGCAGCGCCTCACTCACTATATTCAGCATCTTGCTTTATTGATCTTGAGGATAAACTGCTAGCGGATCTTGAAAACAGCGGACTTCTTGAAGATACTTTACTTGCTAGTTTTTATGGCAACACCAAAGCATTAAGATGGCATAAGGGATTCCTACCTTAGAAAACAATTATCAGAAATCTCAAGGATCAGATTGTCGATTTAGAAGCAAATGCTAATAGTAAAAATGAAGCGATTTCCGTGCTGAAGCATCAAGTTAAGTCAAATCCTTCAATTGACTTCGATTACAAAATGTCAGAGCTTTTCCAACAAATAATCGATTCAGAGACGAAGTAGAAGTATAGTCAAGTCAGTGTGAATCGTTGGAATTTATTATGAGGAATAATATCTCGAGTATTGATTTACAGTTCCTTATGCTACTCCATCTACTGCAAAATCTATAAGATCTACATCCCTCGCTGCTTAGAAATTTCCCACTACAAAAAATCCTCCCCCAGCTTAGGCGAGAAGGTAGTGGGCGAGTGGTGCAGGAAAGTTAAATTCGAACCGATGAAATGTTTTGACGAACAACGGAAAGTTGAATACTCACAATGCATAAATGAATTTGTTACTGGAATTCAAAAACTCGATCACGATAAATATCTCCTTTTGAAGCACAATGTTGAGTTGGAAAGGAAAAATAAGACCCTTAGAGGTGCAAATAGAGCTTTCAATCATGCTTTGAAAACTAATATTGATGCGATTAATGATGCAGACAGAATAAGGAAGAAAGAGAAGAAACTCAAATAGGTTCTTTTTATCGCTATTCGTCATATTGTAGACCTTTTGATCGTTGAGAACTTGAACAAGGTGGCTCAAGATTTAAGAAGGATTCATATTTATGAAATGTATATATCTGTTCTTTGCACTTGTAAATAATTTCATAAGTTATGTAAGTCATGTATATTTTGTAAATATCGCCTGGTTTGTGATTCTTTCCTATGATGTTATCTCTGAAACATTTGTTTGGTGGCTCATACCATAATTCTATGTTTGCTGGACCGTTCATTCTTCTTTACTGTTCTGATTTCCCTGAAAAGTATAAAGCAAACAATATTTCCAATTGTTAGCTTGAAATTAATATAAAAGTCTATATGTATCATTGACGTAGATTAACAAATCATTATGCCAATCGTATGGTAATATATAAACATTAATTGTATTTGATTATATGTCTTGAAAAAAATCTTTGATCATGATGATAAATAATTATGAATTTAACTTTAATCACATTGTTGGAATATCTAAAGTCTATTGGCATAAAATTTTATCCATGGCCTGGGGTATAAATGTATTAGAAAATCATCTTTTAAAGATTACTGATAGTGGGTTAACAATGATTAAGTAACAGATGTCCAGAAACCATTATCTGAAAATTTATAGTAGAAATCCAATGACCCATATTAGGGTGTTAATGAATGAAATCTGAAAGTTTAGAAGCCCGAAACCCAGATTCGAGTATTAGTGGATGAACTTGAACTTCATATTCAAGTATTTATGGATGATGGCCGGAAATTCACAATAACAATTTTCTTGATAGAAGTCTTTGACCTAGATCCGAGCATTAGTAGTGTTCAGAAATCAATAATAGAAATCTCAAGCCCGGATTAGGGTATTAATAAGTGAAATCAAGTAATAATCTCGAAACCCAAATTCGGGTATGACAAAGACTGTAAGTGTTTGATAAAGACCAGAAACCCAGATTCGGGTATTGATGAAGTTCAAAAATGAGAGACCCGAAACCCAGATTCGGGAATAATAAGTGGAGTTTCATTCTACTTCTAAGATTTTGTCTTCCTCAACATGTATAAACACTTTAGGCCTTGTACGTTGTTGTGATTTGATTGGTTGCTTCTCGAGCTAGGACATCTTAGTTCATCATTTGATATGCCACTTCTTGGGCTTGGACATCTTAGTCCGTTATTTGATGAGCCTCTCTTGGGCTTAGATGTCTTAGTCCTTTGTGGATGTGCCGCTTCTCGGGCTTGGACGTGTTAGTCCATTGTTTGATGAGCCTCTTCTCGGGCTTGGACGTATTAGTCCGTTATTGTTTAGTGCTCTTGTTTAGCTCATTCTTAGAGGCTCGAACCAAGGACTTACCCAGCCTCCCTTCAGGAGGCGCCTTGACCTGACCAGAGCCAAGACCAAGGGCTTGTCAATGCTTTAACCTGGCTATAGCGTGGCATGGATAAAGGCTTACAATCTTCACTCCAGGAGGTGCCATGCCCTCGCCATAGCATGGCATAGACAGGAGCTTGTTGATTCTTTAACGTGGGTATAGCATGGCGTGGATAATGGCTTATACCGCTCTCTTCTAAAGGTGCCTTGACCTGACCAGAGGCACAGCCAAGGGATTGTCGATGCTTTAACCTGGCCATAGCGTGGCGCGGTTAAAGGCTTACACTCCTTCCTCCAAAAGGTGCTCTGCCCTGGCCAACTCGGCGCGGACAGAGGCTTTGACTGTTTAAGGTAATTTCCAAATAGAAGGAGCATTTCACTCCCAACCATGTAGAGTCTCCTTAGAAAAGTAGCTCTTTATTGATCTCATTCATTATCTCTTTACAAATTCATTGATTTTTCCTTGACGGAAAAAGCTAATTATCATGCCTTCCAAAGCTCATCAGTATTTAGTCTCATGTCCATTCATCATATGGAAATGGCAGTAGGATCTCCCCAGATTCCTTTCATATTTTGGTTTCTTTTTCTTTGATGGCCAATAATTGAGTTCGTCCTTGGTTAACAAGTAGAGATTCTCTATGGATGTTGCTAAGTTACAATCTTTAGAAAGTCTAGACCTGAAACTTGTTTCTTGACGATGGCTTCCTTTTCTTTTGTTTCTTGGCTTTATAACTTCATGCTCATCAGTTGTTTTTCTTTTTAACACCCTTTGGAGTTCATGTGCTGGAAGTGTTTCAGTTATAGCTCGTTGCTATTTATGAGCAAAAGCTTTGTAATATGCCATTATCCCTTTTTCGAAGATTGTGCCTTTGGAGTATTGTTGAATCTTTTTCCTCATTTGATCAAATAAGTTGTCATTTCCATTTGTCATTCCTAAGGCAAAGATAAGGGTAGTGGAAAGTATTTATCCTCCAATTTTCGGGATCATGATTCTGCTCTTTTCTCCTTTATAATCCGTAGAGCTTTCAATCTTAGCATTTACTCCTCATATAGTTTAGAATCTTTGGTTATTCTTGGGGAGAATCCTATTAGGTGTGGTTCTGACGATCCTCACTCAGATCTTTTGACTCTTCTAGCCATAATGTGTTAGGGTCTTAAGTATTTAAGCTTGAAGTAGGATTAAGTTAGAGATAGGTACTATTGGATGTTTAGAAGAGTCGGAGGTTCGAGCCCTCCTTCTAGTGCAAAATTGTTAATAAGAAAACTTGTCAACATCCAAAGCGATGTAATAGTGAATGTTAATCCTTTTGGTCTTTTAGTTGAATGGAGAGAGCTAGGATATTAATGTCTTCTTTTAGCTCACCTTTCAAATCAGACGTTATTGTGAAATTTCCTTCCTATTGACCTTTTAGCTTAGTCGAAAGGCTTGAGTTCCATTGTTTTTGGTCTTTCGAGCTGAATAAAGTAGCTTGACTTTCCCTTTGAAACAGTCTTTTCAAAGCAGTTACGGAAGCCTAACGGACGGGTCTAAGATTCAAGATTATGATCAATTTTGAATGGTTTCGACTTGGTCGAAAGATGGAATCTTAAATGACTAGTGTTTGAATCAAAAACTAATGGTAAAACTGGCCTGGGTTTAGGTTTCGATCCACTAGAAGGTAGAAGTTCAATGATAAGTGGCCTAGAGTTGATAAATGGAACTACTTGAAAATGAAGGGGTTCGACCAAGTTGGGAGGTGTCTTTCAATGCGGTCGATACCTAGAAAACAGAGTTAAATCAAATAAAAGTTTTCAAAAAATGAAGTAATTAAGAGTATTGAAGACTTCCCTTTAACAACTCCACAAAGCCTTTACTGATCAATTTTCCCTAATTCGATTTACAAATTAGGGTTACAACTTTACAGAATTAAGAAAATACAACTGTAGAATGAATGAGTTCGGATCCCCAAAACCGGACCCCTTGAGTCTTATTTATAGATGTGGGTTGGCACCTCTTGACCCAGTGCTTTCGACCTGGTCGGCTTCGGATGCCTTTTGACTCCTTTGATACTTGCGCTCCCCTCTACAATGCTTTCGAATGGGCTCAAATGCCACCATCTTCATCGAAAGGGGCGGTTGCGCCTTCTCTTCATTATATTGCTTTGCAAAAGCTTTCGACTCTATAGAAGGGTTGTTTCCAGGGGCTTTAAAGGTGTTGAAATGGCGATGGTTTCGATGCTGTTTGTAGCTTCTAAACATATGCTTGCGACTTGATGCGAAACCTTCACTGGATATCACAGGCTTCGTCCAGTTCAAAAGGCTTGAATTTTCTTCTAAAAGGGTGGTTTCAACCGAGATGTGCTTCTGAGTGATTTGAGTGAAGGCGGATCTTTGGACTCGAAAGGTTTGGCGCGCATATGAAAGGTTGTTATGCATTGTCTTCAAAGGTGATCCTTTAACTTCTTCGAAAGGTATTCATGCATGCGGAAGCACTTGCTTCGAAAGGTGGTCACTGAGTCATAAGGGTGCATTCGACCCCTTTAACCCCTTTAAAAAGTTGTGATACTTCCGAACTTTGACTGTAGCATCCCTTTGACTCCTTCGGAAGGTCTTACTAGTGCTTCTTTCTCATGTTCTTCTTTGCTTTCTATTCAATAGGGTTTCGACATGGTCGAAAGGAAATTTGGTGGTAACAAGTTTTATAAATAATAGTTTAAAAAGGGAAATGATATCATTTTTATAATTTGGAATAACAAATCACATATGTGGATTTATAGTAATATGTGGAACAATTGTTTTATGGAAAGTATTTGGTTTTATTTTCTAAACTGAAAGTTTGTGATAAATTATGAGAATTAAAAAAGCAGTTTTATAAATAAAGTATGAGATTTATAAAAGAAGTTTTATAATTATATTTGGAGATTCATAAAGGAAATTTATAAATAGAAATCATTTTTATAAATAGAATCCGGTTTTATAACGGGGTTTTAAAATGAAATTGTAGTTTTATAAAAAGGGTTATAATAAAAATTAAAGATTTATAAAAGGAGTTTTGTAAATGATATTTTGTAATAGGAATTTGTAAATATAAAAGAGTTTCATAAATAGAAAGGAGTTATAAAAGTGTTTTATAAAAGAGATTTATAAAAAGAATATTTATACAAAGAATGAGATTTGATTTCCGTAAAGGTAATTTTAAATTATGGTTGTATGGAAAGTATCATTTCATACTTAACACCAAATTTCGAGGTATGGAAACTCATCTCTATCTTAAGAATTAAGAATGTATGTCAATGAAAAGATAGTCTTCTAACTTGTCCAATTTCATTGTTAATCGAGGGATAGTACTGTTTGAAATCGAAAACTGGTGTTAAGTGTATTTGGTCTAATTTCTATATGATCCATTTACTTACACTAAAGGTGTTTTGGGTTTTTTTATTAATGTTCTAATTTACATTTTTTTTAACCCAAATAATTATGGTTTTGGAAAATGAAATCTTCCTTAAGATTTCTGAATACATTGATACTGTTGAGATAAGTATATGGTTATATTTTATAAGTATTAGAAATGTAGTATTTTGTGAATATACTATACTGTTGATAAAAGTATATGAGAAAGTTTTCTAAGAATTTAAAGTGAAATGTGTTGTGAGTATATTTATGCAGTTGAGATAAATATATCAATATTTTTTAAGTATTGAGAGAGTAGAGAGGGTTTATGAATATATCTTTGTAAAAGTATTTTGATACAAATATTTACCAAGTGGTTTTAATTAATGAAGGGATTAATTAAAGAGGCTTAGTGGTTACTTATGTGCTTAACTATGCTTGGCTAATACTTTGATTGAATTGTTTGTTTAATTGGTAGTTAAATAATCGACTATCAAATCATGGCTAGTTTTTAAAATATCATTATCGGTTTGGAGAGACGGAAACCAGATATATTATCTGAAATCCACATCGAACTGGCATAAGCGTTCGAATTGAAGACATCATAAAGATGATGGAATCAAAGATGGAGTTTATTGAAGTGCAAGGGCTACTTGTTACTAATCTTGAGGGTGATCCCAAAATGGATGTAGTGGAAGTAGCGCCTTCAGTTTGTTCATATCCTTAAACAACTTGTATGGAAGAATACTAGCATTGCATTATTGTCTGGATGACAGTGTTAACATTCCAAGTGGGATTGCTATATAAAAAGGTAGATCGTAGCTTCAAGCCTCAATCAGGAATGTCTAAAATAGGGGATATGCGGCAAGGCTACGTGGTTTGCATCCATTAGGGTATATTCATCACCCTTCTAGATCACTGTTTATGGATTGGTATGTGCATGAGAGCTCTCGAGAAAAGGTTGCAAAGCAAACAAGGTGATTACATATTTGGTTCTATCTAGTAAGGGATAAGCTGATCCTATGTTGGTAGGGGGTCCATTTGTGGCCCTCGCTGCATTTTCTAGAGGTGTACTGTGGCTGGAAGTACCCTGATAACCCTGTCATTGATGGAATCAATTTTCCAATAAGTGCCTTACATACTTAGTTGTGCCCAACTCTTAGAATGTGAGATGCAAGCATTGCATCTATTTTTACATATTTATCTCAAATCCTAGTCATTATTATAATATCACTAGATCTTTTATTTGAAATGGTTTGGTATAGTATGGTAAAAATCCATCCATGTTTATGTGCGGCATGGTTTTACAAGATACCTTTATTTTGAAAGGTTTTATAACATTAAAATCCATATAATGTGTGTTTCTCACATTTGTTTACCAGACTGATCCAGGCATTATTTTCTTATAATGCTCGGGTCAGCTGAGCATGTTTTCCATATTTAGCATGGATTCTTTGGAGCTTCAGGAGACGAGCTAGATTCCTTGAAGAAGTATTCATGAAATTTTATTCCTTCCGCATTAGATGTTTATATTTATCGGCATTTGTAAGGACAAGTTGTTATAACTGTTCAGGCTGATGATTAGTTAGTTACTCGAATTGATTTATGTATATTACAGTTTTCTTTTATAAGATATATTATATATTAAATATTACTAATCACAATACAAGATTGTGTTCTGTCTTTTCTCTCTTTTCCCTCAACAATCGATCTTTTCGATACTTGAATGCTCGACACATGAATATCGTGGATGTATTATTGTCGAATTTTGAGGGTAAAAAAGAACGCTTGTCAATAATTCATATTTTATAAATAATGAACGTCCCTTTCTGAAGCTAAATTAATAATTAATTTTCAATCAGGGGGTGTTTGAAATGTCATATGATACAATACATCTTGGATATTTAATCAATATAATATGCAAATGTAAAGATTATTGTAAGACCTAATTTTTTTGGATATTTTTATAATTTGTAAAATGCATTATCATAATCTTATATGAAGATTATTTGTCCTTTTTAACTTCTTCACGAAGTACAATATTATTATTCAAGTGATTTCAAAAAACCTTTGAATTTTTAATTCACAAAGAGCTTTAATTTCAATAATTTATGATGAACCTTAGGTTCTCATTGCAAAATTCTAGTATGGAAGCTTATATATTTTGCCTGAAAAAAAACATATTAATATGATTTGAAGCTCATAAACAAACCTTTTCATAATTCAAGACTTCAGGTCCCAGATTTAGTGTTATATAACTTCTAGTTCAAAAAATTTCTTTTCTCAACTTCAAATTGTTGTTCAAACTTATTCTTCCATTATATCAGACATTTCTCGCACAAATAAATACATCAAATAATAAATCATATGTTTATTTTTACTCCAAATATAGACATACAAGATCATTTAATTTACTGTAATAATACATTTAGTGCATTAATGATAATAAGAAATTAATTTATTACCATAACGACCATATTAATTCATTTATGATAAAAATGGATGTAATTAACCATTAAGTGGTCCAAATATAGGCTATTGTTAGGAAAAAATGATTTTTTTACAAATATATGAATAAATTAAACAAAAGTTTCTTAAAGTAACAAACATCATCTTAGATCTGGCTATTTTATTGCTCAATAATAAAATCAAAAATGAACAGTTTAAAGAGAAACTTGAAGATCTATCCAGGACATTCATAAACATAAATAAAAATAACCTTACATATTAGATTCAAATTATTTCTCGCATAAAAAATATTTCACGTTCTTTACCAAATATATCAACTCAAACGTGCAGATCTTCAAATCAGCGCTAGCTCTTTTTGAATTTCAGGGAATTAAGATTATGCCCCAAAAAAAATAAAACAATTAAATTTTTTATCTTTGTTACTGTAACGATCTACCTTTCTTACTACCACAGACGACACTTAATATATCCTCGATATTCATGTTCCGATAATTTATTCGTCCGAAAGACGGTTCATTAGGGGTGAAAGAAAGAAAAGATAGAAGTGAAGAAAACTAAACAATACCAAATCTCACAATGCAATGGAACAATATATATTTCTCAAAACTATATATTACCAAGTCATTTAAAAAAAATGTTACATCAGATTCATACTAATACAAACTCTAACCTAGGATAGTTATAACAGCATGTCCCTATCCAACAGAAACAATATACAGGTAATATAGCGGTAGACAAGTTAATAACTTTTTATCAGGTCCACATTTATATTCCTTTCTGGTTCCTCCCTCCATTCTGCATTATTCTTTTTTTTTCTTCTTCTTTTCTTTAATTCTTCCCTTCGCACTGTACCTTCCTCCTTCGCCCAACCTAGCAAACGCCTACGCATAGCTCCTACTCGGCCACCTTTCCTCCACCTCTCCATCATCTCAATTCCGCAAGATAAAAAATGATTATTAAAATCAACAATTCCCTGCCTTGCATAGATCTGCACCATTCACTCAGACACTGCATAAAATAAAGAGAAATACAGCCGTGTCTGCTTGTTTTGTGTGTAGAGATCTGTGTTGCCGTGTTTGTGTCGCCATCTTTCAGAGTATTTGGATTCACGTTCAAAAGTGAGTATTTTAACTCACGAATTATTAAAATTCTATGATAAGTAAATTAACATCATGTCATGTTATACTTTATGATCTGTTATCGGTGAAATTAAATCGATATGAAAATTGAAATTCATTGCTAGTTAAATACCTTGACCTTCTATAGCTGATTATTATAGTGTTATACATTTAATTAAATTTGGCTAAATTTTGATTAGTTAATAATGGTTAGTTTGATGATTTTATATTTATTCAACCATTGATTTTACCTTGTTTGGATTATTAAAATTGTATTGACTGACATATGGATCATTGAAACATTGGAAACAACACCCTTGGACACCTTATAATGATATGTGGAAAAAGTTAAAATAGATAAATTTTATTGTTTAAACCAAAATGTTATTTTTACAAATAAACTGTTGTTTTGTGTTTATTTGAAATTTTGTATGCATGTATGTATATAATTCCAATTTTTGTATATGTTAAAATAATTGATATTTTGAATAGTATAATTTAAAATTTAATCGTAAGTTTACATGTATATTTTTCAGAATAAATTATTCCTTTAAATATGAAATAAAAGGCGATTAGAAAAATTGTGTTATTTTAACTTGAATTTTTATTTTTTAACTCCATCTCAGTAAAAGAAAATTATTTTGTAAAGAAATTAGTATCAAATTCTATCATCTAGTATTTTCTATATTTTATTCACTAAAAAATGGAATTATTGAAATTTTGAAAATTTTAAAAAACATTGTTTTGATTGGAAAATTTTCCTGTAGTTACTACATATTATTTCAAGGATATTTTTAAAATAGACTCATATTTATTTCAGTCACCTAATAATTATGAAATTCAATCTTTGGAAGTAGTCATTTGAAAATTGACGGAAATTTTCAAATCGATTGGGAAAAATCTGAAACTTTATTGGAAATTCTAAAACTGTGTTATAAGGACTCTAAAATTTTAGTTGGAATTATTCTGTGAATGTACAAATTTTAAAATGTTAAATAGTGTGAAATATGTGTATTTTAAATATTAAAAATAGTAATAATTTCTGGAAATTTCTGATATGAACCGCTGAAGCAAAATGGAAGACTTTTAGTTTTAAACACTTTTTGAGATTCTCTACATATTTTTCTATAAAAAGTAAAATAGACAAAATAACATATTTTCATATATAAACGATTGGTTATTAAAGAGACCAGGGCTAGGCATTGACATACTCTCTGTCAATACCGGAACCACTTTAATAACTACGCACGTGGTGGATGTTATCCAGAATGTAGAGGTTGAGTTGGAGGCATTTGCTGGATTTGAAGAAAGAGAACGATGATGGATAAACCCCGACACTTATGTTAAATTTGAAATGACTAAAACTAGAGCCATACCCGACCAATGAGGATAGCTACCTCTAGTGGACACACTTCTTTGTATTACCATCTTGAGTTTGAAGCTTGATTGGTGCGCACCTTCGGATTTTGGGTGTGTTGGACGCAGTGGGCCGTTAGGGGTTACCACCAGTCAGAAAACGCAAAACAGTAGTACCCTACCTTGGGCATTGCCTCACGTGCCTTGTCATACTTTTATCCTTATACACGCCCATACGATTCTGTTTTAGTATTGTACCAATAGGGGACTCGCTGGCTACTAACGTTACTTGTTGTCTATTTTACTTTTACTACATGCTTAAAATGTGTTAAGGGGGATTAATGTAAAGCCTTAACACTATTTTAGCATTTACTTTACTGATAGAAATTATATATGTATCGTAGCTACTATATATAAATAGTTTAATGGATCCTTAAGATATGGAAAATCCTGTAGCATCTCTTAAGTTATTTTGCACATTGTATATCTGATTTTGATTTATTTTACATGAGAAATTTAGTTCTGACTCGAGTATGTGTTTTCCATTATGCTCGGGTCAGCCAGAATATTACAGTGTTTGAGGAATGCTTTTCTAGAGACGAATACTGTGTTGAAGACTCTATTTTTATCTGGCTTTAATTTCCCTTTGTTCATTTAGAACATGTACTAGTGACCTTTTTATTTATTTCCATTTTTATATTTCTACTACTAATACTTTATTGTAAACCTTATTAGTAGCTTCATGAACTAGTTTTGCTTTGTTTTGTTTTCGCTGCGAGATTCCGTGCTAAAATTTCTGTGTTTGTGATTCTGTGTACTAATTCTTATTGTAAAATCCCATTGATAATCTGTCTTTTGGACTATTTGAGTTAGACATGTTTAGTTTATAGTTGACTTTAATCATTAAAAATGGCGGGTCATTGCAGTTGGTATCAGAGCTTAAGTTAAGCGAACACCTAAGACTGTGGGGTAAACTCATTAGCGATAGGGTAAGTAGTACCTTAGAATGAGTAGAATCTTTCTTCAGAGAGCATACTTTTATGAAAAAATAAAATGTTTAAAATTCCTTCTATTTCAAAATTTTCTATCAAACTGGACCCTTCTTCCTTAGTAAATTTAACATTGATTAGGTTCTCTCTTAAGTTTAGTTCTAACCTGTGTTCTAAACCCACCATGCCCTTACAAGAAGAGAAACAGAAGGAATACCAGAGGTAGGGTAGAGGAAATGGTCGTATTGATGAAGCTGTAGTCCCAGTTGTTCCTATGGTGAGGTTCACTACTCTCAGCAAGAAATATACACAGCTAGGAGGTAGCAAGTTCACTGGAGCAGAGGGTATCGTCGAAGCACAGTAGTGGCTAAGAAGCTTGGAAAGGATTTTCTCCGGATTAGAGGTTACTGATGCACTGAAGCGTCAGCTAGCAGCATGGCAGTTACAGAAAGCTGCTCAGGATTGGTGGGAATCTGTTATGGTCCATACCCCTGAAGAGAATATCACTTGGGCTTAATTCAAGTGGAATCTTTATAAGAATTTAGTATTCTTTAAGATTATCTCGTTGAAATCTAGCTCAACCTTGTATACAACCAAATTACAGGGAAGCTTCTACAACTCAGTGGATACCTGAAGCTGGAAAAACTCAGATGTACCGAAACTTTATGGATCTTAAGTAAGGGAACATGACAGTTTCAGAGTATGAGAGGAAATTCAATGAGTTGTCCAAGTTCAGGCTCAGTTTGATTGACACCCCTCTAAACAAGAATGAGATGTTTATTGCAGGCATGCGTCAAGAGTTTGAGGATCATCTTACTGGGCATGTTCATGGCACTTTCACAGCTCTTATGTATATGGGTATCAGATATGAAAATATGAACTTTAAGAAGACACCAGCTAAGAAAGCCCTAATTTCCTAAGCAACTTCCAGCAGACCAGGGAAGAGGAAATCAAATTTTGATCAGCAAAAGAAGAATTGGCAGAGCAAGAATGGAGTTGGATAGTCTCAGAAGAGGCACATTGATCTATCTAATATCACATGCTTCAAGTGTGACTAGAATGGACATTATGCAAATAGTTGGCCAGTGACCGTGGGAGCATCAGTACCTCCAGTTCAGATAACTAGGATAGATCTTTGTCACACTTACCTGTAGCCTGTCCACCAAAAGAAAGACTGTCCACACAGAAGAAAGGAATACCCTTTGGTGTCTTTGCTATTACACCTTCTACTCCTACAGTGGGGGAGACTAACCCAACACTTCAAGGTACTCTTACAATTCATCATTTTCCTGTTCGTATTTTATTTGATACTGGAGCATCCTATAGTTTTATACCAGTAGACTTATGTGACAAGCTCAAACATGTTTTAAAACCTAAACTTGCATCTAATTCTTATTGTAAATTCATGTTGATAATCTGTCATTTGGATTGTGTGAGTTAGAAATGTGTGATTTATTGTCGAGTTGAATCGTTCAAAATGGCAGGTCATCACAGTAATTCAAACATTTGTATATAAAATCCAGTGATATTATAATAATGTCTACGGATTCAAAAACATATCAAAATAGCTGAAATTGTTATCATATTAAATTCCTGCATACTAGGCACTAAAAATCAAAAACCGTAAAGGCACGTATTAGAGATTGGGTTCCATACTATGGAAAGGTAAGGGACTCCCTTCCGATGGTACACCCCTAGAAATGGATCAGAGTTTGATAAGAACTTCTTGTACCCCTATTACACAGAGCAGGCGACCCCTTTAACATGGCGAACTGGATTACCTCATCCCTTTCTAACACCGAGGCCTTATACTACCATGGTGTTTGTGCTCAAAACAACTTGAATATGGATAATCTAGAATGGGATGGCGGCTTCTAATGGTAGCTGACCACATAGCTCTGCTGCATAGCCTGTTTTTGCCATTTCCAGGTTTGTGAGGCTCGTGAGGTCATGTCTTTACCTTCTTCCTCCTAGCTGACCATCTTGGAATGCTAACACTACCCTCCAGGTAGAGATACAATGCCAGCATTCATCCATGCAAGTTTTTACGGAATCGAACAAAAATTCCACACCACTATCTTCCATTTTGGAATCAGCCTCAGGAAGAATAGTATAACTCCACATCATACTTAAATATGATTTAACATTATTCGTTATTAATTTGGAGTGGTCCGGATAAATTCGGGGTCCCATGTCTCCTAACATAAGTGATAAATTTTGACTAACTCAATTCTTATTCTTTTGGGAGTATGCATTAAGCACTCGAGTCCTCATCGAGAACTTGAATATACCCGACATACCTCCTGATTCAAAATAGGTCCAGAATTGATAGTTGGTTATTTAACTATCAAATAAACAAACAATAATAAATACCATTGAGATTTATTTATCCATAGCAACCATTAAGCCTCAAAACAAATATTTATTTAATAAAGCCCTTTTTAAAACCGTTTGTCTAAAACATTTATATACTTATCTCTCTGACATAAGTATATTCACAAAACATTTTTGAACAACTTCTTAATTCCAAGTCATTTTAAAACAGGATCAAACAAACAATGTTTAAATTGGAGGTAAGGACAACTTTAAGCATTATTCGCCCGGTGTTTCAAGTATGGAACGAATGTCCCATACCACCATTTTTAAAATGTCAGCTTAGAGAAACCCAGATCTCATATTCTTTTTATATTCCTTTCGATAAATCCTTTTTAATCAAATCTATTTCATTCATGAAACCTTGTTTTAATTTATTTTTGAAATCAAAACCATTTCAAAATTCTTTCCAAAACTTTAACTTCATTTATAAAACCCTTTTAAAAATATTTAAAACCATTTATATAAATTCCTTTATAAATATTCAAACTTTTGTATGAATTCATTATAAATATCCAAACCTTTTTATAAACTCCTTTTATGAATGTCCAAATCATTTTTTTATTTTTTTTATAAATACCCTCAAATCGTTTATAAACTTCTTTATTAACCTTTTTTGTTTAAACAACTTATTAAATAACCTTATATCAATTTTGCTTCCTTTAATTTGAAAATCCATTTTAAAATCTTCGTTATTTATGAAATCTTCTTTGCTTAAAAACACTCAAATCCATTCATCCAAAACACCCTATAAATTTCCAAATTCATTTATAAAAACTTCTTTTTATAACATGGAAAACCATTTCCATTAGTTAAAACATCTTTAGTAAAACCATTTGTCAAATCATTCTTTAAATATCTTGTTCAAATGCACTAACTTTGAAACCATTTCAAAAAGAAAATGAAATATTTATCCTTAATATCAAATGGAGGCTTAATGACCACAATGGTTGCAACAACCCAAAAATTAAGTTATAATAATTAATTAATGAATTAATTAAATGATAAAATAACTTTGTGAAATTATCAGAATTGAGCCACGGAAGTTGCACCATTGTGTCCATGGTAATTTTTTGGTCAATTTCCATATATAGGACATCAAGATCCAAGCTAGAACGAAGAAGATACGAATTAAACAAGAAATTAGAATATATATATATAGGGCTAGGTCGACACCTAGGTCGACCTACCCACTGCCTTGGTCGACCGACATGTCAACCTAGCAAGGGGGCGGTCGACACCTAGGTCGACCCGCCTTGTTGAATGAACGAAGAATTTAATTCTTCGTTCCCGTAAGCTTCGAACACGTCATTTTGGGTTATTTCCTCTCATCTGGTAAGTCCGTGCTTCCATCCGACGGCTCCTATCCAGCTTAAGACGTGGTTACACCAAATTTAATCTCCAAATCCAATGGCCTGAGATCCACAAGCACTACTAAAAAGAAGACCCTAGGCCTAGCTATCTTTCTCATTCTAGATTTTCTACATTTAGGTTTACCTTCTCAGGCAGGACCCTAAAAGGAATAATTTTCCGAGAAAAAGATCATTTTAAATTAAATTATTTAATAACTTTAAGTGGATCTGGGAAGACCAAGTGAAGAGCTAAGGACCACAGGTAAGTGATTAGTAATTATTTTATATTTTTATGTAATTTAAAATAATAGGGTTTTCAATAGTTGTAGTTTTTCTACGATTTTGGAATAACCTTTTTACCAGTTTATTTTCAGTTTTAGATTTATTTTTCAGTCTATTTTCTTTTAGCTATTCTTTTCAGATATTTGTAGTTAATTACTGTTAATTATAGCTTTTCCATTTATTTACAGTTATTTACAATATTTATAATTTGCTGTTATTTACGTTTTATTTACATCTTTTCTACGTTTAGGATTTTCTTCTGTAATTGTCAATTTCTTTCTATTTTTCCTTCTTATGTAAATGGAATAGAATAGATTAAAACACGAATATGGACTAAATAATAAGAACATTGAAATTACAGAAAATAAGATGTAAAATGTGAAGACTGTAATAAATTGGACTTGGACTAAATTTAAGCTTAATTATGATGCATAATTATGATTAAGAAGAGTAAAAAGAGAAGGTGGCTTATTTAGACCTTGGGTTAAGTTAATAAGCAATATTATAATATAGGTTATAATTAGAAACATAACATAAAATGGATTAATTTGAGACTTATAATAAATTAATAAGCAAAGATAGCAAGGATAACAGTAGAGGTTTATTTAAACAATTTATACTAAGTTAATAATCAAAAGTAGGACCTGTACCAACAACATTCCCTATTTTCTATGGACACGGGTGTCTCACAATAGCCTTAAGTGAGATGAGGGCACGCTTATGCTGTTTAAGGTAGATAAAAGGTCAATAATTAAAAGTCCAAATCATGTGGATTTGGACAAGGAGCGCAACTAGATTTTGTTTGACATAGACCAGTACCAACAGCATTCCCTTTTTTCTATGGGCACAGATGTCTCACTATAGCCTGAAGTGAGATGAGGGCACGCTTATGCTGTCTAGGGTAAATAAAAGGTCAAAAGAGGGAGCAACAAATAGTGTGAACCCAACGGTGGTCGAGCGTGCGGCCTCGGTGCAGGGGACATAATTCGCTATTGAGTTCCAAGCGCTTAGTAGGTGCCTTTCGTAGGCACTGGTGTCTAGCTCACAGTAGACACATTAGTAAAAGGCCGATCAATGGGTAGAATTAGGACTTCAGCCTAATTAAAGTAGGATTGAGAATTCAGCCTAATCAAAGCAGTTATTTGAGACAAGTGCATACAATCAAAGTTATCCAATCGAATTAATCTAATAGTTAAATCGTATTTATTTCCAGCTTTACCTTTCCTCTTATTTCTTTATTTCCTTTTATACTAGAACTATTGCAAAGTTTATTATCTTTACCTTGCTTAAGAATACTAGTAATTACTATCATTCACCAGAATTTTAGGCTAACCCACTTCTCTATTTTCCCCTTTTTCCCCCATGGGCCAACAAGGGCAAGGACGGTAGATTACGGACACTTGGAGACTTCAGTGATGGAGTTTTTTCTCATGTATTCCTTTTCTTCATTTTCAGTTTTTAGCTTATTTGATGTACCGGTACCTTTTGAGGGATAGTTTTGTACTCTGATTTTTATGAGACCGAGGTTATGATTTTCATAACACATGTATTGGCATTTTGAGACATCTTATGTGTTTAGTTTTATAACTCTATCTTATGAAGTTTGATTTTTGGTAAATTATGGTTTTAATCATTTCCCCTATATTTTTTTTCTATTTTGTCTTGTGAATCTTAGTCTTTGTAACTTTTAGCTATACCTAAAACGCACCACATCTTTTAGTGTGTCCTTCTGGGCATACTAAGGGGTGTGAGGTGTTTCATTTGGTATCAGAGCCTAAGGTTACAAGATTCCTAAACATTTGTTTTAACAGTAAAGTATTTTTCAAAATAACTTGTTTTAAAAGTATTTTTCAAAAAGGAACACTTAGAAATAGTTTTAATGTATTAAAGAGTTTTTAAAAAAATTCCGCTTAAAAGTCCAGTTCAATCTCCTTTCGACTCTTTTCTAAATTCTCTTTTCTTTGCGTAGAATGGCGGATGCCCCTAATCTTCTCGAGGGTATTCCAGTCCAAGCTAGTTTCATAGGTATCTACAAGCCACGACTTCAGAGGTGCATGGGCAAGCGCCCAATGCAGCACCAGCGGGTGGGAACCCCATTAACCCACCTGTGGCAATCAATTTCTCTAAGCTTTGTAAGGATTTTGCGAATTTGGAAGGATAGACTTTTTCTGGTAGGGAGACATTTTTGGAGGCGCGAGCTTGGTTAAGGAACATAGAAAGGATATTCGGGCTATTAGGATTGGAGGATCAACAGCGGGTTCAGTTAGCATCTTGGCAGCTGAAAGAGGAGGCTTCTTATTGGTGGGAGGTTATTAAGTTGGAAGGAAGAGACGTTAATTGGAATGGGTTCCGAGAGCGATTTGATAGGAATTTTTTATCTCAAGCAAAAGAAAGTGTCTAGTTGGAGCAGTTTATTAGCTTGAAGCAAGGAAGTTTGTTTGCGAAGGAGTATATCAACCAATTTAATGAGTTGTCACGGTTTGGATGGAGTCGGTGAATACACCGCACAAGAAGGCTATGAAGTTCGCAAAGGGATTAAATCATCCCCTTAAAGGGTTGTTGTTGACTCACATACTGATATGAGCTACCTACGAGTCACTGGTGGAGATGGCTCTTATGTCTGATGCAGCTAAGGAGGGGGAGTCTAAAGAAGTTGTTAAGTCGGGAGGTCATAAGAAGAAATGGTAGAAGAACAATAAAGAGAAGAAGAAAAGAGAAGGCCCTCAGAAGCAAATCAAGAAAGGAGTGAAGTGCCATAGTTGTGGGATCGTTGGACATATCTCCAAGGACTGCAGGAAGGATAAGATGAAGGGAAAGTGCTATAATTGTGGGCAACCCGGTCACATGAGTAGGAATTGTCCCCAGAAGACGGGGCATGGAGTGAGTGCACCGACAGCGTAGATTTAGGCATTAGATGTTGCACCGTCCATCAGCGTTTTAGAGAGAGGTAGGAAAGTCACCGTGGAAGGTTTGATTTCTATTTCTGATTTTTCCATTCAGACTCTTTTCGATTCTGGAGCATCACATTTTTTCATCTCTAGTTCTTTGGTAGATTGTTTTCACTTAGACATCTCTTTAGTAGTAGACCCCATTGTTGTATCAAACCCCATAGGAGGATCGGCATACTTGTCTATGGTTTGTAGGGGTTTGAAATTTTTTATCCTAGGCATAGAATTTGATTTGACGCTTATGTATTGGGATTCTTGGGGTACGAGATGATTTTGGGGACGGATTGGCTATCCATATATGGAGCTATATTAAACTACGAGAGGAGAGTCGTTAGACTAGAGACATGCAACGGTAGGACTCTCGAGGTTTCTTGTGACCCGCAAGGGTCAGTTACGTTGAGCTTCCTTTATTCCCTCAATTCATCATCAGCAGAGTTAGATTCAGTTCCTGTCATTGGAGATTTTTCGAACGTCTTTGAGGAGGTTAGTGGACTACCCCCTAAGAGAGAGACTGACTTCAGGATTTATTTGACTAATAATGCTAAGCCAGTAGCATTACCCGTAAGGCACATGGCACCTAGGGAGAGGAAGGAATTGAGTAAGCAAGTTCGTGAGCTTTTGGAGAAAGGTTTCATAAGAAGGACCATATCGGAGTCGGGAGCACCAGTCATCTTCGCTACTAAGGTGGATGGTTCCGTTCGACTTTGCGTAGACTATAGAGAATTAAATAAGCTCACGAAGAAGAACTGTTATCCACTTCCTAGGATAGATGATCTTTTTGACCAGTTGGTTGGCTCTTCGGTATTCTCTCAGCTTGATTTAGCCATTGGATTTCATCAGCTTAGGTTTGCTGATGATAGCATTAATAAGACCGCATTTAGGACACTCGACAGATTCTTTAAGTAGTTAGTCATGCCTTTTGCACTAACCAACGCTCCAGCCTATTTTGTAGATTTGATAAGTCGTATTTTTAGAGATGTACTAAATAAGTTCGTGGTGGTATTCGTGGATGACATTTTGGTGTTTTCCAAGAGTATGGAGGAGCATGCTGTTCATTTAGAGGAGGTTCTTCGCACACTTCGTAATCATCAGTTGAGGGCAAAGTTTTCAAACTGTCACTTTTGGCGAGAGGAGGTACGTTTCTTGGGGTATGTAGTCTCGGGAGAGAGTTTGGTTGTTTACCCCACTAAGGTGATGGCGGTGCAAGATTGGAAGGCCCCCAAGAATGTTACCGAAGTTAGAAGCTTCCTAGGATTAGCTGGCTATTGAAGGAAGTTCATTAGAGATTTTGCCAAGATTTCAGCACCACTTACTTGCCTCTCTAAGAAGAACAAAGCATTCGTATGGGACGTGGATTATGAGGATTCCTTCACAAAGCTTATGAGAGCTCTTACTAGTGCACCAGTGTTAGTTTTTACCCGATGGAGCTAAGCCTTTTACAGTATACACTGATGCGTGTGGGACGGGTCTAGGAGCGGTGTTGATGCAAGAAAGGAGGGTAGTATGGTATGGAAGTAGGCAGTTGAGGATGCATGAGAAGAACTACCCTACCCATGATTTGGAGTTGGCTGTTGTGGTTTTGCACTAAAGTCTTGGAGGCATTACTTGCTAGGAGAGAGGTTCGAGCTTTTCACTGACCATAAGTCGTTGAAATACCTATTTTCATAGAAGGATTTGAACTTGAGGCAACAGCGATGGATGGAGTTTTTGGCATCGTACGACTTTGAGATAGCTTATACCCCTAGCGAGGGAAATGTGGTTGCGAATGCATTTAGTCGGAAGAAAGCAACCCTTGGTCCTTTTTTCATAGAGTGGAGGAGACTAGAGTTTATTTCCACTTTTGATTTTAAGCCCTCTACGAACATTACCTCTAGATTGTTAGCAGGGCTTAAGGTGAGGCCCACCCTTATAGATCAAATTGGCTCGAGGCGGCGAGAGGATACAGAGCTTATGGATATTACAGATAGGATAGCCGAGGATAGGTCTCTAGACATCTCCAATGTTATTCCATTGATGGAAAAGGATGGCTAAGGAGAGATGGAAGACTTTGTGTTCCCCGCATTAGTGATTTGTTGAGGGCGGTTCTATAGGAAGCACACCATTCTCGTATGACTATTCATCCTGGCGGTGATACGATGTATAGGGACATGAAGAGGATGTTTTATTGGAGTAGCATGAAGAAGGATGTAGTGGAGTTTGTAGCTAAGTGTCTTGTGTGCCAAAGGGTTAAGGCGGAGCAGCAGAAGCCCGATGGACTACTTCAGCTATTGGATATACCCGAATGGAAGTGGGATAGCATTTCGATGGACTTCATAGATGGTTTACCCCAATTTAGGAAAGGAAATACTAGCATTTTGGGTGATTGTAGATCATTTGACTAAGAGTGCCCACTTCATTCTGGTTAAGAGTAAGAGGAATTTGGTATCCTTATATGTTCGCGAGGTAGTCCGACTTCATGGAGTTCCCTTTAGCGTAGTAAGCGATAGAGACCCTATTTTTACTAGCGAGTTTTGGAGAAGCTTGCAAGATGCTTTAGGGACGTAGCTTTGATTGAGTCCGTCCTATCACCCTTAGACGGATGGCTAAATGGAGAGAGTTGTGGATGTGCATTCTAGATTTGGAGGAACTTGGGAGGTGTAGCGACCCGGATTTTTCGTTGTTCGATTTTGAATATTTAAATGGTTTAAATATTGGATTTGGGATTTTAGAGTTAGTAAGATTTTAAAACTGAAAATTTAAGTGATTTCGGAATTTTCGAAATCATCGATTTAATCGACGTGTTAAAATAGCGATCAGGGGCACAATCTCGGAATTCGACAAAACCAGTTCCATTGGATCCATAATAGTGTATTATTATTGGATTTCAAATTTCAATGCGTTTGGAGTTATCGTTTGATCGTACGAAATACAAACGCGTTGAATTTAATATTGAAATTTCAATATAATAATTGGATCCAAAAAGCTATCTGCTCCACACGATCGAATTAGGACTTGAAACCTTTTCCATTGCGTTCAAAATAGGGGTAAAACATTATAAACGCCTAGCGGCATGCCTCGATAGGGGTTCGAAATTTTGAGTTGTGCGAATCGAGATGTTTGAAAGTTTATATGATATATATATATATATATATATATATATATATATATATATATATATATATATTTGACTCTGACCTTGGGTTCACATCAGCTGTTTTTCTGCTCACCTCAGAACACTGTAGCCTCTCCTCTACATGCCAACATCACATCCTCTCCCTTTAAAAATTCATGCAACCTTGCAAAGGAAGTTAAAAAAAACGATTCCAGTCAAACACTCGTTCTTCTTTTCTGTACTCTATCAAAATCGTGCCTTTCCTCTTCTCCTTTTCAATTTCAAATCGAAATTCATAGCTCATAAGAAAAAAAATCGACCGTGAATGCGAGAATGGTATCTCTATGCGCGTGGGCTTGGCGAATTCAAGGGTTCGGCTACACGAGATGATGGGGGAGTGTGTGATTAGGCGACGCGAGGTGAAGGGGAGGGCTGTCGCGTTGATAACGGGAGGCGCGGTGGTGAATGTCCTACGCGACAAAAGGAAATGTGTAACAACCGTGAATTTATTACCGTCGTAATAAAAAAAATTAAAATAGAATTTTTTTAAATTAAAATTTGAAAAAATAAAATATAGTGAAAAATTATTTAGAAGTCAGATGAATGCATAAGGGGTAGCATGTTGAAATAAGTGGCAAATTGCCTTCACATGCATGTGCAAGAAGTGGTACACGTTGAAAGGTAATGCAAGGCAAATGTTGATCATTTGCTGTCACACACTAAAGTTTTGAAGCCAATGTGAACCCTTAGGTTGCTGTCACATTCTCTTTTTTTTATAAAGCTAGTGAACACTTTACTTTGTTTCCATCATCACAATTATGTACAGGCCTTGTACTATTTCTCTGAGACACGTCTAGCTTTAAATGCACTTGTACATACTTCTGCCAACTTATATTTTTTATTTTGACTTATGTACAAATGTGAAGAAAAAACTGCATCACTTCTTTTTGTTCCATTTTTGGGATGTAGCTTTGAAAACTTGTTAATGGAAGCTCAAATATTATTCTCTTTTGGTTCCTAGTTGCTAGTTGATTTGAAAGCAAATTATTGGTGAGTGCAAACTCACACTTCTAATTTAAAAATTATGGCTGCCTGTTTTTTTTAGGCTGTTTTGTTGTTTATATTGGGTTGCAAATTTCGTTAGTTAAGTTGTTTATGTTTTTACAATGGCACTGCACTGGACCTTTATAGTAAGTAGTATGCACTGGATTTGGGATGTCCACGTTTTATACATGTCGCACAAAAGCTAAGTCAGGTCATTGATATATTTTGTCTATAATTTTCCGTGCATGCAAATTGTGTGTCCAAGCGTGTATGCATGCACGCATCTTGCTAGCTTCTTTTTTTATTTTGTTTGCCTGTTGTCTTCTTCTTGCGTCCCTACCCTTTTCAATTCCCTGATGCTTTGAAACTTTTACTAAGCAACACCTGTAGCTTATCACGTCCAGGCTCTATTGTCTTAAAATGAGTCACATAACCATTCCAGGTGCCTTGTTTTGTCACTCTAGTGTTCTGTTGCCAATTTGCATGCTGCCTTGCAAAAGAACAAATAGTAACTTCCTTTCCTTTATGCAAATTGTATGCATTTAAAATGGACCTTTATGCAAATATCTTGAGTGAATAGTAGTTTGTGCTACTTGTATTATTGCCTTGCATTTGCACACGTCCCTGTGCCTTTTCCCTGAAATTTTTTCATTTATAATTTTTCCTACTTAGTTACGTGCATGCATGCCATGCTCGAAAGCCAGGGCCAGGTCATTGTATCTTTTGTAATGTGTTATGTGGGTGCCAATTTAGTATTGCACAAAATAGAGTCCAGGCTATTTTATTTTTGTCTATTTCACGTGTGCGTGTAAAGTGTATATTGTCCCGGCAGTGCAATATTATACGTAGATTGGTAGTGCAGTCCAATGTTTAATTTATTTTGAACCAGTGTTTGGTTTCAAAACGTATTTTGTTGCCGTTATTTTATAACGGAATTTTTACTCCGGTGTTATATTTTTGAAGCGTGTTGTTTTAATGAGATTTTTGACGAATAAAAATTACTGTTGTTTTGACTTCAGTAACCGTCAATTTTAAAGTGAATTTTCATGTGGCTATCCCGCAATGCTGATTTGATATCCGTTTTTACGGTGTTTTGAGAAGCGCAATTTCCTTGTCGAAATTGCTATAGTTGTTGCTGTTTTAATCACATGTTTTAAAAATCATTTTAAAATAAAATTGTTTTCAAATTTTTTACAGTTTGCGCTTTCAAAATAATGAGGAAGCGATTTAAACGCTTCAGCAAAACCGAGGACTATGAATCCTTATTTTTACTGATTCGCTTAATTTCGGACTTGTCCGTTTGAGAACGTAAATTTTATTTATAAAAAATACACAATTTTGCACTTTCAAGGAAACGATGAAGAGATTTAAATGATTTAGCAAAAGTGCAGAGTATGTAACCTCGCTTTTACTAATTCGGTTAATTCCGGACTCGTTAGTTGAAATATTTTGCTATGGATTTGTTGTTTGATGATTTGTTGGGCTTTCGAGGTACTATGATGGACCTTCGGGTCAATTACCAGTACTAGACTTTCGGGTCATATGTTGGACCTTCGGGTCATTTGTTGGGCGTCAAAAATTATGATGACAGTACTTGGTAGGCTTCGGCCATATGTTGATGCACGTGCGGCATAGCTTAGACTCGCCATATGATGGGATCGATCCACTTTTATGCTGATTTTCTAGTTATCTATTTTTGATTTCTAGATTTTGTGAATTGTTGTTTTGAATTCAATTGTGAATTTGAAAGTTGATTGATGGAGTTAATGAGATTTCTTCATTTAAGCTATGTTGATTATTTATGCTGAATAGTCTCATTCGAGACTATGATTGATTTGCTTTGATGTTGTTTATGATGCATTCACTTCTAAGTTTAAATTAGACTGATCCGTTTATTATTTTCTTTTAAATAATACTCGGGTCAGACCGAGTTATTTTAGGATAATCGCTATCTCTGATTCAGTTGCAGCTTCAGCTTTTGGGATTTCACTTCATCTTTTGTCTAGATTTCGAGGAGTACTTTTGGGTGTATTGATTCTCATCTCATGTATGTATTGATGGATATGTATATGTACATTTGGTTCGTGTGAATCGATTGTTGTAGCATGTATCCAGACTTGTCTTCCGCTATATATCTATTATTTCTGTTCTGTTGTGATTTTACTTATCTGTGTTGTAATTATTATGAGTTGTTCTGAATTTTTCTTAAGCCACTGTAGTTTCGTTTTAGATTTGGATTGAATGTATATCGTTGGGAGTAATTTACACAACTCCTATCGATGTAATCAATACTCGTCTAAGGCATAACTTACGGATGGTCGCTTCTAACAAGCCTTATTCTTCGCAATAGTAGACATTATTCCTTATAATAACCTTTGTTATTGTGAGCATAGAGGTGGGGCGTCACAAAATGCGAGGGCTGGTCGAGGTTGGACGCGTTTGATGGCGATGGTCGCGGCAGTGGGACGTTTGTGGGTTCAAAGGGATAATGGGGGAACTGGGAATAATGCGGACAGATTCAAGTTCCTAGGGGAGAACGACATTGTTGGCCAGGGATTAGTGGAGCTCGGCTGAGATTTGGGTGGTGCGACGCTTTGGAAACACGCGCGATGAAGTGTTGGCTAGGAAGTTCTAGGAGGTGTGGCAGTTTTGCAACACAAGGTCAGAGGAACTGAACGTGTTTAGGGAGAGTGAATGCACGAGAGGTGGAGCTGTCAGTTAGAGTCGCGTGCAGTTCGATCGACTTCGGTCTGGGTTGATTAAGGAAAGGACTAAGGTAATTTTCTATAGTTAATTTATTTTATTAGGCTGTTAAATTTTTTAATTAGTATATTAAAATACAAAATTAAAATCTCAATAACTTATAAAGTTAATAACGATTGCATGCGAGGTTTAAAATTTAACGTAATCAATCGTGTGAAGTTCAGAGCTACGGAATCTAAGCGAAAGGATTTAAATTGGATCGGATTGTAAAATAAAAACCTAGGTGAGAATTTCTCACTCTTTTGGATTGCCAAATTTAAATTTAAATGTTTAAATTCAATTATTGGATGATTAATTGGATTGATGAATTTATAATTATCTGTTGGATGGCTATATATATATATAGTAGTATATATATTAGTAGTTGGATAGATATTTCCACATATTACAGTGGATGAGACCCTATGCGCCCCGCATAATAGCGGATGACCCTATATACCGCCATATCCCCCTCGAAGTGGGAATTGTATTTTTATTGTTGTCTAACATCTATGGATGCATGGAAACAGGTTGGAGGGATCCAACTGGATTCCTCAAAAATATTTAGTGTTTTATATATGAAAATATATGATGTGAATGAATAATTTGCTGGATTATTGTGTGCTGTAAATTTTTGAATGTTATAATAGCATGGAGATTAACTTTGGTATATTACATACAATAAAAATTATTTGAATTTTTAAAAGAATTAGAAGGAGAGTTTTAATATAAAAATCAGTATATCGAAATTTGGATTATTTAGAAGAGAGTGATTTGAATAAGCAATAATTAGTTTTGGATCGTACTAAATAATGCGGAAAATTATTTTAAATAGAGAATTTAAAATAAATTATATAAAGGAATTTTTAAAGACTGGATTTTAAAATGATATTCGGGAAACATGGAAAGAAGTTGAAATCGATATTAAAATAGATTGGCAAAAATAAATGAAATTTATAAAGAATTGAATTTATAAAATTGAATTTTATAAATGAGATTATTTTTAGTGAAACTCAAAGGAGTTATAAAAATTTATAAACGATGTTGATAAATAAAGAAAATTGGTATCTGGTGATGAATTGGAAATATAAATTTACAGGAAGAATTTATATTTGAATATGGAAATAGGGTGAGAGAAAAATAGTGGATACTATTTTTGAAGTGGAAATGATTAAGGAGACCGAAATGGAAGTGATGTGATAGAAATCGAGAGGGATTGTAAATTTAAATTTGGTTATTGAGATTTAAAAATATATTTTTATTAATAAGTTAAGTTTTATTTTAAAAAAGGAATATTTCATTTATTAAACTATGTAAATTTAAAGTTAGTCGGTATTGAAATATTTTAGAAGTACATTTTTTTCCAAATACTTAATATTTATTTTAAATAACTCCTAAATTTTAAAACTGCTTTGAAAAGTGATGTTACAAAAAGTGTTCCAATATTTTAAATAATTATTTGAACATGCTTTAAAAAAATAAATTATTATTTTCCTTCTAAATGCTTATTTTTATTTACATATGTATATATATATATATATAGATTTTGAAATGGTTTAATTTTATTTATAAATCTTCTCGAGAGTTGGGAAAGGGTTATTTAATCGATGGGATTTATAGGAGAATTCTCAAAATGAAGTTTGGGAAAAAGTAAAAAAATTTCCGAAGAAGTTAAATAAAAGTGAACTTCGAAAAAATGAAATAGAATTCATTATAAACTTGTCAAAGAATTTACAAATAAAATTGTAAATGATTTTGGGAAATAGGAAGTAGGAAATAGATGGAATACTTCCTAAGTGTAAATAAAAAATGAAGTGGGAAAGAATATTCTAAGTATTGTACTAGGTGGAAATATTCCGTTGAGAATATAAGGATTGAAACCGTTTTCAAATGTTGGAGAACTGGGAGTAATATCTTATAAGGATATTTTGAAATAAATTTTGGAAAGTCTGAAATAAGACTTGATGTCTACTTTTGGATGTGTATTGATAGTTAAATAACCAACTATCAATTTTGGCCAATTTTGCTAATCGTTTCAAAGAGGCCGGGATCAGGTTTAATTATCCGAAAACCACTTCGATCCGGTTCGAATGTAACGAATGAATATCGTGAAGATGATGAAGATGGTGATTTGGTTTGTCCAGACCCATGACAACTTGAATGGACGAATGCTATCGGTACATCATCATTGGAGGACGACGAGCATTCTAAGTAGAATTGTGTTCTTGAAAGGTAACGCTTTGCCCCGAGCCTCATCAACCGGGAATGACTAAAACATGGGAGATGCAGCAAGGCTAAGTGGGTCGTACCCAATTAGGGTATGTTATCACCTTTCTAAATGTCCTTGGAAACCTATTTATTATGGATATGGTTGTGCATGGAAGGAGTGCTCAATGGTATGGGTGGGAACACCCAGGGTGATAACATATTCGGTCTATCCAGGTTAGGGATAGGCAGATCTTGTGTAGTAGGGGATCCCGGTGATATCCTTGGTACATTGTTCTAGAGGTGTACTGTGATGGGCGGTACCCTAGTGGCCCAGTCATTCATTGAAATCCATTCTCCAATACGAGCTTACGGTTTTGTTTGTAGAGCCTAATATGCTAGAATTTAATTAATGTAACAATTTCAGCTATTTGAATAAGTATTTGTATTTAGACGCTATTATAATATCACTGGATTTTCTATATAATGTTTTGGTTATCGTTAGGGATAAACCCATCGTGTTTATGTGTGATGCAGTTTTACGAGATACCTTTGTTTTTCAAAGGATTTTGATAACTCTAATAATTCAAATTGAGTGTGTTTTCTCACGCTGGTTTTCTAGACTAACCCGGGTGTTATTTTATTATAATGCTCGGGTCAGACCGAGTATTATAGGTTCAAGTTCAAATGCTATGGAGCTCAGGAGACGAGTTGGAGGAGTTCAGACGTGTTTTCGCACTTGTTTTATATTTTCCGCCGTGTGAGGACAAGTGGTTATAACTATCCAGATTGATGACTGATTGTTATACTCTGATGATTGTAAGTATATAAACTGTTCTAGATTCTTTTGTACAAAAACCTGTTACTATATATTATATTTTGTTCCACTGCGATTGTGAGATTCTGTATTTGTGTTCTATTTTCTTCTATCCATTTCTTCTTCATTACCCTAGTTATTCACTCTTTCGTATAATTTGGGTTGAACAGGAGTGATTTATTATCAACTCAAAGGGTAGGAAACTGTGAGTCGCTACATTTGGTATCAGAGCCGAAGGTTAAGTGAGAACCTTGGCTCTGGTGGGGATTACTCATTAGAGATAGGGTCGGTAATATCCTAGAATGAGTTTGAGTGTATTAATAGATATGAGCACGTATTTGTTAGTGAATATAAATTATTTTATATTGTGTTGACTTGGTATTGTTTTTAAAAAGTGGGTAAATGAAATAATTTTACCCAAACCATATTCTGATATGAAAGAAATAATTTTTCTGAAAATTATTATATATAATTGGAGTGTTTGGATGATAATATCACAATCAACTAAGATTATAAAATTGGAAATGGTTTATATAACCAAAAGAAAATTTGTATAAGTATAAATTATACAAATAGATTATAATTAAAATTTGATTCAAACCAGAATCTGGAAATTTAAATCCCGGAAAGTTTGGAAAAATGTTTTTCAAAGTGGGGTGGAAAAATAATAAAAGAGTAATATTTTTGGGAATAGTTTTGAAAGAAATTGTTTCAAAATGGGTTTTGGAAGAGATATAGCACTGAACTCACTTCAGTCGCTGGAAAATAATTCTGCAAATGGCTGCAGCATCACCAGTATTCATTTTCGAGTTTCTAGGTGAAGGATTGCTACCGTAGTAATTCGATATGGAGATTTTTGTGGAAAAAAGACAAATGTTGTTTGGAGATTTCGAGGGAATTGTTTTGGGAAAAATCAAGTTGATTTTTGAAAAGTCGAAGGGAATGGTTTGTTAAAACAGAGTTATATATATACATACATACATACATATATATATATATATATATATATTATTTCAAATGATCTGAAATAAGAACCGGGTGTTTGAACTCTGAAATTTCTAATTAAAAGAAAAGTGAAATAAGAAGAGAATAAGCTTTGAAATAAAACCTAGAAAATGGAAATTTCAGTATGAAATTAAAATTTAACTTGTGTAAGTTAAATAAATTGGATTTGTAAAAGAAAATTTGGAGGAATTGGAATTTAACTTAGGCAAAAGTTAGGAAAATAAATAAAATGAAGTGATTATAATAAAATGAAATAAACAGAATGTAATGAATTAACTAAGTATAAAGTGCATATGAATGTGTAAGTAAATGGAATAAATAAATATAAGTAAGGGAGTGTGGAAAAATTTGAAATTGGAATTAAATTTTTACTTGATTAAATGGAACGAATTAAAAATAAATTTGTTGGAATGAAATTAATTTAAGTATGAATAAACTCGAATATGGTTTAGAATATTGGTTAAAGGGAAATGAAATATAAATTAAATGAAATCAAATGGAATTATAAATAGAACTTGAATGTTAAAGCGATTTTATAACCATAAGGATATGAATTCTGAAGGAAATAAAAATTTAAGTGAAAATTGGGATTGCGAATGAATAAATTTGAATAGCTTATAAAATTTGAAATTTATGGAATAAAAGTATACTTAAGCTATGAATGATGTATATCTTGAGTTAAAATAGAACGTGAATATACTCAGGTATAAAATTAATGGAATGAGAAAAATAAGTTGAAAAATTTATAAATTGGAAAAATAGAATAGAATAACCAAAATAAAAAAGGTGTGGCATTTTAAGGTAAAGAGATAAAAATCCGAACTTAAATTATAAAATAAATTTGAACTCAAGTAAATTAAAAAGGAGTTGAACTAATTAGATAATTAATTAGTGAATTGAATATAGAAATGGAATTTAACTTGATTAAATAATATGGATTGTGGGCTGAAACTGAAGTTGAATATAGAACTTGAATAATAAATAAAATTCGATATATATATATATATAAGTCGATTAAATATATGTTGAATGTGATCAAATAAAATAGAATTGGATTGAAATAGTGATGACGTGAGTTATAAACAAATTCAACTTAAATGAAAATAAATTGAATATGGCTGTGGATATTATTTTAAGTGGATTCGAGTATGAACTTGAATATGGAATATAAAAAAGTGGAAGTGGAGATGATATAAGAGGGGTACTAAAAGGTTATATATAACTTTATAAAGTTATTCATAAATTAAATGGCATGAATTGATTTGAGAATGTGGATATGAATGGAATGTAAATAAATTGAGTTGGAATCAATTTAAAATAGCAATAAACTGAAATAGTTATCGTATTAAATAAATATCGCTGAATATGCATAGAAAAATTGGCCTTTGGCGTAAACGGAAGTAAATAAAATGCTATGAATTAATAGAAGTGAATAAAATTGATTTCTAAATCAATTTGGAATGGATATAAATTTATTGGGTATGAATATGAAGTGAATGTAAATAATTTGGTTGTAAATCATTTAAATTGAATGAAATGGTATATAGATTGATTGGAAGTAATTAAATTGGTGTTGGAACCTCATAATTGCTTATAAAAATATGTTTAACATACATTTCCTGTGAAGATGGTGTGTTTTAACTATTTAAATAAATGAAATGTTCGTGCATTTCATATTTTTGGACTTACGTGTTTAAAATTGATTAGGTACAGGTACAGAGGGACTATTTAGCTAGATTTGGTTTGCGAAGTTGCTTTTGAAGTAAATTCTTGCTTAATAATGCTTAAAAATGCTAATATAAGGTACGTTTTCAGATTAAATATCACAAAATATAAAGTTGATATATATATTTTGTTTTCGGACCGTGTGGGTCGATGTATATATATTTATCTCTCTTGTCATATTACGAAAGGTCCTCCGTACAAAGGAGACGCTGCCAAAAAAATTCGATAATTTAGGCTGTTAGAAAAATTTGGAAATTTTTTGTTAACGACAATTTGATTTCGAATTATAATTGAAATAAAGGGTTTTGGAATTAGAATTGAAAACTAATTGTTTTGGTAAAGACTAAAATATTAGAAAAGTGAATATCAAATTTTCACTAAGTGGGTTTTAAAAAAGTTAATGGGTTTGGAGAATTTTCTTGCCTTAGCAATTTCGGGGACGAAATTATTTTAGGGGGGAGGAATGTAACGACCCGGATTTTTCGTTGTTCGATTTTGAATATTTAAATGGTTTAAATATTGGATTTGGGATTTTAATTTAGTTAGTGAGATTTTAAAATTGAAAATTTAAGCGATTTCGGAATTTTCGAAATCATCGATTTAATCGACGTGTTAAAATAGCGATCTGGGGCACAGTCTTGGAATTCGACGAAACTAGTTCCATTAGATTTGTAATAGTGTAATATTATCGGATTTCAAATTTCGTAGCGTTCGGAGTTATCGTTTGATCGTACGAAATATAAACGCATTGAATTTAATATCGAATTTCAATATAATAATTGGGTCCAAAAAGCTATCTTCTCCATACGATCGAATTAGGACTCAAAACCTTTTCCATTGCGTTCGGAATAGGGGTAAAACATTCTAAACGCCTAGCGGCATGCCTCGATAGGGGTTCGAGATTTTGAGTTGTGTCCATCGAGACATCTGAAAATTTATATTATATATATATTTGACTCTGACCTTAGGTTCACATCAGCTGTTTCTCTGCTCACCTAAGAACAATATAGCCTCTCCTCTACACGCCAACATCACATCCTCTGCCTTTAAAAATTCACGCGACCTTGAAGAGCAAGTTTTTTATAAAAAAACGAATGAAGCTTTCTAGTTAAACACTCGTTCTTCTTTTCTGTACTCTATCGAAACCCTGCCTTTCCTCTTCTCTTCTTCAATTTCAAATCGAAATTCACAGCTAAAAAAAATCGACCGCGAATGGGAACGAGAACGGTATCTCGATGGGCGTTGGCTCGGCGAATTCAGGGGATTGACGACACGAGATGATGTGGGAGTGTGTGATTGGGAGATGCGAGGTGAAGGGGAGGGCTGTCTCTTGATAACTGGAGGCGCGGTGGTGAATGTCGTACGCGACAGAAATGCGAGGGATGGTCGGGGGCGCATTTTGCTGGCGATGGTCGCGATAGTGGGTCGTTCGTGAGTTCAAAGGGATGATGGGTGAACTGGCAATAATGGAGACAGATCCGAGTTCCTAGGGGAGAATGACATTGTTGGCCAGGGATTGGTGGAGCTCGGTTGAGATTTGGGTGGTGCGACGCTTCGGGGACGCGCGCGACGAAGTATTGGCCAGGAAGTTCTAAGAGGTGCGGCAGTTCTGCAACACAAGGTCAGGGGAACTAAACGTGTTTGGGGAGAGTGAATGCACGAGAGGTGGAGCTGTCAGTTAGAGTCGCGTGTAGTTCGATCGACTTCGGTCTGGGTTGATTAAGGAAAGGATTAAGGTAATTTTCTGTGGTTAATTTATTTTATTAGGCAGTTAAATTTTTTAATCGGTATATTAAAATACAAAATTAAAATCTCAATAACTTATAAAGTTAATAACGATTGCATGCGAGGTTTAAAATTTAACGTAGTCAATCGTGTGAAGTTCGGAGCTACGGAATCTAAGCGAAAGGATTTAAATTGGATCGGATTGTAAAATAAAAACCAAGGTGAGAATTTCTCACTCTTTTGGATTGCCACATTTAAATTTAAATGTTTAAATTCAATTATTGGATGCTTAATTGGATTGATGAATTTAAAATTATCTATTGGATGGCTATACATATATATATAGTATATATATTAGTAGTTGGATAGATATTTCCACATATTACAACAGATGAGACCCTATGCGCCCCACATAATAGCGGATGACCCTATATACCGCGATATCCCCCTCGAAGTGGGATTGGTATTTTTATTGTTGTCTAACATCTGTGGATGCAGGGAAACAGGTTGGAGGGATCCAACTGGATTCCTCTAAAAATTTTAGTGTTTTATAAGAAAATATATGATGTGAATGAATATTCTGCTAGATTATTGTGTGCTGTAAATTTTTAAATGTTATAATAGCATGGAAATTAACTTTGGTATATTAAATACCATAAAAATTATTTGAATTTTTAAAAGAATTAGAAGGAGATTTTTGATATAAAAATCCGTACATCGAAATTTTGATTATTTAAAAGAGAGTGATTTGAATAAGCAATAATTAATTTTGGATCATACCAAATACTGCGGAAAAATATTTTAAATAGAGAATTTAAAATAAATTATATAAAGGAATTTTTAAAGACTGGATTTTAAAATGATATCCGAGAAATATGGAAAGAAGTTGAAATTAATATTAAAATAGATTGGCAAAAATAAATGAAATTTTTAAGGAATTGAATTTATAAAATGGACTTTTATAAATGAGATTATTTTTAGTGAAACTCAAAGGAGTTATAAAAATTTATAAATGATGTTTATAAATAAAGAAAATTAATACCAGGTGATAAATTGGAAATATAAATTTACAGGAAGAATTTATACTTGAAAATGGAAATAGGGTGAGAGAGAAATAGTGGATACTATTTTTTAAGTGGAAATGGTTAAGGAGACCAAAGTGGAAGTGATGTGATAGAAATCGAGAGGGATTCTAAATTGAAATTTGGTTATTAAGATTTAAAAATATATTTTTATTAATAAGTTAGTTTTTATTTTAGAAAAGGAAATTTTCATTTATTAAACTATGTAAATTTAAAGTTAGTCAGTATTGAAGTATTTTAGAAGTAAATTTTTTCCAAATACTTAATATTTATTTTAAATAAATCCTAAATTTTAAAACTTCTTTGAAAAGTGATGTTATAAAAAGTGTTCCAATATTTTAAATAATTATTTGAACATGCCTTAAAAAAATAAATTATTATTATTATTTTCCTTCTAAATGCTTATTTTTATTTACATATGTATATATATAGAGTTTTGAAATGGTTTAATTTTATTTATAAATATTCTCGAGAGTTGTCAAAGGGTTATTTAATAGATGAGATTTATAGGAGAAATCCAATGAAGTTAAATAAAAGTGAACTTCGAAAAAATGAAATTGAATTCGTTATAAACTAGTCAAAGAATTTACAAATAAAATTGTAAATGATTTTGGGAAATAGGAAGTAGGAAATAGATGGAATACTTCCTAGGTGTAAATATAAAATGAAGTGGGAAAGAATATTCGAAGTATTGGAATGGGTGGAAATATTCCGTTGAGAATATAAGGATTGAAACCGTTTTCAAATGTTGGAGAACTGGGAGTAATACCGTATAAAGATATTTTGAAATAAATTTTGGAAAGTCTAAAATAGGACCTGATGTCTTCTTTTGGATGTGTATTGATAGTTAGATAGCCAACTATCAATTTTGGCCAATTTCTCTAATCATTTCAAAGAGGTCGGGATCAGGTTTAATTATCCGAAAACCACTTCAATCCGGTTTGAACGTAACGAATGAATACCGTGAAGATGACGAAGATGGTGATTCGATTTGTCCAGACTCAGGACAACATGTATGGACGAATGCTATCAGAACATTGTCATTGGAGGATGACGAGCATTCTAAGTAGAATTGTGTTCTTGAAAGGTAATGCTTAGCCTCGAGCCTCATCAACCGAGAATGACTAAAACAGGGGAGATGCAGCAAGGCTAAGTAGGTCGCACCCAATTAGGGTATGTTATCACCTTTCTAGATGTCCTCGGAAACCTATTTATTAGGATATGGTGTGCAAGGAAGGAGCGCTCGATGGTAAGGGTAGGAACACTCGGGGTGATAACATATTCGGTCTATCTAGGTTAGGATAGGCTAGTCTTGTGTAACAGGGGATCCCGACGAGGTCCTCGGTACATTGTTCTAGAAGTGTACTGTGATGGGCGTTACCCTAGTGTCCTAGTCATTCGTTGAAATCCATTCTCTAATACGAGCTTACGGTTTTGTTTGTAGAGTCTAGTATGCCGGAATTTAATTAATGTAACATTTTCAGCTATTTGAATAAGTATTTGTATTTAGACGCTATTATAATATCATTGGATCTTCTATAAAATGTTTTGGTTATCGTAAGGGAAAAACCCATCGTGTTTATGTGTGACACGGTCTTATGAGATACCTTTGTTTTTCAAAGGATTTTGATAACTCTAATAATTCAAATTGAGTGTGTTTTCTCACGCTGGTTTTCCAGACTGACTCGGGAGTTATTTTATTATAATGCTCGGGTCGGGCCGATTATTACAGGTTCAAGTTCAAATGCTATGGAGCTCATGAGACGAGTTGGAGGAGTTTAGATGTATTTTCGTACTTGTTTTATATTTTCCGCTGTGTGAGGACAAGTGGTTATAACTGTCCAGATTGATGTATTGATTGTTGTACTCTAATGACTGTAAGTATATAAACTGTTACAGATTCTTTTGTATCAAAATCTGTAATTATATGTTATATGTTGTTCCGCTACAATTGTGAGATTCTGTGTTTGTGTTCGATTTACTCTATCTCTTTCTTCTTATTTACCCTAGTTATTCGCTCTTTCGTACAATTTGGGTTGAACACGATTGATTTATTATCAACTCAAAGGGTACGGAACTGCATGTCGCTATAGGAGGAGCATCTTCCTTTAGTGGAGTTCGCATATAATAACAGTTTCCAAGCTAGCATTGGGATGGCACCATTTGAAGCTCTATAGGGGAGACCTTGCAAATCACTCTCATGTTTGGTAGAGTCTACGAAGAAGTTGCTACTTGGTCCTGACATGGTTAGGGAAACCTCGGAGAAGGTGGATTTGATTCGAAGGAGGATGATGACAGCCCAAGATAGGCAGAAATCTTGTGCAGACAAGCGGAGGAGAGACATTGAGTTTGAGGTTGGTGACTTAGTTTTTATTAAGGTATCCCCGCTAAGGAAGGTGGTAAGGTTTGGATCGAGTGGGAAGTTAGCCCCCAGATTTGTGGGACCATTCCCTATCGTAGAGAGAGTAGGGAAGAGGGCGTATCGAGTGAAACTCCCAGAGAGGCTCGCAGGAGTGCACGATGTTTTCTGTGTTTCACACTTGAGAAAGTGCTTACATGACTCGGCGGAGGTTGTGGAGCCTAGTCAGTTGGAGGAAGTGGAAGTAGAAAAGGAAGAATCGATTCATCATATTCCTAAGAAGATCATTAGACGAGATACCAAGAGACTTAGGAATAAAGAAGTTTCGTTAGTAAAGGTGCAGTGGGGAGATGACGTTGCAAATGCTACATGGGAGGCTAAAGAGAAGATTCATACGTCCTATCCTCATCTTTTTGATAGTAAGTTTTAGAATTTCCTATTTCCATCTTTAGTTTTTAATAGGTTCTTTCCTTTATTATCCTTTGGGAGGGTAGAACTTAGGATTTAACCTATGGATGATAGGACTTAATGTAAATATGTCATTAGAACATGTTATGTATAATGGATGCTAGTGGTTGCAAGTGTTTGCTAGTGGATATTAATGGACACATATACTTACATTAGAAACTATTATCTCTTAGGGATCGGCCTAACTAGGACACTAGAGCATATGCATATGGATGTGTGTGTATTTGCATTTTTATTTTATTTGCCATGGTTGTTATAAATGGATGATTATCACATGATTGTTGCATTTGGATGATGATTGTCGCACGCATATAGAACTATCAGTTTTTATTAGGGAATTTGCATTCATTTGGATACATGGCACGGACATGATTGCATAAAAGGGGGTCGACTGAATCAGTGGACCGCCTAATCTTTTGCATTAGTTAGGGACATTGACACTACACTAATTACATAAGTATCATAAATCGCATTAGAAAGACTTAAGGACAATGGGTATAATGGATGATGGTTGAGTAGTTGGTCGTAGAACTTGGATGAAAACAATTACTTCATTCTTCTATCCTTAGAGATTTTGGGGATGAAATCTCTTAAGGAGGGAAGAATGTAACAACCTAAAAATTAAGCTATAATAATTAATTAACGAATTAATCAAATGACAAAATAACCTTGTGAAATTATAAAAATTGAGCCATGGAAGTTGCACCATTGTGTCCGTGGTAATTTTCTAGTCAATTTCCATATATAGAACGTCAGAATCCGAGCTAAAACAAAGAGGATACGAATTAAACAAGAAATTAGAAATATATATATATATATATATATATATATATATATACGGCGAGGTCGACACCTAGGTCGACCTACCCACTACTTAGGTCGACTGGCATGTCGACCTAGCAAGGGGGGCAGTTGATCTACCTTGTTGAATACAAAGAATTTAATTATTTGTTCCTGTAAGCTTCAAACACGTCATTTAGGGTTATTTCCTCTCATCCGGTGCGTCCGTGCTTCCATCCGACGGCTCATATCCAGCCTATGACGTGGTTGCACCAAATTCAATCTCCAAATCCAATGGTCTGAGATCCACAAGCGCCACTATAAATAAGACCTTAGGCCTAGCTATTTTTCTCATTCTAGATTTTCTCTATTTGGGTTCACCTTTTCAGGCAGGACCCTAAAAGGAATAATTTTCCGAGGAGAAGATCATTTTAAATTAAAATATTTAATAATCTCAAGTGGATCCAGGAAGACCAAGGGAAGAGCTAAGGACCATAGGTGAGTGATTAGTGATTATTTTAGATTTTAAGTAATTTAAAATAATAGGGTTTCCAAGTTGTAGTTTTTCTACTATTTTGGAATAACCTTTTTACTAGTCTATTTTCAGTTTTAGATTTATTTTTCGGTCTATTTCCTTTTAGCTATTATTTTCAATTACTTGTATTTAATTACTGTAAAGGTGCCAAACATATGGAACTGAAGTATCTTGTTGTGAAAGATGAGGTTGAGAAACAAAGAGTGTCAATCATGCACATCAGGACAGAACTTATGATTGCAGACCCTTTGACGAAAGGGTTACAGCCAAGACAATTTAAGGAACATGTTCAAAGAATGGGTCTTGGTTGTATTAATAATAATTGATGTGTAACATTCTGAGCTCCTTTGTATGTTTCTGATATACAATTATGTGTCTCTTGTTTTAATGTGGTAGTACGTACTTTATGTAATTCTAAACAAGAAAGAGTCTTATAAAGATATTATGTTTAATCATTATGATATAAGACATTATGTGGACCATTATGCTGTTTTATATAAATTATGAGTATAAAATGATGGATTGCTGGTATTGTAGTATATGAAAGGGAATGCATTGAATTAATAATGCACAACCGCCATAACTCTCAGCAATTTATCATAGTATGATGTTCAACACTTGATATTATGAATAATCGGGTCAAGTGGAAGAATGTTAGAAATCTGCTATTAGAAACTTGAACGTTTCATTTACCTTTAACGTTATGCAGTTTCTAATCTTAATGTGACCCTATTAATTAGGTCATAAATAGAACGTTTCATTTACCTTTAACGTTATGCAGTTTCTAATCTTAATGTGACCCGATTAATTAAGTCATAAATAGACCGTTCTATAATTAGAACATTAGGTCTGTGATTAATCTTAAGCGTTTAATTGGTATATGATGGACATACCAGATTTAGAGTTAAATATTATATAAAGGATTGGGTCCTCTCTCTCCTAGAAAACAGATGTATTCTTCTCCATCAAGAAACACATAAAGAAATAGGGGTAGAGAAAGAAACTGAATTCTGAGAAGAAGAGTAATTATTAGAAGTTAGAAGAAGAAGATGGTAGCCATTACATCTTCCGCTGTTAATCAAGGTACGTCATCTTAAAAAAAATCATATTAAGTTTTGTTTGTGAAATATTCGGTATTGGTGATCCTTGGGCTATTACTTGAATTGTTCATCATTAATCATGAAAGATCGAACAGTAAAGAATTTCTTACATTATGTACTTCTTAGGTGTATTTAGGTGATGGTAGTGTACTTAGGTAGGGTATTTTGATTATATTATATTCTTATGTACATAAATGGTCAAATCATGCATTATCTTAACCTAAGTATATTTAATTAAATCCTAACACTCGCTTTATTATGACATGTAATATATTTGTGTGCATGTTGCACCAAGTGTGCACAACGTTCCCGACGACTTTCGGGTGTTGGAAAGTAGAAATTTCAGAAAACGTTTTTCGGTCACATTTTCTATTTTCATTTGAACTATCTATATCGATAAAAAAATTGAAATTATTTTATCATCATTATTAAATAATTAAAATAGGTTTATTTGCTAATAAAACTACATTTATTGATTACAAAAATATATTTAAATAGCCTATAACAAAGTGGCAAAATCCTGGGTTGTTATACATCTATTTTACCATCATCTGTTATTATTTAAATGAGTCGTATTACTTTTAATTTATAAAAACTATTATTTGAGTATTTAAAATTTATAAAATATTCACAAATTAAGGCTGGAAAATTTTGGGTCGTTATAGTTACATAAACCACATACAGATCATTGAGATCATTCATTCTACATCAAAATAATTTTTTAACCTTTTAAATTATAAAAAACTTTGGTACCAAACCAAATCCAAAATTTTCAAAATATTCTTACATATAAAGATCTATAATTTGAGTAAGATTACATGAATTTGTCGACTTATAAACAAAGTCCATTCAAAACATACTGAAATATTAAGTTTTAAAAAGTCCAAATGAAATCAATGATGACTAGCACTAATACCACTTGTTAGAAATTGTGAATCAATTCAAAATAAGTATTTATCAAACAAATTTTTTTAAAGAATAAACAATATTGATTTTAGTTAGAGAAATATAAGAAAACTAATCTCTAAAGTCATACTTGATTTCATTAATTGATTAAGAGAAAGAGATGGATCAACATGAAAAAGGATGGATCTGATCTTCTAAATTATCACAACTCCATAGTTATTCATATAGAAATCATGCTGATAGAATGTTGTAAAACATAAGAAGTTAAGAAACCATTGGGGAAAGAGAGAGAAAATATTTTATTCACTGCAGGTGTCAACATACAATATAATGGAGCACTATTTATAGGCACGTCATAGAAAATGAAGATTATAATAATGCCCATGTAACATTTAGCCTACTAACCTTTACAATCAATATATATTATGACATATCACTGATAATGTACTGTTATTCCATATAATGAGTATGGGTATAGAATTTGTTTTGACCTGTTTCATGTGAAAATAAAAATGTTAAGACTTTCCTAAATGCAACAAAAATTGCTTTCTTAAAATACCAAATTTGGCCATATATATCTTTGGCACACCTAAGTAACATTAGATATTTGATTATATTATACAACCCCTTTTCGTCTTTGATTTTTGAATTTTTAGGCTAATTGCGAAGTTAAAGCTATGGTTGCTAGCACGCTAATTCTCAATGATTTACGAAGATTTTGTTCCAACTTAACATATATGTTTCCTTTTCATTTGCACTTTATAATGTGTTTAATATGTAAAAATTATGGGTTGTAATGGATGAAATGTTCTATGTATGCATCCTTGTACATTGGTTGGTGTTCATTTGTGTCCATTGTAGAATGTCTATATGTCTACTTCAGTGTCATGAGCATGATAGCTAGATACTTCCGGTTTTTGAATAGTTTACAATGAAAGCCAATAATGTTGAAAGATATATGGTACAAACATAAAGGAATATAGGTTGGAACTCAAAAACAATACTAAGAAATTAATTTAATAAAATCATTAGGCTACATTTCATTGTGACGATATTTACCAAATACAACAAACAAGGATTTGATGCTAATAGTAAAATTAGTACAACCACAGTTTGTATGTGTAGCATGGGTTTACACTAGTATAATATAATAGATGGCTAAGTTTCATGAAAATGATATTTATTAAATTGCGATTATTCGGTTTAACTAATAAATATCACTATGTTTTTTCAACGGCTAATTTCAATTCAATAAACCAAAAAAATTTTCGACACAACTTTATATTGATGCATAAATTTATCATGTAGAACATTACAGTAATATTTAATTTAACAAAAAAGCAAACATGTAGTACAATCTTAACATACTTTTATTTCAGGTTTCTACACTGAACTACATATCCAATGATCTGTAAACACTAATAATAATGGTAGTCTTACCTATTAGCTTCATTATCACACATTGAAGCTAAACAATACACTTTACTCATAATTTTTCTTATAAAATTAAATATCGTAAATATCAAGATGAGGTCATCTCAACGTCTAATGTAAAAATATTAATATCTTAATTATTTTAAGTGTGCATTTTTCATTCTTCTTCATCGCAACAAATACTAAGAGCATTACAATCACAAAATACAAATACATTTTTCTTTAATTTTCTCGATGAGTAAACTGTCATTATAAATTTTGAAAAATTAACTAAGAAAAAAATTGTATTATATGCATGCAAGCATACATACATTTATAAGTATCAAATTAAATTTGAATATGGTAAATATGAAGTACCGCTATCATTTATTTTCTACATTTGATAATCAATCTAGAAAATTAGAAAAGAAAATCCTATCTTTGGATGAATTCAATAAATATTACCAAAATACCAGTTCATCAAAACAGAATGAACCACAAATTCAAGAAATCCAATTCATTAAACTCCCTAACATCACAATTTTAATACCCTGAATTTTAAATAGAAGTAAATACACAACAACAACAAAGCCATTATTCCAAACAAGTTGGGGTCGGCTAGAGATGGAACCCGAAACTAAATGACAAAAGTAATTTAAAGGTTATAATAATAACAATAACAATAGCAATAATAAAATAAAGTCAAATAGTTAAATTAATAATAATAGTAACTAAGTAAAATAAATATAGAAACACATATGTATGTAAAAAAATAAAAAATAAAAAAATAAATGATGATAACAGTACAAATAGTAATAATGGTGTTGATAGTAATATTGATCAAAGACCAAATGCTACGTCTTAGGCTCTTTCTCCCTAATCCTATAATCTAAAACTTATAAGACTCATAGCTCATGGTTCTGGTATGTGGATCACTATCTTCCACGGTCTCCTATCTGTTACCAGCTCTTCGGCTATATTCCAACCTTTCAAGTCCCTTTTAACTACTTCCTCCCATGTCAACTTTGGTCGACCTCTGCCTCTCTTTGAGCAAACGACACGGCCTATAATTCCAACGCGCACAGGTGCCTCGGGAGGCCTTCGTTGGAGATGTCCAAACCATTTTAAGCGATGTTGAATTAGTTTCTCCTCAATTGGTGCTACTCCAAGTTTAAATAGAAGTAAATAATTAAATAAAATGACATTTTTGTAATTTTACACAAAGTGGAAAAACTAATTTTTGTTTCATAAATGAAGGAATTTGGGGTATTTGAATTTTCCATTCCGCCAATTAAATTTTCTATCCAAAATTCATATATAAAATATCAAAAATGGATATATTGAATAAAGAAAATATAGAACTTCTACTACAGATTTTGACTTTTGCATCTATGTTGAAATTATGTTTAATAATTAATTACAATAATAAATGAAAACATTTTTAGTACGCAATTAAGTGAATATCTTTGAATTACTATAGAAAGAATATAGTGATTTTTATGCATTAAAAGAAAATAGATGAAAATATTTACATACACAAATTTGAAATCCTTTTGGGGGGGAAGCATTGATTTCCATGAAAATAAAAGGTATTTTCACTCAAAAGGCTTCTTAGTCCAGGGTAATAAGCTTTGAGGAAAACACTCTGAAAAATTAGTCTCAAGGACAACTTACAAGAAAATGATAAATGAAGTTATCATTTTCAGTTATACAGAGAAAATGATATATGAATTTATAATTTTCCTGCATAACTTAAAATGATAAATGAATTTATCATTCTCTTATCAATTGTCTTGAAATTATTTAGAATTGTTATCCTTAAAACTTATTACCCTGTAATGAGAAGCCCTTAAGCCCAGTTTCCACGATAAATGAAATATATTGCTATATGTAATGAAATGATATGTTACGTATATTAGAAAGAGAAGATATAAATATATTTATGAAATGAATGCATTTATTTAGAAAAATGTTACACATTTTAAAACATGATGGTAATAGTACAAATATGAAAAGAGAACATTTCTTTAGGGAAAGTATACACTATCTTTTAATTTGTAAACTGTTAACCCGCTTTTTAACTAAAGCAGCTAACTTAAAACGGACCTGGAGAACTCATATGGGGTCGAATTGACTTGAAATTTTAGGAGAACACTTAGAAGAAATAAAAGATGGCTGACGGAAAAAATGGGATCATTTTAAGATTGTTTGATGGATTTCTAGTGACCTAACTAGATGGACCGCTAGTTATCCATCTAGATTATGCCCCACAAACTGAAGTTTATAGGTTAGGTCCCACACACTCTAAAGAGAGTATCTACAAAGTTTCGTTTGGTTTGAGCAAGTTATGGAGGATTCTTCTCCGATAGGCAGTTTGATCCATCAGATCTAACCCATAAGGAGTGGGCCCCGTGACCTATGATCCATAGGGGAGGCTCTCCTACTCATCAACATTACATTGTGAAGTTTCGTGTGATTTGGTTAAATATTGAGTGAGTTATGGACGATTCTTCTGGACCAAATGACCCATGAAGACAGATGATCAAATAAACTCCAAATGACTTGATATTTGGACAATGCACTTAAATAGAAGATATGAAAACAATCAAACTATGATCACTCAAAAATATGCTAAGTGGATGGATAACTAGCGATCCGTCTTCTATGGATAGCTAGCAATCCTTCTGCTATAGACAGCTAAAGATCCACCAAGGTCCATCGCCTTCAAACTTTCCGAGCTCCTTCGTAGCACTAAGTAAAGGCTTCTTGTAGAAAATATGCTAAGTTTATGGTTAGCTAGCGATCCATCCTCTATGGATGGCTAGCGATCCATAGAAATGACTCAGACTAATTTGAGATTTTTGGTGATGACTTGGCATAACAACCGAACTCTTCTGCACTTGGACTCACTACACCAGAAAGGCGAATTAGGCAGTGCTTAGGGCCGTATCTAATGCTATTAGGCACGGCCGTAAGCCGTATCAATTGAAAGCATATTTATTAATTAGATACGGCCATGGGCTGTATCTAATTTGCTAGTTAGATACGGCTCAAGGCCGTATCTAATTCACTAATTAGATACGGCCCATGGCCGTATCTAATTCTCTAATTAGATACGGCCCATGGCCGTATCTAATTCGTATACTAAGCACATGAATTAGATACGGCTTTTGACCGTATCTAATTGATGTAATAGATACAGCAATAAGCCGTATCTAATTCACAAAGCTCATGACCATAAATTACAATACCATAGATGCAGTATAATACAATAAAAGCAGTATCTAATTCACACAGCTCATAGCCGTGAATTACAACAGCATAGATGCAGTATTATACAATAGAAGCAGTATTTAAAGCAGTAATAGATACGGCAATAGTTGGATTACAATAGAAGCAGTATTATACAAAATATGGCCAATATTATAAAAGCAGTATTATACAAATACAGTCAATATTATACAAAAGCACTATTATACAAATACAGTCACTCTGTCCAAACAACTACGGTTAAATATGGTTAATATTATACAAATGCAGCAGTTTTGGAACCCAACATTAACACAGAAGAAAAAAATCCCTTGTAATAGTGATGCGTCAATTCTGGAACAGAGAAATGCTGGAACACAAACAAAAAATAGGCAAAGGTTAACAAGGAAAGCCAGCCCAGAAGAAGCAATCTTTGAATTTAAAACTACAGGTAATAGTGATGTAATAGACAACTATTGGAATATTAAAATTACTTGTAAATAATTTCAATAGAGACACACAATTGTGAGAGCAAAGAGGTATAACATGAAAGGAAATGGTCAAGATTTTGCAAAGGATACCACATGATTACAAATAAAAAGGTAAACATGAAAAAAGTCAAACCTGTACTAATAATACACTTTAGAGTTCTCTTAGAAGCATTTCCAACTAGAGATAAAGAGAGGGTTCTTGCTGCCATCCAAAAATATACAGCACCGGAATTATAAATGCAAAACCAGATAAATAATTTTTGGATGAGCTCACATACCTGCTAAAGATATCGAATCATAATCTTCGGATGGCACACATACCCACCCACTCCAACATCAACAAAGGTCTCTGCAAATTGACGATTTATTTTGTTGGTTCTCTCATCTGGTAGCAGTATATTGTCCAAAACCAATTTTTCATGTGTGGATGGTACAGATTTCCCATGGATTTTGGACGATGTAGAATCTCGACATACAGTACCTATTGCAATAAAATTTATTGTCTAGATCTATCCAACAAAATAACTGCATCGAAAACAAGTAAGAATAAAAAGCAACTAATAAATACCTGTTGCTATTATGTCTAGATCAGAGTTGAGGATTTCACATTTTTTATTGTTCGCCACATTGGTCGTATCCTGGGATTGAGAAACAACGAATTTAGAAGCATTGAGTTGTGTGTTGCGTTCTCCTTGTTCTATGTTTCCCATCATGTTGATCAGAAGCTCCATTTGCCCAGACAAATTTCCCACTGTACTCTCCAAACTTCCCACCGTACCCTCCAAACTTCTCATCCTCATTTTCAACTCAGCATTGTCTCCACAAACATGTTTCAATCGTTTATGTGCAATAGCAGAAGCCTTAATATTAGTCTTTGGTATGACGGTCCCAACACCGCGGCTCCTACCCCTTGTATCCTTTCCCATCACTTGTGATACGATATCTTCATCCACTGTCAATTTTTCTTCATCACTATCGGTGATCTTTTCCTTCAATTTCGCAATTTGATCCTGAGATTGCATAATACTTATATGAATAATGAAAATATATGTATGTATACATGTTTTGAAAACTTAAGTTCCAAAACTGTTGCTGGCCATTTGAGGTGAAATGACTCAGTTATAAATGACCCTAGCATGTATGTGTCTATATGCATTGAATCTCTGATCCAGTTTCATGTCTTTTAAGTCTGTTTGGTGCCGATCATTTCGTCAGTGCGAGTGTGTACCGCAAGGAGTTTTAACTCTCGACAATTGGATATGAATGAGCGACAATGCATTTAACGTTTGAAATTAGACACTTGGAGTTTTCTAATACCAACCCAACATGGATGGTATGGTTAGGAAGAACAAACAAATAAATAAATATACCTATACCATCAAAAATACTCACTCATACCTCAGCATGTAGCAATGATTCTTCCATAACATACAAAATTTGATTTGTCCATAGACTCACTCCATTATTCTACAAGTCTATACTACATAAAAATCAACTTTTTGCTAGCTATTAGTAAAACTATAATAATTGTGTAATGATACATAATTGCTACCCGTTGGGGGTATCAAATGACTGTTGATATTCGCAAACGTCACCAACATGCATATTTGACAAATGGACAACAAAAATCATATTGTTTGCTTGTATATTTTTGATTTATTTTTTCAAATCTAACGTTGAGAGAACATTATAATCGTCAACAATAATTGCAGTTAGAGATAAAAGTGTAATAATGACCTACAGTTGCTGCAACCGTAACATCCTAGTTATCCCTAACTACATAGACATCTGCTAAATTACTAGCACTGCAAAGCTTGAATTTTAACATTATTTATGTTGGTTGATAAAAAAAATGAGATAAGAATATACTCTATGCTTGTGAATAACAAGTAAAATTGAAGAAAACAAACATGAGTTCCTCATGCCTTGTTGAAACAGGGGTTGCTGACCGCCTGATTTCCTCAACATATTTAATGGCTGCTAAGGAAAATATAAAGATTTATAACAATAAAATAAAATAAATTAGGGTTGGTATGAAAATACAGAGAAGATAAATGGGATTGATACAGGTTTAGGTACATATCTCTGACTCTGCACTAAAGCAGATTCAGGTCCACCAGTTGTGTTTTGAGTTCACTGCCAGCTCTATCTATATCCGCATTGCATAGTTTTTGCGCATACATTTTAAGCTTTTGTGTAAAGATGGTTGAGCCCACAAAACTGAATCAGATTATGTATATTTAAAAGCTTAAGCTTTTCAAAGATTGTGAATTTTTTTTACAGAATTGATGCTTCAAGAATACACTCACCCCCATGCGGCCATGCGTATGCTGTTATTGCTGTGTGTATTAATATAAGGTTATACTTATGTTAATGCTTATGTTAATGAATACAAGACTGTTAATTCATGTACACACAGAACTGAAATTGTACTTGTATGAATATATACCAGACTGTAGATATTCCTATATATATACCTGAAATTGTACTCGTGTAAAGATGGTACACACAGAACTGAAATTTTAACTTACGAAGTATGAAGAATTGGCATCTGATATGCTACCATCTTTTTTCGTGTGTGTCTTCTCCCATACATGACGACGGTTGATATTTGCAGATGGATTTGCAACGATATGCAATATATAAAATATGTTAGTTGTGATTTTTACCATTTTTGAAAAAAAATGAATATAACTTACCATTTCGTGTTCTATTCTAGCGTGACTTTTACGGCCTTCATGGTGAGCATAACTGAGCAATGATCTATTTTTTTTGGCTAACTCCCTTCTTCCGCTCGCTTCAGGCCTTGCTTCATTTTTTATGAACTCGTTCCAATCTTCTTGAGCAATTGTAGGTGGACAATTTTTCATCCGTTCTTCGTCATTGTCGAAAGTGTCATAAAAACTTGCTCTCAAGATTTTTTTTTGTCTCCTAAAAGCCTCGGACATTCTTTTAAAAAAAATTCCTTTGAAAGCGGTTCGAGCGCATACATTTTCTGCAAAAAGTAAAATACATAAACAAAACAGTATGGAACTGTCTGTATGTAATACATGTTAAGACTTAAGATCGTCACCGTTCATTTGTAAACTGGATTCAAGCAGACTTAATAAAAAGAAAACTAAAGAAGCAATTCTATCAAATAATAGAGCCAACTGCCGACCTAAGCAAGTTAATCAATTCTATCAGACTTAAAATGGGTTTCAGAAACCGACTGTAACAGGTAGTGCATATACATTGCAAAATAGAGTGACTGACCATAAATATTTTTTAAATATCGTCAACAATGCAGTACCCTACATTGAAATACAGGACATATAATATCAAAACAACAGTCTATACTTAATAGTCGATAAGTTATAAGAAGTAAAATAAAAGTGCACGCTCACACACGATAGCGGACTCAAGTTATAAGACGCAAATATGAAAAAAAAACTGCTAAAACTAATCATTTGGTTAATGATACATGTATACTTAGGTGACTTGAACTACTTACTGGTTAACAAGCAAACGATAATTACTTCACCAACCACTAACCAAACCAGCACTGTAACTAATATCCTGAAAACTATCACAAAATATGAGGTATAAAGAAGATGGAACATACACAGTAGACCACTTGGAGCTCCATGCTACGACAAAGGTTGATAACGGGTAATCTTTTTAAATTTAACTTAAATGCAGTAGACGTATTATTTGACTTCTAAATGAAAGTTTATTGGACAGTTGCCAAAATGTCTGCATTAAATACAACTACACTATTTTAGGCCTTGTGCACTAAATATGACAAAGGTCAACCAATGTTTATGTTATTGATTCTTTAAATACATTAAATACAACTACAGACTAGGCCACCTTCTTTATCATGTTTCATGGCTCTGCCTATTGTTGTACACATATGTATATATATGTATAAGTTTGTACCTACCAAAACCAACCAAGAAAAATACTCTAATGAATGGTTGGGAAACCTATGTATCAATTTTGTATTATTTGTATGAAAGCGGCCAAAATTTGATGTTATACACTTGTACAAAATGAATTAATGGCCCTTGCCAGGTCTAATGGTTTCTCTCAAAGTTTGAAAGATTATTACGAAAGAGTAAACTATATCCTTCAAGAAATTAGCACTTTTCTTATCAAGTGAGACTCCAGACTTGATAAGGATTGGAGTTCCATAGTTTGAATGTAATTAATAATACAAGTCCCAGCAAGGTAACCTTAGCAAGCAAGAATCGTATACTGTTAAAAAGAAACAACGCTTATTTTTATAAAATAGTTAAGCTAAAAAATAGGTCAAAATGTTAGACTTACCACCAATTGGTTCCAAACATCATCCTTATATGTACCGGGTACTTTGTCCCAACTTATGTATGATATCGGCACATGAGCTCTTACTAGTTTACCCAGCATAGTGGCGATTTTTCCAGCGTTTTCTGAGACTGGAATACCAAGTAAGTTTTGATCAACTATTTGTTCTTCTGAACATGATGAATGTGATGATGTTGGATTTTGTGACATAGTTTCCCGCACACGGTTAAATAACCATTATTGATTTGTAATTGTATCACAGATTACAAAAAGAAAAGAAAAAAAATCCACAAATAAACCCAGTTTATAAAAACTGAGAGCAATGCTCAGTTTGTAAAAGTGTTTAGTTTTATCAAACTAAGCAAATGCTTGTTGAATTGTGATGTGGCGTTTATACTGAAATAAAAATGAAATCAACATCATTGTAAAATTTGTTGTTTAGCCAATAAAAGCGGTCTCATCAACCATCAATTCATGGCAATAAAAAAAGTAAAAAAGCAATAACAACAGAAGACCTCAGCTATCTCACTCCTGACATTGGTGTAGGCATTGAAGTAGGTATTGCACCATATTCATCGGTTCATAGCCCATCTATTGCAATGGGACTCAAATTATCAGATGATGAGGATCCTAATGATGACCTTGAAATAATTTTAAACATGATTAATGGCTAGTGACCCAGTCCTTGGTGCTGTAGATCTTTGTATACTTTGAGGAGCTGTTAGAAATTCAAATACTACTGCTAAACCTTAATTAATAGGGTTCATGGCAAAATCTAACTCAAAAACTTACCATTCATACAATGAATATACACTGTAATATCCATATTATTTTCCTTGTACTATGAAGATGACTATGCACATAACCAAGTGATTTCCACTACCCAGTAAGTATATATCAATGAATATTTAATTAGGAGTAATCAAATTGGCATAATAATCATAGCAGTATGAAAGATTTAATATACATGATCTTCATGACCTGAATACTACCTAGATTTTGCAGCGGAATGGTAATTTTATGTATATTAAACTTCATTTGTGATCAAAAATGATCTGTTGTACAAGTTTAAGTTGTCTTTATAGCAATTGTGTGAAGAGATTATTCTATTCAGTCGTAGGACAACTTTAAAACTTTTGTACTTATTTTCTTTGATATGTACTTGGTTTAAAATGAGATGTCTTGCCACTGAAAACAAAAAAATTATGTTTGTGTACGATACATTTTCAAACCTATACAAGGATCATTTTCAAATAAAATCTTATTTTTTAAAGGAAGGTAAAAGGACCGCTAAAGGGCAGAACCTCAAACAATCGGGTATTTGATTTAACCGTTGGACTTCCATACTAGATAACACTTGAAACGCGATTGGTAGGTTTTTATTTTTCTCATATGGTTTGATTTTTAGTAGCTCTCCTTTTTGACCGAGATTGATTGCTTGTTTTATTTTGCTCATATGGTTTGATTTTTAGTAGTTCTCCCCTTTTTGGGAATTATACACACACCAATATTACCTTAGAGGCATTCTCTTCTACTTCTGGAAATTGCCTGTCTTGTGTGGAATATACTAAACGCAATTGTTCAGTGTTGATTGCTATATAGTTGAAAGCTATTCAACAAGAACGTGAAAAAATGAGAAAACACGATATTATTGATTCTTTTTCTCTCTTTCCAAAATTTCCAGAGTAAACTAAAGCTGTGTTGATAGTACGGATTCACATCTTTGTACCAGCTAAGATACGCAGCATCTCTTTAATGTTCATTATTAAAGAAGAGCAACATATTTAAGCTGTTACAAAGAAGAACCTGTACCATCATTTTTCTGTTTTATGCAGTTTGCTATTGTTTCGCAGAACTATTTGGATTTCAAATTTGACTACAATCAACTAATGAAAATGGTTTAAATTTGTAATTTCGATTCCACGTTTAGTTTTAAAAATAAATCCCCTTTTGTCTACAAGTCTATAAAACACATACTATCATGAAACTTTTCAATATAACAGAAACCAACAACAATATAGACATTTTAAGAAACCTTCTCTTTATGCGAATTTTTGTTTGGTTCAATGATATCTCACACTCCTACTACCCCAAGGACTTGAAATTCAAACGAGAAATGAAGCATTTAATAATTCATCAGTTAACAAATGGTTTTGGTAAGGTCTTATAATTTTTCATTGTCTTCAAAAGCTGATTGATAGACGGTAGGAAACTCAATGTTATCCACATTTGTAGTCAACCGTTTTGGTGTATGCAAAACCACAGACCAACCGTTATTTTTTAAATCTGTTGAGTAGAACACTTGACTCGCTTCTGATGCAAGAATAAATGGCTCATCATTCACGCTATCTTTGCTCTTCAATTTCCCTAAATTAACCATGATCAAGTTTGAAACAGGATCTATTTTGCAACCATTGATCTTATCCTCGACCTTTACCCAATCACAATAAAAAACTGTTTGTTTAAAGTCAGTGTAGTCCAACTCAAGTATCTGCTGAATGACTCTGTAATACATTGTTTCTGCTTCCTTATAATTTTTATCTTTACCACTCGCTCTAAATTTTGTAATTGCTTTCATGCATACACCGCTATCTTGTGTTACCATACGATCATCGTACATTTTCGTGGAAAATAAAAAACCATTCACTTGGTACTTAGTATAACTAAGTGCTGTGAACTTCGGCCCATGCACTAGCCGCCAGAGAGTTAGATCAACATCGATGCACTCCAACAACTACATAAAATACAATAAGTAAAACAAAACATGGTCACGAAGGTGTATTGCCAACTTATAAACACGTGAAATACTTAAGATGCTGTAATACCTCGTTGCGTAACCATAGAGTAAAACTTTGAATGACTTCGACAGTTGTACCCCTGCCTCGTGATTGAAATCTAGTACTTTTCGCATAGGAGTTATACCTCCTACGGAAAACACATATCAAAACGAATACATAAATTCAATTAAAAAATGGAAATTCAAAACAAAGGTGTGAACTTACTTCTTTCATTCATCCAATCCATCATACTTATTAAGGACCCATCTACGCACTTGTTCAAACTGCACTTGGGTTAACGTTATATCTTTACCATTATCTAAAGGAATCTCACCAGCAAACTCATCGTCCTCGTCTAAAAACGCTTCGCGGGTATGTTTATGATTGCCATCACCTCCGTTTGGCATATATTCCATGCAGTAAAGGCTAGCTTCTTGTACGATATATCCTTCTGCAATACAACCTTCAATGTATCTTTTTTTGCGCACATATCCTTTATATGTTTTCATCAACCTGTGAATGTGATCAATTATATATTGTACATAATAGCTATTTCTATCGAATAATAATGTACATAACTGAAATTAGTTATTTACCGTTCAAAGGGATACATCCATCTGTATCTGACAGGACCACAAATTAATGCTTCATCGGCTAAATGAACCATAAGACGGATACTGATATCAAAAAATGCAGGTAAAAAATGTTTTTCAAAAACACACATTGCTTCTACCAAACTAGCCTTTGCTTTTATAAGGTGTTCCATATTGATCACCTTTGAGCACAAAATATTAAAGAATAGACTAATACGATGAATAGCATTTCGCAGATCCTTATGTTGTGGATAAGAATGTTGAAGCAATACCGGAAGCAAATGTTGCATTATGACATGGTAATCATGTGACTTCATATTTCTTAGTTCAGGAGGATTGATGCTCACATTGTTGTGGAAGTTTGAAGATAATTTGTTGGGCACTTTCAGGTTTTTCAAAACGGTGCAAAACCGTATCTTTTCTTCTTTGCTCAAAGTGAAAGTTGCCTTTGGTATGATTATTTTATTTGTTTCAGGATCTTCCATCACCCACAACTTTTGTTTTATACCCATGATTTTCAAATCCTTGCGTGCATTGATGCCATCTTTCAACTTATCTTTATGGTCCATAATGGTGCTGATGAGATGCTCTGTGACATTTTTCTCCGTATGCATAACATCAATATTATGGCGAATCATATTTGCTTTCCAATATGGTAAATCAAAAAAGATAGACCTCCTGTACCATGTAGAAACATTATCAACTTCTTCATTAATTGACTTTTTCCGTTTTCGACCAATTTCTTCTTTGTGTTTACCAACTTTCATTTTGATATTCGTTACTTTCTTTTCAACTTCAAAACCAGTTAATGTCCGTTTAGGACGATGAAGTTCTTGTTTGTTGTTGAAATTTGTCTTGTCGTATCGAAACTTATGTTCTTTAGGAAGAAACATTCGATGTCTCATGTAACACATCTTCTTACTTTCAGGAAGATGATAAGAACAAGTGTTTTCCCCACAAACCGGACATGCAAAATAACCATGAGTTGTACATCCCGATAAAGTCCCAAGAGTTGGGTGATCATGGATTGCCCACAACACCCTAGCTCTCATTGTGAATTCGGATTTATTTAATGAATCATATGTAACGACTCCTTCCCATAACTGCTTTAACTCGTCTATCAACGGCTGTAAATAAACATCAATATCCTTCCTTGGTTGTTTTGGCCTAGAAATCAACAGTGTTAACATTGAAAACTCTCGTTTCATGCACATAGACGGAGGAAGATTATATGGTACTACAATTACTGGCCAACAACTGTAAGGGTTAGATAGAGAAGCATGTGGACAGAAACCATCTGTTGCTATTCCAAGTGTGACATTTCGTAGCTCGACAGCAAACGTTTGGTCAAAATAATCCGCGGCTTTCCATTGTGAAGTGTCACATGGATGATGCATTACGGTTGGATCAGACTTGGCACGACCATGCCAGGTCATCGCATTTGCTATCCATGGTACAGTATACAATCTCTTCAATCTAGAAATTAAAGGAAAATGTCTTAATGTCTTTCGAGGTACTTTGATGCCTTTTCTTTCTTCGTTGAATGATGTCATATATCTTGGTTCGTTGCAATTTGTACACGAAACTCTATTCGCATCATCTTTCCAGTATAATATGCAATCATTGATGCATGCATCATAAGTTTTGTAATTCATCCCAACTTGCTTAATTAACTTCTTCACGTCCGAGTACTTTGTCGGCAGCGTGTTACCTTCGGGGAGTAACTCCTTTATTAGTTTGAGGAGTGCAGTCACATCGTTATCTGAAAAGCCGTATTGGGTCTTTAAGCTATTCAGTTTCACAATGGCATACAGCTTCGTTAACCCTTTTGAACATGAAGGATACAGTGTGGCTCTTTTGCGCTACCAAAAAGTGATTTATACTTCTTACTTTCATTGACCTACCAATTGCCATCAACCGTAGACGGCTCTCCAACATTAGCATGATCAGACAACGGATTTTCAGGTTGAAAATGATGAAATCTATCTGCATCATTGACTAGATCTTCCATCATAATATGTTCAGACTCGTCGGTACTTGTGGCATGACTAACTGGTTGTTGTTTTTCCTTCTCTGCCTTTTTTCCCCATGAAAATACCATACGGTATATGATTGGATAAAACCCCATCTAAGCAAATGAAAATGAATGTCATCTAATTTGATCGTCTTCATATTTTTGCACCGAGTGCAAGGGCATAAATACACTCCTTTCTTACCACCGTTTTCATCAACAAAACTAATAAACTTCTTCACCCCGTCTATATAGTATGTAGATCTTTGATCAGATTCATTTATCCACTTTTTGTCTATACTGAAAGACATATTGCCCTCCTATATCATATATATTAGAACATTAGACGTAAATATAATATATTTGCGATGTAATCAACTTAAATATAAACGAAAACCAATGAATTTTGTTTTGGTAAGTTATTTCTGTCTAACATTATCTTAATTAATCATACAATCAAAAATTTGTATACAATACCTCACTTCTGTCTAAAACAAATTAAAGCCATTTTGGGACTAAATGCTTTAATTTCGACAGCACTTCACTTCTTTCTCTTCTACGCATAACTTTGCATCCAAGGGGTATGTTGTTGTATTTTCTAAAATAAATTAAAGCCTTTTGGGACTAAAGGCTTTAACTTGTTGTTGTGTTTGTTAAAATAAATGCATTTCTAGGTGGTTAAGAAAACTTCTCTTGTATAGAAGCTGAGTCTAATGATCACAAATCAGAAATATATATCGAGTAAAATGGGTATTTAATAATGCTCATGGATACAGCTTGCTTTCACATGTTTAACTTTAACCATTCTCTCTTATATATTTCTAACTACCCTTACTTTTCTAAAATTTTTATTTCCTTTATACTTTTACAGAATTGTCAATTCAAAGTTCTAATTTGTTACATTGATTTTGTAGTTCGGAACCAACATTCCCCACCAAATGCATTGAGTATACTTTTTAATAGTCCATAATTAAGGAGCTTGTAATGTTGCAACCTTGATGCAGAAGATGTCATTGATATGCATGTTCTAAGTTCTAACACTTTTAACTATTATTTTCATTACTTCTGTATAACAGTTCTACAGATCAGGAAGAAATTATTTCATTAAAGTTGAGAGAAAACGAGAGATGTATGACAGACATATATACTTTTTGGATATAGGCCCCCTACATTACTTTTTTTCGTATTCCCACAAAGCATTCACATTCTATATATGTGATGCTCCTTGGTCCTCCCTCCCGTTTGTTTTCTACTTGCAAACCGCGTACTTATAACTTGCTCTTGGAACTGCTTTCACATCCTTTATCTCTCTAATATTTTAGTGCCATCTTTATGATTGAAAGCATTATTGTATAAATAATACAATGCATATTTTCATTCTTAATCTATTTATTTCGCGGATTGCATCAAGAGCAGTATTGCATTCCTTCATTTTCATAGAAATTAGAGTTATACTTCAGACTTAATTGATAAATGCTTTTAAAGATATGTCGTCGGTTAAATTTTTCATTGTTACTTTTAATAAGAATGGAATAATTTTCAAAAATCCCAAAATATAATGCATAAGACTTGGCATACAATTGCTTGTTTAGCATGGCACACTGCACCTTCCATATTTATCTTCTATTTGTTTGCATAGTAATAGTCAGGTATTTCAACCCATTTTTTAATTGGAATAACCAAATCAGCATGAGATCATATTGCATATTTCTCAGCCTTAGCTGACCCAAATGAAATTAATTGCATTTAGCATAAGACTTGGCAATAGCCGTAAAGAGTCACGGTGAGGTTATTAGTTCACCTAATAATTTATACAAAGATAATATTAATAATTCCATTTGCATACCACATTTGATTATTAACTGACCAAACCCATTAATTGACTAAGAATTTCTGATATGCAAATTTATATTAGAAAGAGGTCATCTATAGAAATCAGCTTTTTACCTTTCAGAAAGAGACTTTTACCATGATGTCATGTCAGTCCCTAATATACATTTCATTATAAAGTATGACGGTAAGGAAGTACATGCAAGTTAATTGATAGTATGAAATCTGATCAGTACTTCTTTCTTTGTGATTTACATTAACTAATATATCCTAATTACCCTGTAGTGCCCACACATGAACAAAAATCCAGATATAATCAGAGAATAATATTTTTACCCAATAATCCACAGCAAAAGAGTTCGACAGTGGGAGCAAGCGCAACCTTCAATCGCCAGCAAATCGATCCGAACCGAGGTACAGCAAAGTGGTTTAGAGTGTGGTCGTGAGTTAGGGGAAGAGCAAAGTGATTTAGAGATTTGGGATGCAACGGACGTGAATTTGGGGGAAAGAGAACGACATTTATGTTTTGGAGGGAGAACGAAAAAAAACGAGGTAAGGAATGAATTTGGGGGAGACCGTGCTTTCCAGGGTGTATGATTTTCCAGCCAAAATAGGCACGAATTTGATACGGCTCAAAGCCGTATCAAATTTGATACGGCTAAAAACCGTATCTAAACGTTTAGATACGGCTTTTAGCCGTATCAAATTTGAAACGGCTTTGAGCCGTATCAAATAAGGCGGATAGGGGTGTGGCTAAAATAGCTTTGTGGTGTAGTGACTTCTGGCCCAATATTCACTGAATTCCCCTGTAAGTACTCACCAACCTGCAACTATGGATGGATCTTTTCCAGGGAGAGAGCCACTAGTACTCTACTGGAATTCCTTCACTTCTTCAACTTTCTTCTCCCTTACAACAGTAATCAAGGTATTTATTGTGATTCTCCGGTCAACCCTTGTAGTTGTGACTTATTCTAACTCAGTGTAACTTAGATCTAAGGACCAATTGTGATGGCCCATATTTTGGAAGGTTTAAATTGACAATAATCCACACATGTCCAATCCAAACAATCCAGAACATAGATAATCATTGGGGTTAAATAAGAAAATTAAGAAAATAAGAAGAAACAAACACAAAATCTCGCAGCGGAATGACTAAATATAATAATCAAATAAACAGTACATGCAGCTGTTTATATTTTATATTTGATTATAATCTATACAACATTCATAAGAATTATATATATACATCAGAGATAAATAAATAATGTAGCAAACAACATGATGCAGGACTAATAATAGTAGTAATATACCAAATCTTCGTCTTCGTCCTCTAACGAATAATCTTCGATAAGCTGAAAAACTCAGGACTGACCCGAGCGTAATGAAAAGGCAAAACACTCGAGCCAGGACTGAAATATTCTTATGTGAGTCAAATCGATATCAATATAACATGAGTGTCATGGCGATGGAGATGCTTACGGGTTTTCACATCTCCTATCCAGTGTATAACGTGCGTGCAATAACTCAAGAGATGTTACGGGATTTTCCACCTCTTAAGGATCCGTCAAAATATTTATATGTAGTAGAATACGCTACATATATAATGTCTAGACAGTAAAATAAATATTTTTCTAAGCGTTAAAGCTTTACATTGATCCCCCTTAACGTGCTTTTAAGCATTGTCATACAGTTTGCATATAAAACACTAGTTAAACGGTCGGTGGATAGGGACGCGCCGTGATACGACAACACTAAACAAAAATCATATGGGTCTCGTTTAGGCATAAAAGTATGACAAGGCACGTTAAGCAATGCCCAAGGTAGGATACTACCAGTTTACCCTTCCCGGCTGGTGGTAATGCATCATAGCTATGATCGCCCACCGTGTCCAACACTCCCACAATCTGGAGGGTGGGCACCAATCAATCACAATGTAAATGATGGTAATACGAAGAAGTGAATCCACTCGGGGTAGCTAACCCACTTGGCCGGTATGGCTCCTGTTTTAGTCATTTCAAATTGGCACAAATTCTAGGCAAATCCATCATCGTTCTCTTTCTTCAAATCTAGTAAATGACGCCAAATCCAACCACTTCGTTCTGAATCATCACTTTGCATACACAGTTGTCAAAGTGGTTCCGGTATCGACAGAGAGTATGCCCATATCCGGCTTCGGTCTCTTTAACAACCAAACGTCATTTTACACACCGGTTGGTACTTTTACATTTCGAAAATAGTTCATACTTGATATCAAAATATCATATTCACTTCAAAATCAAATTCATTTCGAAATCATCATATTTACTCAAAATATACCATTTCATTTCAAATTGTTTTCGCCTCAATATCGCAATTTCGATTCCAAAATGGTTTGGAATTTCAATTTGGGTTATAACTTCATTTGACCCAATTCGTATTTAAATCCATGATTTAAAATAACCTTCCACTCTTGACCAGTTTGAATTTTTAGAAAATAGTTTAAATAGTTTAAAATTGTATAAATAATTAAAATAGTTAAAAGTAGTTTAAATGGTTAAAATAGTTAAGAATAGTTTAAATGGTTAAAATAGTTTAATATAAAATAGTTTAAGTATTAAAATGGTTTATATAGTGAAATAATTTGGAAAACCAAAATAATTTGTATATTTAAAAGATAGATTTTTAAACGAATTATATTAAAATAATCTTATTGAAAATAGCTTCAAAGTCAAACTGATTCAATTCCAACTTCCTGATTCAAATCAATTCCAATTTCCATTCAATCGATTCGATTTCGATTTCAACTCAAATCAATTTCAAATTTGATTTCAAATTAATTTAGTTCCACTTTCAAATCCAATTAATCCAATTTAATTTTTAATTTATGGATTTCAAGCTCGATTTTCAAATATCGATCCAAAACACTTAAATCAAATCAACCTTCAACATCTAATTTGAAATCCAAATTTTCAAATACTTTTACTTAGTAAAATTCAATGTTTGAATAAAAGTCCCATCCTTTAAATCAAATCAATTTCTGAAATTTAAATCATAATTCAATTATAGCTTAAAAATCCCAACTCAATTATTTAAGACATTTCGTTTACCTAATTTAAATTTCAACATTCCGAGCTCAAGTTCGAAAATAATTTGATTTCTATAAATTTGATTTTTATTTCTTTGAAATCAAAACCATTTAAATAATTTCAAATCAAAATTTTAAAATCATTTGATTTAACTGATCCGGTGTCCGTATATAATTTTCTATCCTATGGCCAAGTGATCGGTTATTTTAATTTAATTTCAGGGATGAATATATATCATTTCAATCCAAAATAAATATTATAGGTACATATCATTTCAACCTATTTCTTAATTTATTCGAAATAATTCAATTTACAGTTTCATGTACTGTAAATAATATACAGGGTAATAACAGGATATATAAGAGATAAATAAACATCCAATCGTCCAAATATCAATCAATTGGCATCCATCACAATCAATCATCCAAACATTCAAAATAATTCACAACAATTTCATAGTTATTAATGTCGATATTTTACTGGCAATTCAATTCCAAATTTCAAATCTAACTGTCAATTTTAATTTTTTTAACAATTAATTCAAATGACAACTAAATTTATCAAACAACAACCAATAAATTCATATCACTTCATAATTTCAAATTAACTAGCATAAAAATATTTTAGTATGTTGTGAGCATTATAAAACACTCACCTTGAGTTTTGAATTTTAAATCAAATCGAACAACCTTCGATTTAACCTAAAATTTTAACTAGCTCCAAATGACTCCAAATCAACTCCATGACGTAGTACTCGTCGACGCAATTCCAATGCCTCTTGTTTCATCCAATTCTGACAACGTATGCGAGAGATATGCAATGTATAAGATTCATGATTTATAATATAATAAATTTACAGTTTTTTTTTTCATTACTAAACTAAACCACAGCCGTACATCCACATTTCAGGAGATCAGGGCCGCAAGAGCTCTCTTCTCTAAATCGGGTTCCAGGCATATGTCGCGCACAAGAACCCAAAGCCACCGATCAACGTCTCCACGCCATAGCCACCACGCTTGACCGGAGGACGATCCAAGGCTTTTGCAAGAAAGCTCATCACGAGCTCGCCCAGTGGCCGGAGCAACTTCGAACTCGGTGCCACATAGGTCGAGAAAACCTCCCCTAAACGCGTGATGAATGTGACCCATCCACGTCTCCTAACGATGATGATAAGAAAGATCCACCGTTGGATCTGTAGATCGCATTGCGCTCTATGATTTCCTAGTTGAGAGTTTTGTCTAGTAGCTGAAGTATTTGGAGAAAATCGAGGGGGAAAAAGGAGTAGTTTCGGCCATTGGTGATAAGAACGGTGCGGCTGTATAAACTAGGGTTAGAGTTACTGTGGACGTGTATTTATACACATATAAACATATTATTTTATTATTATCTCGATTACTCACGTGCACTTCCGAACGAACTCCAAACGAACTGTGCCGCCAGATGAATGTTTTACTCCTATTCCGAATGCAATGGAAAAGATTTCAAGTCCTAGTTCGATCGTATGGAGAAGATAGTTTTTGGACCCAATTATTATATTGAATTTTCGATATTAATTTCAATGCGTTTCTATCCCGTATGACCAAACGGTAACTCCAAACATTACAAAATTTTAAATCTGATAATAACACACCATTACGGATCTAATGGAACTAGTTTCGTCGAAATCCGAGACTGTGCCCTGGATCGCTATTTTAACGTCTCGATTATAATATAAAATTTTCAATTTCTAATTATTCACTTTTAACTCCAATTTTAAATGTTAACAATCTTCATTGTTGTTTAAATAAAATTTACATCAACTTTCGATATCATTTTCAATCATATTAAATTCAGAATTCAATCATTCAAAATAATTTCCAATATTAAATTTAAACAATTTAATTGTTCAATATTCAACAAATTTCAATATTAGATTTTAAATGAATTTTAGTTATCATTAAATTACTTTATTTACATCTAATGATATCAACATTTATTATTTAATCTAACCATTGATTGTAAACAAATTCAATACATAACATTATCTTTCAATACTTGTTATTACTTAAATCTTCGAAACTTGTTTATTTTAAAATCTTGTTCAAGTTCATATCCAATACTTACATTCAAAATCATTAAACTTTTTATTTTTTTTACCAATTTTATTTAATAATTACATTAAATTTAATAATTTAAAATAGTTAAAAATACGGGTCGTTACACTAACTAACTGATATCTAGAGAGATTTAACTAGTATAATCATAATAAAGCTTGATTAAAGTGGTCGTAGGCTAGAGTCAGCCGAACCATTATGAAAATTCTATGTCTCTTTTCTTACTTCTGCATTTTATTTGTTGTTTGTCTATGAGTTGTGCTACCGATTATCTGCACTAGTTCTTTCACACTCGATCCAAGGTGTTGATCCATTCTTTAGGTTAACATAAATAATAAGGGTAAATTCCATTTTTTAATTTGGAAACAAAAATAACGACTAATTACAAATTGATTAAGTAGTTATAAGTTATAAAGAGCAAGTTCATACTTAATGTCAATGTATACACCTAAATACACAGATACACACAAACGTTTGACTATCAATCCATCATTCTTCTTACAATAGTTAACATATATATATATATATATATATATATATATCTATACTATATTATTATTAGTGAGTTAAATTTCAAGCTCACACAGGCCCCCTTGAAATTTGGCAACTGAACAGTCTCGCGCATTCCTCCGAGTTTCGCGTGAAAATTTTGAACTGAACCATCACGCGCATACCTGCTTCCTCTTCCTTCCATCTTGCGCTTTCCTTTTCTTTGTATAACCCTAATTAAATTAAGGCAATGAAGCCAGCACACCGGGAGGCGAATGGAGCATCGCAAATTGTCAATGGTATTTGTAAGTTCAAACGGCATTCCTTCCCGTAGAAAACATATCTTTTTTTCGTTTTTCCCTTTTAGCTGCCAACCCTAATCTGAATACTACTGCGCCGCATCTTGCCATGCCATCTATCGCTTTGGATTTTCTAGGTTTTTGTCTTCTGCTTTACCATGGTAATCCTTTCTTTTATTTGAACCAACATGAAATCTCTTGCTCTTCTTTCACTAACGTCGATTACGTTCGCTTATTTGTCAATTTCCTTGCAATTATCGTCGCCGGTCTCTGTTTCTACACTCTTCCATGTCACTTTCTTACTTGATTGATTGAATGTTTGAAAAGCTTCTTCCATGAGCTTAACTAGGGCTTTGGGTTTTTCTTTTCTCGAATTCTCATAGAAAAAGAATTTTTGTATGTATGTATCTTAACAGGTCCTATTATTTAAAACTATCTTTGATGTTTGAAATTAAGCAGGAAATGCAAGTTGATGTGTTAGTAACTTATCTTATAGTTCATTCACTATGCTCACGATATAGATAGTACGACATTTGAAGGTATTTGATATTTGGAAATTTTGGGTTCCTCTATGTTTTTATGTTAGATGAATGTTTTTTTTGTAAAATACTTACCTTCAGGTTGTTAACTCATGCTTTGCCTTTATTACACTGTAGATCTTAGCTTTCCAAATTGATTGCAATAGAAGTTTTGTAGTTCTTGATTCCAAATTTTAAATTATGTTTCATCTTATAAAAGATATGATAACAGAAATATGTTATCAGGAAAACTCAACATTGTTGACAATAGATAAAAAAACACTGTTATACTCAATTGAAAAACTAGAGTTATGCAATGTTTTATCTTAGTCATTCTAGTTACTCCAATACTAAGTAGCTCAACATTGTTATACTACTATTAAGTACGAATGCAGGTAGAGTATGTTTAAATAATAATTATATGGAAACATTGGAATATACCAAACAAATTATTTCAACTAAAGATATACACAACGAAAATATGTAAAACAAATTAAAAGGTAGCAGTGGATTAATAAACCAAAAGGCATAGATAACTTCATCGAATCAGATCTATATACTCAACTTTAACAAAATGACCAGGAGCTTCCTTTTAGTAATAAAGAAAAGAAAACAATCTTTACTAAAGAAAATACAGCTGAAAAAATTACCTTCTTAAAGTTACTCGATCTAGATAAGCACATGTGAAGATTGATATTATTGTACATCCATCCTCAAAAAATGACTCTTTAATTCATAAGAAAGTATATAGCGGCAAAGTGACTAAATCAAAATCTACAACTCAGTCCAATTTTTTTTCTTCTTTTGACATCTAACCATATGGTTTTCCTTTGAAGAGGTAAAATGTATAGTAATAAAAACTTGAACAAAGACCCATATCTTCAATGTCAGGCTCTGCAATCCATATGTAAAAAGAAGAGTTGACATTAATAATGGGTTTGATAGAGCAACAAATCTAATTCGGGTTTGAAGACGTCGCATGATGTGGTTCCTTTACTGAATGCCATTTCATCTAATATAGCCTAAAAAGTTCTATTTTGAAAGTGTTGTAGAATGTAATTCTAATGAGCACTGTCATTTATCTACTAAAATGAATGAGCCTCCTTAAGATGTTAAACAAATAAAGGAGTTTACATAACCTAAGGGCAAAGGTTTACGTATTTTTTTAGAAACAGTTAGGATACTTCAAAACATATAAGGAAGGTGGATACCATTGCTACATAGTACGACACTGAGCGAATTGGACAAAAAATTGTCGCCATAACATAATATGACTGTCACCCTCACCCTAAATTAGAAACATGGTCCTCCTTTCAAGTCTAAAGTTTAAGTCCGTCTCTTTATATTAGATAATTTTTCTCTGCATATTGAATTCTAATTTTCAAAGTACCAAACAGATTGTCAAAGTTTACACCGGCAAAGTTCTTATGCGGTTTGGCAAAAGATAGGCCGAGCCTTGAATGCAGGCATTTCATCTAACTTTGATGTTTCTCGACTATTGGTACGTTTTAAACTTGAAATGCACATTACTTTTACATAAGTAACTTATAATGTAAGTTTTTATCTACGTCATGTATTGTCATTGACTTGGTGTTAGCACACAAAAATGCACAATAATTAAATTTGATAAATTTAACAACACATATATTAACATTTTTGAGCATGAAATTTTTTTCTTATTTTTTTAGTTATGCTTTTTAAAGTGGGATTAAAATATCTTATATTTAAAAGTTTAATTTTTTTAATTACTTTTGGTAGGTTATTCGAATTATATATGTTTCTCAATTGTTTTAGTAAATCGAAATTTGTCATATAGGAAGCTCTATTTTTTCATGATTACACATTTCTCCTCACTTTTAAAAAATTGTCATATGTGAAGCTTTATTGTTTCATGATTACACATTTCTCATCTATACTACTATTAGACTAAATAGAACTATAGCTCTGAAGCAAGGTTTGAGGTTTCGACCGAAACATCGAGATTTCGGTCATTTCGTTTAGGTTCGGTAGTGATCGAAATGAAATCAAGTCAAAATTTTGGTTCAATAAAAAATATCGAACTTCAAGTTTTACAACAACAGAAAAGTCTCAAAAAAGAATTAATTTGAGTTTCAAATACATGAATATTCAAATTTAAAATTTTAACTTAGGAAACATATAAATTCACAAAATATGCGAATGGTGTAACTAAAAAAGTTGAAAACGAAATAATGAATAAACATTTTTTAGTGTTATAAATACTTATTATTAATCAATATTGTTCTTTTACATCTTATTTTTCAATTAATTATAAATTATACGTTTTCTTTCAATAAATTAAACAAATATATGCGTAATTATATGAAAAATAAATAACGATATCCGAAACCGAAACTAGAATTGAAATTCCCAAAATTTACGAATTACATCGAAATTCCTATAATTATAGAAGACCGAAACCGAGATCGACACCGAGATCTTGAACGATCTCTGAAGCCCCATCCAATTTCTCGGTGAAATTTAATTTGGTTTTTCCACGTGCATTTGTATGCTCAAACAACATATATTTCCCTAAGAAAGAATTCTTCTTTTCGTTCTTCTTCCTTTAGCTACCGAACCCAAATTTGATCAATATCTAATGCACATCGATAGGATTTTAAAGACCCATCTATCAAAATCTACGCCATAGCATTTTCTAGCTTGCTCGTCAATCTACCTTCTTCAATTTCATGTTCATTACCTATTATAGCTCCGGATTATATCTCGGCCCATGTCACCCTCGGTATGTTTAAATTTTTCCCTATTTTGACAATTATATAATCCACAAATTTTATATTTGCTTAATTGAAAACTTGATTAGCCCAAATGTTTGTTCTATTTTTGATGGAAAAACATGATTTTTTTGCACTCAATAAATATTTCTTTTTTATTTGACATCTCCAAATTTTTATTTTTGAACAGGTACATGGAAAGAAATCTCTATAGTTGCAATATTTTTATGCGTTTGCAGTTATTAGAAAGATGATAATTTTAGTTTTCGTATTGATTTTTTTTGGGTGGTTTGTTTTGGGTTATTAGCTTTTATTAATTGTTGGTGGTTATGATTTTCCATTACGATATTTTTAACTATATTTAAAGCTTGATTCTTAAACGAAATTTATTGGTGATGATATTGTGGCTGTATGAAATAATGTTTTCGGCTCTATTTAATATTTTTAAGCTTTTAATCCAAAGCAGATTTGAATTCTCATTATTGTTGTCTGGAATAATTATTTCAATTATATATAATATTTTTCTGTTCGTAATCCATAATCAGTAATAATGGACTGTAATTTACTTTATATTTGTACAAAATTTTAATTATTTAGGGACTACAAATTTGAAAATTTTGGAGAGCAAGATTGTTATGAAGATTGTATTTTGTAAAGGCTCTTTTAGTCATCACTGTCTTTTTTGGAAAGCAAGGGTAATCCTTTACAACATGTCTTAAGAATAACTGACATCAAATTATGCTGAGGGCATAAATCAGTCAGTTACGCTTTTGATCATGATGGAAAGCTGTATATAAAGATTGTGTTTTTTAGTGCCTCTTCTGAACATCGCCTCCACGACGGTTTATAATTCTATTTTTATTTTTTAACGTCTTCCAGCTCTCTCATAAATCTAGGTATCCATCTACCATTTAACCTTATAGACAAACTGTGTAAAATAGTCATAAACGAAATACACGGGCGATGCAAAAATATGTTATTTTCAAAAATTACACCATGTTTACAAACTCTGGAACATGTAAAGTCAATATTACTACAGTTTTCCTCCTTCACTGAAGAATCACTAAACAAAATAGTTATGACCTTCAGCCTAATGCAGTTTATTAAAGTAGAAAGGTGTGTTGTGTCAATAGCCATAACTCTACCATGATGCTTGATGATAAACATTTTGATAATGAAAGGTTGTAATAACCTAGCTCTATAGCTACTATCAACCTACTAATTAATAGAATGGACAAACTTGTGTTTATATTACTGTTAAATGTGAAGGTTACTTTGTTGCATATCTTTATTGAATAGGAAAAACAAGAAGTGGCAATGATCTTCTATTCAAAAAACTTTTCCAGTTTGTTTGCTTTAGGGGCTGCCTACGTCAAATTAAGGAGGTTGTTTTACTACTTGGACTGCCATGCACTCTAGCCGATACCAAATGCATTTTTTCTTTCTCATGGTGTTAAATATTACTGCAGTAAGTGCAGTACGTATGTTATTTTACAATAACAAGAATTTATTTTATTTATGCATTGTTGCTATTTTGGTTCTAATGTCTGATAGTGTACTATAGTTGGTTCAGTTGAAGTAATCATGTTTAGAAAAGATATGAGATATTTTTAGCAGGTCTTTGAATCAATAGGCATTTAGTCTGAGGTTGTTTTTTACATGAAAACCTACTTAGTGTTTGTATTGCTGATTGTTCATTTAGTTACTAAAAAAAGCTTATTACTGTCTAATGATTACTTCCCTATGTCGGGCTTCCAATGTTGGGGTATTCTTTAACTATATATCCACGAGTGGTAGTTCAACACATTAAATTATAATCTATTATTACTTTGTCTTATGTTCTCTATAGTTTGAAATGCAAATTGTATGTCCATGATGTATTTGGGCTCTACAATAAAATTACAAGATCTGGCTTTATTCTAGAGATTGTAATATATAAATATAACCACATTTGTTGAATATGTAGCCTAACTTAAACCTTGGAACATGATGCCCGACCTGATTGTAGTTTTCCATATGCATAACTCAGTCGTACATACACGATTGACAATACAGTAATGATTAAGAAAAAAAGTTATACAAATCCGAACTATTACTATCTTATCCATTGTATATGCGACTTTTTAGGAATATAATAAATAAGACATTGTTTGCCATCAAATTGTGAATAATAACAAACCCTTATTTTGTTTCATTCAGTAAATGTAATACTATTCATTAAGACTTAAAATTAGCTGCTACTAAATATTTGATGAATGAATTACTTAAAGTGCTCTTCAACTAAATTATGAAAAGGTAATAGTAATAAACTAAATTATGGCTTTACTGCGGGCATTCTTGGGCTACACAGTAAATGTAAGTGGATTTTGAACAAAGAGGAAATGAAAGCATAAAAGACAAGAAAGGAAAAGCCTTGAGGATTTTGGTTGAAAATTTCAGGTCAATATTTTGATTCATTGCCTCGATTTTGCAATTGTGTTAGCATATGATAAGTGATTGTTTTATAGAGGTTAATGATTAAATTCATTATTTAAAGGTGGATAAAAATGGATTGATAAATAAAGAGGTCACTTACATATATGTGAAAACTAACATTAAATTTCAGTCCCAACTATTAGAACAATATAAATTCATGAATTTCATATTTTATTTGGCATGCGAATTGACATTTACTTTTACATGTTAATCAAATTTCTATATGGAGTTTACTGAATAGGACAAGCATAAGTTCTATATATTTGTTATTCTATTTTGGTAAGAAAAACTATAATATTATCCTTACAATAATATTTTAATTGATTTTTGCCCAAAAATGTTGATTGATCATCTAGCGAGAACTGGAATACATTGGTATATAGTAGTGCAGCTAGCCTCACCAGCATTCCTTCCAACATCAGACTTGCAAGGTATTGTTATTAAAACTAGCCTTACCGGTTTGGTTTACTTATGTATTTTCTTTTATGTTATTCGTGGCGTGCTTCTTTTTTTGCTGGAGAAATAGTGGGAATTAAATTTGATTTCCTACACTTATTATTACTTTAGGTTCTTTACCATTGAAAACAATGATGGAAAAGTATATACATACTTTGCTTTTATTTTTATTGTTGTTTTCATTTGTCCATTTCTTGTGATAATTTATACAATCCATTGTGTGCATGAGGTGGTTCCATTTCGGCTTCATCTTTTTTTTGATAAATTTTAACAAGTTCATCAGCTGAAGCAAAAACATATTGTCAACATGTAAATAACTAAATGAGCTTTAGGGAGTGGAAAAGTTGGTAATTTCTCCTGAAAAAATGTCTTTGTATTTGAACCTATCATTTCGCAACATGTCTCAAACAAGAAAGAAGTAGTTGACTTTTTAAATCCTGCCACATAGTTATGGTTCCATGATTGGACTATTTAGTATTTTTACCTATTAGCTTTGGTTTCATATAAAAGTTCATTCTAAACACAGTTAGATTTATCTTTGTTCATATATGCTTACATGTGTATGCATCCATCAGTACATTTCCTTACTTTCAACAACTGTTGCCATAATAAAACATAAAACAGTAGACATGAAGAGACTAACTCTGAAAGTGAGACCTCATATGAAACTGAATTTATGAATGTAGTACCTTGGTTCACCTCCTATGATATTTTCAGTGTGTTCCATTATTTTGCTAACTCCAACCATGTGCTTATATTTTAGCTTTATCCTCATGATATTTAATTTTGGAACAGTACTGAAGTCTATAATCAGGTACATAATATATTTTATTAATTTACATTCATTCAGTTCAGCATGTAATTACATCACTAATAGTATCAAATAAATTTGTTGCTAACTTTATCTTTTTTGAAGCCTTCATATATGACATCTCAATTACTCTCAGATAATAAATCAAGTTTAGGAATAATTTTGACTAGGAATATCATCGCTCTAGATCACATACATCATCCATAAGTATTCAAAATATTTGCTTCAGATTTCATACATTGCTAGGAATCAATATTCAAACTAAACATATCACTCCTTGGCAAGGTTAGTAAACAATCAATAAAAATAAACTTCAATAATTCGTTTGCATGCTCATTATCTCTAGATAATAAATACAATTTTTTATTAACCACTATTTTTCATCAACTATTCGATAGTAACTACCATAATATATATGTAAACTATAAGACCAAGGTATTGGGGGTGGTAGGGTTATATCCACAAAGTGTACATTGATCCTTCTCAAAAAATAAAAGAAATGCTTGGAAGAGGTAGTTACTAATTACTACGGTTATTAGTTTTTTTTAATAACAATACTTATTTCATTAACCTATTAATTCCCATAGTTTCCTTAAGTTATAAATTTATTTTCAGTGCTTAGAAAGGAAGAATAAAATCTATGCACGTCTTTCAAAATAGCTTATGTGATTATGTATCACCGAATGAAGTATTGTGTTGATGATAAGTAAAAGCTTGGTATACCAACCGATAGTCGTTCAGAGTTGAGTATCATATGTTTTTTCAAACTATTAATTTTATTTCGAATTCCACGTCACATATACATTTGTTCACAGCAAGCTTATATACTATGTTGTTGTTGGGAGGAAGTGATAACATTCATGTTTTCAAGATCTATATGACATTGTTGGTAATCCAGATATGCATGTCATTACTGTATTATAAAACAAACAATTTCTGGAAAAGAAGTTGAGGGTGTCACACATATTTAACTGTTCATCATAATATTTGTTTTAAAGGCGCTTTAATCAAAATATATGGTTGTACCTTATATCATTTTTCTTGCTCTGCTTTCTGTTAGTGGAGTTTGTGTGTTAGACATTAAACTTTGATTAACTATGTCATCAACTACTAACAATGCATAATTATTTTCAAAATAGATAAACAGTTTAAACTACTTAGATTAGATGAAAATCCATATAGCTACAAATATAGTCAAATAATTTATGATTAGAGTTATAATGGTTGCCCCGGAATGGTTATAAATTTATATTCAAAATGATGTTAATTTTTCCTTCTTAACTAAAATTGTTTGGTAATGGTTTTGTTAGAGAAGTCATCTATACATGCTAATCGATTGTTGTATTCCCTTCATTGATAAATTGAAAATAATGATAAAAGAATACCACTTTGTAGGCGTATTTCCGTACCAGTCCGTGCTAAGATTTGTATGTATTTTGACTATCAATCATTTATACGTAAGGAGTTTATCTTCCTTTGAAATTTAAAGAAAAAAGGTTGAGTTTGGGTAAATAACTTAAATTTGCAAGAAGCTAGAATCATTATCATATTATTAATTTCATATGAACGCTTTAATGATGCTGTATAACCAATTCTCATACGCAACTTCGACAAGAAATACAACTCATATTTTATTACGCAAGCAGGTTGTTGTACGTACAAAACTAAATCAAAATATAAAACTGGGAAATTGAGTGATTAATATAAGAAACATATTTGGAGTAGGCTTCCTTTATTTTGTTTTTTGGATATAGTTTGTTCTTAACCGCCAGTCTCCTTTATTTTGTACAGTAACCTCAACCATGGAGTTCTATAAGGTATATAACTCTGTTTACTGTCACGACTTCAACCCATCCACTATTAACTACATTATATTATACACCACTTATTTTTGGACTGTATTCCACTTTAGCCTATTGGCACACAATCATGCTCTACCCGGTCCTACTAACTAAAGTACAAGCTAGATATTGAAATTATTCACTCATATGCATGGACATATTTTATTTTGCAGGTCCATATTCTGGAATAGCATCACGTGGATGACAGAAATAAAGCCAACGAGTTGTCCTCATCTGCATTTTACCAACCTACATCGCAGTTATTAATATACATTTTAGTTGTTTTTGTTGTTTCATCATTCATACAGGCCCGTGCAATGCTGTTAATTCTCTTCTATGAAATGTTGTTGAATATTATAAGGTACTGTTTTTTTGGTTGAGATTTATGTAAAGATATATATTGGAAAACATTGTTTATGTTGCTCATAATCAAGCTACTCTATTGTACTATTTTTCTGAGTACGGTACTGTTTTTGTTAAAGTTGGTTTCTCCCATATGTGGTGCCTCATTACCCTGCTGGAAGTTCAGTATTATAGTTGTGTTGGAATATAATATTTTTAGCATTATAGTATTTGGATTTAAGTACGTCATGTATCTACCTTTGCAGATCCACCTTCATTTTTCTGTTGTTGCAATTGCAATTACTTTGTACTGAAAGTTAATATTGATATGTTTTGAATAAATAAAACCTCTTTTTAACTTGGTTTTACATCATCGAATTCTTCCCATTTAGACATAGGTCTATCGATGGATATTTCAAATAACCAAAATCCGTACGCATCCATATCTGAAATGTAGTTAAATATTCAATACCCAAAAAAATGGATGCAGATGTGGATATGAAACACATCCGCATTTGAAAATTATCCATTTGGTTTTTCTTCAAAATTATAGTTTAAATTATGTGTATTTTAGTATAATAAAATATTTTTTTTTATTGTTTTATTAAGCTAAACGTTTATATTATACTCACTAAATGTACATTGACAGCTCCAAACTATTTATGGTCATCATATTTCTTTATTTTTAACACTTTAATAATCAATGAAATTGAAAAAATGTTTATGTTAAACTAAAATTTTCCACTTCTGTTTCATGATTTATCGGTTGTTAGTGGATAGGATAATTATCCGATAATCGTCTATATCCGCGAATGCGGATATCCGATATCTGAACATGATTTCGGTTGCGGATATAAATATGACACTATCTGCATCCGAAAGCATCTGTTTACATGTCTACTTAGACATATTTCTTACAGTCGGTTAAATAAGCTTAAATAAACGGTAACAGTACAAAATAGTGCTCTTGCCTACTTATTTCGTTTTACACAGTTAGCTAAAGAGGAAGGTATTGTTTTGAGTTAGTTGGCATATTTTGATTTACCATATCAAAACTTTTTATATATACACTCAGGTTCACTTATTTTCATAAGCTATTTTCTTCAACTCTTTATTATAAAAACTCAAACTCATATTTCAAAAATGAAAATATTGAACACTAAAGAGCAAAATTTAAGCGAGTCCTTCTTATCCATTAATATCCTTCTCAAATGCTTTATTCACAATAATAATATCTAAGCACGAAGAGTTCTCGGCAGCAAAATATGAACATGCAATTTCAAATTTCAAATTATGCTCATAATCGATCATTCTACAAAAATACATATTTCTACCTAAATTAAATGTCTCTAAATATCAATTATTAGCCTTAAGCTAATTAAGGCTAAGTGAAAAACTTGATACCGTTAACTATATGTAGGGAGTATGCATGTCCCTTGCATCTGCTCTTTTTTGTGCATTGTTTGACTATCCTCCCAATGTCTACTTGAATCTACGCACTGCTTTGCATCAACATGGGAACAACTTTAGATTTATGCAAGGTAACAAGCCTATGCTTTTGTCAGATGCATCTGTCTGGCACAAAATGCAGGAGTTGTACAGCTACGTGCCAAAATTTAATCATGTGCTCTACTTTCTTATTACACTCACTTTCACAAAAATATAATTGCTTCTTTTCACCATATCCTTCAACCTATGACGTCATGGTTTCAAAATATGCATACACGAGTCATTAAATTTCAATGCCACCATTTCATAATGTCCGTATGCGAAGCACGGGTTCACACTAGTATATATATATATATATATATATATATATATATATATATGTGTGTGTGTGTGTGTGTGTGTGTGTAGAAATTTATATATGTATGCATGTTTGTAAGTATGTATATGTATGTAAAGAGAGAGAGAGGATATCAACAAATTGAATTACTTTGAATTATAATAAATAGTACCGGTTTGAATTATAGTTAATAACATTAATTAGGAGAAGATAATCCTAATCTTTGTAAACAAGATAAAAGGAAAGGAAGTTTTCATATATGTAAGGGGAATCGATATTAAATTTTCAAAAACGTTGGAATTCGAAACCTATTTCGGTACGTTTGAAATGCCATTTATAGCGGAAAACTTACGTAACTTATTAGGTTCAATACAATGAGTTAGAATTAGCAGAATCTAGACCTAGTTGCATTTCTATAAATAATAATTTTGGATTTAAATTAATAACCCTAATTTTCACCTATAAATTAAGCCTAAGCCTCCATCATCTTAACTCAAACCCTTACTCGCCACTAAGTAATTCTATTTTCCTTCTTCCTCCTCAAAACTCCTCGATTCCAAGTACTTTTTATTCACTTCTTCAAATTTCTAAATCAAAAGTAAACAAGTAAATGGAAGAGAAAAGAGGATTATTGAATAACATACAAATTAAAGGATACAGGAAGGGAACATTAGTTTGAGTTTGTTTAAAAAGATAATTTCAAAGGAAAGAGAAGGAAAGCTAAAAAGGTTAGTGGATTTGTCTATGACAATATTATGCTGCAAACAAGTATTTAAATTCCATTTATGTAACTTCTTGAAATTGAAGAAATATGATTTTTGGTTCATATCCTTGCCCTTTATTTAAAAATACTTCTGTAATTGTTTAAAGTTTTAAATAATTGAACATGTGCAGTCAATTCCCCGATATTGCCCCGATATATCCCATAGCGGACTTTTGGGGCAACGATATTCCTATAAAGCGGTCCAATATAGCGGATCCGCTATTATCCCCAATATTGGGGCAATAATTCGCTATATCCCCGATTTTGTTGCCCCGCTATATCCCCCTTTCCTATAAATAAGCATTTTGCTTGATGTCTTGCTTTTAAGTTTTGTGGTAACTTCAAAGTTGATGTAATAATGATATACGCTGTTGGTTATTATAACTAGTTCTAACTTTTTAAGTGTCAACTTTGTTTATCTTTACTTTTTTATAACTTGTTTTGCTTGGTGGGAAATAATAAGTAATACTTGTTCCTCTTTTTAATGTAGAATGTTCATCATTCCTCTTTTTAAAGTCGTCCGCTATATCCTGCTATATCCTCGATATATCTTCGCTGCAACTTTTTGCACCTCAAACGCTATGGAGCCGCAGGGCGCTTTAACTGCACAGAATTGAACTGTGAAATTTTTCTTTAATAGTTTTCTATGAAAAAGTTCTTAGAATTATATGTATTTGTAGCAAATATGTAAATATTAATATTTGGTTTTTATTTACATTTAAATTTGAATCTGATATTATACATGTATATGTATGTGTGTGTGTGTATGTGTGTGTGTGTGTATAAATGTATGTATATGTATGTGTATATGAATATGTATGTGTGTGTGCGTGTGTGTAAAAGGAATGAATCATTATAATATGGCTAAATTACTTTCACTTCAATGGAATAGGAAAAGGATAGACCTATTTCAAATTAGTAAATGGAAAATACACTGTTTTGGGACTGTATGAATATTTAAAAATATAAGTTAGGGAAGTCGATAAAATTTAGAATAAATGTAACCTTAATAGAACTACTATTACAAAAAAAATGAAAAAAAATAAATAATTGTTAGATTTGTGAAATAATAAATTTGGGTTGATTTGACAAATGGAAAGTTATTGAATAATTTTTTTAAGATCTACCTATATTTGTTTTAAATCACATTAAATAGACATAGATAATTGATTGAAGTATACGTAGATGAATGTAATAAAATACTATATACAACAAATGAAATAAAACTACTTGGAATCGTGTAAAAACAAAATGAAAACTATAGTCAAACAGTTGTTAAAAATGAATCTAGCACCTACACTTGAGTTCGTGGAAGAGAAACAAAATAAATAAAAATAATTCTTTTGTTGAAATAAGATGTTTTTGGAATTATTCAATTTTTTTAGGATCCTCCTATGAGAGGAAACTTCGATACTTAATTATTGGGTTTAGTCACGTTAAGAATACTCAACTTATATTGTGAAAGTAGCTATTTCCTTGCATATATAGGATGTGCACACTAAAGAACACTCTAAAACCATAAAATAAAACCTTTTTCACCGCGCATATCTAATAAATATTATTACATACATAGTTGTAATAGCCTTTAAAACATGTCTACTTTAATCATCTTTTGATTACTTCCATCTTTCAAAATAAACATTTCCCACGTAGAAAATTCATTCCTTCTTTGATGTAATAAAAGATGCTACTAATATCATTTAATTACTCTCCAAAATCTACCAAATCTATTTTTTGAGGCAATACATGTGAGTCGCAATTCCACGTTGACTTAAAATATTTTCAAATTCTACATAAATTTGGAAATATTGTATCACTGAAATCCAACAAATTTGATATAAGGGACTTACTCATTCATTCATATAATAAATGATTAATATTTTTGCATATTTATTTCCAGTCATAGCTATCATTATTTTCAAACAAAAAACATATTTCTCTTGTCATGCCTCTCTGTAGACAAATTTTTGTTGAAAAGAGTCTTAACAAGTGCTTTCCATTTTTGCTTCATTTGATTGAGATATTTATATTTTCAATCTATTCAGAAATTTTGGTTACGACTACTTTTCTGGAATAATTAAGGAATAAAGTATTGTAGATTTAACTTCGGCTATGACTATGTCTTATCAACTTAAGTGGTTTAATTTCGAATTTCAGTATTTTTAATCAAAGTTAATTAATAGATGGTATGTATTTGTATTATACATAGAAAAAGTTGACATTATTATTGATTGGTATCTTCTTTATGTTATTTTTGTTGAACTATGTTGAAATTGATAAAAATATCGTAGTTCTCCTGAAATTATTTAGTTACATTTCTATTTTTATTATCTTCTTTTATTTATAGTCATTTTATTTTAGTACATGTTAATTGCATTTTTTCATTTTGTTTTTCACTCACTATTTTTTTTCACTATTTTTTAGCTCTTGAAGATAGAAATCACAAAGGAGGGATCCAAAATTTAAGTTGTGTTCTATCCCACTTTTCAACGAAATCAGAATAAAAGGATTAGGATCCCACCGAAATTTTGAACCTTATCTCAACATGGTAGACAGTAATAAAGTTACTCATGTATGTGAAGATGTTTTGGTGGATATAATTTGTCGATTACCGAAGGAAGCATTGGCGCGAAGCATGTGCATTTGCAAAGCATGGAATCATGTTATCAGAGAGACATGCATTCCTAGATATTCAATAAACCCACCAGTTTCATGCATAATGTTTGTCATAAAAACTGCAAATTGGGCTTTAAATCCTAGGGGACCTGAGAGAAGGTTGAAATATGTCGACATAAATGAAAATAGTCTCTCTTGGCTTGTTAATAATATACAAGGTTTGCCTTTCCACCACTCTCCTCATTGCTTACTTGACAGTTGTAATGGTCTTCTTCTGTTTTATACTCCTAAAAACTATCAGTACTACGTGTGTAACCCTACAACTAAAGAATTCATTTTGCTTCCTAATGAATGCAAGCATGTAAAATGTTTGTCTGCTATTCTAGCTTTTGATCCATGTAAGTCGTTCCATTTTAAAGTGGTGTGCTTCTTCCATGTATCTGAAGACACAAATTTGCATGTCAAAATATATTCTTCTAAATCATCTAACTGGGATATTTACACCATTCCACTTCCTAGTGATCCTCCAGTTGATTTGTGGTTGCGTCCTTTGTTTCACTTTTGTGGGAAGGTGTATATCAACTCACGTTGCGGGAAAGCCTTATGCTTGGACCTTGCTTTCATGACTATTAGTCAAATTATGCTTCCAGAATTTGAAGAAGGAAACTCAATTTCCTTGAATTATGGTAGAGGTGTTTTGGGGATATCAATTGGACGGCTATGTTATACCACTACACAAGATTATAATGCACAATTAAAATTATGGACTTTTAATGATGATCAGTGCGAAGGCGGTAAATGGATTTTAAAGCATTGTGTTTGCATGTTGGACGTTGAAGAGTTGGCACCCATAGCCAATCCTAGAAATTTTACCCCTGTGTTCCCCTATGGCTTCAACCCGAGTTGTGATGTTGTATATGTCGGCACATGTACGGTAATTTTCTGTTATGAATTCAAAAGCGGAAAGTGCAACGAAGTTATCAGAATGAGATCGAATATCCATTTATTTTCACATCCAATGTTTTCTTTCGTATGTTGCCTTGCGTCTTTGAATTCTATTTATGGAAATACCATGAATCCTATTCAATTGTAAGTTTTCTTAATTTTATATTTTATATTTTATTTGAAGAACTAATTTATGTATCCTAATATTCTGCTCTTTTCACACGTTGATTACCATTCCTATTAATATGACAAATAAACTATAAAAGTGAACCAACAATTTAAATTGAATATAGAGTCCTGATCGATCACTGACTTTTGAATAAGAAGAATAAAACTTGAAGATAAGCGGTCCCATTCCTCAAATAATTAAAAAAGAATTAGTAGGAGGGTTAATATAAATAAATTAAAACTTACGCTTCTAATTTTTTTAAATTAGGTTATTTTTTTTGTTTTAGACCATACAATTACAAAAGTCCATTAAGGTTTGTAAAGACATTTATATCCTTTGCATGAATGGTTTATATTTAATAAGAAATTTGAATTGATATGTAATCATAGATGAATATTTAAAGAAAATAAATAGAGAAATACACTTAGTCATTGTAAATTCTCGAACCAACATAAGTAAGGTAGAAATAACTTAATCTCTTTTGCCTATTTAGTTCTCATATGCACTTCCTTGTAAAATAAACAAAAGTAAAAATATATGTTTTTCTTTGGGGACCTATTCATATGATGATTTACATAATGAAATCTAGAGTTTTGAACTATTTTTATTCATATCAATTATACTAAAGATATCTATATGGTTTGCATGTTTTTATAGTGATGGGAGTATAAAGATTCTATGCTAAATTATATTACTTATATTATGATTTGTAAATAGATTGAAGTTTTGTTTAGCTATTATTTTTCTATAAGAGTACACTCATTTATGTTTGTCTCTGAATTCTAGATTATGTATACAATTTTCCTAAAGTGATTTTTATTTATATTTAACTGAAAATACTAGAATCATTTCCTTTCATTAGGTTCAACCTTTGCATCTCCTCATTAAGGAGGTTACTAACCATGGATCTCACCGAAACAACTCCGTCCAAATTTGAGTTGTTCAGTGCGACTAGAAGTATTTTCCAACTCTCCGATATTGAACTCAACAACATCAAGGCATGGGTCTCATCATGCACCTTCTAATTATGGCTACCAATTAACTCACAATCACATTACTAGGCTTCTCCCCTTTGTCCTCTAATGGTCAATGAAGATTGTTGAGTTATAGAAAATCCTTCAACTTGCTACTTCCATAACCCCAATTCCTTCAATTAAGTTTTTCCAAACTTATTTTCACAATGTTCGCTATAAAGGTTCTTCCTAGGGTTCCTACATAATTAGATTATATAAGAGATAAGCAGAGAAAAATAAAAAATAAGCAGTGAAAGTACCCTTAACAAACCCTTTATTTATCTCTTTGTAAATTAGAAGAGAGCCTAAAAATTGAGAAGATATCTCAATCCTAAAAAAAGTAACATTTTCCCCATATACTTAGAATAACCTTGTACATGCATATTTATAATTATCTTGATAAATGCCTTCTTTAATTAGCTATTAAGAAAAATTAATTGATTACTTCCATCTCTAAAAATAAATTCTCATGACATATAGATAATTTTCCTCCTTTAATGCAATAGAAGATGCAATTATTGTTCTTTGATCACCATTCAAAATCTACAAAATCTATAAAAGAGACAATATATTTAAATCATAGTGACACCTTGATTTACAATATCTTCAAAAGATACTTTAATTTGGAAATATTATATCATCGAAATGTAACAAAACCAAGTAAAAACTTAAAAGACATATATACTTATTCATTATTTTCTCTTTTAGGACTACCACTACGACAGCTAGTAATGAAGTAACCAAAGAAGTTGAGTTGAGTATTCTGCGTAGACTGTCGGAAAAAGCATTGGTGCGATGCAAATGCGTTTCCAAAGAATGGAATCGTTTGATTACTGAGATTTGCATTCCTCGGTATTTCAAATACGGACCTACCTCGTGTGCAGTGTTTGTGGAAAAGATTACGGAAACAGAAGGAATGAGGAAACGCCTGAATTATGTGGACATAGATGAAAAAAACCACTCAAAATTCATTTGTAACGTGCAAGGTCATTTGCCTTTCAACCACTCTGCTGATTGCTTGCTCGACTGCAGCAACGGCCTTCTTTTGTTCTACATCCCTAACAATTATCAGTATTACGTGTGTAACCCCACAACCAAAGAATTCATGTTGCTTCCCAATGAATGCAAGTATGCAGTTGATTGTCTATCTACTGCTTTGGATTTTGGTCCATTGGAGCCAATAGTTCATATTAAAGTGGTTAGCATCTTCAATCCTAGTGGTACAAAATTGCGAGTTGAGACATATTCTTCTAAGTCCTTAAAATGGGATATTTTTACAACTGCACTTCCTGTCGATCCTGCACTAAATACCTGGTTACTTCCTTTAGTATGCTTTGAAGAGAAGGTATATATAAACTCAAGCTGTGGGACAGCGTTATGCTTGGACCTCACTTCGATGACTACAAGTCTGTGTAGGCTTCCGTATTATCGAGGGAGAAAATCCGAGTACGTGGAATATCATGAAGGTGTTCTGAGGGCATCAAACGGATATATGTGGTATACCGCCACAGCCAAAAATAATACACGGTTGAAAATATGGTTGTATGCTAACGACTGCAGTTGGATTTTGTTGTATAATCTCAAGCTGTTGAGGATAATAAAACAGATGATCCCATGGACCATTACTCATGCTTCTATTGTGAGAGTGTTCCCCTTCGGCTTCATCCCAACTTGTGATACTGTATATGTTGGCACAAGTAGGATAATTTTTAGTTATGGCTTAAGAAGTAAAGAGTGCAAGGAAGTTCTTGTTAGTTCAAAACAAGAAAGCCTCCACTTCACCCGTCCGATGTTTTCTGTTGTTAGTTGCCCTATCTCTTTGAATTCTATCAGCTCTAGTGCCTCGTATCCAGTTCAACTGTAAGTTTTCTTTATTTTTCGTTTCATTATTCTATTATTTTCGCTATACATGGATGTCTACGCTTTTTTGATTGTTCCATTCATACATACTCAACTCTTATCTTCTTTCATGCATTGGTACATACCTATCCTTTATTTGAAATTAGTTTATATCTCCAATATACATTTTGAATTCAGATGATACAATAGCTTAATTTGTTACTTTTATCAGGACCTATGCAAAAATATGAATTTATGGGTGGTGCATTTACGAATTATAAAGGGAAATATTAGTATGTTGTTCCTTCTTACAACTACTGATTTTCGTGAACTTTTATGTTTAAAATTGCAGAACTAGCAGTGCATTATGACATTATTATTACAAAGAAACCGAGCTGGCGTCATAGCATGCCGATCGAAATTTGCACTTTCATTCGGAATAAAGATGCTAGCTAGTCTAACGTGCATCAGTCTTCTTGAATTTATTTAATTTTCCATGTAGTGTCAGATTGTAATATTTGGAGTGTTAAAACTATTATATTTGTATGAATTGGATGATATGTTTTCTCAAATTCTCGTTCAGCATTTGTTTGATGTTATATGCTTAGAGTACAATTCTCTCCCCAGCAAAAGCTTTGTGCAATGGGGGAATAATGAATGATGAAATAGATATATTATCTCCCCCCTTCTAAAAGTGTCTCAACCATCATTAAAACTGCTACGATAATAAATATGTAAAATCGAACAATTATAATTTCAAGACCTTTTCCTAGAACCCTAGTGCCAAATATTAAAAGGTTTCATTGGCAGGAATGGAGATGTAATGGTTGGTTTAGACGTTGGAGGTTAAGTGGCTTTTACATGGATTTGGCTCGTCTTTACTTACGTGCATGTAGCTTTGGTAATAAATGGATGTGTGCTTTGGAACATCAGAGTGTATCATGAATGAAAAAATTACTTGTTGAAGTTATGCCATATGTTATACACAAGGGGATATTGTGAATAGCATATGATAATATCTACAAACTATTTTAAACATTTTACACTTATAATTAGAAAGTAGAAATCTAGGGCAGTAAATAGTACGTAATAAAGTTTGCGAGTACAGTAAAAAAAAAGAAGGGAAAACACATAGTTTTTTTTATAGTGGTTGGAATCTTTACGTCTAGTCTTGTATTTGGATTGTTAATTGTATTGTTGTTGATGGCGATCAACAGGGGAGCATGCCATAGGGATGGATATGACGAAAGTGAGATTCGATTTCAGGTTTTCAAAATATAATAAAATATATGCTTCAAATATAGTAAAATATTCGATTTAGGGTTTTCAAAATATAATGACTAAATTTATAAGATTTTTCTTTTAATTTTTAGTTTGAAAAATAATTAAATTTTTGTTTGTCGTAATTTCTTTTCTGATCACGCACAATTTGTATATTTACTCGTGTTGTTTGTGACTCATAGGCGAATGAGATATTTTGCGAGGTTGTATCCTAAACTTTATTTTCATAACTTAAATTTTAATTACAGCACGCACAAGATCTTACAAAATCTTTGCACACCTATTTTTGAATCTTTGTACATCTATTTTTGGTTTCCTTCTTGCCAACTTTTAACATATTTGGGGAAGATAAGATAATTTGGTTGGTTTGCATTAATGTTTGCTTTCGGTTTCACTTAGCTTTTTGAGGAAAATTGGTTTATATATATTAAAGCATACAAGGCACAGCTGCACGCATTTTTTTTTTGAAAGGAGGTAAGGGCCCAGCCCAACAATACAACAATCCAGCAAAATACAAACGGGTATCTCTACCAAAACCCGAAACAAACCAACAAACCCTAGAAAGCATTAGGTTTGCCGTCACAATATCATAACCAACAAAACAAAGCAAGAAAAATGGCGACAGTTTGTAGTTATTGGTAGCAGTTTTTAGGTATCAGTTTTAGCTTGGTAGCAGTTTTGTTGTCCTTATGAATAATTTTGGAAAATATTTGTCCTTATGAATAATTTTTAGAGAATGTTTGTCCTTATGGTAAAAATATTGAGATTGTGTCCTTGAGGCAAAAAATATACAAATCTTTGTCCTTTAAATTAATTCCTCCTTATTTGAACTCATGTTTAGCAGAATAAATCATCATTCTGTTATAATTCACTAAATAGATTATATTTAGACATCTATTTAGCAGAAAATAAACCTTGTTCTGCTATTACATTAATGTCGACACTTATTCATATACCGGCTGATAAAATATTACATAAGCATTGTGCTAATAATTGGTTGTTAATTATGGTTTTGAATTACATATATGCCTGTTATGTAAATACCGGTTATTTAACTTGGGAAGTTAAATTAACTTAATGGTGACTTGTTCAAGTACCTTTGGGTAGTTAAACCTTCTTCTAATTTTGATAAGTTAATTAATTATTAAAGATGATTAAAATTAATTATTATTTAAGGTTAATTAATATTCTAAAGTTAATTACTGTTTTAAAGTTTATATTATTAACAAAAAATTATATATGCACGCTCAGATGAGCTTGCATTTAATCACAACGTGCATGCATTTTTAGTTGCACCCATGGAAGTAGACTTGACAGTAGAATTGCCAGCATAAATTGAACTTGAGGCAATTACCGAGAAGATTGAGACAATTGAAGAACATTCATAGAACCAATATCTTGGAAGCATTCGTTGTTTTATCATTCTTTTCTCTTGTTTTAGTTTATTTTATACTACTGGAAATTGAAATAATACTTGTACTTTTAATGCTTTTACTCTTTTAGCCAATGTGAGCTATGGACAAAAATGTAACGAAATATATCGATGATTAATTATCTCTTTACCACTCTTTTGTAGATTTTTGTCTTTTATGCTTTCAAGTTACTCTTAATTTGGAAACAAGCGTTCAAATTACTATTCTTTCTTTTGGAAACTAGTAATTTCATATTTGTCTTTCTTAAGTTTATATTGTTTATTTATAAATAAGGTTAATTACCCAAGTATAATCTTTACATTTTATTTCCATTTTAATGATTTATTTCTTCATTTGTTCCGACATTCAAGAAAGGAAACATGAACCTCAAAGAATTGACATGAAAAGAATCAGGAAAAGAAGTATAAAGAATTAGTGATTTGTACATGCAAACCTAGTATTCATATAAGGGCAAGAATTCTTATGGTTATATGTATAATAAATCACAGAACTGTATTGCTATTATTCTACTATTACAATTAAAAATATGAAAGTTAAAGTCTTCCTTAGTATAACATTGAATGAGATAATCCCGACCTTAATGCATACACAACTCGACAAAATAATATACCAACAGATAAGCCTAAATAGAAAAGCATCCATAAGAAAAAACAATGAATGATAGAATATAATTATTCACGAATAGTAAGCAGTAAGCACACCTTACATACTGAATAAAGAATTGAAACGGGAGCAACCAATAAGCATATGTCAGACTAGAATTATTGATTTTTCAACTCCTAAAAAAATCCAATTTTTTTTAGCATAACACGAAAAACAGCAAGCATCACTCTATATTTTTGGTTAACAACACTATACTACATTGTTTGTTTGAGTGCAGCTGTGTACCTCTATGCTAAATAACTTTTGGATGAAAGTAGTGAGAGCAGTATTTCATCCAATAAATAACATGACACTTAAATTCCATGCAAATACGACTGCAATACAAAACTTATAAAGCATAACACAATATAAAACATATAAAGCATAATAACCATTTTACAGTTCAACGCACAAAAATAATGCAAAATACAATTATTCATACAACTTCCACAAACCAAATGAGGCTAAACAGTAAAAAGGATTCAACATTTGTTTGCCATAAATCATAACCACCCTTTTGCGGCAATTTTAGTCATGAAGATCTTGAGATGGCAAGCTCATATATATAACTGACCATCCGAAATCATCTCCAAGGAGAACAATTGATATCATAAGGATTAATTTAGGTTATAGATAAAAGAGGACCCAATAAAGCTCGCTAGAGATTTACAGAAATTATCAGTAAAAAATTATGATCAGGCAATAAAGGTGAAAATATGAAACATAACCATCAAATCTACAACTAAGATGCACTAATTTAAATGGTGAAGGTTAAACAAAAAGAAGTAAAAAACACATATACAAAAAGTATGAAATTACAATGAGCAAAATAGAAAAGAACTTTTGCAAATCTATAAAATAGTTTAGGTTTAGTTCTACGATGATATCATTTAAATAGTTCTATATATTGTTTATATGAACTATCATGTAATGTACACTATTTAAATATTTCATCTTCAATAATATTGATGATAATCAGTTAGCTATGTCTAACAAATGTAGACAGATAACATAAAGTCTTAAATTAATACATGCTCACATGCAACAAACACGCATACATATATATTATGTTATAATTGTCCTGAAAAATATAATTAAAAATATTTGTCTAATGTATCTAACTACAATGCACACAGTAAAGACATACCAATAGCACTAACCCCAACGTAACTTCCTTACAACCAATATGTTTCAACTTCACCAAACTTTTGCATCCCTCTGTGAATATAGTCAACCCAATATCTTGTAACCCTTATCTGAAATCACCGCATCAACACCTGCAAATTATTATTTATGAAATATATGGAATGTATACTTTGTAGTGAATTTTGATTGTCATTCGAGTATCCATGCCAATATATTGGGATGTAGATATAAATGTATAAAACTATCAAAGGAAGATTAAGAAGCTGAGTCAAAAATCATATAAACCATATAACCATGCAGCCATAATCAACGGTGTAGGCGTATGAGCTTGTCATCCCGGCATTTAGATGAATGTATTATCAATTTTAATACACGAATTGCCACAGAAGCCAAATGAGTAGATGACAAAAAATGAAATATCCACTTAGTCTAAGGTGATTGTATCATTGCCAACCATTATTTATGAATAAAAACATGATATAACTAATTTAAAAAAATCCACTCAACAAAATATTTCACCATATCAAAAAATAATCATTAATAGAAACGTAGCTGCTGAAACAAAGCATCCAATGAAGAAGTTTTGTAATTGGTAATAACAACAAATTGAATTTCAATATAAATAAGAACAAAATGAATTTATAAACCCTAAAGTGGTCGTTTGAACATTGATGATCTTCTCCGTTTTGGATAGGCAGAAAAAACAAAAAATGTTGAAAATCCTAAAATCTGGGTACCATTGATACGTTGTACTTAGAAAATAACAGGCTACATCCCCATATTTGAACTTCCCTAGGCAGAAGCCGTTATTTTTATTGTTCAAATTATTGTGACTTCACCATACTAACTCAAAATCAAGCGAGACTTCGACCAATGAACTCCCACCAAAATTACGGACACTATGGAGCACTTAGATACTTTAGCTTATGAACACATATTGTAGTTCTCCATAGTGATTAACAGTTGTACTTAGAAAATAATAGGCTACATTAACCATATTTGAACACCGCCTAGGTAGAAGCTGCTATGTTTTTGTTCAGACGGCAATAACTTCTTCATAATAACTCAGAATCAGACGAGACTTCGAGTTCGACCGATGAACTCCCACATAATTACGAACAGTATGGAACACTCGGATACTTCACCTTGTGAACACACACTGTAGTTCTTCATGGTGATTAACAGTTGTACTTAGAAAATAATAGGCTACAACCCCATATTTGATCTCCGCCAAGGCAAAAGCCGCAATTTTTTTTGTTAAGACTGCATTTACTTCTCCATACTAACTTGGAATCGAGCGAGACTTCGACCGATGAACTCCCACTTAAATTACAGACAATATGAAAAACTCGAATACATCAGCTTATGAATGTATATTGTAGTTTTCCATGGTGATTAACAGTTGTACTTACAATATAACAAACTGCATCCCTATATTTGAACTCCGCCTAGGCAGAAACAGCTTTTTTTGTTCAGACTGCAATAACTTCTTCATAATAACTCGAAATTAGGAGAGACTTCGACCAACAAACTCCCACCTAAATTACAGACAATATGGAACACTCGGATGCTTCATCTTATGAATGCACATTGTAGTTCTCCACGGTGACATACAGTTGTACTTAGAGAATAACAGGCTACATCCCCATAATTGAACTCCGCCTAGGCGGAAGCTACTATTTTTCTGTTCAGACTGCAATAACTATGTCATACTAACTCGAAATCAGATGAGTAGGCCAACGAACTCCCATCTAAATTGCAGAAAATATGAAACACCCGGATCTTCAGCTTATGAAGATATACCGTAGCTTATGAACGTATATTGTAGTTCTCCATGGTGATTAATAGTTGTACTTAGAAAATAACAAGCTACAACCCCATATTTGAACTCCGTCTAGGAAGAAGCCACTATTTTTTGTTCAGACTATAATAGCTTTTTCATACTAACTCGGAATCAGGCTAGACTTCGACCGATGAACTCACACCTAAATTACGCACAATATAGAACACTTTGATACTTCATCGTGTAAATGCACACTATAGTTCTTCATGATAACTAACAGTTGTGCTTAGAAAATAACAGGTTACATTCTCATATTTGAACTCCGCCAAGGCGGAAGCTGCTATTTTTTTGTTCAGACCGCGGTAACTTCTTCATACTAAATTGGTATCAGGCGAGACTTCGACCGATGAACTCCCACCTAAACTATGGACAATATTAAACACTCGGATACTTTAGCTTATGGATGTATATTGTCGTTCCCCATGGTGATTAATAGTTGTACTTAGAAAATAACATGCTGAATCCCCATATTTGAACTCCACCTATGCAGAAACTGTTAATTTTTTGTTCTGACGGCAGTAACTTCTTCATAATAACTCGCAATCGGGCGAGACTTCAACCAATGAACTCCCACCTAAATTACGATCAATATGGAACATTCATATACTTCATATTATGAACGCACACTGTTGTTTTCCATGGTGACTAACAGTTGTAGGTAGAAAATAACAGGCTATATCCTCATATTTGAACTCTACCAAGGCAGAAGCCGATATTTTTTTATTCATACTGCAATAACTTCTTCATACTAACTCAGAATCGGGTGAGACTTCGATTGATAAACTCCCACCTAAATTACAAACAATATGAAACACTTGGATACTTCATCTCTTGACCGCACATTGTAGTTCTCCATGGTGACTAATAGTTGTACTTAGAAAATAATAGGCTACATCATCATATTTGAACTCTGCATTGGCAGAAGCCTCTTTTTTTGTTCGAACTGCAATAGCTTCTTCATATTAACTCGGAATCAGGCGAGACTTTGACCAATGAACTCCTACTTAAATTACAGACAATATGGAACACTAGGATACTTCAGCTTATGAACATATAATGTTGTTCTCCATGGTGATTAACAGTTGTACTTAGAAAATAACATGCTCCATCATCATATTTAAATACTATTTCTCTATGAGATTTAAAAGAGTATATTTGGAATTTCAAAAAGATACTGAGTAAATCTGTTCAATGAATTATCTTTATTAGTAGTAAAGATAATGATGTTTTAAAGGTTGATTATTGTACTATTAATAATGTTTTAAAGGTTAATTATAATTTTATTATAAGGTTCTAAAGTTAGTTATTTTACTATCTAAAGATAAATAAATTTTTGATTAAAGTTATTTAATAATATTTTAAGACTTGTTAAAGTTATTTAATTATTGTTTAAAGTTAATTTATTATACTTTAATTATTGTTTTACAGATTTTCTAATTATTTTTTATAAATTTGTTTAAAGTCATTTAATTATATTATATTAAATATGTTTGAAAATTAATTAATTATTATATTATGAAATTTAGTTAATTATTATATTAAAAATGTTTTGAGGTAAATTAATTTTTATATTAATAATGCTTTGAAGTTAATTAATTATAATATTAATAATGTTTTAAAGTAAATTTATTATTATAATATTGTTTAAAAAATAAATTAATTACTGTATTGATAATGTTTTAGAGTTAATTAATTATTATATTCATCGTGTTTTTAAGTTAATTATTTTGGTAATATAATTAAAGTTATTTATTAATGATTGGTTAAAGTTATTATTTTGTTAATGTGATTTAAAGATAATCAAATAAAAGGTGTTTGTAAACAATATCTGGTTTATTTGAAGGTGTTTTAAATAATAAACTTTTTATAAAGGAATCATCCTTAAACGGAAAGGTTTTTATATATTAAATTGTTTATAAAAGGAGTTTTATAAATTAGGAAAATATCTTGAAAATTGGAAAGGAGTTATATAATTAAATTTAGAGTTTGATAAAAGAGTTTATAAATAAAATTGGAAATTTATAAAAGAAGTTTTATAAATAGATTTGGGAATTTATAAAGAGATTTTTATATAAAATAAGGAGGTTTATAAAAAGATAATTTATAAAGGAAATTTTTACTAAGAAGAAATGAGATTCGATTACCCTAAATGACCTTCTTAATTATGGTGGTATGGAATATTTTTTCCATACTAAACACCGAGCGAATAGTATTTTGGGTCATTGTTATCTCTTTTTGCATGAGATTCGTTTTGATCCATTTAATATGAGTTTGGAATAAAAATTCTTTCTTAATATTTTGTGAATATAGTTCTACTATCGTATATATAAGTACATGGATAAAAATTTCAAGTTTGGAAAAGTGAAATGGTTTGTGAATAAACTTATATCGGGAAGATAAGTTTTTAATAAATATTTGAAAGGTGATTTTAAATTAACACAAGATTAATTTTAAGAGGCCTAGTGGTTTCCATGGGAAATGTAGTATCTGTTTGAATGTTTGATTATTTAATAGTTAAATAACCGACTATCAAATCTTGGCATAAATATGTAATCCTTCTTAATTTTGGTGATTCGAAAATATTTCCTACTTAACATCGAAGGATTTTAAATTTGAAAATATCTAGGAGAAACAAAAGGATTCTATGGTACAGTTACCATCAGTGGTGCTATACTATACGCATAAACTCATTTTATTCTTCTAGGACAAATGATGAGCACATCCATCCATATAAATGGGTAGGGGGTGACCCTCGCTCTTATGCATAGTTTGATTATTTCCAAAAGAACCGGTACTGAGCATTCCGGAAATTGATCGATTGGTTTTAGAACATCCGGTAAGCAGGGGAGTGTATCTGTAAGAGGTGACATGAAACCCTAACCACTCCAAAACCATATACGGGTTCTATGCTTGGAGGAGATTTGAGATCTGTTTGGATCTTGGAGTCCATGTTTGATTCCGAGACCCGCTAGGGCATGGGAATCCATGTGCGATTCCGAGATCTTTATGGAGAAGTGGGAATCCATGTGCGGTTCCGATACTTTTGAGGTATGAGAGTCCATATGTGGTTCCGAGATCCGTTTAGGTGGTGGTGCATGAGCTGGATTACCGGATGTAGCCTCACTAGCGGTAAAGACTAAAATCAGGGATGTGATGTTTAACTAGGGGTTTAGCTAACCCATGAGATTGCAGTCGTCTCCTTTCGAGAGTTACCAAAGTTGTTATGCATGCATGGAGCAATTCATTTGGCCTTGCATGGACATCTATTTATTTCCTACTGTACATCATTAGGGATATATAGTTGCTTCGAAAGGATAACCCTTATCCTTATGCAGGAGAACCGTTCTTGAAGTACTGAGGTTACCTCTATGGAATACTACACAATTAGCGGACGCGCCTTAGCAATTTTTAACTATATGTCTACTATTGTTGTGATCTCCACTCACCAGCATCACAACTACCTGATTATTATTATTTTCACCCTTAGACATTATTATAATATCATTAGATCTTCTGTAAAAGGTTTTGGTTGTCGCAAGATAAAAATCATCTATGTTTATGTGCGACGTGGCCATATGAGATATCTTATTTTGAAAGGTTTTACAAAACATTAAGTATCCATTTGATTGTATTTCTTACGCTTGTTTTACCAGACTGACCCAGGCGTTATTTTCCTATAATGCTTGGTTCAGTTCAAGCATATTTTTTAGATTTAGCTTGATACTTTTGAGCTTTTAAGAGATGAGCTGGATTTCTTAAGACATATTCATGTATTTTATATTCTTCCATTGTTTTATAAATCTTTATTTCTGTCTGTATTTATCAGCAATTGTAAGACTAGGTTGTTTTAATTATTTAGGGCCGATGATAGGTTAGCATACTCTAATTTGTGTTATGTATGTATAATAAAGATGATTTCTTTTTGTAACGATTTTGTGTATATTATATATTTTTACCGTTACGATGTGAGATTTTGTTCTGCTTTTTATTTCTTTAACCCCAACAATCTGTCTTTCCAGCACTTGGATATTCGGCACGTGAATACCATGGATGTATTAATGTGAATTTCTATGGGTCGAATAGGTAGGTCGTTACATGTGGTATTAGAGCTGAAGGTTCAGCGAGAACCTTGGCTTTGTGGGTAAACTAATTAAGAGATAAGGTAATAGAATGCCTTATTATAAGTTTGAGTGTATTATATTTAAGAGCGCATGCTTTTCATTACTATAAAAGTATTTTATATTGTGATGTTCGAACTGTTAAGTGGTTTGTCAATTCTGTTCAATGCATTTGGCCCACATTATCGATAAGAATTCCTAAACACTTGAACAAGGCAAACTGACATAATATTATTTTAAAATTGGTAAATGAAATAATTTTACCTACGAATATAATTTATTTATATAAAAGATAATTTTCAAAAATTAATATAGCTATTTTGTTATAGTTGATTGTTAGGATATAATAATATTCCATTATCATCAATTATGGTTTAGTCTTGCTCGCCCAGTTCTAAGTGCTGACTATTGTTTGTTGATTTATCTGAAATCTTCCTTTTTGAAACCTGGGTTGAGTAGATAGGAATTTTGGAAACATTGAAATGAACACCTTGTGAATTAAGTTTCACAGTTTGATTATAAGGCGTTCAACGATAATGTTGGGTTAAATTTTGGCTTTACTAAAAGTTGGAATATTTAGAAATAAATATTTTAGAAATGATTTTACATAAAAGTGATTTTATTAATTTGGTTTATAAAAATGTGTTTTTAAATAAAAGGATTTTTGGATTTAAATCTTGGTGCTTTTGGAAATTATTTTCAAGGTTTTAGGGAAAATATATAATAGTATTATTTGAAAGTATTTATGAATAGAATTTTTCTAAGGGATTTTGAGGAAATAGAAAGCACTAAACTCACTTCCATCGCTGGAAAATAATTCCTATGATGACTTCAGCATCATCGGTGTTCATTTTCGAGTTTCTAAGTGGGGAAATGCTACCATTGAAATTTTCTATAAAATTGTTCGAATAAAATGGATTTTGATTTGATCCCAAAAGCATGTTTTGATTTACAAGAGGAAATATATATAACATTTCAAATGATTTATGGGAAAAGGAAGTAATAGTTTTAGTTGAGAGTGTTTTGAAGTATAAATATCTTTAAAAAGAAAATTTTAAAGAGAGGTGTGTTTTCTTTGGTTTGTTTTGGGGAAGGAGTCCCGATCTGTTCTTTAAAAAGCAAAGTATAAATATCTTTAAAATGCACTAGTTCTTATGAAAGGAGATGTGTTCCAAAATTTGTATTTGCTAAAAGGAACCACAGTTCTTGGAGAGTCGTGTGTTGGAGTAGATAGTTCTCGTGCTTTGGATACCACAAAGCTTTGGCATCTCAGGTTGGGTCACATTTCAGAGAAGAGCTTAGAGTTGCTTCGGAGATGGAAGATGATCAAAGGAGAAAGCTTTGACAAGATGGACTTTTGCCAGGAGTGTGTGTTAGGCAAGCAAACTAAAGTATCTTTTGGATTGGACTCCATAGATCGAGGCGAGTACTTGAGTACGTGCATACAGATGTTTGGGGACCGGTTGCTACTCCTTCTCTTGGAGGAGCAAAGTATTTTATCTCTTTCATTGATGACTTTTCTTGAAAAGTATGGGTGTATGTGATGAAGGCCAAATCAGAGAGTTTTGAGAAGATCAAAGACTGGAAAGCGCTTATTGAGAACCAATCTAGTTCTAGGTTGAAGGTGCTGGATCTGATAATGGCGGTGAATTTGTCTCTAGGGAGTTCCTAGGTTTTTGTAGACAACATGGCATTCAGAGACATTTCACTACACCCGAAGATCCACAATCCAATAGGGTTGCAGAAAGGATGAACATGACTCTACTGGAGAAGGCTCGTTGCTTGATATTGATGGCAGGATTGTCTAGAGGCTTTTGGGCTGAGGCATTATCAACTGCGGCGCATATCATAAATCGAATTCCATGCTCAGCTATAGATGGGAAGATTCCAGAGGAGAAGTGGAGAGGTAAAATAGTGTATCTTGGTTACTTCCAAATTTTTGGTTGTCCTGTGTACGTTCACCATACAGGTGATGACAAGTTGGAGGCTAGAGCATACAACGGCATACTAATGGGATACACCGATGGTATCAAAAGGTATTGAATTTTGAACCCTGTTGATTGGAAGATTGTTCATTCCAGACATGTTACTTTTGATGAGTCTACTATGTTCAATTCAAAGGAGAAGCTACCTACCACATCAGAAGATTCTGATTGGCCTAAGGAGATGGAAGAAGTTCCCATGTTCTAGCCAAATAGTAGAGTTGTTGTTGATGCTGTCGAGGAAAACGCAGTTGATGAAACATCACAGGATAGTCCACAGGTACCTTCTAGTAGTGTTGGTGATGTGCATGAATCTAGAGGAAGTTCAGTTCAAGGTGGAGATGAAAGGATTTTAGGCGAAGCAGTACCTACCCGGGTCAGTAGTAAGACTATTAGGCCGCCCGAAAGGTATGGTGATTGGCAGTTTGCGAACCTTAGCCTTGGTGATCAATTTGACTATGCCCTACATGTGGTTCATGAGGAGCCGCTTGACCTTGATTAAGCTTTGAAGTCATGTGACAGTTCGAAGTGGATGTGCACCATGGAAGAGGAGTTAGAGTCGTTGAAGAAGAACAAGACTTGGGATTTGGTACTACCTCCTTAAGGAAGCCGAGCCATAGGTTGCAAGTGGGTATTCAAGGTGAAGGATGATGGGAGATACAAGGCTAGACTAGTTGCTAAAGGGTTTTCACAGAGAAAGGGATTGGTGTATGATGAGATATTCTCTCCAGTAGTGAGGCATACGTCCATCTGCATTTTGCTCGCTATCGTCGCAGCTCATGACTTAGAGCTGGAGCAACTGGATGTGAAAACCACTTTCTTGCACGGAGACTTGGATGAGACCATCTACATGAAGCAACCAGAAGGATTTGTTATAGATGGGAAAGAAAATTGGGTTTGCAAATTGAAGAAGTCATTGTATGGAATTAAGCAGTCGCCTAGACAATGGTACAAGAGGTTTGACTCTTTTATGCTTTCACTTGGTTTTGATCATAGCATCAAAGACGCTTGTGTGTACTTCAAGCATTTAAAGAATGGTAGATGGGTGTACCTGCTCTTGTACGTGGATGATATGTTGATTGCTTCCAAGGATAATGCTGAAATCGATAGTTTAAAGCGAAAGCTAAAAGCGGAATTCGGAATGAAGGACCTTGGAGAAGCAAAGAAAATTTTGGGTATGAAAATCCAAACGGATAGAAAGCTAGGAATTTTTAGCCTCACTCAAAAGGAGTACATTCGAAAGGTGTTTGCTCGATTTAGCATGGAAGGGGCAAAGGAAATCAGCACACCCATGCCTTTGCACATACAGCTTTCTAGTAAAGGCTCTCCAATCTCGGAAAAGGACAAGGCTTATATGATGAAGGTACCATATGCAAGTGCAGTTGGCAGCTTAATGTATGCCATGGTCTGCACTAGGTCTGACATTGCATGGGCGGTTGGATTGGTGAGTAGATTCATGGCGAATCCAGGCATTGGGAAACAGTGAAGTGTATCTTCAGATACCTTAGAGGAACTCCAAACCATGGACTTGTCTTTGGCGGCAAAGGAAGAGATTTCAGCTTAGTTGGATTTTGCGATTCCGACTATGCCGGTGATAGAGATCAAAGGAAGTCAACCTCCGGATATGTGTTCACCATTGGTGGGACAGCAATCGGTTGGAGAGCGAGGTTGCAGAAAATTGTGGCTTTTTCTTTTACAGAGGCAGAGCTCATAGCTGCGGTTGAAGCAACTAAGGAGGTGCTTTATTTAAGGCGATTGTTGTGTGATTTGGGCTTCGTATATGAAGGAGTGAATGTGTACTGTGATAGTCAGAGTGCAATTCACTTAGCTGAAAATCTGGCATTCAGCTCGAGGACGAAGCATATTGAGGTGAGAGAGTTGTTCCTTGTCTTGATGAGTGAAGAGAAGCTATTTCATCTTCAGAAAGTTCACACAAAGGAGAATGCAGCAGACATCTTTACCAAGTCAATGCATGTTGCTAAGTTCGAGCATTGCTCAGACTTGATTCGCTTAATGAATTGCTGGGTGCCATGGACGGGGGGGGGGGGAGTTGAGATGGTTCATGGAGACGTTTGTTTTCATGGTGGAGATTGATAGGTTCTACACGGATTGAGTACTTTGAACACTTTGTTAACCGGCGGTGGCCTTGCCGGAGTTCGTTGACAGAGTGTAATGGGTGATGGCTTTGCCGAAGCTCATTGGGTAAGTATCTATTGCATGGAGCATAAAGTTGTAGATGTAGTTGGAAGGCTTGTATGGAATTTGGTATCAAGGTGGAGATTGTTGGAAGTTGATACCTAATTCATCGCTTGAAGTCGCAGAAGCAAAATTCGCTTGGTGGAGTGGAAGACCGGACAAGAAATATCATAGCTGCTGCCGCTCCAGTTGGAGCAGTAGTGATAGAGAAGGGACCGAACCAAATTTTTGGTCCGGTGGAGGAGATGTCGGACCAAAGATTTGGTCCGGTGTAGTTCGTCCAGTGCGAGTGACTTCGGTGAAGAGAAGAAAGTTGTCTCGTTCGGTGGTATTTCGTTCGATGGAATGGTTTTGCCGGACGAGAAATTTGGTTCGGTGATTTGGTGAAGGAGAAGTGATGCCGAACGAAATATATCGTTCAGTATTTGGGAATGCTGGTCCAGACTATTGAAGTTGCCGGTCTGGATGTTGAAGTGGCTGATGCTGAACCAACCTATGCCGAACCAAATTGTGTCAGACTAGATGCATGCCGAACCAAACCCCAGGGCTGCTATATAGCAGCTACTCCTCCTCATATATTTACTCTATAAATAGAGGAGCTTTTGGACAACAATGACAACCGAAATTGAGAGCTAATTTCAGCCAATTTCAAAGCCATCCTAGAAAGCTGAAACTCTGTAGAATTTTGTCTGTATTGTTAATTCTTCTTATGTATAGCCTCCAAAAGTGAATCAGTCTTGTAACTCTAATCATTCAGTGATTAATAAAACCTCCTCTCCCTAAGTGGACCTACATTGCCTAGCGATAGTGGAACCACTATAAATACCGGTGTTATTTATTTTTCTGCATTGCATTGATCCATGACTGTCTGTTCTGGTGTTCATCTTTTGTTTGTTCTGTCTTACTACAATCACGATCCAGTTGTTTTCTGCTGCGTTGGGTTTTTTATTTCCTTAGACTGATCATCCGAAGGGATTTTCCCCAACACAAACCATTTTCTATTGAATGTGCTAAACATATACAATTTGCAGAAAAATAATTCACGTGCGAAGTGCGTGCCTTACTGGTCATAAATTCTAAAAAAATCTAACAAGTACGATGACGTAAGAATTTTTTTGTTGAGGCGAATGGTTTTCAAAATTCATCTCAAAGCTTGGAGCAAAATGAGGTAGCAATGAACCAAGTAATTTAGCATCGGGAGATTCTAACATGTCAATAAGAGTGCAATGGGGTACCAATAGGCCTTAACGTTTGTCAAATTGATGTCATAGATTCTAAAAAATTTAATGAACATGGTGATGCAAGAACTTTTGGGTTTGGACGGATAGTTTTCTAAAATGAAATAGAAGCTCAAAGAAAAACAAGGCGATGATGAACCAACAGGTAATCGGACGCTGGGAGATTCTGGAACAAATGATTAACTTAAAGGCTAATCAATACAAAACAAACGTTGTAGAAATAATTAGAATCAAACTAACCGAAGTCTCGACAGGCGGTCCGGACTTATGATTAAGGGTACAAAATGGTCCCAATGACCTCAGTTCTGATTTGGACGTAAATTATGTCATTAATTCTAAAACATGTTATGAACAAGATGACACAAGAATTTTCAACTTTAGGCAAATGATTTTCGATAGTGAGCTCGAAGCAGCGTGAAATCTGAACTACTAGGTCTTCCTATTTTGTGCATATGTTTACATGCATACATGTGTTATGTCCAAGTTAGTTTGATAATATATTTTGATCTCAAAGCAGTGGTAACTTTAAATTAATGGCATCACATAAATAATTTCTTTTCTTGAACCCTTCTTTTCCTGATGTGGATGTGAACACCTTTAATTTTCGAAAACTATCTTGTTGACGTGGATGTGAACACTAAGGTACCGTTCTTCTGTTGAGCTGGACAGTCAATGTTGGCATCTGCGTCTGACGCGTCGAACGCTTCTAGCGTGGGCCCCACGCTGCTGCCCAGTTCAAAGCAACGGTTGGAAATGAACCATTCACGTCGGACGCGTCGGACGCCGTTTGACACGAACGTTTCACCCCCAACCGTCATATTTCCTTTCATTCCCTATATATATCAAAACATTTCACAACCAAATCACCAAAACAAATCCATACAACCAGAAAATTCAGCAATTTCTACAAGATTCGTCGTCGATTTTTTCAGGTAATTTTTTTTATACTTGCGTTTTTCGTATTATTATCTATTATATTTTTTTTATTTTTTTGAATTATTTTTTGAATTGCTTTTTCTAGAATGCCTAGCCACTCTACTGCTTCTTCTACCAGAACCATCGTCGATTGGAATGCCGACAGGACAAATGCGTTCATCAATGTTTGTTTCGAAAACATTGATACACGAGCCCATGGTGTTGCATAATGGTATGAAGATATCACTGTCCTGTTCAATGAAAGAACTGGCTTGGATTACAACGCTGTAGAAATGAAAAACAAGTTCCCATGGAACAAGCTGCTACAGATTCCAGGTGACTATTGGAACGAAGAACATGACACGGTCGGTGGATCCAACAAGTGGTGGGATACAGCTGCAGCAAGGTATCGCAAATACAGACATGCCTCGCCTGCTCGTTTTAGGCATTTGGACGTGATTTTTGATGGCTGCATCCGAGCTGACAAATGTCAGTTCATAATTCTACAAAATCCACTTGTTCAGCTACAGTTCAACGCACAGCTTTATGGCGACTACCTTCAGGGTGATGCTGCGGAGATCACCAGTCGTAGAGCACCTAGGCAGCAACGATCCACAGGTGGTCCTTCTAGGTTTGTTGGCAGTTCTTCGCATGATCTGACTCTTTCTAGGTGTATGGAAGTGAAGCAATAGTATGACAATTATAAAAAATAGGAGGTCGCGACTTGTTCGGCTGAGTATGTTAGCAAAGGTGTCAATCCTTTTCATGTTGTAGCGACCCGCCGTTCCGTACCCTTTGAGCTGACATATAATCACACTTGTCCAACCCAAATTGTACGAAAGGGCGAATAACGAGGGGTGAAGAAGAAAGAGGTAGAATAAACAAAACAGAATCAACAACACAGAATCTCACAAACGCAATGGAACAATATATAATAAATAATAACAGATTTTCATACAAAGAATCCGTAGCTATTAATTTACATACAATCATCAGAGTACAACAATCAATACATCAATATGGACAGTTATTATAACTTGTCCTCACTAGTGCTGACTATACAGTCTACACACACAGCGGAATATAACCAAGTATGTATAATATGTCTCTGTCATCCAGCTCGTCTCCTGAGCTCCATAACATCCTAACCTGGATCTGTAATACTCGGTCTAATCCGAGCATTATAATAAAATAACACCCGAGTCAGTTTGGAAAACCAACGTGAGAAAACACACTCAATTTGAATTATTAAACTTATCAAAATCCTTTGAAAAACAAAGGAATCTCATAAGACCACGTCACACATAAACACGATGGGTTTTTACCTTACGATAACCAAAACATTTTTATCAAAATCGTGTGCTATTATAATAGTGTCTAAACAAAGTAAATAGAAAATAGATGAAATGCTTGCATCTCACATTTCAGTATAGTTGGGCACAATCAAAACCATACGGTGCTTATTGGAGAATGGATTGCATATAATGACTTGGCACTGGGGTACCACCTATCATAGTACACGTCTAGAAACATGTACTGAGGACCTCGCCGGGATCCCCTACAACACAACACCGGCCCTATCCCTATCCTGAATAAAACCGAATATGTTATCACCCCGGGTGTTCCCACCCTTAAAATCGAGCGCTCACTTTTCCATGCACAACCATATGCATAATTTATATATGTATCCGAGGGTATCTAGAAAGGTGATAACATAACCTAATTAGGTTTGACCCACTTAGCCTTGCTGCATCTTCCTTGATTTTCGGTCATTCCGGTTGATGAGGCTTGAGGCTACGATTACCTTTCAAGAACAATTTCACTTAGAATGCTCATCGTCCTCCAATGACGATGTTCTGATAGCATTCGTCCATACAAGTTGTCCTGGGTCTAGACAAACTGAATCACCGTCTTCACTATCTTCACGATATCCATTTGTAATGTTCAAACCGGATCGAAGTGGTTTTTGGATAATTAAATCCGATCCCGGTCTCTTCGAAACGATCAGCGAATTTGGCCAAATTTGATAGTCGGTTATTTAACTATCAAATAACATCCAAAAGCAGTCACAAGGCCCTATTATAATTTTCTTCCAAATTATTTATCTGAAATATCTTTTCAAAGATATAATTCAAATCCCTCTCAATATTTCAATATTTGGAAACAAATTTCAATTACTCAAATCCATAACAGGATATTTTGTAGTACCAATACTTAGCAATATTCCCAAATTCCATTTTTTTAACACTTGGAAAAATATTCCTATTCCAAATCATTTCCCACTAAAAATATTTCCAAAACCTTCCTTTCAATACTTAGGGAAAATATTATAAGTATATTTCCCAAATCGTTTTATTTCCAATACTTAGGAAAAATTCCATTTATTCCCGATTCCCCAAAATCATTTACAAATTCTTTTGTAAATTTCTTAACTCATTTAAAAATGGTTTCTACACCTTTCTGGAACTCCTTAATTATTGACTTTAATTTTTCCCAAAATCGATTATACTTGTATACGATTCCAATTACTCATTTCAAACTCCTTTTATGAATTTAAGTTCATTTCGAAGCTTCTGTATTTAAACACTTCAAAAATTCCCTTAGGTTCCCAAAATTCCACTATAAGATTTCTCTTATAAAATCATATCCATTAAACAACTTCGTTTACATATTTTCGAGAGAACTTATAAATAAATTACGATCATTTCAAAACTATATATGTATATATAATAAGTATTTTAAAGAATAATAAATTATTTTTAAAATATGTTTGAGTAATTATTTAAAAATATTAAAACACTTTAAATAAAACTTAAATAACTCATTTCCAACTCATTTTAACATAAAACTAATCAATTTACAAAGCTAATTATAAAAATTAGAATTTATTTCAATTAATATTAAATATTGGATAATCCACTTTTTTTAAAAAAATATATTTCAAAACTAACTAGTTTAAAATCACCTAGTTTGATAAATGAAAATTCCTTTTAAAAAACAAACTTAACTTCTTAAATAAAAATATATTTTAAAAATATCAACAATCAATTAATTTTATAAATTCCTCTCGATTCACAACCCATCGATTTCATTCCGATTCTCCTAACCATCTCCACTTTTGAAAAATAGTATCCACTATTATTCCTCAACCCTATTTCCATATTCTAATATAAATTCACTCTACGAATTTATATTCCCAATATATCAACTAATATCACTTACCTAATTTATAAACATCATTTTTATAAATTTTTATAGTCCTTTGAGTTTTACTTGTTTATAAAAACAGTCTTATTTATAAAATTCCATTTTATAAATCCATTTCTTTATAAATCCCATTTATAACTTCCAATCTATTTTTAATATCGACTTCAACTCCTTTTTATATTTCCAGGATATCATTTATAAATTCTTTTATATAATTCATTTTTAAAATCTCCATTTAAACAATTCACGAATAGTTAAGTATAACCAAAAATCAAATAAATTTTTCTAACTCAATTTCTTTAAAATACCCCCAATTCCAATATAAATATTTTTATATCAAAAATTCCCTTTATTCCTTCAATTTAAAGAAATATATTTATGGTATTTAAAATACCAAAATTCACGCCAGTGCAATAGTAACATCCAATAATTCCAATCACTACAATAATATATAATAGATTATTCTACACAAACCATATATCACAATATATGAAATTAAATTCAACATTTTGATGAATCCAGTTGGATCCCTCCAACCTGTTTCCCTGCAACCACAGATGTTAGCACAACATAAAAATACCAATCTTACTTCGAGGGGGATATCGCGGTATATAGGGTCATCCGCTATTATGCGGGGCTCATAGGGTCTCATCCGCTAAAATATGCGGGAATATCAATCCTACTACTAATATATATACTACTATATATATACATATTCAAGTGATAATAATAATTATCCATGCATCCAATCAATCAATCAATAATTTTAATTACTAAAAATTAAAATAGTTAACCAAATTGAGTGAGATTTACTCACCTTAATTTTTAATTGCAATCCGTTCCAATTTTAAATCAAATTGAACAGCGTTCAATTTAAATTTAAAATCCTGGCTATCTTTAAAAATTCCCGAACCAATTTTATTGTATGATATTTTCCGGTATGATTCCGGTGCTACTTATTTCGAAATTATTCGACATCCCATGAAATAGTTATACCTTTTATAAGCATTCGAATTTAAAATTAAAATTATTAAATCAATTAAAATCATTTACAGTTAATCACTGTCATTGACAATTTACTCTGTAATTATGAAGACATATGCATGCACAAGGGAATACAAAGGAATGAAGAGGAAATAATTCAAGCCCATGATCATGGAGGACGCCTAAATTTTTCGCACGTTACCGCCCAGATGAATCGCGATTTCCACTCGAACCCCTTGTGCTTCTGACAGCCGCCTCCCAAGCCACATCGCTCAGCCTTCCCTGCCCAAATGCGAATTCCATCCTCCAACCCCATCGCGAACTCGCCCAAATCCCAACACGGCTTGCTCCACCACGATGCTTCACCTGCGACCTGCCCAACGATGCCGCCGCGACTTCGACATCAACCCCAAACCCTAGCCATCGCGACTCTTCCACGCGCCTCACCAGAAACATGCGCCCTCCCCTTAGGCGATCACCACAGTCGCGCCCATCTCCCCCAATTCGACCCACTGACCGCCCTGCTCGACAATACCCATGCGCACGTGACTGAGTCGCCATCTCTCCCACGCTAGCGATCGTCGATCGAAATTTTATCGCTACTAATTCGCCCTTTTTTTCCTCTCTTATGTTTTCGATATGAACGAAAAGAAGGCATCGTGAGTTTAAAAAAAAGAAGGCGGCTCGCGATTAAATTTTGAATTGATTTCGGTTTCATTGGAGAAGAAAGGAAGAAGAGACGTGATTTTGAATTGAAGGATGAAAGGAGGGGGATGTGATTTTAAAAGATGAAAGGGGCGGCTCGAACGTGATAGGTGGCGTGTGAGAATAGTTTTGGCTTTTCAATTTTATTTATTTTAAAATCAAAATATATCATTTAATGTAACTTAAAATTTTGATACCCTATCGAGGCGTGCCGCTAGGTGTTTATAATGTTATGTTGTTATTCCGAACTCAATGGACTAAGTTTCGAGTCCGAATTCGCTCGTATGAGGAAGATAGCTTTTTAAATCGACTGTTTAAATTAAATTAAATTATTTCTAGGCGTTTTGAGATCGTACGACCAAACGGTAACTCCAAACGCTACGAAATTTAAAATCCGATAATAATACACTATTACTGATCCAATGGAAGTAGTTTCGTCGAATTTCGAGACTGTGCATCGGATCGCTATTTTAGCGCGTCGATTAAATCGATGATTTCATAATTTTACGAAATCGTTTGAAATTTCAGTTTTAAAAAATTATTAACTCAATTATAATCCCAAATCCAATATTTAAAACCATTTAAATATCCTAAATTAAACGTCCAAAAAACCAGGTCGTTACATTCCTCCCCCCTTAAAAGAATTTCGTCCCTGAAATTGCTAAGGTAGGAAGAACGCTCCAAACCCATTAACTTTTCCAAAACCCACTTAGTGAAAATTCAATATTCACTTTTTAATCTTTTAGTTCCAACCAAACATTTAGTTTCCATTTCTGATTCAAAATCCTTTCTTCCAATTACAATTCGAAATCAAATTGTCATTAACAAAAAGTTTCCAAAAATTTTCTAACACCCTAAATTTCCAATTTTTTTTGACTGAGTCTCTTTTATACGGAGAGTCTTTTGCAATATGACAAGAGAGATAAATATATATACATCGACCCACACGGTTGGAAAACAAAAAATATATATCAATAATTATATTTTGCTGTATTTAATCCGAAAACGTACCTTATTTTAGCGTTTTTAAGCAAGCGGCTTATTTTATATGAGATTTCGCAAACCAACTCTAGCCCAATAGCCTCCGGGTACCTGTACTTACTCAATTTAACCACGTAAGTACCAAAATATGAAATTAACTAACATTTCATTCATTTAACTAATTAAACACATGAATTTCATAAACCACATGCCAAACATAGATTTATAAACAATTTAAGGTTCTGATACCAATTTAATTACTTTACGTTGATTCATTTATCATTTTTTCCAATTCGAATGATTTACAACCAAATTTGCTTACATTTCATTTACATTTATACCTAACAAATCCATTACATTCCAAATTAATTAAAAATCAATTTATTCATTTGCCATTTATTCACAAAATTTTATTTAATTCCGTTTATGTCAAACAACAATATTTCCATGCACATTCGGCGATATTCATAACCATTTCACTTTATAGGCTATAGCTATTTTAAATTTATTCCAAATCAATTTATATTCAATTTTATTTCATTTCAAATTTATTCACGATCAATTAAGTTGCATTCCATTCATACCCACATTCACTATATTCAAATCCATTTTATCAAGCTTAGAATCATTCCACGCTATTTATTAAATAACCATTTCAGAATTTGTTCGAGCCAAACTTCCATCCAAAATATTAACTTAAGTTAATTTGTTTATTTTTAATTTTTCAACTATATAACTTAAGTTCATTACTCTTGCAACCAAATTCCATTTCAATTTTTGATTGATTCTTATTCAATCAAATTTCATTCCATTTACTAAGTAATTTAATCAGTTCATTCACCCAATCCACTTCAAACTTAACTTCAAGCTCGAATTCATTTTAAACAATATCCAAGACCATATTCAATCCAATTCTATTTTATTCAACGATATTTCCAACTATATTAAATTCGCTTACAATTTAATTCGAATTATATTTATAACTCAAGTTCCATTTCCAATATCCACTTTTAATCCACAGTTTGATTTTATTCAACCAAGTTAATATTCATTCTATATTCAATTAACTAATTAATTATCTAATTAGTTCACTTCCAATTTATAATACAATACCTGATTTTTATTTCAAAAATCACTTCATTCTAGTTACTTGGGTTCAAATTCATTTTTATAATTTAAGTTTGGATTTTGTTTCCTTCACCAAAATATCAAACCAGTTTTATTTTTCTATATCACTTTCAATTTTATAAGTTACATAACTTATTTTTCACATTTCCATCAATTCTATACTCGAGTCTATTCACATTTTACTTTTAACTCAAGATTTACATCACTTTATAGCTTGAATATATATTTATTCCATTAATTCCAATTTTATAAGCTATTCAAATTTATTTATTCACAATTCCAATTTTTCACTTAAATTTTATTTCATTCAAAATTTATACCTTATGGTTATATAATTATTTCACAACTCAAAATTTATATTTACTTCAACTCGATATTATTTCTAATCCAATCCAATTTTATAACTTATAGTTGTATAATCGCTTTATAATTCACATTTACATATTTAGTTCAATTCAATATGATTCAAATCCAATTCACTTTTTATTTAAATTTTAATTCCTTTTAACCAACATTTCGAAACCATATTTGAGTTATTCATACTTAAATTAAATTTCACTTCCTAGCACATTTATTTTGAATTCATTCAATTTCATATCACCATTTATTTCATTATATATTTCAATTACTTTGCTTAAGTTAACTCCCATTTCATTAATACACTATATTAATTCAATTCAAATCCAATTAATTTAATTTCTAAAATTTAATTTCTCCAACTTAACTTAAGTTGAATTCCATTTAATTTTTATATCTCAATCCCAATCGGTATCATTTCCAATCCAATTTTATTTAACTTAGCTTAAGTTAAAAAAATTCATTTTAACTTACTCAAGTTAAAATTTATTTCCAACATTCAATTTCCATATTTCTTTTCTTTAAAATCATTCACCATTTATAAGTTCATAACTTATTTTCTGATATTTTCTAAAGCATTTAAATAAGGATTCCGGAATTTTTAAACACTCGATATATATATTATAAATCACTTTGAAATCATGGATATATATATATATATCTCTACAAACCAAATTCCACTTTTTAAATTTAAACCAAACCTGATTTTTATCCAAAACAAATTTCCTTCTGGATTTTCAAACTCAAATTTGGTTTTATCCAAACAAATTCTCTTGGAGTTTCTAAACAACATTTGTCCTTCAACAAAAATTTCAATATCAATTTACTACGGTAGAAATCCGTCACTTAGAAACTCGAAAATGAATACTGATGATGCTACGGTCATCAACAGGATTATTTTCCAGCGACTGAAGTGAGTTCAGTGCTATATCACTTCCAAAATCCATTTAAAACCATTTTTATTCCAAAAATAATTTCAAAATAATACCATTTTTATTTTCACACCACTTTGGAAAATATTTTCCAAACCTTTCGGGATTTAATTTTCCAATTTCTGGTTTGAATCCATTTTTAGTTTTTAATTCACTTGTATAATTCTTTCTTATACCATTTTAATTTTGGTTTTTATAAACCATTTCCAATTTTTATAATCTTGTTTTGATTATATAATAATAACCAAACACATCAATTAACTATAATAATTTTCAAAAAATTACTTCTTTTATATCAAAAATATAATTTGGGTAAAATTATTTCATTTACCCGCTTCAAAACAATACCATGTCAATAAATCGTGTTTAAGTGTTTAGAAACTCCTACTGATGTCGTGGCATCCCACTACTCGACCGGAATTTATATACCACTCAACGGATAAATCAACACAATATAAAACCATTTTATACTCACTAACCAATACGTGCTCGTATCTATCAATACACTCAAACTCATTCTAGGGTACTACTGACCCTATCTCTAATGAGTAATCCCCACCAGAGCCAAGGTTCTCACTTAACCTTTAGCTCTGATACCAAGTCTAGCGACCTGTTGTTCCGTACCCTTTTGAGCTGACACATAATCACACTTGTCCAACCCAAATTGTATGAAAGGGCGAATAACTAGGGGTGAAGAAGAAAGAGGTAGAAGAAACAAAAAAAGAATCAACAACACAGAATCTCAAAATCGCAGCAGTGGAACAATATATAATAAATAATAACAGATTTTCATACAAAGAATCCATAGCCGTTAATTTACATACAATCATTAGAATACAACAATCAATACATTAATATGGAGATTATTATAACTTGTCCTTACTAGTGCTAACTCTAAAGTCTACACACAAATCAGAATATAACCAAGTACGTGTAATATGTCTCTATCATACAGCTCATCTCCTGAGCTCCATAGCATCCTAAAATGGATCTGTAATAATCAGTCTAACCCGAGCATTATAATAAAATAACACCCGAGTCAGTCTGGAAAACCAGCGTGAGAAAACACACTCAATTTGAATTATTAAAGTTATCAAAATCCTTTGAAAAACAAAGGTATCTCGTAAGACCACGTCACACATAAACAAAATGGGGTTTTCCCTTACGATAACCAAAACATTTTTATCAAAATCGTTTGATATTATAATAGTGTCTAAACAAAGTAAATAGAAAATATCTGAAATGCTTGCATCTCATGTTTCAGCATAGTTGGGCACAATCAAAACCGTACGACGCTTATTGGAGAATGGATTCCATACAATGACTAGGCACTGGGGTACCACCTATCATAGTACACATCTAGAAACATGTACCGAGGACCTCGCCGGGATCCCCTACAACACAACACCAGCCAATATCCCTAACCTGGATAGAACCGAATATGTTATCACCCCGAGTGTTCCCACCCTTAAAATCGAGCGCTCACTTTTCCATGCACAACCATATCCATAATTTATATATATTTCTGAGGGTATCTAGAAGGTGATAACATACCTAATTGGGTGCGACCCACTTAGCCTTGCTGCATCTCCCCTGATTTTCAGTCATTCCGGTTGATGAGGCTTGAGGCAACGATTACCTTTCAAGAACAATTTCACTTAGAATGCTCATCATCCTCCAATGACGATGTTCTGATAGGATTCGTCCATACAAGTTGTCCTGGGTCTGGACAAACTGAATCACCGTCTTCACTATCTTCACGATATCCATTCGTAATGTTCAAACTAGATCGAAGTGGTTTTCGGATAATTAAATCTGATCTCGGTCTCTTCGAAACGATCATCGAATTTGGCCAAATTTGATAGTCGGTTATTTAACTATCAAATAACATCCAAAAGCAGTCACAAGGCCCTATTATAATTTTCTTCCAAATTATTTATCTGAAATATCTTTTCAAAGATATAATTCAAATCCCTCTCAATATTTCAATATTTGGAAACAGATTTCAATTACTCAAATCCATAACAGGATATTTTGTAGTACCAATACTTAGCAATATTCCCAAATTCCATTTTTTAACACTTGGAAAAATATTCCTATTCCAAATCATTTCCCACTAAAAATATTTCCAAAACCTTCCTTTCAATACTTAGGGAAAATATTATAAGTATATTTCCCAAATCGTTCTATTTCCAATACTTAGGAAAAATTCCATTTATTCCCGATTTCCCAAAATCATTTACAAATTCCTTTGTAAATTCCTTAACTCATTTAAAAACGGGCTCTACACCTTTCCGGGACTCCTTTATTATTTCCTTTAATTTTTCCCAAAATAGATTATACCTGTCTATGATTCCAATTACTCATTTTAAACTCCTTTTATGAATTTTAGTTCATTTCGAAGCTTCTGTATTTAAACACTTCGAAAATTCCCCAAGGTTTCCAAAATTCCACTATAAGATTTCTCTTATAAAATCATATCCGTTAAACAAATCTGTTTACATATTTTCGAGAGAACTTATAAATAAATTACAATCATTTCAAAACTATATATGTATATATAATAAGTATTTTAAAGAATAATAAATTATTTTTGAAATATGTTTAAGTAATTATTTGAAAATATTAAAACACTTTAAATAAAACGTCAATAACTCATTTCCAACTCATTTTAACATAAAACTAATCAATTTACAAAGCTAATTATAAAAATTAGAATTTATTTCGATTAATATTAAATATTGGGTAATCCACTTTTTAAAAAAAATATCACAACTAACTAGTTTAAAATCACCTAGTTTAATAAATGAAAATTCTCTTTAGAAAATGAACTTAACTTCTTAAATAAAAATATATTTTAAAAATCTCAATAACCAATTAATTTTATAAATTCCTCTCGATTCACAACCCATCGATTTCATTTAGATTTTCCTAACCATCTCCACTTTTGAAAAATAGTATCCACTATTTTTCCTCAACCTTATTTCCATATTCTAATATAAATTCACCCTACGAATTTATATTCCTAATATACAACTAATATCGCTTACCTTATTTATAAACATTGTTTTTAAAATTTTTTATACTTCTTTGAGTTTTACTTATTTATAAAAACAATCTTATTTATAAAATTCCATTTTATAAATCCATTTCTTTATAAATCCCATTTATAACTTCCAATCTATTTTTATATCGACTTCAACTCCCTTTTATATTTCCAAAATATCATTTATAAATTCTTTTATATAATTCATTTTTAAAATCTCCATTTAAATAATTCATGAATAGTTAAGTATAACCAAAAATCAAATATATTTTTCTAACTCAATTTCTTTAAAATACCCCCAATTCCAATATAAATATTTTTATATCAAAAATTCCCTTTAATTCCTTCAATTTTAAAAAAAAAAATTTATGGTATTTAAAATACCAAAATTCAGGCCAGTGCAACAATAATATCCAATAATTCCAATCACTACAATAATCTATAATAGATTATTCTACACAAACCATATATCACAATATATGAAATTAAATTCAACATTTTGAGGAATCCAGTTGGATCCCTCCAACCTGTTTTCCTGCATCCACAGATGTTAATACAACATAAAAATACCAATCCCACTTCGAGGGGGACATCGTGGTATATAGGGTCATCCGCTATTATGCGGGGTGCATAGAGTCTCATCCGCTAAAATATGCGGGAATATCAATCCAACTACTAATATATATACTACTATATATATGTTCAAGTGATAATAATAATTATCCAATCATCCAATCATCAATCAATAATTTTAATTACTAAAATTAAAACAGTTAACCAAATTGAGTGAGGTTTACTCACCTTAATTTTTAATTGCAATCCGTTCCAATTTTAAATCAAATTGAACAGCGTTCAATTTAAATTTAAATCCTAGCTATCTTCAAAATTCTCAAACCACTTTTATTGCGTGATATTTTTCGGTATGATTCCGTTGTTGCTTATTTCGAAATTATTCGACCTCGCATGAAATAGGTATACCTTTTATAAGCATTCGAATTTAAAATTAAAATTATTTTAAATTAGTTAAAATCATTAACAGTTAATCACTCTCATCAACAATTTACTCTGTAATTATGAAACCTAAACTTTTCGCACGTTACCTCCCAGATGAATCGCGATTTCCACTCGAACCCCTCGTGCTTCTGACATCCGCCTCCCAAGCCACATCGCTTAGCCTTCCCTGCCGAAATGCGAATTCCATCCTCCAACCCCATCGCGAACTCGCCCAAATCCCAATGTGACTTGCTCCACCACGGCGCTTCACCTGCGACCTGCCCTACATTGCCACCATGACTTTGACATCAACCTCAAACCCTAGCCATCGCGACTCTTCCACGCGCCTCGCCAGAAACACGCACCTTCCCCTCAGGCGATCACCACAGCACTCATGCCCATCTCCCCTAATTCGACCCACTCGCCGCTGTGCTCGACAATACCCATGCGCTCGCGCTCGTCGACCAGAATTTTATCGCGACCAAGTCGCCATTTTTTTCCCTCTTTGATGTTTTTGATATGAACGAAAAGAAGGCATCGCGAGTTTTAAAAAAAGAAGGCGGCTCGCGATTAAATTTTGAATTGATTTTTGTTTCACTGGAGAAGAAAGGAAGAAGAGACATGATTTTGAACTGAAGGATGAAAGGAGGAGGACGTGATTTGAGAAGGTGAAAGGGGCGGCTCGAACGTGATAGGTGGTGCGTGAGAATAGTTTTGACTTTTCTATTTTATTTATTTTAAAATCAAAATATCTCGTTTAATGTAACTTAAAATTTCGATACCCTATCGAGGCGTGCCGCTAGGCATTTATAATGTTATACCGCTATTCCAAACTCAATGGAACAAGTTTCGAGTCCTAATTCGGTCGTATGAGGAAGATAGCTTTTTAAATCAACTATTTAAATTTATTTCTAGGCGTTTTCAGATCGTACGACCAAACGGTAACTCCAAACGCTACAAAATTTGAAATCTGATAATAATATACTATTACGGATCCAATGGAATTAGTTTCTTCGAATTCCGAGACTATGCCCCGGATCGCTATTTTAACGCGTCGATTAAATCGACGATTTCATTTTACGAAATCGTTTGAAATTTCAATTTTAAAAACTTATTAACTCAATTATAATCTCAAATCCAATATTTAAAACCATTTAAATATCCCAAATTAAACGTCGAAAAATCCGAGTCGTTACACATGCCCAGCTGGACAAACCCGAGCAGCTTAGGAAGGCTGTTATTTATCTTGTTAGGCAATTGAGAAGGAGAATGTAATTTTTTTATCTGTATTTTATTTCTGCATCTTTATTCGGTACTTTTATTTCTGCATTTGTATTGTGAATTCTGAACTAATAATTTTTATTTCTACATTTGTATTATGTATTCTGTATTTAAAAATAATTAACGTAAATAAAATAATAACATAAAAACAATAAAATAATAAATTTGTCCATTTCGCATTGCCTCTTTCGTAAAAAGAACGCATTCCCCTTTCGCGAACTTGCCCCATTCCCAGCCCCTTTCATTTGCCTCTTTCGGTTCGTAAAAGAACGCACCCTAAATAATTACCTTAACGTGAACGTGCCATATTCTCTCTCCAACCTTGCTATTATTTCAAGTGTTATATTCTATCACGTCAAACACAAGGAAGAATATCAACCATAGATATATTTAATCACATGGTTATGGTTAAGGAGCATTAACGGTACATTTGAACCTTTCTAATATACATACACACACATACACACACCTACATACATATATATAGACGCAGTTCTCAAATACCGAAAACCAAAATCAATCAAAAATTGAATAAATTCACAAATAGAAACCAAGCCCAACCAAATAAATAACAAAATTTATCGAACTTATTTAATTTGATTGGTTACTTGGTTCAAGTCAGCATATGCTCACCTTTAGTAACCAAATTGCCACGAGCAGTCACCATAATTATTTCTATAACTATGGTGATAGAAATGTCATGTAGTGGTTATGGATGTGGTGATTATGGGCACAGTATGAAAGGATCATAACCATGGTGGTGGCAATTATGTTGGTGGATTTGGTAGTCATTATGGTTCTTCTATACACAACTGGTCATGCTTGGTACACCACCCTAGTATACATAGGAAGTTTTATACATTTGAAAGCTTGTGCATATAAGGGCATCTCCAGCGGTTTCAGGGCTGAATATTCAGCCCTGAAACTGGGGTGGGCACCCAGTGGCCAGGCGCCCATTAAATGGCCTGGCACCAGGCTCCCATAAAATGGGAGCCTGATGGTCCCCACAATTGGGGGCTTGGGCGCCCATAAAATGGGAGCCCGGGCTTGGGCGCCCATTAAATGGGCGCCCAAGTCCAGTTCAGGATTCTGAATCTAATCCTGAACATTCAGTTGAATTTGCCTCCTTAATTCCACGACTGGAGATTTTTTTTCCGGCTATTTAGTGAATAATAGCACCATTGGAGATGCCCTAAGAAACTACTGTAACGACCTATTCATTCCACAGAATGACGCATCATTAGTAAGAAAGAAAGAGATAGAAAAGAGAAAAGATAGAGAAGAAAGAACTAAACAACATCAGAATCTCACAGTGGAACGAATAAATTATATTAATCACATAAGCTATTACATAGCATACAACAACTATCAGAGTTACACAGATTATACATCACATACTAGACAGTTATAAACACCTGTCTAGTTATTAAAACTCAATACAATACAGAGATACAGATACACTAGCACAGCGGAACCATAACATATCTATACGCTGAAGCCTCCTGCTCCATACTCCTCCAGAATTCGTCAAAGCTAACCTGAATCCCTTGACTACTCGTAAAAAATTGAGTACCCAAGAGTTTAAGAAAACAGAAAATAAACTCCGGGCCAGACATGGGTCTGGTGTGAGTAACAGGTTAAAGTTGCTTAACTTTGAAAAAGCCTTTGAAAACAAAATGTATCACGTAAGACTTCCCACACATAAACATGGGTAAGTTTTTACCTTACGCTAACCAAAACTTTGATAGGAAGTTCTATGATATTATAATAGGGTCTATGGTTTCCAAATAAATATTCACATAGTCGAAATTGTTACATTCATTAAATTCCAGCATACATAGGTATACAATCAAGTCCGAGATCACTTATTGGAGATTGTATTCCAATGGCAGGGCTACTGGGGTACATATCGCACATCTTGTAATATTCGAAACTTTATTCCTTTGGAACCGAACATATATAATTGAAACATTATATATTTTCAAAATCACATACTTTCAAAATAAGCTTTTCATATTCCCAAGATTACTAACTTTCAAAATCAACTCTATTTTTAGAAATCATAAATTTTTAAAACCAACTTCATATATTTTCAAAATCATTTAACTTCGAAATCCTTGATCTGCGAAATGAAGCTATTAATTTCGAAAAGAAGCCCTGAATTTCGACATGAGGGTTGGAGCTTCAACATGAAGCTTGAAGCTTTGACATGAAGCTTTCAATCTGAAGCCCTCTATCCTGGTAGGAACCTTTGAACTTCGACATAAAGTTCACTGCTTTGACATGAATTCTTGAAATATCTAAAGCCTTGTATTTATGGAACTCAGATTTTCAAAATTTTGTTATATCTTTGAAGCCCGATACTTCGATATGAATTTCTGAACCCTGGCATGAGGCTGAATTTCAGTGTAAAACCGGACTTCGACATCAGTATGTCTTCGATATCATACTTTAAACTTCGATATCAATTTCTCTGCTGTGACATGAAGCAGACCTTCGGCATGGATACTTAAACTTCGACATGAAGTTGCAAAACTCTGATATGCAAAATGAATCCAGATCTTCAAAACCAAACCCAGGTCTCTGAACTTCGATATCAATCTGATCTTCGATATCAATTCTGACGACCTATGGTTTGAAGCTCTAGCTTAGACATGAACTCCTTAAATCTTCAGCTTGAATCTTAATGCCTTCAAAATTAAAATAAAGACTGCTTCTTACGAAAACCAGATCTACGATTTCCGAATTCATTAATTTCGACACCCATTATCTTCGACATCAACCTCTGTGCGTCAGCATGAAGCTGGCCCTCGACGTTAATTTAAACTTCGAAATCACATACTTCCAAAATCAATAAACCCTTGACATCAATAATTTCCTCATCAGATCTGATATTCGATATTATTTACTTCGCCATGGATTCCGAACTTCGGCATGAAGTTCTCTATTTCAGAAGAAATCTTGAGCTTCAACAGGAATCTGAATTTCGACATAAATCTGAACTTCGACATGAAGTTGGGCTTCGACATCAACTATCTTCGGCATTCTTCCGAAATGAAATTTAATACTTCGACATGAAGCCCTTCGATATGAAATCTAGGACATCGGCATAAAGCTCCTCAACTTTGACATGGGATCTAAAGCTCTCAAAATCATCTGTTGCCTACAAATTCAAGAACTTCTAGATCCACAAACTTAAAACCATTCGAACGTTTAAATTTGTACTTGTCCAGATCTATAGACTCGATGCCATCAGTGATGCAGCAGCGGATAACCAAAATGATGAAACGGTGAAAGTAGGAATCGGTGGATTGAAGAATACCAAAGGCCCAAATCCGTTGATCCAAACATGCCGGATTTTAGCTATCTCAAACACGTTGATCGCGCATGATACCGTGTTTAAAGATCTACAATTCTTCAGACGTTGATCAAGTGCACTTGATACCGTGAATTGGCTTCTACGATCGTTGATCCGAGCGCACTCGAATGCCGAAAGAGGAGATATGAGATTACACTCAACTACCAATTTAAGAAGAGGCACAAAGCTCTCAAAAAAAAGTTTATTCAAAATCAACTAACTATTACAAATGACCCGACCATGCCTATTTATAGGCAACAACTCACACGACTCAACACTAGGTCGTTTGCGACCTATAACATGCGACTTAGTACAAACAGTGACACACACGCGTCCTACGACCTAAACAAGGTCATTAACGACCTAAAAACACACCATCACCATATATACATCACAACACCTTCTCGCGACCTAAAAAAAAAGAACACAACATAACATATATATAACTCAACGACTTACGACCTAAGTACAAAGCGACTCAAACAAAACAACACTGCTTTATGAAAGCGACTTAGACTTCAACGACCTAAGGGTCTTCACGCGACCTAGTATCTGGAGTTGCATAGGTCTTTAGGTCGTTCCAATGTCTCACTGCATAGTTCGTTTCCTTTACTAGGTCGTTCAACATAGGTCGCTTGCGACCTAAAGTGGCGCGCTGGTCTGCTTATCTCGTTAACTCGCCTCACTAGGTCGCTTGAACGATCTTCCAACATACTAGGTCGCTGCCGACCTATCTTCACTGCAGATTGTGCTTGCGAGCTACCGCTCACACTAGGTCGTGAGCGACCTAAGACACACGAACGACTCAAAACCACTGAACTGGTGGACTGCTCTGCTTCATCCTTAGGCTGGGCTGCATCATCCTCCCCGGGTTGAAAGGAATTCGTCCTCGAATTCGCATCTTCCTTTTCCACAACACGTTCATTCCCATGATATGAAATTAGGTATTTGACGTTAAAAACATCAGAAGTATGAAGATCATCTGGCAATTTCAATTGATATGCATTCTCATTGATTTTCTTCAAAATTTCTACTGGTCCAATCTTTCGCGCCTTCAATTTATTGTACGTTCCCACTGGAAATCGATCTTTTGTCAACACGGCGTAAGCCAAATCACCTTCTCTGAAGTTCACACTCCTTCGCTTCTTATCCGCTAGTTGTTTATACTTCTCATTTGATGCAAGCAATCGTTCATGTACAGTCTTGTGGCACTCCTGCAACTCAGTCACAAAATCACCAGCTCGCTTAACAACTCCCTTCTGACATGGCACTGTCATCAAATCCAACGGCCCCTTTGGCAAGCTTGAATACACAACTTGAAACGGACCGAATCCAGTACTTCGATTGACTGCATGATTATGTGCAAACTCTGCCTGACATAACTTCATATCCCAGCTCTTCAAGTTATCTTTCACGAGACATCTCAACAAGTTCCCCAACGATCTGTTAACCACCTCCGTTTGCCCATCAGATTGCGGATGATAGGCACTACTAAAATTTAGCTTCGTTCCAACCATCTTCCACAAACTTAACCAAAAATGGCTTAGAAATCTAGTATCCCGATCTGAAACAATAGATTCAGGTAGCCCATGCAATCTATACACCTCTTTAAAGAATAACTGAGCAACACGGACGGCATCCGCTGTCTTCTTACATGCTATGAAATGTGCCATTTTCGAAAACCTATCCACCACAACAAATATAGAATCATTTCCCCTTTGAGTTCTAGGCAAACCCAAAACAAAATCCATGCTCACATCAACCCACGGTCTAGTAGGCACAGGTAACGGCATATATAATCCTGCATTTGTAGCGGTTCCCTTCGACACTTGACAAATATGACATCTCTTCACAAATCTCTCAACTTCTTTTCTCATCGACGGCCAAAAATAAGATTGAGAAATCAGCTGCAATGTTCGATCTCTACCCACATGGCCTTCTTCATGTAACTCCTTTACAATTTTCATCCATAAACTGCAATCTGGTACATATAATCGATTTCCTTTAAACAGAAAACCATCCACCAATACAAACTCATCCGTCTTTCCCTCCTTGGCTTCATCTACAAATTTTGAAAAGTAAGGATCTTCAACACACAATTCTGGCAATACATCAAACCCTGTCACTTCAATCTTCATTGTAGTCAACAAATGATTCCTCCTACTTAATGCATCTGCCACTCTATTCGTAATTCCCGACTTATGCTTCACCACAAATGTAAACTGTTGCAGGTATGCGATCCACGAAGCATGCCTGGCTGCAATTTTATCCTGCCCCTGCAAATGTTTCAGTGCTTCATGATCAGTATATAGAACAAATTCTTTATGGAACAAATAGTGTCTCCAATGTTTTATAGCTTGAACAATAGCATAGAATTCCACATCATAGGTATTATATCTCATCTTTGCTCCCGATAGCTTCTCACTGAAATATGCAATAGGACGTCCTTTCTGACTCAACACCCCTCCAATTCCAACCTTTGATGCATCAGTATGTAACTCAAACAGTAACTGAAAATCTGGTAATACTAGAATTGGTGCTGTCGTCAAAAGCTCCTTGATCCGCTCAAAAGCAAGTCCTGCTTCCTCTGACCATGAAAATTGCTTTCCCTTCATACAATCAGTGACTGGTGCCACCACGCTACTGAAGTGTGGAATAAATCTTCGGTAGAATGATGCTAAACCATGAAAACTTCTAACTTCTGTTATCGTCCTGGGTTGTGGCCAATTTCTGATTGCTTCAACTTTATTCTGATCCACCTGTATACCTCCTTCAGATATAATATATCCCAAAAATAAAACACTATGCATCAAGAACACGCATTTCTTCGTTGCAGCATAAAATTGTTCTTGTCGCAATATCATCAACACTTCTCTCAAATGATGCAAGTGTTCTTCGGTGCTTCTACTATATATCAGTATATCATCAAAATACACCACCACGAATTTCCCAATAAATGGTCTAAAAATCTGATTCATCACCCGCATAAACGTACTTGGTGCATTCGAAAGACCAAACCAGCCATTCGTACAACCCTTCTCTCGTCTTGAATGTTGTCTTCCATTTGTCCCCTGGTCTGATTCGAATTTGATGATAACCACTCTTCAAATCGATCTTCGAAAAGATAGCAGCTCCACTAAGTTGATCCAACAAGTCATCCAATCTAGGCATAGGAAATCTGTATCTCACTGTAATCTTGTTTAGTGCTCGGCAATCAGTACACATCCTCCACGTTCCATCCTTCTTTGGCACTAACAAAGCTGGTACAGCACAAGGACTTAAACTTTCCTGCACACGCCCTTGTTCAAGCAACTCTTCCACTTGCCTTCTCAACTCCTCATGTTCCTTTGGACTCATTCTTTAATGTGGTCTATAAGGTAACACAGCTCCTGGAACAAGATCAATTTGATGTTGAATGTCTCTCAACGGTGGTAACTCCGTTGGCAGCTCTTCAGGAAATACATCTTCAAATTCTCCCAGCACTGGCTTAACTTCTTCAGGAATTTCAACCACTTCATTACTCTCACGTCCAATCAACAAGAATACTTCAGGCTCCTCTTCTACTTCCTTAACAAACTCCTTCAAAGATAGCAAAGTTTTAAGTTCTTCAATCTCCTCCAACTTGCTTTCTTTTTGTTGTCGCTTCTTAGGAACTAGAGTGATCTTAGTACCTTCAAACATGACACTGTAACTGTTAGTACGACCATCATGTTGCACCGCTCTATCATACTGCCATGGTCTCTCCAACAACAGATGGCATACATCCATATCCACAACATCACACCAAATTTCATCTTTGTATTTCTTCCCAATTGAAAAATTAACACAAGCACTTCGACTAACTTTCACCTCCCCACCTTTTCTCAACCAAGCTAACTTGTAAGGTTTCGGATGCTTCTCAGTCTTCAATGCTAACTTCTTCACAGCTTCTGTAGAGATAATATTGTCACAACTTCCTGCATCAATAACAAACTTGCAAACCCTTCCCAAGATAGTGCACGTTGACTGGAAAATGTTACTCCTCAACCAGCTAGTCTCTTCCTCCTGTTTTGGTGTTAAACAAGATCTCTTCATCATCAATGAATACCCTTCATCTCCCGACACATTTTCTTCCTCCTCATCATGTAGTGAATTAGAACATTCAGCTTCTGCATCCTCATCTTCAACCTCAGCAATCATCATTCGCTTCTTTGGCTTTGGACATTCATTACTTTTGTGACCAATCTCCTGACAATTGAAACATTTGATACCACTATTGATCCTGGTCTTAGCAACTTCATTAACAACCGGTTTTGCAACAGCCTTCGAAACATTCGCATTGCCACTAGCCCCTTTCACTGGATTGTTGGAATTTGTAAACACACCACCTCCTCGTCTCCCTTGTTTCTCCCACACTATAGCTTTCTGATGTGCTTCAGCAACAGATCTGGGATCAAACATGTTCACCATATCTTGAATCTGCATTCTCAACCCTCCAACAAATCTAGCTGTTAACTGTTCCTCCGTCTCAATGATATCATTCCTTGCAATCAATTGATAAAATTCATCAGCATAATCATTAACAGTCTTTGTTCCCTGTCTCAAGTTCTACAAGCGTTGATACATAAGAGATTGATAATTGTAAGGTAAGAATGTAGCTTTCATCAATTTCTTCATCTTCTCCCATGATTCAATCTTTGACTTTCCCATCCTCTCCCGTGTTAATTTAGTTTGTTGCCACCATGCCATAGCTCTTCCTTTCAAACGAGTAGCAACCAACTTCACTCTACGATGCTCGGGTACTTCCTTAAAGTCAAAATTCTCTTCAACATTAGACAACCAATCAAGGAATTCTTTAGCTTGCATACTACCCTTGAATTCAGGAATTTCAGTTTTCATCCCCGACTCCCATCTACGATCATCTTCAACATCCCGATATGCATTTCGTTCTTGGTCTCGTTCTCGATAATGAATGTGACTTCTATCACTATCTTCATCATAGTCACGTGTACTACGGTATCGATCTCGACCATCAACATATCTTCGATCACGCATGTCTCTTCCACTATGCCTTTCATCATCACGATATGGCTCATACTCAAACTCACGTTGAGTTCTTCTTTCTTCATCTTGATACTCATGGTGATCTCTTCTCATCGAAACTGATGATTCTCTTCTACCTCGATCAGATTGTGGCAACACCCTCCTCGCTTCCGTAACCGATGGCGAAACTCTGTTTCCTCCATGGTTCGAGATTGGCGACCTTCTCCTTTGACCTTGATTCATGTCCATCATCAATTTCTCTAACATCCCAATACCTTCATCCAACTTCTCATTGAATTTGTTACTAATGCGTTGTTCCATTTGTTCGGCATCTTCCCTTTTGTATAAATCTTCAACATTTTGATGACGGTTAGCTCTTCTCGGCGGCATTGTCAAATGAAACAATCTTCAACTTTCGATTGAACAAATCTAACTTGAACTCTCTCGGATCTATACTTCAAACTCTCGGCCTTGATCAAATAAAATGATCAATGATGTACGGCTTCAATTAACTACTCAAACTCTTCGATAAGAATTGACTCCAAGACTCGGCTTAGCTATGATTGGCTAAGTCTAGCTCTGATACCAAATGATGCGGCAGCGGATAACCAAAATGATGAAACGGTGAAAGTAGGAATCGGTGGATTGAAGAATACCAAAGGCCCAAATCCGTTGATCCAAAGATGCAGGATTTTAGCTATCTCAAACACGTTGATCGCGCACGATACCATGTTTAAAGATCTACAATTCTTCAGACGTTGATCAAGCGCACTTGATACCGTGAATTGGCTTCTACGATCGTTGATCAGAGCGCACTCGAATGCCGAAAGAGGAGATAGGAGATTACACTCAACTACCAATTTAAGAAGAGGCACAAAGCTCTCAAACAAAAGTTTATTCAAAATCAACTAACTATTACAAATGACCCGACCATGCCTATTTATAGGCAACAACTCACACGACTCAGCACTAGGTCGTTTGCGACCTATAACATGCGACTTAGTACAAACAGTGAAACACACGCGACCTACGACCTAAACAAGGTCATTAACGACCTAACAACACGCCATCACCATATATACATCACAACACCTTCTCGCGACCTAAAAAAAAGAACACAACATAACATATATACAACTCAGCGACTTATGACCTAAGTACAAAGCGACTCAAACAAAACAACACTGCTTTATGAAAGCGACTTAGACTTCAACGACCTAAGGGTCTTCACGCGACCTAGTATCTGGAGTTGCATAGGTCTTTAGGTCGTTCCAATGTCTCACTGCATAGTTCATTTCCTTTACTAGGTCGTTCAACATAGGTCGCTTGCGACCTAAAGTGGCGCGCTGGTCTGCTTATCTCATTAACTCGCCTCACTAGGTCGCTTGAACGACCTTCCAACATACTAGGTCGCTGCCGACCTATCTTCACTGCAGATTGTGCTTGCGAGCTACCGCTCACACTAGGTCGTGAGCGACCTAAGACACATGAATGACTCAAAACCACTGAACTGGTGGACTTCTCTGCTTCATCCTTAGGCTGGGCTGCATCAATCAGGAGGTTGAAATCCGTACAAACGAAGCTCTGTTGATTCCAAAGGGCTTATGGGCTGTGGATGAAGCCAACATTCGATATTTCGATGTCGAAAAAAATCGATGCGGAATAGGAAGAATTGATTTCGAATAGCTTATGAGCTGTAGATAGGCGAGATAGTGGATGTTGAATAGTGGATGGGGGAGATGAATATCAGAGTAGGATTGATATCGCATTATTAGATGTTGTAGGATGAATTGTCCAATCGCTTTCTATAGTTAAAAATTCCAACAGTAAGTTTTAAAATTTAATAAAGGGACAAATTTAAAAAATTTACAAAATTCAAATAATATGGCATTTTGGTCATTTTTCCAACATTCGGAGGTTCAAGCCCTCCTTCTAGCGCAATAATGTTAAATCGAAAGTTGGTTCAACATCCGAGATGCTGTACAAAGGGATTCAAAGAAATTCCAATGATACCACTTGGTTTTGTGATTATTCACGAAATTACTCAAAATCTGAATCATGTGTTCAATGATAAAACAGTCAAAATAAAAATATGCAATTTGAAATTTGCATATTTGACTCGCTTCTTAACATGCCTTATGATTGAACAAGGAGCACGCCTTATGCATATTGCTTATTACATATTTTTACTTGCCAATTTTATCATTGAACACATGATTTGGATTTTAAATAATTTATAAATAACCAAAAAACATAGGGGTGTCATTGGAATTTCTTCGAACATACCCCCTTGTACAACATCTTAGGTGTTGAACCAATTTTCAATTTAACAACTAAAAATCCAAAATCATTTCACTTATAATTGCCTTTAAAACATTTTTGATATTCTTAAGTATAATAAAAAAAGGGTTAAAAACTATTGTTGCTTAAACCTTTTTTACTATAAACCCAAAACCATTTATACAGCAAATAATCTTTAAACCATTCCTTTTAAAGATCTAAGTACACTAATTAAAAAGATAATATACTTTTAATTAACTTTTGAAAACCATTAATTATAAATAACATGTTGTAACTCAAAACCACTTTTCCTTTTAGAATTCATTTACATTTTCAAACTTATGTCAAAAATACTTATAAATAGGTTTTAAATATCTATATAAAATATTACTTAAAAATAACATATTTTGAAATTTTATAATAATCCGAAATAAAAATCATGTTTGACATTTCAAAACCCTTTTTTTACAAAAAAATTCGTAAATACTCAATATAAATATATTTAAACTTGAGACCGCTTTTAAAATATACTAATATATATTAGAAAACATCCCTAAAAAGATTAGGGAAAAATACTTAATTTAAATATCATTTAAACATCTAAAGTTTCAAACAACAAATAATAGCTTTTAGAGAAATGCTTTCTAAAGATTTTTAAACGGACCAGAAGTGTTTTGGATTTAAAAACTGCATTTAAAAAGTGCCATCTCAAAGTCTTAATAGGGACAACATGAAAATGCATGAACTTTGAGACCCGTTTTCACCACTTAAATAAATGATTTAAGACCCAATTTTTTTTACAGTGTGTAGTGTAAATACTATATAAAAACAATGAAAAGAAACTATTAAGGATATCTTTCGAATTAATTATAAAAATTCTTGAAAATAAGGTACTTTCAAGTGCTCATATAGCGACCATTTTCGCTATGATTTTTGCAACTTCGTTCAGCCAGTTCTATAGCTCCTAAACCTTGATATTATTATGGTAATAAATACACATATTTTGCTTATTAAAACTGTAATGATCATCTTTTTTACCCTCAAATGTCGACATTTAATACATCCATTGTATTCGTGGACCGACACCGAAGTGCGGCAAAGGCAGATAGTTTGGGTAGAATAAAAGAAAACCAAAACAGAACAAGAAAAAAGAATACAATATCAGAATATCACATGCGAAACGATAATATATAATATCTCAAAGGTGAAGTACAAAGAGTTACTCCAACATGCATGATATCTCATATGTAATGAACGGCCTTTTCCGCCCTCAAAAGTCGACACTAATACTTCCATGGTATTCACGTAATGAGCATACAAGTACCGAAAAGATAGATAATTAGGGTGAACGAAAGAAAAGACAGAACATAATCTCACATTGTGATGAGTAATGTATAATAACAATAGATCTTTACAAAAGGAAACTTTTGTATACATATACATCAATCAGAGCAAACTAACCTATCATCAGTCGGGATAATTATAACCACCTCTCCTTACAAATACTAATAAATAAAAAACAACAAATGTAGCGAAAACAAAGATACGTATATATGTTTTGGATGCATCTAGCTCGTCTACTAAAGCTCCAAAGCATCGGTAACTAAATCTTGAAATATGCTCAAGCTGACTCGAGCATTATAAAAAAATAACGCCTAGATCAGTCACGTATACTAGCATGAGAAATACAATCAAATGGATTATTAATATTATAAAACCTTTCAAAAATAAAGGTATCTCATAATACCACATCGCACATAAACATGGACAAGTTTTTACCTTACGATAACCGCACCATTTTGTAACACCCTTAACTTTTAATAGCATTATTCAAAAGCTATAATTAGATAAACTAAATAGAATAATGTAGAGTGATAAGGGGATTGAGATTTGCAAATGAATTTATTGGTCGTGCTTATTAAAATGAATGGGTTTATAAAAGGTTAAGTGCTAACTAAATGAACATAAGGGCATTAGAGTAAATAACTGCCCTATGTTACCTCTCCCTTATACTCACGTTAGCATACTATGCACGTTCATTTTTTATCATAAGCAAAAACGCAAATAAAAGAGAAAGAGCAGGCCGGCTATTAGTAGAAAGAAGAAAGAAGAAAACAAAGTAAAAGCTTAGAATCAAGCTAAGTTGAAATCAATCTCAAGCAAATCTCTAATTTCCTTATCCAATCTAAAGTGAATAATACTCAAAACATCTCTATTTTAGTTTTTATATGATCATTGGTTTTCGAATTTAAGATTAAATCTAATATGATGATTTTTGATGATATGCTTGATTTTAAATGAATCATAGATTCAATCGAGGTTGTTTGCATTTGATAAACATGGTTTTAGGGTAAATCTGTATGTTATGATCTTAGAATGCCATGGAAAAATTATATGTTATGAGAAACATAATTTTGGAGTTGGGTTTCAACTTTTATAATTTTCCAAGCCGTGGAGAATTAGTTATGAATTTTTAAAGGAAAACATGTATTATTGAGTTTAAAAATTATTTTTTGTTGTTATATGATAAATTTGGGTCTGAAATTTATGTATGTTAGACAACATATTAAAATTGAATTTCTTTGATTTTTTGAGATTTTTACTAAGAGAATTATTATAAAAATTAAATTATTTTGAAAGGAGGACATGAAACACCCCACACCCCTTAGTATTCCCAAAAAGGAACACACCAAAGGATGTGGTGCGTTATAGGTATAAAGAAAGCATCACAGAGACTAAGATTCACAATACAAATAAGTAAAAGCAACGGAAAACATTTAAATAATAATAACCTATCATTCATAATTAAACTTCATCTCAAAATAAGTCATAAAAACATAACATGTCTCAAAATCTCTCATGTTTCATGAAAATACATCTCAGTCTCACATAATCAGAATACAAAAATAACAACAATAATAATCCCTCTCACAAATGCCAATCCATTATAAGCCAAATGAAAAAAAGAGATGAAAAGCAGAAGAATACATTTGAAATGAGAAAACTTCGGAAATGAATCTCCAAGCAACCTAAATCAACTATCCTCAACTTTACTAGCCAATTGGGGGAAAAGGAAAGGTAGAGGAGTGGGTCAGACAATAAGTTTGGTGAGTGAAAGTAATTACTATCATTTATAAGCAAGATAAAGATAATATACTAAGCAATAGTTCTAGCATGAAAGGAAGATACAGAAAAGATAAAACTCGCATAAAATACTATTTCTGATTCTGTTTGACTGTTTGCTTTGATTGTTTGCACTTGTCTTAAACTGTTTTGATTAGGCTGAAACCCTAATCCTATCTCAACTGCTAACTTGATTAAATGAAATCCTAATCCTACCCATTAATCGGCCATTTCTATCTTTGTTGTGCCACTGTGAGTCAATCATGTTGGTCCCATAGCAAAAGACACCTCTTAGTGCTTAGGACGCAGTAGAGAATTATTTATCCTAATCGATGCCACATGCTCGGTCATCGTCGGTATGCACTAACTATCGCCCCATATTTGACCCTTTATTTACCCTAATCAGCATAAGCATGCCCAGCCTCACCACATGTGAGACCATCAGTCCTCGACCTGAAAGGGAATGCTATTGGTACTGGTCCTAACAAACAATTCTTCTCACTTTGCGCCCCTTAACCAAATCCACAAATTTGAGCCTCTATCTATTGGCCACTAATTTACCCTAATCATCATAAGCGTCCCCAGCCTCACCCACCTGTGAGACCATCAGTCCTCGACCTGAAAAGGAATGCTGCCAATATGGGCTACTACTGCTATATTTGCTTATTAACTACATCCAAGATCTAATTTTTAAAATAAGCCCCTTCTGTAATTTCTTTCTTTCTAATTATTACCTATGTGTTATAATTTTTCTTACAACTGTTACTCTTCTATTTTCTCTTTTTAGTTATAACCACTTGTTATAATTATACGTGCAAATATCTTAAATTTCTCTATTTCAATCCATCTGCATTTTATTTCAGTTTTTCTCATTTTACATCTGATTTTTGTAAATTTAGTGTTTTTCTATTTTAATCCATATTTGCGAGTTCTTTCCTTTTTAGTATTTTATTTGCGTCAATAAGGATTAGATCTCTATAAAAAGAAACTAACATTTACATGTGAAATTCCAAGTTTAAACAGATGTAAATAACTGCAAATAACTATAAATAACTGAATACAATAGCTGGAAAGAAAATAAACTAAAAAGAACTTCTGAAATTTACTTAAAAACTAAATGTAAATAAACTTAAATAAAACTGTCCCAAAATTGTAGAAAAACTACAACCATTCAGAACCCTATTATTATAAATTGTTTACAAATCTAAAATAATTACAAAACACTCACCAATGGTCCTTAGCTCTAATCCTGGGCCTTCCTGGATCCACTTCTAGGGTGTAGACTATTTTTATTAAAAAGATTTCCTCCCTGGAAATTTTTTCTATTTAGGGTTCAACCTCAGGCAATGAACCCAATTGGGAGAAAATCTGAATGAGAAAAATAGCTAGGCCTAGGGTTCTATTTATAGTGTGGCTTAGGGATCTCAGGCCGTCGGATTTGAAGATTTAATCTAGTGCAACCACGTCATAGGATCACTGGGAACCATCGGATGCATCTACGAACGCACAAGATTTGACAAAAAATCGAATTTCCACACTTCGGCTCATACCTGGACGAAAAATCATCCAGGATGATAGGCAGGATAATAGGTGGGTCGACCTGGGCAATAAGCGGTCGACCCGACCCTAGCAAGGGGTCGTGTCAACCCCTACGGGTTTTTTTTCATTTTTGTTCATAAAATTCCAATTTTTTGTTTCTCTCATAACTTCTCCATACTAGCTCGGATTTCGACAAGTTATATATGGAAATTGATCAAAATATCGACACGGACCCAATGGTGCAACTCCCGTAGCTAAATTCTTATAATTCCAAAACCTCATTTCCACTGTTTAATAATTATTTTGGTTATTTAATTATCTAAAAATACGCGGTGTTACATTCTCCCCTCCTTAAATGATTTCGCCCCCGAAATCTCTAAGGACAGAAGAATGAAATAAATATATTCATCCAAATTCTACAACCACATATTCAACCATCATCCATCACATCCATTGTCTTTAAGCTTTTTAATGTAGTTTATGATATATGCAATAGTGTAGTGTCAATGTCCCTGACTAATGCAAAAGATTAGGCGGTCTACTGATTCGGTCGACCTCCTTTTTATGCGTTCATGTCCGTGCCATGTATCCAAATGAATGCAAATTCCCTAATGACAAATGATAGTTCTATATGCATGCTACAATCATCATCCGAATGCAACAATCATATGATAATCACCCATTCATTGTAACCATAAAATAAAAATGCAAGTGCACACACATTCATATGCATATGCTTTAGTGACCTAGTTAGGCTGATCTCTAAGAGATAATAGTGCCTAGTGTGTGTATATGCGTCTATTTGCATCCACTGGCAAACACTTGCAACCACTAGCGTCCAATATACATAACATGTTCTAGTAACATGTTTACATTCAGTCCTACCATCCATAGGTTAAATCCTAAGATCTACCCTCCTAAAGGATACTAAAGGAAAGAACCTATACAAAACTAAAGATGGAAATAGGAAATTCAAGACGTACCATCGAAGAGATGCGGATAAGAGATACGTATTTTCTCCTCAGCCTTCCACGTACCGTCTTCAATACTGTCTCCCCACTGCACCTTAACCAAAGGGACTTCCTTATTATTAAGGTTTTTGATATCAGGTCCAATGATCTTGGTAGGAATGCGACAAATCGATACTTCTCCCTCCAATTCAACTTCCTCAAGTTGGCTTGGTTCCACTACTTCTACTGAATCATGTAAGCACTTCCTCAAGTGCGAAACATGAAACACATCATGAACTCTCGTGAGCCTCTCTGGTAGCTTTATCCAAAATGCCATCTTCCCTACCCTTTCCACAATGGGGAACGGTCCTACGAATCTGGGAGCTAGTTTCCCACTTGATCCAAACCTCACTACCTTTCTTAGTGGAGACACCTTAATGAAACCCAAATCTCCTACCTCGAACTCGGAGTCCCTTCTCCGCCTATTTGCATAAGGTTTCTGTCTATCTTGGGCCGTCTTCATTCTCCTTCTAATCAAATCAATCTATTCTGAAGTCTCTAACCATGTCGGGACCAAGTAGCAACCTTTCTGTAGACTCCAACCAACACGAAGGCAACTTGCAAGGTCTTCCATAAAGGGCTTCAAAAGGAGCCATCCCAATGCTAGCCTGAAAACTATTGTTATATACAAATTCCACTAAAGGAAGGTGCTCCTCCCAAGTCCCTCCAAAATCAAGAATGCACATCCTTAACAAATCCTCAGGAACTCTATTAACTCTCTCCGTTTGGCTATCCGTTTGAGGGTGATAGGTCGTACTCAATCTAATCTGTGTCCCTAAAGCCTCTTGCAAGCTCCAACAAAACTCGCTAGTAAAGATAGGGTCTTTGTCGCTTACTATGCTAGAGGGAACTCCATGAAGTCGGACTATCTCATGAACGTATATGGATGACAAATAAGGTGTTGTCCTCTTACTCTTGACCGGAATGAAGTGGGCGCTCTTAGTCAAATAATCTATAATCATCAAAATACTAGTATTCCCCTTCCTAGATCGGGGTAAACCATCTATGAAGTCCATCGAAACACTATCCCACTTCCATTAGGGTACATCCAATGGTTAAAGCAATTCGCCAGGCCTCTACTGCTCCACCTTAACCCTTTGGCACACAAGACACTTAGCCACAAACTCTGCTACATCCTTCTTTATGCCACTCCAAAAAAGCACTCTCTCTATACATCTTATTACCATTCGGATGAATAGTCATCTGAGAATGGTGTGCTTCTGCTTGAACTGTACTCATCAAATCACCAGTGTGGGGGACATAAAGTCTTCCATCTCTCCTTAGCCACCCTTTACTATCGATGGAATAGCGTTGGAGAAGTCTAGAGACCTCTCCTCTGCTAATCCTATCTAGAATATCCACAAGCTCTGAATCCTCTCATTGCCTTGAGCCAATTTGATCTACGAGGGTAGGCTTAACCTCAAGTGCTTCTAATAATCCAGGAGTAACGTCCGTAGATGGCTTAAAATCAAAGGTGGAAATAAACTCTAGGCTTTTCCACTCCGCGAACATTGGGCTAAGGGTTGTTCTCTTCCTACTTAATGCATCCGCAACCATGTTACCCTTGCCAGGGGTGTAAGTTATCTCAAAGTCATATGATGCCAGAAACTACATCCAACGCTGCTGCCTCAAGTTTAAATCCTTTTGTGAGAACATGTACTTCAATGATTTATGGTCGGTGAAAAGCTCGAACCTCTTTCCTAGCAAGTAATGTCTCAAAGACTTGAGCGCGAAAATAATAGCAGCCAACTCCAAACATGGGTGGGGTAGTTCTTCTCATGAGTTTTCAACTGTCTACTCCCATAGCATCGCAATTGAAAGCTCTTATCATAACCAAGTACCAGTAACCAATAGGTGAAAACAAAAAGAGTATGTGGAGAAATCCGTTATAGTATGATATATTAGTTCTATATAGGAGTTGGATGGGTTAATTCAATCTGTATTGCTACTTGTGTAATGGTATTGAGCGTAGGACATGAACACTAACTGGGAGTTTACTCAATGTTTAGGCGATAAGTTATTACTGGGATTGTTAACCCAAAAGATTTTATTAGAATTGTTATCTCAAATGTATAGGCTTAGCATTGTGAGGAATGTTTGGTTAGGTGCAACATAAATGATTATCATAGAAAATGTTAACTCAATATATAGTAAGCAACTACCTTTGAGAATGTTAACTAGGTGCATGGTAAAAAAAGTTATCATTTGGGAGTGTTAACTCAATGTATAGATAGGTGGCTATTTTTGGTAGGGGTGGGCATAAACCGCACCGCTATACGGAAACCGCCCGCACCGAACAGCAAAAACGGTGCGGAAACCCGCACCGAATCTTCTAACCAAAGCAAATACCCCAAACCGGACCGACCCGCATCGATACGGTTTGGTTGCGGTTTGGACGATTGAACCAACCATATTAAACCGGACCGAACCGAATATTTACACTTGTAATCTTATGATAAAAATATAAGCAACTCCTATCTTATTTTAGATTCTAACGATGTATATTCAATTTTTAGTGTATGTTATTATATTAATAATATTCGATGTCATAAAGGAAGAAGTTATAGTTTTGGTATAATATTTTCATCTCATTTTTTTTAGATAAATGCTAATTATAATCTTATTCTAGTCATTTTCTTTGATGATTATGTATTGATTAATGTTGATGTTTGGTTAATCTACCAAAAAAAATCCCTTGTAGCTAAATGTCAAATTGAAATATTCATACAGTTAAGAACTAATCTTTCATTTCAGTATAACACTGCGTGTTTTAACATTTAAGTGTAAAAGCTTCACACAATTGCCTTCGTAAATTGATTGTTGATGGAAGCAATTCTCTTATTTCATATTTAATATGGGTTCATACTAGACCGGACCGAAACCGAACCATATTACATTCAAACCGAACCAAAACCGAACCAAAACCGAACCAAAACCGAACCGTTAAAAGATTAGTATAATGGTTTGTATTTTTTATTAACCGTTTAATGCGTTGCGGAAGCGGTTTGGACTTCAAACCGTACCAAACCGACCTGCGCCCACCCCTAATTTTTGGGACCATACACTAGGGATATTTCTAGGATTGTTCAGTTTCTATGTGTCCACCTTTGTATGGAAACTTTCATAACCATAATTTTACCATAATTTAGTCACATTAAGAATAGTCAAGCTATATTATGAAAGCAACTACTTCTTTATGCATAGCACGCGCACACTAAGGAAAACATCTAAGATATGTAGGTTAAAACTAAACTTTAAGTACATGTCCGCGTCATACCATTAGTGATACAATTCCCTCACAAGACCTTGTATGGTCCCTCCATTTCTCCTTCTTTAAATATATCATAGGTGGTTATAGCAGTAAGTGAAGTAAGTGAGGAAAGCTGCATGGAGGAGGCGACTTCACGCTTTAGAGATATATTTACTCTCTATCTACTTTATATTTCTCCACTCTGTTCTATCGATAATTGACAATTGATGCCTGGGCCTCGGCCCAGGCACCACGACCAATTCCTGAAAGACCTGGACCCCAGGGACAAGAGGATAAAGACGAATCAACGGAGAGTCAAGCTTCTCCAGCCGAACTGACTGTGGACGTCCTAATCAGTGAGGATGATGATTCAAAGATGCTGAAAGTTGGGTCCCAAATGAACGAGCAGACACAGCAAGAGTTGGTCGAATTTCTTCTGGCAAATCTCGACGTCTTCGCCTGGACACACTCTGACATGTGCGGGATCTCGCCGAGCATTGCAAGTCACTCCCTGAATATAGATCCACGACATGTCCCAGTAAAGCAGAAAAGGCGCGGTATGGATCCAGAGAGATCTGCCGCCCTTAAGGAGGAAGTTGATAAACTACAATCGAACGGGTTCATTCGAGATGCTTTGTATCCAGAATGGGTGTCCAACCCTGTACTAGTTCGGAAACCAAACGGGAAGTGGAGAACCCGCATTGATTACTCTGACCTAAACAAGGCCTGTCCAAAAGATAGCTTCCCACTTCCGCGAATCGATCAGCTCGTTGATTCAACGGCCGGACATGAACTACTATCCTTTATGAACGCTTATTCCGGCTACAACCAGATACCCATGCATTTACCTGATCAGGAACATACCAGCTTCGTGACCGATCTGGGACTCTATTGTTACAAAGTCATGCCGTTTGGTCTAAAGAACGCTGGAGCAACATACCAACGCTTAGTCAACCGAATGTTCGCTGATCAGATCGGGAAGACCATGGAGGTTTACGTGGATGACATGCTGGTGAAGTCCCGATTCTCCACAGATCACGTCGGAGATTTGAATTCAATGTTCAGCATCCTCCGGGAGTACGGAATGAAGCTCAACCCACTCAAATGTCACTTCGGCGTTGCATCCGGAAAATTCCTTGGGTTCATCGTCAACGCTCGAGGAATAGAGGCGAATCCTGAGAAGATCTGGGCTATTAGAAATTTACAAACCCCTAGAACTATAAAGCAAGTCCAGAGTCTTAACGGGAAGGTCGTAGCATTGAGCAGGTTCATTTCAAAGTCCACCGATAAATGCATTCCTTTCTTCGACCTGATCCGGAAGGGCAAACGGAACTTTGAGTGGACCGCGGAGTGTGAGGGCGCGTTCCGATCATTAGTTCAACATCTCTCCACACCTCCGATCTTATCAAAACCGGTTGACCACGAGCAACTATATCTCTACCTGGCAGTATCAGAACATGCGATCAGTGCTGCTCTAGTCCGGGAAGAAGACAAGGTGCAAAACCCGGTCTACTATGTTAGTAAGAGGCTAACAGGAGCTGAAAGAAATTATCCGAGACTGGAGAAACTGGCCTATTGCTTGGTCAATGCCTCAAGAAAGCTCCGTCCTTACTTCCAGGCTCATCCGCTTACTGTGTACACCGACCAGCCGTTACGACAGGTCCTCACGCGGCCTGAGACGTCCGGTAGGTTACTCAAGTGGAACATTGAGCTAAGCCAATTTGATATCGCATACGCTCCGCGGAGAGCCATTCAAGGACAAGTCCTGGCAGATTTTATAGCTGAATTCACCGTCCCAAAAGACTTGCCCGAGACCAGTAAATCTCCCGAATACATCTGGAAGCTCTATACTGATGGTGCATCAAATGACCGATGTTCGGGCGCTGGGGTTGTACTTGAGACTCCCGAGGGCCGATCCATATGTTATGCTCTTAAATTCGACTTTCGTGCAACTAATAATGAAGCCGAATATGAGGCCCTCCTAACCGGCCTAAAGCTTGCCAGAGACTTGAGAATTATCGCTGTAGAAATTTATTGCGATTCACAGTTAGTGGTATGTCAAGTACGAGGAGAATACCAAGCGAGAGACCGAAGACTGGCTGCTTACTTGGCTCGAGTTCAGGAAATACTAAACCAGTTTGATTATTACGCCATCTATTATGTACCTCGGGAGCACAATCAGAAAGCCGATTCACTGGCAAAGTTAGCCAGCACAGGTGAAGCGCAACAGATGGGACTTGTCCCTGTTGAAACTTTGGCCTCCCCGAGTGTCGACCGAATAGAAATGAACTCTGTGTTTGAAGCCGCTCCCAGTAGAGAATCTTGGATGACTCCGTATCGGAATTACATTGAGAATGGGACGCTGCCTGAACCTAGAAATGAGAAGAGACAAATTCAGCGAAAAGCTTCGCGGTTCGTCATCCAAAACGGAGTCATGTACAGGAGAGGTTATTCCATCCCTCTCCTCAGGTGTATCGCCCACGAAGAAATCAAACGAGTGTTACATGACGTGCACGAAGGAGAGTGTGGCGATCATACCGGAGGACAAGCTCTCGCTAAGAAGATACTCCGATATGGGTATTACTGGCCGACAGTGAACCGAGATGCGGCAAACTATGCCCGGAAGTGCGATAAATGCCAGATACATGGCCGAATTCCGAGAGCTCCGCCTACTGAAATAAGCCAAATGGTCAGTCCCTGGCCATTCGCAATGTGGGGCATCGACATCATCGGCGCTTTACCTTTAGCAAAAGGCGGTGCGAAATACGCCATCGTCGCCGTTGACTACTTCACAAAGTGGGCTGAGGCCGAAGCCCTTGCAACCATTACAACAAAGAAAGTGATAAATTTCATGGTTCGCAACATCATCTGTCGATTTGGACTCCCGCATACTATCATCACTGATAACGGAGCCCAATTCGAGAGTGCGGAATTCAAGAATTTCTGTGAACGGTTTCGTATCTGTAAAAAGTTCTCGGCTGTCGCACACCCCCAAGCGAATGGACAGGTTGAAGCTGTCAACAAAGTTATAAAATCGATCCTGAAGAAGCGATTGGAGAAGGCTGGGGGCAAGTGGGTCGATGAACTTCCTATGCGTTATGGGCCTATCGAACGACCCACAAAACCGCGACCGGACACACTCCGTTTTCCCTATCTTACGGCTCAGAGGCCATTATTCCGGTCGAGACAGAAGTGCTCTCTCATCGCGTGACTTATTATGAACCAAAAACAAACGCTATACTCCTGGCCGAGTCTTTGGATCTATTGGATGAAAAACGGGAAGAGGCTGATTTGAGAGCAGCCGCACATCGAAGCCAGGTCGCCCGACTGTACAACACCAAAGTTTGACCTCAAACCTTTGAACTCGGCGACCTCGTACTCAAGAGAATCTACCCGGTTCCTTCACACATGAAGCCGAACTGGGGAGGACCGTATGTAATTACACGAAAGCTCGGAGATGGTACATTCAAGCTGTCGACTGTTGACGGTCTCGATTTACCAAGGGCTTGGAACAGCGAGAGTCTCCGCCGCTATTACATATGACAGGCTTTATTTATTTCATTCTATTTAGCAATTTGTTTCAGCATTTCGAAATTTGAATTTTGTAATAAGGCAACTGACTTTGCCGCATTTTCTTATTTCAGCAATAAAATGCCACTTCTTCGAGCCAGAGCTGTGATTCATTAAGTACGATATACAACATCACGATGCACGAAGAGCTAAATCCCATCATGCAATGGGACTTATTCAAATGGAGAGTGGCTGTGATACGACCGGCCACTCACTAGGTGAAACCCGAGCTCGGGGACAAGCCATGACACCGATATTGATAGGGTTGACACACGACAATCCTGCAATTAACTCCATATTCCCAGAGTGCGAAGTGGAGTATAAACATTCGACTCCATATTCCCAGAGTGCGAAGTGGAGTATAAACCTTTAACTCCATATTCCCAGAGTGCGAAGTGGAGTATAAACATTCCGACTCCGTGTTCCCAGAGTGCGAGACGGAGTATAAACATTCAACTCCGCATTCCCAGAGTGCGAGGCGGAGTATAAACATTCGACTCCGTGTTCCCAAAGTGCGAGACGGAGTATAAACATTCAACTCCGCATTCCCAGAGTGCGAGGCGGAGTATAAACATTCGACTCCGTGTTCCCAGAGTGCGAGACGGAGTATAAACATTTAACTCCATATTCCCAGAGTGCGAAGTGGAGTATAAACATTCAACTCCGTGTTCACAGAGTGCGAGGCGGAGTATAAACACTAACTCCATATTCCCAGAGTGCGAAGTGGAGTATAAACATTCGACTCCGCATTCCCAGAGTGCGAAGTGGAGTATAAACATTCAACTCCGTGTTCCCAGAGTGCGAAACAGAGTATAAACATTTGACTCCGTATTCCCAGAGTGCGAGACGGAGTATAAACATCAATCAACTCCGTGTTCCCGGAGTGCGGAACGGAGTATAAACAACTAACTCCGTGTTCCCAGAGTACGGAGCGGAGTATAAACGACCAACTTCGTGCTCCCAGAGTGCGAGACGGAGCACAAACATCAGTCAACTCCGTGTTCTCAGAGTGCGAACAACCGCTTACGAGATGACATATATCCCCGGAGTGTGGATGAAACGATTCACGAGAGAACAAGTGTAGTTCGACCACTCGGTCCTCGCTTGATGCGATCACAAGCTGATCATCACAACTTAACCCTGGAACTGGGGGCAGAGGCAAATGTTAGTCACTACCCGAAACTATGCGATGCTCAGCTCCGATGCGATCCCCTATCACAACTCAAGTCCGAGATTTCCATACTTAACAAGTAAAATGAGCTATTCTTGAAACAATCAGATAATGCAAGTACACTGGACCAAAGTCCGAACACTGCAATATTAGGCATAGAAAGGAACATGAGCTGAAACACGAAAACAAAATTTTATTTCAACTAACTCAAGAACAATGGTTCATACATGAGTTTTTTCCAAAATATTCCTACTAGCAGGGGCCGAACCCGCATCTAAACACGGCCTACAAAAGGGAAAGACAGAGAAAATAACAAAAGTCCCTAACTGCCTATGAAAAGAATGTCTAATCCTTCTGCTTCCTCAACTTCTTCTTCCTCGAGGAGCTACTAGAACCACCAGTACCCTTTCGCTTGGAGCCTTTCTCCTTAGGCAGGCTCCCTTCGGGTGAAGGCATAATGTCAACGTCCTCGTTTGAGCTGGACTCTATAGGGATGCTTCCCGCGGGAGGAGTTGGAGGAACAGACTCCGCAGCCGGAGGAGGGACTGGCACATTAGTATCAGTAAGTGTGCCCCCAGGAGACACAATCATAAGAGGAGTAGGGCACTGTGCTGCTGCTCCGCCATCTACTTCGCCGCCGTGCGCCGCGGCCGCCATCTCGGCATTAATCTCGGCCAACATCGCCGCTTCCCGCTGTGCTCTGGCTTCGCTAGGAGCCGTAGTAGTCTGAGATGGGGTGTCAGAAGTAGCCGTGAATCCACCCAAGCCGAATGGCAAGTCCGCAAAAGGATCACTCTGACGGCCAAGGAGCTCGTTTATCATCTGTTTATTGAAAGAAAGTGAGCTCCCCTGCGTTACTCCAACTGGTGCCATTGTCGCGACGGAGGTCGCCTCAGAGATGATGGCTCCTGGTGCTTGGCCTGATTCTTGGATGGTAAGAGGCGCGGCTGGAGCAACTCCTGTCACTGATCAAAGGAAAAGGACATGTCATTAGCAACATTTCAACACAGACTCTTCAATCCAAATATACAAGAAGTTAGTTCAGAGTACCTTCCTCGGTTTGGCTCGAGGCCGTCTGAACAACTTCAGAAGGATGTTCCTTAATAGGAGATAGATGTGGTTGATCTGGGTCATATGCCGGGATAGGCTGGGGGTAGATCATCGGAGTTGGCTCAGATTGAGATGACACGATTATCTAAGAACTCATAACATGGTGTTCTGCACCAGAGCTCTCTCCGACTTCCTGGGTCTGGGCACCAAGCCTCACCTTGTCGTGGGAAATCATGGAGTCATGGAGAACCTTCTTTTCGTCATCATTGAGGATGCGGTTCTCCAGCTCGAATTCATCAAGGGCTTCATCAAGGTGCCCGGACTTCTCCTCATAGACTAGTAAGTTCCAGGCATTGTAGAGATGCGTGGGGTAATCGTCAAGCCATGTCAAATCTCGGTGCCTTAGCACATTGGCGTTGTACGTAACGAGCAGCTCTTCCACCTCGGCCTCAATCCTGGCCTCCGCCTGCCGTACCTTCTCGTCAACCCCAGCCTCAGCTTCGTGAGCTTGTTGTATAGCCGCTTCTTTCTCCTTTCGGAGCGTCACTGCCTGGTCACATGCCTCCTGCGCAGAGACATTAGCTGCGTCTTTCTCCTTCGCCATCTCGGAAAACTTTGATTTCAGCTCATTAAGCTCCTTAAGAGCGGCATCCCTCTTGGCGGTAATGGAAGTGTTCCTGTGACCCATGTCCTCGATGGCGGTATAATGCTCTTGCTTCATCCTGGTCATGACAGCGTTCACTTCATCAACCTTCTTTAGAGCCTCCATTTTAGATTTACGGGAAGACTCAGCCTCTGAGTTGAGCGCTTTTATGATTTGGTCGTTGTGACCCAACTCCTTCTCGAGCTTCTCAATAGTGACGCCCCGATCGAATGCCACTTTGGAAGCTTTCCTCGCGGCCCGTCCCCATTCCCTGTACTGGAAAAAGATGTCCGCAACATAATCATGGATAGTGGTTTCAGCGGTTGGCGGAATTCTCTTCAAGTGCGGAGGGAAGACATAACCATCAAAACAGATGTCGGGAAATTCCTTCCTCATCTGTGCCAGTTTAAGCGCTCCTTCACTAGACGCTTCGGTCGGGACCGGCACAGTAGCCGAGGAGGTGGCTATTTCAGTCCTGCGCGGAGGATCGGACCTCGAAGCTTGAGAAGGCGGCCTAGGCCGTGAAGTTTCAGGAGGACGAGTAACTACGGCCGTAGGAGGTGCAAGGGTCCTGGGGGTAGGAGAGCGAGATCGGGATCGGCGAACGTATCCCCTATCTCTGTCAGACTTCTCCTGACCAAAATGTCCTGAGTCGTAATCCCTCTCGCCCTCTCTCCTGCGTGGCTCATGATAACGGCGCTTATTGCGCAAACTATCAAGCACAGAACCTTGCCCAGACATCGTAACTGAAAAGAAAACCACAAAGAATCAGTAACCGTTTGCGATGTGTTGTTTACGGTTAGGAAAATGTGTTGTGCCGTGAAGAGTGTGTGAATGTGTAACCCCCCGGACCAACCAGAAGTGTCAATCGCACTGGCAGGATTAGACTCGCTAACATCGACGATATGTCGCGGTCCACCCGATTCAACGTCGTGTTGCTCCGGCTCGATGTCCGGGATTGGAGGGTCAGCAGGCCCTTCGAATTGATCTTTAGCTTGCAGGGAGGATGCTTCCGTAATCTTAACTCCTGGCAAAGGACGGTGCAAAACCACAGACTTCCGCCTCCCGGACTTAGGCTGTTTTGAGGCCACTGCTTTGCCTTTCCTCTTTGCGTCGGACTCCGGGGTTGCATTAGCAGGTCCGACCAACGTTCCTCGTCGGTATGAGTTTTCTCGGAATCGGGTTCCTCAATTATCACAACCCTGGGTTTCATCCGTTTGACCATTTTTCTGGAGACGGTCTTTAATGCACCATCGAGCCTTATGCTCTGCCTCCGGCCGATCAACCCAAGAACTCTGAGATTCCGATCTGTCAGTAACAGTTCAATATTCCTTTCTTCGCTAGGAATCTCTTGGAGGACCCGAACTATCTCTTTATAGTAGCCACCCTCAGGCCGCTGGATGATTGCTGAAAGAAAAAGAGGAGAAGACGTAAGTTTAATTTCACTCCGAAAATTGCCCTGTCAATTACTTGGGAAAAAAGACAATACTCACGTCTGAACAGCCATCTTCTGGCAAACCCCGGAGGACATCGGACATAGAACCACTCCGACTTAAAGTAGCTTAGCCTAGTCCACGACCCCGTGACAACTTGGCAGTTCCTTACAGACTCCAAGAACGTATAAGATGGGCTGTCAGTCCGACTCTTGAAATTAAACAAGTATCTTATGTCGGTCATACGGGGAGGACGATGGAGGTACTCCATGAATACAATAAACAAGCTGTTGAGTGAGGCATATCCGTTTGGATGCAATTGAGACGGAGCGATGTCCAGATAAGCCAACACTTCTCTTATGTAATCATTGAACGGAGGAAGTGTGCCGGCTGCGCACGCATGTCGATTAAAAGCAGTATACCCCTCTGGGGGATTATGTGGCTTGTCATTCGGTCCAGGCAACAGTACTTCATCCAAAGATAAGCCATGCCTTAAGCATATTCTCCCTAGCATGTCTTCAGAGATATTGGACGGGACAGAATCAGGTGGACTATTAATGAAGGACGCATCGGGCAACTCATCCGGAGCTGGACCAATAGCTTCGGCCTCGATGTCCGGAATCTCAAGTCTGGGAGGGATAGGGTTCTGAGTTTCTTGCTGCTGCGAACTTGACGGTTCCATCACTAGCTAACTCACGAGAAACCATCATTAGATGATAAAAAGCCCGTGCATTCCCCAGTGTAAAGTGGATGAATGTGTTGTGTAGTGCAAATGTTGTGCGTGACTTGAGCAAATTCTGCAGAATTAAAGAAAACACGCTAGCGATGAAACTCTGGAAGTCAGACCGACAATGATCGTCATCGCTGACCGTCACGATCACGCAATCCAGATGCCAGATGGCTGATTCTAGTGTAAGTCCGTTATATGTTCGTTAGGTTACAGTTCCATCGACGAGCTTCGAAAGTCAGTCAAATATGCAATCCTGTGATCAAGTCCAATTATGCAAGGCAGAAGCTCGTCGGAGTCGAGTGTAAGAGCATGCAAGAGTTCGCTAAGTTCGTCGAATTTCAGCATGAAATCGATCGTAGTTCAGATTCAAATTCAGTCGGAGGCGTGATATCTTTCGTGTCGATCCAGTTCGAATCGATACTTTCGTATCGATCAAGGTCGACTCGATACCTTTCGTATCAATAGGTTTCGAATCGACGGCAGTTCGTATCGACCGGAGGAGTGGATTTCGTATCGATCAGAGAGGCTTACTTCGCATCGGCCAAGGGTTAACGACTGTGTGACAACCAAATGCAGTGACTTCGCATCGATCTGGGGCTATCGATATTGTACCAATAAACCTCTTGGTCTTCGTATCGATCGTGGGAGGCAGATTTTCGCATCGATCACGCGGGCCAAACACTTGCATCAATCATTTCAGTTCAACACAAGTCCCAACCACCTTAGATCGATGCGAACCTATGCATCCCCTTCAACCCATCAATCGATGCGAGGTCATGAAATCTGGGTCGAGTCGAACCCTCCTGTCCCGGATCGACACGAACTAGAGGTGAAGCAATTCCTCCAGAACTCTTTCTTCTCTGATTGATGCGAGCATCGCCATGGCCATCCTCGACCAAGCTCTGGTCCAGATCTGGCCTTAGCGCCGCCAAAATCAATAATCAGCAAGGACACGATGGATCTGAGATCTGAACTTCGTCGCTCGAATTTAGCCGTGATTGCTTATTTACCTGAATTGAATTGGAGTTTGGGGTAATAATAAAATGATGTTTGATCGATTCGAAGATTGGAACAATTCTTTCCTCCCAAGTTCGTGAATCGACACGAAAATGCAGAAGGCAACAGTAAAAGTAAAAGGTAAAAAAGTGAAATCGAGCCAAGTCCCCGGTATTTATATGAAGCCTGGAGGCGAACTGGGTCGATTCATCTCCCAGTCAACATGACCGGTCGCAGCCAGTCAAGCGGTGCATCGATGCGAACATTCGTTTCGAGCCCACTGGCCTCCATCGTTTCGAAGCACACTATCAGTCAAACTCTTATGTACTATAATTTGGAGATATTATTGCATAAACTACATTTATTTTGAGGTTATTAGTTGATTGGGTCATTTTTAATACTTCTTTTATTTCCTTTGATTATGAGATCTAAAAGTGTCTAATTTTATAAATTTATAATTATCTCTGTATCATGTAAACCTTTAAACTTAACGACTCGTACTTCTTTGCAAGACGCGAGTTTAGAAGCTACTTTAGAGCTCTAAATCTGTGTGCCCGAAGGTGCATTGGTATTATATATATATATAGCTATCATAGTAGGATTATTTATTTCTACAAAGGAGTAGGATCAGCTGCTTCAATCCTTTCTGCTACTTGTATAATGGTGTAGAGTGTAGGACATGTGCACTAACAAAGGGTTTACTCAATGCTTAAGTGACATGTTATTATTGGGATTGTTAACCCAAAGATTTTGTCAGGATTGTTAACCCGAATGTGTAGGCTTAGCATTGTGAAGTATACTCGGTTAGGTGTAACTCAAATAATTATCATTGAGAATGTTAACTCAATATATAGTAAGTGAATACCATTGATAATGTTATCTCAATGCATAGTAAAATAATCATCGTTGAAATTTTCAACTCAATGTACAGATATGTGGTCTATTCTTAGGACCATACACTAGAGATATTTCTAGGATTGTTCAGTTTTAGTATATTCCACCTATGAGTGGAAATATTGATAATCATAATCCAATCGCATTAAGAATATTTAAGCTATATTATGAAAGCTACTAATTCCTTATGCATAGTACGTGCACAGAAGGAGTGCCTTTAGGATATGTAGGTTATAACTGGACTTTAATTACTTATTAGCACCATACCACTAGCGATATTATTCGGTCACCAAACCTTGTCTGATCCCTTTCATTTATTCTTCTTTAAATCTATCATAGATGGTTAGAGTGGTAGGTGAAGTGAGAAAGGAAAGTTGCATGGAGGAGGCAACCTAGCACTTTGGAGATATATTTAATCCTCTATCAATTTTATATTATTTTATACTTATTAGTCAAACTCTTATATATTGTCATTTGCAGACATTATTGTATAGATCATGTTAATGTTGAAATAGTTATCTGATTGGGTTATTTTTAGTACTTATATTTTATTTCGTTACTCCATATCATGTACACCTTTAAACCTAACGTAGTACTTCTTGGGATGACACGAGTTCAAAAGTCACTTTAGATCTTTGATTCGATATGTCAAGTGGTGCAGTTATTACATGTATGTGTGTGTATGTATGTTATCACCATAGACATCTTGTTAACCGTATGACAAAGCGATCACTTTTCTATGAACCTCAGGTAATATATGTATACACTGTTTATGATTTTCATTGAATGTAGACATAATGGCATATTAAATAAATCTTTTTATTAATTATAAATTAATTATCAATAAAATTATATAAATAATTCGATTAGTAAAATAAAATTAAAATATTAAATCCATCTTTTATTAATCAAAATACTAAATTCAGTTTGGTATTAATAAATATTTATTTACATAAACACAAAAAAAGGACTTGTGCAAATTAATAAAAGCATTTTTTTCTTGAATTCACCACTTTTGTCACATTGTCAGTGCTCCTGATCCTATAATTTTTATGTTTCATATATATTCATCTCCAACCACTGAAAAATGCTGTTAAAATTTAGATGACAAGTGCCCTTAGAATATCTTGGAAAACTATTTTTTCGATGCCAAATAGGCATCTCTAAAATGCTCTTGGGTCAAAAATTCTGGCAACATTATCACAACTTTTGTATTTCGAAGACTTCCCAATGGCATAATACTTCCGATGACAAAGACTATCGGCAACTTTTTGTGATGAAATGGCTATGACGTTTTAGAAGCTAAATTTCCAGAATTACCCCCGCTGTGGCGATAAGTTTCATGAGGGTGTTTTAGATGACCTGCCGATGATGTAACAACAATAAAGCAATGATAAAGATTACCGGCAGCATTGCGACAACATAGCCAAGACATTTCAAAAGCGCAATTTTTGGAATTTCCCATGATAAGATGACCACTTTACGATGGTCTTTCTACATTTTTTATTGCCCTTTTTGCTCCTTTTTCATTCCCTTAATAAAGATCACAATAATATTATGTGTGGACACTCTGCCACTGGCAAACAAGCAAAATAACAATATATACTACATTCAAACACAATAATTTCACATTTAAACACAACAATATCACGATCAAACACAACACATATCAAACAATATATCTACAACTTCCAAATCATCTTAATATCACATGTCCATCAAACTTCCATCATACGAAATATCATAGTAAAACTTTGCTAAACAAAATCTGAATAACATCTTCATTTTACATGTCTAGCTAAATAAGCATTAATCATCCTGACACTGACCTAGATCATCATTTCGACATGGACATGGTTCATCATGGAACCGCTGACGAAACATCACTCAAAGCTCCTGTTATTGCCTCTATAATAACCCTCTTTTCAGCACAATTTAAGCGGCAAACGCACCACACATGACCCACTCAAATTGAATGGAAAAGCATATAGTGAGGGAAAAAGAAAGAAGGAAGAAGACAAGAAGGAAAATAACAACATAGAATCTCACAGCAGAATGAATGATTTATAATATATAACAAATATTTGCACACAAAAATTGTAATATATGTATATACAGACATCAATTAGAGTATACTAGCCTATTCTAGCCCGGACAGTTAACAACATGTCCTTGCAATTGCTGATAAATGCAACAGTGAATGCAAAAAATAACCATATATGTGAATACGTCTCTGGGCCTCCAGCTCGTCTCCTGAAGCTCCAAAGCCTCCAACTAAATCTGTAATATGCTTGGTCTAACTCGAGCATTATAGGAAAACAACGCCCGAGTCAGTCTGGTAAAACCAGGGTAAAAAACTCAAACCATAAGGAATTTTATTTATTACAGCTTGTAAAATCCTTTAAAATCAAAGGCATCTCGTAAGACCATTCCGCACATAAACATGAATGGATTTTTACCTTACGATAACCAAAACATTTATATCTGAAATCCTGTGATATAATAATAATTTCTAAGGGTGAAAATAATAATAATCAAGTATTGTGATGCTTGTGAGTGTACATCCCAACAATACTAGGTATATAATCAAAAACCGATGAGTCGCGATCGCTAATTGTGTAGAGTTTCCATGGTGGTGCCCTTAGTACTTCGAGAATGGTCCTCCTGCACAAGGAGCAGAGATATCCTTCCGAGGCAGCATAAATCCCTGGTGATGTCCATAGGAAAAACATAGCAGGTCTCACTAAGACTGAGTGCAACACCCCATGCATGCATAACAACTGTAAGTAACGTCTAGATGGAGTCGATTACACCTTATAGGTTTGCCAACCCTACTAGTCATGCCTCATATCTTTGGTTTTAGTCATTTTCATTGATGAGGCTATGCCTGCATTCCAGCTCATGCACCGCCATCAAAACAGATCAAGGAATCCCATATGGATTCCAATACCCCAATGGGTCTCAAAATCACACATGGATTCCTACATCTCAAATAGATCTTGGAATCACACATGGATTCCCACATCCCAACGGATCTCGGAACTACACATGAATTACAACATTTCAATATATCATGAAACTCCTCGATAGAATGGTATACGGTTTCGAAGTGGTTACTATTTTTAAGTCATCTCTTACGAGTAACTTTTCCTCTTTTCGGGCACTCCAAAAGCAATCTTCGATTTTCCAGAATGCTCAGTATTGGTTCTTTAGGATATAATCAAACGATACATAAGAGCGAGGGTGACCCATAACCGTTTAAGTGGATGGATCTCCTTACCATTTGTTCTGAAAAAATGAGTTTATATGTACAGTGCAGCACCACCGATGGTAATTGTAGCATATAATCCATATGTTTCTCCAAGATATTTCCAGAGTTAAAATCCTTTGGTATTAAGTAAGGAATATTTCTATACTACCAAAATTAAGAAGGATTACATATTTAGGCCAAGTTTGATGGTCGATTATTTAACTATCAAACAAAGAAACATAAATAGAGATTATATTTCCCATGGGAATCACTAAGCCTCTTAGGTTAATCTTCCATTAACTTAAAATCATATTTCAACTATTTGTTAAAATATTCATATACTTATCTCATCGGTATAACTATATTCACAAACCATTCCTTTTAAAAGAACTTGAAAGCATTTAAAAATAGTTATCGAAAGCACCATTCTGTATCAATCATGGATCGCAATTTACTCAATGGTTATGGTGCTATCCAACGAATCCATAGTAAAATGTAGGCAATCTCTGCCCCTCGAATCACGCCCAAAAAATAAACCATTTATTTCCAAATCTAATTATCTTATAAATATCTCTAAATCTATTTATAAAGCCTGTTTATAAATCTCAATCCATTTATAAAACATTTTTTATAAATCTCAAGCCCCGATATATAGACTTCTCCTTTCACATCTTTAAAACTCATTTATAATCCTTTTATAAATATCCGGAACCATTTATAAAAATCTTTTCGTATTTAAATAAACTCTTTAAATCGGTAAGGTTCCCTTGATAAACCAAAAATTATTTAAAATAACTTGAAATAACTAGTTATTATTTAGACATCCTACTATTTCGTTTTAATTAAATCTCATTTTAGATAAAAACTTATGAATTTCATTAATAGTATATTAATATATTTTAAGCACTATATGTAATAAGTTAGCTTCAAAACAATATTAGTATAATAATTTTTTAACTTTAAAACGTTAGTAATATAAAAATCAATTAACCTTTAAATAATAATAATATGAAAATTAATCAACCTATAAATAAAATTAATAACATAAATCAATAGAATTAAATAATTTTAACTAAAAATTAAAGTATAGTTAAATCACTTTAAATAAATAATTAAAATATAATTAAAACATTTTAAAGCAATAATTAAATAACTTTAAAATAATACTTAAATATTCTTATATAACTTTAAGAAATAACTTTTAGTAATCATATTAATAAAGTAATTAACTTTAAATCATTATTAAAAGCAATCATTAACTATCTATAAAACATTATTAAAAAAATATTTATTACCTTTAAAATCTTATTACAAAATAATAATTATCTTTTAAAAACTTTATAATAGATAATAATTATTCTTAAATTAACTTCCAAATCAATAATTAATTTTTTTCAAATTTGAAAGAGGCTTAACGATCACAAAGGTACTTAAACAAGCTACCATATAATTCAATTTAACTTTCCAAATTAATAAATGATATTACATGATCAAGGTTTGGCAAATGAATTCAATACTTAACCATCACTGGTTAACACATCAACTTATTCTAAGTGACATGTCAATTAACGATACATAATTAGATGTCCAAATCGATAAAATAACAGAACGGGAATTTATTCTGCTAATTAAATGTAAAATTAATTAGATTAGCAGAACGATGATTTATTCCACAAAATAGATGTCCAAATTATTCTATCTAATTTACTTTAATATAATGGTGTTTATTTGGCCAAATAGATAACACTCATCAAGTAGAGTTACCTAAATTACGTAACTATCTAAATTGACGTTATTATAATCAATCATAGTAATTTATCATTAAATTATACTATACCAAAACCAACAATTATTTATGTCAAATTGTTGTGCTCGTCAGTACAAACATACGCAAAAATCTTTTGGTTATATCGGATTTTAAATGAGTGAGATATTCTATTTTATATCAGCATACTTATTTAATATATACTAGATATAAATTTGCAAAGTTTGAACATTTAAACTAAACTAATTAGATTAAAATATAATTTCTCACCAACTAGCCTTGGCCCAAAGCCCATTTGCCCATTCCACACCCCAACCAGTTACACTACAGGAAATCAATCCTCTTCATTCGCATGAAATAAAACACATTGACAGGGACTTAAATTCAAACTCTTTGCAAATGAACAGTACCTCTTACCTTCCTTCGTTTCTATTTCTCCTATTCTCATATGTGCATCATCCCCTCTTCCATTATCAACTCAGCCACCCAGTGCTTGCACATGCCTATACTCATCCCTCCTCCATCTCCATGCAAACCCTCATGTTTCCCTCTCCATGCACGAATACTGCCCACCACGTATGCATCTCCCCATGCTTGCACTTTCTACTACAGAGCATCTCCATTATGTCTTCACACCTTCATCTTCCTTTAACTTGCCTACACTCACATTCTTCACATTTGCACCCATTTTCTCCTATATATACATACACGTTTCCATGCATGCCCCTTCCTCCATTTTTGGAAATGCCTACACATGCACATATATTCCTTTTCCCATACATCTGTACATATTTCTCAAGCTTTCACTCACACAAGCAACACTTGCACACACAACATACTTGAATGGAGAATAGAGTATTTATTTATTATCCTAGAGGAAAGAAATAAAAAGAGGAGAAGAGAGCATGAAATGGGGAGTGAAATACTTTGGTGTGTTTGTTTCGCTTGTAGTAAGAAAATAATGAAAACATCCTCTCCTGCTATCCATGCGTCTCTAACTATATATAAGCAAATTTCTTAATAGTTAAGGAAAACACAAAGTACAACATTTAATATGAGCCACCAAAATGTCGAGTAAAGTATAGGGGAAAAATGCGAAAAGATATTGGGTTGATATGGAGATCTTATTTTAAAGTTTTTGAGGTATGATGCTACACAATAACTCGTTCGCGTACGAGCTACGAATGATAAAAAATAAAAATTTAATCACGCTCAACAATGTGAGACGATCATAATGCAACAATAAAATGGACAATTTTAACTTATTCCGTGAAGTTTCAAAAGTACCGACGCTTGCCGCAAAAAGCGTCAAACAGAAATTTAATTATTTTTCAAATTAAAAATTATGGAAAAATCCTATAAATTAAATTAGAAATACATTATTAGAAATCAAGTCTAAATTTGAAACATAGATTTTATTATAATTTAATTCAAATCCGAATATTTAAACAAATTAAATATTCAAATTCCAAAACCCAAAAATACAGGTCGTTGCATGCTCCCTCCTTAAAAAGAATTTCGCCCTCGAAATTTCATCAAATGAACACCTAATACTATTCATAAGTTCGCATGATGTTTATAGATCATTCGTATACAAAATCTTATTCGATCACTAATCGAATACATAATTTCACTTTCAAACCAGTAACGCTCACCTGATTCTCTAGTGCGGATTTCGATCAGCTCCTTAATTAGGAACCTCTATCCCTTACATAGTGTCATATATTATAATAGAAAACTTGGTTCTATATTAAGAACCCTCATCATGTATTCGCTGTCAAAAATTGAATAATAAATCCTTAATCGGAATGGTGTGAAACACCTCAAGTCATGTACTCGAATCTTGGATCGAAAATTATATGATAAGGGAAATGATCTACGTACAACCTACATATTTATATTATAGGTCCTCACCAATACCAATTCTATTTCTGCTAAAATTATTTATGACAATAATTCATAAAATTCCAACTTAGGTTCAAACTTTTAAAATGACACAACTTTATTTATGAAATCCTATCATAAAATCACTTTACTTTATTAACTTGTAAAATACTGTCTTACATCCTAAGAGTATATAAAAAAAACATCTAATTTAATTCTATTCACATTTAACTATTTAGATGTAGGCCTAAAATAATTTGGGTCTTAAAACTTCGTCGACCAAGACAGCCTATTTACTTGTTCAGTCTGGTGAGTAGCTAAGAAGAGTAGGATGTTGGTATCCAAACTCCATCATAGAATATACTTTTCTTTAGACACTCAGAGGTAAAATGTTTATTAGCCAACCCAATAGCATCAAGTAATTTTTAACTTCCTAAATGTTAAATCAAAAGACACGGTTTAATAAAACAAAGTTTGTTAAACCTTCTTAATCTAATTAAAACTTCACTAGCTAACACATTTTAAATCAAGATACCGTTATATTTTGGAAACTTAAGAGTCAAATACTCGGATTTTTATTTCAAAAACTTTTGAAATGGCACTATATATATTTTAATCCATAACAAATATATATATATATATAGCCCGAGTAACACCAAAATGAAACCGAGGAACTGGGTACTACCAAACAATATTATATATTCCCTTACCAAGGAGAATAATACTTCATCAAATCAACTTTACTCTTACTAAACATTCTTAGAAAATCCTAGAATTTAATTAACAAAAAGTAAGCATAAAAAGACAAAAAGTGTTATAAAAGTCAAAAAGTAAACATCAAATCAAACAAACATAATTATTATATTCTTTACTTAATACTTAAGTGAAAGTGACTTAAAATAATGATTTGAAATGTGACGGTAAGTGTTGAAAAGGTAAGTTACTTTAATTTGAAGTAAGAGAATTTTTGTCATTTCACGTAATAATATTTTAATCCAAACTTTTTTCTATAAATACCTACCACTTCTTTCACAAATTCCACACACTTCTCATTCTTCTTCTTCATTTTTTAGCTTTCTTTTGCTCATTGATGGCTTCTCATCTTTAAGAGAGGTACAAGGATTAAAAATAGTGCAGTGCTTAAGCACCAACACTAATTACTCTCTAACCACTTTTTAATTCACTTCTTCTTATTCTCTTCTTTAAATGGCCTTAGGCCATGAGTATTGGATAGGGAGGCTATAGCCGTGAGCTATGGAGGTGGGAGGAAGATTTGGGCCTAGAGAAAAGTGGAGGAGGAAGGGTGATCGTGAGCATGGGCAAGGTGGCGGAGTTGTTTATTGATGTCTTAGTGAAGTATAGGTTAGTTTAGTGAAGTGTTGTTGGATAAGAATGTTGGTAGGAAGTTAATCAGTTTAGTTAAAGGCGAGTTATTTCTTCATTTAAGTTCATTAAAATCACTGCTAAGTTGAAGGAACTTTAAGTGTTAAGTATTGTTTGAAAACCCTTTTTGAATGCTTGTTTACTTTGGTTGCTAAAACAATGGTTTTATTTCCTTGTTTGACTATTTTTTTATTTCCTTGTTTGACTATTTGGGTGGTTAATTGAGTATTTAAAAATTTAGAAGTTAAATACTTAAGGGGGTATGCAGAAACGACTAGTACCCGTGTTTCATTTGTGAGATCCAAGGAGATTTGGACGAAAGACGTAACATGTCGAAGGGAAAGCCCGAATGCTCCAAAATAAACATCAAACTGTTTTAACCCAAGATAAAATAAAAAGGTGTTATAAATATTTGAGAGAATGAAGCATTGATTATAATTTATTGTTGTTGATTGATTGTTTGAATTAGGCTTGACCAGTTTATGAGCACTGATTATTATTTATTGATTATTGACTTTGCTCAACCAGTTTATGAGCAATTAATTATTCATATGCATGGGCTAGGTAGAAAATAATTGTAAGATAACACCTTGTGATTTATTTCACAATTTGACTAAAAGGTGTTTAGCGATAATATTGGTTCATTTATATTGTTATAGTTAGCTATAATAATTTTACATCAATGGAATTATTTTCAAAGTTGGTTTTCATAAATAAAAGTTTATGAATTGTTTAAATAAATAGAAATATTTGGAAATGAATATTTTGAAGTTATTTTATATAAAATGATTTATACAAAAGAATGGTTTTATAAATATGTTTTATAAAACGAAAACAATTTTGAGGACTAAACCCGATGGTTTTAAGATGATTTTTGAAAGGATTTGGAAATGGAAACTATTATAGATCAGAAGTATTTGTAATTATTAGTGTAAATGATTTTTCCATTTCGGGATATAAAGTGATTTGTTATGTTATCAATGATTCAGCTAACCCATAACTAAAAAGTCGGCAAGGGAGGGGCACATGTATTGTAGCCTCAGTATAGTCTGCTCTTGTTGTAGATGGATATACATATCTATATTTATTTTCGGAAGGCTGGGACCTAGTTTCCTTGTTATGGCTAGAAACCTCCTGATCAAGTAGCATATAGTTTTGTATGCTTGTATATTGATATCATTTCAAAAGGTGTTTTGTTTTTAGATCCTGAAGTAAAGGACTAATTTGAATGTGAAAGATATATATATATATATATATATATATGTATGTATGTATATTTCAAAGGTTCTGAAATAAGAATTTGGGAATAAAGTCCAAAGAGATAATTTCCTTAAAGGTAATTTGATTTTAAAATCTAAATTTGAAGATTAAGCCTAAGTGGTAGTTTTGGGAATTGCATATTGTTTGTTGCATCGTAGGCTCCATGAGTCCTATTTGCGGTAGGAGAACTATGTTGGCTTGATCCTGTATCTAATTGGGTACCCAATTAAATAGGGGTACGTAGGTAAGTCACAAGTGGTAGTGATGCAGCCCTAATAATAACATAACATTTTTCTGGTCATTAGTTGCTATTTGCCTTATGTAGTTGTATCTTTCTCACTTACTATTTTATTCCGCATTTACATTGTGTATGGAGTTCACAGGTAAGGATACTGCTGTCTCTCTCATCCGAGTTATGCAGCGGTATATTTATTTTTATTGCTATTTGGTATGTATTAAAGCACAACTAGTAGATTAAATTGATTACTTAGATAACTTGTATAATTGAAAGTTATATCCTATACATTTAGTAATGTTGAATATTTATCAAATATGACGTATTAAGTTGGTAGTTTTCATTCATAGTTTTAGAACGGATGGATTTTTCGGCAGTTTTGATTGGTTCAAAAATCTAGGTCATTACAATTTTATGAAGAGTGGTCGAACATAGATCCTTGCAAAATAAACAAGCTCGGTTATGGGCATCCAAACCTTTTGTACCAGTAGCCCTTTAAATGCTGTTAGAAATAGTCTCGAGAAATATATGACGGTCTTGACTATTCATACCTAATAGTTGAAGATCTCTCATATCAATATATCATTTCATGTTAGACGAAACTCTATCCGGGAACTTAAAATTTTCTAACAACTCCAATTGTTTTTATCAACGGTTATTTTTCAACTCGTAACATGTAAGATGTTTGAAATTTGGATGTTTGTTATAAATTTTTAGTTCAAGACGATTATAATAAAATCTGATGTCTTTCCTTTACTTTTGACCATCTTTTATTTTTTCCTTTCACATTCATTATCGTGTTAAAATAGTTCTCAAACACATTTTTCTCACAATGCATCAAGTCGATATTGTTTTGAAGTTTAGGATTCTTCCAATATGGTAACGCCTAAAATATACTTTATTTGCACTAATTTTGATTGTCCCTAACTAGCAATTTTCAACCTTTCTCCTAGCTCGTGTAGTTTGAGATAATCTTGCAAAGCTCATACACTTGTCCACTAATCAAAAAGCTAGGTGGCTCTAAAATAATAGTTGTATTTTCTCTAATGTTTTTCTTATCAGATCTAAAACGATCGTTTAGATGTTAAAATCCGATGATAGCAATCTCACTAATATTGTTTACCATCATTTTTTAATCAAAATGATTCTATCGAACCCTTACAAATAGGACAATTAAATTTCCCACTAGTAGGCCATCCATAAAGCATCTCATATTAAGGAAAATTCCTTATTTCCCAAAATAAAGAAGCAAATATTCTAAAGAAAAATTCTTTGACACATCATACGATAAAACACCTTTTATCCCCTTTTTCAACTCATCAACTAGAAGTTCCAAATCTATGTCTATCCCATTTTTGGACTTTTAGGCTTAGGAATCATAACAGTTAAAAACATGTATCGGTTCTTCATTATACATCCACGGAGAAATTTATTAATGTACTACAATAGCTAGCCACGTTGAATAAGGTTTACCGAAAGAAGAATGTAAAGGCCCGCAAATCCACCCAATTCAAGCTAACAATAAACCACACATGTCCAACCCAAACTGAATGAAAAACCGGATCTTTATGGGAAAGAAAGAAGAAAGAAAACTAAAACAAACATAGAATCTCATAATCGCAGCGGAACAACATATAATATAATATCAATGAACTTTACAAAAGAGAAACTATAATCTTTAATATACATACATCAATCAGAATACACAATCAAATCACAATCATCAGCCTGGACAGTTATAATAACATGTCCTCACAAATTTTGATAATTTAAAACAACATTGCAGCAGAAAATAAACATATATGTGGAATACGACCTGAAGATGTCCATCTCGTCTGCTGAATCTCCAAAACATCCAAAACTGAATCTGTAAATATGCTCGGTCTGACCCGAGCATTGAAAGGAAAGAACGCCCGGATCAGTTTGGTAAACCAGCGTGAGAAAACACATCTCTAATTTATTTTAAGGTTATATAAATTTTCTTTATCAAAACAAAGGTATCTCGTAAGACCAAGCCAACATATAAACACGGATGGGTTTTTACCTTAGATAACTAAAACATTTTATATCAACTCATCTGATATATTACTAGTGTCTAGTATACAAATAATATTTCAAATAAATGAAATTGTTACTGTTATTAAATTTTTACTGTCACGTATCGGAGATTGGATTTCATATAAATGACAAGGTAAGGGACTACCTTCCGTACAGTACATCTCCAGAAAAATATACCTAGCATCCAGATACTGAACTCCTAAACCAACACAGAACCAGCCTAGCCCTTCCTGGATAGTACGTAATATGACATCACCCTGGTCGTTCCCGACCTATCTGTGGCCACAGCATACAAATACTTAAATATATAGGGTAATCTAGAAAGGTAATGACCATACCCTTATGGGAGCGACCTACATAGCCCTACCGCTTCTACCCTGTTTCTGTAATTTCTAGGTGAGGAGGCATAAGGTAACGATTACCTTTCACATTGCACATTACACTTTGAATGCCACATTGTCATTCCCACAATCACACAAATGAGTTCTACAAATGTATAACTCCTGAGGCCGTACGTCTCAGGAAAGGGTGTAAAGCTAAGAGAAGTTGCCTTCTCGGCCACCAAATAGATGATACGTTCATAGAGATCAATTAATGCAACGTCAGACATTCATCCATACAAGTTGTCCAAGAACAGGACAAACCGAAGGTACTCTCCTACCATATCCTACCGGGAGTTATCCCTGGGATTAGTAAGGAGAAATCCTTACATATCGTAGATTTTCATAATGAAGCACCACTGGCACCGTAAATATATGATATGGTAAATTTCACCTCGAGGGATAAGTGACAAGTAGCCCTACATCATAAAGATCTCCGTCTTCAAAATCATAATCATAAACGTTCAACTTTCGAACACATACATTGGTCCGAAGTGGTTCTTGGATAAATCCGACCTCGGTCTCTCCGAACCAATGACAATAAAGAGGTCAAATTTGATAGTCGGTTATTTAACTATCAAAGAAACAAACAATATCTAACACATGTGCAGTCATTAGGCCCATTTAATTAAACTTTTATTAATTAAATCAATTACCAAATATTTACTTCAAATTATCTTTAAAAAGATATATCTTCAAAACCATTTCAACCTTTCAATATTGGAAAAACATTTCCATGTACTTATATCAATAGTATAAGTATATTCACAGATCGATTCATTTTCAACACTTAAAAATATCTCTATATACTTAAATTCGTAATAAGTATATTTACAAATCATTTAAGGAAAGCTTCATATTTTCCAAAACACTCTTTATTGGGTCAAAACAAATGTTGCATAGAACATTGTTACGACAACCCAAAATGCTAGTATATGGATTCGATTAATTATATATATATATATACGGAATACATATATATATAAGGAATACATATATATATATATATATTCCATACACTATATAAAACATTTCCTTTCTAAAATCATTTACTATAACAACAGTGTCATAGTCCATGCCTTCCATACTTCCCCGAAAACGTCTATTACAACAATAAATGTTGAAATCTATTTTTCGATACATATCACATTTTAAATCATTTTTCAAACTAATAATTCCACTTCGAATTATTACTTTCAAAACTACTCTTTTAAAGGCTATCACTTTAAAACCATTGACTTCATCAAAAACATTATTTTCAAAACAATCCTTCGAAAGATTGTTTTAACTTTCCAAAATTTTACTTTCAAAACAATCCATTGAAAGATGTTAAACTCCTAAAACTCAAATATATTCTCTTTATATAAAAATCCGTATTTAAATCTCAACATAAATCATTTCCATATTTATAAAGAAAAATATGTTTATAAATCTCCTTTCTATTTTATAAATCTTCTATTTTATTAAATAACTTTACTTATAAAATTCTATTTATAAATCATTCTTTACATAAATTCCTTTATTATCAAAAACCATTTATAAATCCATATCTTTATAAAATCTAATTGATTTATAAACTCTACTTATAAATCCATTTACCAAATAAATTCAAATCCATTTATAAAATATTTATAAATTTTGATTACAAATCTATTTTATTATTTAGAAAATATCGCTTTTATAAATCCTTTATAAACTTATTTAAAATCTCTATATAAAGGTATTTTACCAAAACCATAGTTTTTATAACATCAAAAATCATACTTTCATTTGTTTAAAAATAAAATCATTCCTTTTAATAATTTAAAAACTATTAAAACATATACTTCCAAAAATCGCTTTGAAAATCATTTCAATTCAAAATCATTATTTTATAGTATCTCAAAATACTAAAAATAGGCCCAGTGCCACTATAGCACAAAATAAGCAAAATAGATCCATGTCATCAAACATAGCATCCAAAATATCATATATCAAAATATATGAAAAATAAAATCAACAGTGTGAGGAATCTTATTGGATCCCTCCAACCTGTCCTCCCACATCAAATACAGCATATAATTAAATAATATAAAATTCAACAGCTTTGAGGTGGGATTCATATACAAAGGGTCATCCGCTCTTACATGAGAACATAATAGGGTCTCATTTGCTCCAATAGGCGGAAATATATCCAAACTAACTAACAAATATAGTATATCAGCCAAACAAGCAACAATCAACATAAATAAAATTATTCCCACTTATATAAAGATATAAGCAGGCGGAGAGTTACTCACAAGTGTGACGTCCCAGATTTTCGACCTTTGAAAATCAACATCAATACGTCCAATTTATTACATGCCGATCAATCGAATGCCGGAAATACCAGATCATTAGGGAGAAGAAGAAAGAGGTAGAAGAAGAAAATAGAAACAACAACATAGAATCTCACAATCGTAGAGGAACAATATACAATAGATAACAACTGGTCTTTATAAAAAAAGAACTATATTTGTTATTTATACATTACATCATCAAAGTACACACATCAATAACCCAATACTGGACAGTTATATTAACTTGTCCTCACAAATCCTGAATATACAGCCTACAATACATAGCGGAATATAAATCAGATACGTGTGATACGTCCTCGTCATCCAGCTCGTCTCCTGAGCTCCATAGCATCCTATCCTGTATCTATAATACTCGGCCTGACTAGATCATTATAATAAAATAACACCCGAGTCAGTCTGGAAAACCAGCATGAGAAAACACACTCAATTTGAATTATTAAAGTTTTCAAAATCCTTTGAAAATCAAAGGTATCTCGTAAGACTACGCCACACATAAACACGACAGGTTTTTACCTTACGATAACCAAAATATTTCATATCAAATCTTCTGATATTATAATAGTGTCTAAGTACAAATACTTATTCAAAAAGCTGAAATTGTTACATTAATTAAATTCCAGCATACTAGGCTCTACAACCAAAACCGTAAAGGTACGTATTGGAGAATGGATTCCATACGAATGACTAGGCACTGGGGTACCACCTGTCACAGTACACGTCTAGAAACAGTGTACCGAGGACCACGCCGGGATCCCCTGCAACACAAGACCGAACTAACCCTAACCTAGATAGACCGAATATGCTATCACCCCGGGTGTTCCCACCCTCTTTCGAGCTCCTTCCATATATCGTAATGATAAAATAATATCCGCGAAAACGTACTCGTTGGATCGAAATAGTTTTTGGATAACTTATCCGATCCCGATCTCTTCGAAACAACGTTCGATATCTCTGGTAAACTCAACCCCGGTTCTTTAGGAAATAAACAAACGAAGATAAGATCGAAGATCACCTCCTAACCGTTAGTGGACGGATTTCCTTATTATCATCGTAGAAGAACGAAACGAGTTATACGTACAATATAGCACCTCGAATTAACTTACTATAAACTATCTTAATTAATATTTAAATATACTTTAAACAATTTTTAAACAACTAAATAATTAATTTTCTGAAATATTCTTTAACACTTTTAAATTTTCTAGTTAGTACTTAAAAATCCTCCTTTTTGAAACCACTTAACTTCTCAATAAAATATACTTTTCAATTCCAATATAGCCAGTTAACATTTATAAATCCCTTTTGATTTATTCCCAATTTGATTTACGTCCCAATTCCGTAAATTCCCTTTTTCACAGTTCTAAAAATAAATCTATCATTTATTTTTAAACAGATTTACCCATCTCCTTATAAGTCCTCACCGTGAATTTATAATTTCAATTTATCCACTGATAATTACTTCACCTTGTTTATAAAGTTCATTTATAAATTCCATAGTCTCATTTCCCGTTTATAATGGTTTCACAACACTTAATCGATTTTGAATCGATTTCTAATTAAATTCCATTTTTTAAATTAATTTCTTAAATAACCCAAACATATATCCCAAAACCCAACTAAAATCAGATTTCACTTCCTCTTATAATTTAAAATTTTATTTAAATCTGGAACATCAATTTCATATTTTATTTTCAAATTTCCCTTTTATTTTACCCAACTATTTTAAATCTCGATTTTAAAAATCTTTTTACACTAAAATAAATCACTTTAAGTTTCATTATTAAAAATCCTTTTGTTCCAAAATCCCTATTTTTCATATACCAAAATTTATCAAGTACAAATTTTGAAGTCAAACTATTTATGTTACCCAAATTCATTTCTTTTAGTAAATCCAAATTTCACTATAAATATTTTTACTTCATATTTTCCGTTTTAATTTCTTTCCAAATTTTAAAACATTTTTCATTGGTATTTAAAAATACCAAAACCTAAGACAAAACTACCATAGCATCAAATACATTCAAATCATACTATAATCTACCATAGATTATCCAAACAAATCATATATCAATATATGAAATAAATTCAACATTTTTTAGGAATCCAGTTGGATCCCTCCAACCTGTTTTCCTTGCATCCACAGATGTTAATACAATATAAAATACCAATCCCACTTCGAGGGGGATATCGCGGTATATAGGGTCATACGCTATTATGCGGGGAACATAGGGTCTCATCCGCTATATATATGCGGGAATATCAATCACTCCAATATATACTAATATATATAAAATCACATTCAATTGATAATAATTTATCAATTTTATCAATCTACCAATAATTGATTTTAACTATTTAAAATTAATTGCGGTAAATCCAAAATTGAGTGAGATTAACTCACTTTTATTTTTTGTCCCTTTTCGCGTTCCGGTTCCGATTGAATCCGAACGCGTTTGAAATTATCTGAAAATTTTAGAAGCTCCATTTACATCCAAACCATTTCCTATGCATAGATGATGACATCACGATCCCAACGAATCTTGAATCGTCTGAATCGGACCTCGTACGCATGAGATATAAATTCTATAAGTTGATGATAATTTAATTTAACTAAACTCTAATTTAATATTATACTAAAACCCATACCCAACAATATGGACCCGACCCACTGTCCACAGTGACCTTCCCCAAAATAATGTCGCTCACTAGAAACTTGAAATTTCTCCATGCCGATATCCCTTTTTTCGCTTTCTTCTCCTTTCTTTTTTTTATAAAGAAGCCATACCACTGTAATCGGCCTAAACCCACGAGAACCAAGCCCGACCCTCTACTTCTTCTTCCTCCCTTTTCTTTTATTTTCTAGAGCAAAGAAAATGCATGCCATTATCGTGCATGCTTCGCCCAGTCCATCAACGCCTCAGCCAGCTTGCCATCGCTACCGCCTTACCATGCCCATCTCGATCCCCACCTCATCATCGTCTCCGACCAAGCGTAGCAAAACACGACAACCCGCACGAGCTATAGGCGACCCAAAAGTCGCTACCACCCAAACATGACCGCACCCTCCACAAACCCGACCACGCGTGCGCCTCGCCACCACGAACACAATTCATGCCTCCAAACGAGCCATCGACGAACCAAACCTCATCAAACCGAAACCCTAGCTCCACTGTACAAAGTTGAGCAACCCAAATTAACATCGCACCATACAATGCCATACCGGATTGAAGAGAATGAAAAATTAGGATTTTAGAAATGAGTTTTAGAATTTATTGTGGAGTACATGAGGAGAAAGGAATTTCTGAAGTTGCCATTTCATTTTTTTTGCTGTGAATGTAGCGTGCATTACAAAAGAAGAAAAAGGAGGGAAGTGATGAGATGTTGGCGTGTAGAGCTTGTGTACAGTGAATTGAAGGTGAGAGGAAAGGACTGATGGAAAACATTTGACAAGACAAAAATATAAATTTTAAATTTCAAACGTCTCGTTATACGCAATTCAAAATCTCGAACTCCTATCGAGGCGTGCCGCTAGGCATTTATAATGTTATACCCCTATTCCGAACCCAATGGAAAAGGTTTTGAGTCCTATAATTCGATCGTATGGAGAACATAGCTTTTTGGACCCAATTTTTAGATTGAATTTTCGATATAAATTTCAGCGTGTTTATATTCCGTACGACCAAACAATAACTCCAAATGTTACGAAATTTGAAATCCGATAATAATACAGAATTACGGATCCAATGGAACAGGTTTCATTGAAATCTGAGAATATGCCTCGGAAGGCCATTTTTAAATGTAAATTTAAAAGATATAATTTTAAAACTGAACAAATTACCTTTAAATTCACTTTAAATTTTTTTTATTATCTTCCTTATTATAGATATAAATTTTATAAGCCTTTAAATTATTTTTAACAAGCTTAAAAATAATCAAGATTCACTAAAGTAACCAATTTTTAATTATCAATTTAAGTAACTAAATTATCCAATAAACCATTTTATTTAATTCAAGTTAAAAATTAACTTTTAAATATTTAAAATCAATTAAATGTTCCAATTTCAAATATCCAAAATTATGGGTCGTTATATTCCTCCCTCTTGTAAGAATTTCGTCCTCGAAATTGCTAGGTAAGAAGAATGGTCCAAAACCCGTTTACTATTTTTCCCAAAACCAAACAGTTGAAACAACTTCCCAAATTCAATTTATTGAAAACATAATATCACCCTCGCAAATTTCCAAATTCATCCATAGATTACAGCTAATATTATTCCCTCAATCATTCAAATTATAATTTAAAACCAAATTTTAAATTATCAAAATTTTCTTCAAAATTTTCTAACTCCTTAAATTTTTGAAAAATTTTGCTAGCATCTCCTGAAAGTGTGCTATGAATCGTGTAATATGGATATATGATAATACAGAGTGTAGTGATGATAGCTATATGGTAAATAGTGCGGAATATAAAAGCAGTATAGTAAAAATGACACCAGAGATTTTTATACTGGTTCGGAGCACCGTCCTACGTCTAGTCCCAGACTCCTTCTAGAATTTCACTAAAACAATAACCCTCACTTAACCCAGAGGAACAGGTCTATACAACCCTTGAGCAGCCGAACAAGGACCTAAGCAACAGAACAGGATTTCGCCTCAGCAGTTGTGACGCCCCACCTCTATGCTCACAATAACAAAGAGTATTAAAAGAAATATTGTCTGTTATTATGAAGAATAAGGCTGGATAGGAGCGGCCATCCGTAGTTGGCCTTACACTAGTATTGGTTACCTCGATAGGAGTGGTATACATTTTTCAATTTTCATCTCTTATTTATTTACTCCCATCGACATACCCAATTACCAGTATAAAACGAACTACGATGGTTCATAATAGTTTAGGACAATATATATATAATAATAACACAGATACACAAGAATGCGGAACACATATAATAAAAGTCTCGTATATATATATAACTGGTGTCAGTTACAATACAGTTGACACAGTACATATGATACAACTACAACTGTCGACTCTGGAAGTTATATATACAAGTACATTATCGACTAATATACATGAATACATATCAACCTAAATCTGTACACTGACTACTACAAAAATACACAGACCACTTCAAAAGATATGAAAAGTCTTCATAGCCCAAACAGCACTCAAAGCAGGAAATCTACACCCTGAAATAACTCAGGTCTGACCCGAGTATTAAATTCAAAAGAAAATAATACACGGGTCAGTCTAATTCAAACTCAGTTATTAATGCACAGAAGCAATAATAATCAAATATCAATTAGACGACAGTCTCAGAAATCTCGTATATCCAACTCCTCGATAAGAAAATCGGATAACGGCAGATATAACACTAAACGGTGTTAAACAACATATCAACAGATCCAAATCAATAATAAAGATAGAAAACAAAGATTATCAATGAAGATAATTTTTAGAAAACAACAGAATCGTCTAAACGACAATTAGCACAAAATCCAATTATTAAATAATAATTAGAAACTCAGAATCTAATTATCGAATGGATAATTAGACACAACGAAATGATCAATCGAACTGAATCAAAGACAATTCCCAAATATTGAATTGAACACAAAACAATTCAAATAATTGAAATATCAATTAAAACGTCAATACTGTGTGGCTGCAGTACACGCACGCGTGAACTGCCTCGCCACTACAGCATGTGAAATCATCACAATAGCAAATGCCAACGATACATCGAAACTGCAGAGGTCAAGTCTCGATATAAAGCAACATCAAACTCAAAACAACACAAAAGTCCTCAAATTCTACACGAAAGTAAGCATCAGTGCACAAGGGCAATGACCCGTACGTATACATGAACCAGCAGAAGCAATTGAAGTGCTACAGTGGAACGACAAAGCACAGAGGCTACAAGTACGAACTGAACAAAGCAAGGCTACAGAGCTCGAGCTTATGCATAGTCAACATCATCGTAAAAATACAACGAGCAAGCAAAGTCAGAGTCTTGGAAATCAGAGAAATCAGCAAATTCACAAAACCCCAGTTTCACCAAAGTCGAACAAGTTAGAAATCGAAGCCGAAGACAACGCAAGCCAAATAAAATAGCCGAGAATACTCAAGGCAAATACAACATGAATGTACATATTCAAGTTGAATCAAAAGACAAGCACATGTCAACAGCACTGAAGGCAACATGGCCAAAAGACCAGAACATCAAAATACAGGTCTTAATATCAATGTTCAGCAGTCAAAATATAAAATAAACTTGAATCAAGCCAGTGAACTGAAGGCAATGCAACAGTAAAAAGAAACAACATCGGCAGATGCAAGACCAGAGAACTGCACAAGTGTAGCCTCGAACCATAACAAAGTAAAACTTCTCATATACACGAACCAGTGCCAGCAGACTCGAGAGCTACCAGATGACAATGAAGCATGAATGCTACTAGTGTGAAGTAGATCAAAGTGTGCAAGCTAGTCTACAATTACAAGATATGGCAACTACACAATGCAAAGACCAGTGATGCAACTCAATGCATAAATCAGTGACTCAATCCAAATGCACGAATTACTTACAACATGAGTGACCAGTTTCAACCAAGTAAATATCCATCATGTATACAATGACTACACTGAACAAAAGATCAAAGACCAGTTGATGCTCAAGTAAAGTTAAGGTCAGACCAACTACAACTAAATGCCAACAAGTGATCTAGCCGAGCAAAACAATAAACATAGAGCATATGCAAGGGTCAAACAAGTGATATATGCAAACAACAAATGGATGCAACAGATATATATGGTCATGCACAAATACAAAGACACAGCAATGCTCAGCATACAAGTGTCACAGCAGCAATAAAAACAAAGAACAAACCATACATGTGAACAACACATTGAATCAACTCGAGCGAATGCAACACATATATACATACATAAGTGTATGTATACGCATGGCAGTCAAAGACATAATGACAGAAGTTTCGAATCAAAAATGAGGCCGCAAGTGTTTTCAAACCAGATCAGTGATGAAAACATAGAGAAGAACCAGAAATTCAAAAAGCATTTTAAGTAATCAAAATGGGCCGAAGTAAAAACGTTCAAGGTCATGACCGAAGTCATCAGAGAAATAAAGTTGAGTTCACAAATTCAAAACTAGATGACCAAGTCAGAAATAAATCACGGCATTCGATCAAAATCAAACGACCGAGCAAATTAAACGACAAATTCAATTGGACAAAATCAAACAGTAGCAAGTTCGACCGCGAAAGTCAAAACATCGCAAGTCGAAGTTAAATGAACGATTTCACAAAAATAAGTCTGTAGCTTTCTAACCAAAGACAGTGTCGAAAACAACAAAACAAACGAAATCAACACCAGAAAAATCAAAGCAAACCGAGTAAATCACAAAAGCCCAAATTCACAAACGGTAAAGTTTGAATTAGATGTGAGTGACAATTAAAATCACTCACCTTATCGAAGTCGAACGCCATCAAATAGAAGCAGCTGGAGTGAGCAACGAGAACGATCGATCAAAGCTTCTCACGATTATCCACGTGATTGATCAACTAAAATCAGGCGCTTCAAAAAGCCCTAATTACAAATCGAAGGAGAACGAAAAGGAACGGCCGCTATTTTTTCATTTGGTATTTTGTTTAGGGTTGTCGAATGAGAATGAACGAAAAGGGGAACGGGTCGAATTTATCACAGCATAAAACAATTGAGCCAAGATAACCTTAAAGCCCACAAAAAAGAATAAAGCATGGGCTACTATAAATTTTAAGGCCCGCATATCTCCTTTAACCATTTTCAAAAGAATCTCAAACGATTAAAATTCCAATAGAAATTAACAAACAATTTAATCGTCATTTTGACGATAATTAATTGTTACTAACTCCGGGTTGTTACAGACTCCCCTCCTTATAAAATTTGCGTCCCCGCAATTTTCATAATTAAGGTTGTCAATAACAATTATTGTTCTAACATAAACTGGTTAAGCTAGAAAAATAAGGATCGAGAACACAAATACCAAAGAAATCTTTTAATCCCATAAAAGAAATTCACAAATTCTCAACAAAAACTAATTATCGAATAGATAATCAGAAAACAGCAGTTACAAAACAGCAATATCTAATTATCGATACGATAATTAGAAAACAACAAAATCTAATTATCAACAAAGATAATTAGAAAACACAAATCACAAATCGCAAAACTGTAAATATCTAGTTATCCAACAATAACTAGAAAACACGAACTTCAAAATCAACAAACTCTAACTATCAACAGAGATAGATAGGAAACAGCAATTCAATAAAATCAACTTACTTTAGAATCAATTAGAGACTAGGAAATCTCATAATCAGCAAAACTAGCACATATCCGATTATCAAAAAAACAATAATAAAAACGACTATTATCTAATTACCAAAAACGATAATCAGATTTCAAATCAACAAATATTAAATTATCAAAAATGATAATCAAATCTCAAATCAGCAAATATTCAATTATCAAAAATGATAATCAAATCTCAAATCAGCAAATATTCAATTATCAAAACGATAATCAAATCTCAAATCAGCAAATATTCAATTATTAAAAACGATAATCAAATCTCAAATCAGCAAATATTCAATTATCAAAAACGATAATCAAATCTCAAATCAGCAAATATTCAATTATCAAAACGATAATCAAATCTCAAATCAGCAAATATTCAATTATCAAAACGATAATCAAATCTCAAATCAGCAAATATTCAATTATCAAAACGATAATCAAATCTAAAATCAGCAAATATTCAATTATCAAAAACGATAATCAAATCTCAAATCAGCAAATATTCAATTATCAAAAACGATAATCAAATCTCAAATCAGCAAATATTCAATTATCAAAAACGATAATCAAATCTCAAATCAGCAAATATTCAATTATCAAAAACGATAATCAAATCTCAAATCAGCAAATATTCAATTATCAAAACGATAATCAAATCTCAAATCAGCAAATATTCAATTATCAAAACGATAATCAAATCTCAAATCAGCAAATATTCAATTATCAAAAACGATAATCAAATCTCAAATCAGCAAATATTCAATTATCAAAAACGATAATCAAATCTCAAATCAGCAAATATTCAATTATCAAAAACGATAATCAAATCTCAAATCAGCAAATATTCAATTATCAAAAACTATAATCAAATCTCAAATCAGCAAATATTCAATTATCAAAACGATAATCAAATCTCAAATCAACAAATATTCAATTATCAAAAACGATAATCAAATCTCAAATCAGCAAATATTTGTGGAATATGCATGTATATGCCTTTTGTTTGATGATAATAAACATATATACATTCATTTAAATGTATTTGATATTGTACTATTTTATTTTACACAGATTAAATAGATATTTGCTGAATAAAATAAATAACACAGAATTTGAATTCAAACAAATATTTTATTCAAACAAATATTTATTACAATTTTGATAGTACAATTTCAAGCTCTCACTATATACATCATTTTTTATCACAATACAATTACATCACGATTTCATAGTTACATCATTTCCTCACTACATATCACTCACACTCGTATTTATCTTCAACTTCATTCCAATGTGAATCCAGCATCAGAGCAATCTGCAGAAATACACATTGACGCAGTAAAATTGCAGAGGAAATGTTTTTGCAGTATAAAACAAAATGTGTTTTTGAAAATATTATTTGCCTCAGTTATTTGGGTCGTTCGTCATCATTTGATTCTGAATTTATCACACACACGAACAACTTGTGACATGCACAGTGTATCACTGTACATGCCACAAGGCCGTGCACACCGGTATATGTATATACACTTGATATATTTACAGGGACAAGTGAGCACAGGTCAAACCCAAATACAGGATTCAACTCAAGTGCAAAATAAAATAATGTCACAAGGTCAAATCCAAATCGGATTCAACTCAGGTGAAATTCGAAAATCAAATTCGAATACAATCAAGTGGTCAAGACAGTCTACACAAATTCAAGGAGGCACCAAACGACCAAACAGCAACATGAATCAAACAAGGCATCAAGTATGTCAAAGTCAGTGAAGCATGTACACTGGTGTTGTCAGAAAACATACAATGGCAACTACATAATGAAAAGACCAGAATGAATGTAATTCAAGTGAACAGGTAAAAGTGAAGAACAGTAATCAATGTCACCAGAAAAACAATGCCGAAGCATCAAGATGATCAATGACAGTGCAAACCAAAGCACTAAGTTATAATCAAGTCAAAGTCAACGCCGAAGTCATTGAGAAAACAATACCGTGGCCAACAAGTATTTTCGCAGTTCAAAATCAAGTCAGAGACAAGTCAGAAACGTGGAGGTCAAGAAATCGAGCAAGGAAAAATTCAATGTCATGAAATCAAACCGTGTCAACCAAGAGATCATAATATATACGACTTTGAACAATTCAGAGAAATCACTAACATCCAAGAATAATCAAGTGGCCGAGATGAATTCAAGCAATTCATTTGACAAATTCAAATATATTTATACGAACGAAAATTATGGAGTTCGACTCCTATATAAACCCTAACAATCATCATTGGCAATATCATCGAATTCAAGCAATCAAACCACAGAACAAAAAGGCACAAATTACATACCGAAGTCAGGTGACGAATTCGATCACAAATCGAAGAGCAGCCGTGTGCAAGACAAAGAAATCAATCGATCAACGTAGTTCGAAATCAAACTCGATCGACCAGTATAAAGTCGGCATCTTCGAATACAAGCCCCAATCCAGAATCGCCAGAGAACAATCAAAGCCCTAATTCAAGAATCAAACAAAGAGGACCCAAAGCTCAAATTCGCCAGTGACAGAGATTCGAGGAGCTGAAGCTCGTAATCGCCAGAGAAGCGCAACATCGCCGAAGTCTTAATTTGTGAATCGCCATTTCTCAGGGGATCGGGCTAGTGAAATAACAAAAGGGATCGAAGAGATAATAGTGGGCCAACATTTTTAATCGAAATAAAAAGTGAAGCGGGCCGTTGATTTTTTAAAAGGGGCTGGTCTAGTTTTTAGGGTTTTAAAGTTTTAATTTTTTAGTTATTTTTAGGCCGGGATTATTTTCTAGAGCAAAATCAGTTATCAAGTTTAAATTTCAATTTTGCTCCAGGTTTAAACTGTATTTTGTTTTTCAGTCTATATTTTCAAATTCCAGTCAGAGTGAATCACCACCTAGGGTTTAGGTGTTGTCAGATTGTCTAGTTAGAATTAGTTCAGTGAGCAGGGGGCTGCGAGTTTGCAAAGCTCTATAGGAGGGAGCAGAGTTTGCGAGTAAACGAAACTCTATAGGCGGAGCAGGGTGTGCGAGTCTGTAGGAGTGTTTGTGAGCGGGAGCGAGTGTCTGCGAGTCTGTCAGAGTGTTTGTAAGCGGGATACTGTTTAATTCTAATAGAAATCTGGGAATGCAGCAGTAGGCAGGGGTTGCCGAAGCTGGGTAAATTCTGTGTGTGATTTACTTTTCTGCATATTTATTTATCTGCATTTTGATTACGTGTTTAATTCGAGAAAATTTGCGATAACCCTATTCACCCCCCCCCCCCTCTAGGGTTAATCTAGATCCTACAAGTGGTATCGGAGCGAGGTAAATTTTCTTTAACTCTAGAGTTATGAATCTATCAAATAATGCTTTTTCTGAGGGGCAATCTATTGTTAGGCCACCAATGTTTAATGGGAATGATTATGCTTATTGGAAAGTTAGGATGGGTATTTATCTTAGTTCTGTTGATTATGATGTTTGGGATATTATTGAAACTGGCTATAAAGCTCCCACTATAATTGTTGGTGATACTGAGATTCTTAAACCTAAGGATAGGTGGGACGCTAATGATAAGAAATTAAAAACTACAAATGCTAAAGCTATGAATGCTTTAATCTGTGCTCTTGATAAGAATGAATTTAATAGAATTTCTCATTGTACAACTGCGCAGGAAATTTGGCATACTTTGGAGGTGACACACGAAGGAACTTCTCAAGTCAAGGAGTCTCGTCTAGCCCTGTTCAGCAATGAATACGAGAACTTTGTGATGGACAAAGGAGAGAGCATAAAGGACATGTTTGGACGCTTCTCAACCTTGGTGTACAATGCTAGAGCGCTTGGAAAGATATTCTCTGAGGTAGAGTTAGTGAGGAAGATACTACGAATCTTACCGATGAACTTTGAGGCAAAAGTCACAGCAATACAAGAATCGAAAGATCTGAGTAAACTAAGCATGGAGGAGTTGATTGGCAACTTGATGACATATGAGCTTGAGCTAAAAACAAAGGAGGAACGCAACAACTCCGAACCAAAGAAGAAGACGATTGCCTTAAAGAGTAAAGAAGAGAGCGATGAAGAAGAAGAAGATCCAATTGAAGAGATTGCAATGGCTGTCAATAATCTTAGAAAATTGTCAAGATTCAGGCCACGCAAGAAGAAAACGAATGGTTATAAATCAAAAGATTCTGACAGTTCAGAAAATGAATTAACCTGCTATAACTGCAACAAGCCTGGCCACTTCAAACCAAACTGCCCACTTCTCAAAAACAACAAAGGAAAGAAAAAGAATAAGAAGGTCTTTGCAGCAACTTGGGATGATGAAGAAGGAGAGGAAGCTTCGAACAATAGCTCAGAGGAGGCTAATTTGTGTTTTACGGCAAGGTCAGATTCAGAAGCAAGCTCAGAGGAATCAAGATCAAATTCAGAAGAAAGCTCAGAGGAATCTAGTGAGGTAAAGAACTATTCGTATAAAGAACTTGTTTATATGTGCCTCGATCTTACTAAAACAGTTGATGCTCTTGATTCTAAAATTGATAAACTGAAATCTGATAGGAGAGAACTTGCCCGTGAAAATTTTAGGTTAGAAACTGAACTTGAAAAGATTCAGAACCTAAATTGTAAAAACTGCAAAACTTTAGATTCAGAATTATCAAAACTGAAGAATAGCTTGGAGAATCTTGAAAAAGAAAACTTGAATCTTAAGGAAACCATTGGCACCAGGAGAAAGGATTTTATAAATAGATGCACCTCACTTGTGACTGAAAACACGACACTAAAAACCAAAGTCCAAAATCTTGAGAAAACTCTGAATAACTTTTCAAGAGGAGAAAAATCATTCAATATGTTATTGGGAAATCAATTTTTTGCTAACAACAGAAAAGGACTAGGTTTTGGGAAAACACAAGTTGATGATAATGCAAAAAGTAAGAGTGTCTTTGCTAGATGTGAAATAATTGGCCATCGTGTTGAAAATCATAGTCATAGGAACAAGAACACAAAATTTATTCAAATTTGGGTTCCTAAGAATTCTACAAACCAATTTCATATCTATTGGAACAAGAATGAAAAGACAAAACAAGTTTGGGTTCCAAAGGGATTGTTTATTCATAATTATTTTGCCACTAACAACCATGGACCTATAAAAAGGTCACAAAAATCTTTTACCGTGTAGGTGTGGTGGCAGGCTAAGGAACAACATTAAATGTTGTCTGGATTCTAGTTGTTCCAGACACACAACGGGCGACAAATCAACGTTCCTTAGCCTAGTATAAAGGTGACAGATTCACAATGGGTAAACAACGAAAGATTATCGTTCAGGTAAAACAGGTAATTGTATTTATTTTCAACCGATAGATAAAATGTGAAAATCTGCACCATAATCTGAATTAAATCAGCCAGTTATGTGATATGTTTTGTGATGTTAATTTTGATCTTTTAATCAATCATCTTTGAGGAGAATTACTTGAAGTAATTATGATGGTTGACAGATTCTGACTAACTTGATATGATCTTACATGACTTGTTCTTATCTATGACTTTGATTTATGCTTAAAAGTTGACCAACCATTTTTCATTGAACTTAATCTGTTTTTTGGTCAAATTATGATGTTGATCCTATGGTTTCTTAATCTGACACTGAGATTTTTTTTTTTGATGGTTAACAAGACTTCAATTTAAAGTCAAGTTTGTTGAAAATGACTCTGAGATAATTTGTTGAAATTTCACAATCTGGTCTATAACATCCAAACGAGTGATATTGAGTCAGATGCAGATTACACTGGTAATGTAGTTGATAGAAAAATTACTAGTGGAACGTGATTACATTTTGAGACATTCATTTGCTGCATCATTTTTCAAAGAAAATATCTGCATATCTTTCACTTGAAATATTTTTCATTTTAGCAGAATTTTTCTTAAAAACCCCTTCTAGAAAATAATTTCTTTTGACCTTGTATCAGATTTGTTATTTAAGAAAACTTGATTTTATTGAAATTGATTAACTGATCTGACCCCCTAATAATTATATAAAAAGATAAATAGTGATTGAAAATAAGATGAGTGTTGATATTAATCATATATTATGACTTGAGAAAGTATAATTAGAAAATTTCTTTAGAAATTTAAACAAGAGTTATAAAAACTTTTTGTTGATAAATATTCCATGATCATTTCTATTTCTATCATTTTTCTATCGACCATCACTCATCAAAAATCAATATAGTATGTCAATATGTGGTAGTTTAAACGGGAAATCATTTGTGCTTCAATTTTATTATATTTCTAACAATAAATAATAATATCCAAAATATTCACTCTCATTTAAAAGTCCTCACGGTTATGCATGGGTGAATTACTTGGATTTTTGATTATGTGCTTTCATGCTCATTTAAAAGTCCTCACGGTTATGCATGTATGGAACGCATATCAAAATTGGTTGATTAAATAGACAAGTTGATTCTAATCTCATTTAAAAGTCCTCACGGTTATGCGTGGTTAGAAGATACTTGAATTCATTTTTAGAATACTACTAATCTCATTTAAAAGTCCTAACGGTTATGCATGGTTAGTAGATATTCAAATTTCCTGAAATAAATATACCACAAATAGACACAACTATATGGTTTTATTCGATGAAATCATTCATATCATTCTAAAGTGGAATATGCGTCAAAAAGGAGTATTTATGATTTTTGTTTGATTTTATTATTGAAATTAATAATTACACTCGATTGAGCTTTAATATTGTATTAATGTCTATCACTATATCTCCATTTTTCTATTACTATTATTCTTTTGCTGATAACAAAAGGGGGAGAGAAAAGTTAAGATTTTGAAGATAAAGGTCAAAGATTTTCTAATTGCATTAAGGCTCATTTGAATTCTTTATTCTCATGCATATATGTAGGGGGAGTATTGTGTAGAAAGAGAGCATTCAAATAGGGGGAGCAAACTGAATAATCAAATACATTTAATATAGTCAAAATCTTAAATATATGTTTGTTATCATCAAAAGGGGGAGATTGTGGAATATGCATGTATATGCCTTTTGTTTGATGATAATAAACATATATACATTCATTTAAATGTATTTGATATTGTACTATTTTTTTTTACACAGATTAAATAGATATTTGCTGAATAAAATAAATAACACAGAATTTGAATTCAAACAAATATTTTATTCAAACAAATATTTATTACAATTTTGATAGTACAATTTCAAGCTCTCACTATATACATCATTTTTTATCACAATACAATTACATCACGATTTCATAGTTACATCATTTCCTCACTACATATCACTCACACTCGTATTTATCTTCAACTTCATTCCAATGTGAATCCAGCATCAGAGCAATCTGCAGAAATACACATTGACGCAGTAAAATTGCAGAGGAAATGTTTTTGCAGTATAAAACAAAATGTGTTTTTGAAAATATTATTTGCCTCAGTTATTTGGGTCGTTCGTCATCATTTGATTCTGAATTTATCACACACACGAACAACTTGTGACATGCACAGTGTATCACTGTACATGCCACAAGGCCGTGCACACCGGTATATGTATATACACTTGATATATTTACAGGGACAAGTGAGCACAGGTCAAACCCAAATACAGGATTCAACTCAAGTGCAAAATAAAATAATGTCACAAGGTCAAATCCAAATCGGATTCAACTCAGGTGAAATTCGAAAATCAAATTCGAATACAATCAAGTGGTCAAGACAGTCTACACAAATTCAAGGAGGCACCAAACGACCAAACAGCAACATGAATCAAACAAGGCATCAAGTATGTCAAAGTCAGTGAAGCATGTACACTGGTGTTGTCAGAAAACATACAATGGCAACTACATAATGAAAAGACCAGAATGAATGTAATTCAAGTGAACAGGTAAAAGTGAAGAACAGTAATCAATGTCACCAGAAAAACAATGCCGAAGCATCAAGATGATCAATGACAGTGCAAACCAAAGCACTAAGTTATAATCAAGTCAAAGTCAACGCCGAAGTCATTGAGAAAACAATACCGTGGCCAACAAGTATTTTCGCAGTTCAAAATCAAGTCAGAGACAAGTCAGAAACGTGGAGGTCAAGAAATCGAGCAAGGAAAAATTCAATGTCATGAAATCAAACTGTGTCAACCAAGAGATCATAATATATACGACTTTGAACAATTCAGAGAAATCACTAACATCCAAGAATAATCAAGTGGCCGAGATGAATTCAAGCAATTCATTTGACAAATTCAAATATATTTATACGAACGAAAATTATGGAGTTCGACTCCTATATAAACCCTAACAATCATCATTGGCAATATCATCGAATTCAAGCAATCAAACCACAGAACAAAAAGGCACAAATTACATACCGAAGTCAGGTGACGAATTCGATCACAAATCGAAGAGCAGCCGTGTGCAAGACAAAGAAATCAATCGATCGACTAAGCAACGTAGTTCGAAATCAAACTCGATCGACCAGTATAAAGTCGGCATCTTCGAATACAAGCCCCAATCCAGAATCGCCAGAGAACAATCAAAGCCCTAATTCAAGAATCAAACAAAGAGGACCCAAAGCTCAAATTCGCCAGTGACAGAGATTCGAGGAGCTGAAGCTCGTAATCGCCAGAGAAACGCAACATCGCCGAAGTCTTAATTTGTGAATCGCCATTTCTCAGGGGATCGGGCTAGTGAAATAACAAAAGGGATAGAAGAGATAATAGTGGGCCAACATTTTTAATCGAAATAAAAAGTGAAGCAGGCCGTTGATTTTTTAAAAGGGGCCGGTCTAGTTTTTAGGGTTTTAAAGTTTTAATTTTTTAGTTATTTTTAGGCCGGGATTATTTTCTAGAGCAAAATCAGTTATCAAGTTTAAATTTCAATTTTGCTCCAGGTTTAAACTGTATTTTGTTTTTCAGTCTGTATTTTCAAATTCCAGTCAGAGTGAATCACCACCTAGGGTTTAGGTGTTGTCAGATTGTCTAGTTAGAATTAGTTCAGTGAGCAGGGGGCTGCGAGTTTGCAAAGCTCTATAGGCGGGAGCAGAGTTTGCGAGTAAACGAAACTCTATAGGCGGAGCAGGGTGTGCGAGTCTGTAGGAGTGTTTGTGAGCGGGAGCGAGTGTCTGCGAGTCTGTCAGAGTGTTTGTAAGCGGGATACTGTTTAATTCTAATAGAAATCTGGGAATGCAGCAGTAGGCAGGGGTTGCCGAAGCTGGGTAAATTCTGTGTGTGATTTACTTTTCTGCATATTTATTTATCTGCATTTTGATTACGTGTTTAATTCGAGAAAATTTGCGATAACCCTATTCACCCCCCCCTCTAGGGTTAATCTAGATCCTACAATATTCAATTATCAAAAACGATAATCAAATCTCAAATCAGCAAATATTCAATTATCAAAAATGATAATCAAATCTCAAATCAACAAATATTCAATTATCAAAAATGATAATCAAATCAACAAATATTTAATTACCGATACGATAATTAAATCTTATAACAGCAAATATTTAATTATCGAAACGATAATTAAATCTCATAACATCAGATATCTAATTACCTACAGATAATTAGAAACAACAAATATCTAGAAATCAATTAAGAAGACTAGAAAATCAACATAAAAGCTTGGATCGATCCCATCAGATGGCGAGTTTTTAGTTCGCCGCATGTGCATCAACAAATGGCCAAAGCCTACCAAATACTCAACATAATTCTGGCACCCAACAAATGACCCGAAGGTCCGCAGAGTGACCCGAAGGTCTAGTACTGGTATTTGACCCGAAGGTCCATCAGAGTGGCCCGAAAGCCCAACAAATGACCCAAAGGTCCAACATAGTGGCTCAAAGGCACACAAATCATCAGAATCATCAAAACAGCAGATATTTCAATTAACGAGTCCGGAATTAACCGAAATTGCAAACGCACATGTCCCATACCACGTGTTTTACTAAATCGTTTGATTCTCTTCATCGTTTCCTTGAAAGTGCAAAATTGTGTATTTTGTAAAAATACATTTTACATTCTCAAACGGACAAGTCTGGAATTAAGCGAATTAGTAAAAGAAAGGGGTCATAGTCCTCAATTTTGCTGAAACGTTTAAATCGCTTCCTCATTCTTTTGAAACTGCAAACTGTAAAATTCCCGAAAACAATTTTATTTATTTTATAAAAATAACAATTCACGTTCTCAACTGGACAAGTCCGGAGTTAAGCGAATCAGTAAAAGAAAGGGTTCATAGTCCTCTATTTTGCTGACTCGTTTAAGTCACTTCCTCATTCTTTTGAAAGCGCAAACTATTAAAAATTTTATAAACAATTTTCATTTTAAAACGATTTTCCAATCACGTGATTACAGCAGCAATATTAATAACAATTTCGAAAAGAAAATTGTACTTCCCAAAACACCGTAAAATCGTATCTCAAAATCAGCATTGCGGAATAACCGCTTGAAAATCCACCTTTAAAATTTGTCGGTTACTGAAGTCAAAGCGACAGTAATTTTTATACGTCAAAATCTCATCAAAATAATTTACACCAAAATGTAATCCCAGTGAATTTTCATTCATTAAAATATCACAAAACACCGTGCTTCAAAATTTTAGCACCGATGTAAAAATCCCATTATGAAGATAACGGCAACAAAATACGTTTCATAACCCAGCATCGGTTCAACGTAAAACTAATGCAGCAACGTGCAACTCAAATTTGCACGTACTACAAAATGAACAAAGAAATCATTCGAATGTATCTTCAATGAAGATAATTCAAAAAAGCAAAAATCTAATCAATATATGATTAGCATAAAATAAAACCAGCAAAGATCTCAACAAAATCACATAACTGCAATCGTTTCGAATCCTCAATTCGGATTCGAAATTCTCAAAGAAACAAAATAAATACAGCTATGTAAACAACAAACGAAATTCATATCAATTTCGTATTTTGATTTTTAAATCAAAAAGATTATCAGTTGTACTCAGCGAAGCAGTCTTACTGTTTCCGCTGCGCACTCTGATAACAGAACACAAATCAATCAAATCATCAAAGCACAATTTCACTTTTATTTTTAAATAAAGATATTTAAAAATTCCACCAAAATTTCAAAACTTTAGTTTTGACTCAAAGCACAAATAAAAACACCGACCAATAGTTGTAACATATGTTCCATCTAAGTTATGTTATATATTATGTCCATAAACCCCAAGCTCTGATACCAACTGTGACGCCCCACCTCTATGCTCACAATAACAAAGAGTATTAAAAGAAATACTGTCTGTTATTATGAAGAATAAGGCTGGATAGGAGCGGCCATCCGTAGTTGGCCTTACACTATTATTGGTTACCTCGATAGGAGTGGTATACATTTTTCAATTTTCATCTCTTATTTATTTACTCCCATCGACATACCCAATTACCAGTATAAAACGAACTACGATGGTTCATAATAGTTTAGGACAATATATATAATAATAACACAGATACACAAGAATGCGGAACACAGATAATAAAAGTCTCATATATATATATATAACTAATGTCAGTTACAATACAGTTGACACAGCACATATGATACAACTACAACTGTCGACTTTGGAAGTTATATATACAAATACATTATCGACTAACATACATGAATACATATCAACCTAAATCTATACACTGACTACTACAAAAAGACACAGACCACTTCAAAAGATATGAAAAGTATTCATAGCCCAAACAACACTCAAAGCAGGAAATCTACAACCTGAAATAACTCAGGTCTGACCCGAGTATTAAATTCAAAAGAAAATAATACACGGGTCAGTCTAATTCAAACTCAATTATTAATGCAGAGAAGCAATAATAATCAAATATTAATTAGACTCGTATATCCAACTCCTCGATAAGAAAATCGGATAACGGCAGATATAACACTAAACAGTGTTAAACAACATATCAGCAGATCCAAATCAACATTAAAGATAGAAAACAAAGATTATCAATGAAGATAATTTTTAGAAAACAACAGAATCGTCTAAACGACAATTAGCACAAAATCCAATTATTAAATAATAATTAGAAACTCAGAATCTAATTATCGAATGGATAATTAGACACAACGAAATGATCAATCGAACTAAATCAAAGACAATTTCCAAATATTGAATTGAACACAAAACAATTCAAATAATTGAAATATCAATTAAAACGTCAATACTGTGTGGCTGCAGTACACGCACGCGTGCATTGCCTAGCCACTACAGCATGTGAAATCATCACAATAGCAAATGCCAACGATACATCGAAACTGCAGAGGTCAAGTCTCGATATAAAGCAACAGCAAACTCAAAACAACACAAAAGTCCTCAAATTCTACACGACAGTAAGCATCAATGCACAAGGGCAATGACCTGTACGTATACATGAACCAGCAGAAGCAATTGAAGTGCTACAATGGAACAACAAAGCACAGAGGCTACAAGTACGAACTGAACAAAGCAAGGCTACAGAGCTCGAGCTTATGCATAGTCAACATCATCGTAAAAATACAACGAGCAAGCAAAGTCAGAGTCTTGGAAATCAGAGAAATCAGCAAATTCACAAAACCCCAGTTTCACCAAAGTCGAACAAGTTAGAAATCAAAGCCGAAGACAACGCAAGCCAAATAAAATAGCCGAGAATACTCAGGGCAAATACAATATGAATGTATAGATTCAAGTTGAATCAAAAGACAAGCACATGTCAACAGCACTGAAGGCAACATGACCAAAAGACCAGAACATCAAAATACAGGTCTCAATATCAATGCTACTGCTTCAGCAGTCAAAATATCAAATAAACATGAATCAAGCCAGTGAACTGAAGGCAATGCAACAGTAAAAAGAAACAACATCGGCAGATGCAAGACCAGAGAACTGCACAAGTGTAGCCTCGAACCAAAACAAAGTAAAACTGCTCATATACACGAACCAGTGCCAACAGACTCGAGAGCTACCAGATGACAATGAAGCATGAATGCTACTGGTGTGAAGTAGATCAAAGTGTGCAAGCTAGTCTACAATTACAAGATATGGCAACTACACAATGCAAAGACCAGTGATGCAACTCAATGCATAAATCCGTGACTCAATCCAAATGCACGAATTACTTACAACATGAGTGACCAGTTTCAACCAAGTAAATATCCATCATGTATACAATGACTACACTGAACAAAAGATCAGACACCAGTTGATGCTCAAGTAAAGTTAAGGTCAGACCAACTACAACTAAATGCCAACAAGTGATCTAGCCGAGCTAAACAATAAACAGAGTGCATATGCAAGGGTCAAGCAAGTGATATATGCAAACAACAAATGGATGCAACATATATATATGGTCATGCACAAATCCAAAGACTCAGCAATGCTCAACATACAAGTGTCACAGCAGTAATAAAAACAAAGAACAAACCATACATGTGAACAACACATTGAATCAACTCGAGCGAATGCAACACATATATACATACATAAGTGTATGTATACGCATGGCAGTCAAAGACATAATGACAGAAGTTTCGAATCAAAAATGAGGCCGCAAGTGTTTTAAAACCGGATCAGTGATGAAAACATAGAGAAGAACCAGAAATTCAAAATGCATTTTAAGTAATCAAAATGGGCCGAAGTAAAAACGTTCAAGGTCATGACCGAAGTCATCAGAGAAATAAAGTTGAATTCACAAATTCAAAACTAGATGACCAAGTCAGAAATAAATCACGGCATTCGATCAAAATCAAACGGCCGAGCAAATTAAACGACAAATTCAATTGGACGAAATCAAACAGTAGCAAGTTCGACCGCGAAAGTCAAAACATCGCAAGTCGAAGTTAAATGAACGATTTCACAAAAATAAGTCTGTAGCTTTCTAACCAAAGACAATGTCGAAAACAACAAAACAAACGAAATCAACACCAGAAAAATCAAAGCAAACCGAGTAAATAACAAAAGCCCAAATTCACAAACGGTAAAGTTTGAATTAGATGTGAGTGACAATTAAAATCACTCACCTTATCGAAGTCGAACGCCATCAAATAAAAGCAGCTGGAGTGAGCAACGAGAACGATCGATCAAAGCTTCTCACGATTATCCACACGATTGATCAACTAAAATCAGGCGCTTCAAAAAGCCCTAATTACAAATCAAAGGAGAACGAAAAGGAACGGCCGCCATTTTTTCGTTTGGTATTTTGTTTAGGGTTGTCGAATGAGAATGAACGAAAAGGGGAACGGGTCGAATTTATCACAGCATAAAACAATTGTGCCAAGATAACCTTAATGCCCACAAACAAGAATAAAGCATGGGCTACTATAAATTTTAAGGCCCGCATATCTCCTTTAACCATTTTCAAAAGAATCTCAACTGATTAAAATTCCAATAGAAATTAACAAACAATTTAATCGTCATTTTGACGATAATTAATTGTTACTAACTCCGGGTTGTTACAGACTCCCCTCCTTATAAAAATTGCGTCCCCGCAATTTTCATAATTAAGGTTGTCAATAACAATTATTGTTCTAACATAAACTGGTTAAGCTAGAAAAATAAGGATCGAGAACACAAATACCAAAGAAATCTTTTAATCCCATAAATGAAATTCACAAATTCTCAACAAAAACTAATTATCGAATAGATAATCAGAAAATAGCAGTTACAAAACAGCAATATCTAATTATCGATACGATAATTAGAAAACAACAAAATCTAATTATCAACAAAGATAATTAGAAAACACAAATCACAAATCGCAAAACTGCAAATATCTAGTTATCCAACAATAACTAGAAAACACGAACTTCAAAATCAACAAACTCTAACTATCAACAGAGATAGATAGGAAACAGCAATTCAATAAAATCAGCATACTTTAGAATCAATTAGAGACTAGGAAATCTCATAATCAACAAAACTAGCACATATTCGATTATCAAAAAAACGATAATAAAAAACGACTATAATCTAATTACCAAAAATGATAATCTGATTTCAAATCAACAAATATTCAATTATCAAAAACGATAATCAAATCTCAAATCAGCAAATATTCAATTATCAAAAATGATAATCAAATCTCAAATCAGCAAATATTCAATTATCAAAACGATAATCAAATCTCAAATCAGCAAATATTCAATTATCAAAAACGATAATCAAATCTCAAATCAACAAATATTCAATTATCAAAAACGATAATCAAATCTCAAATCAGCAAATATTCATTTATCAAAACGATAATCAAATCTCAAATCAGCAAATATTCAATTATCAAAACGATAATCAAATCTCAAATCAGCAAATATTCAATTATCAAAATGATAATCAAATCTAAAATCAGCAAATATTCAATTATCAAAAACGATAATCAAATCTCAAATCAGCAAATATTCAATTATCAAAAACGATAATCAAATCTCAAATCAGCAAATATTCAATTATCAAAAACGATAATCAAATCTCAAATCAGCAAATATTCAATTATCAATGTGACGACCCGGTATTTTAGCAGTATTATTTTAGATATTTAATCTAATGTAAATAAAATGTAAACTGATCCTTTCAAAATGAATATGACTTTTGAAATATTTGCCATTTGTTTATATACATCTGTATTTTGAAAAGGGAGATTTGATTTGAAAATTTGGAAATAAATCTCTTAATAATATTTACAATAAAATTATCTTAACTTATATAATTGAATTAAAATGCTTTCACTTGTTAACATTTGGTATAAAAAAAATATATATGGATGATAATGTTTGAAATAATATCAAATTCTATCAATATAAATATAAGTATATGATATAAGTAAACCATATGAACATGATTTGAATAGTGATAGTTGTTGATTCATGAGTTTTGATTCATGACACAAGTTTCAGAGATCATACGACGAGAATACTATATGAAAGCGACAAAAAGAGAATAAGTGCATACCGTGCACTACAAAGGAGATAATCTTACAATCCAGAGATTAGTATGGATATTTTATTTTATTTGAGTCTTAGAACAATGTTAAAATCATTCCTCAAATAGTCACACACGCACACAAAACATTTTATAGCAAAAACTATGTTCACTGTGCATATAACACCAGGTCGGCCGACCGACCAGGATCCTCGGTCGACCGACCCTGTATCATGTGCACAGTGACTTTCTGTTTTGTATACGTTTTAAACTCAGCTGACCGGCCAGGTTTTCCGGTCGACCGACCAGAGAAAAATGGCTAGTTTTTCTGAAGAGACGCGATCATTTCATGAAGAGGAATGTCCTCTATTTCAAGAGGTATGGACACAACTGTTAACTAAAACTCTTCATGAAAGATTACAACTCTTCTACAACTATATAAACATATTCAATTCACTTCTACAATCACCGATTCTTGTTTATATTTCTGAAATCTAATCTCTATTCATTTCTGCAAATAAAAGCATTTATTCTTATTTAATATCACTAGAATCCTTGAATTTATTCATATACTTCGATTCTACGTGATTATCTTCCTTCTAAATCTTCACACACATATATACTCTTGAGGATTTGATTATAGGAAAGTTGTACTATCAAAAGACAATCAGTGTTATTCAGAACACATTCGTCGACAAACTATTTGTATTAAGTTGAAGACCTCTTCGGCTGTTGAGGCGGAAAAATTCCCGTTCGGCTGCTCAGGTGTCGTATACCTATTCCTCCGGGTTAAGTGAGGGGTTTAGTTTAAATCCAGAGGGTATTCTGGGACTGGACGTAGAACGGGAAGTTCGAACCAGTATAAAAATTCCTGGTGTGCTTACTTTAATTTGTACTTTACTGTTATTACCAGTTTCCGCATTAACATACCATATTACACGATCCTTAGTACTACACGTGTACTTTCATTTGGTATCAGAGCAAGGTCATCCTATAACCATCACAAAGTTATTTGATATTTACTTTTAGTAATATGGCAACCACACAAATTAACGATGTTAACACTCACACTAATTCTAGTTTCACAGAAGGTCAATCGACTTCACAACCTCCACTTTTCAATGGTATAAATTACAATTATTGGTCAACTAGAATGAGAATCTATATGCAATCAAGTGGATTTGATATCTGGAATATTATACAAAGAGAGTATACAACTCCTACTGGAGAATACTCAACTTGGAGTAACACACAAAAACTAGATGCTACTTCAAATGAAAAAGCAATGAATATTTTATTTTGTGCATTAGATAGAAATGAATTCAATAGAGTTAGTATGTGCACTTCCGGTTATGAAATTTGGAGAACTCTTAAAGTTTCACATGAAGGAACGAACAAAGTTAAATTGAGCAAAATTTCTATGTTGAAACATCAATTTGAAAATTTTAAAATGAGGCCAAATGAATCTATAAATGACATGTACTCTAGATTTCAGGATATTTATCATGCTTTATTATCACTATAACAAAAGTTTACTGATTTTGATGTTGTCACAAAAATCTTGAATTCTTTAACGGATGAATGGGAACGAAAAGTCCTAGCTATTGAAGAAGCAACTGATTTGTCAACATTAAAACCAGAAGAGTTGATAGGTAATTTAATGTCCTACGAAGTAAATTTGCAGGCAAAACGAAATGGAGCACAAGAAAAGAAAAATGTAGCATTCCAAGCAGAAAAAGATGATTCCGACTCAGATAATGAAGATATGGCCATGATCGCTAAAAATTTCAAAAAGTTTTTGAAATTCAACAGAAACAAATTCAAGGGAAACAAAAATAATTCCAACAACAATTCAAATAGCAGCAAACCATCATCTTCAACAATGGAATGTTATGAATGTCATAAGAAAGGACACATGAAGAAAGATTGTCCAGATCGTAAAAAGAATAATTTCAAGAAGGACAAAACCAAACGAAAAGCTTTTTCAGTCACTTGGGACGACACTGACTCATCATCCTCATCAGAGAGTGAAAGTGATAATGAACAAGCAAATGTATGCTTCATGGCTTCGTCAAACGATGTAAGTGATTTTACTTTTGAAGATTTAATTAAAATAAATTCTGAATTAGTAAATTTAACAAAACAACTTAAAAAGAAAAATAAGGAGTTGCAAAGAAAGTTAGATAGAACAGTTTTAGAAGTAGATATGTTAAAAGATGAGAAGGTAATATTGGAAGAAGAACTTGAAATCTCTCAACAATCGAATTCTAACTTATCTTCTCAAATTACGTCAATATCCGAGGAACTAGAAATTCAAAAAAATAAAAATGATGTTTTACTTTTTGAAAATAATAGTTTAATAACTAAGATTAAGGATTTAGAGTTAGAAAAATCTAGTCTTAAAATAAAATTTGATGATATTTCTAAAAATGTTTCTAATTTCAATAAAGGAAGAGAAAATCTTTCTAGTATACTAGAAAACTCTCAAACTTCTAACAATAAATCTGGACTAGGATTTAAGAAACAAAATAATTTTGCTAAAAGTAAAATTAATAATAAAATTAAGAAAGATATTAGGAAAACAGTTTATTCAAATACTAAAACTATTAAGATATGGATTCCAAAAACAAATAATACATTGATAAGGAATAAACATATCAAAAGTTTTATGGAAACTGTTCATAATAACAAAAATTATGTCTATAAAGGGAATTCTGAACCCGTATGGGTTTGGCTTCCTAAGATCTAACTCTTAGGACCCTAAAAAGATTGGGTACCAACTTTTTATAAATTTTTTGCAGGTACCACATAAGAAGAGAGGAAAATGGATTTTAGATAGCGGTTGCTCAAAACACATGACTGGAAACAAAGAAATGTTATCAAACATTATATACTCAAATGGAGGAGCAGTCACCTTTGGAGATAACTCAAAAGGATATATCATCGGCAAAGGCAATGTTAATAGCAACGGTACATCTAATTTACCTCTCATTACTGATGTTTTATTAGTTTAAAATTTAAAACATAATTTATTAAGTATTAGTCAACTATGCGATAAAGGTTTTAATATAACTTTTTCAGAAAATAAATGTAACATTTTTGATAAAAATCACAACATCATTTTCGAAGGAAATAGAGATAAAAATATTTATATCCTAAATATGAATGTTAATAATGATTCAAATTTGTGTCTAGTAGCTAAAGAAAACGATTCTTGTCTTTGGCACAAAAGATTTTGTCACATAAATTTTAATACCATCAACAAACTTGCGAAAAATAAATTAGTTAAAGGATTACCCAATATAAAATTCGAAACTAACATATTTTGTGATGCACGTAAATTAGGAAAATTAACAAAATCTTCTTTTAAATCAAAGAAAGTAATATCTACAGAACAACCACTTGAACTTTTACACATGGATCTTTTTAGTCCAACTCAAGTAAAATCTATTAACCATAATAGATATGTTTTTGTTATTGTAGATGATTTCTCTAGATATACTTGGATTTTCTTTTTGAAAAATAAAAGTGATACTTTTGATAATTTTAAAGTTTTTGTTAAAAGAATTCAAAATATTAAAACATTGAAAATTAAAAATATTAGAAGTGATCATGGAGGCGAATTTGAAAATGAAGTTTTTGAACAATTTTGTAACAAGAAAGGTATTAACCATAATTTCTCTTTTCCTAGAACACCACAACAAAATGGAGTTGTAGAAAGGAAAAATAGAACGTTACAAGAATGTGTAAGAACTTTACTAAATGGAACAACTTTGTCAAAATATTTTTGGGCAGAAGCTGTAGCCACTGCTTGTTACGTACTAAATCGCGTTTCTATTCGACCATTAACTAAAAATACACCATATGAACTTCTAAATGGAAGAAAACCAAATATTTCATATCTAAAAGTTTTTGGTTCCAAATGTTTTATTTTAAATACTAAAGATCAACTAGGTAAATTCGATCCAAAATCCGATGAAGGTATATTCGTTGGATATTCGGAACGAAGCAAAGCTTATCGAATTTATAATAAACGAACTCAAATTATTGAAGAAAGTTTACATGTTTCTTTCAACGAAAATTTTAAAAATATAAATCCAAGTGTTATTATTGATTCTGATGATGAATCTACTCAGAATGAAAACAATAATGCAAATGAAAATTTTGATATTCATGAAACCAATACAAACGTGACGTTTAATATAATAAAATCTCCACCTAGAATTTTAAAAGATCATCCTGTGCAAAATATAATTGGAGAAGTTAATACGAATGTTAAAACCAGACATCAATTAAATCAAGTTGGTCATGTAGCTTTTCTTTCTAACATAGAACCTAAGAATATAAAAGAAGCTTCAACTGATGACTACTGGATACTTGCCATGCAAGAAGAATTAAATCAATTCGAACAAAACGAAGTTTGGGAACTCGTTCCTAGACCCAGTGACCAATCAGTCATCGGTACTAAATGGGTTTTCAAAAATAAAGCAGATGAACTAGGAAATATAACAAGGAATAAAGCTAGATTAGTTGCACAAGGATATAATCAAGAAGAAGGTATTGATTACGAAGAGACGTTTGCTCCAGTCGCCCGACTTGAAGCAATACGAATATTATTAGCTTATGCGTGTTTTCATAATTTTAAACTATATCAAATGGATGTTAAAAGTGCATTTTTGAATGGATTCATAAAAGAAAATGTTTTTGTTGAACAACCACCTTTGTTCAACCATGAAAAATTTCCAGATCATGTATATAAACTTAAAAAGGCGTTATACGGTTTAAAACAAGCACCACGTGCTTGGTATGATCGTCTTAAAGGTTATTTATTAGAATCTGGCTTTGAAATCGGTAAAGTAGATCAAACACTTTTTATTAAGAAAACTAATAAAGATATTTTAATAATTCAAATATATGTTGACGATATTATTTTCGGCTCGACAAATGAAAAATTATGTCAAGAATTTTCAACTATAATGACAAATGAATTTGAAATGTCTCATATGGGAGAATTGTCATATTTTCTTGGATTACAAATTAAACAAATTGAAAATGGAATTTTTATTAATCAAGAGAAATATTGCTATAATTTAATCAAACGTTTTGGTCTTGAAAACACTGCTACCAAACCAACTCCCATGAGTACAACGGTTCATCTCGATAGAGATGAAGATGGCAAAAGTGTTGATCAAAAGTTATATCGTAGTATGATAGGTTCTTTACTTTATTTAACAGCGAGTCGCCCCGATATTATGATGAGTGTCTGTTTGTGTGATCGATTTCAAGCAAATCCCAAAGAATCACATATGACAGCAGTTAAACGCATTATTCGCTATCTAACTAAAACCAAAGATTTCGGACTATTTTATCCGAAAGAATGTCCTTTCGAATTAGTTTCCTATAGTGATGCTGATTTTGGAGGAAGTCGGACGGATCGAAAAAGTACGAGCGGAACGTGTCACTTCATTGGACGTTCCTTAGTTTCTTGGTTTAGTAAGAAACAAAACTGTGTCTCTTTATCAACATGTGAAGCTGAATATATATCTGCTGCTTTGGCATGTGCACAAGTCGTATATATGCAACAGACATTACAAGATTTTAATTGTCATCTTGAAAAATCAATAATTTATTGTGATAATACCAGTGCAATAAATCTTTCTAAAAATCCGGTCAATCACTCACGAACAAAACACATTGATATTCGACATCATTTTCTTCGTGATTGTTTGGAAAAAGGATTAATAAATCTAGAATTTATCAACACTGAAAATCAAATAGCTGACATTTTTACTAAACCACTAAATGAGAATACTTTTATAAAACTAAGACGTGATTTAGGTATAATGTCATCTAAAGACTTATGAATAAAAATATGCAAAAATATGGAAAAACAAAAATTATTTTATTTTTGACCAAAGCGGCACTCGAATTCATGACTTCTGACTTATATGTTAGATGTTGTAGTATAGCCACTTGAGCTATGGGTGTTTCTTGTTCCAGCTCTGTTTCTAATTTGTACCATTAAAACTTAATTTCAAAATATACTATTTTTGACTCTAAAGCAGTGTATGTCATTCATTTACAAACAGTTTTTGTTTAAAAAGTTCTGTGATTAAAACTAAAATTTGATTTTAAACCACTATTTTTTTAGAAATAAATGGTTATATATACATACATATGTTTATTGAATAGAACATAAGATACAAAAAATCTACTTACAAAACAAAACTTGAAACAAAAATGTCTTCTAACAATGACGTCTACAATTCTGAAAATTCTCATCTTTCTTATACATCTCCAGACGATGACTATTCTGATCGCATCACTGAAAATGGTCCCCAACCTACTTTTCCAATGCCTAATCGTGTTTTAGAATTCCCCTCTCCAGATAATGACCCCCGACACAGGTGGAAACCATGGGAAGACTCCCATACAGGTTATACACCTGATAAAAAGAAAGGGAAAAAGGAAACGGTAGTATCTCCATCAACCAAACAAAAGATTGATGAAATTCATCACTACCAACAACAACAGATGAATATGCAAAGGGAACTTTATTACGAACAGAAAGTCACGGCAAGACGTTTAAGCTTCCTTGAAAAGATTGCCATGAAATTTTGTTCATCTAAGAAGGATGATGTTGCTGAACCTTCTTATAGAACTCCATCTCCTTCTAACCATATTCAATCTCCGATAGCTCCAATATGGTCACCGGTAGAAAACGTTCCATCTCCAAATTCATGGGAACGTCGATGCTGATGCACCATGGCTATAATTTACTATATACATGTTATTATTTTGAATAAGATGTATAGATATATATAATGTAATAATATAATTATACTTCTATAATTCTTGTTTGAAAGACAGCATAAACTAGTCTGTTCACATGCCTCGGTCGACCGAAAAATCTAAATCGGTCAACCGAAGCTGTACCGAGAAGTTTTTAAAAACAGATTTCTTACAAGTCGGTCGACCGAACAACCTGTCTCGGTCAGCCGAACTTGTTTCCAGAATGAAATTAGAACATTTTTTTAACTCGGTCAACCAAATACCCTGCACCAGTCGACCGAAGTTCTTCTCGAAAGTTTCAGCACTATTCTGAACCTCAACTCGGTCGACCGACCCAGGGATTTCAGCCGACCGAACGAACTTTTACTGCTGAAATTGCCTACATATTTTAACCCAACCATTCACCTTTTTATCTCACCTCTTCACTTTACTCTCCTACAACAGATTTTAACCCTAGCCCCCATTACAACCTTCCTAAATTTCTTCAAATTCTTCAAAGAAAAAATGGCACCCAAGAAGAAATCTAAGACTACTGCTGGCCAATCTTCCTCAACTCCTGTAGACTCTCAAATTGCTTCTTGGCTAGTAAGTGAAAAATCTTTAGAAAGATGGATAAGGCTTCAAGATGCAAAAATCTTTGAGGAGTCTTTTGTAAGTTATCCTGATTTTACCGCCTACGGTGTTGAAAATGCCGCTCTTGAAAGTGGTCTTGATGCTTTTCTTGACCATAGGAAAAACAACTTAAAAATTAATCATATAATGGTAAAGTTATTCCTAGCAAATCTCAATCTTGTAAATCCACCGAGAAATACTGAAAATTGTGTTTGGACATCGGTTTGTGGCACTTCGATTTTTCTCTCCATTGATCGAATGAATCATATTTTAAATGCTCGACCGGGTGGAATATCATTACATGATGTAGACTGTAATACATCAACTCGTGATCGCCTAAGTCATCTATTCTTTGAAGATGATGCTACCGATTTAAGGCAAACTTCATCTCTCCGACCTAAAGCACGACTTTTTCATCGATTCATGATGAAGTCTATTGTTCCAAGAGGAGGGTCATACCACTTAGTATATCCCGAAAACTTCAAGGCATTATATGCTATGTGTGGAAATATTCGGGTAAATTGGACACAACTTCTCATGGATGAATTCCTTACGTTCAACCAAGGGAAAATGCTCCATATTTATTATGGAGAATACATAATGCGGTTGATTAATAACTTTGTCACCCATGCTCTGGAATCCGAAACATCCAAAGTTCGTACCTTTGACTCACGAACAATAAAATTAATGAAGTTACCGTGCACCATCCCAAATCACCACCTTTCAGCAATGGCGTACCATTCCACGAGAACAACTACGTCGCAGCTATTCTACACCTCAACCATCCACTCATTCTACAGAACGTATAACTCGTCAGACCTCTATCCAAAGACCACCTCCCAGTACTAGCACAGCGGCTGCCATTGATATTTTGGCCCAAAATAAACTAGCTTTGGATTCTCGCCTTCGAAAAATTGATGGACGTTTCAAGAAGATCAAAGGCTTCTTCGTAAATTTATGGGATGCCTTATCATGCTCTTCTGAAGCCGGTGCTTCATTTGTTGCTCCTGGAAAAAGACCAGCACCAAATTTATCTTGGTCTACATCCGAGAACACAAGTTCCAGCACATCGGCAACTCCCGCACCTACCACTCAAAGACGGGGTAAGGAACCGGCTCCTCTCGATGAAAATCTTCATCCAGAACAGTGGGATACCGACGATGATGAGGAGTAATTGTAGTATTTTTAAATTTATTTTACTTTCAAGAATTTCTTGTACTTTATTTGTTTCTTAATTAATTGTTATGTTATGTTCTAAGCAAACATCTTTAAATTATTTCTAATTAAGCTCAAGAATGTACCATGTAAATTTAAATGTTTTGCATTACTTTAATCTGTTATAAGTATTCCTTTTTGTCGATGACAAAGGGGGAGAAATGTATGCAAACTAACGAATTTTTGCAGAAAAGTCGCCATATACTCAGGGGGAGAACTATAATATATATGTCAATATTACTTCGTCACATAAGTATTGTCATCAATCAAAAAGGGGGTGAATGTTGATTCATGAGTTTTGATTAATGACACAAGTTTCAGAGATCATACGATGAGAATACTATATGAAAGCGACAAAAAGAGAATAAGTGCATACCGTGCACTACAAAGGAGATAATCTTACAATCCAGAGATTAGTATGGATATTTTATTTTATTTGAGTCTTAGAACAATGTTAAAATCATTCCTCAAATAGTCACACACGCACACAAAACATTTTATAGCAAAAACTATGTTCACTGTGCATATAACACCAGGTCGGCCGACCGACCCTGTATCATGTGCACAGTGACTTTCTATTTTGTATACGTTTTAAACTCAGCTGACCGGCCAGGTTTTCCGGTCGACCGACCAGAGAAAAACGGCTAATTTTTCTGAAGAGACGCGATCATTTCATGAAGAGGAATGTCCTCTATTTCAAGAGGTATGGACACAACTGTTAACTAAAACTCTTCATGAAAGATTACAACTCTTCTACAACTATATAAACATATTCAATTCACTTCTACAATCACCGATTCTTGTTTATATTTCTGAAATCTAATCTCTATTCATTTCTGCAAATAAAAGCATTTATTCTTATTTAATATCACTAGAATCCTTGAATTTATTCATATACTTCGATTCTACATGATTATCTTCCTTCTAAATCTTCACACACATATATACTCTTGAGGATTTGATTATAGGAAAGTTGTACTATCAAAAGACAATTAGTGTTATTCAGAACACATTCGTCAACAAACTATTTGTATTAAGTTGAAGACCTCTTCGGCTGTTGAGGCGGAAAAATTCCTGTTCGGCTGCTCAGGTGTCGTATACCTATTCCTCCGGGTTAAGTGAGGGGTTTAGTTTAAATCCAGAGGGTATTCTGGGACTGGACGTAGAACGGGAAGTTCGAACCAGTATAAAAATTCCTGGTGTGCTTACTTTAATTTGTACTTTACTGTTATTACCAGTTTCCGCATTAACATACCATATTACACGATCCTTAGTACTACACGTGTACTTTCAATAGTCAAAATAGAAATACAACATAAGTTGAAGTTTTGTAAGAACAAATGTATAAAGTAAAATCAGACAAAAACATGTAAATAAATTACTCAAGCAAGGAAACAAATATTTGCATACAAAATATCTTCAAGGCACAAAAACCATATGTTCCCTGCAAGTGAATATTTTCATACCAATATCTATATACAACAAAATATAATAATAAGGTGTAAGAGTATCTTCAACCCAGCATTATTTTTGATGTAATGTCAAGCCACATCAGCAATTACAAAATGTCTTTTAAAATACATTCTCCAATGCTAATGTAGTTTCTAATTCTAAAATAACATTGTGAAGTGCAATGTCTAGTTTTGGACATTGCACATCACAATGTGAAGTATTAAATTTAAGTAATAATTAATAAATTTAATAAATTATTTTAATTGGTACGATTAACAGAATGACATGTGTGCAAACAATGATCATTTTTAACATTTGCATTGGAGAGAAATTGTAAATGTCATTGTCATTTATGCAAACATTGAATTAACATTGTCTATCTATTGACACATAGACTTTACATGACATTATATGTGAAATGGGTTGGAGATGCTCTAAACAAATGAGGAAACCATGGCATTTAATGCAATCTTCTCAGCCAAAATTTTTGTCATTTCAAAATTGTACAAATCTTATAATTTAGAAATAAAAATCTGTTCATAAGAAAACATTTGGCCAGATAATACCTTCCTTAAGCTTCCAGTTCTTTTCTTATATATATGAATACAACTGGCCATTTTAGTTCGTTCGGCAGAAATATAATAAAACCTGAGAAAACAAAAATAAGAGAAAGAAGTAAAATCAAAATTAAATTCAAAACTGCAGGCAGATTCAAGGATAGTATTAACTACAGGCTTCAGGTGGGAATCAAGAAATTGTTCTCTGTTTTACAAAATTTGGCAGGTGAGTAAACTTACTGTTTTCAAATTTAAACTTGTATATTTAACTTACAAATGGTATGTGCTCTGATGTTTTTTTTAAACAAGTAGTTCTGAGTATTTTCTGTTGTTCTGGGAATTTATATGGCTGTTCTTCGGTATTTCAAGTTTTTGAACAAACAAAAGCAGAGAAAAATTTAAATACTTCTTCATATAAATATTTTAAAACTTAGGTGTTGATGCTAATTTAAGTTGTTTATCCAAAATCAAAGTTCTGGAAAACTTGATTGAAGTTTAACAGTATGATATATATACTGTTTATTCAAGATACAGTAAAATGAAATCAAAAGGGTTAAAATTCGAATGTGTTAATTTGAAAATTTGATCACATATCTTAAATTAACATACAAAGTTAGGATTTTTAGAATGAAAACAATGATTTTTAATTCAATATTGAAGGTGCAGTTTGGAAATAAACAAAAGTTATATTTTTGTCAATATCTGTTGAGTGGATTAATTTTAATTGCTGAAATTTATTATGAAGCAAGATTTAAGACGTATTGTCACAAGAAAAATGCTAAAAAAATTATTCAATGCAAGAATTTTGAAGTTGAATCCAATGTAGGGTTTGGTTCGAGTTCTTTTTCTGGGTCTGTATGCTCGTTGATTTCATCAACATGGTACGATCGAGCTAGGTGTGTTTTTAAGGGATGGTAAGGGAAGATATCGGCGATGCGTGGCAGAAATCGCGACACTACTAGTGGTCGGCGTTAGGAGGAAGAGGCGTTTTTCTCTTGAGATGTTCGAGTTACAGTTCGTCCAGAGGAGTGTTTTTCGACATCGAGCTTTTTGCATCAAGTTGGCTTTTGTTTTCGAGTGTATGGTCAAATCGTGGTTTACAGGAGTCATCTGGGGTCGTCGGAGGGTCGGCGAACCTCCGTGCACGTGCATGGTGGCGTGAGTGTGTCAGTGAGGTCGTAGGTTGCTTCGACTCGAGTTCTCACTCAAGTAGAAAGGGAAGTTGATTCGGGTTTTCCAACGTGCTTGAGTATGTTTATGATACTACTGTTATAACTTAAGCAAATAAAAAAAAGAAGAAGAAAAAGAACAGTAGAGGACAAAGAAGTATGCAGGAGAGTGGACGCGGGAAAGTTCAAGGAAAACCCGAGATTAGCTCGAGCATAACGCGTTGATTGCTTCGGGTTTCAAAATTTCTAGGGGTTAGTCAAATTAAACCTTAAGTAAAATGTTAAACAAAGTTATATTATTAATTAAGTTATCAAAGTTGGCAAGGTTGACATCAAAACTTGATTTAAAATTTATCAAGAAGGGATTACAAACGTAAAGGTGATTAAGTAATATAAAGTGTAGTAAATTGAGGATGAAATTAATTTATACATGTGATTAAATGAATAATTTAAAGATTTAATAAATGTGTAATTAAAGATTGATAATTATAATCTTGTGTTTAAATAAATTTGCACATAAGGATTTAATTAACTACTTCAAGTCAATTAACTAAATATAGTAGTTAACTAATTAAGTAATTAATTAAGGACTATTGATTTATTAAATAGGTAATTAATGGTTAATTAAATAATTAGTGATAATTAAGTGGGTAATTAAGATTTATAAATCAATGATTTAGGTTATTAATTAATAATGGAGAATTAATTAAGTGGATAATTAAGAAGTAATTCATAATTCCAGGATGTAATAAAATTAAAAGGAATTACTTAATGGAAAATAATTAAAGAGTAATTACTTAGTAGAAGTAATTAAGGATGAATTACTTGGTGTAATTCATCAAAGGGGATTAATAATTAAGTAAGGGGTTAATTACTTAAGTAAGTAATTACAGAGGGGTAATTACTGTTTAGGAGAATTGAGGCTGATTAATGAGTGCAATTAATTAAGGATAAACATTCATGGAGCTTGGTTAAGTATAATTACTTAATGAAAGTATTTTAGATAATGATGATAATCTTAATGTAAATAAAAAAATAATTAATCACGGAGGATTAATTAAGATGAATGATTATGGGATGGTTAATCAATTGGGTTGTAATTACTTAATAAGCAGGACTTAAAGGTAATTGATTTAATTTAATTATGGCTAATTAGATTTATTTGAGATGGTGTGAGTGATTTATCTTGCTTATGTATGATTAAATGCCTTGAATTGATTGATATCCCTGATATGAAATGGTTCGTGATATGATGTGCTGGGAGGGCAAGGATAATGTGGTTATGTATTAATGATGATTTGCTGAGTAAAGGTGGCATCTTTTTGAATTGCATTTCACTTGAATAACATGTGTTAAGATGAACTGAGTTCGAAGAGACCGGAGTCGGGTATTGGTTAATACCCGAAACCACTTCGATTCATTATAAATTGATATGTGAAATCAATAGGCTGAAACGATATGATTTAGGTGAATTGGGCCATATAATCTAAGTTCTCGCACTTAGAAATTGATGTGCGAAACGACTTGTGAAGTTGTAAATTGATATAAGTACCCGGGTTTATATGATTTGTATACTTTTTTATTCCATGTTAGATTGGGTTTACTCACGCTGGTTTCTAGCCTGACCCGGGTGTTACTTTGATGTAATGCTCGGGTCAGACCGAGTATTACAGATTTTCAGGTAAGGACGATCTGGAGCTCAGGAGGCTAGCTGGATGGCAAGAGCATATAGAGTATTTACGCTGTAGTTATATTATTGTTAATCTGAGAAATGATAATTGTATATGTTCAGTGACTGTATATATGTAACTCTGATTTATTAAAATGTAATCAACAAATATGGTATTCTTGGTAAACTGTTATTATTATTATATTTTATCCGCTGCGAATGTGAGATGTTGATGTTTCTGTTCTTCTTCTTATTTTATCTCTTTCTTCTTTTTCATAACTATCTGGAATTTTCGGCTTCGAAAATTCCGGGTCGTTACAATCAAAACGATAATCAAATCTCAAATCAGCAAATATTCAATTATCAAAAACGATAATCAAATCTCAAATCAGCAAATATTCAATTATCAAAAACGATAATCAAATCTCAAATCAGCAAATATTCAATTATCAAAAACGATAATCAAATCTCAAATCAACAAATATTCAATTATCAAAAATGATAATCGAATCTCAAATCAACAAATATTCAATTATCAAAAATGATAATCAAATCAACAAATATTTAATTACCGATACGATAATTAAATCTCATAACAGCAAATATTTAATTATCGAAACGATAATTAAATCTCATAACATCAGATATCTAATTACCTGCAGATAACTAGAAACAACAAATATCTAGAAATCAATTAAGAAGACTAGAAAATCAACATAAAAGCTTGGATCGATTCCATCAGATGGCGAGATTTTAGTTCGCCGCATGTGCATCAACAAATGACCGAAGCCTACCAAGTACTCAACATAATTTTGGCGCCCAACAAATGACCCGAAGGTCCGCAGAGTGACCCGAAGGTCTAGTACTGGTATTTGACCCGAAGGTCTAGTACTGGTATTTGACCCGAAGGTCCATTAGAGTGGCCCGAAAGCCCAACAAATGACCCGAAGGTCCAACAAATGACCCGAAGTTCCAACATAGTGGCTCAAAGGCACACAAATTATCAAAATCATCAAAACAGCAGATATTTCAATTAACGAGTCCGGAATTAACCGAAATAGCAAACGCACATGTCCCATACCACGTGTTTTACTAAATCGTTTGGTTCTCTTCATCGTTTCCTTGAAAGTGCAAAATTGTGTATTTTGTAAAAATACATTTTACATTCTCAAACGGACAAGTCCGGAATTAAGCGAATCAGTAAAAGAAAGGGGTCATAGTCCGGAATTGTGCATTTTTCTCTATTTTTCCAATTAACAGGAACCCAAATACTTAGATAATTTTTATTCATATTTCCCGTCAATGATTTTGTACTTCTAGAGAAATTATAAACATTATTGGTCATAACAGTGTTTGAATTTCTATGAAAATTTGATTTCGACTTTACTCGAAATTTTGTAGTAACATTTTTATTAGACATAAAAGCGTATCTAGTGCTATTTCTACGATTAGTTTTATTATATCCTAAACCATTTTATTGTTAATAGGTTGTGAATTCTCAATAAGTCTAGATAAATTTTCTCTTCCTTTATTAAAATTTGAAACGTTTTTAGTGATTCCTTCTAGTTTGGTCTTTAGACTTGAATTTTCTAGTTCAACCATTTTAATATTAGTTTTTAAAACATGATTTTCAGAAACAAGACCATCATTCTTTTCTTTTTGAGTTTCAATTTCTTGACTCAATAATATAAGTTGAGAATTAACATTTGAAAGTGATTCTTGAGTTTTCTCAAGTTCTTCTTCCAATATTTTCTTCTCGTCTTTACGCATATCTCTTTCGAATTATGCCTTGTTCTGATTTTCTACAGCCTCTTTATATTTTCTTTTGAGACTTTTTAAAGTATTTAATAATTCAGAATTTATTTCTATCATATCATCGAAAGTTAAATCACTAACCTCATTATCTTTGGCCATAAAGCATACATTGACTTGTTTATTATCGCTGTTACTCTCGCTTTCTGATGAGGAAGAGGAGTCTGAATCATCCCATCTAACTGAGAAAGCTTTCCTTCTGAACTTGTCCTTCCTTTTATTGCGATATTCTTTCTTTTGATCCGGAAAATCCTTCTGTATATGCCCCTTTTTGTGACAGTTAAAGCACTCCAATACTGATGAAGACAGTGGTTTATTGCTGTTTGAGCTTCTCTTGCCATTATTTCTGTTTCCTTTTCTATATTTCAAGAAGTTCTTTAAATTTTGGGCAATAAAGGCTAGGTCGTCTTTGTCTGAATCTGATTCTTCTTATTCTACATGGAATGCTATATTCTTTTTATATTGAGCTTGAATTCGTTTAGCCTGCAAATTCACTTCATAGGACATTAGATTTCCTATTAACTCTTCCGGAGTTATTTGGGAAATATCGTTTGCTTCTTCAATTGCGAGAACTTTTCTTTCCCATTCATCCATTAAAGAATTAAGAATTTTAGATACAATATCAAAGTCTGAATATTTTTCTCCTAGTCCTACTAATGAATGGTAGATATCCTGAAATCTTGAATACATATCATTTATAGATTTATTTTCTTTCATTTTAAAGTTTTGAAACTGACTTTTGAGCATGGATATTTTGCTTTGTTTGACCTTGTTGGTTCCTTCGTGTGTAACCTTGAGTGTACACCATATTTCATATGCAGTATTACACATGCTAACACGGTTAAACTCATTTTTATCTAAGGCACAAAACAACATATTCATGGCTTTTGCATTAGCTGTGGCATCTAGTTTCTGTGTATTTGACCAAGTAGAATACTCCTCGGTGGGAATAGTGTATTCTTTCTGAGTAATATTCCATGAATCAAAACCATTTGCTTGCATATATATTCTCATTCGTGTGGCCCAATAGTTATAATTCATGCCATTAAATAGTGGTGGACGTGCAGTGGATTGTCCTTCAATGGAGCTAGTGTTAATGCTAGTGCTAGTGCTAGTGTTAGTGTCCATATTATTAGATTATCAGATAATTGTGTTACGGTTATATGATGACCTCGCTCTAATACAAAATGAAAGTGTGCTATGGATCGTGTAATATGGATATATGATAATACAGAGTGTAGTGATGATAGCTATACGGTAAATAGTGCGGAATATAAAAGCAGTATAGTAGAATGACACCAGAGATTTTTATACTGGTTCGGAGCACCGTCCTACGTCCAGTCCCAGACTCCTTCTGGAATTTTACTAAAACAATAACCCTCAATTAACCCAGAGGAATAGGTCTATACAACCCTTGAGCAGCCGAACAAGGACCTGAGCAGCAGAACAGGATTTCGCCTCAGCAGCCGAAGAGGACTTCACACGCCTGAGCAGCAGAACAGGACTTCAACAAATACAAAAATAGTTTTGACTTTGTGTGTTCTTAATAACACGGATTTGTCACTTGTAGTACACCCTTCCTATAATCTTCTCCTCGAGTATAAATATATATATTTGAAGTATATGAAGAATAGAAAGGTTTAGTATTACTTTAATGCAGAATAATTGAAAGTATAATAGCAAATAGATTTCAGAGAGTTAGATCAGAGAGATAAGAAAATTCGATTGTGATTCCGTAATTTGGAATCAAAATGAAGTTTGTATTTATAAAGGTTGAAAAGCAGCGACTGTTGGTGAAGAGTTTCGATCGAAGTGTTGCGTCCAAATCTTTTCATTAGAGATTCGCAACTGTTCACAAAAGTCATGTCTTTTCGAAAAGTGGCTGTTATAGAAATTCAGTCAACTGATCCTCTGGGTCAGTCGACTGAATATTCAAAGTAATTATTTAAATTTAAATTCGTATATCTATGTATCTGTGCATGCCGCACAAAATTCCCAGTGTCAGTCGACTGGTTATCTGGGTCAGTCGACTGACCTGGTTAAATTTGTGCAGTAAGCACAGTTTACATAGATATATTAATTTCTATAACTTTAAAACTTTTTATAATTAATTGTATGCTTATATATGTATAAAATATTTGATAAATACGATGATTAAATATATAAGCTAATGTAGACGTAATCGAGGAGAGATTTTAACAATATTGACCTAAGACTTAAACAACAAAATATCATAGTTGATGCACTAGTTTTTAAAGTCTCGTCTCCTTGTCTCTTTTTGTCGTAGCAGTCGTCAAATCTGTATGTCGTAGTGATAGCTTCGTGTCATGAATCAAAACCAAGTCTCAACATCTCCTTTGCGCGGCTAGATCTGAAAAACTTCAAAAATACCCCTATGGGCCCAAATCATCAAAGAAAACAAAAGCCAAGTGGCTCAATCAAAAAATCATCAATTTCATACAACAATTTAAACACATACCTTTTTGTCGGGCAATCAAATTTTACTTCTGAAATCGAAGACATCAATTTAGCTATTGCTTTAAAATACCTGCACCTTACTTACCAATAATATCTGATCATATAATTCAAAATCTTTTTATTCAGCATTTTCAATTTTCAATATTTATTTCACCAAAACCCGTACGATGTACACATATCATCTGTACTCTATCACACAATTTTACTTCCGAACTAGTATTGTAACAACCCGGTATTTTGTATCAATTAATTTTCGTCTCTAGACGATTAAATCGATTGTTTAGTGCTATTGCAGATTTGAATCGATTTAAATCCTTTTTAGATTTGTGAAATTCTTTTATAAAAGGTTGGTTAAATGTTGATGACATTTGAAATGGAGCCTATCCTTTGTTTTAAACCCGTGTGAAAATCAAACCCGTTCCCTCCATTCAATTTTCACATTCACGAACCCTAAATCAAAACGAACGAAAATGGCGGCATCTCGTTTTCGTTCTTCTTCTTCGATCGTGAATTAGGGCTTCTTGATTTCGTGTCGATCTTCGCAGTTCCTCTCAGGCGAGCTCTTCCTTTTGCTTCAGGGAAAAAGGTGAGTGATCTTCATTTTCGCTCACATCTAATTCATGTTCATGTGTATTAGGGTTTTAAAATTCGTTGGTTTTCGTTGTATTCAAGTTGTTGAGTTGGTTGATTCCTTTTGCTTTGCGAATCCAAATTGGGTTTTACTGATGGGTGAATTTTGATTTCATCCACCTCTACTTCAAAGTGCTGTTTTTACATGCATTTCGAGACCTTGACTTTCAGTTTGATTTCGGGGTAATGTTGTAACCATCTGGTAATTGATTTTTGGTGATAACCTTTTCACCACTTCACTGACTTGTTGACCCATGATTTCGGCTATACTGTGAATTCTGTTCTTTGTCAAACTATTTGAGAAATTGACTTCGGTCTCTTGTTACGTGATTTCATTTCCATGCTTTCAGAAGTGTTTCTGCACTTCTGGTTTCTTTGATGCACTTTGTTGTACCTGATCTGTATGCATTTGTTCACTGATGCACTTGATCACATTGACACTCTTGACTTCGATCATTATGCAGTTTGCATTGTTTCATCTCTACTTGTTGTAGCTGCTGCATATATGTGCTTTTGATTGCACCGTCCCTATGAGTTCATTAATTCATCTTGCCCACCTCTGGCTTGTTGTTTGCACTGTATAATATTTGCTTTGAGAGGGCTGTTGTATTATATTTGCACTGTCACCTGTTTCTGCATATGTGTGCATATACACAAATATGTTTGTGTGTATGCATATATGGGTGAATTAACTCGATAAATCTAGTCCATGTAATTGCAGTGCCTGTTGGCCACAGTCCTTTTGAATTTATCTTGACTTGTTCGTGAGTTTTGTTTGCCTTATCATCTTCACTATTTCTATTGCATAGCTTCTGGACTTAATTCTTTTGTGACTTTGGTCACTGTCATTGCTTCGAGCCCTTATATATGTATGTATGAAGTTTGAAGCAGTAGCCTTTTTGGGTTGTGTTCACTGGTCTCTCTGGTACACTTTGTTGTACCTGTTAGTGACTATATTTTCAATGGGGTATTCGATCTACCTATGCACTTGAATATGGTCTTCATGTATTTGAAATGGTGCATGTTGTTTCTGTCTTCATCTTGTTCACTTAGTCACTGGTGCAGTTTGATGTGGTTATATGTATTTACTTGAACTTGAGCTACTCTGGTCACTTGAGTCTGTTGCCTTTGAGTATCTGGACTTGATTTTATTCATTCCTATATTGTGTAGTTGTGTTGCAGTTGCATGTTTGATCTTTGATCCCTGACTTCTTGCATCCCTGACCTGTGACTTCTCGTGTGTTCACCCTTGACCTATTTTGCTTCACTATATAGCATATTCTCTTTTGTATATAGTTTGTACAGTCATGCTGCTTCATGTGTATCTCACTTCACTGTGTACAGGCATAATTTTTAATATTAGTTGCAGCCTGCCTTGTTCTCGAATCTGATACATTGCATTGATGCCTTGTATCATTTGCATTTTGTCATTTTGCTTCACTGATGACTTTATCTTCTAATGAGGCTGATTTGCGTCTTTTCTGTTGAGTGTTGTAGTAACATATCTTTGGTGCTCTCGCCTTCAGTTTGCTATTTCCCTGTGCCTTGCTTTGCGACATGTTGAACTTGTTTCACTTGTTGTCTCTTTCACTGGATACACTGTTTCATTTCACTGATGCAGCCTTGCCCTTAAATACAAGTGGTGGCTGCATTTTCATAGCAGTTTTACCCTTGTCCCTTGTGGTGACTTTATATTCTGTTGTGGGGAGGCGGTGCACGCGTGCGTGCACTGCAGCCACATTGAATTGACAGATTTTAAATTGACATTTCAATTGTTTAAACTGCTTTGGATTCCTGTTTTGCGGATTAACACTGTTTAGTGTTATATCTGCCGTTATCCGGTTCTCTTATCGAGAAGTTGGGTATACGAGATTTCTCTGACTGTCGTCCATTTGATATTTGATTATTATTGCTTCCGTGCATTAATAACTGAGTTTGAATTAGACTGATCCGAGTATTATTTTCTTTTGAATGTAATACTCGGGTCAGACCGAGTATTTACAGGTTGTAGATTTTTAGCTTTGGGTTGCTACTAGAGCTATGAAGACTTTTTATATCACTTGAAGTGGTCTTCGTCTTGTTGTAGTAGTCAGTGTGTCTGTTTTAAGATGATGATGTATTCATGTATATTAGTCGATAATGTACTTGTATATATAACTTCTTGAGTCGACAGTTGTAGTTGTATCATTTGTATTGTGTCAAATGTATTGTAACTGATATCAGTTATTATATATATGAGACTTTTCGTTCCATCTGTATTCCGCATTTATGTTATCTGTGTTATTTTTATATCTATTGTCCTAAACTATTATAGCCACTGTGTAGTAGCTTTGAGTTTGTATCGGTATGTCGGATTTCCTCTAAAGATGAAATGCAATGTTTTATTATCTGACATATCGGTGCTCGCACAAAGCAATTAGATAGATGGTCGCTCCTCAACAGCCTTATTCTCCGTGCTAGTTGACAACACTACACCGTAGTGTTCTTGGCTAGCGTGGGTATAGAGGTGGGGCGTCACAAGTATCGTTCACACGACTCCCTAGTGCAGACTCAGATCTGGTTCCTTGATCAGAAGCTGTCATTCTTCTTGCATAGCCGTATACTACGATAGAGAATTCTAGAATCAATCAAAAATCCATATCCAGGGTTCGTCGTAGAAAATCGAGCGAAAAATCCCAACTCGGATCGATATAAACTATCTGGAAATTCTATGCTCGAACCTGGATCAAATTGTTATGCGAATAAGATAATATATGTACACTTACGTTTTTATTTCCAATTTATTTTTAGCTATATCAAATTCTTTTATTCTAACTCATTACATTTACCATAAATTATTCACAATTATCCTTTTACACACCTTCTATTTAATCTTCATTCAAATATTTATTTAGTATATTTCCCAATACCAATTTCTCTTAAGAATTTCACCATCAATTTCTTAAGTCTATTATAAATATTTTATACAACTTCTTATATTTATTTCCACTTCATCACTTTGGTTTATATCCATTTCTATTCAAATTCAATTTTCCATTCCAAATTTAACTCAATTTATATCCAAACTTTAAATATTGAATTTTATCAACCATATCTCAACCCATATTTAATTCACTAATTACTTTAATTAGTTCCATTCACTAATTTATTTCATATCTCAATCAAATTTTATTTCCAAACCTTTATTTTATTTAGTCCACTTGAACTAATTTTTTAATTTCACTTTATTCAACATAATTCAAATTAAAAATCATTCCAATATTCAATTTCAATTCCATTTACTTACAAATTAAATTAATTTGTCCATCCACTAATTTATTTTCAACTTAATAAATTCTAGTTCAATAACTACTCCATTTAGCCTACTTAGGCTTAATCTCTCAAAATTCACTTTATTTTTAAACTTATGTTAAGTTTAACTCAAATTTCAAAATTTCTTAAGTTATCAAACTTACTCACCTTCCATAAAACATTTTAGATCAAACTCCAGAGTTTAAACAATTACTCAATATTTCAAATTCATTTTCAGATCATATATATCAAAAATCCTTTGGTATATAATATTTTTCCTTTGCATTTCAAAATCAACCAGTTTTGCAAATAGCTCCAATTCAAAACATTTAGGTAGCAATTACTCCCTTGAAGACTCGAAAATGAAAGTCGATGATGTGGCAGTCATCATCGAATTTATTTTCCAGCGACTGAAGTGAGTTCAGTGCTTTTATTTCTTTTTTAAAACCATTTTTAAATATTTTCATTCCAAATCTCAATAGATTTCATTTTCAATTCAAAAATATTTCCAAATAATACTGCTATTATTTTTCAAGACTTGAAAAACATTTCAAAACCAACGGGAGTTAAATTCCCAAATTTCCATCTTTTAATTCCTTTATAAATCGTTTTTATAAGCCATATCATCTTTAAATATTCCTCTGGAATTTCCTTTCACTTCAATTTATAAATCACCTTTGTAAACTCATTTTTTTCAAATTCCATTTTGTTATATGAATTATTTCTTAACTATTGCCTAAAATATCAACTTTTATTTCAATTGCCACAATAACAAATGATAATGGTTTAATATTATCATTTCCTAACAACCAAGCACACCATATATAATATAATAATTTCAAAAAAAAATTATTTCTTTTTACATATAAAAATAATTTGGGTAAAATTATTTCATTTACCCCATTTAAAACAATACTATGTCAAATTGTTCTGTTATAGCGCTTAGGGATCCTTATCAATAACGTTAATTACTCGTATTGACCAGAATCCATAAGCCACTAAAGAAATCAACCAACACAGTATAAAACAATTTTATATTCACTAACAAATACGCACTCATATCTATTAATACACTAAAACTCATTCTAGGGTGCTACTGACCCTATCTCTAATGAGTAATCCCCACCGGAGCCAAGGTTCTCACTTAACCTTCAGCTCTAATACCAACTGTGACGGCCCAGATTTTCAACCTCCAAAAATCGACATCAATACGTCCACTGTATTACATGCCGAACAATCGAATGTCGGAAATACCAGATCGTTAGAGAGAAGAAGAAAGAGGTAGAAGAAGAAAGTAGAAATAACAACACAGAATCTCAGTCTGGAAAACCAGCGTGAGAAAACACACTCAATTTGAATTATTAAAGTTTTCAAAATCCTTTGAAAATCAAAGGTATCTCGTAAACCACGCCACACATAAACACGATGGGTTTTTACCTTACGATAACCAAAACATTTCATATCAAATCTTCTAATATTATAATAGTGTCTAAGTACAAATACTTATTCAAATAGCTGAAATTGTTACATTAATTAAATTCCAGCATACTAGGCTCCACAACCAAAACCGTAAAGATACGTATTGGAGAATGGATTCCATACGAATGACTAGGCGCTGGGGTACCACCTGTCACAGTACACGTCTAGAAACATCGTACCGAGGACCACGCCGGGATCCCCTGCAACATAAGACCGGACTATCCCTAACCTGGATAGACCGAATATGCTATCACCCCGGGTGTTCCCACCCTCTTTTGAGCTCCTTCCATATATCGTAATGATAAAATAATATCCGTGAAAATGTACTTGTTGGATTGAAGTGGTTTTTGGATAACTTATCTGATCCCGGTCTCTTCGAAACAACGTTCGATATCTCCGATAAACTCAATTCCGGTTCTTTAGGAAATCAACAGACGAAGATAAGATCGGAGATCACCTCCTAACCGTTAGTGGAGGGATTTCCTTATTATCATCCTAGAAGAACAAAACGAGTTATACGTACAGTATAGCACCTCGAATTAACTTACTATAAACTATCTTAATTAACATTTAAATATACTTTAAACAATTTTTAAACAACTAAATAATTAATTTTCTGAAATATTCTTTAACACTTTTAAATTTTCTAGTTAATACTTAAAAATCCTCCTTTTTAAAACCACTTAACTTCTCAATAAAATATGCTTTTCAATTCCAATATAGCCAGTTAACATTTATAAATCCCTTTTGTTTATTCCCAATTTGATTAACGTCCCAATTCCGTAAATTCCCTTTTTTGACATTTATAAAAATAAATCTATCATTTATTTTTAAACCGATTTACCCATCTCCTTATAAGTCCTCACCGTGAATTTATAATTTCAGTTTATGCACTGATAATTACTTCACCTTATTTATAAAGTTCGTTTATAAATTCCAGAGTCTCATTTCCCGTTTATAATGGTTTCACAACACTTAATCTATTTTGAATCGATTTCTAATTAAATTCCATTTTTTAAATTAATTTCCTAAATAACCCAAACATATATCCCAAGACCCAACTAAAATCAGATTTCACTTCCTTTTATAATTTAAAATCTTATTTAAATTTGGAACATCAATTTCATATTTTATTTTCAAATTTCCCTTTTATTTTTCCCAACTATTTTAAATCTCGATTTTAAAAATCTTTTTACGCTTAAACAAATCGCGTTAAGTTTCATTATTAAAAATCCTTTTGTTTATATTATTCCAAAATCCCTATTTTCCATATTCCAAAATTTATCAAGTACAAATTTTGAAGTCAAACTATTTATTTTACCCAAATTCATTTCTTTTAATAAATCCAAATTTCACTATAAATATTTTTACTTCAGATTTTCCTTTTTAATTTCTTTCCAAATTTTAAAACATTTATCATTGGTATTTAAAAATACCAAAACCTAAGCCAAAACTACCATAACATCCAATACATTCAAATCATACTATAATCTACCACAGATTATCCAAACAAATCATATATCAATATATGAAATAAATTCAACATTTTTTTGGAATCCAGTTGGATACCTATAACCTGTTTTCCCTGCATCCATAAATTTTAATACAATATAAAATACCAATCCTACTTCGAGAGGGATATCATGGTACATATGGTCATCCGCTATTATGTAGGGGCGCATAGGGTCTCATCCGCTATCTATATGCGGAAATATCAATCACTCCAATATATATACTACCATATATAACATCAGATTCAATTGATAATAATTTATCAATTCTATCAATCAACCAATAATTGATTTTAACTATTTAAAATTGATTGCGGTAAATCCAAAATTGAGTGAGATTAACTCACTTTTATTTTCTGTCGCTTTTCGCGTTCCGGTTCCGAATGAATTCAAATGCGTTTGAAATTATTTGAAAATTTTAGAAGCTCCATTTACGTCCAAACCATTTCCTATGCGTAGATGACGACATCACGATCCCAACGAATCTTGAATCGTCCAAATCGGACCTCCTATGCATGAGATATAAATTTTATAAGTTGATGATAATTTAATTTAACAAAACACTAATTAATATTATACTAATACCCATACCCAACAATATGGACCCGGCCCACTATCAACAGTGATCTTCCCTAAAATAATGCCGCTCACCAGCAACTTGAAATTTCTCCATGTCGATATCCCTTTTTTTCTCTTTTTCTCCATTTTTTTATAAAGAAGCCATACCACTGTAATCGGCCGAAGTCCACGAGAACCAAGCCCGACCCTTTCTTGTTTTCCAAAGCAAAGAAAATGCACACCATTATCGTGCACGTGCACACTTCACCCAGTCCATCAACGCTTCAGCCAGCTTGCCATCGCGACCGCCTTACCATGCCCATCTCGATCCCCACCTCGCCATCGTCTCCGACCCAGCGTAGCAAAACACGACAACCCGCGTGAGCTACAGGCGACCCAAAAGTCGCGACCACCCAAACATGATCGCACCCTCCACAAACTCGGCCACGCATGCGCCTCGCCACCACGAATACAATTCCTGCCTCCAAACAAGCCATTGACGACCCAAACCCCATCAAACCGAAACCCTAGCTCCACTGTACAAAGTCGAGCAACCCAAATTAACATCGCACCATACAAATGCCATACCAGATTGAAGAGAATGAAAAATTAGGATTTTAGAAATGAGTTTTAGAATTTATTGTGGAGTATGTGAGGAGAAAGGAATTTCTGAAGTTGCCATTTCATTTTCTTTTTACTGTGAATGTAGCGTGCATTATAAAAGAAGAAAAAGGAGGGAAGTGATGAGATGTTGGCGTATAGAGCTTGTGTAAGTGAATTGAAGGTGAGAGGAAAGGACTGATGGAAAACATTTGACTAGACAAAAATATAAATTTTAAATTTCAAACGTCTCGTTATACGCAATTCAAAATCTCGAACTCCTATCGAGGCGTGCCACTAGGCGTTTATAATGTTATACCCCTATTTTGAACCCAATGGAAAAGGTTTTGAGTCCTAATTCGATCGTATGGAGAACATAGCTTTTTGGACCCAATTTTTATATTGAATTTTCGATATAAATTTCAACGCGTTTATATTCCGTACGACCAAACGATAACTCCAAACGTTACGAAATCTTAAATCCGACAATAATACACTATTATGGATCCAATGGAACTAGTTTTGTCAAAATCCGAGACTGTGCCCCGGAAGGCCATTTTTAAATGTAAATTTGGACGATATAATTTTCAAACCCGAACAAAGTACCTTTAAATTCATTTTAAAATTTTTATTATCTTCCTTATTATAGATATAAATTTTATAAGCCTTTAAATTATTTTTAACAAGTTTAAAACTCAAGATTCACTAATTTACCCAATTTTTAATTATCAATTTAAATAGCTAAATTATCCAATACACCATTTTATTTGAAATTCAAGTTAAAAATTAACTTTTAAATATTTAAAATCAATTAAATATTCCAGTTTCAAATATCCAAAATTCTAGGTCGTTACAACAAAAATGCCAGAAATCGTCAAAGCGGTCCGGTTTGAATTAAAATTGAACGGTCGTTCATTTTAACCCAAAATTCCAACTAGCTTCAAATTCCTATAATCCCACTCTATAGCGTAATACCCGCTGATTCGAATGCAATGCAACTTGTCGTGCTCAAAACGAACCTCATACGAGAAAGTTATGGATAAATTAACATTTGAACATAATTAAAATATAATTAAGTAAAATAAAATAACATTTAAACTAACCTTAACATCCCATACTTTTAGTGACATTATTTAGGATAGTTAATTAGTAAATTAAATGAAATAGTGTAAGATTATTAACGGATTGATATTTGATTATAATTAAGGGTAGCCGTGCCATGTTTATATGTAAATCAAAGCGAGATAGCATGAACAAAATGGTTAAGTGTTATAAGGGATGGGTAAAATAGGAAAAAGGGCTCACTAATACCCTAGACCCTTAGCCCTGAGTTCTCACTTCCATTCATTTACAAAAACTGAAATTAAGGAGAGGTCGGCCACCATTTTAAAGAGCAAATGAAAGATAGATAAAAGGGGAAGCTTAATCAACCTCAAATTCATTCGAATCTCACATCTTTTTATCACAAAGCTAAGGTGAATAATTACTACATCTCACTTTTCTTCTAGTTTTTGGTTTTAAGGATAATTTGAAGTGTTTTTGCACGATAATGCCATGTTTTGAATGATTAAAAGTTTATATATGCTTGTTGACAATTTATGTATGTTCATATTGATTTTTATCTTATTTTTGATATGAAAACCCTATTAAATGACATCCAAATGCCTTGCGAATTTAAATGTTGATCAGAAATAATATTGTAGAGATGGGTATTAATTTTCATAAATTTCTGAATTAATGTGGATTTTATATTAATTTTCTAGTGAAGGAAATGGTTATATGGATTTCAAATTATTTACGGCTAAATAAATAATTATTTGGGTCTGAAATTAATATATGTTGGAAAACATATTAAAAATGATTTCCTTGAATTGTTATAGAATATTCCTAAGTGTTTTGATGTATATATAAAATTATTTAAGGTATGGGACTTAAATGTTTAATATATTTATTTAGGGAGAAGGGGTATTTTGTAAAATAAAACTATTGTTTATTTCTGAAATATTGGCAGCGCTTTTTGAAAAAGATATTTAGCAACCAATGAAAATTTGACAAACTTAGCAGGTTGGTTGTAAAGTGTTTCTCTTTTAAGTTAAAAACAAAAATTACATTTTTTAGCATGTTCCGCTACTTTCGACACAGGGGTTCCGACTAGGACGTTTCACCACCATACGTTCGAAACCAATGCACATGTTATCAAGTTACTTGGTACATAGCGTATTGGATAAAGGCAAAAGGTACAGTCGAAACATTGGGTTTCGAAGGGGTTGGAGTATGCCTTTGTTTTAATTTAAAGTTGTGCCGGCTTTGCTTTCGAAAGGATAGCTTTCGACTCGGTTGGCTTTTGACTGAGTCAAATGTTTTTAAAATAAAAAAGATTTCGAATGGGTTGCGCTCCTTTTGTTTTAAGTAATTCTTTTTGGAAAGGTCGAAACCCCTAGCTGCCGCCTTTCTACCTTTCGAAGTCAATGGTTTCAAAAGGTATACTTAGCTTTTAAAATTAGCCACTTCTTCAATGCTTTCGGAAGGGTGGTTTCGACACCATCACTTCTTTATTTAGGAATGTTTTCAAAAGGTAGGCTTTCGACTTAAATGATTTTATAGACCCTTTTTCTTTGTTGAAGTATAAACCAAAGGTTTTGAAAGAGTAGGTTCAAATGGTTTCAAAAGGTGTTTTTCCACATGTTTTAAATTGAACCCAAGTGCTTTCGAAAGGTTTGAGTTTATAAAGTTTTGATGCTTTCGAAAGGTTTTAAAATGGTTTTGAAGGGGTGGTTCCCCAAGGGTTACGAAGGAGTCGAAAGATGATTTTTTCTAATTGTTGAGAAAGGATTGAAGGAAAAGTATTTCCAAGGATTTCTAAAGGCAATGTTTTGAACTGTTTAAGATATAATGTCTAAGGTTTTAAAGCTTTCGAAAGGAAGGTTTTCAAAGGTTTCGAAAGGGTTTTGAGAATGGTTTCGAAAAGAAGGTTTTGGCCTTTCAACCTAGATAAATGAAGGTTTTAAATCATTTTAAAAAGGTTTTCATGGAAAATTATGGGAAAGGATCCCTAAGTAAAATGACTCGGATATTAGATTACCATATGGGACTGGTATAGGGTCGCGCCATATACATTAGCTATTGGCCCCAGCTAATTTTTGCCCAAAATTCCAGTGTGTAGGGCTTTGTCATAGGTAAGACTAAAATTATGATTACACACAGAAGGGAATATATGTTTATATATAGATAGGTTATTGGTGAGCCCGCAAAACCATTAGGTTCAAGTAACCTGCGAGATGTTAAGTTAAGGACAGACCGTCCAGAAGAGAAGTATTTAACAGATATTTAGGGACAAACCGTCCAGAAGATGAGTGTCTAACATATGTTAGATAAAAAAAAATTATTGTCTGGTAGGCCCGAGTCAGCCAAAGGTTAATAGTTTGCCAAACAAAACTAAAGTGTTAGAATGGTAGTTTATTTACCTGGTATGTATGTTTACATAATGATGCGTTACAGCTTTAACCGGTTTTGGTTGCATGAAAAGGTTTGTAAAAGAAAGATTTATTTTGAAAGGATGTTAGTGAGGGGAAACCCGTTCCGCTAAGCGGCGTGGTCTCACTTAACATTAATAACCGAGATGTACAGTATTGTTCACAGCAGGCTTTATGTCTGGCTCAAAGTTTATGTTTTCCCCTTAAAATCTAGGGTGCTCAAAATTTATTTGAGTAGGCTGAGGGTTGAGGTTCTTCCAGGTGTTTAATAGGATGATGAATAAAGCTATCGAAGGTGAGCAAGAAGCTAACAGATAGCTATTTAGGAGTTGCAGTTCTTGTTTCTGCTGTTTTATTCCGCAGTGTGTATTATGTCTGTTATGACAATATTACTCTGGTCATCCAAGGGGGCATCATCATATATCCCTCTTGGCGTATTTTGTAATAAGCATATTTGATCATTGCTTGGGAAACGTTTTGGGATTGTGTAATCTCAATATGGAACATGTGTTTTGAAATGTAATGGAAAATGCTGTTTTGAAATCTGTGATTTGTGTCATATTCAAGTGCTTCTGATATTATAGATACCATTAACATAGCCGTATTTAGTCGTTGGAAGTTAATACTATAGATGATTGCAACATGTGTAACGCTTAGCTTTGGGTTCTAGATAAAGGATGTTACATAACCCCAATCTCCTACTTCCCTCACACGCGTGCAGTTCCAGGCCCGCTCTTTCTTTTTTTTAAATGCAAACGAGCGCCGCGGCCAACTCCTCCGCCGCCAACCTCCATCCAAGCGCCGTCTCACCTGCAGCCGCCGCCCCTTGCATCGCTCCTCCTTAAACCGCCGCATGCTTCGCGTAGCGCAGTGAACCCATAGAGCTGCTCGCGAATGGCAGCATTTTGCCGCCACCTCGGTCATCGATTCGGCGATCCGACCATTGGTTAGCTTTGTATGGTTTCCCTCTACATTTTCCTAGTTGAAGTCGAAGGCTAATTCGGCCCTTAGAGGCTCCGACCAACCATGGGCATTGGATTGTTTTATTTTAATGGCGGCTGAAAATTAGGGTTTGCAAATGAATGAAAGTTGAGGGCTATTTGTAGAAAATTTTCACAGCACTAGTCATCCGTGAAATTTTCGAACTCCAAACGAAGCATGTCGCCTGGCGTTTTATATGTTATACCACTATTCTGAACATAATGGAATATATATTGAAGGCAAATCCCATCATATTCAGAAGATAGCGTTTCAAAATCAAATTATTTTAATTAAAATTCCTTTAATTAATTCCTACTCGTTTCGAACTCGCACGACCAAACGATACGTCTGATCGCCACGAAATTCGACTGCATATAATAACTCACTATTACAGATCCAATGAAACTAGTTTCGTCGAAATCCGAGTCAGTGCCCCAAACGACTATTTTTACACATTAATTAAAACAAGTAATTTCCAATTTCTTTTTATTCAATTTTTAAATCCAAATTAAAAGTTTACTATCTCCATTATTGTTCAAATAGATTTTAAATCAACTTTCGAAATTGTTTCATTCATTTAAATTCAAGATTCAATTACTTAAGTAGTTCCAAATATTCAGTTTGACAATCTAAATATCCAAATAATTCACCATATTTGAAATATAAGTTATTTTAACTTATAAAATTAACTTTTTAATATTTAAAGTCAATTAAATATTCTAAAATCAAATGATTTGAATTATGGGTTGTTACATTCTCCCCCCCCCCCCTTAAAAGGATTTCGTCCCCAAAACTACCAAGTAAGAAAAATGCCATAAACCCATTAACTTTCAAAAACAATTACTTGAAGTAGATTACCAAATTCATTTAAACCTTTTAACTTTCGAAATAATTAGTTAAAACATCTTATAAAATCTTTTTCTAAGTCTTCAAATTCATTCATAGTTATTAACTAATACTATTCCAACTTATAAAACCAAAAACCAAATTTTAGTTATCAAAAAATATTCTTAAATTCTTAAAAAATTTCTAACGCCTTAAATTTATGGAAAATTTTGCCAACGTCTCCTTTGCATGTTTCGATCGTAAAAAATCACAATATATATATATAATCACAAATATACATCTCGTCTTCGAGGATGAGGCATCCCATAGAGAAAAGGTGTAAAAGTATGATATGTAATCCGAGATATGTACCTTTTATATTTATTAGCAAGCATATACAATCAATACAGCACGGAAGCAAGCTCCAAACGTGAAGCATTCGCCATCCGCACCTACTAAACACTCAACAACCAATGGAAGCAAATATATAGAAAATAATAACAACACATAACATAACTACCACAATAACTATATGAAAATGTAGCACATGTAACAAAAGAAATCATCAAACGAATGATATCCATTCAATTAATTCATAACTATATCAATTTGCATTTTCTAATGTCAACTTTTAGTTTGTACTTTAATTTCTATCCAATTTATTTACACTCAATTTACTTACGTTTGGTCGATTTACATTCCATTAATTTACATACCAATAAATTACGTTCCAGTTATTATTCTTCAATTCATTAACTTTCAATTTCATTTACATTTATAGTCACCATTCATTAATTTATTTAATTCACATTTATTTACATTTACATTCATTCTTCACTTAGTATTTTTTTTTAATACTATTAACACTTAATAACCATTGCATAAAATTCTTTACTAAAGTTTATTTTAAACATTTTATATAACACAACTTATTTTTATTATCACTTTACAATCTAAGTTCATATCCAATATTAACAAACAACCTTCCAAAACATATTCCATTCACTAGTTTATTTGATTAGTTCAATTCAATTCATTTTGCAACTTAAGTTGAATTTCATTTTAAAACTCAAGAATAATTTATTACAAATCAAATTCATTTTCATTTTCACTAAACTTTGCTTAAGTCAAATTTCATTTCAAAATTCATTTTATTTAACTTAAGTTAAATTTTATTTCATAGTTCAATTATCAAATTTTCTTTTTCTAAAATTCGTATTCAAAAAATTCAAAAATTTGTTTTAACCCACTAATTCTCAAAATTTAGAAGTTATAAAACTTAGTTTCTTATGTTTTTAGCAAAACGCCCAATTTTTATTATTTTTCAAATCATCGTAAAATCATATTATAATTTTTTTTATGTATAATCTCACTTTGGTTACACAAAACAATTTCTTAATTATTTATCTTTATTTACATTATAATAACAATAACTTTTATTAGAACACAAACAACAAACAACAAATGATAATAATCATATATTATCATGCACTAACAGCTAACAAACCATATATAACTATAATAATTTTTGAAAAATTATTACTTTATATATAAATATAATTTAGGTAAAATTATTTCATTTACCCAATTTCAGAATAAAATCATTTGTATATATCATTAACAATTACGCACTCATATATACACTAAAACCCATTCTAGGGTATTACTAACCCTATCTATAACGAGTACCCAACCAAAACCTAAGTGTTCGCTAACCTAAGCTCTTATGCCACATGTAAAAGGCCCGCAAATCCACCTGATTCAAGCTAACAATAAACCACACAAGTCCTGTCCAAACTGAATGGAAAACCGGATCTTTATGGGTAAGAAAGAAGAAAGAAGAAGAGAAAAGAAGAAGAAAGAAAGATAGAAAACTAAAACAAACACAGAATCTCACAATTGCAGCGGAACGCCATATAATATAATATCAATGAGCTTTACAAAAGAAAAACTGTAACCTTTAATATACATACATCAATCAGAGTACACAATCAAATCACAATCATCAGCATGGAAGTTACAATAACCTGTCCTCACAAATGCTGATAATTTAAAACTACAATGCAGCGCTTAATAAACATATACGTGGAATACAACCTAAAGACCTCTAGCTCATCTGCTGAATCTCCAAAACATCCAAAACAATCTATAAATATGCTCGGTCTGACCTGAGCATTGAAAGGAAAGAACGCCCGGATCAGTCTGACAAACTAGCATGAGAAAACATCTCAAATTTATTTTAAAGTTGTAAAACTTTTCTTTATCAAAACAAAGGTATCTCGTAAGACATACAGTGCATCTCAAGAAAAATGTACCTTAGATCCAGATACCGAACTCCTAAACCAACACAGAACCGGCCTACCCCTTCCTGGATAGTACCGAATATGACATCACCTCGTTTGTTCCCGACCTATTTGTAGCCACAGCATACAAATACTCGAATATATAGGGTAATCTAGAAAGATGATGACCATATCCTTATGGGAGCGACCTACATAGACCTGCCGCTCTACCCTATTTTTTTCATTTCCGAGTGATGAGGAATAAGGTAACGATTACCTTTCACATAGCACATTACACTTTGAATGCCACAATTCCATTCGCACAATCACACAACTGATTTTTACAAGTGTATAACTCCTGAGCTCGTACGTCTCAGGAAAGGGTGTTAAGCTAAGAGAAGTAGCCTTCTCTGCCACCAAACAAATGGTACGTTCATAGAGATCAAGTAATGCAATTAGAAATGCAACGTCAAACATTCGTCCATACAAGTTGTCCTGGAATAGGACAAACCGAAGGTACTCTCCTACCACATCTTGTATAGAGTTACCCGTAGGATTAGTAGCGAGAAGTTCTTGCATATCGTAGATTTTCATAACAAAATGCTACTACCACCATAAAAATATGATATGGTAAATTTCACTTTGAAGGACTAGTGGCAAGTAGCACTGCATCATGAAGATCTTTGTCTTCAAAATCATAATCATAAACCTTCACTTTCGAACGCATACATTGGTCCGAACTGGTTCTCGGATAAATCCGACCCCGGTCTCCCCAAACCGACGACGATAAAGAGGCCAAATTTGATAGTCGGTTATTTAACTATCAAAGAAACAAACAATATCTAGCACAAAAGTAGTCACTATGCCCATTTAATTAATCTTTTATTAATTAAATCAATTACCAAATATTTGCTTCAAATTATCTTAAAAAGGATATATCTTCAAAACCATTTCAATCTTTCGATATTGGAAAAACATTATATCAATGGTATAAGTATATTCACAAATAGATTCATTTTCAACACTTAAAAAGTATTTCCATATACTTAAATTCGTGATTAGTAAGTTTACAAATCATGTAAGGAAAGCTTCATAATTCCCAAAACACTCTTTATTAGGTCAAAACAAATGTTGCGTAAAACATCGTTACGACAACCAAAATACAAATATATGGATTCGATTATATATATATATATATATATATCATATACTATATTAAACATTCCCTTTCGAAAATCATTTACTATAACAACAGTGTGATAGTCTATGCCTTCCATATTTCCCCGAAAACGTCTATTACAACAATAAATGCTGAAATCTATGTTTTCGATACATATCATGTTTTAAATCATTTTTCAAACTATTAAATTCCAATTGGAATTATTACTTTCAAAAAATCGCTTTTAAAGGTTATCACTTTAAAACCATTGACTTCATCAAAAACATTATTTTCAAAATAATCCTTCGAAAGATTGTTTTAACTATCCAAAACTTTAATTTAAAACGATAAATTACTTTTTAAAGCCGTTAATTTTATCTAAAACATTACTTTCAAAACAATCCATTTAAAGATTGTTAAACTCTTAAAAACTCAAATATATTTCCTTTACATTAAATCCATATTTAAGTTTTAACATAAATAATTTCCATATTTATTAAAAAAACCATGTTTACAAATCTCCTTTCTATTTCATAAAACTTCTATTTTATAAAATCATTTTACTTATAAAATTCTATTTATAAATCATTCTTTTCAAAAATTCCTTTACTATCAAAAACCATTTATAAATCCATACCTTTATAAAATCTAATTTGTTTATAAACTCTGCTTATAAATCCATTTACCAAATCAATTCAAATCCATTTATAAAATATTTATAAATTTTGATTAGAAATCTATTTTATTATTTATAAAATATCGCTTTAAAAAATCCTTTTATAATCTTATTTAAAATCTCTATATAAAAATATTTCATCAAAACCATGTTTTTTATAACATATGTTTTTTATAACATATGTTTTTCATAACATCAAAAATCATACTTTTATTTGTTTATAAAAACTGTTCCTTTTAATAATTTAAAAGCTATTCAAACATATACTTCCAAAAATCACTTTGAAAATCATTTCAATTCAAAATCACTATTTTATAGTATTTCAAAATTCTAAAACTAGGCCCAGTGCTACCATAGCACAAAATATATCCATGTCATTAAATATGGCATCCAAAATATCACATATCAAAATATATGAAAAATAAAATCAATAGTGTGAGGAATCCTGTATGATCCCTCCAACCTGTCCTCCTGCATCAAATACATCATATAATCAAATAATATAAAAATCAACCGTTTTGAGGCAGGATTCGTATACAAAGGGTCATCCGCTCTTACATGGGAACGTAATAGGGTCTCATCCGCTCCAATAGACGGGAAACCAACTAATAAATATAGTATATCAACCAAACAGGCAACAATCAACATAAATAAAATTACTCCCACATATATAAAAATATAAGCAGGCTAGAGAGGTGGGTTTACTCACAAAAATGCCAGAAATCGCCAAAGCGCTCCGGTTTGAATTAAAATGAATGGTCATTCAATTTAACCCAAATTTCCAACTAGCTCCAAATTCATCCAATCCAACTCCATAACGTAGTGCCCGCTGATACAAATGCAATGCAACCTGTCGTGCTCGAAATGGACCTCATATGAGAAAGTTACGGATAAATTAACATTTGATTATAATTAAAATATAATTAAAAAAATGTACCGCTAATGGCAGTCAACCCCATCCTTCCCTCTCATTCCCTTGTACGCCTTGCTTGTCAACTGTCCATCCCTCCTCTCCGTCTATCCCCTCCGCCTGCCCCTCCTGTCCCTCCCTCGATCCTCCTTCCCCCTCTCATTGCTAACTTCTCTAATGTCCCTCTCCTTCCTCCTAGTCAACCGGCCGGAATGGACTTCCTTATTCAAGCATAAACCACGAAATGTTGGGAAGTACACCCCAATTGACATTTAGCCTTCGTATTCTGAAGGTGCATTGGAACTATCAAACGACATAGTTCATGTTGGTTCACTCGTTTGGGTTGAATATTTAGTTGGCTTATTCCTCGATAAACCACTGTCATTCACGTCTGTTGTTTAAAGATTGAAGGCTTTATAGAGGCTAAAGGGGTCTATTAAGGTAAAGTCTGATGGTGTTATTTTCCTTTTCCTTCTTTCATGCCAGGAGGATAGGAACAAAATCTTGCAAGGTGATCCAATAATAATGCAAAACAAGTTGTTTATAATCAAACCATATGACTCAAAAGTCAGTAACGTATGTGGAAGTGTTCCTACAGTGCCAGTTTGGGTTCACATACATAATATTCCTTTATTTTCCTGGTTGCATCTCGGTATTAACTGGTTAACTAGTAGGATAGGGAAGCTTCTTTGCATAGATGAAATGACAGAGAGACTTGATAGACTGGAGTATGCAAAATGCCTCATAGAAGTGAATCCAGAATGTGAACTAGTTGACGAATTCATAATAAAATTGGTTGATGGAGGACTGCAGGAAATATTTGTCAATTATTTATGGAAGCCCGATATTTGTTGCAAATGTAAATCCTTTGGATACAATACTGTTAATTGTGTATTAAAAATAGATGACAAGATGATTCAACAAGAGAAGCAAGAGGAAGTCAAGGCAAATGAAATGAAGCAGGGAAATTTTAACAAACATGTTCGGTATGATCAAGGAAGGCACAGTCAAAAATGGCATAAGGTAAAAAGATACAAAAGGAAATATCAGGTGAAGAAAAGTAACACCAATGAAAAAAACAGGAGCAAATGGGGGAGGAAATATTAATAATAGTAACACACTGGAAAAGGAAGTTACTGAAGTAGAAAGAGAAAGTAGTTTACAGGAAGGTGAAATAGGTGTTAATAATGAAATAGAGATAGTGAAAAAGAAAATGGATGATATTCAGATAAAAGAGGGGGTCAGAAATGAAGATGATATTCTATATATGAACAGTTCATATACTCATGTTAACACTGTTAATGATGAAGGTCAGAAAAACAACAAGTCTACTGAAACATCTAATATAGAAGGATATAATATAATCACAGATGGAAAAAATTGAAAGGGTAAAACTGTCAAGAACAACCTTTCAGATGCAAGCAGTAGTCAAGCAAACCACACTATAATCAGCGGTAGTTTTGCAGTGTTAATGACAGATGATGGGAGTATGGGAATTATTGAAGATGATATGGAGAATGAATTGGATATAGTAGAAGAAATAACCAAATCTGATGGCAATGAAATAAAAGCAAAGGAGAATAGGAATTATGTGAACAAAAAACAAGGCAATTCCATGCATGAACATAAAACAAGATAACTATCTCCTCAAACCCATGAAAAGTCCATTACCATGCATGAACAAGGCCAAATTAATCATGCAAATGAGCATATGCAGAATAACATGGCAAAAATACAAATCATGCAACGAGTTGAGAAAATACAAGACCAACAGCAAAAAGAACAAAACAGTGCAAATGGTGATGCATGCTCCCCTGTGCACGTGCACAACAGTAAATACACTGATTCAAGTTCTTCACCATCTCCCCTCTCTATTCTTGCCCTGTCCTCTCCTCACAAAACACCTTCCCCACAGGCTAATCCAAACTCTCCATCCAATGCTACCCTCAATCTAGACTCTGATGATGTTCCAAGTAATACTGATCTGTTACCCATGCACTCCTATGCCCATACCAAACCTCACCCAACATACATTCCTCCCCTTTTGCATGCTATCATTGTTGACAAAGCCAATCTTACTCCTCTTGTTCCTAACCACATTGTAGTTGCATGTACCCCTAACAAAGGAAGAAAAAACAAAACTGGAGAGAAGGACTATGCCAAATCAAAATCACCACTATCAGAAACTATTCCTATTTGCTCTAATTCTAATAGAGCAATGACTAGCAAAATGAAAATTAACTTACTCAATGCCATTAAGTTTAATCAATGACACAAAAAATAGGAGCATGGAATATCAGGGGTGCCCACCTTGATATAAAACTGGATCAGTGTAGAAGTCTGATCGATTCAAATAATCTCAGTATGTCTGCAATTCTGGAAACTAAATTAAGTCTTACTCTAACCCAAAGGGCAGCTAGATATATAAACCCCTTTTGGAAACTAATTTGTAACCATGATGATGCTGCATATGGTAGAATCATGATTATATTTGACCCTTCACTTCATCAACTTACCTCCATTTCTACCTCTAAGCAAATGATTCGCTGCCATAATATCCACATCCCTTCCTCTACCTCATACTACATTTCATTCATATATGCTGAAAACACTGACATAGCCAGAGAATCTCTATAACAGCCCGCACCTCACTTAACGTAGATATTGTCCCCAACTTAGTCACCTCTGCCTCATGGGCCAAGCCAAAGTGTGGGGTTTTGTTCCTCAAAAGGCCTCGACGTTGTTATGAGGTAAAGGCTTTGGTATATAAGCACCCACTTTATAGTATTATCCACGATGTGGGACTATTATTCCTATTTTGAAAGGATGTTACAATCTCCCCCCCCCCTTTAGAGCCCAACGCCCTCGTTGACTCATGAACACAACACCACCCAGGCATCGTGGCTGTAACACGTACAGGCCACAATTCCGGTTGGGTATGGCTCTGATACCAATGTAACAGCCCGCACCTCACTTAACGCAGATATTGTCCCCAACTTAGTCACCTCCGCCTCATGGGCCAAGCCAAAGTATGGGGTTTTATTCCTCAAAAGGCCTCGACGTTGTTATGAAGTGAAGGCTTTGGTATAGAAGCACCCACTTTATAGTATTATCCACGATGTGAGACTATTATTCCCATTTTGAAAGGGTTTTACAATCTCTCTTCCATATCATTCCATTTCTTAGGCAACAATCTCATCCTTGGATCATATGTGGGGACTTTAACTGCTCCTTGAGAATATCCGACCGAATAGGAGAAAATCCTCTTTCCTTGAATGAAATCAAACCACTGAACATGGTCATACATAATTCTGATCTATCTGAAATCAAGAGAACTGGTGTTGATTTCTCATGGAATAACAAAAGAAGACATGGATGTAGAACATTTTCCAAAATAGAATTTGCTTTCTATAACCATGCTACACTTGTCAAATGGCCTGCCATACACAACCATCTCCCTCCCCCTTACTATCTGATCACTCCCCTCAAATACTCCATTTAGGAGAGACTATCACGAGAGGCAAAATAAGTTTTAAAAATTTTAATTCTTGGGTCAATGAACCAGACTTTCTTAGTATTGTTAATGAAGTATGGAACGGCCTAACTATGGTAACCCCATGTTTGTTTTGCAGAAGAAACCGAAAGTTGTTAAGGAGGTTCTTAAATAGTGGGCAAAGATGAAATATGGCAAAGGCACCAAGCAATCTGAATATTGGAAGGTCCAACTTGAGGACATCCAAAAGTAAATGCTTGCTGATGTGCATAACTCTGATTATGCAAGCATAGAATCTAACTTAATAACTTTGTATACTGATGCACTCAACATTGAAAGCAATATGATCAAGCAGAAAGCTAGAATCTGCTGGAAAGAGGAAGGAGATAGGAACACTTCTTACTTTTATGCATCCCTCAAATCAAAACACACTAAAGAAAATATAACTTCAGTGATAGATCGTCAAGGACAAAAACAAGATAATAAAGTAAGCATTGACCAGGCCTTTATCCAATATTTTTCTGGTCTGTTTAGTAATGAGAATAATTTTGTGCCTTCCATTGATGAGATAAACCAATCTATCATGCCTCAACTATGTAACACAGACCATAATTTCCTTTATGTTGAGGATGTCAAAATCTAGCAGGCTGTGTTCAATCTAAAGAAAAACTCATGTGGGGGGGCAGATGGATTTAATGCGTACTTCTACACAACCTGCTGATCAATAGTTGGAAATAATGTATGCAAGGCCATGAAGTTCTTCTTCAAACGTTCCAAGATGATGAAATCTTTTAACAATACAAATATAGCTCTTATTCCCAAAGTCAGAAATGCTAATGATGTTCGTGAATTCAGACCTATAGCTTGTTGCAATACTGTATACAAATGTATCTCGAAGATTCTTGCTACCAGAATGAAAATGGTGCTTCTCTCAATTATTTCCTCCAACCAAGCTGCCTTCATAGCAGGTAGGAATATTCTTCCCAATGTGATGTTGTCCCATGAGCTTCTACGTGGATATAAAAACAAAAATGTATCACCAAGAGCCATGATGAAACTAAATATAATAAAGGCCTTTGACACGGTACAGTGGGATGCAATTGTTAGAGTTATGGGGTACGTGAATTTTGCTTCGCATTTTATATCTTGGGTGTATGAATGTATGTCCACTTTAACTTCTCAATCGTCATCAATGGCTCCAGTACTGGATTCTTTGGCGGTAAATAAGGAATAAGGCAGGGTGACCCAATGTCAATGTATATTTTTATCATTGTGACGGAACTTCTATCCCAAATGCTTAATAAATTAGTAGCTAAAAGAATATTTCAAACTCACCCCAATGCAAATTCCCTCAGGTCACATCCCTTCTCTTTGCAGATGACCTTGTGATTTTCTACAAACCTGATCAAACCACCATTCAAACCATCACTAACACTCTTAAATTGTTCCACGGTATGACTGGCCTCAAAATCAATCTTCAAAAATAAGAAATTATGTTGGCTGGAGTATGTGAAGCTTAAGCAGACTCTATTTATATTGCAACTAGTTTAAAGCCAAATCATGATACCATTACCTATCTGGGTTTACCCCTTAGAGCTTCAAGGATCACCACCCTGTAGTTCTTGCCTTTATATGAAAGAATTACTGCCAAACTCGAGTGTTGGGCTAATAGGAAATTAAGTCAGGTAGGTCGAGTCACCCTAATAAAAGCTGTAATATTCTCCATGCAGGTATATTGGGCGAGAACATTCATCCTCCCCCTTAAACTGATCAGAATGTTAAGAACTGCATTCATGAAATATTTATGGACTGGAAATACTCATGGTCGATATTTAACTCCAATCTACTTCAAGCATATTGAGAGACCTATCAACAAGGGAGGTCTAGGCATCCATACTATCCTTCTTTGGAATAAAGCAGCTTTTGTCAAACATATTGATAATTTCCTGAACAACACAGATAGCATATGGGTTCAATGGTCCAAGACACACGTGTTGCATGGTAGAGACTTCTGGTCCATGACAATACCTCAAAACTCGAGCTGGACTTGGTGAAGTATTTTTAAACTGCGTGAAACGGTGCTTCCCCGCATTAAGTATGACATAACACCTTCTACAAGAGTGAGCTTCTTGGATGACCCATGGTTAGAAAGTGGGTACATTCTAAATAGACACCTTTCCCATAATGAAATTGTGCAGTCTGGTGTATGCAAGAATGCCTTTGTATCTTCTGTGATTCATGGTAGGAGTTTTCTACTACCAAACTCATCTAATCTGAGAATACGTGAGATATGGAATCAAATTCGAAATGTTAAAGTTTATGATGTTATTGATGATCGAATTAGTTGGCGCGAGAATGGTAAGAAATTTAGTATTACTACCTTGTACATAACTCTATCTAAAGTTAATGAGCTCCCCTATTTCAAATGGCATAAAAGGATTTCGAAATGTGAAAGTTCAGTTATAGAAAATCTAACTCTCTGGAAAGTTATCAACAATGCTATGCAAACTAGAGTAAAACTGTTTAGTATGGGAATGAATGTGAACATTTTCTGTGTCTTCTGCAATGCGATACTTGAACTCTTAATCATGTTTTATTTGATTGCCCTGGAATTTATGTATTATGGAAAATGATCTTGGAGTGTCTGATTGATAATGTAGTGGTTCTTCGAAGTGATGGTGTTTCGGAGCAAATTTTCAGACTGACTGTTGGTAAGGAGGGAAAAGCAAGAGTTGTTAATTGCATTCTCAAGAAATTCATTTCTAATGTTTGGAGAGAAAGGAAAACACAAGAATTTTTCAAAATGCAAAAACCAAATCCATGGAGCAACTCATAGTTCATGAAATAAGAGAAGGGCTCAAGTCGATGAAATTTAGTTTCGACCCTAAGATTTAGAATTCCCTGTCTTGATTGTCCTATCCTCTTCTGTATTGTTTCCTTTTCTGTTTTTTTTTTCCTTTTCACTTTGTGTCTTATCGTTTATTCCTTGTGGTTGTCGCACCATGTACCTATGTCATCCTTGTGCGTGTCCTTTTTTGACATGTTTTGTTGTTTCTTTTCTCTATAATGCTTCAATAAAATGGTAGGAGACCATCCAACCCCGTCGACCTTGCCAAAAATATATATATAATTAACTAAAATTAAATAACATTTAAACTAACCCCAATCTTCTTCTTCCCTCCCACGCGCATAGTTCCAGGCCTGTCGTGTCTTTTTTTTAAATGCAAAGGAACGCGGCGGCCAACTCCTCCGCCGACCTCCATCCAAGCGCCGCCTCACCTGCAGTCGTCGCCCCTCGCCTTGCTCCTCCCTGGACCATCGCATGTGTCACGTATTCGTAGTGAACCCATAGAGCTGCTTGCGAACGACAACACTTTTCCACCACATCGAACGTCGATTCAACGATCTGACCGTTGGTTAGCTTCGTATGGGTTCCCTCTATATTTTCCTAGTTGAAGTCGAAGGCTAATTCAACCCCAAGAGGATCCGATCAACCATAGCCATTGGATTGTTTTATTTTAATGGCGGTTGAAAATTAGGGTTTGCAAATGAATGAAAGTTGAGGGCTATTTATAGAAAATTTTCGCAGCACTATTCATCCATGAAATTTCAAACTCCAAACGAAACGTGCCGCCTGGCGTTCTGTATGTTATACTCATATTCCAAACACAATGAAATATGTATTGGAGGCCAATTCCATCATATTCAAAATATAGCTTTTCAAAATCAAATTGGTTTAATTGAAATTCCTTTAATCAATTCCTACGTGTTTCGAACTCGCACGACCAGACTATATGTCGGATCGCCATGAAATTCGACGGCATATAATAATTCACTATCATGGATCCAATGAAAATTTCATCGAAATCCGAGACAATACCCTAAAAGACTATTTTTACATGTTAGTTAACAAGTAATTTCTAGTTTCTATTTAATCAATTTTTAAATCCAAATTAAAAGTTTACTAACTCCATTATTGTTCAAATAGATTTTAAATCAACTTTCGAAATCGTTTCATTCATTTTAAATTTAAGATTCAATTATTTAAGCAATTTCAAATATTCAATTCGATAATTTAATTATCCAAATAATTCACAATTAGAAATATAAGTTATTTCAACCTATAAAATTAACTTTTCAATATTTAAAATCAATTAAATATTCTAAAATCAAATGACTAAAATTCTGGGTCGTTACATTCTCCCCCTTAAAAGAATTTCGTCCCCGAAATTGCCAGGTAAGAAAAATGCCATAAACCCATTAACTATCAAAAACAATTAGTTGAAATAAATTACCAAATTCATATAAACATTTTAACTTTCGAAATCATTAGTTAAAACTTCTTGTAAATACTTTTTCTAAGTCTTCAAATTCATTCATAGTTATTAACTAATATGGTAACGACCTAGAATTTTAGTGACTTGAAATTGGAATATTTAATTGATTTTAATATTGAAAAGTTAATTTTATAGATTAAATAACTTGAATTCCGAATATAGCGATTTATTGAATAATTTAATTGTTGAATTTAATAATTGAAACTGTGTAAATAATTGAAACTTTGGTTTTAAGCTGGATAAAAATAATTTCAAAGCTTATTTAAATTCTATTTAATAAGAATGAAGATAATAAAACTTATAAATTGGATTTAAAAATGATTTAACTGATTTTGAAAATAACTCGTTTTAATTAACATATAAAAATAGTCTTTTGGGGTACTGTCTCAGATTTCGACGAAACCAATTTTGGATCTGTAATAATGAGTTATAACACTATCAAATTTCATGGCGATTAGGTGTATCGTTTGGTCGTGCGAGGTTGAAACGTGTAGAATTTAATATTAAAAATTTAATATAATAATTCGGTTCAAAAGGCTATCTTTTGCATACGATCGAATTAGGTCTCAAGACTAGTTCCATTGCGTTCGGAATTGTGGTATAACATATAGAATGTTGGGCGGCACATCTCGATTGGGGTTCAAAATTATGTAGCTTGATAATTTAAATTTAAATAATATATATACATATACATACATACATACATATATATATATATATATATATATATTTGACCATACAACCCATGCCCCATCATCATCAGACCATAACCATACACAAGCCTATACCACCCCACGTTCGTCCATACCCTCCCTCCTACATATATATCGTGTCTTCAGCCTGAGAAATATTTCTCATTTTTCAAATTCTATATGAATCAACCCATCCAATCCAACGATTCTCATCATCTTGGACCACTTCGCATATTTCTATGCCTCGACCATAACTAGTGAATTATAGGAGACACGAGTGGAGTGTATTCAACGGTTGGATTGGGCTGCGATGTAGCAAGATGGTGCATGTTCGTAGATGAACGTCGTAGTGGTTTTCATGAGATTTCTCGACGTTGGTGGCGCTATAGGTGGCGGTGTCTGAAGTGGAATCGTGGAGGATGGGACGAGCCACCTTCGGCTAAAATTTGGTGGCCAAAGGTGGACTTTGGTAGCGGGAATCGAGGATGAACGGCGGCGGCATGGATTTGATTTCACGGTGGAGGCGGCGATTGGGAGACTCGTTCCGTTGGGATTAGGGTCGGCGGAGTTGGGGGGTTCTCTAGTGATGGTCACGGCGAAGGCCGATAGCCTGAGGTGGCGTGGGGATGGTTGTAAAGCTCGCGGCTGGGTTGGGTTAGTTCGTGTACGAGATATACTGAGGAAGAAGGCAGGTTTAATTATTTTAAAAGGTTAATTAATATAATTTTTGTAATTAGTTTGTTTAATTATTAATTTAAATATCATAACTTAAAATTATGATAACTTCTTCATGCGAGATCTAACCGAAACGAAACGAGTTGCGTTGCACTCGTTTGGACGTCATCTATGATATGGAGTTGGTTTGGCAACAAATGGAGGTTGTTGAATTTTACGCCGAATTCGACGTCGTTCAAATTCAGGCGGAATCCGGAATGCCTCGGCGACAACATAAATTTATTGCCAAAGAATCCGGAATGGGTTTCAGAAATTATATTGTTTTTAATAAAAAGATGATTTATTTACATTTAATATTATTTTAAAGTTAATTAATTATAGTAATATTATTTTAAGTTTATTTAATTATATCGGTATTGTTTTAAAGTTATTTTTTTTATAGTAATATGGTTTTAAAGATTTATCAAAATGTTAAAAGGTTAATTATTTTAAGAATAATTCTGGTTTGAATTAATAATAAGGATTATTAATAAGGTTTCAAAAATAAATTATTATTTATAAAAATGGTAAAGATTAATTATTATTTCTTAAATAATATTTTGAAATTATTAATTATTATTTTAAGATGTTTTAAACTTAATAATTTCCATTTATTTATAGGTTTATTGTTAATAACCATTATTATATAATGGTGTTTTGAAGTAAAATATTTTTAACTATTTATAAATGTTTCAAGACCAATGAATAGAGTTGAAAGACTTGGATTTTATGAAGGTGCTTACAAAATGGTTTGGAGACGTAAGGATGATTATTTATAAGGTGAAGAGTTTTATAAATGGATGATATTTATAAACCGGTTATAGATTTATAAAAGAAACTTTTGTAAACGGTTTAGAGATTTATAAAGGATTTATAAATTATTAGAAATGTACAAAAAGAATTTATAAAAGATTGAAGTGTATAAAAGAAGTTTTATATATGGTTTCGGGGGTTTTATAAAATGGCTTATAAATGGTTTAGAGAATTACAAGGAGTTTTATAAACGATTTTTTGAATCGTATAAAAAGGAAGTCTTTCTCAGTTTTATGAATATACTTATACCGTTGAGGTAAGTATATGGATATTTTCTAAGTATTCAACGTAGGGATTTGCGGTTATACCTTTATAAAAGTATTCTTATACAAGTAATTTACAAATGGTTTTATGTATGAAGATTTATAAAAGAAGGCTAATGATTGCTTATGTGCTTAACCAATGTTGGTTTTCCCTATGAAATTAAATCCATGATTGAATGATTGTTATTCGATAGTTAAATAACCGACACTCGAATTTGGACACAAACGTAACTTTGGAAATATCTAGGAGAAACACGGGAGTTATATGGCACAGTCATCTCCGATGAAGCTGCACTGTGCGTATAATATCATTTTGTTCTCCTAGGACAATAATAAGGAAATCTATCCTCTAACGGTTAGGAGGTGATCTCCGATCTTATCTTTGACTGTTTATTTCCTAAAGAACTAGGGTCGAGTTTACTAGATATTATCGAATGTTGTTACGAAGAGACTGGGATCGGATATGTTATCTGAAGACCACTTCGATCCAACAAATGCATTTCAAAGTGAAGACGTCTTAAAGATGATGGAATTGGAGACGGAGCTCTCAAGTGTTTCGTTCGGTCCCATAACGAACTTGTATGGATGAATGCCGATATTGCATTGTTACCTGGAAGGCGATATTAGCATTCCAAGTGGGAAGTGCTATATAAAAGGTAAAACGTAGCCTCAAGCCTCATCAACCGGGAATGACTAAAACAGGGGAGAAGCAACTGGGCTAAGTGGATCGCTCCCAAGTAGGGTATGATCATCCCTACCTATAGTCGCTATTATCTCTCATATGTATGCTTCGGGGCCCATTAATGGAGGGTTGATCATATTCAGTGCTATCTAGCAATGGGTAGGCCGGACCTATGTTGGCAGGGAATCCAAGCGAGGTCCTCGGTGTTATTTTATCTAGAGTGCACCATGACGGGTGGAACCACAGTAGCGGTCATTAGTTGGAATCCATTCTCCAATACAAGCCTTACGGTTTCGGTTGTAGAGCCTAGTATGTTGGAATGTGAGATGCAAAAATTTTACTATTTTATCTAATTTGTGACGACCCGACTTTCCACTCCCGGAAAATCGCATCGACAGAAAGAAAGAAAGGGGTGAGAAATAGAAAAGAGAAGAAGAGAAAAGAAAACAACAACAGATACTCACAGCGGAAACGAAACGAAATATAATATATCACATAAATATTACATAGTATCATATACATCATCTATCAGAGTTACACAGATTACACATCACATACTAGACAGTTATAAACATCTGTCTAGTTATTACATCTCAACACAATACAGATCAATACAAAGATCAACACAGCGGAAAACTACTATCTATATCTACAACGCCGAAGCCTCCTGCTCCATTGCTCCTCCAGATTACTCGTCAAAGCTAAACCTGAATCCCTTGGCTACTCGTAAAAATTTGAGTACCCAAGAGTTTATAAAACAGAAATAAACAACTTGGGTCAGACATGGGTCTGGTGTGAGTAACAGGTTAAACTTGTTTAACTTCAAAACCTTTTGAAAGAAAAGGTATCACGTAAGACTTCCCACCAATAAATATGGGTAAGTTTTTACCTTACGCTAACCAAAACATTTGATAGGAAATTCGATTTTATTATAATAGGTCTAGGGTTTTCAAATAAATATGAAATAGCTGGAATGCTTACATCTCACGTTCCAACATAGTTGGGCACAACTAAAACGTACGGCACTTATTGGAGTTTGGATTCCATCAATGGTAGGGCTACCGGGGTACCGCCCGTCACAGTACGTGGCCTAGATCACCGTACCGAGGATCACTCCCAATCCCCTGCAACACAAGGCCGGAACATCCCTTACTGGATAATTCCCGCACAAGATATCCCAGCAGTTGGAGCTCACAACTGCCCACACAGCCGAATAATAATAAGAAGGGACCTCTAGACAGAGATAATCTTGTCCTACTTGGGTGCTACCCACTAACCTTGCTGCACCTCCCCTGTTTTAGCCATTCCCGGTTTGTGAGGCTTGAGGTCACGATTACCTTTAATCAGAACATATCACTTAGAATGCTCATCGTCCGCCTGACGATGTGCTGAAAGCATTCAATCCATACAAGTTCGTTCCGGGTTCGAACGAAACCGAAGGCATTATCTCGTTACACTCGTATTGGAATCACCCTCAGAGTTAACGACAATAACCCTTGCACTCTGAATCTTCATCTTCACTTGAGATTCACGACCTATCGTTAATTTGGATCGATGTGGTATTCGGGTCTCCAGACCTGGAAATCCGGTATACGGAAACCCGATCCCGGTCTCATCGAAATCCAAAACGTATCTTTTAAGGCCAAGTTGTTTTAAAGGTTAAAACAATTTAATTCAATTATCTTTATACACTTAGAAAGAAAATTCACAATAGATAATCAACATTATCAATATCATCAGATAATCCATATTATCATAATTCAACTAAACATCCATATCACATAGCATATATCTCATCAGAGATATTAATCAAATGCAAAGCATTCAGTATTATCATCCATCCATAAGTAATGATCTATATCATCTCTAATTAATTTAAAGTTAATTAAATTAATTACTTTTATTTTATAAATCCTTCTTACTTAAACATTAATTAATTACAAATTAATTAATTATCCTCTAATTACCTTTTTCAATTAATCATCTTTGATTAATTATCTTTTAATTACCTTCAAGTTATTTATCTTTAATTAATTACTCAAATTAATTAACCTTAACCACTTATAGTAATTAACCTTTAATTACTTCATTAATTAATTAACTATAATTAATTAAATTAATCACTATAATTAATTATATTAAACCTTAATTAATTACATTAATTAATCACTTCATTTATTAATTATACTTAATTAATCAATCTTAATTACATCATTAATTATATTAATTAATGATCCTTAATTACAACTTAATTATTAATTACTTTAATTAAATTAATTACATTAAGTAATTAACTTTAAATTAAACAACATTTATTAATCACCTTGATTAATCTTCAATCAGTAATTAACTACCCTTAATTACTTTCATTTACTAAATTAATTCTCCTTAATTAATTTCTTAATTAATCCCTTGATTAATTATTCAAAGTAATTAAACTTAAATTACTTTCCTTAATACATAACCATCAATTAATTACTTCCAGTAATTATCTTATTATTTACTTCCTAAATAATCATACCTTAATAATTACATTAAGTAATTATTATCAAATCATTTCTTAATTAATTAATCTAACTAAATCAAATTAACTTAATTAATTACAATAAGTAATTAATTTCTTAATTACTTCCAATAAGTAATTCATTTAAAACAAATTCTATAATTGATTATCTTTAAATTAATTAATCTAATTAATTATTAAAATTAATCACATTAATTATTTATTTAAATAATCTCAAGTTAATGACCTTCATTAACTATTAACAACCCTTTAATTACTTTTCTTAAGTAATTAACTTAGATTAATTATTATTAATTTCAAATTAATAAATCTTAATAACCAATTTAATTAATCTAATTTATTTAGTTAATTAAGTGTTAACCATAACTTAATTAATATTTAATTACTTTATTAATTAATTCTTAATCATTAATTAATATTCTAATTTATAATCCTTAATTATAAATTAATTATTGCTTAATTAATTAACTTAAACCTTAATTAAGTTAATTTAAATCCTTAATTACTTAATTAATTAATCCAAATCATTAATTAATTAGATTATTTAAACTATTTTAATTACCCTCAAGTTTTAATGATTTTAACTTTAAGGTAAAACATTTTCTTATCAAAGGTTAAATTATCATTCTTAAATACATTTGAAAACATCCATTTTCAAATTTACTTTTAAATTTCATTTTAAATTCTGAATTTAGAAATGAATACCAATTTGTCTTTAACAAAGTTTAAAACCAATTCAAAAACTTTTACATGTTAAAGAATTCCTATATCTTATAAAAGAACTTAAAGAATTTAAATCAAATTTATTTTTAAATTCTAAACATTTAATATACATTTAAACAATTATTAAAACAATTTAATTTAAAAACTTTCTTTTATTTTAAATCTGAGATACAGATTTAAATTAGATTCCAGATTAACTTAGGTTTAAACTTACTTGCAATTTAAAACTTAAGTTCAATTATCTAACATTTAAGGTTGTTAAAATATTTTAATTTCAACAACTTATTTTATTTTTGAACTGAGATTCAAATTAAACTTAAATCAGATTAAACTTAGATTTAAAATTTGTTTAAATATTGCTTTAGAAATTTAAATCCAGTTTAAACTTTAAACAGGCAGTTTTTAAAAAAAAACTGGCAACATCTATTGAACTCGAGATCATCTAATTTACTTCGAGTCACATTACTAAAAACTTCGAGTCTCTCCCGTAAGATAACTCGAGAAACTCGAGTAACCTTCCCTGTAAACACCCAGACTTCACCAGACACATCCACGATCTCGTGCACATGCACCGTCCAACCAGTTCCCTCCGACCATCGCCGACATCTCCATCACATCGGCGTTCATCTACCTACCAGAATTCGATCATCCATTCCTCGATCAATTCGCGAAATCAAAATCGAGCCTAAATTCAAAACTGGAACAGGAACTACCCATTTCACCCAAACCTGTCAACATCTCCTCGTTTTCAAAATCCCGATCACCAGAACTTCTGCAACTCCGACCATATCCTCATCATCGACCAAACTTCACTCCCTCAAAACCCTTTTTGCACTCGATTCATAGGAGAAATCGTAGTGATCATTTTCCCTAACCTAGTTAAAATTAGGGTTATAAATTTAAATCTTAAATCATTGCTGCCTTTATGCTTTAATTTATTTTCCAATAATTTTTCTTACATCTTCGATCACTCTATTATCCTCAGAAAGAAACTCAACTTCCCAAACCATCTAGATCACCAGAATTACCCAAAACTTCATATTTAGTTTAAACCAGAACTGCTCCTTTAATACTAAACTATAAACTATGATTTTAATACTAAAAATCATGTTTTTGCTTATGTATTTAATTTATAAACCTGGAATAGCAATTTACAAAATTTGATTTTAACAAAATTTAAAGAAATTTCACTGTCTTTCTGTTTTTTTCCAGATAACATCAAATTTACTTACTTTAATTCATTTTTAAAATAAAATCTATGACTAAACAAATATTTATTGTTTGAAACTAATCCTTATCAGAAATCAGAAGAAGAAGAATGAATTTTTAGCTAAACTTTCACACTTTATAACAAAACAGAGAAAAGTAAGAAAGCATCAGACATGCACACCACATCACATTCATATATATATATACTACACTTATAAACACACAAGCAGAGCAACATTCATCTCAGAAATACACAAGCACAGATTTTAAATTTACTTAAACTAGTTTATATTAAAATTGTTACTCACCATTTAAAATAGAGACAGAGCCTGAAACAGGATCTTGAAGACTGGAATTGATAATATGCTTGAGTTTGTATATTTTAATACTTTTGATCTGGAAGTCCTTTGAAGGCTGAAGTTTGAAGAATTTCGAAATCCAAAGCTTTGATTTAAAAATTTCATGCTTGCTTCCAGTTTTGAGAAGAATGCAGACATGTTGTTCTGAGTTGTTTCCAGATTTGAAAAATGAAGGCAGTCTGGTTGCTTTAAGATGATTACAGATTTGCAAAGAAGGTTGCAGACAGAAGACTTGATTTTGAAATGTATTACAGGGTTTTATTTTCTTGAATTTCTGGTTTGAGGAGTTGATTACTGATCTTTGATTTGGTTTGAGGAAAGTTGTTTACTGATTTCAGATTTGCATTTGTATTTGAGAAAGAGATTTGAGTTTATCTTGTTTTTGAGAAGGAAATAGAAAGGATGAAATAAGGGAATGCATATGTATATATGTAAGTGAATTTATGATTTTATAAAAATAAAAGAAAATGAAAAATGAATAAAGACACTTGTCATTACATTAGCTAATTAAATTACACATGTTATAACAAGTCATTAGATAAAGACACATGTCTCTTAAGTAATTATCTTATTTCTATTTATTTTAAAGTAATTAAAAAGCCTTTTTCTTAATTTATTAAATACTTATCTATATATAAATTACTTTTTAAAGAAACAAAACTAACTATATTTATAAATAAAAGTTTATACAAATATTATAATATCCAAACAATTTAAATATTTATTCTCTTGAATTTCAAAGCTTAAATTCAAATTCAATTAAATTAAATCCTAAGATTCAATTTAAAAAGTCAAGTTATATATATATATACATATATAACTATTTATTCAATTAAATAACAATTTCATATTCTTTAAAATCCATTCATATTAATAAAAATAATACATTATACTTATTATCTGAAATTAACATATTTGATATTTAAATAATTTATATAAGATATTATATTATCAAGTGATATTTAAAAAGAAATAAAACAAACCTTACATGTCAAATCTTATTTATTTAAACTTAAGTAAAAATATCTTAAACTAATTAAAGTATTTTAAAACTATAAATTTACTAATTTAAAAAAACTTTGAAAAGTCATATTAAATTAAATCTAAATTCCCAATTTACCCAAAGCTTCTATTTACAATATATATAAATAAATATATATATTCAAATAGAAAATATCTTATTAACTTTTAAAAGATAAAATCACCAATTAATACTAATTTAATCAGATTATTAAATTAAATTCAAATCTTATTATCAAAGATCATCAATATCAATTTAATTATTTAACAGATTATTAAATTGATATTGTTAAAATTTCCGGGATATTACATAATTACTTTAAACCTATACATTATTATAATATAAATGGTTTTTATATAGAAAATGTTTTGGTTATCGTAAGGTAAAAATCCGTCCGTGTTTATGTGCGTTGTGGCCTTACGAGATACTTTTGATTTCAAAAAAATTTCTTATAACTTTAAATCCAGTTGGGTGTGTTTTCTCATGCTGGTTTGCCAGACTAACTCGGGTGTTATTTTATTATAATGCTCGGGTCAGAACGAGCATATTACATATTGGTTTGGATGTTTTGGAGCTTCAAAAGATGAGCTAGAGGCTAGAGACGTATTCACGTATATGGTTATTTTTCCGCTGTACTCATTGTTGTATTTACTAGCAATTTAAGGACAGGTTGTTATAACTGTCCAAGCTGAAATAGGATAGTATACTCTGATTGATGTCTGTATATACATATATTACAGTTTGACTTTTGTGTAAAGATTTGTTGTATATCATAGATTATTCATCCCGCTGTGAGATTTTGTGTTGTTTAATTTTCTTCTTATCTTCTTCTATCTTTTTTTTCTCTAACAATCGGGTTTTCGCCATTCGATGGCTCGGCATGTAATATAGTGGATATATTAGTGTCGATTTTCGAGGGTCAAAAATCCTGGTTTGTTACATTTGGTATCAGAGCGGATGGTTAAGCGAGAACCTTGGCTTTGTTGGGGTACTCATTAGAAATAGGGTCAGTAGCACCCTAACGAGTTTGACTGTGTATATATATGAGCGCGTATTTGTTAGTGATATAAAAATGTTTTATATTGTGTTGATTGATCTATTGAGTGGCTTATGGATTCTGATCAATACGTGTAGTTAACGTCATTAATAAGGATCTCTAAACATTTGAAAGAGTAATTCGACATGGTTTTCTTTTGAAACTGGATAAATGAAATAATTTTGCCTTTATTATATTTTATCTATAAAGGGATAATTTTTCAGAAAATTATTATGGTAAGTATCGGAGGTTATGTTCTTTTTTGCTTTTTTGGCTTCTTCTCATTCTTCTTTGGCACCGACGGTAGAGATCAGAGGTATTTGGCCCCCAAAAGGGATTGGGGTTTTAGATCCTTAGGAAATCCCTTTTCTTAATACCACTATTTTCCCTTCATCTGGAGCTGCCGTAACTTGGGCCCAACATGTTATACTGGCGGGGAAGGAAAAATGAGATGTTTACGCTTTAATAGCTACCGTTTCACAGCCACTAGTATCCACTAGCTTTCAAGGAATGGAATATTACCAAGTACCCTCCATAATTTCGGATAGTATTTATGGTTCTACCTTTTTCTTCAGAACAGGCTTTCATGGTGCTTGGTTGTTAGAGAATGATAATATTTGATTACTATCATTTGTTGTCATTGTTGAGCTCTATTAAAACTTGTCATTATTATAATGCAAACAAAGATTAATAACAAAGAAATAATTTTATATAGCCAAATGGAATTATATAGATATGATTTATAAGTGTGATTTATAAATGGAAAAGAAATGAAATTTCAGAAGTATAGTATAAATATGATTCGTAAGTAAAAAGGGTTTAAAAGCTGGAAATTTGAGAATTTAAATCCCGTGGTTTTAAAAATTGTTTTTCGAAGTTTTGGAAAATAATTATATGATAAAAAATTTGAATGGAAATATTTTAAAAAGGACTTTCAAGAGAAAGAAAGCATTGAACTCACTTTAGTCACTGGAAAATAATTCTATGATGACTGCAGCATCATCGACGTTCATTTTAGGGTTTCCAAGAGAGGAATTGCTACCATAAGGATTTTGTTTTGGTAAAACTAGTTTTGATTTTAAAATCCAAAAGATTTGATATACCAAGGGGATTATGTATATATATGATTTGAAAATGATTTTAAATGAATAAGAATAAGGTGTTTAAACTCTGGAAGTTTTCAATTAAGTGTTTTATGAAAATATGGGAAAATAAGTTTGATAACTTATAAATTTCGAGAACTAGTAAGTTAAAACAATGTTTTAATTTGTTGAGAAAAGAAAATTTTGAAATTAAAAGTGAACTTAAGTTAAATGAACGAACTAGTGAAAGGAATTTTGAAAAGAAATTGCCTAAGTTAGGCTAAATGAAATAATTTTTGGAAATGGAATTGATTGTGATCTAAAATGAATCAACGAGATGGATTAATTAAATAAATTAGTAAATTGGATATGGTTTGAAATGTTGATTGATAAAATTGAATGTTGAAATTGGAAAATGAATTGAGTTAAATGGAATTGACTTTGATTTGAAATGTATATGAACTTAAGTTGTGAAGTGGAAATAAACATGAGAAGAGTTGTATAAGATGTTTATAAATTTAAGTAAAATTTTATGAAATGATTCATAAATGAATTTAGTATGGAGTGAAATGTTGTCAAAAAAAGGGAATAGTTCTTAAGTAGCATTAGTATTGAAAGAAGTATATTAAGTAATAAATGAATATGAATAAAGCAATGTGAATAATTGAATGTAAGTGAAATTAATATGAACAAGGGAATTTGTTTTAAATTGAATGCGAATAAAATGAATGTAAAAGAAATTTAATGTAAATCAATTGAATGGAAGTAAATGGAAATAAATACATAATTTGTACATATGTTATTTTATTCGCATAAAGGTTTGATTCATATTCAATTACATGATTTCGAGATGATTTAAATTGGTCCCAACAAGGATTTTTTACCTGATTCTCAACGGCGAACACTAGATATGGATTTTTGGTTGATTCTGGAATTCTCTATCATAGTATATGGCTATGCAAAGAGAATGATGATTTCTAATCAAGGAACCGGATTAGAGTCCGTACTAGAGTGGTCATGTGAACGATACTAGTTCGGACGTGAGATTGTATGATCGAGCGAGCGATCAAATATGATATTGCATATGGATGATATATGTACATTGTATGGGCTTTAGTAAAGCAAATGTTGAAAATTGAAATTTGCAAATTGATATGATTATGAACTATATGTTTGGATATCATTGGTAAATAAGATGCAAGTATATAAAAGCAAATGCTAGTTGATGCATTTGATTTCATAAGTAGAATTGAGTTGCCTGACAAAAAGGTACATGTTTATATTGTTGTTTGAATCTGATGGTTTTATAATTGACCCACTTGGCTTTTGTTTTCTATTGTTGGTTTGGGCCCGTAATGGAGATTTGTAGTTGTTCTGATCTAGCCACGCAAAGGAGACTTTGGCAAAATTTCCATAAATTTAAGACGTAGAAATTCTTGGGAGGAATTTTAATAACTAAAATTTGATTTTTGAGTTATAACCTGAAATGATTGAATGTGATAATATTAGTTGGAATCTATAAATTCAGAAACCTAGTAAAAGTAATAACAAGGTTTCAACAAATTGATTTTGGAATGTTAAAGGCTTAAGAGGATTTGATAAGTTATTTCAACTAATTGGTTTTAAAAAGTAAGGGGTTTGGGCATTTTTCTCACCAGGGACGAAATTCTTTTAAGGGCAAAAAATGCAATGACCTAGAATTTTAATCATTTGAAATTGGAATATTTAATTGATTTTAAATATTTAAAAGTTAATTTTATAGATTAAATAACTTGAATTTTGAGTATAGCTGTTTACTAAATGATTTAATTGTTGAATTTCATAATTGAAATTGTGTAAATAATTGAATCTTGGGTTATAAGCTGGATAAAAATAATTTCAAAGCTTATTTAAATTCTATTTAATAATAATGAAGATAATAAAACTTTTAAATTGGATTTAAAAGTGACTTAACTAATTTTGAAAATAACTCGTTTTAATTAACATATAAAAATAGCCTTCTGGGGCATTTTTTCGGATTTCGACGTAACCAGTTTCATTAGATCCGTAGTAATAAGTTATTTGATGCTATCAAATTTCATGGCGATCAAATGAATCATTTGGTCGTGCAAGGTCCAAACGTGTAGAATTTAATATTGAAAATTTAATATAATAATTTGGTTCAAAAAGCTATCTTCTGCATACAATCGAATTAGGTCTCGAGACTAGCACCATTGCGTTCGGAATAGCGGTATAATATATAGAATGTCGGACGGCATGTCTCGATTGGGGTTCGAAATTTATAGCCTGATAATTTAAATAATATATATATATATATATATTTAGATTTGACCATACAGCCCATGCCCCATCACCATCTGACCATACCCCGTACACTAGCCCATACCACCCCACATTTGTCTATACCCTTCCTCCTACATATATATCGTGTCTTCAGCCTGAGAAATATTTCTCATTTTTCAAATTCTATATGAAATCAACCCATCCAATCCAACGATTATCATCATTTTGGATCACTTCGTGCATTTCTATGCCTCGACCATAACTAGAGAATTATTGGTGACATCGAGTGGAGTGAATTCAACGATTGGATTAGGATGCGACGTAGCGAGGAGGTGCCAGTTCGTAGTTGAACGTCGCGGCGGTTTTCATGAGATTTCTCGACATTGGTGGCACTAGAGGTGGCAGTGCCTAAAGGGGAATTATGGAAAATGGGACGAGCCACCTTCGGCCAAAATTTGGTGGCTAATGGTGGACTGTGGCGGTGGGAGTCGAGGGCGATTGGCGGCGGCATGGGTTTGGTTTTCTTGGTTGAGGCGGCGATTGAGAGGCTCGTTCCCGCGGGGTTGGGGTCGGCGAGTTGGTGTGTTCTCTGATGATAGTCATGGCAAAGGCCGGTAACCTGAGGTGGAATGGGGATGGTCGTAAAGCTAACCGCTGGGTTGGGTTAGTTCGTGCACGAGATATACTGAGAAAGAAGGCAGGTTTAATTATTTTAAAAGGTTAATTAATATAATTGTTGTAATTAGTTTGTTTAATTATTAATTTAAATATCATTACTTTAAATTACGATAACTTCTTCATGCAAGATCCGACGGAAACGAAATGAGTTGTGTTGCACTTGTTTGGACGTCATCTATGATATTGGTTTGGTAGCAAATGGAGGTTGTTGAATTTTACGCTGAATTCGAACATGTAAAAACCACTGATATTGTCAAAGCCATTGGAGAGAGAGGAAGATGTCATGGTATGTGCGATATTTAAATATCAATGCCCATCAAGAATTCCATAACTCATCCAATATGTTTTAACTTCACATCCACCGTGGAAGTGTGTTTGGTTATGACTCTTTGGTGTGAAAGAGGCTTATCTTAGCACATAAAACCCCCTACCATACAGTGGGAATCTTACTGTACAAGAATCTTAAACATATTGTAGTTCAATAATAAATAAGAAAACTTTATTTGGGACAAAAATTGCAACTAATTATAATATATTGAAGGTGATTCAAAATGTAAACAAGAGGAAAGATGCATGTTGCATGACATGTACTATATAGGGCCAAAGCTTGTTAACCATGAGTGCCAATATAATAATTTTTTAGTAGTTCATAAAGTTCGTTAAGAAAAAGTTGATTTTGAGATGTCTTCGTATTACTCTTCTACAATTATGTAGAATATCAATTTATTTATTTACAACATGTTGTCTGCACAACGAGCTATTCTTAATGTTTTATAGCATAACTTCTCCTGCATCAATGTAATATATATTTAATTTTTTTTCCAAGAGGAGCCAACGGTTAGAAATTGATACCTAAATTCCCAAATCAAGAGAAACCCTAACCTTGGTACTGTCGATCGAAGATGAAGCAATGTGAAGAAGAAGCAACGAGATTTGGTGAAGGCTAAGGATGTGTTTGGAGCGGTAAAAGGCTACGTTCGGCAAAATAAAAGAGGCGCGTGAAGAGGCAGATGTCGCTCGAGATATGGAGCAGTAGTTGAAGCTTCGTTCGGCAATTTGAAGTGGGGCTTTGCCGAACGAAGAATTTCGTTCGGTGGTTTGCCGAATGAAATTTCTCGTTCGGTATATTAATGCCGGTCCAAAAATTTTGCTTGGCGTTTTGCCGACCCAAACCCCAGGGCTGCTATGTAGCAGTCACCCCTCCTCATTTCTTCACTATATAAATAGTGGAGTTTATGGACAACAATGGCAGCCGAAATTAAGAGCTAATTTCATCCAATTTCAGAGTCATCTTAGAGAGCTGAAACTCTGCAGAATTTTGTCTGTATTGTAAATTCTTCTTATGTATAGCCTCCAGAAGTGAATCAATCATGTAACTCTAACCTTTCTATGATTAATAAAATCTCCTCTCCCCAAGTGGATGTACATTGCCTAGCGGTGTGCAACCACTATAAATACTGTTGTTATTTATTTTTTTACATTGCATAGATCTGTGATTATCTGTTCTGGTGTTCATCTTTTATTTGTTCCATCTCACTACAATCACGATCCGGTTGTTTTCCGCTACATTGGGTTTTTTATTCCTTTAGACTGATCATTTGAAGGGATTTTCCCCAACACCAACCTCCTACTTCTGTGCAAACAAAACGTAAACCAATAGCTAATCAATATATATAAACAGAGAGATGCTAAAAGCACCGAGGCACCATGCTAACAAATACCACCGAATTTTTTTTTCACATCGCGTCGGCAAAAAACCGCCGACCCAACAACAATTTGGTCGGCGGATTTCCGCCGATCGCAATGCCATAAGCATGAAGCCTGGTGCTTTTAGCACAATCTATAAATAATTAAGCAACAAAATTAAATAGAAAAGTGCATTTAGAGCAGCATAATATTTTACATGATGTGCTTAAAACCATTGCATGGGTCTTTTCAAACTGATCAACATAGAACATAAATGTGCTGAATTTAAAACCATAGCTCATGTGATATTGATTTTACAAGTTTAAAAATATTAACATACGCACTTTTGAACAAAAAGGTGATAAAAAGTTAAAACCCTCTTGATTATCTATATAAATATCATTAAACCTTATGGAGCAGCAGTCACACTCTCAAAAGCATTATAATCACGAAATTAAATATATCCCCAAGATGTTAATCTTCTAACCATAATATGCATTAAAAATAGTTTGAATTTCAGATTAAGCATTCTTGATGTCAAATTTCAATGCATTTGAACTTTTAAATATATACATAGCATGTTGGTGTAAGAAACATTAGCTATCTGAAGTATATCCATTCTAAAACTACAAGGTTTCTGAAAGTGTAGAGGGTGCCCCTTTTGGTTTCAATACATCTTTCATATATAGACAGAAAAGTGAGTTTGGACTTTGATAACTAGGCGATACAACAGTAGTTGGATGAATCGTCAAACTTGTAAACATAACCCCATGTTTAACAAATTTATACTTAGTAAGTGAATAATTCTAAAAACCAGACTTACTAAAGTATTCCTTCTACTTATATGCACTTTTGCCTATGGTAGCATGTTGAAGTTACCAGATTTTCATGTGACAAACTTTGGGTTTGTATTAACTATCTAGGTTGTGTTGTGTCTAATGTTTTATTTTTGTGTGTTTGTACATATGCAATTCTATTGCGAATTTCTTATAGTGGTTTTTTGTGAATCTTTCTTATTTAAGACACTCCACTAGTTTTAATGCTTTGCACATAGCTTTTCTGTATTCTTTTTTTTTATTATCTATGAAGGTTCTGATTTTCCAAAAAAAAATTAAGTTCTGATTTTCAACAAAAAAAAGGTAAAAGGAACATATGTCATTTTCATGGATCCCTTGTTAAATTGAGCAAGATATGAAAGTATATCAAAGATCTATCATTTTATTTAAAAGCTTGTTATTATTGAAAAATTATAAATGGTGTCATCATATTGGACACAACATCAATTTGTAATGTAGCAAAGTAAATGACATACTAATAATAATAATAATATTAATACTCTTATTTGATCAATTAGATTCTACATCTTAAAGCACGCAAAATTCTATTTTACAACAGTGGGCAAGACAAGTCATATGACCATATAAAGGATAGCATAGTTAAGCTTATGATCCATATCATTACGAATATCCTACAAGTTATATTTCACAGCTTCAAAAATAGAATGATAGAAACCATGAAACTACTACCAATGAAAACTTTACAGCACTTCCAAAAGAAATGGATATGGATTACTAATGTTATTAGGAATCTTGAAAATTTCCAAAAAAAATATTTGTTTCTTACTATAAAAAATGATTATTGATTCCAACAAGATAAGGACAAATAATTTTTCATTCGGTACTTTAAATTTTTTGTACATTTATGTTTCTAACTTTATAAGAAATATAAAATCTAATATCCTTCACATGGTTCCTAAAATATGGTTATTTTTTTGAAGTGTGGCCCAGTTTTGAAGCTTAGGCTTTATCTAAATTCTTTTTCTAAACTCAATTAACAGCTTTCAACTTCGACACTTTTTTCTAAACCGTATTCCACTATTACAATCAAAAACTCTTTCGTCCTACTAATAAACATATCATATTCAATAGATTCTAAAGTGTAATATTTGGATATATCATAAACGGGTCTCTTTTGAAATTTTATTGACTTAACTGGTAAGAAGAAAATTAGTCAACAAACTTCAAAAGAGCACCATACTAATATGATAAACATAAAGTATATTAACTGAAATTTGTTAAATATAATGTATTGATAAGAAGAAGATTTTTTTTTACGAAGATGAGCTGAAATTTCATGGTTTAAAGCTTTTGAGAAAAGAATATATACAAAATAGTTGAAAACTTGAAGAAGAAAAACTGAAATGAAGGATCAATATCATTAATCCAGGATATAAACTGAAAATAAAATCCAAAAATGCAACTAAAAAGATACTCATTATTTCATTTCTAAATCGAACAACTAAGACATAATCAGACAAATGGTTGTAAAGAACCTGCAGAATAATATCTATAATTCAACTCAAATTCATTAATTTATTGACTTTGATAACATAAAGAAGAGGAAAATCAATATTGCCATAAAATATACCTAACATGCTAATATACTCTAGGGTGGAAAAAAACAAATTAAAGGGTCTTATGTCATCAAAATCACTAAAATCTGTTAATACAAAAAACAAAATAATATAAAAAATATACTAAAATCTGTTAGTACAATGAATAATATAATATAAAAAATACACTAATTAAATGAAAAGGAATATGGCTGATGATAGTTAGACAATACAAAATGGGGGGTTTCTGGATTTAAAGCACCTATTTGAACTTCTCAAGAGAAAAGGAAAAAAAAACCATATGTGCATTGAGACACTTTTTTTTCCTTTTGAGAAGTTCAAACGGGGTGCTTTGAATCCAAAAAAAACCCATTTCTGTTGTCTAAACAAGCCAGTCAAATTCTTTTTCTTTTGGTTAGTGTATTATTTTTATATTATATCTTGTTTTGTATTAATGGATTTTATTGTATTTTTTAAATTATATTGTTCATTGTATAAACAAACTTTATTGTATTTTTTAAATTATATTGTTCCTTATATTAACAGATTTTATTGATTCTAATAAGATTCAAATCGTAAATCTTAGAATATTACCAAAAAAGGGGGTTTAAAGGGATTAAATTGTATAAATGGATTTACGATTTACGATAGATTTACGATTTACTAATGTTAATGGCAATCTTAGAAAATACCCCCCCCCCCAAAAAAACGGTTGTTTCATAACGTATAAAATTATTAGTGATTCTGATGGGACGAGGACAAATACTATTTTGTTCTATACTTTTTTGTTTTTCAAGTGTAGCAGGCTTTTATGTTGTATGCATTATCTAAATTCTTTTTCTAAACTCAATTAATAACTTTCAACTCAACACCTTTTTCTATACATTATTCCACTAAATACCATTTTTTATAACTAAAAACTTTTCGTCCCACAAATAAATATGTTTTTCTTCTTAATAATACGCAGGAGAACCCGACTGACCGATGGACTCTTGAAGGGGAATTAAGTTATGCATGTCCGCTTCAACTCATGGTACATATAACCCTTTGTACTATTTTTTGCGAAAAATTGTATGCAAGACAAGACTCGAATCTAGATCTGTTACCAGGACAATAAATATGTCACATTCAACAAATTCTAAAATGCAAAATTTGGATCTATCGTAAATATGTTGCTCTTCACAAATTTTATTGACTTAAGTAGTAAGAGGAAAATTAGTCAACATACTTTAAATGAGCACTATAGTAATAATAATAGACAAAGTACACTAACTAAAATTTGTTAAATATAATGTATTCATACGAAGAAGATTTTTTTAATGAAGATTAGCGGTAATTTCATGATTTGAATCTTCTAAGAAAGAACATTTACGAAATGGTTAAAAACTTGCAAAAGAAAAAAAAGAAACGAAGGGTCAATGTCAAGACCTCCATCTCAAGTAATTAGGGTGTGACACTTTGAACGGAGGTTGTAAAAGAACATGGGTTCGGACCCCCGAGATATAAAATAGAGTGCTCTGCTTGAATAGAGTATTGCTCATCTTAGGGCTGTCAATGGATACCCGAAAAATTTGAAATCCGTCCGCATGCCCATCCGAAAAGCGGATAAATATCCGATATCCGGAAAAAATGGATGTGGATGCGGAGACATCCGCATTCGAAAATTATCCGAATGGTTTTTGTCAAGGTTATAGTTCAAATTATGTGTATTATAGTGCAGTGAGAGATATTCCTTTATTACTTTATTAAGTTGATAGTTTATATTATATGCACTTAATGCTTATTAACTGCTCAAAATTATTTATTATAGTTTGTTAATTTTTAACACTTTGATAATCAATGGGATTGAAAGTTATTTATGTTAAACTAAAATTTCCTTTTTATAATTCTTGATTTATCGATTGTTAGCGGATAGGATAATTATCTGATATCCATCCGTATCCGCGAATGCGGATATCCGATATTCGAAAATGATTTCGGATGCGAATATCCGATATTCGACAATGATTTCGGATGCGGATGCTAATGCGGCACTATCCGCATCCGAAAGCATCCGTTGACAGGCCTAACTCATCTTACCAAATAAAAGAAATGAAGGGTCAATATCATTAATCTAGGAGATAAACTGAAAATGAAATTCAAAAATGCAATAAAAAGTTGCTCATCATTTCATTTCTAAATCGAACAGCTAAGACATAATCAGATAAATAGTTTTAAAGAACCTGCAAAATAATATCTGTAATTCAACTGAAATTCATTAATTTATTGTCTTTCATAACGTGGAGAAGAGAAAAATCAATATTGCCATGAAACATACCTAATATCATTATTGTCAGAAACCTTAAAATCCTATGATTTGAATTCCGTTTCAAATCGAATCTTTCCTTTTATAACCCAATTTATATTCTGATTCAAACCTAGCTAATACCACGGTTTAGAAAAATCATTCAATCCAAATTGATATATTTGGTACACTTTTTTGGATCTACAATTCCTATTCTAATCATTTCCAAACGAAATTAAATTTAAACAAGAGAGAAAATTAAGTGTTGGTTTTAGACATAGAAGTTCAAACATCAAAATAAATGCCTAACTACGTGCAAACTTAAATAAAGATTTTTTTTTACTTGAATCTACGATTTACAATTTAAGTTCTGTTACAATTTAAAGTATGAATTTTATGATTTATGATTAGAATTTCATTTTGAAAACCTTGCCTAATATACTCCAGGGTGAAAAAAACAAATTAAAGGGTTTAAATGTTCATTTTTACGTTTCTTTATACTATTCACAATCCCTTTTTTATTCCACCGCAGCTAAAAATTGCAAAATGTTTTTATACTTCTTTGGATGTACAATTCTGATTTTAACCATTTCCAAATAAAATAAAATTTGAACAAGAAAGAGAATATAGTTTTAGATTTAGACATAGAAGTTCAAACATCAAAATGTCTTAACATGTGCAAAGTTAAATAAGGAATTTTTTTTTAATCTACAATTTATGATTTAAATTCTGTTTTGATTTAAAGTTTGATATTTACTATTTGAATCACATTTTGAAAATCTTACCTAATATACTCTAGGGTGGAAAAAAACAAATTAACGGATTTAAATGTTCAGTTTTACGTTGCAATTTAAAGCAATGGTCAGTTTTACATTGCTTTATACTATTCACAATCCTTTTTCCCCTATTACAACTAAAAATTAGAAAACTGACAATTCCTCTTTTTCCCATAAAAACTAGATTGAGGCCTGTGCTTCGCACACGGGTACGTGGAGGGTTTAACGGTGGTGTATTATATGAGTTCTTATTCCTGTTGTCTTGTATTTGTTTTGGTATGATGCAAAGCTTAATAATAAGGTATATGGTATTCATTATGATTGCAATGCAGCAATTGGAATATATCTGATTTTTGTAACCATGATAGTAAAAAGTCATGTTGGAAAATTACTTAATGAGTAGCAATAGGTACATGAATGTTATTAAAAGACAAAGGAATAGCACATAGTGATAGAGAAGAGCGAGAAAAAAAACAGAATGCTAAATACAGAAGGAAGAGTAGGAAGTTTATTATGTGACAATGGAATTATTTATTTTTTGTCCTGCGCCTTTCTCCAACTTAATTACTGGGCGGTTATATTTATTTCTTTTTGCGCTTTTCTCCACATTGAGTGCGGACAGAGCGTAGTGGACTGCCAACATTTTCTTCATCCTACGAAAAATAAAATGTTGTTTAGTACCTTTGCTTAGGTTGGTACCAGCAATTACAGTTATGGAAAAACAAAGATCAGGAAAGTTTTATAGTAGAAATGGGAAGGTTAATATGGACTTGTACAGTATTATAATGAAAAGTTGACAGTGGAATATATGTTGAAAATAATAATAAATTAAAACTATATAAATGGTAGAAATGGTTAATGCAAAGTGTGTCAGCAGACGTACAACTATGTAAATTTCTCTTCTTCCACCCTTTTTTGTAGTTGATGGAGGAGGATTGCTTTTAGTACTTTCATTGAGAACATCATTAACGGCCTACATGAATTTTAAAATAATGTCGAACATAAATAGTTTGAGTACAGAACTTCAACCACTTTGTTAGAGTAGTCAAATGTTTTATTACGGTTTCTTTCCTTTGTAATCAGACATAGTTGAAGTGGTGTAGGTGGATTGGGTTGAACCATTATCAACGTTTGTATTTTGTGTAGTCAAGGTTGTGGTCTAAAATATGGTACACAAATCATAAAAGAGAAAAATGTTAAAAAAGGTAGGTGTTTTAAAAATTTAACTATAGTCAAATATCATTGCACATATAATTACACGAACATTTTACCTGTGATGCCGAAGAAGATAACTGAGAAGACACGATTTTCTTTGTTATTTTTCGAGCAGTGAGGATTGTATCTTTGTTATTCATTTCGTAGTTGTTCGGCCTAAATTCAAAAATAGCGTCTATTCCTACTGGCTGTTGAAAAATGTTTTCCACCTTCTTATCTCCGTTTTCCTGAAGCAGAGAAAAACAGAAGCACTAAAGGGAATGAAAAAATGGTGAAAATGTAACGGTAAAGATAATATTAATTTATGAAATTTTTTAACCATCTTTGAGATTTGATCATTTCATCCACGTTCACACCAAGAAGTTTCTCTGCCTCTTTGTCAAACGCGGTCACAGTTGATGAGGTAGTACCATCAACAATATCGATGTTCAAACGATACCTGTGGAAGAATAGGTAATTAAAATATATAATAATGATAGTTTGGCTAAGGTAAAGAGATATCAACCTATTAAGAGGTTCTTTCACCGGTTGGTGGCATCTGGAACATAAGTATTGTGTTCCTTCAAGTTATGCAGATCCTTTACACATCATGCATGACATGTAAAACTAAGATGAAGAGGTCCGCAATTTAGTGATCGTAGCATGAACAATGTATTTTTTCCCTAAACATATAAGACAGTACATTAACAAATTGGCAAAAGGATCGAATATTAAAAACATAACGGAAAGATATATTAAAAAACAATTTATAATGGTTTAAAAAAGTACGGGAGGGAATAATATGTAGGAAGCAGTTATAGTGTTATGGTCATTTAAACTACATCATGTAAGCAGGCAAATGTGATTGTAATCATGAACGTAATGTTGGGTTTCGATGAAGGAAAAAAAACATACCCGACAATTTGCAGATCTAACCTCTTCTTGAAGATGTGCTATAGTGGACTGAACAGTTTCTACATCAGCGTTCTCGTAGGTAGAAGGAGTCTTGTTAAGAAGAAGCAGTTTTTTGTTGATGGCATACTGTGTACTGAGAGAGGAAATTAAAACCAGACAAAAAATTATAAACAGAGCTAATACAGTAAGTGCAGTAAGAGTATAATTAAGGTTTAAGCAAATACCTCTCAAAATATTCATAGACGGGGGAGAATTTTATATTAGTGTATATCTTGGTTGCTTTAGTGGAGTCATAAACTATCGATCCTGCAGTTGAAGGTAGTAGATATGTAATCAGCACAGTAACGGTAGGAGTGAACAAATAATTATTATATCTATGATTAAATAAGTAAGTACTTACCTGCATAAACAGAAACTGAGGTAGATGTAACAACTATTGGATGGGAGTATGTTTGAAGCAATGACTCGTCGATCAAATTTTTTTTTTCAAACCAAAGAGATACAATAGATGATTTCCCACTGCGCATATAAAGTAACATCAATTATTTATAAGTAAGATGGACATATTTTGAAAAAACGATGTTGGATAAACTGTAATGTAGGTAGACAGCTATATAAAACCTTGTTAATTCAAGGTGAAGTTGTCTTTTGAGTGATTGAGTTCCATCTTGTCTAGTAATATGAAGAACAGGGGTAATAGCACAGAGAATGCCTCCTACGTCTAATCCGTTTAAAACATTGGTTAGGTACTATTCCAACTGACAAATGGTGAGCTAAGAGAGTTTCACTACACCACAAAGCTGTTTTAGCCACACACCTATCCGCCTTATTTGATACGGCTCAAAGCCGTATCAAATTTGATATGGCTAAAAACCATATCTAAACGTTTAGATACTGTTTCTAGCCGTATCAAATTTGATACGGCTTTGAGCCGTATCAAATTCGTGCCTATTTTGGCTGCAAAATCATACACCCTGCAAAGCACGGTCTCCCCCAAATTCATTCCTTCCCTCGTTTTTTTTCGTTCTCCCTCCGAAACATAAATGTCGTTCTCTTTCCCCCAAATTCACATCCGTTAACATCCAAAATCTCCAAATCCCTAATTTTCTCGAGTTCGGAGCTAAGTAGCTGACGATTGAGGTTTTCTTTGTAAGTTGATTTTCACGTATTTGAACATTTATTTATTTAATCCTAGTTGTTCTGTGAAGAATTTTTGTGTATTTAATCCTATTACTTGTTTTAGGAAGTGTCATCTTGTTGTGAAAGATTTTTGATGTTTTATCTCCCTGAGTTAGCTAGTTGAGTTTCATTCTTTGGGTGTTTCCCACCGCTAATTTGCTTATAATATTTGTAAGATGTTCTGTTTTTTGCCCATATCGCGTTGCTATTTCAGTGTCAAAAGGATTATGAACCAATTGATTGTAAAGCAGATTTGCTTCTTAACTGATTTTTCCGCTAATTTGTTGATAGTATTCTATAACCTTCTGCCATGCTTTCAGAGCATGCTTAACTTCCTTTAGTTTATTAATAAGAATGAATAAAGAATTGCCTTGTACGTTGATATTTAATGCTTGTCCCACTACATTTTTGTAATTTGCATTCGTACACCAAGAATTGTTGAACCTGAAGGGAACTCTGGCATTACAAGGGGATCGGGTATTGAATTTAACAAGAATAGGGGTATGATCGCTTAAGGAGTGTTCCCCAAAATGAATTCCAAATTCATGAAATTTGTTCTCCCAAAGATTATTCACGAATACTCTATCAATCTTGCTATGGATACAGAAATTATTTCCGCCTCTTTAAGTGAACTAATTGCCTATGAATTCATGTTCAAATAGATTAGAATTTGTGATGCAGTTCATGAAATCAATATCTCTTATTGAATTCTGAATGCCATTTCTGTTTTGACTGGACTAAATATTTTAAATCAGTAATTAAAATCCAGGGTAAATTTATTTGTTTAACTGATGTGCTGCCGTAATCCCTCTCTATTCTACTAAATTTTAATCATAAATCATAGCACATATTATGCTAAGCCCTATGGCATTATGTAGAATACAAAAAATGTATTGTCTGTCAGAATGCAATATGATAATAGACCAGATAGTGGAATTACATGGAATAAGGATTCTACCTTTCTAATCTATGTTGTCGTTATGAGTGTGCTTCCATTTCTTATCTAATTTGGCAACTAGGTTTTGTATATTCTCTATAGATGGCTTATTCTCATTAAGACCAATCAAAGAATATCGTTTAGTACTTAATATTTGCAACAAGTTAAACTCTTTTGCTGGGTAGTTTAATCCCCTTATGTTCCAGACTAGGAATTCCACCTATTGAGATAAAGAGTGGTTACTACTGTATTAAATCCTAGTTGAAATTAAATACACTATTTCAGAACAAGTATTTGATTGTCATTACCCCTTGGATGCAAAGTTATGCGTAGAAGAGAAAGAAGTGAAGTGCTGTCGAAATTAAAGCATTTAGTCCCAAAATGGCTTTAATTTGTTTTAGACAGAAGTGAGGTGCTGTATACAAATTTTTGATTGTACGATTAATTAGGAAGAGAGACCATCAGGCCATGGTGATTTTTCATCTTTAACTGAAAAGATTGCCTGATGTACTTCTTTATCTGAAATTGGTTGTAGTAACTAATGATTCCCCAGTTCATTAACTACTGTTCTACACTGTATGCCTTCAAAAGTTTGATTTTTTGGTTGTTCTCCATTAAATAGGTGAGTGTAGTGGGTGATAGCCTGGGATTGTATCTGTTATGCATTATAGACCAGCTCACCTTTGTCATTATACAAAGCTTGATATTATTTTTATACTTCCTCATTGAGTTAAATCTGTAAATTCAAAGATTTCTCTCCTGAAATCTAATACCCGAGCAAATTAAAATTTAGATTAATAGGGTATTATTTTTCTACTCGCACTGCTATGTAATAGATAAACGTTTGGACATGTTTTCTCAGTGAGTACGAGACATCGCTCGAATTATCAAACTAGGTAAGGTAATATAAAATATTAACCGACAAATATTGTAATTATATCAGAATTTAAATTTATCTATAGCCAAAATTTGTTATTTACCAAACAAATAAAATTACAAGTGACAAATAAACTAGGAACTTGCAAATGCAAAGCATAACATTAACAAGGAAGAGGATTGACCTTCACTGAAATGGAGGAAGACTGCTAATGCACAAAAATCACAATAAAACATTGTGTATATTTTACATGTCCTCAGCAGCAGCCACACTCACGAACCAAACCATCAATTACAGCCAACAAGAATGGTTAAATTTCCATGTGTACGAACGGTTAAATTTCCATGAAGCAAGTTTAGTTATTTTAGAAAGTGGGTTTGAAAAGTGGACCGGTGTTAAATAACTACATGAAACTGACAAATACTGGCACAGCATACATAATGTTAAATTAATTAAGTTTTACATACATAATGTTAAATTAATTAAGTTTTAAATCGGTGTAGATGAGTGATATGACCTGCACTAGTTTATTTGGATGTCTGTCCGAGGCAGTTACCATTTGTGAACCAAAATGAGTCGAAGTAATATACGTATAGTTGTTCACTTTATAGCTAAATTACCAACATTTTATGTACATGGTTCCAGTTAAAATATCAAATATGCCGGCGGTAAATTTGCTCGATGTATATATGTAAGAGAGCAGCTGAAGATGATGATGAGCGGAATAAAACTACTGCGTAATTTAATATCAGTTAACACGTCAGTTAAAATGAATGAATTATGCAGTTTAGAGGGTAGAGTGTAGGAAAAGGTGGCACATTTTTATTAAACTGGAAGTATATTATCATTTTAACAGTGATGAAATAATAAAATATATAGTGTTGTATAGAAATTGAGTAGATTGCGATTACCATTTTTAGAGTATTACGGTACATAAAGGGTGCTTCATCCATATGCCGTTGTCCAAAGAAGCCGGAAATTTGAACTGTTACTGATTGAAAATTTATACATCATAACGAAAATTTGAACCAAACCAATCCACATTTCTATCCAACCATGTCTCCACATCAACTGCATCCAGCAGCCAACAGACCAATAAGACAACATCTTTGAACTAGACAACACGAGCAAGACAGCATCTCTCACCATGGTTTACCTATTTTAATGATATTCATTCCTAAAGTGAAAAATCTGAAACAAATAATTAACACTTAGTTTTATTACTTCTACTCATTTGCTTAAGTTGTTAATGAAAAGCAGTTACATGCTCAAAGGTTAAAGAACTTCATGTTGCATTTACTAAGCAATAGGTTCCACTCTATTGTCGAAGTCTTTCCAGCAATGTCAACAATACTATCACCTGAGGTGTTGATACCTTGTATTCTGTTAGTTTAAACTTATATTACTGATTCAATAATATTAAAAAAACCAGGGCTCATTTTGGATGCCTTTTTACAGATAGTTGAAAGAGTCCGAGTCTGGGGGTAAGCTTGGTGATCTGGATGCATATGAGATTGAAGGAGGCGAAACAAAATCTGAAATACTTCAAAATCTTGCAGAGTTCCAGTTTTCTTGTGTATGCAACAAGGAAGTTCATATTATATTTATTTTTGCTGAGAAAGTGCTGTTTAGATTAATATTTGTTTTTTACATGGAATTCATATGTTACTTGTAATGTTCGATGATATGGATATCTTTAACAGCAACATATATCAGCAACATCTTTTCCAGTTATTTTGTATAATATTGCTATTGTATAATATTGACCATATTTTGTATAATACTGCTTCTATTGTAATCCAACTATTGATGTATCTATTACTGCTTTAAATACTGCTTCTATTGTATAATACTCCATCTATGCTGTTGTGAATTAGATACGACTTATTGCTGTATCTATTACATCAATTAGATACAGTCAAAAGCCGTATCTAATTCATGTGCTTAGTATACGAAGTAGATACGGCCATGGGCCGTATCTAATTCTCCAATTAGATACGGCCCATAGCCGTGCCTAATTCTCCAATTAGATACGGACCATGACCGTATCGAATTGGAGAATTAGATACGTCCCATAGTCGTATCTAACTAAAAAACACGCTTTCTTTTGATACGGCTTACGGCCGTGCCTAATGGCATTAGATACGGCCATAAGCATTGCCTAATTCGCCTTTCTGGTGTAGTGTTTAAAAACAAAAATATTGTAGACGAACCTGTAAGTTGACCTTTCTTGTTAATTCGAGAGGGAAGTATCATCATCCACAAATCCAAATTTGTAGCGAGGAATGTTGTTTGTATCTTCATGTACCTTCCTTACTTGAGTGTGCACCCTAATGATAATAGTTAATGGCTTGTCAATAGCCTTAAAATCTTTATCCGATTCTTGTACGTTGAACCTGGTAATCTCATATACAGACTGCTCCTCGAACATATTTTCAAATCGATGTAAATTGTGCTTACGTACAACTGCCATTTTCTGATTCCCCTATAGAAGACAGTCCATATAAACACATAAATGAACAGATAGGTTGGGTGTTAATAAATGTAGATGAAGATTTTACCTCTCTGTCCAGAAGTTGCAAGTTTAGAGAGTAAGGTTCATTTGTCTTCTGGCTGACCAAAATCCAAAGTCTTCCCACTCGAACTTTGATTGTGTTCCAGTTGGTACCATAGACTAAGTTGGAAAGCAATTGAAAATTATTGTCCATTGTATCTTCATAAAGAAAACATAGCAGTGAAAGTTAGCAACTTTTCAAATTTATTGGTAGTATGACGTATAAAGATAAGTGTGCAAGCAGGAAAGAAAAAATAGTATTTACCTGGAAAGCTAATTAGCAGTTTGATATGAATGGAAGGGTAGACAGAAATAAAGTAGATATAATGGTGGATGTCACCCATACAAGGTAAAATGCGTGTACAACGTTATATTGAGTACAGATTAAAAAATGAAACGGTTAGTGGAGTAACGAAAAACAGGCTGACCAATTATTTTACATCAGTGCTGTAATGAAAAACAGGCTGACCAATTATTATAACATATGTAAAACGTATTTGTTTAAAAGTTGTGGTGATTGTATGATCATATGACTGAGCATGGCCCGTTGCGATTTATTGTATGGGCATATTTTTTTTATACTTATAATTAGTATCTGTTATAAAATATGTTATTCGTTGTTTAGTAGCAAACATGTTTTACGCATTTATACCACAAGTTTGTATGTACTATAGAATTTGACATCAGCTAGTTGTATACACGTTAAAGTACCACTTAAAAATTTCAAAAAATTTGCATGTGCTTCTATTAGTGACACGTAAAAAATGTTCAGGTACCACTTGCAGTAGTCTGTATAGGAAACAAAATTTTAGACGCTAATTGTTCCAACCATTTGTCGGTTTTATATTCTAATGTGGCTTCAGAAGTCCGAAAGTTGGAGGAGGCCAGTGTTTTTTTAGAAGAAAAAAGAACGATGTTCTGCCATTTCTGACTTGAGATGTTGACAACACATTAAGTTTTAAAATGATGGAAACACAGTGTATGTTGAACGTGTAAAACAGTTGTAACTAATTATTATACCCAGTTAAAAATATGGTTATAAAAATTAACCGAGCTTCTGAAAATCTGAACTGTATGTTATAATTGCCAGCACATTATCATGAACGTGTAAACCGTTGTGTCCACACAAGAAGTACGAATGGTACTTGCAAATTTGAGATGACAGAGAATAGTTTTTCTAAAGGTTTTTATATTAGTAATATTTGTTTTGTCCCTTTTATTTTCTATAACTTCATGCATTGCACGTAGACGACCACGACATCACATATACATGACAGTAAGTTCACATATAAATTTTTGAACGCATGCTGACGTGGACAGTTGAACTGTATTATTTTACACTTACTTATTTTGAGGTAATGTATTTTGCTAAACGTTTTAATCATTCACGCGAGTTACATGGAAGTTGAATTAGATCTATCCGTTACATACATATTTAATTGTAAAATAAATAAGCTTATGAAAATATGAATTGGAGGTAATAAGTTGCCAGCAAAGAACTTTGAACGTGTAAATCAGTGCATCCACACAATTATGGCATGCAATTATGTAAAGTAATACAGTGAAACAATAATGGGTTGTGATGTAGATATCTGTAGACTGTTTTGCAGCATATTTATTTATTTTAAAAAATGGAAACCATGTTCAACACACTATACATTATTGCCTAATTAAGAAATGGTGCAAACGCATGTACAACAAAATGATCAAATTTTAAATTAATCTCTTCCTGAGACTTGTCTAATCAATATTTGTCACCAATTTTATTTACATTCTACAAACAGATCATAGCAATACTGGCCAAAATTTAAATACAAAGTCTAAAATTCTAATGATATATTCGTACAGATGAATAAACGTAACTATCAGCAATGTACTGCTCCCATCTAAAGCTGCAAATCCAGATGTCAAGGAGGTGTGAAATCTCTCAACGTCTTCTCCATATGCGACGGTAGTAATAGATTAGCAATAAGAATGTATTAATAAAGTGATGTAGTAGGCCGTGTTAGTGGGAAAAAGTGTAATAAATAAAATTAACTTTTGTTAATGGAAGAAATAAGCATGTGCACATACAGTAAAGTGGGAAAAAAGGTTGTTATGAAAAATTTAATTCAATTATCACTGATTCGTGAAAATTATCAACATGAGAAGGCATGATAGTTAACAATATCATACCTTACAATTGTGCTTACTCATATCCTCTTTCTCCAATGCTAAAATTTCTGGTGATTCCAAGGTAACTATAATTTGTTTCATTCCTTGTGTAGTAAGTGTACTACATGCAAATCTGGAAAATCAAAGAGATGTATATCAGAAAGAGTTGTATAGATCAGTAATTCCCTTCATTAACAAAGTTAATTTTTACCATTTCCACGTTAATGCCCATAAGAAATAAATCCTGTTATCATAACAATACTCGCCAAATAGACAAATCTTTTACTACATGACAAAAATAGACAACGTTTGTATGCAACTTGAAATCAGAAATTATTTGGAGCTGTTCCATAAAATGAGTGAAGGCAATAAAAATGATACATTTTTCAAGAAACCTTATTAATATGTCAAAGTCACCAACAGTGAAAATTTCAAATTTAAAGAAATATAATATTAAGTCTGGGTCAAAGTATAAATCATTTTCAAGGATTAAAAGAATGTATTAACAAACATTAACATGTTGAAAGCAGCCTATTCTAATTTCTATGCAGGAAACGCATTGAGGATTGAATGATAATATTTCAAAATGTAAATTTGAAGTAAAAAACACATACAGTAACCACCAGGTTTGGGTATATTTCAAATATGAGGGGTTAAAAATGGTTGGTAAGTCATACAACAAACTTTTCCACTGTTAGCAGAAGCATAATTTTAACAAAAATACAGGCACGACTAAGAAAAAGTAGAACAACTCGGCACATTTTTATGTTGCATAAACACAGACATCAAGCAGTTCATAAAATAGGAAAGATAGTAATTTGGATGACAGTAATATTCAGAAATTTGTTTAAAATGCAACAAAATGATAATGGAAAAAGTGACAGTACTATAGTTATACTTCAACTGGATGATTAGTTAAATCAAGTTAAATTCAAAGTACTCTGTCAACAGTCAAGCAACCGACATCCAAAGAAAAAAGGGAAATTTACAAAACCAAAAAAGGACCGTCTACCCATTGTGTGCCATGCAGAAAATATTAAAATGTACAAACATAAGCAGTGAAAAATGCAGCTCATAGTAAAAGTCATCGGTTTCATACCATAAGAAACTCGGAAGACAAAGACAGGGGCATGGATATCGTATGAGAACTACTAAGTTTGCTCAGTTGGTTGTGCACAGTCTTCTGTATGAGGCAGATCTGCATATAAATATATATATATATTAGAAAAACATAACTGAAATGGGGATTCAATTACGTAGTGTAATAAGATAGATGGAAACCAGACCTGTCAGGTTGTCAAAGACTTCTTTGTACACTATGTTCTGCGTGTAGTTTCTACGCTCGTCGGTATGCTGCCCCAGTAATATCTTTAACCCCTGTTCAGAAGATGTCTTGGATATAGCAACATACAGTTGCCCATGCGTAAATACTGGACGGGGCAGATATATTCCGACATGTTTTAAAGTCTGACCCTGACTTTTGTTGATCGTCATCGCAAAACAAACCCTTACTGGAAATTGTCTATGTCGTAAAATGAAAGGCCATTTTGTATCAGTTGATGTAAGAACAATTCGCGGGATCAAAACTTTATTGCCAATATTGGTCCCAGTCACGATCTCAGCTTCTATAACCCTTTTTGACAGTTGGGTGACAATAAGTCTTGTACCATTACACAAACCTAAATTATGATTTAAATTGCGAAGCAACATTATTGGAACACCAATTTTCAAACGAAGTTCATGATTAGGAAGACTTGAAATTTTAAGACTGTTTAAGAACTCCGTTGGATACAGATTGTCTATATCTTCATTTGAATCAGAAATTGAACTAATTGAATCTGCACTTAAATATCTTGTGAGACACCCACCACAAACACTTAGCACATAAGAATTAATTTCCTCTACACAATCATTGGTTGGTGCCAGTATACACCTATCTCTTAGGTACGCATGGTTCAGTATATTAGTATTATTTAAATTAGGGTAAATGCTATCAACTATATCCTTTACTGCATTTCCGTTGGAAGATAGAAGATATTTAGGAGGGATTGCAATCCAATTTGGCTCTTCACCATCAACCAAAGAAAAAGTGGGTATTTTACCATTGCCAAAATCCAGAATCCATTGCGAAAATTTGCTGAGGTCATCAATTTCGGTTTCAGTTAAATTACCACACTGCAATCGCATGTTGACCGTTAATGTGAAAACTTTACATTGGCTCCACAATAAGATTGGTTAATAGCAGAACACACAATCATTTGTCTAGATCCTTTACGAACAACCGGTAATGTCTGTCTAAAATCTCCTCCAAGTAAGATTGTCTTACCTCCAAAAATATTTTTGTTAGGAGCATTTGAATCAGTGCTTAAAATATCCCTACGACTTTTCTCGAAAGCCTCTAATGCATTACGGTGTATCATGGGTGCTTCATCCCATATAATTAAATCAGCTTTACGCAGAGATCATCAAGAGAAGATTGCTTTGAAATATCACATGTTGAGGAGTCATCTAAATTAATAGGAATTTTGAATTTAGAGTGTGCAGTCCTTCCACCTGGAAGAAGCAAGGATGCAATTCCAGATGAAGCAACTGCTAGTACGATTCTCCCCTCCGCTCATAAGCAAGCTATAATAGTCTTCCATAAAAAGGTATTTCCAGTACCTCCACTTCCATAAACAAAGAAAAAACCACCCAACGACATACGAACCGCAGAACAAACAACATCAAATACATTTTTTTGATCAATGTTTAAACATGGTAATAGGCTGTTTACTTCCTCGTTCAGTAACAGAGAATCATATCCCTCTTCCTCATCTATTAAAGCATTATCTTTACGATGCTCCGTTAAAATATATTCCAAGTTAACATTCCAAAACTCTTTAATAGTTCTACCACTTCTATGTAATATTTTGTCCAGTTCAATAAGCGAAGCAGATTTCAAATAATGGTTTACGTGCAGGGTAGTACTGTTATCTAACTTTTCTTGCTCTCTCCATATTATGTCTTCAGATAAATTTTCCCAATGTTTTTCCCACAACTGTTCAGCTTTAGATACCTCACAGAACATAAGCATCATCACGAACATATCACGCAACGATGATGGCGACGCCCATATAGCTGCTTGATTTAGTGCTTCATCCCACTCATTGTCGTCTTCCAGTAATCCACGAGCAACGCAAGCATTTCTGAAGTTATCATACAACACACCGTCAACTGTCCGAATACCTTCAAAGGAAGTTGGACCCTTAACTATGTTTAGTAACATACGAAGGTAAAACCTCTCTCCGGATGTAGGATGAGCATAATATATATGTCCTATCATGTCTCCTTTCTGCCTTACTTTCCATTTCTTTTTTGATTTATCCCATACCCACTTTGTAGGAAATTCAATGTATGTAAGCTCACGAGCACTGTCGCAAGACCTATTTGTTTGCATCCATTCGGTAAACATTGATTTCTCCAAATTAGGCCTGTTTTGCAAATCATTCAAATCATCTTATCATCGAAAAACACAGTTTGCTCACCAGGAAGGTGAAACATTAGTCTCGCAACGGCTGGTGTACGATACTGAATGTCAAACTTAAAAATCCTCCAAGTTGCTTCAGAAGATGACATGTATCTACAGTCAAGATATGTCTTAACTTCATCAACCTCACGAACAAAAGTTTTACCACTGTTAACGTTGTTGTATATGATTACGCTAGCTCTGTCGTGACCCTTGTTAATATATTTGAACAAATACTTAACTGATCGTGCCCTGTTGCATATTTCGACATTAATGTGAGCTTGATATTTCACCACCAAATCAACATTGTGTGGAATAACCCAACTGTTGTCTTGACGAAAATCATTAGCAACAGTGGTGTACCTACCATTATTTCTACAACGGTATAAAGGGTAACCTTTTTTGTCAAAATTTGTTTGCTCACAATATTTTTTTGGATAATGCTTTGAACAACTTCCACTAACCATACATGGACAATTAGGATTTACCTCTCCACAAGGCCCGTGAATCATATACCGACATGCTAATTGATAAGCAAAAGGATCAGAATATATATCGGGAATTTCGGCAGAAACAACTCCATCTACATCTGCAACCGTCTTTGGCCTATCATTCGCAGTTACAAATATAAGCACATGAGCATGTGGAAGTCCTCTCTTTTGAAATTCTATGGTGTAGATTACTGCAAAGGAGAAAAAATAATAGTACGTATACATGAAAAATAATGTTATGGATAAAATAAAATTTACCTAATTTTACATTACTAAAGTGTTGTTTCTCCTTTATATCATTCATTAGCTCCATCAGCTTTATATGAAACACACGGGAAACTGTATCAGGTCTGTCATCTGTTCGCTGACCAGGAATAAGTTCCAACGCACTTTCAATTTCTGGCCATTTTGGATTACAGGTAAATGTTAAAAAATAATCAGGAGAACCAGCCCACCGACAAATTGCCATTGCGTTCTGATAGTTTTGCACCATGTACATAGGACCACCGGTGAAAGAAGATGGTAATATAATCTTTTTCCCTATGCAATATGCAGATGTGTCACCAACGCCTATCGCATCATGCAAACCACTATAAACTTCACATCTTAGCTTGCCCTGATGACCTCTTACCCATGATAACCTGTCTTCTTCAATACATGTATATGCATCAACAATAAACTGCTGGAAAAGACGTCCACCCATCAACAATATGGATCCATCTTTATTTCTGTGGTGAAGTCGATAAGCATAGTACTCCCGCATTGTAACCATCAACCGCTTCATTTCTCTACTGTTATCACAAGCCCTATACTGTATATCAGGTCGAAAACCATCTTCACCATGCGGAAATAAAATTGGATACTGCATAGCCATAAAAGAAGGATGCTTCTCATTTATTCGCTTTAATAAACTGCTTCACTCCTCTATAATAATGTCTCTGTGCCCACAGGAGTCAACATTTGCAATGTCAGTTAATGCCGCAATCTCGGATGAAGTGGGAAGAATATACTGTCTACCATCCCTATATCTTCTCTCACACAGCGTCAAACATATTGGTTGGTATTCGGTGTTATGAAATCGATCCCTTTCCATTCTGAAAACTTGCGCTAGCACATTGCATTGGTCAAACATGCGTATTAAACTATTAACAATTTCTACATCCAGTCTATCTTTTGCATTCACACCATGCACTGTTAACCTATTCTCAACTTCGTTTTCAGTGTCATAAAAATATAGTTGCGCAAATTTAGGTTTACCGGTCGTGGGCAACAACGATCCTACTCTGTGGTAATTTTGACCATTTATACGAAAAATGTATGTTGATCGACCGTTGTTTATAGAATTGTCAACGTGCCCACCCATTGATGTGAAAGCACATAGCGAGTTGTAAGTTCGAATGTTCTCCCTGAACTTTCTACAACGTTGGCCCCTATTGTACCGTACTAAATTCATCAAATATTGTGGGCAGACCTGATATAATGGGAGTTGAACTTTTCCTTTTCGGTAGCAAATAGAGAATAAGGGATTAGAAATCGTACATCCTTTTTTAACCCTTTCGTGAAACCACAAAATTGCACCACAATGGCTACATGTACAGGCAGGAGGTCCTAGGTTTTGCGCAGAAAACATTTTTCCTGAAACTGAAATATTACATTTACCATAGGGTGGAGACAACAGAAAAGAAAGCAGTAAAGTAACCACAGGTTCAACATACGAACTGTTAGATGCCCACCAATGGAAGAACTTGTTTGCAAATAAACACAATCCTGAGAATGAGGGTGAAAGTTGATGGAGCCGTAATCAAAAGAAGGGATGGACAATTTAGGGCATACAATCATCGTATGATCACCTACTAAGCGACATGGAGAAAAATAGTTAGGGCCTTTTTGGTTGAAAATGAAAAGTATAGTAGGTGATAAATAAACATTCGGAAAGTAATATATTTATTATCCCAACAGCCAATCACTATTGTTCAGTAATTTTCATAGATAAATGGTACTATTACATGAACTCTGTTTGAACACATAATGCAAGATATGCTATTGTTCCATACGCTTTAGCACTAATAACAGGTTGAACATGAACGTAGATCAGTCTGTCAAAAAGGGTAAGTACGGTGTTCCATGTTATCAAACTTGAATATTGCACATACAGACATAAAAAATTACAACGTACAGGGTTATGTACTATAAGTAGTAGAGGATAAAATACCTGGAGAGTTCCTGTGTCGTCGATGTTTAATATGTGAGTATCTAAAATAGCGGTTCACTCTGCATACTGCAAAAGCAGACAGTCAAATACAGCATAGTCATCTAGTAGAAGTGAGGAAAAGAAAAAAGAAATACCCGCCTGCTCTTTTATGTTTCTCTAGTAGGCAGAAAATGCGTACGAAGGCTTCTCTATGAATTTTGCATAGGTAGCTTTTGCAGTCAGATAAACCAATAGTAAGAGAGTTGTAGGAGCAAGCTGTACAATCAAACCAGGTTCTGTAGGCATGTTTTCTGACTCTTTTTTCCCTCAATTTCAATCTTCGTTTTGCACGGAACAATCGACAATGCTGCAAATAGTAAAATAAAGAGTGTAAAAGTATAGATCAACAGTGTATCTGTGCTACTGCTACTAAATCATGTACAATGGTCTAGATGTATGTGGGTAAAGGCAGAACAAACAAAAATATTAGTTATATATCACAAAAGAGAATAATCATGTGATGGCAGTGAGTAGGTAGTAGGGTTGAGTGGACGTAGTAAACTTAATGTGTTGGTTATAACGAAAGGGGTAAGATCTATTAGATTTTTGTAGAAAAGTATTGAAAGGGTGTAGGTTTACTTACCAATCGACGACAGTTGTGATCGTGCAAATCAGAAATTGTTCTCCGTATCATCGGTATCATTCAGGTTGGTGAACAAAAAGACAGAAGATTTTGTCCAAATTAGAATACCTATAGACATTGGGCTATCAAGGTCAGCACTGTTTCATATAGTAATAAGGAGTAGATTAATTACCTTAAAAGTACTTGTGCCGCCTATGCTTTTAGTGCGAATACCTAGCATGTATTGAATGTTTGAGTAAAACAGAACTTAAATTGAAATTGCTCACCAACTGTCTGTAAGAAAATCAAATAAATTAGCTAAAATTTTGTTTTGTATTAAGGACATACACCCAGTTTGGTTTAAAAAATGAAGTATATACACGCAACCTGCAAAATGTAGTTGCAGAATAACTAATATGTCTTTGTAGAATGAAAATTAAAATTGATAGTCAGCGTCTGGGAGTTCAAATAAGACGGATAGATGATAGGTCCATGTACTATAAGCTTCATCACCTCTTGATTAGAGTACAAAGAAAAATAGAATGTAGGAAAATTTCACTACAAGCATTCAGTTATTTGTTGTGAAACTAAGTAAATTGCTTACAAAGTCCTAAGTGCTAAATTTGGTTTACCATGCGTTTCAGCATGATTTTTGTTTTTGAAGCATAATATTAAATTATCAATATACATAGAAATAACTTGTCATAAATTTTGTTCGCATCTTGCAGATTATTACGAAAGAATCCCTTTTGGATGCACAGGTAAATTTAAAATTTCTTGCTTAATTATCCCATCTTATGCAAAATTGCTAAAAATCCAAACAATGTATTTGGGTGTTGAATTATAATCATGACAGAAAAAAGATTTGAGAAAGGTAATGGACCTGTTATCTATAAGCGAGCAACATGCAAGGACACTATTGATTCACTACAGATGGAATGTTGATAGGATTTTTGAATTGCTTGAGCAGATGGGAAATGAGCTATTGTTTTCTAAAGCTGGTATTACAATTGTTAGAAATGAAGAGGTGGATCTAAGTTCCTCATCCGTATACACATGTAATATCTATTTTGAGGAGATTTCTACTGATTCGGCCACTGAAATGGATTGTGGCCATTGTTATTGCAATTCTTTTAAGTGTTGTATCAATTTTAAAATTAATGTTTGTAGTGTAATAATCATGCGACCAGTAAAAAGAGTTTCAAATTTTACAAACAATATTTGAGAAATACAATGTGAATATGCTGTTAAAAATATATCCACTGTAACTGATTAAAGTGCACATAGGTTGGTGGTAGCTAACAAAATCAATTTTATCATATACTCATACACATTTTATTACTGATAGCTGGCACCCGCGCTTTCAGCAAGGGCTTCGACTTTTCGTCATTGCTGCCAATGGCTAGGGAACAAAATAAAAAACCATTTAAGAAGCTCTACTTGGATGACAGTTGAATATAACAAATGCATGTTTCAAGAGTTGTGCATTGGTTAACAATTGTTGTGTATAACAGCCAAAGCATGTCGTGTTACGTGATATGAGGGCTGGGGTCGTTTGACATGATATTATTACAGTGCATCTACTGTTTGATCCTTTTGTTACCCGAGTCAGTTTTAAAATGCGTCAAAAACTATTAATGTAATGATTAGGTGAAGAAATTTCAGCAATAGTACAGTTAAGAAGAAATAAACATGGTATCATATGCCAAAAATTAAACAGCACTGTGAATGAAAAATAAGAACTACCCGTAACGGTAATCTGTACCAGAAGCGAGAAGCCATCTTACTATCGAATGTTTATCCAGTTAGATGATTAGCACATATATTGCGTATCTCTAACCAATCAAAAAGATATTATAATCATCCTGCAAGGTAAACACTTGATATATAATGCAAGATTGGGTAAGGTATAAATGACAAAGTATTACTTACATTTAGGGAGGAGCTGGTGAGTGGAAAAGAACAAAAAAAAGTGTTATCAAACTTAAAATCTAGAAAATATAGTTTTTTCTTACTGAATTCGATTAGGTCAAGTATTCAATGTATATATCTACTAAAATATATCTATGACATAGTTACAATTCACAATATGCTCAGTTTATTCCTCTAAAAATATGCATGGAGAAGAAAATGTCCCAGAAAGAAAGTGCAAGCAATTCAACTTAGGATGTCTAGCAACTTAACCACTGCTCACACAAAATTTCCAATTTCCAAATCACGTAAGACAACTTAAAAATTTTCTAAACCAAGAATTGAGAAGAGGCAACAGTTTTTACGTTATCCTAAAATGACATTGGGCTTTTTATTGTTTCAAACGTATGATATTTAATGAACATATGAAATTACAGTATAATAAAAGATAGGCAATAGCGACTGCCAACACATCAAAATTTAGTTCTGACTGATCATGATGATATGTTTGCATCCAATTAAATGCATCTATGGATTTTCCCCAAGCAAACTACAACTCAGCGATGATACAGTAGAAAATTGACGAAGCAAAACTGTTCTTGCTATAAGTACATAGTTTGATAAGCAGTCACACCTTTTTTTAAGCATTGCATCAAAATTCTACCCCATATACTGATCTGACAAATGGTTATCACAGTTTTCCTTAGTACTATTCATAAATCAAAGTAAATAAATTCCACATCATTAAATTTAGATATGATCTAAAAATTTCAGTAAACCGTAAAGAAATAGTCAAATGCTTCAATTTGCAGGCAAAAGTAGATATATGTTTCTCTTCACTTATATACAACAACAATTTTGTTGAAGTAAATGCTCAAATCTCATTAAATGGGATATTAGCTACTCGGTAAGAATTTTCAAACAGAGAATAACTTTTCGTCAAGGCTGAATGAGACACATTCTATTACGTCGTAATAATATATAATGTGCATACTAACGGCTGCATATGAATTTTTTAAACATCAAATTATGGAAGTGAAGGCAGTTCATTTGTATAGGTATTATCAGAATATGAAAACGCATCTATCGGTAGAAAATGGAGAAAAAAGCAAACAGTCAAACAGTTCATGTGCAAAAAATGAATATGGTTGGCGGGAGAAAACAAATTTAACAATGAAACATCTGAATCTGTCATAAGAATTTTACTGTAAATTGACATCACACGGAATACCACATACTGATGAATAATAGTTAACAAAGTAAACATAATTTCATCGACAAAATTTTGCAAATAGCATGGGATAAAAGAGGATAATACCTGAAAATCGAAATAGAACTGCTTTTATATAACTGGCATTGCCTTCATCTCGTCCATTGTAACTGCATATTATACAATAATTGATATTCAGCTCAGGTATAACAAATAGCAGGCAATATAAAATTTACTAAATCTCGTGTATGCGAAATGAAATAAGCATGCCGTAGTGGGAAAAGTTGTTTAGAAACTGGGGTGCAGCCGTAAAATGGAAGATGCATATGCAGTCAATAAACATTAAATTGGGGAAAAAAAGAGAAAAAAGTAAGTTAACAGGTACGGGGACGGGGAGTACCGAACTCACCTGTTTGGAAGATTGTGGTAGCTGGAAGGTCCAGCGGCAAAGGAAGGGCGACTGTAGCAGTAGCGGAGGAAGAGGCAGGTAGAGTGAAGGCGGCCGGTGGCAGAGAGGAGGGAGGAGAGGAAAAAACGTGCAAAGCAGGGTTGAATAAGCGGAATTAAGTGTATGAGAGAAGTAAAATTGGAGGAGGAGTGGAGAAATTGGGGCAGGAATTAATTGGGCGAGGAGCAGGTATATGGTGCGAATGAGGAGGAAGGGGATGAATGTGGGGATGAGGGATTTAATTAATTAAGTGGGAGGGCAAATGGCAGAAAAGAAAAAGTAGAAGGAAAAAAAAGAGAACGTAAATGAGCAGAAAGGATATGAAGTACTGATTTTAGATTGTCCAAGTCAGCAGGGGTGGTTTCCTGTTTTCTATTATAGATAATAGATGTACTAGGCATTGCAAATTGTTTTTACACTCTTTTCCAAAACTTTATGGAAAATTCCACGTTTACGATTAGTTCCATTTAACAACATTGAAATTCATGTCGATAAGATCAAATTTAAAGAAAATTTCAATCCAATACACCAATTTCCAAATATAACCTTAGCAAGTTTAAGGGTACTCTCCTCTAAGGATCGTTCTTAATTTTTTTTATTTTAAAGTAAACTTTGAAATAATTATAAGCATCATAAACCCCAACCTAAAGAAGGACCAAACTACATTTTTACCAATTTGAGATTTAGTTCTTTTCTTCTTTTTTTTTTTTGCTGATGTTGAAGAAGATAGTTGATAAAAAAAATATAAGCCTGACATGATTCACTTTTCATGAAACGAGAAGTTCAAGAAGACTCAACATTGACAAAGAAATTGGAAAAACCAATTTGGTGAAAGATTGGAGGAAAAATGAAACATATGAAATATATAAATTTCTTTACAAAATAGTGATGAAGGAAAATTATAGAATGGTTATAAATTTACCCATGTATTTATTTATACTAAAGAAATTTTTTAAAAAAAGGACAGTTTGGCTAAAATCCCTATTAAGTTTCAAAATACATCAAACATCTTTGTCAAAAAGAGTATGTATAGAACTAAGTTACTGAATAATTACATATACTTATGCAATTATTCAGAATAATTGCGGATATTTATTCAATTATATCAAAAAATTGCGGACATTTCCGCAATATTTTCTTGAAATTATTCAGTGAATAATTGTAGAAATTTCCATAATTTTGTTGGTGAATAATTATATAAATGTATGCTATTATTCAGTAACATAATTACAGGGATCTAATTCACAATCATTTTTTAGAAAGGGGTTTTCGTGTGTTAAGTTTGATTTTAAAAACCTGAGCCTAATGTTCACTTTAAAAAAACTATATCAACAAAAGCATCTACAATTATTCAACACTAAAAGGCATAATTTGGACAAAAAACTGAATAACCACACAAATGTCGCAATGAACCACTGAATCTGCAAATATAGAGAATTAATTTTCCAAGTTTTTCCATTTACCCTTTATTTGAATCGTCTGTTTTATTAAAACTCGTCATGCACATGTTGCCGCAATTATTACACACATAATTGTTTGTCATTTAAACATCAGAAATACTATAATAAATAAACTCAAAAATTGAATTGCTCTAAAGCAAAATAAGATATGTAGCAGTTTGTTTTGTTGTTGCCAGCTTGAATTTGCTCTAAATGTGTTGGTTCGCTGTGAAGCTTCCTTTCTTCCAGGAAGACCCAAGCTGTAGCCAAAATCTATCAGAGTATGATAATTATTAATTTTTTCAAACATTCATGTTTCTAACTTATAGAAAAACACCTGATATGATACATCTAGCATGGTTTTTCTATAGAGGAGGTTTATTTAAGGTTTTTTTTTGGATTTGGCCTTGTTTTGAAAGTAATTATCGCAAATAGCCCAGTAGTAAAAGTAATATCGGTTATAGCCCTGTTTTGGCCAGCTCAGCTCCGAGCTGGCCAAAACATACTGGTGACTTTTCAAAATTCGCCAGTTTTATTTTTTTTTGGCCATAAAACGGGCGACTTTTGGGAAGTCGCCAGTGGGCGACTTCCCAAAAGTCGCCCATTCAGGGCTCTGCAACATAACCAGAGCCCCCCTTCCTTCCTTCCTCATTCTTATCTCTTCCTCTTCTATTCCAAAAAATCAAAAAACCCTATATTCCAAAAAAAATTCCCAAACCCAATTAAATTTTGTTTTTTTTCAACAAAAGTAGTAGCTTTCGAAGATCTACCTCAAGCATAGGAAAACGTCATACGGTCGAATCCAATCAAGGTATGCAGTAGAAACCCTAAGTTTTGAATTTAGTTTGCAAACTAAATTATTTTTTGCTTGATGTAGAATGGATCCTAGTTTTATTCCAACTATATGCTATTTTGATGGTGAATTGGTTATTGACGATTTAATGTGTGCGAAATATCTTGGTGGATCTTACAAACCGACTAAAGTTCGAAGAGGATCTACTTTTGAGCAGTTGAAAGAGTCGGTATATAAAGCAACAAAGATAAAACCAGAAGAGTACGAGATTGAAATAGTTTGCAATTGGCCAACAGATTCCGGATCCAAAGCAATCAAAATTGTTGACGACGAGGATGTTGAATTAATGTTTGCTGCCTCGACCAAATCTATTGAGTTGTTTGTTGGGAAAAAAAGGAGATCGGTTGCAGAACAAGCAACACCGGCACCTGTAACAAATTTCAGCGTTGAAGAATATTCTAGAATGGTGGGGAACATGAGTACTGGGCAAGGAATTCCATCACCTAGTTTTAGCAATCCGACTCAGCACATATCGCAATACGGGCAATAACAAATGTATTATGGGTTTCATCCATTCATGAGTTTGCAGCCAAATGTCCAATTTACCTATCCACATTTAACGCAGGACAGCTTTCCACGAATGAGTCAGAGGTATCATTTAGCCGTGATTACATAGAGATATGTTGTCTTGAATTTATATTAATATTATACCTAATTTGTATTCCCGTGCAGTTTTATTCCAATTCAGAATTGCACTCAAAGAAGTGCTAGAGCATCGAGTGGTCGTACAAATGAACGAATGCAGCCAACTCGGCCCGAATTTTACCATTTAAGCCAAAAGTAAGTTAAATATTGCAATATGTTGCAAAATCGTTGGTATGTAGCAATAAACTAAAATTGATGTATTAATTTACTGCAGCTGTGCAGCAAACAACACTACTACACAGTCATACGTCCAACAACCGAATGAACCAGCAGGTCAAACTATGTGCAATGATGATATGGATGTAGAAGATGAAGAAGATGTACAAGCTGTAGATGTTCCTGCACTTGATAGTATGTCTGTTGTGTCAATACCAGAGGTTGATACAGCCTGGGTGGAAAATATGCAATTAAATAATGATCCACTAGACTATGATTTTGGAGGTGCAGAAGTAGATTGTGTGGACAACGATGAACCGAAAATGGAGATACCGATGGATGATGATTTGTGCAGTGCACAAATTATGGCTAAGTCAATTGTAGCAAATGTAAACTTCAACAGCGAATTATTTCTACATGCAGCGTACAAACTGGTTTCAAAGTTGGCATGGTGTTTGAGAGTAAAGCTAAATTTCTGCAACAACTATCAGAATGGTCAATCTTACATGCGGTGTCCTTTAAGCCAATAAGTTCGAACAAAGCAAAATATACCGCCATTTGCAACGTCGATGACAGTTGTCCTTGGAGAATACATGCTATTGACTCAAAAAAGACACAGGCTGGATGGTGGGTTATTAAAAAATATCCTAGTGATCATACATGTGTTAACCCTACAATGAACTCAAATCATAGGCAAGCTACATCATCGTTTATGGTGTCGAAGATCATGCCTTTCGTGAAATCTGATTTGAACATTACAGCCGGGACGGTGCAAGTTCTAATGGAGGAACAATTATTTATAAAAATTAGCTATCTGAAAGCATGGAGAGCATTGAGCAAGGCAATTGAACGAATTTACGGCGATTAGGCAGAGTCATATGCCAACCTTCAACAATACTTTGGTGAAATATGCAAAACAAATCCCGGAAGTGTAAGACATGTGACAACTGATGAGTATGGAGTTTTTGATCGTGCATTTTGGTCATTTGGGCCTTGTATTGAGGGATTTGTCCATTGTCGACCTTTTCTTTGCATAGATGGTACACATCTATATGAAAAATACAAAGGCACCTTACTTGTTGCAACAGCCGTTGATGCAAATGATCAGTTATTTCCCTTGGCATTTGCCATCGTTGAGTCCGAATCCAGTGATAGTTGGGGTTGGTTTTTTGCGTGAATGCAAAGGTTCATTCACAGCGTGAACAATCGTCGTATTACTTTCATTTCTGATAGAATGAAAGGAATACCTACAGCGTTGCAGTGCAAATGGCTAGCTGCACATAAACATAGATACCGTGCCAGACATTTGAAAGCTAACTTTCAAGCAGCGGGTTTCAAAGACAAACGATTGACCGGTTTATTCTACGCTGCTGCATGTGCCTATGAGGAGATTGAGTATATAAAGATTCGTGAGGAAATTAAAACCAGCAGTATAAGAGCACACAACTGGATAGAGAGAAGTTTGGGTGGAAAGGAAGAAAATTGAGCTTTATGTAAAGATGATGGTGGTCGTTTTCATGTTATGACGACTAATGCGTCAGAAAGTTTTAATGGTGTACTTAGGGGTGCTAGATCTTTGCCTATTAGAGCACTTGTTGCACGTACCTTTTATCGATCCGTTGATTACTTTTGCTAAAGAAGAGAGTTGGCTAAGAATACCACACTTCGTGTCACGCCAAAATGGGAAGCAAAAATAGCGGAGAGAGCAAGCGAAGCTAGACGTTGTCGGATTGTCCGTTTCAGTCAAATTGAATGGCAATTGATTCATTACTTTGGAGATGAATTCAAAGTTATAATCGATGGTAGCACTTGTTCATGTACATGCAACATCCCATTACTGCAGCATTTCCTCTGCGCCCATGTGATGGCTGCTTGTTCGTCGGTGGCCAATGGTGCGAACAGAGCTCATCATGATTTTGCATCACATTGGTACTCTGTTCAGAATTACCTAGCGGCATACTCTGGAGAATTTCATCCCGTACGAGATAAAAGGTTTTGGTCTCCACACGAAGGTCAAATGGTACTTCCACCTCCTGCAAGGCGAGCTCCAGGAAGGCCTAAGTCAACTAGAATTAAAGGCGTTATGGACGAGATGCAGCCTCCAAGGCCTAATAGATGCAGTAAATGTGGTATGCACGGTCACAAAAGGAGTCGTTGTAATTCAGTTATTTAGTTTTCGTATGCGTGTTATTATTGGTTTGATGTTTGTAATCCGTATGTTGTTAATGTAAGAACAGTTTGTGTTTTTATTTCATGTGCTATGTTCGAGATGTAAGCTAATGTTTCATAAACCTTTACAATACTTGTTCAACGATACAAAATACAATTACATATAAATGAAAGCTACCGATACAAATTCAACGATACAATTACACTTGTGTTTACTTCTCCTCCCACAATGTACGAAGACTCAACTTATCGAATGGTACACCCTTATTCAATAGTGCGTTGCGATATTGTAGGTTCAACTTCTCCAAATGGGCGTTTTCCGCTTGCATCTCAAGGGCGTATGCAACTCCCCTCGGACACATTTCTGGATCTTTCCATTTAAAAAAGTTACAACATTCAACATCATTTGGCCGTATCTTATTATCGTCGTATGATTCACAACGGTAAAAGCGACGGCCCGCATTCCTTTCATTCCGACACACAACCAATTTACATTCATCTCCGCAATAACAAAGTACCAGAGGCAGTGTCCGGCTTGTACTAGCATTGTTAGTGTTACGACGAGCAAGCACATCCATTAATCTTCCATGAAGTGATTGATGTTTTGATTCACCGCTATCCATGGCCAATGTTGATGTACCGCCAACCCTAGAGGGGGGCAAGTTTTCAACCTGTGTTTCGGGGACGAAATCAACTGCAACATTTACTTCATTAACCGGCGTAGAGCCTCGTTGTTGTTCAAATTCGTCATACATTTTCATCATCGTCTCGTCGTCTATCTCCCAATTATCCATTCTTGAAAATATCAAAGTTGGAGTTATACTAAATCACAAAAGATTAAACAAAATTAATAGAGCTTATGAATCTTACCTTCTTTTGGTGTTTGTAAATCTCAAAAAGATATTCTTTTGCCGCCGGAAATATTGAATTTGTGGAAGAGAGAAGTGGGTTAGGTTTTAGGTTCTATATTTGCAATTTGGTAAAGTAAGTTATGAGGAAGGTTAAAGGGCTGGGTTTCTGTTTTGAAACCCTGCAATTCTAAGGCGACTTTTGAAAAGTCGCCAATTGGCGACTTTTGAAAAGTCGCCCCAGAATTGCAGGGTTTCAAAACAGAAACCATGTACCACCAATTGCATTAATTCAACAACGACTAATTCAACATTTCAATCATCCAATAATTCAACATTTCATTCAAACTCAATCATCCACAACTCAAATTACTACATCCACCAATTCAATAATTTAATTCAAACAATTAACATCCTACAATGCAACAAAACAAATCCAGACAAAGAATATCAATAAATTATACCATCCTCAGTTCTTCAACCTACGAAGTTCTCGTGGAGTTTGTTTTGGTTTTCTCATAGACAGTGGAATTTCATCCGGCGAATCCTCCTCTTCACTTGCTTGTGTAGGATCTATAGGCTGTGAAGGGCCGGGAGCAACTTCAACCTGTGTTTCTTGAGATGAAGATGCGCCTTTTCGATGTCTACGTCGCTGATACGTAAGAGTAGTGGGAGGAACGCCATGGGCTTCTATGCCATGTTCGATGAGCAACTGTGCTGGCGGAGGAGGAGGCGGTGGAGGCGGTCTTGGTCTTGTTAACTTGTTTCTTCCCAAAATAGTTTCTAAGATGCGTTTTACACTAAAGCATTTCCCCTGCGACCTTTCAGGAACCTCTTGTGCAAGCTCGTCCACAATTTCTATCGCACGGTAAATGTCGTCCGCCTGCCATGACATAAAATTCAAGAAAAGGTATAAATTTCAAATATTGAAATAAAGACTATATGTACTACGTACCACATTCCTTTTGAGAGGTGCTCTAGGAGTGTAAGGGTATGCAACAACAGGAGGCGCTCTAGGTGGATCGATGGCACGAAGAACATATCGACGAGTGATGTTCCAATACCAAGATAGATATTCTTGTTCGGACAATGTGAACTCGCGTTCCTGTTGCGTGTGCATGTAGCGCTCGATCCATGTCTCAATTGCCATAGCATACTGCCCAGCTTCAATATCAATCCTGTAATGCGGTGGTTGTTCTGGTAAATGCTGGGCCATACCAAACTGCCTCACCACTCGGTCAGGCAGATGATAGGCGACATCATTAAAGCAAATCAGAGGAACCCGAGCAGTCCACGGCTGAATGGAAATGGTACATAAGTTTGGAAGATGTCCAAGCACATCGTCGTACGGGGTCCAAGTCACAGACTGATAGTCTAGCACATCGAGCTCATTACGGTAGAAGGCTACTTGACGCCTCGGCGATGGAAAGGTGCTTTTAGGTCCTACCCACCTGTACAAATATTCAATTGTGACTTCTCAATTCCAAACACTTATACTTAGTATACTACATAATTAATTATACATAGCACCGTATGGCAATGATAAATCAATCGCCGTCCTCCTCATCGTTATTCTACCCACGGGTAGATAAGTCCAACACCAAAGCTGCAAATAAAAGTAGACACATGGTTGCGGTTGGATAAAAGAATATGGAATAACGGTCGCCGAAAGTAAATAATGGACATACCTGTACTAGACTCACACAACCACCTATGCTTCCGCTCTCTTGCAAAGCAAGCCTCGTCAACTCGCAGTAAGTATATGCTAGAACTGCACTGCCCCACGAATATTGGCGACAAACATCAAAGTTTACTAAAAATGGAAGCCATCTAAGCCATATCCGTGTCTTAGAATGATCGCATATCAACCTCGAGCATATAATATGCAATATAATGGCCCTGGCTCGTTGCTCAATCTGAATCTCCGTGGCGTTTGCTGGTATGTCATCCACAAATTGTTCCCTAAACCATAGTGTCTGTATCATTTCGTTTCCCCACCACTCCTCGGCTGGAGGAGTTAAACCTAGGAGCTCTTGGCATAAAGTAAGATAATCAACTGGATCGGGGTTGGTCAATGGAACACCGTCTATGGGTATGCCAAGTAAGCACGCAACACACCCAACATGATTGTCATCTCCCCGGCTCGAAGGTGAAATGTCGATGTCTCCGGCCTCCATCTATCCACCAAATCCGTGATAAGATGATGATCTAACTGGATGTGCCCCACCCTAAAAACCAGTCCAAATCCAGCTTGGTCTATCAACTATATTACGCCTGGATGAGCAGATGTTACTCTATTCATTTTAGACGAATGATCTATGGTTTTGTCTGCAGTATTGCTCTGTCAATATATCATAAAAATATTATCAACATGTTACATACATTACCTTCAGATATATGTACATTTTGAATACTAAAATTTTACCGCGACAAATTCTGGATTATTTGTTCGATGTCGTTGTTGCAAATACATGACAGATCCATCAATTGGTCCAAGTAGCATCTCCGAGTAATCTACACATATACAAGATAACACTATTCTCAAATTTATTTTTCAACATAACAGTACAAATTTACGCATTGTTTTTCAACATTTTACCAATGATTTCAACCATACATAGATACCACAACCATCAATGATTGCTAACAATCATTAAAAATCATTATTTTGCAAATTCCTTCAAAACCCTAAATTGAAAACTTTTTGATTTTCTCATACCTTGAGGCACATCCCGCATTGAAGAGCTTGCCATCTTGTATTTTGTTGAAAAAAAATGAAATTTAATTGGGTTTGGGCAAAAATTTCGGAATATATGGTTTTGAGGTTTTTTGGAATAGAAGAGGAAGAGATAAGAATGAGGAAGGAAGGAAGGGGGCTCTGGTTATGTTGCAGAGCCCCGAATGGGCGACTTTTGGGAAGTCGCCCACTGGCGACTTTCCAGAAGTCGCCCATTTTTTTAAAAAAAAGCGGGCGACTTTTGAAAAGTCGCCAGTATGTTTTGACCAGCTCGGAGCTGAGCTGGCCAAAACAGGGCTATAACCGATATTACTTTTAATACCGGGCTAATTGCGATAATTACATTCAAAACAAGCCAAATCCAAAAAACCCTTTATTTAATGCAAGAAGGTACTTCATTCATTAGTCTAATCCAGCAACATATTTGTGTACGAAAAACTACAACCACTGCATTATGTACACGCATTCAGCGAATACCATGTAATGCTTTCATGGGTATCACATTAAATTACATGTGTTTAAAGGTGCTGCACATATTTTCCATCATTATTTAGTTATAAAATACAATGTACAAGCAAGGTAGGGCAGAGACGTAACAGTAAAATTTAATCTTTCCTTGTATTTTACAACAGTGCAAAACGAAAACGATATTCATTTATAAAAAATAACAATTTTCCAACGTGAAAAAACAATATTCCAAAGTGAAAAACGTAATAATCAAAATTTGTTTAACAGATATTGAAACAAAAAAAATGCATAACAAAAATCAAATAGATTTGTTAAGCATAAGAATATGTGTGTGTATTTGAATACAAGTCGGACTATGAACCCTTTATGCTAATGGACCCCAATAAACATATAATCAATATGTCTAAATAATATGAAACACAACTTTGATTCCCTTACTATTTGTTTGCATACAATGTTTTTCAATATTAGATCTAAATTATATATTTATGTTTTAAAAATTTAGTTTTAAGTACACGTACCATAATTGGACATATAAAATTTATGTAATTTTCCACTTGATGTAAAACGACCAGAATAATTTCTCCTTCAAAAAGTATATGATACCAACAAAGTGCAACAGTTAATTTTCAAACATATCACAGCATTAGAAAATTAACCTACTAGAAACAAAAAGGACAAGATGTAATAACAATTCTATTTGTATCACAACAAATGCCTCCCCACATCAACTTTTGATCCAAGGTTTGAATTGAATGAAAACAAAATGAACGAAGACAAAATATTTCTCGTCTATTCACATTGTTTTTTTTTCCTCTGAAATGATACTTAGATACAACATACCACTGGGACAACATAACACAACAACATCACTACAACAAAACATCCATTTTACAACAGGCAATGCCCGTTGTAATATGGATTTCGCAACGGGCATGCCCCGTTGTATTAGGCCTCGTTGTAATAGGTCGACCATATTTTACAACGGGCAATGCCCGTTGTAATATGGATTTCGCAACGGGCAATTCCCGTTGTAATACATGAAATTGCAACGGTTTCTGACCGTTGCAAAATAAATGCAAATTTTTTTTAAAAATACAGCAGCATCCATGCAGTATACTACTAAAACGGCTTCGTATAGTGGCAGGCGTTTGCGACGGCTGGCGACGGCTAAAAAATGCGGCCGTCGCTAGCCGTCGCTATACGAAATATACAGGCTGCTTCCCGCGAGCAGAACTTTCATTCCTTTCCCACCAAAATTAAACCCTCCTTCCCCCAATCCGCCGCCCCCCGTCACCGCAGCCGCCGCCCCGCCTTCCGCCACCTCCAAATCACCCAAATTCGCCTAGGTATGTTTCTAATCTCTATTTTGAATGTAAATTTGATGTTTTTTAGGTTTAGTTTAAACCCTAATTAAATTAAGGTTTGTCGTTAAATTAGGATTTGTTGTTAAATTAGGTATTAGTAGTGTTGTATGTTGATTTGGTAGATTAATTAGTTTATTATCATGAAGTTAAATTAGGTATTAGATTAATTAGTTTATCATGAAGTTGAATAAATGGTTGATGTAGATAATTAGTGTTGGCGATTAACATGGTTAGTTGTGTTAGGTGAAAAATTAGTGTATATTAATGATTAACTTGGTTATTGATAAATCTACATGAAAGTATTTCATAGTTTATAAAATTGATAAATTAAAAATTTAAGTTGTTAAGTGAATTTAAATTGACAAATTTTTATTTAATAATTAGATTTTTATTGTTTTCTAATTATCTATTTGATAATTAGATTTTGTTGTTTTCTAATTATCTTCATTGATAATTCTTCTATTTATCTTGTTGATTTAGCGACGGCTAGTGACGGCCATTTTAATAATTTTAGCGATGGCTAGCGACGGCTAGCGACGGCCAAAATGTAAAAGGTTGTATATATTGTACAAAAATAAAGTTTATACAAAAAATTAAAAAATGAATATGAGAACATTAAAAATTCTGCAAATATCTAAATTTTTTTAAAAAAATTAGGAAATGACTTTAAAAACAACTGATATTGTACTAAAATCGATTTTGTAAAGAAATTAAGAAATGAATATAACAACAACAAATATTCCGCTAAAATCTATGTCGTAAAAAAAATGAAGAAATAAATATTGAACTAAAATTGTTAATTGAATGTTGAACTAAAATTTAAATATACAAATTTATGAAATAAAATTTAAATAGTTGAAACATTGTCAAAATTTGAAAAGAACAACAATATTTGATAAAATTTAAAGAAATTTTTTTATCCCTTAGATTGGCTTTGGCCCCGTCTGCCAAGTGTTGTATATGATTGTTATATGGATGTTCGTTTTGTAACGGAACGGACATTTATATTCATCTGATACAATATTTGTCGGATTTGTCCCTGTATTGGACAAGTTACAAACACAATAAAGTAATTACATATTATAAATCATTTCATTTTAAACGGTTACAAAATTTCGACAGCACTTCTTTTACGTTCCCTGTGTACACGCATTTGTGTACGATACAGGGAACAGAAGGGAAGTGCTGTCGAAATTTTGTTGAACCGTTTAATCTGAAATGATTTATAAAATGTAATTACATTATTGTGTTTGTAATGGGAAGTAGGATGACTGACCACCGAAGTGAAAACCAAAATACCAAAAAATAAAAAAATAAAGTGAAATTTTTATTTTGAATTTTCTACAACGATGAACTGTTTACAATGGAGAATGATTGAAAATTAATGATTTAAATTGTCTAACATACATTTTCAAATCAGGAAAAATGTTCAATTATTTTCTCGACCGTACTTGGATGTATAAAGTCAGAACTGGAAAGAAGAGATCAATAAAGCAACATTTCTACAACGGTGTACACGAATTTATTAGATTTGCTAAATCTAATAACCGAAACAACACAGAAATTCGTTGCCCGTGTAGTAAGTGCCAACATTTGAAGCATTGGAAACCAGATATAGTTGAAGTACATTTGTATCAATATAGTTTCGTGCCTGATTATTATTTCTGGGATCGTCATGGAGAACTTGTTGAACCTACACCTAATACTGAAGTGTTAGAGGACGGTAATATGATGACGAATCCGATAGAAAATATGGTGGATGATGCAGCACGATCAATGTTTCCTACAACTGAAGTTGTCGATGAAGACGAAAATGTCGAAGAAGAACCGACTGCGGGAGCTAAAAAAATATACGATTTGTTGGATTCTGCTAAGAGGCCGTTGTGGGATGGATGTAAAAGCGGAACCAAACTTTCAGTAACCGCCGAATACATAACTATGAAATCAAAATTCAACCTTACGGAAGCTGCAGTTACAGCAGTTGTACAAGCTGCAAAACGACACATGCCACCCAATAATCTGATGTGCGATAGTCATTATAAAGTAAAAAAATTGATGTCCGCTTTCGGTCTACCGTACGAGAAGATAGATGCATGTGTGAAAGGTTGCATGTTGTATTGGAAAGACGACGTTGACCTCAAAAAATGCAAAATATGTAACTAAGAAAGATACAAACCAAGAAAGAAGAAAGGGAAAGAAGTCCCGTACAAGAGAATGCATTATTTACCCATCACTCCTAGACTTCAAAGATTATATGCATCTTCTGCTACGGCCTGTCATATGCGATGGCATAGTGTGAGAACAGCGGAAGAAGGAACTTTGATACATCCATCCGACGGAGAAGCATGGAAACATTTCGATGAGACTTATCCCGCATTTACTGCGGAAAGCCGTAATGTCAAACTTGGTTTATGTTCGGATGGATTTTCACCATTTTCACAGTTTGGTAGTAAATATTCATCCTGGCCAATTATCGTTACTCCATATAATTTACCTCCATGGATGTGTATGAAGACACCATATATGTTTCTCACCACTGTCATTCCCGGCCCTCATGATCCAACCCAAGGCATTGATGTTTATTACAACCATTGATCGAAGAGTTGAAGAAACTATGGAATGAAGGAGTCGAAACTTACGATGTATCAAGGAAAAAAAAATTCGTATGTTCGCTTCTTTGTTATGGACTATTAATGATTTTCCTGCATACGGGATGCTTTCTGGTTGGAGTACGGCCGGTCGTCTAGCATGCCCTTATTGTATGGAAAAAACACGAGCATTTTCGTTACGATATAGGAAGAAAGTTTCGTGGTTTGATTGTCATCGGTGTTTTCTTCTTCCCAATCATACTTTTAGAAGAGATAAGAAAATTTTCATAGATAACAGAGAAGAGAATTTGAAACCACCCAAGGTTTGGTCAGGCGAGGAAATATATGAAATTGTAAGGGACTATCCAAAGAAACATGAAACTGGAGTCTAGACTGAAATCCCAGGAAAGTCAGACATTTATAATTGGTGCAAACAAAGTATATTTTGGGAGTTACCATATTGGAAAGATCTCTTACTCCGACATAATATTGATGTGATGCACAACAAAAAGAACGTGTTTGATAATCTATTTAATACAATTTTGAATGTAAAGGGAAAAACCAAGGACGATTTGAATTCAAGGCTTGATATAGCAAACTATTGTAAGCGCCCGGAACTTCATATGAAGCCTAATGACAATAAAAAACCGAAAGCATGCTATGAGCTAGACAATAAGCCACTACACCAGAAAAGTCATTTCGCCACGGCATTGGGCCGTGGCTAAACGATTTTGCCACGGCTTTGGGCCGTGGCAAAATAGGCAGTGGCAAAAATTTTGCCATGGTCCAGAGCCGTGGCTAAATGAAAATTTTCCACGGCCCAGAGCCGTGGCTCTTTTCTATTTTGCCACGGCTTGAGGCCGTGGCAATATTCCATTCAGCCACGGCTTAGAGGCGTGGCAAATACATGTTTAGCCATGGCTTAAGGCCGTGACTAATTTTTGTATGTTTTTCAAATTAATCAAAAGCCTCGGCTGTTCTTACTTCAGTTCAATTCAACAAAATAGTGATCTCAATTGAAACTCAAAGCATAGAGTAAATGTCTTAGTTCACAATACGGTTCATTGTTATAAACAGTTCATCAACTAAGATATATAGTTCATCAAGTACAATACAATGATACATGAAGACAAAAGTTTCAAATAGTTCATCAAGTACAATACAATGGTACATGAAGACAAAAATTTCAGATGGTTCATCAAGTACAATACAATGATACATGAAAACAAAAGTTCAATAATAATACATAATGCACACTACACAGTGTAACTCCTTCTAATGCACTTGCTGAACTGCAAGTTTTTGATTTCGCACTATAAGGCATGTATTTCAACTTCAGGCTTCACATCATCCACTTCAACAGCATGGGTCATCTGTCAAAGATAAACAAATCAAATATTAGATTTTGGTTGAAATCGTGTATACAATCTTAAGGGTCAGTTTATAGAAGGTTATAGAAGAAACACAAAGTTCTTGCATGGCCTCTATGCCGCATGAGGCTCTGGGTTACATCAGGTTCTTGCATGGCCAAATTCAGGTTTGTAACTTTAGAATTATATCATATTTGTTTGATCAGCAAACATAATTAATGATTAGGTGCAAAGATGATGAATAAGCTCTATGATTTGTACTGAGAAAAATGATTTGTACTTAAGTTATTAAATTCAAATTCTTATCCAGCACTACATAATGTTTAAATTTGAGATCTTTGAATCAAACGTTAAAAATACAGCTTGGATGCTAAAGCAACCATACACTAATGCATACTACTAAAACGGAAAGTTTAGAAATAAATAATATAATACTATAAAATATTATAACAACATGTAAATCAAATTTTGTTCTCGTTTTTTAACTCTTTGTCATACTTTCACAATAATGTCCATACAACTTTTCTCATTAAAACTATTAACTATCTAAAGAAATTTGGGTTTGAGAACAATATGCCACACTAGTTGTAGCAAGAATCGAGTATATAAATTTTTGCATATAACTTGTGATGTTTAGTTAAAACTGTACATGAAAACTATTTCCAAACTGTTATTAGTTATTACAAAAGTTATCTCTAGTAGTTAGAAACCTATCGAATATTGTTCTCAAGTGAGACAATGAAATATGATTATATAAAGCTTCTCCATACATAAAAGCCAAATAGTTTTTTTATTCAAGAATGGGTATGCTGATTGCAAAGGAGTATAAGTATACTCTTTTAAAATTAATGTGGGCAAAAGATATGTTTTACTTTCGTGTTTGCTGATGAAAAAATTAAAACGACAGAAATTCAAATAAGTACGTAACTTCTTCTTTGAACTGGTAGAGACATAGTGACATCTACGATGTTTAAATTTCAAAATTGCACATTAAACTTTATTTTTACCAAGGGAAAATGGTGTTAATAAAAATGTTTAAAATACGTTCTTTGAAGCAAATAGAAAGAATGATGAGAAAGCATGAAAAGCAAAAAAGAAACAAAGAAGATATTTGTGCTCTGAACAATACAAAAATAGAAAAAAAGTGCATAAATTAAAGTTACCTACATTAACATGACAGCTAAATAACCGTCTCCCTTTTGATCATCTTCCATCAGTCGCATAAAGTTCAATTTTCTAATATTGAAACAAAACAAATAGTTGGTAAAATTGATTAGGGCATATCAACCTTAGACCAAGTAAATTAAATCAATTTTACCAGTCAGGTAGTCAATATTTAGTATCAGACTAACTGAATATATTTTTAGTAGCTATAACAATTGATTATGGAATACAAATTGGTAACAAACAATTGAGGACTAATTTTGATCAAAATAACATTCACGGGTAATTTTAAGAGAATCGGCATGGAATAATCTGAGTATGGAATAATCGGCATGGAAAATGCAAAATTTTGAGGTTGTTGAAGATGAGCAAACAATTTGACATTCATAACATGGTCCCAGACATGTATTACATGTAGCTACAAATTAATATCTAAAATTTTAGGTAATGTCTGAGACTTGAGCTTTAAACTAACTATTAGGAAAATGGAAACTTTTTAAATATTGCAAGAAAAATAAAAGTGAAACCATGCCAAAAGTTATGCAGTTAAAAGAAAAGTCACCAAAGAGGCATTTACCTTCTTCATATCACATCCACACTGACCTGCATTAGCACATAAGAGGTGATTAAATTGAACAATATAAAAAATTCCATTTGAGTAGCTGGTTTAGTAGTATTTCCAAACTGAGAAATAGATTGAACAAACGATAAAGGACAGAAAGTTAAATGGTGACCAAATTGGTAAAATATAACTCATTTGTAAAACAGAAAGTACCCAATTCGATAGAATATGATAAAATAAAATTATTAAACAAAACTTAAAGACTTTTTTTCTGCCAATGCAATATAATGGTTAACTGTAATATCATTAATCATCAAGTAAACTTTAACATAAAAAATGTTGTCCTGGCATTGAAAATATCTGGTTGTCCAAAAGCTTAGGGATTTCCAATTGTATGTCATGGCACATAAAGTAATATTGAAGCATTAGATGTTTATATTTAACTCATACATAACTAACTCTTGTATAACCAAAAATGTCTGTAATTCTTTTGTAATATAAATAACCCCAACATATGTCAATGAATAAATATACAGTCTACTAATTGTGGAAAGACTGAGATTTGCTGTTCTACTTAGCAATAAATGCCTTAAGATTGAATTTACGCATGGGCGTTTCCACGTTGAGGTAGGTGAAGGAGGTCGATTGCCCTCCCTTGCTTTCTCAATATGAAAATTATTTTTGTGTTTGGGCAACAACCCATAAATAAAGAAGCACTGCCTTCTTCAAGTGAAACAAGCACAATTTATACTTAAATGAAGATAAATAAATAGAAGCTTCTGTTTTTTTTTAACACAAACCCTCTCTTGGGTTTATCATATAAAACCCAATTTTAGCTGGTTAGCGATTCGTACCAGTAAGATTCATATTTTTCATATTTAAAGTATTGCTAGCTTCTTACATCATATCATAATTTTTACATACTTGATCATAGGTATCAAATCTGTAGATAATACAACTTGATGAACATTGAAGGCATGAATCAATAAAGAATTATTCATCACAAAGACTCATTTATCCACAATAATGAGAACAATGCAAAATGCAAAATAACATTCACGGGTAAATTCATTTAAGTCTGTTAGAAACTAAGTTGACAGATGTTAAAACCGTAAAATTTACTAAAAAAATTATAACTTCATGGTCATTTATCCACAATAATGAGAACAATGCAGAATCTTCATCATACATATTACCGAAGACTGTGCACTCACAAAATAAACTAAATCTATGCTGTGTCCATTACGTAGCACAAAGGAACAACGATACGCATGAAGTAACCGAACTGTACAAATTCAGTATTTTACCAATATAGCCCTCTCCTCCTATATTTTTTGCACTCAAAACTAGAAAAACAAAAACAAAAATTCCTTGATCACCCCTATATTTTAATTCTGCCTTAATCAACAGAGTCCAAAACTATATAGCTAAACGCAATAACAACACAAAATTAAGTTTTTTTTAAGACAGTGCTGCTATTCACATTTGAGCTATTGACCACACATAACCAATCATTTAAGTATTTAAGCAACAGTAGTGGGCGACTCGCTTATGCCAAATAATTCAAATAATGTGTACAAAATAAGTACTCTCTTAACTTAATAATTCATTTAAGGTGGTAAATTTATTTACATCTGTTAGAAACTAAGTTGACAGATGTTAAAACTGTAAAATTTACTAAAAAAAATTTCAAACTTCATGATCATTTATTTATCCACAATAACGAGAACAATGCAAAATGCAGAATCTTCTCCAGATATATTACCGAAGTTTGGAATTTCACAAAAACTGATAAAAGTCAAAACCATTTTGGACATGGACATTATCAAATATAAGCAAACGTCATATCTTTGGTATGAAAGTACCAATTTTCAGTGTTGTTTATACCTTACTTTGCACGTCTAAATCCGCTGTATAAGCCTGGTATCAGTATACATAATGAATTCTCATAACAGTTGGTGAATAAAAACAAATGAAATGATGTGAATCAAGGGTTCAATCAAGGCTAAATAAGGAAACGATTTCTGCTCACAGAAAAGAACAGGCAAGCTTAAATGATTTACAGAATACGTGCAACAGCTACAATTCTTATATGAAAGAACCAAAAAAACAAGTGTTTCAGGATTGTTTATTAATCTGGCATCATTGTATCATCAGTTCACATTAAAGTTTGTAGGTCACTGTTAGAATGTCATACACTAGTGATGTTGACTGTTGAGGTTTTAAATCCACTTTAAATTCTCAGTTTTGAGGTATATGTTACAAAAATAAAACCTATAAACCTTTATAAACAGCAATCTTCTCTTCGTATAAATAAAATTATAATCTTAGCAAACCAATCCAATCATAGCTATCACCAAGATTACTCAATCTATTAGAATATAGGTGTGTGAGTTGAACAACTCACCTGAAATTTGCAAAGTTGAAGAAGAAGGCTGAGATTAGGCCTGTCAATGAATACCCGAAATATCCGAAATCCGTCCGCATCCGTATCCGAAAAGCGGATAATTATCCAATATCCGAAAAGCGGATGCGGATATCCGATATCTGAAACATATTTCGGATACGGATACGGATATGGCTATATCTGTATCCGATAAATATCCATCCGGTTCGAAGTTATTTTATTATTATTTTAATATGTTATTTTATATCCATCCAATTCCTTTCCATTTAAATTTCCAAATAAACAAGCCTGATTGTATTTTGGCCCATATCTATACCAAATACCCAACCCGTATTAAAACCCTACCTGTATTAAAAGTAAAACAAAACCCTAGCAACTAAAACTTCAGCCACATTTAATTTATTCCACTCACGATTCCATTTCCACACAATCGACATCGCCTTCATCTCCTCTCCTCATCGCTGGGCACTGCTAAGGAAGACATCGCGTGCTTGAGTGCGCTGCTAATCAAAGTAGGTGCGCTGCTAATCATTAGTTTGTGATAATGTTTTTTATTTAGGCAGCTATTATTGCTTTTAATTCAGGATTACTATTAAGTACGTCATAGTTTATGATCATAGATAATATTTTGAATCTGCGCCTAATTTCAGCAAATATATGAACCATGCTAAATTGCACTTGCAGTATGTCTGTTTTGTAATTGTACACACAATTTTTAATCCGGCTATATTCTCAATTACTGTTCATAAGCTCTGCATGTCGGTGTAGAAAATATTATCAAGAGATGAAGTGGGTAGTGGATTGAAATTAGTTAATGATGGTTGGGTTTTGCATAGAGAGTTTGCACATTGAATGATTTCAAATTGCTTAATGACTGGGTTTTTAATGTTAGCATCGGAGATTTTAAATTAGACATCATAGGATATGGTAGCATGTTGCAAAGTTTCTCTGTGTTCTTTAATATATATAGTTTGATCATTCAATCGTTTTTTTATATCTATACCATGGTTTTTTTCATCTATTGTTGTTACGTAGCCATTAACCATCTCATCATCTTTGTAAACTTTAGTTAATCATTGAAGATCAACATTAACAATTGTTCGAATATCTAAAATTATTTGTTAACTGATATTTAATTTGCACTGAATGAAATGTATATCAGTATGCTACGAACCAATGACTCTGTAAACTATATTAATCAATTTGGTTATAGCATTTGTGTCTAAATACAAACTCCCATTCTAATTCTGTTATCGCAACACAAAAAAAATTATCCTGTAGGAAAATGGGGCATAAAAATTGCAAAGATTTTCCAACATCTTTCGGGGACTGAGGCATTATTTGAGTTCAGATCAAATAACTAGGAGATGAATGGCAGTACTTTCCTCATTGCTAGAAAAATTACTAAGAAAGTAGCTGTATCAAAGACAATTGATGTTCAGTCTTAGGTAGTTGTATAAAGGATTGGTTGCCATCCGATATTGGTAAAACTATTATATTTTCTACATGTTTTCAACACAATAACCATCCCATATATGATTTAATTCTTTTTTTTTTAACTTTTAATAGGTCATAATGTCGAGTTTGTTGATGATGCTATGGTTACGTTATAAACATGCTTCGCAAAGGGTAATGGTAAGTGTTCTTGATTTACAAATGTGAGTAATAGTTGGTAACATAATATGCCATGGACTTCATCCTATATGCTTTGTTCATAAATATATTTCAATACAGGTTAATGGTGTGACAGAGCTGCAAAATGGTAAAAGAAAAACTAAAGGATATAGTGTGACAGGGCTGCAAAGTTTTAAGGTACTTTATGCAAACATAAGATATATTATTTACTGAGAACTATATTGTATAACAAGAAAAACTGATTTTCTTCGCATTACATATGTATGATATGTTGATTCATGTATCACACAAGTCACAGCATTGTATTTCCTTTCAATAGTATAAACTGTTGTATAATAGTAAGTACTAAGTAGTATGCTTTCATATGTTGATATTAAACTGATTTTAAGGTACTTTCATATATTGATATTAAACTGCTGTATAGTAGTAAGTACTAAGTAGTATGCTTCATTACTGGGTGCCTGAAATTCAGCATCAGGAATGAGTGTGGACAGTCCACAGTCTGACAAACGAGGGTTCAGCTCCAAATCTAATAAAATGTTGGCTGATTTGAAGTTTTTGTGAACAACAGATGGCGAGCAAACTTCATGCAAATACCTGAAATCACTAATGTTTTGAAAATAAATAACAAGGCAAACTTTTGAAAACAACAAAAATTTGTACTTGCTCTAATGCTCTAGCAGTTCCAAGTGCAATTTTGACACGACTGTTCCAGTTAAACTGTTTGCTAAAAATTTACTCAAAAATTTGTTCCGGTTCAATTTTGACACGACTGTTCCAGTACAACTTACTCAAAAATTTGTACTTACTCTAATTCTATAGCAGTTCCAAGTGCAATTTTGAAAGTTATAATGGATATTTTCTGCAGTTATCCTCTACTTACTGAATTATTTATATTTTTCTGCAGGTTCATCTTTTGAAGCTTCAACCACTCCATGGAGAAAGAATGCAATATTTTAGTTTATGTGTGCTATTAAGATAAATTATGGTATTTACTACAATTTAAAACATGTATGATGCATTTGCTTTATGTTTTTTATGATTTTGTGTGATTGAATTAGGCTATGGATTATATGATGAATTATGAAACATTATCGTATTCGTATGGATTTTATGTGATCGAATTAGCTATTGTTAATTTGATGTATTATTACAATTTTTCATCTTTTGTTTAAAGCCAAATTAAATATGCGGTATATTGAGTTAAATTTCAGTTACATTTTGAAGTTTGAATGCGGATATTTTCGGATATTTCAATATCCGTATTCGTTAAGCCGGATAAGGATATCCGAAAATATCCGCGGATACGGATATGGATACGGATATTATTTAATACATATTCGCGGATATCGGATATGGATTCGGATACAGATTTTTTTTTCGGATACGGATACGGATACAGCACTATCCGTATCCGATTGCATCCGTTTACAGGCCTAGCTGAGATGAAAGTTAATCTAATCTTTTGACTATTGAAATACTATTGCTGCTTCTTCTTTAGAATTCTAAAGCAACTTTAATTCAAACAGCCCCTATTTCAATTTCAAATATTATTTACTAACACAAAACCCTCTACAATGATACTTAAAATATAGATCTGAATATATTGCACCAATTTAATAATAAAGTTATGATAATTATACTACTTTAAACTATCATAACAACTACATCAAGCAGTAGCATAGATCTAAAAAGCATAAACAAAATACATACAAAATTAATACCTGACTTCGGAATTGATAGTAATATCACCATCAAGTGAAAACACACAGATCTCTATAGCAGCACCAACCACAGCAAAGAAAGTGCTGGAAAAACCCGTTGTTGATTAAAAAAATAAACTATAGCAAAGAAAAACAAAACGAACGCTGATAATAAAAATAAAAGAACATCCAAAATATTGATTTAAAATAAAAATAAAATACCTAATAAAAAGATATCGAGGAGGAGATACTGAGGAGGAGGGAAAAAGATGCCTGATTACAACTATATGCTCAAATCAAAATTAAGGAGGAGATGCTCGAATCGATATTGAGGTCGGCCGATTTAGGAGCGATGCTAGGGTGCATGGGAAGGAAAAGGGGATTATCTTGGGAGCGGGATTCGTGAATTTCAGAGGGAAGATGATTAGGGCACGCGTGGGCGTTATTTTAAGAAAAGGGGCGTATTTGAGTTGTATTCTATATGCTAGGGGGGTTGGAAAAAATAGACCAATTTTGCAACGGTCTAAAGCCGTTGCAAAATTGCCACGGTCTGTGCCCAGGTATAATTTGTTTTACCACGGTTCAAAACCGTGGTAAAGTTGCCACGGCTCATGACCGTGGCAAATTTTCCGCATGGGGTGTGGCAAAATGGGCAGTTTGGTGTAGTGAGCAAGTAAAACTCATGCTAAAGTGGGTGGAAGAATTAAGATTTCCCGATGGGATTTCTTCCAATCTTCGTAGATGTGTTGACTTCAAAAATAGTAAACTGAGTGGGATGAAAAGTCGCGATTGTCATATCATGATGGAATATTTACTACCCGTGGCTTTCTAAGAACTGTTGCTCGTAAAAGTATGGAACGTTATAACAGAGTTTCGTTTGTTTTATAAACAACTTTGTTCGACAACATTAAAGGTGGATCGTATACGTAAACTTGAAGTAGAAATACCCATACTGCTATGCAAACTGAAGAAAATACTTCCGCCTAGTTTCTTTAATGTAATGGAGCATTTACCTATTCATCTTCCATCCGAAGCACTTCTTCGAGGTCCTGTGCAATATGGATGGATGTATCCGTTTGAGAGGTAAAACATGTGCAATGTTCATGTCAATTTCAAATTCAAATTTGTATATCTAAATATGTAATAAATATCTTAATAGGTACTTGAATCATCTAAAGAAGAAGATTCGACAAAAAGCCCGAGTTGAGGGTTCGATATGCAAATCGTATCTTGAAGAAGAAGCCTCATTTTTTTTCTCTCACTACTTCAAGGACGATGTGAACTTATTGTTTATAACTGTTCCTCGAAATGAGGAAGTCGTTGAACAAAATTCTTCTCAAACAATGTTATCTGTTTTTAGACAACATGGTAGACCTGGTGGAAAATGTGTGGAAATATGGTTGGACGATAGAGACCACCATGTAGCACACACGTATGTTCTTTTAAATTGTGTCGAAGTCGCACCATTTGTCAGGTAATAATTAATTCACTTGTAATTTACTTTTACGTACATAATAATTATAACACATATTACATATATGCAGTATCTACGAATCACAGTATCCATCTGGCGATCTCAGTAAAGAATTTGCCAAATGGTTTTTGAACTATGTTTATGAGCCAAGAAACTATGTCGTTGATGAAGGCTTAAGACATCTTGCGATTGGACCGAAAAGAAATGTGAAGACTTATCCAATATTCTTCGTCAATGGGTTTAAGTTCAACACGAAAGATTACGGGGCTGAAAAATTAACATATAACAGCGGGGTATTTGTCCAAGGCAGTGATGATCCAGATGAGCATTTAAAAGATTTTTACGGCGTCTTAACACAGATTCTAGAGTTGACATATTATGTTGAACCTTTAGAAAAGGTTTTTTTATTTAAGTGCAATTGGTTCAGTAACGTTCCTGGTTCCGGAATCAACGTGCATAAAGAGTATAAACTTATTAAAATAAGGCATACATCACACTACTATAAGTACGATCCCTTTGTATTAGCCAAGCAAGCATTACAAGTTCATTTTGCTCCATATCCATCTTTGAAAAGATATAAAGCGGATTGGTCTGCTGTTTTCAAAACAAAACCAAGGTTTACGTTTGATGGAAATAATATTCCAGATGAAGCAGCATATCAAGCCGATCTTGAACCAAATACAGAAATAATAATAACTGATGATATTGATGTAGGGCCTTTGAATGATGAATCGAACGTCTTATTTGATGCATTCGAAAGTACCGAAGAAAATGAGATAGAATATGAGACTGAGTCTGAATCAGAAAACGATGAAGACTGATCGTTATTGATATAATTGTTATGTGATAGTGATTGAAACATGCTATGTAATAGTAAATTTCTGTAATTGTTCTGTGATGATCATTAGTTAATTTTTATCCATGTTTTGTACTAGTAAATTTTTATAATTGTTATGTGAAAGTGATTGAAACATGCTATGTAGTAGTGAATTTCTATTATTGTTCTGTGATGATCATTTATTTAATTTTTATCCATGTTTTGTACTAGTAAATTTTTATAATTGTTTCTATGAAAGTGATTGAAACATGCTATGTAGTAGTGAATTTTTATAATTCATGTAAGTTCTGTGAAGTATGACAGGCACGCCATCCCCATCTCCCGGTGCAGGTGGTAGTGGCACTGTATCGGACTTACGTCCGATGGCAGAAGTTGTTCCGAAAAGTGCTGGGTAAGTATCAATTTTATATAACGTATAAGTTTTAAAATCCACTAAACATGTATATCATAATTTTTGCAGGGGCTTTAAGGTGGAGCCATCAGATTATATTCTACAGGTTTCGAGGAAGGCTTTTCAGAGCCGGATGGATGGTTGTTGGCCTCACTGGGACGACATCCCCCCTCATGTCAAGAACGCAATACAGACCGATTTACTTGTAAGTAGTAGTTTGAATTTCAGTTGTAAATTAATATAATCTATATAACTTAAAATAATTTCAATTTACAGGCTGCAGTCCGCGTTGACCCTGACGACATGGAAGTTTTCTTAAATCACTGGAATAAAAGAATGAGGAAAAATTATAGGGATACATTGTCCAAGGCTAAGAATTCAGGCAAAAAGCTGAACTGGATGGGTGACGGTGTATGGACTGATCTTCTTCAGCTTTGGGACAATCCGACAGCAAAAGTAAGTAATATATGTTTGCTTTGTTATTTAAATCTAATATAACTCTCGCAAGATATATACGTGATAATAATTTATCTTAATTTGTAGGAATTATCTGCGCGGAACCGGGCTAACATGAATAAAAATCCTGCATTGCATCGTGGTGGCTCCAAATCCTTCCAGGAGCATAAGAGAGAGCTGGTAATTAAATTTATAAATTGTGTTTACATTTTATTAAAATATTTTATAATCAGATTAGCAATAATATTTATATATTTTCAGGCCGCGAGATACAACCGCGAGCCCACTATGGCCGAGTTGTTCAAGGTGGCGCATGTCGTGGAGAGGACTGATGAAGAAGGCAATGGTTCGTATGAGTTGACGGATGACAAATCTCAATCTGTAATGGTAAACTTATTTATTGTTAATAACAATATTTTGTCTTATTTTATTTTCAAAAACTTGAAATTCGGTTTTTATCGTGTAAAACAATTGTTTGTAATCGCAGGAGAGGTACGAAGCTGAGCGGGCTCGGGTAGCACAGTCCACTGGTCGGGAAGAGCTTACGCTAGAGGAGGTGAATAATATCTGGGATGCTATTATTGACCCACCTTCTCAGACCAATGTGCGGTATAGCTATGGAAATCTGGAGGTAAATTTTGACATGTACTAATATATAAATTTACACATGCATATGAATAGTTAAATAATTTTAATAATATTATATATATATACTAATATATAAATAATTATGAACTATTTTACAGGCAATGAGATCGCAGAGTGCATACAGGAGGTCCCAGCAAGAAAAGGTGATTGCTCAGTTGAAGAAAACAGTGGATGAAATAAATGATTGGAGGAAGAGTTTCTTCGAGCAACAGCTGGATGAGCGGATTGCAGGTTATTTGCAATAGCATGGGAGGATGCCTGGAGAGGATGGCAGCGATGGTGAGGAGTAGGTATGCTTGTTTGCTCATATTACAGTTTGGTATATACACATTTTGGTTGGTTTGGTGTATATATATTTTGGGATATTATGTACATATTTTGATGACTTGTACTTGTGTTAAGGGTTTGTTTGGGTTAACGGTTTGTAGTTGTGGTTGGAAAACTATGTACACATTTTGGTTGGGAAACTATGTACATATTTTGATGACTTGTATTGGTTGACATGATATGTATTGTTGTTGGGATTGTATATGATTTTTTTTGGTTTTGTTGGATTTTATATTGTTTGAATGTATAGTGATGTTATATGATGGATATATGATGGTTATAGTTGATGAATATAGTATATAGTGGTTGTGATGTTGGTATTTGATGGTTATTGTTTGAAGTGTATATGGGTTGTGCAAGTGCATAGAATTTTGTTCAGTATAGCGACGGCTAACGACGACCATTTTGTTCAGATTAGCGACGGCCAAAGTGCAAAAGGTTTGTGTCGCTTAGCGACGGCTAGTGACGCCAATTAGACGTTGGAAAATTTCCACGTGGCACATTTCCAGTCGCAAGCCGTCGCTATTTAGGTGACGGAGTCGTCGCTAAAGCCATCGCGATTCTATTGGGTGACGAGGTAAATAGCGACGGCATTTAGCGTCGGCTAGCGACGGCAGGCGACGGCTAAAAGCCATCGCTATCAGGTGCCGTTCTTGTAGTGGTACATCCATACCAATAATGAATAATTTAACGAGTAATAAATATTATCATAAAACAACCAAAATCACATACGAAAAGACTAAAAGCTAGAGTCATAAAATTTCAACACATTCCAAAAAGTTAGATAAGTTTACATCGACATAGTTCTAATATACACATGACAACTAGTTTCATAACAACCACTTCGAGACTTCCACTGCCAAGAAACTACAGTCAAAACTAGCATCCCCCAAATGTTACTCCATCGCCATCACAACCCACTGCTTTCAGCATTCGCACTACCTCCACAGTGACCATCTCCTTTCAAGTGACCAGCAACCAAGCATACACATCACTGTCTTCAGACCCACTCTTCCCTGTAACATTCCTTCCTGACCACAAACTGCTTTGCTTCATCATACTCCACCTAAAAACTGCCCACCACCTGCTCTTCTCTTCTTCAACACTTCAGCCACCTGAAACTCCCCATGTGCACCATCACTACAGTACAAATCTGCAACCAAATCACAACCACCTAACAGCATCGCAACTAACCCCTGACATTTGACAAACTCGAACAAGCTACGACATCCCCTGAAACATCTCCACAAACCAATAGCATAGAAAAACATAACCGCAACTCCTTCTAGTCAAACCACCAAACCAACAGTGCATATTCAACCTCTGCTCCCTACTGTTGTAACCCCGTCGCCTCCATTTAACACAGGAACAAATGCATAGGTTTCTTTATACATAGTAGCGCACTAATTTACTTAATTATATATTATCATACAACTATACATACCTATCTATATCAATAAAGAATGAAACACATTGGTTATAATTCACAGCATGATAGCTCAAATTTGGATGAATGGTGAATGCTTAGATTCAGTTTATCTATAAATACATTGGTTAGTTATAGATTAATCGTGTTTCACGTCTATTTTCTCTACATGATAATAAAAATGCAGATTTGAAAAAAATAACATCGCTTATTTCATATTTCACAAATTGAAAAGACAAGATTCATTATAGCAAATACAAGCATCTAAGATGCAAATTAGAATATATCAAACACACAACAACTATAATTCATTTTGGATCCAACAATGAAAGAAAGAATATACCATACGCATAGTTCATAGCCTCTTTCTAATATGTATGCTTGCAATGTCAACTCCAATTTCTTGTCACATATAGCAAGTGATTCGTTTACCTTTTGGATATAAATTTTTGAAAACATATATTATTAGCGAGAACTTTTTTCTATAAAAAAATCAATTTTTAATCAGTTGGTCAACCAACTAGCCACTAGTACATATTTCAGATTTTGTATGAAATCTGAACTTCGGTATTTCTAGAAACAGTACTATTTTTTAATGAGAGGTCGTTGATTCAGTTTCCCATTGTAAAATTTTCAAAGAAACCTTTAGAGTTTAACATATCCAATGATTTGAAAGAAAAAAAAAACTAACTACAACACAGCTGATTGCTCAATACATAAGGGTGGTTGATCAACTCGTAGAAACCAAGACATATTTTGTCACCTTTAAAAAACTCCATCGGTTTAATTTGTTTGCTAACTTTTTCCTGCCTATATAAAACTTTGTTCTAAACTGAAGAAGTCATCGCATCAATAAGAAATAAACTAAAATCATTTGAGTTTTCCCATTTTATAAGATTTATCAATTTCAATCAAAGTTTGTACCTTTTTCATTTTAATCACCTACATCTCAACTCTCAGGTCGTCTTATCTTTTGATATTTAAATGATTTACAAAAACTTTCACCATTCACTCTTATTTTACTGATGTACAGAATGTATCCCAACATACTTACATTTAGCATAAGTGACTGGTGGTATTTACTAGGAAATTGGTTCTATTATATTGTAAGATGAGGTATTAAGCAAAATATAATTACCATTCATGTAAGCGCTTATTGGAAACTCTATAAACGAATAACATAGGAACTGGTTATCGAGTGCATGGTTGGTTAACATCCAAATCTCTCCATTGGTTTTAAGATGATTTTCCATTTGAATTCATATACAAACAGTGAATTCATACCTTGTAAAAATTATAAAGATCATATACAAACAGTGAATTCATACCTTGTAAAAGAAAGCAATAGAAATACGATATTTTGGAGAGTTATTGAGCATGTAATGTTGGATCAACAAAATATACCTTGTAAAATCCACAACCCGCCTTCGAACCACTTGAGTCTCTTCCATCACATACCAGTGCACGCAAAATCACCTGAAAGCTCCCCCCAAATCGAACTCCGCAACCCTCAACCATTACCTCGAACCGCGACCAAACCTATAAACCATCGCCACTTCCCAGACGCCGACGCCCTCTCTCCAACAAAGACTGCTAAAAACATTTACCGCCTATAGCTTCGACTCAAACCCTAAGCTCCGCCTCCAAAATCAAACCCAATTCGCGATTTTTTTTTCTTTCTTCTGAGAATTGAATTGCAAAATGAACTGGGTATCGATTTGTACATTTTGGTTTCAATCAAGTCGAGCAAAGGCAAATTGAAAAGTAAAAGCACATACCAGTACTCGACTAAATTGAAGAAACCGCGAGCAATCTAATTGATCGAAGAAAAGAAATCGAAGCATCAACAACAAATTGAAGCGGCGACTCAATTCCCAAAAACCCAAGTTTTCGAAAAGAGGACGAACACCATTTTTCACAAGCAAAGATACGGCCGAAGGAATAAAAGAAAAGGGGACAGTGTTTTATTATTTCATAATAGTTGGGCCGGCTAAAATTTTATTACAACGGGCATTTTGTGACCGTTGTAAAGTTGACATCTATTACAACGGGCCTGAATGGATCGTTGTAATAGCCTTCTATTACAACGGGCAATCAATGCCCATTGTAAAAAGGGCGTTTAATATGGCATCTTCTACAACAGACGCTAATGGACCGTTGTAATAGCCTTCTATTACAACGGGAAACCAATGCCCGTTGTAAAAAATACGTTGTAATAGGATATTTTTGTTGTAGTGCATGCATCTTCCATGTATATATTGTTAGTTTAGGTTATTTTTGTATAGCTGGGAATAGGATACCTTTGAAACCAAAGATAGGACATGAAGTTATCTTATCATGCCAGGGAAAATATACTTCACATGAAAGAAATGATTAGATTGTAATCTCATTCCTTTGAAACAACTAATTTGAGCTTCATCTAAACACACAACACAATAATGGCAATCCATTTCACTGCTATCATGTCTTGTAAACATAAAAACCCTCTCAATACACTCAATGTCTATGCATATATCTAAGTACAAACACATCATTTGCTGTTATTTGAACATTAGAAACACTATAATACGTTGCATAAAAAATGTGCAACTGCATATCTAAGATCTCAAAAACAAAAGGAAGAAGGCTAGGAGATTGTTTGGTTGCTGCCAACTTCAAAATTAAAAGATTTGAAAGAGACTTGAATAGCAAGTTTGTTATTGCCAAACTTCTACACAAAAGAGTAGTCCTCTTACACAGACTCTTCTTCCAGCAAAACCTGGATTCAAAAAAGTGTTTGTTTATAATGACCTTTTCAAAATAGGATGTGGATCCACAAAAAGAAGAATTGGTTGGTTTTAAATTCTAAATCAAAATGGAATAACAAGAAGGCACCAACAATGAGCAAACAAAAAAAACTTCGTTTAATACTTCAAAAATTATTCGAACTTGTGTTCTAGAATCCAATCTAGCTTAATTGTTCTAAATTTGAAATTTGAGCTAGAAAAGAAATTGAAAAGGAATTTAAAAAGAGTAGGTGGATTATAATCAATCAGATATTTATTTCAGAATAAAATCATTCATCATCATCTCAACTTCAAATGGTTTAATTCACTCAAGCAGTGTTGGGGATTTTGCGGTTCGAGACAAATTTGATGGCGATTGTGAAGAAGATAATGCTGTACTTCCGACTTCAAGGATCTATGGAATAGATTCTTTCAGACAATAGTTCAACCCACCAGGTACAAATGGGTTATCGAACTATCGACTTTTAGGATTCAATGAAGCCCTATAACAGCGAAATTGGATTCAAAGTTTATACGCCTTTGATCCGACCAAGAACACTTTAGTAATGGTTTCTAATGATGCAATTTATATAGATAGAATGAAGAGGAAGAAGGGAGCAATTCCGCGACGATTTCTGAGTTTGCAACACCTGAGGGGCGTCACAAAAACAGAGCAATGGAGACGGAGTTATGGCATCGCAAAACTGTACTGAGAGGAAGAAGAAGATGATTCAGAAAGAAAAAAAATTGAAATGTTTCTAGCCATTGCTATTTATAGATGCGAAGAGGTGTCTATTTGCGAAGTGTCACAACGTTTGCAATGGTTCGCAACTGTTACGAACGAATTCAATTTAAACGTCGCGTCCATTCATATTTTGCAACGTTCAGAAAATCGTTGCAATTTCCCGCTCTATATTCAATTTCAGAAATTCCGGTTTTGGGTCCTTAACGGGCTGAAATATGGCCGGTTACTGTTCACATATGATCCAAAAAATATTTTCGGACCCGAAACCCGACCCGGCCCGGTTCGGTCGGACGGCGGCGGCACGCGTGTGGTGTTGCATGACTTCTCTCCTCACAACAAAGCAAACATGTGGGAGCCCCAAGGCCCCAACATCCACATGAGAAAGCTATATTTATACAAATATATTGTACAACTTTCTACCATGTGGGACTAATAGGTTTCTTCTTCTCTCTTTACTTCTTCTCTTCCAAATCAAAACCCAAACCCCAAAGTTATTTGAAAATTTTACAGCAAGCAGAAATATAATCAAATGAATACGAAGATGATATTGATATCGATATTTATTTCTCTCATATAAATGCCTCGATTTGTAAACAAGATAAATTGAATAGATTTCCATTAGACTTGTCATCTATGTTTAATCATTATAGAGAAATTTCCTTTAAAGAAAAAACCAAGACAGGAACTGAAAGAAAATTGAATCTGGATCAAAAGAAAGAAGGGGAGCAGAAGAAGAGTGTCAGGGTATGTAGGATCAACGAAGCATTTAGGTTTGAGAAAACTACGGGTTCACATAGGTGGACCAACGTAAATATCCAACCTACTAGCATCGATCCATTAAGAATCCAGCCCAACAAGCAAAGAGTACTTCACCCTAAAGCCAGTTCAAGTCCAACATCTAAATTGCATTATGTGGTTAAGTGCATATCTTTATTAATAGTTGAAAAAGAAGTACAATCTTTTGGTTCGACCGTAAACTTTCAAAGATATTCTTATATACAAACAAAACGTCAAAATCTCAAGTCCCACAAAAACAAAAGTTAACACTAATTTAAATACAAATTTTGAATTGTAAATAAAGTTACAATTTTAAACTCTATTACAACAAAAAATTGCATTTATTTTCTTTATTTGTTTTCAATTTATTTTTACCAAAACCATATCGAGATTTTATATTTTATAATTTAAAAAGAATTTTTTTGTACGCACTTGCATTGCACGTGCTATAAAACCTCATAGTTATTATATCTTTGATGTCACACTCTTTTGGTGTCAACTTGAATTGTAAAAAACACTCATAATACCAAAATTTCATAATAGTAAAGCGGAAGAATTTTAGACTCTCTTATTAATTCTAGGAGTTTTCTCCACTCTCCTTAATTATCTCAAGATATTTTGGTTTCAAATTTTTATAGTTTATCATTTTAAAATTATTCTACTAAATTTCTTACATTATTTTACATTTAAAACCAATTTTTTCAAAAAAAATTACAAATACTACAAATCTCTTCACACTTCTGTTATAATATTTTACATTCAAGCTCATAAATTTAAATTAACTACATAATTCAAAATTTAAAACATTTGATAAACTGAGCAAATATTTAATCCATCAAATAAATCCTAAAAAATGACAATTTCAATGCGTATACCTTAGTCGCATCAACAAATTGATAAAATTAATGTTTCATTTAGATACAAAGCATATAAACTATAACATAAATTATATACATTAAAAATAATAATAAATTTATTTTATAATTTGTTTGTTTAAATGTAGTTATGTTCACTAAAAATTTCTATTTTTAACTTCAAATACCTACATTTTAAATTTTCTACAATGACTTACAAACTCTTCTCAATTCTCTACTTATATTTTATATTAAAGTCCATATTTTCACTAATTTTGTAATCTTAAATCCAAGGTATTTAAATAAATTCACTTAACTAATATTCAATAATTCATCTAACAAATTCTAAAAAACAATATAAATATATATACAGTACTCGTATATATGAGCAAAAATGATATAATTATTTTTTTAAATTTCTATATAAAGACATATAAATCACATAATATAAAATGTATACATAAATAATAACAATTTTTATTTATAATTCATTTATCTTAAAAAATTATCATATATTGCATAGCTAAATTTCGTTGTTAACAACCTTTAAAGAATAAATTTATTTTATTTTTTAAATTGCAACGTGAATGCATGTATTACACCGTAAAGATTGCATAACTAAATTGCAACATTAACGCATGTATTAAGGTCCATCAAACTTCGCCCAGTATCCATTTGCTTCGTGTCGATAATTTTCATACTATTGTGAAACGACCCACCTTTTTGGACAGTTTAAATCGACAAATCAGACACACATGCCGATTCTAAACCATTCAAAAGGGCAGATGGTTAATGGGGTTAAATAAGAAAAGGAAAGAAAGAACAGAAGCAAACTCAGAATCTTGCAGCGGAAGGAACAAGATATAATAATAAAATAACAGTTCATGAAGCTGTTAAATAAATAAATTTGATTATTATTATACATCATAAATCAGAGTTACATACATATCAGAGATAATACAATAATGCAGCGGAAAAATAATATGGTAGTAGAATACAAATGATGTAATACCAAACTCCGTCTTCGTCCTCCAAAATAGATCTTCAACCTTATCTGAAATGCTCAGGCTGACCCGAGCGTAATGAAAAGACAAAACACTCGAGTCAGGACTAAAATATCTCATGTAAGTCAAATCGAATAAGAAAATATGAGTGTGACGGCGTAAGAGATGTTTACGGGTTTTGACATCTCCTATCCAGTGTCAACGTGAGTGCAATAACTTAAGAGATGTTACGGGATTTTTCCATCTCTCAAGGATCCGTTAAACTATCTACTATGTAGTACAATACGCTATTATAATATGTCTACATTAAAGTAAAAGTATTAAAATAGCGTTAAGCCATGGCCCATTCCACCCTTAACACAGTTTATATTCCCAAGAGCATATACAAGACCGTAGTTTCCCCAAAACTGGAAGTCACCAGAGGGTAATCCATATACTAAAGGTACAAATCAAAATCGTAGTGGTCGCGAATAGGATAATCAGTATGACAAGGTACATGAGGCAATACCAACTAGGATACTAGTAGTTGCGTGATCCGGACTGATGTTGGGCATAGCAGCTACTACCCCAACACCGCGAAACAACACTCCCAAAATTGAGGGGTGCAACCAAATCGAATCACAAAAGTAATAGACATGGTAACGAAGAAGTGTGTCCGCTAGAGGTGGCGAACCTCAATGGCCCGGCGCGGCTCCTGTTTTAGTCATGTCAGGGGTCATCCAATATCGTTCTCTTTCTTCAATCAACGCGTTCATCAAACCATCCACTTCGTTTTGGATCAACACTCCGCGTATACTAGTTATTAAAGTGGTTTTCGGTATCGACAGAGAGTATGTCCATATCTGATCCCGGTCTCTTTAATAACTACGTTATATTTTTCACACCGGTTCGATCCTTTACATTTCAAATCGATTCATAATTGATATCAAAATATCATATTCGCTTCAAAATCAAATCCATTTCAAATATCATCATATCTATTCAAGATGTAAGATTCCGTTTCAAAACATTTTCGCCTCAATATCTCATTTCAATTTCAAAATCATTTTTCGCCTCAATATCTCATTTCGATTTCAAAATCATTTTTGCCTGAATATCTCGTTTCGATTCACATAAACTCGAATTCCAAGATTAAAATTTAATCAAATTTCAAATCATCAATTTCAACTCGATTCAGCTTCTCAATAAACCATTTCAAATTATCAATTTCAAATATATATTTGAACCACAAAATAAACAATTTCACTTCCAATATATTTCGAAACTTTAAATATTTCACATTTCAAAACAGTTCATATATTTATATAAAAATATAAGATTCGCTTTAAAACCATTTCGTATTCAAATTAGAATATACTTCAAATTAAACATCTGTATTAAGTAGTTTACTTAATTTCTGGAACAATTCCCATTTAATAAACTTAGATTAATATTCGGATTTCAAGAATTCATTTAAGTATTACATTCCAAATCAATTTCAGTTCAAATCCTATTCAAATCAATTTTATCTTCAAATTTAATTCAATAGTTTCAATTTAGTTCAATTCACAAATTTATTTAAATTTCAATTTAATTCCAAATTAATTAAATCTCAATTTCAAATTAATTTTCACTTCCAAACTCAAACTTGAAATATCATTTCATATAAATTTTCTTAGAAATATTCAGAGTTCGATTAAAAGTCCAATCTTTTAAAACAAATCGACTTTCGAAACTTTACGCCATATTTCAATTTTTCTTAAAAATCTAAACTTCGAATAATTAATCCATTTCATTTACCAAGTTTAAATTCCAACATCTCGAGCTTCAATTCAAAATAATTCAATTTCCATAAATTAGATTTTTATTCTTAAATCAATTCATTTAAATAATTTCAAAACAACTTTTAAAATCATTTAATTTAACCAACCCGGTGTCCGTATATAATTCTCTAACCTATGGCCAAGTGGTTAGTTATTTCAATTAAATGTCAGGGATGAATATATATCACTTAACAAAATCACGGTGTCATATGTATGCATAACAGTGTATATATAAGCAAGTAAACATCCAAACATTTAAAATATCGACCAATAACATCCATCGAAATACATCATCCAATAGACAATACAATTCATGGCAATTTCATAGTTATCAATGTCAGGTAATTCAATCGCAATTCAATTTTAATTTCAATTTAACTATCAATTTAATTTTCAACGGTTAATTCAAATGACAATCTATATGACAATTAAATTTTATCAAACAACGACAAATAAAATCATAACACTTCATAATGTCAAATTTAACTACCATAAAGATATTTAGTACGTTGTGAGCATTATAAAACACTCACCTTGATTTTCTGTTGTCGCCGAGACGTTCCGGTTTGGAACTGAAACTGGACGACGCCCAAATTTCCAACGTCTCCAAATCCATCCAAACCAGTTTCATTTCGAAGCTCTCGTCATTACGATCGCAACGCAAAATGTTTCGTCCAAAACAGACCTCGTATGAAGAAGTTATGCTATTTTAAAGTTTGTACATGTTTTAATATAAATAAATTACAATTTCTTTTCAAATTTTAAACCTCATCAGATCTGGGCCCTTGATTCAGCCTCTACCAGATCTGGCCGCATGCTTTGCCTTCTTCCCAAACGCACTCCTTCCAGTAAAACACGTACAAACAAAACCCATCTTCATTAGCTAGGGTTACGTGCCACCGCCTCCACGCTTGACGAAACTTCATCAAACTACCGCCATTCGAAGCGCCTCAGCCACCACCACCCACGCCTACCACCATGATGAACTCGGCCCCACCATTTGCACGCAGCTCGAGGCCAAACGGCCACTGTTCCAGCCCCCATAGCCTCCACTACGTCGCGCCATACCCCATCATCTCCGTATGGATTGAAAGCTCTCGACGAGTGCTACAACTTTGTAGTTGAACACTTCTTTTAATTCTTCACGGATTGAGAGAGATTGAGGAGGAAAGAAGATGAATTTCTGGCCTTAGAATGTGTTAGTGGCGGCTGGAGCTATTTGGATTAGGGTTTTGGGCTTTTGTTTGCAAATTGAAGATGTGAGGTCCTTATATAGAAAATTAGCAAAACACTATTCATCGAAAATTTTCCGAACTCCAAACGAAGCGTGCCGGCTGGCGTTTCTAAGGTTTACCCCATGTTCCGAACGCAATGGAACATGCTTCGGAGGCTAATTCAGTCATCTGGGCGAGTTACGGAGAAAAACGATCAGTTTTAAATTAAACCGATTTAAACAGATTTCGATGCGTTTTGGCTTGCCCCGGACAAACGGTACATCCAATTGACACGAAATTTAAAACCATACAATAATATCACATTACGGATCCGATGAAACTGGTTTCGTCGAAATCCGAGACTTTTTGAAAAATGACTATTTTCTCTCGCCGAATTAATATTAAAAACAATTCGATGCGTTTCGAGCTGCCACGGTCAAACGATAACTCCGATTGCTACGAAAATTGAAATCCGACAATAACAAACTATTATGGATCCAATGGAACTAGTTTCGTTCAATTCTGAGACTGTTCGAAAAATGGCTATTTTCCAGTCGATAATTAAATATTAAAATATTCAATTTTCACAAATTAACTTTAAATTCAATTTTAAAAGTTCTATAACATTACTATAACTCCAATATGATAAGATAAAACTTTACAAATCATTTTCAATCATATTCACCTCGATTTTCAATTATTTCTGAAATTTAACTTATTAAATTATCGATTTAATTGTCTAATTAAATCCAATATTCGAAAAATAAATTATTCGACTGTTTAATTTCAATATAAAATTCCCAATTTTAAATTATTAACTTTTAAATCAAATCTTAATTGTTCACAAATTCCATTTTTAATTTCATAGTAATTAACAATCTTTTACAATGCAATTTTCCATTATAAATCCAATATAAAAGATTATATTAGATTCAGCGTTCAATTATATTGTAATTCAAATTCAAGTTATTTAATTCCAAATGAATTCTTTTATTTCGATTTACACTTTCATTATTGAATCAACCCTTTACTTATACATTATTATCAATAGTTTATAATTCATTTACTTTCATTTTCTTCAGCTATCATCTTATTTAAATTCACAGTAATATTAAATTACATTCATTTACGTTGATTTCCATATTATAACTTCAATATTAAATGTAACATTTTATTTATTTCGTTGTTTACAATCAAATTCAATTCAATTCAATTACTTGTTACATTCAAATTTAAATCTTTACTTACGTTCAATTACAAGTTAACATCTTTATCGAATTACCGTTTCAGTCATTATCTGCTTCCAATCAACTGTAATATTAAGTTACATTTATTTATATTAGTTTCAATAACATAAACTTCCATTATTAAATCTACCATTTTATTTATTCTTTGTTTACAATCATAACCAATTTGGTTTACAATCAAATTCAATCCATTATTTACATTCACTACAAGTTAACATCCATATTTAATTTACAAATAAGTTATTTCAGAATTCAGTTTTGTATTTTAACTTGTAATTCACTTTTAACAACAAAAAATTTTATTTCCTTCGGATTTTTATCCAAAATTTTCATTTTAATTCGTAGTGTTAAAAATACGGGTCGTTACATATTGTGTATCGATCCTGACCCAACATGTTTCGTATCGATTAGTTAATTGATTGATATGAAGCAAGGGGCTAAGTATCGGTACGAAGCCACAAACAAAACGATCGATATGAAATAGGTGGAGTTCGATCTGTGTTCATTTGCACTTCAACTGCTTGCTTCGTATCGGTCATATTCCTATATGATTCGTATCGATTAATCAAACGACCGATACGAAACCAACGATCATTTAATCCATACGAAAAGCAATCATAGGCTATTTCGTATCGATCGGTTTCGTATCAATCGATATGAAGGAGCAGGTCAAGTGGTGAAACGTACAACATGGATCGAGGCGTGAAACTTGGATCGATGCGTAATTGGTGGATGATGGACATACCATATGATCGATATGAAGAGTACGTCAACGTCGATATGAAGGAAGTGACATATGATCGATGCGAAGAAGGCAAACTCAACTCAACATAAAAGGTGGATCGCTCCTAGATTATAGCGCCATGTAATCATCCTGATCGATACGAATTTGGATCGATACGAACGTGACAGTCAACCTACAAATCCAAACTTGCATCGATCATATCTCACAATCTACAAGTCCAAATGCCACCAAATTTTCACGGAAGCTTGCGTACAACCTCAAGAATGTCAATGATCGATCCCAACCCAAAAGGAGAAATTTTGGATCGATACGAATTTGGTACGTATCGATCATGAATCGAGTCGAAATGTCAGGAGATCGATCACGTGGGCCCACCTGGGCCCACGTGAGAGAAGGAGTCTTCCAAGATCTGAGCGAGATATTTGCAGCCTACACCTATAAATAGCAGTCTAAGAGCTTTAGAAAAGGGATCTTTGGCTCTTCTACGCCGTTACTCTGCTGAACTCCATTGTAATTCGAATACTATCAATTGTAATCTTTTAAATCAGTAGAGAATCATCAATAAAATAGCAACTCTTCAAAGTGGACATAGGCCACAACGCCGAACCACTATAAATCTTGTGTTTTTACTGCTCCCCTTTTAAATTTTGAGTGTTCTCCATATTTATATTCTCTACATACTTGCTATCTGTGATTTGTGATTGTGAACGGGTGCTTTCATCAACAATTGGGTGTTTGTGGCCAATTTTGGCGCAAATATTTTGGTGCTTTCACTGAGAATTGAACTCGGGAATTCTATAACTTGGACTTTGGATCTGAAAGCTTAAAGACTTGGATCTAGAAAGCTATAACAAAGCAATCGACAAGGAGACAAAGTGGGGAGAGAAGTCAACATGAAGGAAGCCAGGAAGCATCCTCAGGAGCTAATCAGACTTCGGCCTTCATCACCAAAGATGAGATGGAGATGATGATGGGGGCTATGCATGAAGAATTATTGAAAAGGCAGGAGGAGATAATGCAGAATATTCTTAGACAGTTTGGGCAGGCTGGAACAGCAGGAGCAGCTGGAGTCCAGATCCCCAGAGCTGGACCAGAAAGACTCAACAGGAGATCGGATAGAGCAGGACCATCAGGAGAAGCCTCTGAGCTGGAGGGCACTCCCCAGGAGCATGTTAATCCAACCTCAGACAGGATACCAGGCGGACCTGTCCAACACGGCGTTGATAGAGGAATGGATGCTCGTCCAAGAGAGCAGATCCCAATATTCCCTCGTGAACTTGGAAGGCATATCGGAGGCAACAGACAAGGACTGCAGCTTGGAGACAGTGATAGATTGACAGAGATGGTCAAACGAGTAATGAGAGGCGGATTAGTGAATAGAGATCTGGAAGATGTGAACAGGAGCCCCTTCGCCCCCACAATTAGGCAGGCTAGGAATCCACCAGAATTCAAGCTACCAACACTGGAGGTGTACGATGGAAGGACCGATCCTGCTGTTCATCTGACAAGGTATATGAGGCACATGGAGGTACTGGAGGCATCAGAGGAGGTCATGGCCCGGTGTTTCCCATCGTATTTGACAGACATAGCAGCACTATGGTTCAGGCAATTGGAGAGTGGCTCCATTGGAACATGGACCGAGTTGATTGAGAAGTTTATGAGGTAGTTCAGAGTTCACATTTTGAGACCCAAGAATGTGATGAGTTTGACAACACTGAAGCAAAGAACTGGGGAATCTTTGAGAAGTTTCCTGACACGATTCAATGCAGTGGCAGCATCGGTGGGTCGACCAGATCCATCATGGTTTTGATGGCAGATGTATTTGGAATAGCTGATGGCACAGAATTCAAGAACTCATTGACAAGGGATCCACTCATGGATCTCGGAGAGTTTTACCATGAGCCAGAAAGGTTTCTGTGGCAAGAGGATGCAAATGCTGAGAGAGAGGAATGAGAGGGAGTTGAAGTTTATGCAGTTAAAAGCGGAGATCCGCCCAGAAAGGATTCGGGCAAGGATAAAGGAAAACGGAAAGCAGAAGATAGTTGTGATGAGCCAAAACGGTCGCGTAAGGAGCCAAGATCCACCTCTTATTCAGAGCTGAACGAGACTTTGGAACGAATCTACCAAGACACTAGGGGGCAGGTTCCCTACCGGATGCCAATGAGGAAGGATCCGACCAACAATGAGAGGAAATCGGAAAAGTACAGCTTATTCCACGAGTTAAGCGGCCATAGCATGAATGATTGTAGGCACTTGAGAGATGAGATAGAAGGGTATATCCGGAATGGCATGCTATTACAGTATGTGAGAAGGCGGGCATCAACGGTGGAGCAGGAGCGACCACCGACTGCACCAAATGAGGACGGCTCTAGATCTAGGCATCGTCAGCTTATCATCAACTGATTAGAATAATGACGAATAAGTCGCAAACTCCATACTAGTGCGGTTAAGTTGCTTACACATGTACAGGATCACAAACGGTCTTCAGGCGTGCTCTGAGACGACTATAACTGCATCAGTGTAGGTGTCTGCACTTTGACGTCTCTGTTTTTCTTTTGTTTTCTATTTTTAGCGTCTGGACTTGATTTGGTTGGGCATTTTGATTGTAAGACTCATTTTGAATGTAAATCTGGTATTTGTAATTTCATAATGGCTTAGTCACTTACACATGCATGGGATCGCGAACGGTCCTCGAGCATGCTTTGAGATGGCGATAAGCCGCCATAACAAACGATTCGTAAACTCACTCGAACGTGAAATCTAACATTAATGATACTAAGTCCCCCCCTCCGGGCACACACAACCCGCCTCGAACGACACCTGACCTCGAACGGTCACAATTCGCCTTGAACGGCACCCGACCTCGAACGGTCACAATTCGCCTCGAATGGCACCCGACCACAAACGGTTATCATTCGCCACGAACGGCACCCGACCTCGAACGGTCATAATTCGCCACGAACGGCATATGACCTCGAACGACCACATACCGCCCCGAATGACATACGATCTCGAATGATTGCTATTCACAATCATGTAAGATTATCAATCATTTTACGGGTCATTAACAGGATATGAACATCAAGCTTATGGAACTACAAAACACACCTTCCTATCGCAAGGCATGTTTTGGGGGGCAAAGTGTTAACCCGCCTTTTGGCAAGGCAAAATATAGGCGGATTTTACCCAACCAACCGCATGACAGTAGAAGCCAGATTTTCACAGATAGTAAGCATGTTCATGAAGCCAAAACATAGCATAGTCACCGAACAAATAGCGCAAGATGTTTAAAATATGATTTCAACAAAGATCGAGTCACTACCAGTCGCTTGGAGTTTGCTCCGAGTCGTCCCTAGGCTTGCTTCAGGCTCTCAGGCATGCTGCTTCGGGTTAGAGAAGGGGCTACTTCGAGTTAAGGAGGTGGCTGTTTCGAGTCAAAGCCACGAATCGATCAACAACCAAAGTCTCCACCAATCTCGTATCCATCCAAGTTCGTGTCCATTAAACTTCGCCCAGTATCCATGTGCTTCGTGTCGATCATTTTCATACTAACCCATTGCGTATCGATCCTGACCCAACATGTTTCGTATCGATTAGTTAATTGATCGATACGAAGCGAGAGGCTAAGTATCGGTACGAAGCCACAAACAAAACGATCGATACGAAATATGTGGAGTTCGATCTGTGTTCATTTGCACTTCTACTGCTTGCTTCGTATCGATCATATTCCTATATGATTCGTATCGATTAATCAAATGGTCGATATGAAACCAACGATCATTTAATCGATACGAAAAGCAATCATAGGCTATTTCGTATCGATCGGTTTCATATCGATCGATATGAAGGAGCAGGTCAAGTGGTGAAATGTACAACATGGTTCGAGGCGTGAAACTTGGATCGATGCGTAATTGGTGGACGATGGACATACCATATGATCGATACGAAGAGTACGGCTAGCGTCGATATGAAGGGAGTGACATATGATCGATGCGAAGAAGGCAAACTCAACTCAACATAAAAAGTGGATCGCTCATGGATTATAGCACCACGTAATCATCATGATCGATACAAATTTGGATCGATACGAGCGTGACAGTCAACCTACAAATCAAAACTTGCATCGATCATATCTCACAATCTACAAGTCCAAATGCCACCAAATTTTCACAGGAGCTTGCGTACAACCTCAAGAATGTCATTGATCTATCCCAACCAAAAAAGAGCAATTTTGGATCAATACGAATTTGGTACGTATCGATCATGAATCGAGTCAAAATGTCAGAAGATCGATCACGTGTGCCCACCCACATGAGAGGAGTCTTGCAAGATCTGAGCGAGATATTTGCAGCCTACACCTATAAATAGAAGTCTAAGAGCTTCAAAAAAGAGATCTTTGGCTCTTCTACGCCGTTACTCTGCTGAACTCCATTGTACTTCAGATACTATCAATTGTAACCTTGTAAATCAGTAGAGAATCATCAATAAAATAGCAACTCTTCAAAGTGGACGTAGGCCACAACGCCGAACCACTATAAATCTTGTGTTTTTACCGCTCTCCTTTTAAATTTTGAGTGCTCTTCGTATTTATATTCTCTACATACTTGCTATCTGTGATTTGTGATTGTGAATGGGTGCTTTCATCAGCAATTGGGTGTTTGTGACCAATTTTGGCGCAAACAAACAAAGTTTTATTTTATATATAATTTGTATTATTATTATATATATACGTGTGTGTGTGTGTGTGTGTATCATAAGCACATATATGTGTATCTGCACGTGCAACAGAGCAACGTGTACATGGTTTGACATGCCTATATATAGATGTTGGAATCTACACCGCAAAAGACAGATTAGCCTCTTTTGCATTTGATTTGTTGTCTACATGTATATGTGTTTGTGTATTGGCATCATAATAATATATACAAGTAAATATATAGTATAGACATATATATATACACACACATATATTTATTAAATGTTAGCTATAAACAATTTGTAAATGAAGTGACTTGAGATATATTCGAGTGATGATGACTCGTGTGATGAGATGCTGAACGTGAGTTCACCATTGGAAATGAAAAAAAAATAGAGTAAGAGCATAGCCGGTGGGTTTCGTTAACTTAAGGGTATATCAACTCCAAATATCTAGAGATGCTTTCGATTCAGGCATGCGGGAGTTGTTGGTATTCGGTATCACATATTCGACCGTGGACCAGCAAAGTTTACCTTTGTGACATATTTATCTGGAGATATGCATGGTTGTGGAAGGTAGATTCTAACCCTTGTGATGGAGGTTGGCTTTCGGTTTTTACCGAGGAGACCACCATAGAAATCCATTTATGCGAACATACTTTAGCAGCTTTGATTGTATACCTATGAATATTTTTTGTGTCGTGAGATGCAAGTGACACAACTATTTTTTTATTTATATTCTACACCCTAAACATTATCTATTATATCACTGTATGTATTTATTTGATGGTTTTCTCTTTTGAGTGGAAAACTATTATGGTGATTTGAACAGTCTCAAAAGGCGTTACTAGATTCAGTAGATGTTTCTTGAGTTTCTCATACCAGACTTATGTCTGACTTGTGTTTTTATATTTCCCTTGATTACATGGGTTCTCTTTCGAGTAGTCTGAGAAAGACATGTTTTCGTTGATTTGGAGCTCGAGGAGATAGGGTGGATGTTTTCACTTACCATAGTATCTTATTTCCACTACATTACTACTATGTATATACCATCATTTGTGAGGATAGACTATTATAACTGTATATGCTGATGATAGTACTTGAGATTGTAACTCTGAAATGTTGTGTATCATAGAGTAACACTTTGTACAGTCTTTTTGATATCATATGATATCGTTCCGCTGTAAGATTCTTGTGTTTTGTTCTCTTCTTTTTTGTTTTTTTTTCTTTTCTTTTTCCTTAATAATTTGTCTTTCTGGCACTTGGGTACTCGATACATGAGTACCGTGGATGTATTGGTGTCTACACTCAGCCTCTACTGAGCTCTTTTATTACATTGTTACCATACAACAATGATTAGTATTCTTAATACTTGGAATCACCTCTGGCTCAGAATAATTTTGTGCATTTATATTTATGCATTGCTTTTACTGCAGCATTATTCAAGGTGGTGTATTTAACCTTTTGTTGAACCGATCACAACCTTTCATTTGGAACATTTTCAACTTAGAGCTTCTTAAATAAGGTTTGAATACAGCATTATTCAAGGTGATGTACTTAGCCTTTTGTTGAACCAACCATAATCTTTCATTTGGAACATTTCCAACTTAGAGCTACTTAAATAAGGTTTGAACATGAATTCAATATTGACATGTTATACTAAATATCACTCATGAAGTTTGAGTCCATACACTCTTCATAAGGAGTATGATGTTTTTATAAAATGTTCTTTAGTATTTCGTAAATACTCAAGAACACTCTAAACTACCATTTAGTGATCTTAATTTGAGTTTGAAATTTGCTTCAAGCATCAAATACATAAGCAAAATATAATATTGCTGACAATACAGCATGTATGATAATTACTATTGTCAATACATGAGGAATTCATCGTACATATTTCATATTAAACATTTTAATTTAGTGTCTATGCATATCTTTTTGGGACATTTCCAACGTCCTTTTACTTAATATAAAAGATATAATTTATAAATCCAATATCGAGTATTAAACAACCAAACTATTACTGATTTTAACATAAGTACATTATTAACAATCGACAATATGTTATTTACTTATAGTCTATAAATATCTATGCACCTTTTAGTAATATTTCCAATATTCTTCCTTGTCATTTCGAATGAAAATCAAACGATTCGATATTTCTATCAAAATACCCATTCAATTCTGATTCTTATAAAATAATATTTTCATATCATTTCTTGGATCATATCCTAAAAACTACAAACTCAATATTTCTCCCGCTGACTTTGAGAACTTTGGTTGTTATGTGCAAATGATCTACTCGAAATCGTTGTTTAAAATTTTCCATTTCAACACAGTGAACCACATACAAAGTCATACCAAGCGGTAATTTTGCAAATAAATCTGAACTAACTTGAGCCCGTTAAATAACAAATATATTGTACCAATTTCAATAATTGAAATTTATGATGTTGCATTATTAACATTGCTCATTGTATTCCAACTGCATTAGTCTTGCTCTTAAAGACTCATTCACGGTCGATGGATCATATCCCTTTAGGTACAACTACCAAAATCATATTCTGATCATGTACTTAGAATTCTTTTCAGATTTGTGCATTATACCATATCGTTGAGTTAATAATCTTAATGGCTTAATTGACAACCAAGGATTAACTATGCTCGGCATTGATAAGATACTCATATTTTCTCTTCGATGTGCAAGAATGCTTATTAGACATTCTAACACATTGTGTTTATTTAGATTTGGTTAATTTCATTTCATCTCTCGTAATCAGTTTTATCTTTAGATCGTATCCAAATTCGTTTTGGTACCAATAATTTCTAAAGAAAATTCCTTCTCTATAAAGTTGATATTTCTTTAAACAACAATACTATTTCTTAGTTCAACATAATGAGTACTCATAAACATTTTATGAATTGGTTTGTATATATATTTAATTTGGTTTTTAGTTTACTATATTTATATTCAAAACATAAACTGGTCATTCAATAACTACCGTTCCCAAAAAAATTGATGTTATTCATACAAGATCCCTCACATATAATTATTATGTGTTGATGCTAAAAATGGACATCAACACCCATAGAATCCCATGGAGATTAAATAATGAATGAAATAAAAACGTAACATAAAGGTAAATGAACACATAGATTTTTATAGTGGTTCGGCAATCTTGACCTACATCCACTTCACACTTTTATTAATCTTTCACTGGATTACAATTACAAGAATATTTGGATCAGCTAGGATTCTTTGATACATGATTCAAGAATAAAAATGGCAGAGCCTCCAAAGCAGGAAGAAGGTCCCTTTTCTGATGTCATGCCTGTCGTATTTATAAGGGAAGACGTGGACGGATTGGAGTGAAATTCTGGAAGAAAGTTCGAAGACCAAGACAAGGCAACCCAAAAATTTGCAGGCCCATCGGGGCCCACAATAGGGGTCGGTACCGACCCCTATTTTAGTGTCCAAATGGGGTGTGATCCCTCTATGTCGTTCCCCATAGTGTTAGCTACCTGCTCTCCAAATTTCGTGCAATTCCAACGTATGGTTTGTGAGATATCACATTTTCCGTGAAGTAGTATTGATTGAATTCTAATTTCTACTGATTCCTCTAGAGGGATAGGTATCGATCCCTCCAACTTGCTTCAAATGTCATGTGATCCCTAGGGGAGCTTCTCAATGTTGTATTATGTATAGCCTCCAAGTTTCGTGTCATTTGGATCAATTGAGCTTGAGTTATTGACTGTTGAATGCAGGACTATCCTTGCTTTACCGAACCCTATGAGATGTGACGACCCCTAAGAGAATGTCGATCCCTCTCCGAACGAATCAGGCCAATCCACACTTCACCTTGACCATGTCGATCCCTCTTAAGTCCAAATATGTCGATCCGTTTCATGCCCCGACCATGCCGAAACCTCTTGAATGCAATTATACCGACCCATTCTTCGCGTATGTTGATCCCTCTTAAATCCAACAATACTAATCCATTTGCCCATCAGAGTTATTTCCCTATTTTTAACATCCTGCCATGTCTATCTTTCAACTCCATTCAATTCTGACTTTATGCAGCCATCTTTACCTTATTCCTGGGCCCCACAACCTTCGATATGCGCTCACCTGCCTTGATAATTGTGAAGTCTGTTGGATTAAATCTACATGTGCACGGCCTTGCCAAAAGGCGGGTTAACACTTTGCCCCCCAAAACATGCCTTGCGATAAGAAGGCGTGTTTTTAATTGCCATAAATCCAAAATCCGAAGTTCATAATCCTTTGATTGCCATATTATCCAATCCATTGCCAATCCGATCCTTTGATCTCTCCGGATCATTAGCGAAATCCGAGACCACTCCGGCTTTATATCCAAGTCTATAGACCTCTCCGGGTCATTAGCCTAATCCAAATCCTTGATCCATCGGATCCTTGCCGAGCACAATCCATACCCGATGATCTGAGGCATCGACTCTCCGGTCGAGTTAATCCATGGGTGTCCTTCTCCGGCCTCGGCTCCTAATCGAGGACTTAAACCATAGGGTATCCTTCTCTGGCCTCGATCCCCAATCGAGGACTTAATCTGTGTACGAATCCATCCTGTCGCTATTCGGCTAAGGGACTTATGGCTCATGGTTATTGCCATGTCTCTCTGGTCGAGGCCATAACTATGTCATATGTTATGTAATACATTGATTCAGACTTAAGCATCCCTAAGTCCATTAAATAAAATTCCATACAACCAATAAATCAAAGTTCGAAGCAAATAAGAAGAAATAAAACGAATTTCACAAACCCGAGCACAACGTTTTATTGTCATCTAAGAGCATGCCTAGGGACCATCCTTGATTCCATACATGTGTAAGTGACTTGGCCGTATTCTTCTTCATGGACTTCTCTCAAGACTTGTTTGATTTTATCACGAGTGGTAATCCGAAGCAGGGGAATGAGAAAGCCCTTTCTATACATGATTCCTTTTCGAATGATGTAACGTGAAGCTTTGAGGACGATCTGTCGTTTTTTATTCATCCGTTGAGGAAGAATTCCCTATTATGGATAGTCTCTAGTAGGAGTCATCCATGACTCCGTCTCTGGTTCCGTCTCCAAGATCTACTCAATCTCCTTCTGTCAATGCTTGGAATATTAAGTACTTCAACCGGGACAAAGTCTATTTGTCGTGCATCCCCAGAACTAGCCAACTTGGCCAGTGACTAGACTTTTTCATTTGTTCTCTAAGGATGTGTGTAATGGTGTAATACTCGAAGTCAACCATTAGCTCTTAGACCCGGTCGAGATAAGGAGCAAGACGCTGCCCCCTAGCAAGATTAACTTCCCTGACTCTACATACTACTAACCAGGAATCATAAAAGATACGTAAAGTTTCCACTCCCAGCTCTCTAGCAAGTTTGAGGCTGGTAATCATGGCTTCATATTTAGCTTCGTTGTTTGTTGTGGGTAAGTCCAGTAACAGGACGTAGCAGACCGATCGTTCCTTGGGAGCCATTAACAAAGTTTCGCCGCCAGAACACTGATCATTGGACGCTCCATCCGTGTACATTTTCATCTGTTGATCGGTTATCCACTGCTCTTCGAATAGCCGTCTAATGTGGTGAATTCAAATATGAGGTCTGCTAATTTCTGTCCTTGGATAGCACTTCGAGGGAAATAAATGATATCGAATTGACTTAGTTCGATATTCCATTTGAGTAGTCTTCCAGACGTCTCAGGTCGTTATATGACATGTCGTAATGGCTGGTGGCATAGACGTTGATGGGGAGAGCCTGAAAGTAAGAGCGGAGCTTTCGTGATGAAATCAATAGGCATTACGCAAGCTTTTGTTGCTTCGAGTAGTCTTCTCTTAGTACCTATCAATTGCTTGGTTACATCATATACTGGTCTTTGGATCTGTTTCTCTTCGCATAGCATTACGGTGCTTACGGCGTGTATCGACATGGCTAAATTGATGTATAAATCTTTATAATCCACCGGCTTTGACAAGATGAGAGATCTCTTTAAGTGGTTCACCAATGCTTGGAATGCGTCTTTACAATCCTGTGTCCATTCGAAATTCCTTTTCTATCTTCCAATTAGGTTGAAGAAGAGAGTACACTTGTCGATGGCCCTGGAAATGAATCGACTTAGGGTGATGACCTTCCATTTAGACTCTATACCTGTTTGATTATCTTCGGTACCTAGATGTTTCGAATTGCTTGAATCTTCTAGGGGTCAGCTTCGATTCCGTGAGAGTCAATGATGAAACCCAGAAATTTCCCTGACGCAATGCCGAAAGAGCATTTCAAGGGATTCGGTTTCATTTCATATTTTCGTAGAATACTGAACATCTCCGCTAAGTCGTCGATGTGGTCGTTTGATCATCATGACTTCATGAGCATATCATCCACATATATTTTCGTTGATTGCCTGATCATGTCTTTGAACATCCCGTTGACTAGTCTTTGGTAAGTAGCTTCTGCATTATTTAGTTTAAATGGCATCACAACATAATATAGCCCTAAATCGATAATGAACCTGATGTGCTTCTGATCGAGGACGTGCATCAGGACCTGGTTGTACCCGGAGTACATATCCATAAATGAAAGTGGTTCATATCCAGTGGTTGAGTCTACCAGCCGGTCGATCCTCGAAAGTAGAAAGCTGTCCTTCGGGCATGCCTTGTTCGGGTCTGAGTAGTCGATGCATGACCGTTGCTTTCCATTAGCTTTTCTCACAAGAACTAGATTTGATACCCATTTCGGGCAGAGGGTGTCGCGAGTAAACCTATTGTTTCGGGCAGAGGATTCAATAAAGGAATATTTAAAATGTTGTAGTTCAATAATAAAAAAGAAAACCTTGTTTATGACAACAATTGCAGCTAATTACAATATGTTGAAGGTGATTCAAAAATGTGAACAAGACTCCAGATACAAGTTGCGTAACGTGTATGTATAGGGCCAAAGCTTGTTAAAAATGAGTTCACTATAATAATTTTCCAGTTCAAAAAAATGAAATAATTCATTTTGAGATGTCTTCATAATCAATCTTCATTCTACATGTTATGCCCACACGTATTAGCAACATAAGCATGAAAGTGCTACTCTCCCACAATTATAAACAATATCGATTTATTAATATTTGCAGCGAGCAATTCCCGATGTGTTGTCGCATAACTTATCATGCATCAATGTAGTACACACACATATACACACGCCACAGTGCAAAGTGCGTTTTGGGCACCATCATATTTTGCATGTTGTGCTTAAAACCGTTGCATTGATCTTTTTCGAACTGATAGATTTAGAACATAAATTGCTGAATTTAAAGCTATAGCTCGTCGGATGTTGATTTTACACGTTTAAAATGATTCATCCAAGGAGCTTTGAGCGCTAAGGTGGTAAAAAGTTCAAACCCCCTTGATTATCTATAAAATATCATGAAACCTTAAGGAGCAGCCGCCCCCGCAGTCTCACCATTCACAAATGCATCTCGAAGTTAAATATTAAATATATCCCTGATAGCCTAGTTAAGATTATGATCCATATCGTTACGAATACACTAAATGTTATATTTCACATAATAATGATCATTAGAAAGAAATAAACCGCTGCACTGAAATGAAACCATCTTGAAAAAATAGAATGATAGAAACCATGTAACAACGACCAATGAAAACTTTACAACACTTTCAAAAGAAGTGGATATGAATTAATGATGTTATTGGCAATCTAAGAAAGTACCAAAAATAAAATTTTGTTTCATAATGTGAAAAAATGATTATTGATTCTCATGAGATAAGGACAAATAATATTTCATTTGGAACTTTATATTGTTTGTACATTCATGTTTCTAACTTTATAAGAAATATAAAATCGGATATGCTTGACATGGTTCCTAGTGTATAGTTCTTTTTTTGAAGTGTGGTAGGCTTTTGAAGTGTAGGCTTCATCTAAATTTTTTTTCTAACTCAATTAACAACTTTCAACTTCGGCAATTTTTATATACCTTATTCTACTAAAAATCATTTTTTACAATCAAAAACTCTTTCATCCCATTGATAAATATATCATATTCAACAAATTCTAAAAAAAATATTTGGATCTATCATAAATGTGTGGCCCTTTTCAAATTTTATTTACTTAACATGTATGAATGAAAATCAGTCAAAAAACTTCAAAAAAGCACCATGATAACATGTATGAAGAGTCCATGTCATTAATTCAGGATATAAACCGAAAATAAAATCCAAAAATGCAACAAAAAAGATACACTTTATTTCATTTCTAAATCGAATAACTAAGACATAATCAGACAAATAGTTGTGAAGAATCTACAAAATAAGATCTATAATTCAACTGAAATGGTTAGCTACAATTGCCGATACAGGCTGTTCTACTGCCATCCTTCTGCTTTTTCCAACAAACAACTCTATGGATTTAGATACGGCTGAAAATATTAGTTCAATGTTGTCATCGCCAACGATTTTTCTTGCCTTAAATTATGAATCGGTTGGCCATTTGCAAATCAACATCGAACTCCTCCAATTTTATCTTCGTTGTTTTGTAAACTGATTTTTTTAATTGCTCTAAGTTAGAGCCTTTACGAACTTTTTCCAGTTAGTAAGAGCCACCAACATACTTTCCACAATTTGATCGTCAATAACCAATTCATCATCAAAATAGCAAATGGTTGGAACAAAATTAGGAACCATTCTATAGTAACAATGTATATAACATTACACAAATTTTATTTACAAATCGACCAAATTATTAAGGTTTACAAATCCATTCCTTTTTTGATTCGAAGTAAGGAGATGTTAACTCTACTCAAACTCAAGCTTTGATTGTTTTTGATGCAAATGGTAAGGGATTTTAGTAAAATATAAGAGCGGGAGTATTGGGTTTTTTTATTTTGAGTTCGGTAAAGTAAAGGCGGTGAGAGAAAGGAATAATGGGCCACTGTTATAGGGTCAGAAAAGTATGCGATTTTTGAAATAGCGCTCATTAGCGACTTTTCAAAAGTCGCCCACGTATGACAATACAATAACAAATATATGTCAGTTTTGTCCACGCCAGCGGTGGGCAGGAAAAACACAACAGGCAGCCTATTCGTTCATCAAAGAGAATGGAAATGTATAGATACCAAAAATTACCATATACTATGATTCAAATATCAGGTTCGGAACTAACAAGGAAAACAACATTTCATGTGGTGGCCAAAGGCAAGTGATGTTGATGTTTTCTTGGAGCTGCCATTACATGGTCTGTCTATAAATGTAAAGGGCAACAATGAAAGTATATTGCTAGTCATCCCGCTTTGAAATGTCACCAAAAGGAATAGAACTAAGGAATATAGTTGTTATGTTAAATATAATAGAGGTTAAAGTTCTGTATCCATGCAACTTGATGTCCAATTTAAATCTTTTGTCTGTATAAACATCTTTATTTATTAGTCAATTGATTTACATTTCCGCTTTGAAACTACTGCCTTTATATCAATTTCTTTCTTCGTTGCTATTCCTCCCAAACTATGTTCTTTGTGCGTATGTGCCCTAATAATCTATACACACATACATATACACACACATATACATATACATATATAAACTACGTCATACAAAGCTTTAACTAATAAATACATGCAAAGCTTTAAATAGTAACTACATACTCATATCACCTAATTCGCCATAAATTTAATATAGTGAAAATTAAACACAAGGACCTCTTTAGCAAGTGAGATTAGTTTTTAGGACACACAACTGAAATAATTACTTTCAAGGATAAAACGTAAAATAATTAGTTTCTAGGACCTAAAAACCTATAAAATTATGTCTTTGAAAGTAATTGGACTGCTGACTTTGTCCTTGAAAGTAATTATTCTGTGATTTTGACCTTAAAAGTAATTTCTTTGAATGTGTGTTCTAGAAACTAATTGGACTGCAAAGTTTGTCCTTCTGGTAAAATGCCCCTTTAATATATCTATATCTTAACTATTTTACATTGATATATAAATATACATATAACAAATAGCATTTGGATTTTACGCTTAAAAGGATGGATATTTCTATAAATACAATAAGTTTTTCCATATACACATATACACATAACACCAAAACCGTGATAAATTTAATATATTTATATCTATAAAGGTATATAATTATACACATATAATAAATAGCTTGTGGATTTAATGCTTAAAAAACAAATATCAATATGTATAAATACAGCAGTTTTTTTGGGGCACCTAGGCCAGCTAGGCACATCCGATCACCAAACCCAGTTCAGGCTTCAATGTTGACAATTCAGATCACCACAGTCTGTCTTCATGCATCATTCAGCCCAGGAGAACTACCGGCGACATTCAATTCAGTTCAGATACAATCTGCTACACACCTTCATTCATACAAAATTTGCTTCAGGCCAGCTCCTGTTTTGGTTTATTAGGCCAAATTATGGCATTGGAAGCAATTCCCTGCCCTGTGCATTGCGTTCAACCTTAGTTGTGCTGCTGATCAGTCTTGTGCAAGCCCCAAGCACTCAATGCACTCTGTGCTCATGAACCCATTGTACATGTTTACACAAGACACTATTGTACATGCACTCATTGCACAGGCTGAAACAAAAAAGAAGACTTTCCTTAACTCCTGCTGCCATTTCAGTTATCATGTGCTTCCATTTCAATAAGCACTTTACCACTAGTCTTTAACCTCATTTGCAGCTCAGCTCAAAGTATTCCACATTGGCTATCATGCTCTACCATGCATTCATCAATAATCTACATCTACTGTTGTGGGCTATCTCACCGATAAGCTTCACTTACCTCGATACATTTCTCTCATGCATAATGGCCATCTCTGGTCTTCATTTCTTCAATCAGGCACTCTTTTTACTGCGGCTTCAGGACCTATTCACTTAGCCAAGCTTTGCTGAGCTACCGCATCTTAAATCTACAGCATTACAACAATGTAATTATATTATTTTATGCTTGTACAAAACATTATATTATATGATCATCTAATTCTTGTATTTTCTCTTAAGTATTTTTGCAACAGACTTGTAGATGCTTTTTTGAACTATATATAAATAAAATTTAAGTGCTCTCCTTTTTTTAAAAAGATCACTCTTTCATCGAAAAAAGCATATTAAGCAGATGTGCTTCAAATTAACCGTTGTTACAATCGTCACTTACTAAAAGGGTATTAAAGTACTTTTATTAAATGGGAGGCCTCAATTTATAAATTTATTATGATATGGCCTAAAAAATAAATAGATTGTAAAATAGGCCCAACGACTAAAAGAGACTTTTTTAACTGGTTGAATATTACTGATCGTTGAGTTCCCACCATGAAGTCTCACAACAATATTGTTATCAATTTTCAAAAACCAACTTGTTTGAATTAATTTCTAAATGTTATAAATTATTGGTAAAAATTAGTGCAAATATAGTATTAATATTTTATGGCTTTTAATTATTTATTTAATGCCTTAGAATTAATTAAGATAATATATAATTTTTATGTATCAATTCAATTAAAAATATATGATGAAATAAATATTTATTTAATTAATGTATATGTGATATTAATTAGGTCTAACATCATGTATTAGACCCTCGTGGGTTCCCGCAAAAAATACGAGGATGTATGGGTTTTGAATGTTTCTCTTGGATGAGATCTAGAGCAAAGATAAAAGCAAAAGAAGAGATATTCCTGATATCTTAGAGTTATAAATACCACCTCCTTTTCCCATTTAAGGTCATGTCCCCCATTAAAGACTAGTTGAAGCCTATAGCCAGAATTTGCACACCAGGCTAGACTGAATGAATTATACTTCAAAGAAATGGCTACCAACATGTATTGACTGACCGAATCTAGAGGTAATATCCAACTTACAGTTAAATGTATATGTGTGTGTGTATAAACATTTTTCTACTAATTTACGGCCTATATAACATGCATGAACATACATGCATGCATGTATGTATCTATATGCACAACGCTCATTATGAAGGTCTTGAACGTTTTTTTTTTTGGAAAAAGAAACTTTAGATTCTAGAATAAACGCATATACTTCCATGATATGCCTCATTAAAACCTTGCAATCCCCTTAAACTGTATGGATGTCTTATCAGGAAAAAGAGTACATATCATGTCCATATATTGACAATACAACAAAACAGTGCCCGAGCCAAGTTGTCAAATAGATGAAGGAGTAAACAAAACAAAGACACACTCAAAACCATCCATACGAGCAACTTGCAGTAAACAAGGTAAAAACAAAACAAAATAAGGAAAAAAAATACAAAACAACATATCCCCTTGGACACGTGTTCAACGCAAAAAGGAGGAACCACTAATGCTTTATCTTCGAGAAGTCTCCCCCAGGAAAGAGAAAATGCATTACTTTACCAAATTAAATCTAAAATCAAGTCCAAACTCGTCTGGACATTAATGGCGAAGATTAGAAATCAAAAGAGGCAGAAGGAAATCCAGCCCCAAGAAAGGAAGAGGAAGCAGAGCCAAGTTCAAGGAGGACGGATGTTGGCTCTCGGGTCAGTTGCTATGTCAAATTCAGCTAAGATAAGTTTTGATTCGTTATTTATCGTCTTCGAGTTCAAATTATGCTAGATTAAATATTTGCAATCTTGAATTAAGAGTCTAAATCTCAAATTAGTGGGCATTTCAATGCTTTTGAAGACTCGATTATCTCTTTCACACCATACATTCCAAACCAGAGATGTAAATGTTATGTTAGTAACCTGATTAAGTAGAATTGTTTTTCTGGCTTTGACATATAATCTCTAAAATATGATTTATATCGTAACTGTTGCCGATATTAAGATTTAGCTTATGCATCGTTTCTTCCAGTAATCGTCTCGAGGAATTACAGTTAAAAAAGAGGTGGTCTCTGTCTTCAGCCTGACTTAAACAAAGAACACAAGTTTGATCTATACCGGTATTCCATCTACTGATTCTATCTTCGGTGTTTAATTTGTTTACTTTTGCCAAGGGAGCACAAATAAATATCTTTGGAGCGCATTTTTTATCCCAAATTATTTCCGTCCCATTGAATTCAGCATGTTTGCATCTGACTTGTTCCCATGCTGATTTCATACTGAACTGACCATTTTTATCAGCAAGCCGGAACCAAAAGTCTTGTTCCATATGATTTTGAATAGTTAATTTGTGAACTGCATTATGAAGTTGTGTAGGAATGTAATCTAAATGTTGTTTCCATTTATTGCCAAAAATAAGCTTAATAACCTTTCTGTTACAACCACCAGTCACAGCCATGGTATTCCATCCAAGCTTATCAATCAAGGAAGATCCATTTAACCATGGGTCGGATCAAATGTCTGTGCTCTCACCATTTACAATTTTTCTATCTATAAGCCATTTACACCATTGCCTGGCCCTTAACGGTGTTTTCCATGTATATGATGCATTATTATCCATTGTAGCAATCCAGAAATTAGCATTCTTACATTACTTATTATGCATCCATTTAGTTCAAAAGGAATCACCCTAAATATAATTCCATTTATCCATTGTAGCAGTCTAGAAATTAGCATTCTTGAACGTTTTTTTATAATAAGAGTGGTGTTATTCATTCAAAAAGAGTACTCATTTTTGATGTCTTAGGGTTCGAATACATGGCCTTTACGACCTGGGCATATAGCATCATATCATTATCACTTGAACTAGCGGTCTTTCTGGCGCATCCTTTCGTAAAAAGATATATTTTCATATATGTATATTTAAATGGCCAAGAGCCTTTCATGAAAAAATTATTTATATATTGGTTTATAAGGCTGAAAATAAAATAATATATAAGAAAAGGTTAATACATTTTTCACTGTTAATGTTCACAATAATATTAAGAATATATTAGTTTAAATATAACATTTGTAATGTAATCATAAATCCCAATGATCATACACTAGTCTATGTATGTTATGTAAGCCTTAGACTAGTTTATTCTCATTATATGTTGTTATCCATATTATGAATATGAATTTCTAATAAAATAAAATAAAACTAATAAAATATTAAATTAAAGTTGAAATTATAACATATTTTAATAAACAAAATATTTAAACTAAAATCAAAAAAGAATTATTTTTGAATATTAAACCTCCATTTAAACTAAATGCGATTTAGCACAAATGAATTTTTCATTAAAACACAAAACAATATATCTAATGCAAATAATTTAAAAGTATTTTTTTTAATGTCCCCATTTGCCGACTCAAATGATCCAACAATGTTATCAGGCATTGTATTCATATGAATAATTAACCAACACATAAGACAAACTATTGAAAAATCAATTAGAGTGTCTAAGGTAGTGTGTTTAACTAAGGTAATGGTGTTTTAATAAAGATACATTCTTACAAATGAAAATCCTCTGATCCCCTAATCCTTAACTGACTCATCGACGTGTTTTATTACAAAGGTATGCTCTTGCGCAAATTAGGATTCACATAACAGAAAGAATGAAATGTATAAATATGGATGTGAACGGATGTGAACTATAAATATATTGGATGAGTTGAGAAACCCTTGATGGGCATTGATATCACTTTAAAATGTCACATACCACTGATATTGCTTTAAGGTGTCATGGTATGTGTCGTATTTCATAATGATATCAAAGCCAATTTTTGGTATAATCAACTCAACCAATATAGTTCTAATTCACGTTCAATGTGGAAGTATGTTTGGTTATGACTGTGTGAAAAAGAGGCACATCTTGGTGCACAAAACCCCCTACTGTACAGGAATCTTAAAAATGTTGTAGTTCAATAATAATAATACTTTGTTTATGACAAAGATTGCAACTAATTATAATATGTTGAAGGTGATTCAAACATGAGTGTCAATATAAAAAAATTCGAGTAGTTCATAAACTAAAATAAAATTATAATAAATTAAATAATTCATTCTGAGATGTCTTCAAAATCAGTCTTCATGCTACATGTTATGCCCACATGTATTGGGAATGTAACAGGTGAAAGTACTACTCTTTTACAGTTATATACCAAGAAAAGAACCACGTGGCTCTGTTTTTGATGTTGTTATAAGAATAGTCTCGGTAGAAATCAATATGTAAATTCGATCCCTATTTTTAAAAAATAGATAAAGCAAGATACCTTGCAATTTTCTGACAGAAAATGTAAGGTAACTAGCACTTTCAGATTTTGAAATTTTTTTAAAAATTTTTGAAATGTGCAAGTTAACTTGCGCTTTCTATCAGGAAAGCGCAAGCTTGTCTACGATTTCTGATTTTGAAATTTTTTGACGAAAATATTGAAAATTTTAAAAAGCGCAAGTTAACTTGCATTTTCTATCAGGAAAGTGCAAGCTGTTTGCACTTTCTGACTTTAAAATCAGAAATTGAAAATTTTAAACTTTTTGAAAAGTGCAAGTTAACTTGCGCTTTCTATCAAGAAAGCGCAATTTAGTTTGAGCTTTCTACTTCATAAAAAATAGGGACATAATTTACATACTTGTTGCTACAGTAACTTTTCTTATAACCACATCAGAAATAGGACCTTATGTGCAAAACCCCTTAATTAAAAGGAAATAGCCGAGAGAAGTGACGCACCCAAAATAATGAATCTGCACTTGGAACAAGTACCCAAACATGCACATGCCACCATCAAAGTGCAAAACAAAAGACAAAATTCAATGACCGTGCTTACAAAAAAACCAAACCCTTACATCTAACATCAGACGTCCAAACACAGAAATAAAAATATCGTTGTGATCTGTGAGGAAAGTCGAAAAATACGACAATCTTGGATCTAGGTATCAACAAACGCGTCAAAAAAAGACCGTTGCTGCCAAATACACTACCACAAAACATAAAAACAAACTTCAAATCATAATAAATGAAGCTAGAAAAATCAGAATTTGACGAAACGAACTGATGTTTTACTCGAAATACTTTTTGAATATTTTTGATGTAAATTAGTTTCATTTCAAAAATTAATACTTTTAACCAAACTATTAGCCCATTTTGAATTAAAATTGAAAACAGAATAGATTTTCAAAACAAATTAAACTATGTTTCTTTTCTTCTTTTCAAATTAAACTTATTAAAACACATTTTTAATCATAAATTTTTTACTTTTAAACACTTCTATTTATAATCAATCTTTAATTTAATAATTTAAAATGGTTGAAAAACACGGATCGTTACAATTTTTTACGGATTTTAGTTATTTGTTTAATGCCTTAGAATTAATTAAGATAATATACGATTATTATACATCAATTCAATTAAATATATATGATGAAATAAATATTTAATTAATATATATGATATTAATTAGGTCAAACATCATGTATTAGATCCGCGTGGGTCCCACAAAAAATAAGAGGACTTAGGTGTTTTGAATGTTTCTCTTGGATGAGACAGAGGAAAAATAGAAGCAAACTGATATCTTACGGTTATAAATACCACCGCCTTTTCTCATTCAAAACTCTAAACTCCACTAAGACTAGTTGAAACCGATAGACGGAATTTGTAGACCAAACTAAAACGAATGATTCGGACTTTGAAGAAATGGCTAGCAACACAACATGTTGAATGACAGAATTTAGAGGTAATATTATACTTACAGTTAAATGAATGTTTATATAAACATTTTTTATACTAATCTTCTTTATACTAATCTTCGGCATGTATAGCATACACGTTGCGCGCGCGCGCGCACACACACACATATATATACATACATACATACATACATATATATGTATGCATATATGTATATACATATGTATGTATGCTACATATATATATATGTATGTACATATATGTATATACATATGTATGTATGTACATATATGTATATACATATATGTATATAGATATATGCATATATACATACATACATGTGTGTGTATGCACATGAACATATATTGCTTATGATTGAAAAATTACGAACTGATTGGCAAGTCCAATCACAATATCTTTATTTCTAGTGGCAATGTAGCGTATCTCTATGTATTTCGTCCCCTAACACACGACTCACAAGGTTTTGGAAATTTTTTCTCATTTCGAGGACTCAAGGAAATACCTCGGATGGTACCACAATCTCGCACATTATAAAGACCATGAACCTTTTTTTAAAATAACAAGAGTGGTGTTTTTCATTCAAATACAACGCTCATGTTGATATTTAAAGCGTTCGAACACATGCCTTTTAAAATCTCGGCCTAAAACGTCGTATCATTATCACTTGAAGTAGCAGTCCTTTTTGTAAAAGATATAGGGCCGTTGGCAGCCGTCGAAACATAACGACGGGACCATCCGCAGCCGTCGGGAACATTCGCAACCGTCAGGACCATCCGCAGCAATTTACACTTTCTTTATAGTGAAAAGATCTAATGCAAAAAATTTAAAAGCAACGTTTATTTAGATTTTCCCCGTTTACCAATGCAAATGATCCAACGACGTCATCAAGCAATGTATTAACATGAATAATTAAATAGCACATAAAGCAAACTACTAAAAATATAATTAGTGTGTCAAAGATAACGTGTTTAACAATGGTAATGGTGTGTTGATAAAGATACATTCTTACAAACAAAAATCCTCTGATCTCATGGTCCTTGACTGACCACACTCGACATATTCTATTTCAAGGTATGTTCTCAGCATAAGACGCAAACGCATAACAGAAAGAATGAAAATATATAAACACGGATGCGAAAAAAAAAATATGCGATGAGTTGAAACCCTTGATGGATATTATTATTGCTATCGCTATACATCATATTTATGGGAAAAAAAGATCATTTTGGGATGTCCTCATAATCACTTTTTATGCTAAATGTTATGTTCACGTATTGGCAGCATGATGGGTGAAAGTACTGCTCCTCTACAATTATATACAACATTAATTTAATTATATTTACAACATGTCCTTGTCCACGCAACGAGCTATTCCTAACGTTGTATAGGCATCAATGTAATATATTTTATTTTTATCTATTTATTTTTTCAGCGGGAGCAAACCTTCCACTTTTATGCAAACAAATGTAAACAATTGAAAGAACAATATATCTTTATTAATAGTTGGAATAGAAACAATTTTTTGATCCGACCATGAACTTGCCAAAGTACCTCTATATATAACATTTTATGATCTTTCCAATAAACTAGGAGATAAAATATCTCTGCAATTACTTTAGACGTTTTCAAAACTAGATGTTGATTTCAATTATTTATAGAATAGAATTGTTCAAATGTAACTATAAATAGACTTCAAAGTGCGAATCAAATATATATGTCTACATTAAAATAGGTAATACAAGGATTTTCTAGATAAATCAACCAATCTATAAATCTTTATTAATATTTGAAATAAAAATACAACTTTTTGATCCATCGTGAAATTTCACAACTGTCCTATTATGCAAACAAATGGTCATGAATTCGAATACCACCATAAATAAAATTAACATCTATCTTCAAATGAAAATTTTAAAACATAAACAAGGTTACAATTTCAAACCCTATTACAACAAAAAATAACAATTATTTTTTATATTTTTCAATTTATTTTTATCAAAGTATGTAGAAATTTTAAATTTAATAATTTTGTAAAGAGCTTATGTACACATGCGTTGCACGTGTCAAATATCTCGTATATATAAATAATTCAGTAATAAAATAAACGGCGAAGTGCATTTAAAGCAGCACCATATTTTACATGAGCGCTTAATACCATTACATGGATCTTTTCAAACTAATCGGTTTAGAACACGAATTTATTGAATTTAAAGCTACAATTCGTGGGATATTGATTTTACAAATTCAAAATAATTTATGTAAATAGACCCATCAAACAAGTTGGTCAAAATGGGTTGGGTTAATCCAATCCATTTCTTTTGACCCATTTAATACAGGGATTAGTTTAACCAACCCATTTAATAAACGGATTACCTATTTAACACATTTAAAGATTTATATCTGATTTGATTAATAAAAAACAAACAAATATATAAAATAATTTTAATTGACAAGCACTACTGTATCAGTGTTAGACGGTTCGACTTTGATGCGGAAGTCATAGGTTCAAAACTTACGTAGCGTGGTTTGAACATATACTAAGATGTACCACCATCTAAGTGACTAGTTTAAAAAAAATTCTAACTTTGATTTTTACGTTTTGAATTTCAATGAAAATCAAATTTTAAAATTTTAATTCTAATTTGTATCAAAAATCCAAATATGAGAATTGAGTATGTTGTTTGTTAAGTGCAACCGTTAGCCACCATGAAAAACTACAACATGCATTCACAGGATGAAGTATTCGAGTGTTACATATTATCCGTAGTTTAGATAAAAGTAAGTCTGGTCGTTAATCATTAAGTACATCCATTAGTAACCGTAGTGAACTACAATGTGCGTTTACAAGATAAAGTATCCAAGTAAAAAAATTCAAATTTTAAAAATCTTATTTTCAAATTTATATTTCCAAATATTAAGTTTAGATTAACCATTTATAACATTTTTAAAAATGAGCCAACCCAACTATATTATTTAATAAAATTCATAAATTGGTTGACTCAATCCATTTATAAGTAGGATAAATAGGTTCAATCATATTTTGACAGACCTATATGTAAGCTACTGATAAAAAAAGTTCAAACCCACTTGATGATCTATAAGAAATGTCATGAAACTTTGCCATAATCCCGTAATTAAAAGTGAAACCCAATGCACGAGATTCCCACGTGATAGAGGGTTCTGAGAAGGTCAATAATGTACGCAACTTTTCCCCTAGATTGCGAAAAAGCTTTTTCCGAACTTGAAGATACTGTTTCCGGACTCAAACCAAAGCGCCCAAATCATCATGCGGGTGATCTAACCGTTGCGTCAAGGCCCTATCTTTGATTTTGATATCATTTTGGTTATAAAAAAATTAACCTTAAATCCCTTTTGATTTTCTTTTATAAACTACATAAAATATAAGACGAAACTCAAAGGGAGAATTCGAGTAATTTTACTAATATTAATATGCCCTTTTAGAATATATAACCAACATAATGCACGTAGTAGCGACCGCTTTGAAATTTGAAAATGAAAGAAATAAAAAAATACTAAAAATAGATGGATGTAAAAAAATAGTTTTCAAATGGAAATGATGTATAACAAATAAGTTTAAAAAAAATAATATGTCACTATTTCCACTTAATAAACATAGATATTAGCTAATCTCTCTATTCTTAATATGCATTTAAAATAGCTTTAATTTCAAATTAACCGTTCTTGGTGTCAACTTTCACTGCATTGAACTTTGAAATATATTCAAAGCACGTTTGTGGAAGAAACACTAACAACTATCTGAAGTAATCCGATTATAAAACTAAAAGGTTTCCGAAAGTGTGGAGGGTGTTCCCTATGGTTTCTATATGTCTTTTATACGTAGACAGGAAAGTGAGTTTGGCCTGTGATAAACAGTTGTTTCAAGAGTAGTTGGATGAATTGTTAAACTTGTAAAATAAATATCTATAAATTTACACTTGCAAGCGAACAATTCTAAAAGACTAACTTATTAAAGTATTCCTTCTACGCATGTTGAAGTTATTGGTTTGTCATCTAACAAACTTTGGGCTTTATCAACCATCGAGTTGGAACATTTCACTAGAAGGACAAATTTTGCAATCCAATTAGTTCTTAGGACACACATTCAAAAAAATTACTTTTAAAGCCAAAGTCAGCAGAATAATTACTTTCAAGAACAAAGTCAGCCGTCCAATTACTTTCAAAGACATAATTTCATAGGTTTTTAGACCCTAGAAACTAATTATTTTACGTTTTGTCCTTGAAAGTAATTATTTCAATTGTGTGTCCTAAAAACTAATTCCACTTGCTAAAGAGGCCTTGCGGTTAATTTCCTCTTTTCTTTCCTTCTCTATGTAATCTATTTCTTAATATATATGAAGGTTCTGATTTTCCCAACAAAAAAAGGTAAAAGGTAAGTTCTGACTTTCAACAAAAAAAAGGTAGAAGGTAGATATATTTCACTTTCATGGGTCCCTTGTTGAATTGAGCAAGATATGAAGGATGTCAAAGATTTATCATTTTTTTCAAAAAATTGTTATCAGCGAAAAAATTATAAATGGTGTCATCATATTGGACACAACTTCAATTTGTAATGTAGCAAAGTAAAATAACATATTGACAACAATATTAGTATTAATACTCCCATTTGATCAAGTAGATTCTACATCTTAAAGCACGCAAAATTCCAATTTATGCAGCAAGACAAGTCATATGACCATATAAAGGATAGCATAGTTAATGATTATGATCCATATCATTAGGAATACCCTAAATGTTATATTTCATATAATAATGATCGTTAGAAAGAAATAAACCGCTGCACTGAAATGAAACCATCTTAAAAGAATAGAATGATAGAAACCATGTAATAACGACCAATAAAAACTTTACAACCCTTCCAAAAGAAGTGGATATGAATTACCAATGTTATTAACAATCTTAGAAAATTCCAAAAAAATAATAATAAATTGTTTCATACCGTAAAAAATGATTATTGATTCTGACGAGACAAGGATAGACAATTTTTCATTCAGAACTTTAAATTTTCTGTACATTCATGTTTCTAACTTTATAAGAAATATAAAATCTAACATGCTTCACATGTTATCTAATATACGGTTATTTTTTTGAAGTGTGGCCGGCTATTGAAGTGTAGGCTTTATCTAACTTCTTTTTCTAAACTCAATTAACAACTTTCAACTTCTGCACTTTTTTCTATACTTAGATCATTTTTTACAATCAACAATTCTAAAATGTAATATTTGGATCTATCATAGACGTGTCTCTTTTGAAATTTCATTGACTTAACTGGTAAGAAGAAAATTAGCCAACAAACTTCAAAAGAGCACCATACTAATAATGATTGACATAAACTATACTAATTGAAATTTGTTAAATATAATGTATTGATACGAAGAAGATTTTTTTGTGAAGAGCTGAAATTTCATGGTTTAAGACTTTTGAGAAACAACATATACGAAATGGTTGAAAACTTTAAGACAAAAACTGAAATGAAGGGTCAATATCATTAATCCAGGACATAAACTGAAAATAAAATCCAAAAACGCAACGCTCTTTATTAAAGACATAATCGGACAAATAGTTGTAAGGAACATGTAGAATAATAACTATAACGCATCTGAAATTCATTAATTTATTGACTTTGATAAGATGGAGAAGCGGAAACCTGTCAATCAACGAACAATATAATATAAAATAAAAATAAAAATAAAAATAGAAAGAAACTTCGTATGCATTGAGACCGGAAGAATGTCTGATGGTTTAAAGGCACACATGGTTTCTTTTTATAGTTTTCTGAGAAATTCAAACAGGGTGATTTAAATCCAAAAACTCCACTTTATATTGCTTGACCATCACCAACCAAATTCATTTTCTTTTGATTAGTGTATTTTTTCCTATATTACCGTATTCATTGTATTAGCAGATTTTAGTACATTCTTTATATTATTTGTTCATTGTATCAACAGATTTTACCGATTCTAATGAGATTCAAATCGTAAATCTTAAGGTTTAAAGGGATTAAATTGTATTTATGGATTTACGATTTACCGATGTTATTGGCAAACTTAGAAAATAACCCCAAAAAAAAGATGTTTCATAATGTAAAATTTTTTTAGCGATTCTGCTGGGACGAGAACAAATGATATTTTATTCTGATATGCTTCATATGGATTTTAATCTATACCTTTTGTTTTTTAACAATGGCAGGCTTTTGTGGCAAATGCATTATCTAAATTCTTTTTCTAAACTCAACTAACAACTTTCAACTCAACCCCTTTTTCTATAGATTATTCCACCAACTACCCGTTTTTATAATTGAAAACTTATCATCCCACAAATAAGTTTATCTTTTTTTTCTTCTGAATTATCCTCAAAAGAACTCGGTTGATCGATAAACATCGGAAGGGCAACTCATATACCGATGAACTCCTGAAAACTTGCAAAAAAAAATGAAGGGTCAATGTCAAAGACCTCTAACTCAAGTAATCAGCATATGACGCTTTAGACAAAGTTTCTAAAAGTTCATGGGTTCGAATCTCCGAGACATCAAAAAGAGTGCCACGCTTCAGTAGAATATTACTCATGTTATCAAATAAAAGAATTGAAGGGTCGATATTGTTAATGTAGGATATAAACTGAATGAAATCCAAAAATGCAACAAAAAAGATACTCTTTATTTCATTTCTAAATCGAACTACTAGGACATAATCAGACAAATAGTTGTGAAGAACCTTCAAAATAATACCTGAAATTCATTAATTTATTGAATTTTATAACATGGAGAAGAGGAAAATCTATACTGCCATGAAACACCTAATATCATTATTGTCAAAAACCAAAAAATCCTAGATATGAATTCTATTTCAAATCGAACCTTTACTTTTACAATTATATTCCAATTCAAACATAGAAAATAACACAGTTTAGAAAAATCACGATCCAAAATTGATATACTGAGTATACTTTTTTGGATCTACAATTCATATTCTAATTATTTCCAAACAAAATAAAATTTAAACATGAAATTTTGGATTTAGACATCGAAGTTCGAACATCAAAATAAATGTCTAATTATGTGCAAACTTAAATAAGGATTTTTTTTTTAATCTGTGATTTACAATTTTAGTCCTGTTACGATATAAAGTTTGTTTACGATTTACGGTTAAAATCTCTTTTTGAAAACCTTGCTTAATATACTCTAGAATGAAAAAAACAAATTAAAGGGTTTAAATGTTCAGTTTTACATTGCTTTATACTATTCACAATCCTTTTTTTATTCCACCTCATGCAAAATGTTTTTACACTCGTTTGGATGTACAAATCAATAAAATTTGAACAAAAGAGAAAATAAAGTTTTAGATTTAGACATAGAAGTTCAAACATCAAAATAAATGTCTAAACTTTATGCAAACTTAAGTATTTTTTGAATCTCCAATTTACGATTTAAGTCCTGTTTCAGTTTGAAGTTAGATTTTTATGAGTTGAATCACATTTTGAAAACCTTGCCTAATATACTCTAGGGTGGAAAAAACAAATTAAAGGGTTTAAATGGTCGGTTTATACTATTCATGATCCTTTGTTTTTCCCCCAGTAGTTAAAAAATAGAAAAGTGATGATTCCTCTTTTCCCCATAAAAATGTACAAGGTATTGCAAAATGTTTTTACACTCTTGTTCCAAACCTTTACAGAAAATTCCATGTTTACAATTAGTTCCATTTTACACCATTGAAATTTAAAATTTAAAGAAAATTTCAATCCAATACGCCAAAATCCAAATACAACCTTAGCAAATTTAAGGGTACACTCCTTTGAGGATCGTTCTTGATTTTTGTTTTTAAAGTAAAGTTTGAAATAATCATAAGCATCATAAACCCCAACTTAAGAAGGATCAAAAACAATTTTACCAATTCAAGTTTTATTCTTTTTTTGCTGATATTGAAGATGGTTAATTAAAAAAAGTATAAGCCTGACTTGATTCACTTTTCATGAAAGGAGAAGTTCAAGAAGACTCAACATTGACAAAGAAACTGGAAAAACCAATTTGGTGAAAGATTGGATGAAAAATGAAATGTATGGAGTACACAACTATCTTTACAAAATAGTGAAGAAGGAAAAGTATAGAATGGTTATAAATTTACCCGTATACTTATTTATACTAAAGAAAAGGTAGTTAAAAAAAACTATATCAACAAAAGCATCTATAATTATTCAGCACTAAAAAGCAAAATTTGAACAAAAACTGGATAACCACACAAATGTCACAATGAACCACTCAATCCGCAAAGACAGAGAATTAATTCTCCAAGTTTTTCTCATTTATCCTTTACTTGAATCATCTATTTTATTAAAACGTCATGCCCATGTTGCAACAATTATTACACACATAATTGTTTGTCTTTCAAACATCAGAAATATTATAATAAATAAACTCAAAAATAAGACAAGTTACCTGCATCACTGAATTGCTCCAAAGCAAAATAAGATATATAGCAGTTTGTTTTGCTGTTGCCAACTTGAATTTGCTCTAAATGGGCTGGTTCGCTGTGAAGCTTCCTTTCTTCCAAGCAGATCCAAGCTTTAGCCAAAGTCTACCAAAGTATGACAATTATTAACTTCTTCAAACATTTGTGTTTCTAACCTATAAAAAAGCACAAGATAGGATACACCTAGCATGGTTTTTCTATAGAGGATGTTTATTTAATGCAAGAAAGTGCTTCTTTTATTAGTCTAATCCAGTAACATATTTGTGTACGAAAAACTACAACCATTGCATTCACACAAATGTACATGAATTCAGTGAATACCGTGTAATGCTTTCATGGGTATCAATCGTATAAAATTACATGTGTCTAAAGGTGCTGCACATATTTTTCATCATTATTTAGTTATAAAATACAATATACAAGCATGGTAAGGCATATAGATGTAACAGTAAAATTTACCCTCCCCTTGTATTTTACAACAGTATGCAAAACAAAAACCATTTTCATTTATAAAAAATAACAATACTCCTAAGTGAAAAAACAATACTCCAAAGTGAAAACGTAATAATCAAAATTTATTCAACAAACATTGAAACAAAAAACAAACTCATAACAAAAATCAAATAGATTTTATTAAACATAAGAATGTGTGCATTTGAATACAAATCAGACTATGAACCCTTTTTGCGGATGGAGCTCAATAAATATACACTCAATATGTCCAAATGATATGAAACACAACTTTGATTCCCTTACTATTTGTTTGCATACAATGTTTTCTAATATTAGATCGAAATTATATATTATATGTTTTGAAAATTTAGTTTTAAGTACATGTACCATGATAGAACATATAAAAATTATGTAATGTTCCACTTGATGTAAAACAACCAGAACAATTTCTCCGTATCCGATACCAACAAAGTGCAACAACTAATTTTCAAACATACCACAGCATTAGAAAATTAATCTACTACAAACAAAAAAGACAAGAAAGATGCAATAACAATTCTATTTGTATCACAATAAATGCCTCCTTACATCAACTTTAGATCCAAGGTTTGGATTGAATAAAAACAAAATAAACGGAGACATAATATTTTTCATCTATTCACATTGTCGGTTCCTTCATGTTATTAAATATCTTGTTTACCATAAAAATATATAAATTTGAATTTTGCAATTTTATAGAAAAAATACCTCACTAAAGAAAAACGAGAATATTTTCCCATGAAAAGAATGGCATCATTTCCAAAAGCCATAGATCCTAAACTTGCAGAATGCACCAACCATATAAAAAGTTAATACGATGTTTAATAGATCCATTTGTCCAAAGCCTTCGGGTTCTCCAACTTGTTAGCAAAAAAAAAACATCAACTCATTTTTACATGAAGTCAATTAGAAAAACTTGTGTATGCATATTGACGCGGAGGAATGTATTGAGGGATGCAACGTACGATGAGGCAGCAGGTTTAATAGAGGAGATGAAAGGTGAAGGCATTAGAAAAGACAACAGTGAGAAGGAGTGATACAATTGCATCATCTATTTAAACAAAGTTCAAATACGATGGTTGGTGGTTTAAAGGGATGAGATTTCCATGTGATCACATCTTCCATGTGTATTATATTAGTATAATATGTTAGTTTAATTTTAGTGTTGTATAATTGGGGATAGATTATCTTTGAAATCAATGATAGGACATGAAGTTTTCTTATCAAGCCAGCGAAAATATACCTCACATGAAATGATTAGATAACAATCTCATTCCTCTGAAACAACTAATTTGAAATTCATCTAAACACACAACACAATCATAGCAATTCATTTCACTGCTATGATGTCTTATCATACATAAAAACCCTCTCAATACACTCAATGTCTATGCATATATCTCAGTATAAACACATCATTTACTATTATTTAAACATTAGAGACACTATAATAAATTGCATATAAAAAAATGTCCAGCATATCTGAGGTCTCAAAAACAAAAGAAGGCTAGCAGCTTGTTTGGTTACTGCCAACTTCAAAATTGAAAGATTTGAAAGAGACGAAGAACAGCAAGTTTGTCATTAATTGTTTGGTTTTAAATTCTAGATCAAAATGGAATAACATGAAGAAGGCACCAACAACGAGCAAATGAAAAACAAAACTTAGTTTAACACTTCAAAAATCCTTCAAACTAGTGTTCCAAAATCCAATCTAAATTAATTGTTCAAAATGTGAAATTTGAGCTGGAGAATAAATTGAAAAGGGATTCAAAAGGAGAAAGTTTATAATGGATCGGATATTTATTTCAGAATAAAATTATTCATCATCATCTCAACTTCAAATGGTTTATTTTTACTCAAGCAGAAATATAATCAAAAGAATACGAAGATAATACCGATATTGATATTTATTTCTCTCCTATAAATGCCCGATTTGTCAACAAGATAAATTGAATGGAGTTCCATCAGACATGTCATCTATGTTTAATCATCATGGAGAAATTTTCTAAAAAAAGGAAGACAGAAACAAAAAGAAAATGAATCTGGATCAAAAGAAAAGAAGCAGATGCATGGGAGCGGAAGAAGACGTATGGGAGAGGAAGAAGAGTGTCGGGTTATGCAGGATCAATGAAGAATTTAGGTTTGAGCAAACTGTGGATTTCCACAAGTGGCCCCAACGTAAATATCCAACCTGCTGCATTGATCCTTTAAAAAACTAGCCCAACAAGCAAAGAGCACTTCACCCTAAAGCCAAGTTCAAATCCAAACTCTAAACTGCATTGTGTGGTTGAGTGCATATTTGTAGAATCATATCTTTAACAATGGTATTTTGAAAACAGTGGTATTTTAAAAATATAAGGCCCCGTTTGGTTTGTTGTTTTTAATTTTGTGTACATTTCCTGTCAATCGTCGTAATGGCTAAGAATTGTAAAAGGATTTACTTTATTTTCTTGTATTTTGTATTGTACGTTGAAAACACAAAACGCAAAACTAAAAACGAAACCAAACAGGCCCTAAAATTTTTGTTGGTTTGACAGGAGAACTTCATATCCTATGTGCAGATGGAATTTGTTTTGAATTGGATTGATGCAAGTTTATAATATGGCAGATTTAGTTTTGTACAATTAGAAATAGAATGCCCTTGTAACCACCTCATTTGAACATTTTCAGACACAGAACATGAAGTCTTCCTGTGAAGTTTTCCTGTGAAACCAACAAAAAATACATTCATATGGAAGATGTCACAAAACAGGTCTCGTCTGTTGGAACCTGGTCCTTTTGAACTTCATCTAAATACACAGCACAATCATAGCATTCCACTTTATCACAATCTCACTATTCTCATCTCATAATACAGTACAACTCTCTCAAAACTTACCCCAGCGTCTATACATATATCTCAAGCACAAATAAACCATTGGTTGTAATTTAAACATTTGAAAACACTGTAATACATTGCATAAAAAAGATGTGTTGCCTACATGTCTGAGATCTCCAAAGCAAAAGAACGACTGTAGCAGCTTGTTTCGTTATTGCCAACTTCAAAATTGAAAGATTTGACACAGACGAAGAGCTGCAAGTTTGTTATTGCCAAACTTCAATACAAAAGATTCGCCCTCTTTTTCACAGCGTCTTTTTCCAGCAAAAAGTGGCTATAGAAAATTTATTTGTTTATAATAACTATTTTCAAATCAAAAAACTTATAGAATGTAGATGCCAAAATCATTTTAAACTGGAAACTCAGAGTGTTGAAAAATTAAGACAGCGCTTGGATTGCAGAATTGATTCCATTTATTGCAGGATGCAAGATGTAGATCCAAAAAAAAAAAATGGAGAATCGGTTGACTTTAACTGCTAGATCAAAAATGAATAAACTTGAGGAAAGCGCCAACTACTAGCAAAGATTGAAAAAGCCGCTTAGATTTAATACTCCGAAAATCATTCAAACTTGTTTTCCAGAATCAAGTCTAGATCAACTGTTCGGAAATTGAAATTTGGATCGGAAAAATAAATTGAAAAAGGATTCAGAATGAGTAGGAGGATTATAATCGCTCAGCTATTTATTTCAGAATAAAATCATTCATCACCATCCCAACCTCAAATGGTCTATTTTCAGTCAAACAGAAATGTAATCAAAGGAATATGAAGATAATACCGATATTTATTTCTTTCGGACAATTGCCTCGATTTGCCCACACGATAAATTGAATGGATTTCCATCAGACTCGTCATCTTTGTTTAATCATCATCGAGATTTTGCTGGAAAAAGAGGATTTAGGAAACAAGGAGGAATATTCAAAATTAAAACAAAAGAAAATAATCCCATATTAAAAGAAAAGAAGCGGCCGCACGGGAGCAAAATAACAACGTCGGGCTTATATAGAATCAGCGAAGTACCTAGGGCTTAATGCAACTGTGGATTTACATAAGTGCCCCCGAATGTAAATATCCTTCCTATTACCGTTCTACTAAGAGCATCTCCAATAGATTCAGCGCGTAATTTTCCTTAATCTCACGTTTACCAACCATCCATTGGGTTCATACTATCCAGATCAATGCACTGTCATATTTCTCATCCCTAGTCATTTTCATCTTTCCTTTCTCTCCAAAAAAAGCTTTTGTCACCTTCACATGCTCTTTCTCAATCCTCATTCAGTCGATGTCACTGCATAATCTCGACTTGCCTGCCTTTACCTACCCTGACATCGCTGCCTAGTCTTGCCACGCTCGCCTATCTAGACATCGCCGGACTCATTTCCTAATTCAAACATCGTCGTGCCTATCTCAACATCACCAAATTGCCACGCCAAATTAATATCGCCGCATCGCCTGGAAATCTCGCTTGGAAATGTTAGCTTGCCTTCAATTTCAGATCACCTCTGTATAATTTCTGAACTTAGTTTATTTTTGAATCTCTGCATAACTCTTTTTTAAAAACTTTGGAAAGTTTAGACAATATTACTACATGGATACCTGTTTGAATCTGTATTTTAGACAGTTCTAATACCGATTATGCTGGATTGAATTTATTAACTAATGTTCTACTTGAACTCATACAAGAATTGATTTGACATGAAAACTTCGAATTGGATGCATTATTTTTTAATTGTCAAGCATATTTTAGTTTATGAATTATCTATTAGCTAATATCATGATTTACTTTAAGAATTTTATGAATTGTTTAGTGTTTTCAAATTTTATCTAGCACCCTGATATTTAAAAAAATTGGAATTTGTAATGCATTCGATCGGTAAATGCTTTTGAATGCAAAAATAATTTTACGTGCTTTTTATTTTGATATTGTTGACACCTAAAATATCAAATACATCATTAAGTTGCAGCAGCAAGTTCATCCAATGTACATCAACGACCGTTGCTAATGTCAACGATAATATATCTACCATGTAAAAAATTCAAAACCGGGCAAGTAGTTTGCAACAAAGTCCATATCTTTCAACAAACTTGAATAAAATGCACCCGTAGACATGAAAGCCTTAAAATCCGAAGTATGGAAAGATTTTGATATACGAGTATTATTGGAAGATGGTGTTAGCCATACTAAGTTCATGTGCAAACATTGTAGTAGGGTATTTAAAGGAGTTGCCTATTAGAACTGAGTTAGTCTGCAATGAAGAAATTGTGTAAATTTTAGATTTTTTTTACTTATTTGGATCTTTAGTGAGTCTATATAGTCTAATTCATTTAGAATTTTCCAAAATTTTCTATTCAATACATCAATATTTTATTTGAATTTGTAAGCAAAGTTTTATTTTATATGTAATTTGTATTATATATATATATATACACACACACATACGTGTGTGTATCATATGCACATATGTGTGTATCTGTACGTACAACAAAGCAAAATGTACATGGTTTGACATATCTGTATATAGATATTGGAATTTACACCACAACAAATAGGTTAGCCTATTTTGTATTTGATATACTGTCTAAATGAATGTGTGTGTGTGTGTTTGCATCATAATAATATATCTAAATAAATATATAGTGTGTTTGTACACACACACACACACACACACACATATATATATATATATATATATATATGTGTGTATTAAATGTTAGCTATAAACAATTTATAAATAGAGTGATTTGAGATATATTCGAGTGATGATGACTCGTGTGATGAGATGTTGAACGTGATTTCACCATCGGAAATGACAAAAAAAAGTAAGAGCATAGCCAGAGGTTTTAGTTAACTTAAAGGTACATCGACTCCAAATATCTAGAGATGCTTTCGATTCAGGCATGCGGAAGTTTTTGGTATTCGGTATCACGTGTTCGGGTGTAGACTAGCTATGTTTACCTTTGTGACATATTTATCTGGAGATATGTGTGGTTCCAGAAGGTAGATTCTAACCTTTGTGAAGGAGGCTGGCTTTAAGTTTTTAACGAGGAGGCCACCAAGAAATTCATTTATGCGAACATACCTTAGTAGTTTTGATTGTATATTTATAAATATTATTTGTGTCGTGAGATGCAAGTGACACAACTATTTTCTTATTTATATTCTACACCCTATACATTAACTATTATATCACTATATGTATTTGTTTGGTTGTTTTGCTCTTTTGAGTGGAAAACTGTTACGGTGATTCGAATGGTCTCACAAGGTATTACTACATTCAGCATATGTTTCTTGAGTTTCTCATACCAGACTTATGTTTAACTTGTGGTTTTATCTTTCCCTTGATTACATGAGTGCTCTTTCAGTAGTCCGAGAAAGACATGTTTTCGTTGATATTCTTTGGAGCTCGAGGAGATGGGCTAGATGTTTTCACCTACCATAGTATCTTATTTCCGCTACACTACTACTATGTATATATCAGCATTTGTAAGGACAAACTGTTGTAACTGTATTGGCCGATGATAGTACTTAGGATTGTAACTCTGAAATGTTGTGTATCTTGGAGTAACACTTTGTACTGTCTTTTTGATATCATATGATATCGCTTCACTGTAAGATTCTGGTGTTTTGTTCTCTTCTTTTTTATTCTTTCTCTTTTTCATTTTCTTTACCTTAACAATATGTCTTTCCAGCACTTGGGTACTCGATACATGAGTATCGTGGGTGTATTAGTGTCTACATCTGGGTTCGAAAAGCGGGTCGCTACACTCGACCTCTAGTGAGCTCTTATTATTATATTGTTACCATACAACAATGATTAGTATTCTTAATACTTGAAATCACCTCTAGTTTAGAATAATTTTATGCATTTATATTTATACATTGCTTTTATTACAGCGTTATTCAAGGTGATGTACTTTTCCTTTTGTTGAACCAACCACATTCTTTCATTTGGAACATTTCCAACTTAGAGCTTCTTAAATAAGGTTTGAACATGAATTCAATATTGACATGATATACTAAATATCACTCCTGAAGTTTGAGTCCATACACCCTTCATAAGGAGTACAATGTTTCTATAAAAAGTTCTTTAGTATTTCGCAAATACTCAAGAATGCTCTAAACTGTCATTTGGTGGTCTCAATTTGGGTTTGAAATTTGCTTCATGCATCAAATACATAAGAAAAATATGATATTATTGACAATACAACATGTATGATAATTACTATTATCAATACATAAGGATTTCATCTTACATGTTTCATATTAAACATTTTAATTAAGTGTTTATGCATATCATTTTAGGACATTTACAACATCCTTTATACTTAATATGAAAGATATAATTTATAAATCCAATATCGAGTATTAAACAACCAAAATATTACTGATTTTATCATATTTACATTATTAACAATCAGCAATATGTGTTTACTTATAGTCTATAAATATCTATGCACCTTTTAGTAATTTTTTCCATATGCTTCCTTGTCATTTCGAATGAAAATCAAACTATTTGATATTTCTATCAAAATACTCATTCAATTCTGATGCTTAATTATAAAATGATACTTTCATATCATTTCTAGGATCATATCCTAAAAACCACAAACTCAATATTGCTCCCGCTGACTTTGAGAACTTTGGTTGTTATGTGCAAACGATCTACTCTAAATCATTGTTTAGAATTTTCCATTTCAATACATTGTACCAAACACAAAGTCATACCAAGCGATAACTTTGTAAATAAATCCGAACTAACTTGAGCCGCTGAATAACAAATATATTATGCTAATTTCAATAATTGAAATTTACGATGTTATCTTATTAACATTGCTCATTGTATTCCAACCACATTAGTCTTGCTCTCGAAGTCTCATTCGTGGTCAATGGATCATATCCCATCGGCTACAACTACCAAAACCTTATTTTGATAATGTACTTTGGAATTCTTTTTAGATTTGTGCATTATACCATATCGTTGAGTTAATACTCTTAATGGCTTAATTGACAACCAAGGATTAACTATTCTCGGCATTGATAAGATGCTCATATTTTCTCTTCGATGTGCAAGAACGCTTATTAGACATTCTAACACGTTGTGTTTGTTTAGATTTGGTTAATTTCATTTCATCCCACGTAATCAGTTTTATCCTTAGAGCGTATCCAAATACATTTTGTTACTAGTAACTTCTAAAAGAAGTTCCTTCTCTATAAAGTTGATATTTCTTGAAACAATAATACTATTTATAGTTTAACAAAATAAGTACTCATAAACATTTTATGAATTGCCTTGTATATAAATTTTATTTGGTTTTTAGTTTACTATACTTATGTTCAAAACATAAACTGGTCATTCAATGACTATTGTTCCCAAAAAAAATTGAGTCTATTCATACAAGATCCCTCATGTACAATTATTACGTCTAGTCTTTCGACTAGCGCAACCTGCCAATTCTTTGGACTATGATATATTAAAGTTTCTTGTAAACCCTTCACTACACCATAACAACCATTTCGTAACACTTATTTTTTTGAGTTGCCAACGCTTATTTGTGTTATAAATTAGTCTCATCAATATGTGTTGCTAAGCTAAAAATGTGTGACCAAAAATACACATTAAAACATTTTTCATTCCCAACATATATATGCGTTGGGAAATCTGGTTAAATTGCAATTTCTAAAATGTTGCTAGGGCAAAAAAGTAAATCAGCTGCTTTTGTCATCCCTAACTCTACTTCTAACTTCTCAACGCTTGTTCCATTTCGGCCTCAACATCTGTAACCCTAATCTCAATTGCAATTTCGACTTGCGATTCCATTTCGGCCTCAACATCAGGCGAATCAATTTGGACAAAACTTCAAGCTCTCGATTTCTTCATCGACTCCACGTGCTAGCTCTCGATTTCGGATGATTACTTCAGGTGATTCGATTTCGAAACAACCGATTGTCTAAAATTTCAATCTCAATCAATCTATGCTTCGGGCGATTTCTAGTTCAAGCGGTTATTTCCAGGTTTAGTTATTTTGAGTAATTGTTTAGATTTGAATAATTGTTTACTTGTTGGATGTTGTAACTCTCTTTTGATGCTTTGCAATTTTTCCTTTAATGATTACTGTGTTTTTGCAGTTTAATTTTTTAGAGTATTCTCACTTTTTTATTATGCAAACTATTGAATATGATGCACTAAGTACCAGATCTGAGCTACTAATTGGTACCTTAATTTTGATTTTGATTTGCTGCTAATTATATTATTTCTATTTAACTAAGCTTGCTATTCAAATTAATTACTAATTTCCTTGTAGTATTCATTATTTGTTACAACTTGCTGTAAATATAAATCTTTGTGATATTAACTAATAATAACATAGTTGATCAAACTAACGATAAATTAAATCAATTAAGTTCGACGCATTCGATTACAAATTCGATATGATTTTCTACAACTTGCTAACCTCCATCGGTTAGTTAAATTTGTTGCTAATTAATGTAGAAGAATTAAATGGTGTTACTAAATTTAATGAATTTGTTTTCAAGTTTGTGAAAAAATCGCTTTCGATTTTTTTGAATGGTGACCCTTCTAGAGTGTATATATGATATCAGTTGAAATGATAACAGTTGTCAACAAATAATATAGTGATGTATATTGCGCAAAGTATAGGAGTTGAAATGAGGAGTTTTCTTAACTAATTTAATAGGCTAAACATAGATTAAAAATAAAAAGTATATACAGCAGTAAGTATATATACTATTTATATAGCGATATATATATCACAGGACTGCTGTATATAGTGATGTATATATGTGTGAGGATAGTTGTAAAGCATCTAGAGTGTATATATGATATCACAGGACTATTGTATATACTTTTTATTGACACAACAAAAAGTATATATGTTGTATATATGTGCATGGATAGTAGTAAAGCATCTAGAGTGTATATAATGATGTATATCATAGGACTGCTGTATACTTTTTATATGATATCAAAAGATAATAAATAAGTATTTGTTTTTTTCTGATTAATTTGTTACTTTGTTTACAAATACCACACCCTTTCAATTTTTGGATGCATTATTATATGATAAGATGAATTTAATCTAAGGATTTGATTTATTTATCAATGCTTGCTTGTCTTTCAAGTCTGTATCTAATCACTTGGTCATACCTTTCTTTTGTCATATTTTCTTTAGATCTTCTTCACGTTTTCTCTTACTTACCAAGAGATCTCAACTTCATTGAGCACAGTAGCAACTTGGGCCGGAAAGAGTGAGCATTTTCCTTCTTGCCAAATCTATTAAACTGTTCTTCATCATACAGACAAACTGTGTTCGTATGGTTAGCACTTACTTTTTTTTCTAGGAATGAACGTAAATTCTAGATCCAGGTCCGTATGGCTCACAGAAGAAGGATGTGTAATGTGTTTTGGGTCAAGGACAAAAGATTGTTGCTGTTTTCTTTTAAGTTATTTACAGGTACTACCTCTATTTTGAATTTGTTTCTTTCTAAGATATGGTTCTAGCTAGACAATCTAAGATTGAAGTTAACAGTCCATATAGTTTCACAAATGCTTGTTTCCAAATTGATCTCCTTGCCAGACCTGTTTTTGGCGATACGAACTAAATATTTCGTATATGTGACATTGCATAGGCCAACTTGCAGTGTAATTTCTACAACTATATTAGTGACATTGCACAGACAAGAGATGATATTAGTGTATATACTTTTCGTTATATAGTATATACAGCAACCTTGTGATATCATATATACACTCTAGATGCTTTACTAATATTCGCGTGCGCACACACACAGATATATATATATATATATATATATAGGCGCGCGCGCACACATACATATATTTCTAATCTTTTGAATTTTTCCCTATGCTGTACTGACTGAGTTGCAAAAATGATATACAGCAGTCCTGTGATATCTTCAAAAACAGATTGGTGATTTCATTTACTGACTCTCATATCAACCAAATGTACAAGGTTAGTCTTTCCACTTCCACCACTGTATCAGTTCCTATAAACCATTTTCTTAAAATAAAACTGCATTTGTTCATATCAATACTGTCATACAGGGTGCTACTCTTCCGCATAATTGGAGATCTTTCAAAATGGTTATTTAACATAAAAGGGTAAGATCTATTTCAAATCTGTATTTACTATATAGAGTTAAAATGACACATGGCTTAAGACATGGTTTTGCAATCTGTCAATTTCTAAATTAAATGTTGCAATAAATAAGGATATGTTAAAATTGCGAAAGAGATATTTGAAAAAAGCATCTGAAAGAAGGCACGAAAGAAAATTATCAATTTTATTATTATTATTTATATAATGTTAACGTATCCGTATTGTTATTACTAATTATATTGATAATTCAAATATGAGAGAAAAGGAGTAAATATGAGTTACTGATAAATCTCATAAGTAAAATGGTTGTTGAACGGAGGAAAAAGACAAGTTTGCAGTAGAAAGAGAAAGTTATAATGGGTGGGTGAGGCCTGAGAGAATAAGAAAGGCAAGTAGCTAATCAAGTTAATAATGCCATCAATTCAATTACTTCAACTTTTATGAAATTTATGCCTAGTTTGCAAGAAAAATATGTTGCAAGTCCTACGACTCCACAAACGGAAGGTGCTTCTAATTTAGGAGATTCTCATACAAACAATGATGTAGTTGTTACTCCAACCGTGTCAAATAATGATATTCGGTCATCTACAATGGAAAAGAAATATGTAATGCTATTGTCACAAGATTTAGAGAAGGAAGTAGCTAAAGGTTATGTTGGAACACAAACTATTTGTCATTTTAGGAAGGTGATACCGAATGTAGAGAAAGTAATTTGGGTGGTTAATGTTCTTGAACCGGATGCACCAATTTATGATGGTCCTCAAAATGGAATGTACAAGTTATGTGATTTTTCAGATGGAGGTTTCGTTATATGGCCGGAGTTTCGTATTCGGTATTTGTAGAATTTCACTATGAAATTTACGTTGTCTTTTGTATTCCAATTTGACATTGTTATGAAGTAGTTGATTATGTATTGAATTAACCAACTTAATTATGTATTGTACTTGTTATGAAGTAGTTGACATTGTTATGAAGTAGTTGACTATGAAATTTATGTTGTTATTTGATCATGAATATTGTAAATTTTGGGTTCCTATTGAAAGTAGTATAATAATGCATATCATGTTAGTTATTAATTGTTTATTAATGTTAAAATAATTGACTATATTGAGAATGAAAATATTTCAGCGTTATAAGCGTTGGCAATTAAAATTTACCAACGCTTATAAGCGTCAGCATAGAAAATTAAACAATGTTGGATGGTTAATTTTGCCAACGTTTATAAGCGTTGCTAAATAATATACACCAACGTTTATAAGCGTTGGCGAATACAACCTCCCAATGCTTATAAGCGTTGGGAAACTAAACTCGCCAACGCTTATAAGCGTTGGCAATAAATTGCGACGCCCCTACAACGATGCTAATAAGCGTTGCTGAAACTGTTTGTGACAGTTATACTCGTTGGGAATCACCTGTTTTGGTGTAGTGCTTATCTCGTATAATTTTGTAAATAATTTTTTTTGATGAAATTAATTTTAACCTCGTGTACTACTCTTAAGTATAGGATTTTAAAGAATGTAATTAACTCAACTTCACTGACTATTAATCATACGTTGTTTAACAAAATTCGATTACTCCTTATCGATACATCATTATATATATTATGGAGGAGAAATTTTAGAAATTGACACTTTATTCACTTAGGTATTTAGGAACTCTTTCCAATATACTCGTATGTTCAATCAAATCAAATCAATTTTATTTTCTACCGCATGTTATTTTATTTACTTCCATTTTATATTCTATGAGCTTATCATAGACATACTACATGTGTATCAAATTCATATATTCTTGTCTATGATAACTCATCGGCAAATACAACGAAGTACGTGAAACCATTTAGGAATTAATAGGCTTTCGATAGTATACATCTATATGTTTCAATCCATAGAGTTCAACTCTTATGATGCACCCTTTAAGTATGTGCTTTGCTCTTAATTATCTTAGATATAGTTTACTAGTACCATATGATTCATAATCATATAATCAAGAATTATTTCTCAAAATCATGATTAATTCATAATTTCAAGATAACTGCAAATAAATTTAGATACTTTTGTATTTTCTAGTGCATCACATATATCGCTGTTATAGCTCATTTTATGATGAATATTCATAATATTCATACTGAAATATAATTGTCTGTTTTTAGTCAACACTAAAAAATAATTATTATTTCATAAATAATGTTTGGTATGTTTTCTGAAAACAATTTTTATAACTTGACGTGATTAATAAGTGTTATATGGCATTCTCCCACTATTTCCTCTACTACTATATATAACAGCATATGGAATATGAAACTCCATCAAACCACTTAATATAGGCTATTTATTGCATTTACTATAACTGGTTTACACTCGAGAATTTTCAAATTAAATATCTTAAATTCAAAGAAATAAAAACCATAGAAAACAATTCAAAATGCAAAAATACTTTTGAAAAAGATATCATATTTCTTATTTTATGTTAAGCATCTATTATTGTTTTACAATTCTCGTTTCCAGTGTCTATTTATGAAGTGGAAGTTACTATTCACTCTCTTCGTCTCAACTATACATTTAGTAACATTTACTCTTGTATATTAATTTTCCTTTCTAAATGTTCGAACCATTCAATGGAAACTTTTATTACAATATTGTAAAGGATTCTTTTTAAGAATACATTTGGTCATCTTTAACATTTAAGAAAATTAAATATGTTGCACTTTATGTAAACTGATCAAGCTAACATTTCAGTGATTGAATTTTTATACCTATACTGTAGCATTTGGTCTCATCTACATTTAACACAAGAAGATTATGATTGTAACCAATCATATTGAATACATGATCTTACACTAAGGTTTACTCGCTTGTTTCTAATGAACCAAATTCATTTCGGTTTTGTACATTATAAGCGGTGACCATTCACCGTATAATAGTTATATGTGATTGGAAATGAATCAAATATTCATATCCTTATACCGCTTTTATAGTTTGAAACTCATCGAAGACAATACACGACCTACTGCTCAAAAGAAAGTTAGTTGTAGCTTTTAGAAATTTTGTTCGACTAACTCGGTCTGACTATTCTTTCTCTCTCTCCGTAGTTATAGTAAGCTTGGGTATTTATAGAGTGAAGATATAGAAAGACTAGACCCAATTGCATATTTAACTTGCTCGATTCGGTTCTTTCCTTATATTCATCAGTAATAAAGTCAATTAAGCAAAATCTATAAGTTTTACAGTCACAAATTACATAAAGTTAAACAGACTGTGTGATAAACATCATAGACCAAGTAGTTATGTATTACTATTTTTTAAACATGTGCCAAACCTACTATAACTTTTATCGTTTATGTAGCAAAAGTATAGGCAAATCTTTGTGCCTAAAAGTCACGAATATAGATGGATATGCATCCATTGTACCTGTGTCCGTTTGTACTTCATCACTTGTACTTTAAAGCCAACAATTGATGTTTTTTTTACCCGAACTAATTGCAATTTTCGATATGTATTAAACAAGTTATTGCATATGCTCACGGCAGAGTGTCAATATCAATATGATTTTTAAGCTTTATCATACTATTATCTCCCGATTAGACCTGTCAAATAGGTTGGGTTGGGTCAAAATGGATTGGGTCGAGTTTGACCCAACCCATTTATGACCCATTCTTTTTGATCCATTTATGACCCAACCCATTTATCACCCAATCCATTTAATAAGCGGGTTACCCATTTAACCCATCCAAATATATAAATTTTATTTGACTAATAAAAAACAAATAAATATAAAATAATTTTAATTCTAATTTTTATGTTTTAAATTTCGATAAAAAACAAAATTTAAAATTTTGAAATTTTAATTCTAATTTTCATCAAAATTCGGATATGGGGATGTGTTAGCTTATTATTTTCTAAGTACAATTGTCAGTCTCCATAGAGCACTACAATGTGCGTTAACAAGATGAAGTATCCGAGTGTTTTATTTTATCCGTAATTTAGGTGGGAGTTAAGTAGTAAATGTCTCGCCTAATTCCGAGTTAGTGTGAAGAAGTTATTGCAGTCCGAACAAAAAAATAACGGCTTATGCACTAGACAGGGTCCAAATATAAGAACGTGTTAGCCAGTTATTTTACAAGTACAAATATCAGTCCCCTTGAAGAAATACAGTGGGAATTCACAACATTAAGTATCCAAGTTCTCCATATTGTCCGTAATTTAGGTGGGAGTTAATCGGTCGAAGTCTCGCTTAATTCCGAGTTAGTATAAAGAAGTTATTGCAGTCTAAACAAAAAAATACTGCACTAGGCAGAGTAAAAAATGGGGATGGATAGTCTGTTATTTTCTAAGTGCAACTGTCAGTCCCCATGGAGAACTACAGTGTGCCTTCACAAGTTGAATATCCGATTTTTTCATATTGTCCGTAATTTAGATGGGAGTTCGTTGGTCGAAGTCTTGTTTGATTTCGAGTCGCACTACAAGGAACATGGCAATTTCCGATGGATAGCAGCCGTCGGCGACCGTCGCTAACCATTGGAATATGGACCACGATTTTCATCTGTTTCCGACGGCTTCGACGACATAGTAGCGACGGCCTCCGACGGCTCTTTCGATGAAAATTCTGACGACCGAGACATACACGTGGCATGGTATTTTTCCACTATTCCGTTGGGAGCTGATGCTAGCTGTCGGAATGTTGTCGTCGGAAGTCATTGCCTACTATCGGAAATGGTGGCCAATAAGCCATCGGACGTCGTCGCTTGCCATCAGAAATGATGGCCTTTAAGCCGTCGGTGGTTGTCGGTAATCTAGGCAATTTTTTTTCTACTGCCTCTTCTCTTCCATATCACAATCAATATATAACTCATCAAAATCAATATGTGAGCCTCATATATAAGCTGAAATCAATATCAATATAAAACTCAAACATCATAATATCAAACGCAAACATATTTACATCCAACATCAAATTCCAATATTTACAAAACCAACCTTCCATCATCACTTTCAACCATCCAACTTCAATATTTACATCCAATATTTACATCCAACGTCAAACTTCACATATCAACTCCACAAATCAACCACCAAATCAATGTCAAATACCACATGTCCATAAATTAACCTCACATTCACTCAATGTTAATATATACAAAACTACATCAAACACTACATGTCCATAAAAAAGACTGCAACTCGTACCTCAAGACTCATCATCGGCTCCGGAATCATCGGATGAAGGTAATGCACCATGACGCTCCAAATACTCGGCCAAACATGGTTGAGCTGCTCCATTTTCACTGCTCGAAGGCGGTCCTGCTCCCGCAGCTGCGCAATCTGTTGTTTAAGCTCATTAATCTCTGCGCTATCCTGAGCCTTTTAGTAAGCCCTTTGTGATGTCCGAACCTATAGAACAAGTAGAAATATGTTTAAGTTATAACCTAACTTTTATAAAAATTAAGCAAATTTTGCAACATAGTTAATTTTTATAAATTACCGATTAGTTGTCGTAGCCGTCGCACCTGTTTCTCTAGATCAGGTTCATAACAGAGTCAAAGATCACGTCCTCCTCGTCAATGGTCAACTGCTCCCGTCCGGAATGCTCAAGCATCGGCGCACGTGCCTGCATAAATTTTTCTTGCAACGGGAAATTAAATACAAATAAATATACATGACATTATTATAATATTTTTATAACGGCCCGGATTTTTACCCATCTGATATTGGGTAATTAACTAATTTTAATTTTGAAATATTAATTTTATTAGTCGAATAGATAAATTTTCTGATATTAAAAATATCTGAATATGTAAATAAACTCCACCATTTAAAATTTAAGATAGAATATCCATATATTTATGCATATATATATATACAAGCTTTATAATGTTTAAAAAAATGTAAGTCTGTATATATATATATATGGATACATATATATGTCCATATGAAGTGATGTATATGAAAAAAAATGTATAAATGCAAATATGATAATATAAATATGTGTATTGTATATGTATGCATATCTACATATATATATATATGTATTTATAGCAAAACTAGTGTATATGAAATTATATATAGAAATATACATGTAAAAGCTTCATGATGATAAACTCCTATCTTTTAATGTAAGTATATATATATATATATATGATGACAAATATATGTAAGTAAATGTATATATGTAATATAAAATAGTGAATAGGTAAATACATATATACTTATAACAATATTGTATATGGAAATAAGTATATATATACACAAGCTTTAGCATGTTAATTATAGTGTAAGAAGGCAAACATATTGTAACGACCGGTAAATTTTCAATAATTAAAACTGTTATTTTAATGAGATTTTTGAAATTTAATATTGAAGAAAATAAAAGTTTGTGAATTATTAATAAAGGTTGTAATAATGTAATAATTAAAATTAACTAAAAGGAAATGTAACAAGGTTAATTAAAGTTATTGATTAATGAACTTGAATGAAATTCCCAATTAAATAAAATAATTTAAATGTTATGACTTGGTTATAAATGGAGTATGAGAAACCATATGTAATTTTTGAATTAATGTGTGAAATAATATAATAGATGGTAATTGTTTGTGAAGAATAAACATGCAAGTTATAAAGGGTGTAATGGTGATAAATGGTTATTGTTACCAGTTAATTTACCAATTACGAATAAAGGTAATTAAAGGTTACTTTAATGATAATTAATATAATAATGGAAAGTGTGAATATAAATTTAATAGAAACGTAGATCTATTTATAAGGTAGTAATTGATGTAATAAAAAGCATGAAACCAAGTAAATAAATTTATTGAGAATATTAATCGTGATTAGTGTATATATTTGGCAAAATTATAATGATGGAAATTTGGATATATTAATGTAATGAAAGACAAACAAATGGTAACTAAGTTACAGAGTAAGAAAGTGTGAATATAAATTTAATAGAAACGTAGATCTATTTATAAGGTAGTAATTGATGTAATAAAAAGCATGAAACCAAGTAAATAAATTTATTGAGAATATTAATCGTGATTAGTGTATATATTTGGCAAAATTATAATGATGGAAATTTGGATATATTAATGTAATGAAAGACAAACAAATGGTAACTAAGTTACAGAGTAATAATAGACTTAATTAAAGGATTGGAATTGAATCTAATTAGTTTATTTGGAATTAATTTAAAATTTAATTGGATTCAATCCATAATAGATGGAGTTAAATACTATGACAAATTGATATTAGAATGAATTGAGTAATATCAATGTAATAAATATAACCAATGTCAATTTCATCCATTTTTTATAATAATAGATTGAAGAACAGGTATGGAAGGTAATAATGTTAATGCAAGTTAATGAATAGCTAATTTAGTGTGATCCCAATTAATTGAAAACAATTGTAAGGTTATAATTGATTGTAAATAGTAAATTGGGCAATAAATGCAAAGGTATATTAGTGGATGTAATAATACGTAATAAACTGGAATTTGATAAATTCAATGTTAGATAAGTGATTATATTATAATATTTGTTGGTTGATAATAAAGTATGAATGAGATTAACCTTGGCTAAGGGTGATAATTATTAAATGTTTACCTATTTATTTAATTAAATTAGAGCTAAATCCATTGCAATTAATTAACGTAATTAAAAACTACGTTAATATGAATTTAGGTAATGAGTGTAAAATATTAGGGTAATTTGATATATAGTAATGTCAAACTTATCCATAAGAGGATGATTGATTAAATAAAGAAATTGGAACCACATTGAATTAATTTATTTGAAATTAAAAATATAATTTACTTGAATTTACTTAAATTGAAGGTAAACACTATAAGTTTGCAATTAATCCTTATTTGATGGACATGGAAATTTTGGTAAATGAATTTTAAGTTTATGTGTAATCAGGGGAGGTAGAAATTGTTAGCTATTAAATTTGAATTAAAAAGGGACTTAATTCATTTAATATTTATTTATTTAATTAACTGGAAAATAGCCATTTTGGCCACTGACTCGGATTTCGACGAAACCAGTTTCATCGGATCCATAACGGTGAATTTTTGTAGGATTCCAAGTTTCATAACGATCGGGCTTGTCGTTTGATCGTACGGGTTTGAAACGCCTTGAAATCAATTTAATTGAAATTAATTGAAATCAATTTGAAATAACTTGATTTTTGCATAACTTCTTCATACGATGGAATTTGGACTTGAAACCTGTTCCATTGATTTTAAAATATTTGAAAACATATATTTTGATATATGGGTTGACTCATTTCCATTCCGAAATCGAAACGGGCTTTTCGGGTCAATTACGTTCAAAACTCAAATCAATCTTGTCCATCTACTCTATTTTCTGCTTTGTCTATAAATACCTCATTATAAACTCTAATTGTTCCTCATTGTCATTTTTATGTACATACATCTCCTTCTTAGCTCCTCATTCCAATGGTAGACAAAACCTAATTCCCAAATTCCAAAATCTAGTTTCAAAAAAAAAAAATTGCAAACCTGCAGCAACTTCGGGTCGCGCTTCGGGTTTCAGAGGCAAAAACCCTGGAGATACTTTAGGTCAGGAAGAAAATGACTCGGGTCTTCGAGTCGTTTTGGCAAAAAATCAGAGCAAGCACCGGGGATTTGAAGCAGCGGACCGAAGTTGAACCCGAAGTCGACCCAGGACCAGAATTTTTCAATCTTCAAATTTTCATAACTTTTGCATACGGACTCGAATTTGGACGCGGTTTGTTTTGCTGGGATCGTATCGAAATTCCGGACACTTTGAAGCTGGTTTGGATGATTGGAGACTGTTCAAATTTTGGGTTTAAATTGGATTTAAATTCAATTTAAATCCAAAGGTGAGTGTTTTAACCCACTCACAACTACTAAATTTTCTTATGTGTGTTAAATTAATTGTTGATGTGATTAAAAGTTTATTTATGGCTGTTTGGCATATTTTTAATCATCATCTCAGTTAAATTGAATTTATTGGATTAAATTATTATTTGATTTATTATTGCATTTAAACTGCCAGTTAAATTATTATTTGATTTATTATTGCATTTAAACTGCCAGTTAAATTGTTATATAACTTATTTTTTAATATAAACTGCCAGTAAATACCTGTTATTTATTTTCTGTTCTGTATTGATGTTATTGTTGAATTGGATGATGATTGTGATAAATGGTTGATGGTCGATATTGGATGAATGGATGTTGTATTTATATTGTTATAAACTGCAAGTTGTTATGCATTTTTATTTCATTCGAGATTACGGTTTGAAATGATATATAACCGTATTTTTATTTTTAAATTGTGGATTGAAATGATAAATATCTGTATCACTTGACCATAGGATAGAAAATCATATACAGACGCCGTCGGTCTATATATATATATATTTGGAATGATTTCTATGGGTTTTGGAAAATAAGGGTTTATATTAATACTAATTTTGATATTATATAAATATTATTTTATATATAGTTAAATTCTAAAATTTAAGCTATGTATAACTTGATGATGTTTTGAGTATGATTTACGAATATTTCAAGTTTGAGCTTTATTTAAGTGATATTGAATTTATTAAATAAATATTTCTAAACTAAATAATAGTAAATTAAATTAAGGTATATATATAAGATTATTAGATTTGGTTGGGAATTTTGGAATATTTAAAGACTTGAAATATATCAAAATTGAAATGTATTATTGAAATTAAGGTATTATTGTTTTCAAAGTATTGGTTTTTGAAATTGTTATAACTTTGAAAGTAATATGGTTTGAAAAATGAATTTATTTGAAATAGAATTTATTTAAGAATTATCTGTGAATATATTGATTGGAAACCTATTGAAATTGAAAATTTAGAATATGACTTCAAAATATGGTTTGGGTTTAAGATGATTTAAAAGAATATTTCAAGTTATCTAAATTAAAGAAAGATTAGTGATTGGAAATTGGGTTTTATTTAAATAATATATTTTTGAATTGTTTTGGAAATGGAAATGATATATTATTGAATTGGGTTTTGAAACGGAAATAATACATTGATAATTTGGGTTTGAAATAGCAATAATATTTTGGTTTTAAAGTATATACTATTTTGAAGTAAAGGATATGGTTTGAAATGGCAATAATATTTTGGTTTTAAAGTATATACTATTTTAAAGTAAAGGATATGGTTTGAAATGGCAATAATATTTTGGTTTTAAAGTATATACTATTTTGAAGTAAAGGATATGGTTTGAAATGGCAATAATATTTTGGGTTTTGAAGTATATACTATTTTGAAATAAAGAATATGTTTTGAAAGGGCAATGATTGTGTTTTTAAAAGTATATATATTTTTAAATGACCACGGTGTTATAATAACGTTTGGTTGTTAAAGAGACCAGGATCAGATATGGACATACTCTCTGTCGATACCGAAAACCACTTTGACTACTATGTACGCGGTGGAGTTTCCAGAATGAAGTAGGATGGTGGCGACGATCCTAAGGTATATACGTGGACCCAACTCCTGTGAGTTGGCATAAGGTGGCTAAAACAGGAGCGATCGACGGGCCAAGGAGGTAGCACCTTTGATCGGACACACTTCTTCGATACCATTCTATTACTTGTGATTGATTTGGTGCGCACCCTTGATTTGGGAGTGTTGTTCGTGGTGGGCGGTAGTGGCTGCTATGCGTCGCCACCAGTCCGGATGCGTAATTGGTATATCTACCCTGGCATTGCCTTGTGTGCCATGTCACCTACCATATCGAGCTTTACTACGAGTTTCTATTTGTGTCGTACCTATGGAGTATCTTCTCGTAGCCTCTCGGGGTATGCAGGTACTGTATAGACTATGGCATTATTTTGTGTTAAGGGCTATATGGGTAACCCCTTAACGCTATTTAAAAGTATGTTTATTTTATGATTAGACATTATTATAATAGCGAATATTACTACATAGTAAATAGTTTAACGGATCCTTAGGGGATGTGAATCCTGAGCATCTCTTAAGTTACTGCACTCATGTTAGACACTGGATAGGAGATGTCAAATCCCGTAAACATCTCTGACGTCGTTCCACTCATATATTTATCATTGATTTAACTTACATAAGATCTTTTAGTTCTGACTCAAGTGTTTTGTCTTTTCAATTCGCTCGGGTCAGCCTGAGCATTTCAGGATTTGAAGGCCCTATTTCTGGAGGACGAAGACGAAGATTTTATTACTACTATTTATTATAGTCCACTACACCATTGTATTCCACTGCATTAGTTATCTTTCTCTGGTATGTGTAAATCTGATACGTATTGTATAAGTATAATTAAATGTTTTGTAAAACAGCTTCATGAACTGTTATTTGATTATTATATTTTATCGTTCCGCTACAAGATTCTATTTTGTTTCTTTTATTTCTCCACTTTTTCTTATGTACCCCATAACAATCCGCCCATCTGTATGGTTTAAGTTGGCACGTGTGTCTGCTTAAGCGTACAAAAAGGTGGGATGTTACATCTGGTATCAGAGCTTTGGTTTAGCGATAAACCTTAGCTTTGTGGGGTCCGACTCTTTATTAATAGGGTAGTAATACCCTATGATGAGTCATTGAGAGTATATATATGAGAGAGCGTATTTGTCAGTGTTATAAAAAGGTTTTTATATTGTGTTAATTTGTTCCGTTTTGTATTTATAAATTCTGGTTGGTGCATAGGACGCTATGACATCAATAGGGATTTCTAAACACTTAATAAGACAGACCGACACAATATTTGTTTTAAAATATAGGTGAATGAAATAAGTATGCCTATTATCTTTTCTATATATAAAATAAAATTTATAAATGATATATATATTTGGTTGCTATATATTGGTTGTTAGGTAATGAAATTTATAAATAATAGTTGAAATAAGATTGAAAATAAAATAAATCAAATTGGAAATTTTAGAACTTAAGTTTCGGGATTTTTGGAAAAATTTCTTTTGAATGATGATTGGAATATAATAATAATATTATTTAGAAATATTTTCTGATATAAATATTTCAACATAATTTGAAAGAATTGTTTTAAAGAAAATTTTGGAAAGAGATAAGTTCTGTACTCCCCTCTTTGTCGTTGGAAAATAATTTCGGTGATGAGTGCACGCATCATCGACATTCATTTTCGAGTATCGAAGTGGGAAGACCACTGTAGTAGTTTTACTGCAGATTTATTTTGATAAACAAATATAAATTTTAAATTGTTTTAAATATAATTGAATATATAAGTTGTAAGTATATATTTATCTATTATTTTAAAATGATTTGAAATTTAACCCGGTATTTAGTTCTTAAATTTCCGTTCATTAATAGTTTCAATTATTGTGGTGAAATGTAATGTAACTAATTGTTAACGCTAAAAATTGAACGCTAACACCCGGTGTGTGTAGAGAAAAAGTGAAAGCACCACCCGTTAGTACGGGAACAGAGTATAAGCAGAAAATTAGAAGAAAGCAGTAAAAGACAGCAGTTTTATAGTGGTTCGGCTTAGGATCAAGCCTACGTCCACTTTAATTTCCTTTATTACTGATTCGATTACAATTTAATACAATGCACTTCAAATACAATTCACTTCGATTACAAAACACTTCAGACTAGTAGCTCAAACTTCGATGTAACGAGGCTCTTTAATTCCATGTCGGATGGTCAAGATCTCTTTCGAAGCTTGTTGTAGTGTCTTCGGTGTTTGGAGTTCTTCAAGTGTCGGTTCAGTTAAGAAAGTGGCAGAGTATCGGCGCTTTAGAGAATGATCGGGAAAAGTCCTTTTGCCGTTGGAGTAGCTCTAGTATTTATAGGGAAAAATCTGGGCAAGATTCAATCTCTAAGTCTTAGGTCGTGAACGACCTAAGTTAGGTCGTGAACGACCTAAGTTAGGTCGTAGGTCGGCGGCGACCTAGGGGATATAATCTGGCTTATCTCGATTGATCTTGGTTTCTTCTGAGCGAGTTAATAGGTCGCGCGCGACCTAATATAGGTCGTAGGTCGGCGGCGACCTAGGAGACCCGTTGCGACCTAATTTAGGTCGCTGAGACCACTTCGTTCTTAGGTCGTTAGGTAGTAGGATCCCTTAAGTCGCTAGCTTCTTAGGTCGGTAGGTCGTGGTATTGCTTAGGTCGTTGAGTGTTTAAGCCACTTAAGTCGCTAACTCCCTTAAGACTTTAGGTCGTTAAGTCGCTTTAACCTCTAGGTAGTTAGGTCGCTACCTTCTTAAGTCGTTGAGCCGCTCTTTCTTCATTCGACTACCAGGTCGCTTTATTCCTTAGGTCGTTAAGCAGTTAGGTCGTTGAGTGTTTAAGCCACTTAAGTCGCTAACTCCCTTAAGACTTTAGGTCGTTAAGTCGCTTGAACCTCTAGGTAGTTAGGTCGCTACCTTCTTAAGTCGTTGAGCCGCTCTTTCTTCATTCGACTACCAGGTCGCTTTATTCCTTAGGTCGTTGAGCAGTTAGGTCGCTGGGTCATTCCTGTAGTTAGGTCGCTAGGCTCCTTAGGTCGCTTATCTCCTTGGGTCGCTGAATAGAGGAGTTAACATTTGCCCCTCGAAGTACACACCTAGGTCGTAGGTGGTGTGCTTCGATCTAATCTCATTAGGTCGTGAGCGACCCATGGATTGGATAACTCGCGTGTCTGTTCACCTCCTTATTTTTGCCCCATATAAACCGTTAGCTCGCTTCCTCCTCTTCACCTAATTGCTTCAGCGATCACTTACGCCATTAGCGATCTTCGGAGCTCTCAGAGACGAATTCATCCAATCCATCTTGTCATCGATTCAATTCCTACAATCCCTATCATCACATTGCGTAAGTTAATTCGTCCTCCATTCGATTCATGATTGCCATTAACTCACGAATCCGGACTCCCCATTTTCTAGATCCAATTCATTTTTGTGACGTGCTCCACCATGAACCTTGTTTATGATTGATCTTCGACTGTCATAAGTCATATTGTTGTTGTCGTCCGCGATAACATAGTAGTGCATCATATTTTGTGGCTAATCTTGAAGCGATTTGAATTGACTCTTTGGGTGATTCTTGATGATGAGAGGAGACGATAATGGATTACAATATTTCGAGTCATCTGGTATGGCAGTTTAGAGGTGATGATAAGGTCCTTTAAGGGTTATCAGGTTAATGGATCTCGAGTTGGTGGGTTGACGAGTTACTGAGTGGAGAGGGGGTCAACTGGTTAAAGGAAGCGAGGCATTAGCTTGGACGGGAGATAGCTCGAGTTTCCATTAGAAACGACCTAGCAAATCTGAGCGACCCATGAATCTTCGCGACCTATCTCACTTGACCGACCTAACTAGTTGCGGCATAGGCCTTAGGTCGCGGCCGAGCTAGGACTTAGAGAAATTCATATTATTTTGACCTGAAGTCTTATTCTCTTATATGTATCACAACCTAAAGAACTAGCGACCTAGATTAACTCGCAACATTACTTCTAGGTCGTGGACGAGCTAACACTTAGCTAAAAAACGCTTTGCCTGTCTTGAAGCATAATTTCAACTTGAATGCTCAACTTGAACTGCCGGACTGAACTGCCTAGACCTTGAATTGCTTGAACTTTGAACTGTCTGGACTTTAAATTGTTTGAACTTCTTTACAGATTATACTAACTTTTAAAGCTGACAACCTGTTAAATACAATATTTGCAGAAAACTGGGACGAATATACTGCCATTGACTGCCCACATCGAATGACAGATTAGTCGATAAATAATAATCAACTTAAATGAACTGTGCGAATGAAATGCTGTAAATCAACCAATTCAAGTGAAGTATTAAAGCAAAACTAAAATAGTTAGCGATTTGTTTGCATTAACACTGCACTTGAGTTTTAAATTAACAAGTCATGAAATCTCGTAATCGACCAACTGTCAACTAGTTTAATTCCAGTTATGTTTGCTTTCTATTTCTATTAGTTCTGCACAACACTTCACACTTTTTAGGAAACGTGCACCTTCACATTTGAACATCCAGTTGATTGTGTAGAATGACTTCTCAACAAGAAGAGGTAACAGTTCAAGCTGGAGAGGCTATTTCTATTCCTGCTCCATTAACTGATCCTCCAGAAAGAACCTCAACTACACTAACATATAAAGTTTTCCGCCAACTGTGCACTCAGTTCGGGATTGCTGAAGCAGATGCCATACTTCCTGAGAAAAGCGACACTGCTGATATACCACCTTCTAGTTTCGTCGCAGTGAATCGTCAAATGTGCATGAGTGGAGCTATCCCTCCTTTCAATAACTTTCTTCAGCAACTTCTTCTTCGACTGGCTATCTCCCCCTTCCAGCTACACCCCAATGGTTATGCCATCCTGATGGGGTTATGTATGCTATTCAGGAGGACGCTTGACCGTCTTCCGAGTTTTGACGAAATTTGTTACTTATGCTCATTTGCTAAAAACAAAGACCATCCTTCCATCACACTTGTGAGAAGTGCCAGGAACCATAAACTGATCATCGGTCTTCCTAAGAACGTTCACGGCTTTCTGAGTCAATTTTTCTTCGTTCGCTGTCCTCCGGGATTTTACGCTGTCTGGAGAGAAGGAAGTAAGATTATTTACCTTTACTCCTTCTATTTTCTGAGTTTTTCGAAGTCCGAATTGCCAAGTGCTAGCTTCGCCCTTACTTTTTAGCGCTTCCTCCTCCTTCTAGAGAACCTGGCCATAAGCCAACTTTTGAGAGGCTTATGGCTGTGCCGATCGAGGAGAGAAGCATCAAATTTCTGTTGAAAGATGAATTTCTACATCAGTTCGGACTTCTTCACTCTTCCCGTTCTACTCAGCCTCATGAAGTCCCTGATTCTCCAGCAAAGACATCAGATGCCCCAGCTCCTGTCAAAGAACTTACACCGAAAGAACCTCCCACTGAGGCTTCACTGGTGAAGTGTTCTACTTCTATTGACGTTGCGGGGTCGTCTGGCAAATTTGCACTTGCCCCGGTTATTGAGGAAGAAGAAACTCCTCGTCATTTTGAAAAGGCGGCTGATGTAGAAGTTGAAAAAGAAAGTTCGGCCGGGCACGACGGCGATGACACCTTTGAAGGGTTGAGCGATCTGATGATAACTTCACAGGAGCTTTTTAAAGATGACGTTTCAAAAGCCATCTCTCCTGTAGTTGAGGCGACCTCTACTTTACAACAGATTTCAACACCCGTTGTACAAGTCATTACCACCTCTACACCAAAGAGTGGTTTGTAGTCTGACGCGCGTAGTTTGTACACCACACACACTTAGGATACTTAGCACTTATGCGTACTTAGCTTCTTTACTCTGAAGATTTCTAAATTCTATTTCTTTTTCATTTCCAGATTCTCCAATGGTACGCAGTGGTTCATATTATGATGACTTTCGGCGCTACGGAGGGCGTGACACCTATGACCACAGACGCTATCTTCCTTTTCATAGGGAAACCGATGAAGAAATAGCCTCTAGGAAGGCTCGAGAAAGAAGAGCTCCTGAGAAACAATTCGGGAGAAGGGATGAATGATACGACTCTTCTCACAGAAGCGATGATTCTCATAAAAGGAAATCCCATGATGATAAGGGGAAGAGTCACATTGTTGACGATCCGAGCAAACGGGTCAAACTCAGCGATCAATCAGTGTCTGCGATTTCTGAAATGACCGATGCTCCTAAACCTCTCAACATCCCCTCCGGTTCTCCTGCTCTTGAGAAATCTGACATTCAGACAATTATCAACATGCCTCAGTATCAAGTCGGGGATGGTCCTCCTACACTTCAAAGCCGATTCCCAAATTGGTGCTTAAGGGGAGTGCGTTTCGACTTAGACTTGGTGCCGATTGATAAGCAAGCTATGTTAAGAAACCTTGATGCCGTTAAACTTGATATTGAGAGAATATCGGGATGGCAAAAGCTTGTTGATGAACTTCAAAGAGTAAATCGCGCCAACATCGAAGCTATATTGACCATGGAAAATGACAAGTCTGAATGGCAAAAAATTCTCGAACAGCATGACGCTGAAATGAAGAGCATTGCCGATGACTACGAGAGACTTGAGGCCGAAGTTGAGAAACTAAAGAATGAGCTAGCCACTTCTTCCACTTCCTATACACAGAAGGAAGAGATGCTCCAGAAGCAAGTTCGAGATGCTCATGCTGCTCAACGAGATGCTGAAGCCAAACTTGAAGCGGAGCAGCATGTTGTTGAAAAATACCGCAATGACACCGCTCAGCTGCGGGAAAAAGTCAGCTCTCAAGATTTGGAAATTGCAAGGCTGCAAGCTCAGTTATTGAAAACCGAAAAAGAGCGCGATGAGGCCATCTCTGGAAAGGAAGCAGCTGAACACTCGCACGAAGCGACAAAGGCCACTATTAGCTCAACTTTATTCGAATTTTATCTTCATAGTGTGTTGGGGCGCGGAAGCCTCTCATTTTTTGGCCCGAAGTATGAGATCACCTTGGCTGAAGTATGGGAGGCCGTAGTTGATATGCTCGGAGGTGCTGGCTATGATGAGGCAGAGCTTGAGGCATATTATTTCGATGTTGAGACTCGTGCCGCTCTTGCCAAAGGAAAGGAGCAACTCGCTAAAGTACTAGCCGAATCGACGGAAGAGGAGCATCCAAGGAAGGAAGCACCTTTAACTGCCCCCGTCCATACTTCGATTTCGACCGACGTTAACATTATAGGCTCCAATTCCCATTCTCTGCCTCCTGCTAAAGCCACTATCGAGATTACAACTGCGCAAGGCGGAGACAAAAGCGAAGAAAGTGCCGACGCACAAGCTTATGAGATTGACGTTACAAAGTCAACTTCTCCAAGTAACTTCAACGTTGAGCTAAGTCAAGAGGATTACTCGTTTGCTTTGCCTGAACTTGACGAATTTCTCGCTTATTACTTGAGTCTCGATGAGCCACCGTCTCCTCTCTTTACGAGAAATACTAATTTTAACTTTTCTTCTTCTGTAGCGGAAATGCCAAGTACTGCACAAACTTCTACTCCTCCAGCTGTTGTTCCTCCATCTTCTCAAGTTACTCCCCCTTCTGCTTCTCAACCGGGGTCACAGGCAGAAAAAATAGAAGCTCTCCAAGACCTGGACGATCCGGCTGCTTCGCAAGAGCAGAAGGCTGAGGAATTTGAAGGAGGAGAGAAGACTCCGGAGCCTTATGATGACGACACAAAGCTTTCTGAGTTTTTTACTCTGGGCAGTGAGTCTTCTTCGAAAAAGAAGGGGAAGCGCGCAGCTTCGAAGAGGAGAAAGAAGAGTGTTTCTGTTGGCGAAGAAAAAGTGGAAGCGGATCCAACCACACCTCCTTCTCCTCCTTCCCCGTCCCGTCCTCGCCGGCTTCCGAAATTAACCATCAAGCCGGGTAAAAGCTCTAAAGGTAGCGGGAAGAAGGAGGAACGAGCTTGATTTTACGCTTCTTATTTTGCTTTCTGCTTTTTGCATGTATAGACCGGAGATTGTGCGGGTACGGGTCCCCACTTGAAACCTGCACATGTACAAAATTTTTATAGTATGGAATAAAATGACACTTTTTACTTGTACAATTTCTTGTTAGTATTTGTGAATGCATTTCTTCCTTGTTTCTGCACAAGTTTCTTTATATGATATTGCAGTGAGCTAGTGGTATGTTGTTTAATGCGTTGCTTTTATTAATATAGCTATATTATATCACATTGCCCCCATACCATGGCTCATTGTAATATTCTTCATTTCGAGGAGACTTGTATTCTTTCTTTCTTTTTTAAGAGAATAATTGTTCCGTTTCTACGGAAGTATTATTCCACTTTAATAGAATGCGCCTCATTTTGGAGAAGTTTTTTTTTGTTTTTGTTGTGCCTCGTTAGAGGGCTTTTTTGTTCTACTTGCTTGAAATTACTTCCTCACAATTGAATGGAACCACGGGGTGGATGCAAGTTACTTGATTGGATGTTCGTTTGCACAAGCGATTGCAGCCAATTAACAAAGGCCCTGTGCCTTCATGTTGTGAAGGTGCTCCTCCGGTGGTTCCGTCAACTTTGTTGTTTGAGAAGAGCATTTCATTCTGGGACGTGCCTCCGAAGAGGTCTTGTGCCTCCGGAGAGGTCTTGTGCCTCCGGAGAGGTCTTGTGTGCCTTGGGGAAGGTCTTTTGCCTTCGAAGAGGGCAGTGTGTGCCTTTGGTGAAGGCTTGTGCCTCTGAAGAGGGCTTGTGGTGCCTCGGGAGAGGTCTTATGCCTCCGGAGAGGTCTTGTGCCTCCGGAGAGGTCTTGTGCCCCCGAAGAGGTCTTGTGCCTCCGGAGAGGTCTTTATTTGATTGCCTGGAAGCTACTTTCTCACAGTTAAATGGATCCATGGGGCGGACACAAGCTACTTAATTGGATGTTCGTTCGCATAAACGATCGCAACTAGTTAACAAAGGTCCTGAGCCTTCGGTGGTTCCACCAACCTCTTTGTTGAGAAGAGAACTTCCATTTTTTGGCGTGCCTCCGAAGAGGGCTTGTGCCTCCGTAGAGGTCTTTATCCTTCGAAGAGTTGCGCCTCCGAAGAGGTCTTGTGTCTCCGAAGAGGAATTTTGTTGATTGGCTTGCCCATATCTCTCCATTGTTTGCTCATTAGTGGTCCCCTGTTATCGTCTCTGAGCCCGTGTTCCTTTCTTTTGCAAGTAGTTTGCTCCATCCGAAGAAGTGTACTTCACTGTTAAGTGATTCCACGGGGCAGGCGCGAGCTATCTAATCAGATGTCTGTTTGTACAGACGATCGTAATTAGTTAACAAGTGTCTGGTTCCTTTTCTTTGGAAAAGTACCCCTTCGGCAGAATCATCAACCTTTTTTTTGCGTGAAGTTCATCTTATGTTGGATTTAAGTCTGGAACCTTTTGTGGCTTGAAATTCGTTTATCGAGTGATTTACGGGGCTTATTTAGCCTTGTGATGGGTAAGCTTTGTTTTAATGACCTGCAGTATTAAATCGACATTTTAGCAATACATTTAGAGTATTTACACATCGAAATGAAACAAGCATTTTATAATAATAAAGAACACAGAATTTATAGTGGTTCGGCCAAGAATTAGGCCTACATCCACTTTATAGCTCTTTTATTGATTATCACTGATTTTACAATGGTTTACAATACAATTGATACATCCATAATCATTTTACAATTTCAAGCAAAGCTTTTTAAGTAAAATATGGACGCAAATGATTGCTGTTCCAGGCTCTTGGGATTGGATCTCCTTCGACAGTTGTGAGTTTGAAGGTGCCATCAAGGAGTTTATTGCATATGACATATGGTCCTTCCCAATTTGGTCCAAACACTCCAGTTGCTGTCATGATCCTCTTCAAGACTAAGTCCCCGATTTCAAAGCTTCGTTGACGGACTTTAGAATTGAAGTGCCTTGCTATCCTTTGCTGATGGGCCGCAACTCTGAGCCTAGCTTCTTCCCTTCTTTCGTCAAGAAAGTCAAGTGCTTCGAGTTGCAATTTTTCATTTTCAGCTTGGTTGAAATGAATTCTCCTATGTGAAGGGACTTCTAGTTCTACTGGAACCATTGCTTCTGATCCGTATGCCAATGAGAATGGAGTGTGCCCAGTCGCAGTTTTATGGGTTGTTCTGTATGCCCATAGTGCTAGTGGTAGCTTATCAACCCATCCACCTTTTTCTTTTTCAAGCTGCTTTTTGATGGTTGACTTAATAATTTTGTTTACTGCCTCCACTTGCCCGTTTGCCTGCGGATGAGCCACTGCTGAGAAGCTTTTTCGGATTTTGAATCGCTTGCAAAAGTCCTGGAACTCTTCGCTTTCGAATTGAGTAACGTTGTCTGTGATTATCTTCTGTGGCACACCATACCTGCAAATGATATTTTTAGTCACAAAATTTATCATCTTTTTAGAGGTAATAGTAGCCAAAGGTTCTGCTTCAGCCCATTTAGTGAAATAATCGACAGCAACAATAGCATATTTGATTCCCGACTTGGCAATTGGTAAAGGTTTGATTAGATCTATCCCCCAAATGGCGAATGGCCACGGACTGACCATCTGCGTTAATTCGGTGGAAGGTGCTCTTGGGATTTTTGCAAACCTCTGGCACTTGTCGCATTTTCGGGAATAGATAGCAGCATCTCGATTAATGTCTGGCCAAAAATACCCATACCGGAGAACTTTCTTGGCAAGAGTTTGGCCACCTGATTGATCCCCACATTCTCCTCCATGCACCTCTGCTAAAATTGTCTTGGCTTCTTCCTTGGTTACACATCGGAGTAATGGCATTGAGAATCCCCGCCTGTATAACCGACCGTCTTGAATTACATATCTCGATGCTTTTCTTAACAGCTTTCGGCGTTCTTTAGAATTTTCCAGCAGGGAGCCGTTGAGTAGATATTCTTTGATCGGGGTCATCCATGACTCTTGTTCTTGAGATACAGCCATGATCCAGTCGATATCCATCTCATCAGTGCTTGGAGCTGACAAGACCTCCATAGGAACCAATCCCAATAATTGAGCTTCTCCGGAGCTTGAATACTTTGTGAGAGAATCTGCTTTCATATTTTCCTCCCGAGGTATGTGGCTTATCGAATAGTGATCGAAATCATCGAGAAGCTCAGAAGCCTTTGACAAGTAAGCAGGCAGATTTCCTCCTTTAGCTTGAAACTCCTTCTTGACTTGACATACAATAAGCTGAGAATCACTGAAGATCTGCAATGCTTTGATGTTCAATTCCTTTGCAATCTTTAATCCAGCTATTAGAGCTTCATATTCTGCTTTATTATTTGCAGAAGGAAATTCCAATCTTAATGCGTAACATAGCGATCGCCCTTCGGGGGTTTCAAGCACAACCCCAGCTCCGGAACAGTAATCATTTCTTGAGCCATCAACATATAACTTCCATTTGGTTGGGATGTCAACTGTAACCTCTTCCTCAATGTCACCATTGTCTGTGTACTCTACAATGAAATCTGCTAAAGCTTGTCCGTTGATTGCTCTTTGGGGATGATAAGCGATATCATATTGGCTAAGTTCAATATTCCACTTCAGAAGACGACCCGAAGTTTCAGGTCGAAAAAGGACTTGCTTTAGGGGCTGCTAAATGAGAACTTTGACAGGGTGAGCTTGAAAATATGGCCTCAACTTTCTAGAAGCAATCAGTAGACAATATGCGAGCTTTTCTAGCTTTGAATAATTCATTTCTGCCCCAGTGAATCTTTTGCTGATATAGTAGACCGGGTGTTGAACTTTTGCATCCTCCCGCACTAATGCTACACTCAGGGCGTGAGACGAAACTGCCAAGTATATGAAAAGGTCTTCGCCATTGTTGGGCTTGGAAAGTATTGGAGGCGCTTCCATGTGACGGATTAGTTCATCGAAAGCTTTCTGGCATTCAGGAGTCCATTCGAAGTTTTTCTTTCCTTCCTTTAAAGCGTCAAAGAAGGGGATGCATTTATCAGTGGCTTTGGAAATGAACCGACTTAAAGCAGCAACTTTCCCATTGAGGCTCTGCAGTTCCTTCTTTGTCCTATGGGCTTTGACTTCTCTCAAGGCAGTAATTTGAGCAGGATTAGCTTCAATGCCCCTAGCGCTTACGATAAATCCCAAGAATTTCCCGGACTCTACTCCGAATGAACATTTCAAAGGGTTGAGCTTCATTCCATATTTTCGGAGGATTGCAAACATTTCTGCTAAGTGATCCATATGGTCAACTGCTTTCTTTGATTTCACCAACATATCATCGACATAGACTTTCATAGTTTTACCAAGTTGTGATTTGAACATTGCATTAACAAGCCTTTGATATGTTGCCCCTGCATTCTTCAGTCCGAAGGGCATGTCTTTGTAGCAGTAAAGACCAACATCTGTGACGAAGCTCGTATCCTCCTGATCTGACTCATGCATCATAATCTGGTTATACCCGGAGTACGCATCCATAAAAGACAACAATTCGTGCCCGGCTGTTCCATCTACCAGCTGATCAATCCTTGGCAACGGGAAGCAGTCTTTGGGATAAGCTTTGTTTAAATCTGAGAAATCGATGCACACTCTCCACTTTCCATTTGCTTTTTTAACCAGTACCGGATTTGAAACCCAATTTGGATAAGTGGACTCTTTGATGAAACCATTCTCCATGAGCCGATCTACTTCTTCCTTTAGCGTTGCTGACCTTTCTGGACCTTGGGTTCTCCTTTTCTGTTTCACAGGTGTGAATTTCGGATCAATGTTCAGAGTATGTACAGCAACCTCTGGAGATATTCCACACATATCGGCGTGACTCCAAGCGAATACGTCCAGATTTGCTTTCAAAAATGATATCAGCATATTTTGGACTGCCACACTGAGTTGCGAACCCACATTTAGCACTTTGTTTGGGTCTTTAAGATCAACAGGTACCGGTACCGTTACTTCCATTGGCACCACTCTATTCTCCCCTGCACTGGCCTTTCTGGGGTCCATTTCTCTCCTTGCACCACTATGCTCGCCAGTGCAGGGGCCACCCTGTACTTGCTACAAGGTTGGGTTTTTAATGCGGGGCGGGGCTGCCGCATCTTTTCCCATCTCTCTCTTCCTTGCCTCTCGAAGCTCTATAAGATAACATTCCCGCCCAGCATTTTGATCTCCTTTAATGACACCAACACCATTATCTGTAGGAAATTTCATAGTTAGGCACCACAGGGCGAGAATGGCTTTGAATGCAGCTAAAGTTGGATGACCCAGGAAGGCATTGTAGGCAGAAAATCCATCAACAATTACAAAAGTCTATTTTCCGAACCACCTTTTTCTGTCCCTCTCCAAGTTCCACAAACAAGTCGACGGTTCCAATTGGCTGTTGTGGTTCCCCAGTAAACCCAACAATCTTCTGTGATGAGGCCTGAACGTCAGTCATTGGAATCTTCATTTGATCGAACGTCTTCTTGAAGAGTATATTGCAAGAGGCGCCGCAATCAACAAGCACTCGTCTTACAATAGCTGGCCCAATTCCTGCAGAAATGACCAAGGGATCCATGGTTGGAGCTTCAATACCCATAGAATCCCTGGCTTTAAACACAATATCATCATTAGAAGTTTTCTGTTGTTTCAGGGGTGCAGCGTCTTCTAAAAAAAAAACATCTTCTTCTGCTGGGGTATATTTCAAAGCATGAGCATATCTTTCCATCTCACCCCAGCTTCTGCCCGTTGGGTGTGGGCCTCCTATAATCACATTGATAACAGGCCTTTTAGATTCATGTGCGGTAGTGCCCTCACCCGAGCCAGATGGGTGAGTAGGGGGTTGCTGCCCCTTAGCAGATGAAGTTGGGTCATTCCTGTTCCTCTTAACATACTATTGCAGCTTGTTTTGTCTTAGCAATTCTTCAATCAAGCTCTTCAAATGACGACATTCGTTGGTATCATGGCCGGGTTGGTTATGAAATCGACATAATTTTCCATTTCGCATAGCATTCTTTCCCGGCTTTATTTCGGCTGGTTTAGGATACTCCACAGCATCTTTGGTGGCAAAGAAGATATTCTCCGAAGTGTCGGTTAAGGGGGTGAAATCTGAGGGTTTAAAGAAGCGAGGTTTCTTTATGTCCTTTTGTTTCTTCCCATCATTATTCTCCCTCTTCTGACCTCCGGAATCTTTCTTAGTCGAAGCAGCAACGTTATTCTCTACCCCTGTCGCCACCACTTTCGCTGGTGCAGGAAATTTCTCCAAGCGCATGAACTCGTCAGCTTTCTTATAAATTTCTCGAGTGAATTTGGTTCCTTCATTTTTAGCCATTTCCCAAATTCACTTGACTTATCGATAGCCCGCATTAGATAAGTCAAAACCATCCGTGGTTCCGCGTTGTCGACTTCAGCCAGAGCTATATTGAAGCGATTCAAGAATGACTTAATAAACTCTCCCGGATTCTTCTCAAGGCTAGACAATGACATTATGTCTTTCGCCTTTGAAGCGTACAGTCTGAATTGCTCTTTAAACTTCCGAGTTAAATCGGAGAACTGGTCTACAGATCGGGCAGGCAGCTTTGTAAACCAGAGTAGTGCCACCCCTTCCAAGTATACCGGAAAGTACCGGCATTTAATTTCATCCGTTGCCCTAGCACCCGTCATGTGCCAGTCGTATTTGTATAGAAATTGATTGGGATCGCTTGTTCCTCGGTAAGCTGGAATGGTAGGAGGAACAAACTTTCTTGGAAATTCAGCTTTTAGAATTTTTCTCAGTGAACGGATTCTTACTTGGAGCGAACCCCCAGTCGTTCTCATCTTCATTTCTTTGCATGCTCTCTTTCATGATTTGTCGTATCATTTCTGAGAGGTATTCCCCGTTGTTCAGAGGCTCTGCGGGGCAATCGTCGGTTATTTTCTCGGAAGTTTGCTTAAACAAATGTTCATGGAGAGTTGGTTGCGGCCTTGTCACTCCGGCTTGGGGAGGTGCCCCTTCGGCAGTGCCAGCTGCCCTTTGAGGAATGTTCCTTCCTTTGGAGTTGTGAACAACATCAGCAAAATTTTCCTCATTATTCGCTGGTTGACGGTTAGCTCCGAACATAGCATTCAACCTTTCTAGCATCAAGGTGTTCTGGGTTTCAATTTGCTGATATAACCCAGACACCGCAGCATCTAACTCTGCTCGTGTCACTCCAATGCTCGGAGCTGCTTGACTTGATGAAGGAGAAGTAGCAGTGTTATCATGAGTGTTGACGGATCTGGTAGACTTGCGCTTTCTTCCGGGAGCCATTATTTCCGACAAACTTCTGGTTTTGAAAGAAACTTTTTCCACAAACTCTCGTGAAGCAATGATGACAATATTCCTGAGTTCAATTCTCAGTGAAAGCACCAAAATGTTAATGCTAAAAATTGAACGCTAACACCCGGTGTGTGTAGAGAAAAAGTGAAAGCACCACCCGTTAGTATGGGAACATAGTATAAGCAGAAAATTAGTAGAAAGCAGTAAAAGACAGCAGTTTTATAGTGGTTCGGCTTAGGATCAAGCCTACGTCCACTTTAATTTCCTTTCTTACTGATTCGATTACAATTTGATACAATGCACTTCAAATACAATTCACTTCGATTACAAAACACTTCAGACTAGTAGCTCAAACTTCGATGTAACGAGGCTCTTTAATTCCATGTCGGATGGTCAAGATCTCTTTCGAAGCTTGTTGTAGTGTCTTTGGTGTTTGGAGTTCTTTAAGTGTCGGTTCAGTTAAGAAAGTGGCAGAGTATTGGCGCTTCAGAGAACGATCGGGAAAAGTCCTTTTGCCATTGGAGTAGCTCTAGTATTTATAGGGAAAAATATGGGCAAGATTCAATCTCTAAGTCTTAGGTCGTGAACGACCTAAGTTAGGTCGTAGGTCGGCGGCGACCTAGGGGATATAATCTGGCTTATCTCGATTGATCTTGGTTTCTTCTGAGCGAGTTAATAGGTCGCGCGCGACCTAATATAGGTCGTAGGTCGGCGGCGACCTAGGAGACCCGTTGCGACCTAATTTAGGTCGCTGAGACCACTTCGTTCTTAGGTCGTTAGGTAGTAGGATCCCTTAAGTCGCTAGCTTCTTAGGTCGGTAGGTCGTGGCATTGCTTAGGTCGTTGAGTGTTTAAGCCACTTAAGTCGCTAACTCCCTTAAGACTTTAGGTCGTTAAGTCGCTTGAACCTCTAGGTAGTTAGGTCGCTACCTTCTTAAGTCGTTGAGCCACTCTTTCTTCATTCGACTACCAGGTCGCTTTATTCCTTAGGTCGTTAAGCAGTTAGGTCATTGAGTGTTTAAGCCACTTAAGTCGCTAACTCCCTTAAGACTTTAGGTCGTTAAGTCGCTTGAACCTCTAGGTAGTTAGGTCGCTACCTTCTTAAGTCGTTGAGTCGCTCTTTCTTCATTCGACTACCAGGTCGCTTTATTCCTTAGGTCGTTAAGCAGTTAGGTCGTTGGGTCGTTCCTGTAGTTAGGTCGCTAGGCTCCTTAGGTCGCTTATCTCCTTGGGTCGCTGAATAGAGGAGTTAACACTAATTAATAATTGGAACCTTTAATAAGGGAGTTAATGCTGAGTTTTAAATGGAATTAAAAGAAATTTGGAATTTGTAACCTGTCAACCAAGGGATATTATTATTGAACATTAAATTAATTAAAGGAAATAGGATAAACTTGTGTAGCTTTCAATTACATCCTTAAAGGCATATTTATAACTTACCAATATTAAAAGTTCGAATGCTTATAAGAAAGTGTAATGGAAAATTATACAAGTAAACCTAAAGGTAATGAAAGTATTCAATGAAATTCTTTAGTAAATAAGAGTTGGAAGTTATAGTTGGTATAAACTTAAGTATAATTGAAAGGCTACTAATTAAATAAATAGAAAGGTAAGTATTATAAATAAATGAAAAAAAACTTAAGTTAATTGATCTGCAAAGAAATTTAATCAAACATGTAGACTATAAATAAATGAATGTTAATAAATGGAATTATGTAATAATAAATGAATGAATGAATATAATGCAAGAAAGTAGGAACTGATATGACATTAATAAATGAAATTGAACATTTGTAAGTAATAAATGAAATAAAATGAAATGGAATTAATAAGAATGAACTTAATTTATTGTTTGAAATTGTTGTTTGTTTTGGTTTATGAGTTGTTAGGTAAAAGATACCTTTAAATTTCTTAGATGTATGAATAATCTATTGAGTTATCTAAGGCTGTTGAGTAAATGGAATACTTCATAGTTATTTGTCTTTCTATGTGATTTAAAGTGTCTTACCCCGAACAAACCAATTGTTTTATTTTGATTGAATGGTTGATGTGTATATGATGTGTATGCCGTTGGTTGCAAGTGATTGTTGTTGTATTGATTTGTTGGTTAGAGGTTGAAACAACTTTAAATATTTCATTTTATATAATTATTAACTTTTTTTGGATTATATAAGTGAAATACAGGTTATGGAAGCAATTGCTACTGCTTTTGGTTTCATAATTAAGTGTTGAGTGCCCGACAAATAGGTACGTTCTCGGATTACGGTTTTATAGCGTTATTTTATTATTTTCCCATGTTGAGTTATATTATTTTGGAAAGTATATGTTATATATTGTTATATTTGATATTATATTTTCTCCCGAGCCTCTCCGTACAAAGGAGACTCTGCCCAAAATTTTCCGTAAAAATTTGAACTTAGAAATTTTTTGAAAATGTTTTCCAAACTTTATTAATTTGAGTATAAAAATATTTAATAGTATAAAATTGGTATATTTTATAAAAAATAATTAATTTTGAATATTTATTTGTTTATAAAGTTAATATTTTGAATAAGATGTATTGTTTAGTTAATTCTTTCTTTTCCCTTCTTTTCCTTTTCGGGGACGAAAAGTTTTGAGTGGGGGAGAGTGTAACGACCCGTAAATTTTCAATAATTAAAACTGTAAATTTAATGAGATTTTTGAAATTTAATATTGAAGAAAATAAAAATTTGTGAATTATTAATAAAGGTTGTAATAATGTAATAATGAAAATTAACTAAAAGGATACGTAACACGGTTAATTAAAGTTATTGATTAATGAACTCGAATGAAATTCCCAATTAAATAAAATAATTTAAATGTTATGACTTGGTTATAAATGGAGTATGAGAAAGCATATGTAATTTTTGAATTAATGTGTGAAATAATATAATAGATGGTAATTGTTTGTGAAGAATAAACATGCAAGTTATAAAGGGTGTAATGGTGACAAATGGTTGTTGTTACCAGTTAATTTACCAATTACGAATAAAGGTAATTAAAGGTTACTTTAATGATAATTAATATAATAATGGAAAGTGTGAATATAAATTTAATAGAAACATAGATCTATTTATAAGGTAGTAATTGATGTAATAAAAAGCATGAAACCAAGTAAATAAATTTATTGAGAATATTAATTGTGATTAGTGTATATATTTGGCAAAATTATAATGATGGAAATTTGGATATATTAATGTAATGAAAGACAAACAAATGGTAACTAAGTTTACAGAGTAATAATAGACTTAATTAAAGGATTGGAATTGAATCTAATTAGTTTATTTGGAATTAATTTAAAATTTAATTGGATTCAATCCATAATAGATGGATTTAAATACTATGACAAATTGATATTACAATGAATTGAGTAGTATCAATGTAATAAATATAACCAATGTCAATTTCATCCATTTTTGATAATAATAGATTGAAGAACAGGTATGGAAGGTAATAATGTTAATGCAAGTTCATGATCAGCTAATTTAGTGCGATCCCAATTAATTGAAAACAATTTTAAGTTTATAATTGATTATAAATAGTAAATTGGGCAATAAATGCAAAGGTATATTAGTGGATGTAATAATACGTAATAAACTGGAATTTGATAAATTCAATGTTAGATAAGTGATTATATTATAATATTTTTTGGTTGATAATAAAGTATGAATGAGATTAACCTTGGCTAAGGGTGATAATTATTAACCGTTTACCTATTTATTTAATTAAATTAGAGCTTAAATCATTGCAATTAATTAACGTAATTAAAAAGTACGTTAATATGAATTTAGGTAATGACTGTAAAATAGTAGGGTAATTTGATATATAGTAATGTCAAACTTATCCATAAGAGGATGATTGATTAAATAAAAAATTGGAACCACATTGAATTAATTTATTTGAAATTAAAAATATAATTTACTTGAATTTACTTAAATTGAAGGTAAACACTGTAAGTTTGCAATTAATCCTTATTTGATGGACAAGGAAATTTTGGTTAATGAATTTTAAGTTTATGTGTAATCAGGGGAGGTAGAAATTGTTTGCTATTAAATTTGAATTAAAAAGGGACTTAATTCATTTAATATTTATTTATTTAATTAACTGGAAAATAGCCATTTTTGGCCATTGACTCGGATTTCGATGAAACCAGTTTCATCGGATCCATAATGGTGAATTTTTGTAGGATTCCAAGTTTCATAACGATCGGGCTTGTCCTTTGATCGTACGGGCTTGAAACGCCTTGAAATCAATTTAATTGAAATTAATTGAAATCAATTTGAAATAACTTGATTTTTACATAACTTCTTCATACGATGGAATTTGGACTTGAAACCTATTCCATTGATTTTAAAATATTTGAAAACATATATTTTGATATATGGGTTGACCCATTTCCATTCCGAAATCGAAACGGGCTTTTCGGGTCAATTACGTTCAAAACTCAAATCAATCTTGTCCATCTACTCTATTTTCTGCTTTGTCTATAAATACCTCGTTATAAACCCTAATTGTTCCTTATTGTCATTTGTCTGTACATACATCTCCTTCTTAGCTCCTCATTCTAATGGCAGACAAAACCTAATTCCCAAATTCCAAAATCTAATTTCAAAAAAGAAAAAAAAATTGCAAATCTGCAGCAACTTCGGGTTTCAGAGGCAAAAACCCTGGAGATACTTCGGGTTAGGAAGAGAATGACTCGGGTCTCCGGGTCGTTTTGGCAAAAACTCAGAGCAATCACCAAGGATTTGAGGCGGCGGACCGAAGTTGAACCCGAAGTCGACCCAGGACCAGAATTTTTCAATCTTCAAATTTTCATAACTTTTGCATACGGACTCGGATTTGGACGCGGTTTGTTTTGCTGGGATCGTATCGAAATTCTGGACACTTTGAAGCTGGTTTGGATGAATTTGGAGACTGTTCAAATTTTGGATTTAAATTGGGTTTAAATTCAATTTAAATCCAAAGGTGAGTGTTTTAACCCACTCACAACTACTAAATTTTCTTATGTGTGTTAAATTAATTGTTAATGTGATTAAAAGTTTATTTATGACTGTTTGGCATATTTTTAATCATCATCTCAGTTAAATTGAATTTATTGGATTAAATTATTATTGCATTTAAACTGCCAGTTAAAGTATTATTTGATTTATTATTGCATTTAAACTACCAGTTAAATTGTTGTATAACTTATTTTTTAATATAAATTGCCAGTAAATACCTGTTATTTATTTTCTGTTCTGTATTGATGTTATTGTTGAATTGGATGATGATTGTGATAAATGGTTGATGGTCGTTATTGGATGAATGGATGTTGTATTTATATTGTTATAAACTACAAGTTGTTATGCATTTTTATTTCATTCGGTATTGCGGTTTGAAATGATATATAACCGTATTTTTATTTTTAAATTGCGGATTGAAATTATAAATATCCGTATCACTTGACTATAGGATAGAAAATCATATACAAACACCGTCGGTCTATATATATATATATATGGAATGATTTCTATGTGTTTTGGAAAATAAGGGTTTATATTAATACTAATTTTGATATTATATATATATTATTTTATATATAGTTAAATTCTAATATTTAAGCTATGTATAACTTGATGATGTTTTAAGTTTGATTTACGAATATTTCAAGTTTGAGCTTTATTTAAGTGATATTGAATTTATTAAATAAATATTTCTAAACTAAATAATAGTAAATTGAATTAAGGTATATATAAGATTATCAGATTTGGTTGGGAATTTTGGAATATTTAAAGACTTGAAATATATCAAAATTGAAATGTTTTATTGAAATTAAGGTGTTATTGTTTTCAAAGTATTGGTTTTCGAAATTGTTATAACTTTGAAAGTAATATGGTTTGAAAAATGAATTTATTTGAAATAGAATTTATTTAAGAATTATCTGTGAATATATTGATTGGAAACCTATTGAAATTGAAAATTGAGAATATGACTTCAAAATGTGGTTTGGGTATAAGATGATTTAAAAGAATATTTCAGGTTATCTAAATTAAAGAAAGATTAGTGATTGGAAATTGGGTTTTATTTAAATAATATAATTTTGAATTGTTTTGGAAATGGAAATGATATATTATTGAATTGGGTTTTGAAATGGAAATAATACATTGATAATTTGGGTTTGAAATAGCAATAATATTTTGGTTTTAAAGTATATACTATTTTGAAGTAAAGGATATGGTTTGAAATGGCAATAATATTTTGGTTTTAAAGTATATACTATTTTGAAGTAAAGGATATGGTTTGAAATGGCAATAATATTTTGGTTTTAAAGTATATACTATTTTGAAGTAAAGGATATGGTTTGAAATGGCAATAATATTTTGGTTTTAAAGTATATACTATTTTGAAGTAAAGGATATGTTTTGAAATGGTAAAAATATTTTGGTTTTAAAGTTTATACTATTTTGAAGTAAAGGATATAGTTTGAAATGGCAATAATATTTTGGGTTTTGAAGTATATACTATTTTGAAATATAGAATATGTTTTGAAAGGGAAATGATTGTGTTTTAAAAGTATATATATTTTTAAATGACCACGGTGTTATAATAACGTTTGGTAGTTAAAGAGACCGGGATCGGATATGGACATACTCTCTGTCGATACCGAAAACCACTTTGACAACTGTGTATGCGGTGGAGTTTCTAGAATGAAGTAGGATGGTGGCGACAATCCTAAGGTATATACGTGGACCCAACTCCCGTGAGTTGGCATAAGGTGGCTAAAACAGGAGCGATCGACGGGCCAAGGAGGTAGCACCTCTGATCGGACACACTTCTTCGATACCATTCTATTACTTGTGATTGATTTGGTGCACACCCTTGATTTGGGAGTGTGGTTCGAGGTGGGTGGTAGTGGCTGCTATGCGTCACCACCAGTCCGGATGCGTAATTGCTATATCCACCCTGGCATTGCCTTGTGTGTCATGTCACCTACCATATCGAGATTTACTACGAGTTTCTATTTGTGTCGTACCTATGGAGTATCTTCTCGTAGCCTCTCGGGGTATGCAGGTACTGTATAGACTATTGGCATTATTTTGTGTTAAGGGCTATATGGGTAACCCCTTAACTCTATTTAAAAGTATGTTTATTTTATGATTAGACATTATTATAATAGCGAATATTACTACATAGTAAATAGTTTAACGGATCCTTAGGGGATGTGAATCCCGAGCATCTCTTAAGTTACTGCACTCATGTTAGACACTGGATAGGAGATGTCAAATCCCGTAAACATCTCTGACGCCGTTCCACTCATATATTTATCATTGATTTAACTTACATAAGATCTTTTAGTTCTGAATCGAGTGTTTTGTCTTTTCAATTCGCTCGGGTCAGCTTGAGCATTTCAAGATTTGAAGGCCCTATTTCTGGAGGACGAAGACGAAGATTTTATTACTACTATTTATTATATTCCACTACACCATTGTATTCCGCTGCATTAATTATCTTTCTCTGGTATGTGTAACTCTGATATGTATTGTATAAGTATAATCAAATGTTTTGTAAAACAGCTTCATGAACTGTTATTTGATTATTATATTTTATCGTTCCGCTGCAAGATTCTATTTTGTTTCTTTTATTTCTCCACTTTTTCTTATTTACCCCATAACAGTCCGCCCTTCTGTATGGTTTAAGTTGGCACATGTGTCTGCTTAAGCGTACAAAAAGGTGGGATGTTACACATATACACATGGTCAATAGAGTATATGTAAATATATATATATATATGTTTGTATATGCAAAACTTATGATATAAAATAAAATATGTAAAAATAAAAATAAATATAGGCATGTAAATAAATATGAAAACAACTGAATATGTAAATATGCAAGCATGTGAACATGTATATGGAAAAAGGTAGGAATATATGAATATATATATACACACACACACACTTCTATATGCATATAAACATAAGGGAACATCATCATGGCAAAACCTTATTTCAAGCACACATAAATCAAAATCAAGTCAAAGCAAACATAAAATCAAGTCACATGAAAAATCAAATCAAAGAGAAAATAAAGGAATAAAATAAAATAAATAGATATGGTAAAATCCTGTACATGAGGGAATAACCACCCCGGGCTTTTGCTGTACATTTCATTCATATATATACACATATGGCCGAGCTTAAAACTGGTTCAAAGAAAGAAGAAAAAAAGATAAAAAAAGAAGAACAACTGCCATTATCAAAACCTTAAGGGAACAAAGTACTCAAAGCCAGGAAGTAAAACAAGGAGCAACACAGCAGTTTCATTTTGCATAAAAAAAGTGAGTACAACTTTAAATACTGGAATTATATATGCATCTATATGCTTGTAAATTTGAATAAAACTCTTTTTGTTTGTCAAGTATCATGTGTAAATAAGTTGTTGTGGCTTGTATGTGTGTGTTAATTTGGTTATATACACCTGTAACTCAAAAGTATATGAATATCACCCCTGTTCTTGAAAAAGTTAAGACCTTATAACCTTTAAAAATCATTATCTCTTTACAATTGAATTTTAGGCTATGATTCCAAAAGGAAATTTGTTTGTTTTTGAGTGCAGTTGATTCCAAAAATAGTTTCATTTGATATCATAAAGTGTAGAAGAAGGAAAATACAAATTACAGTAAGCAGCTTAAAAATGGATGATGTTCGAACATCATAGTTTAATCTCTGACTTATATGAATGCGTTTGTTACTGGAGATCGTGATTTTTGAGCATAGTTTGGTGATTTTTAATTGAGTATTAAGTGAGATAGAGGGAGTTGAGCGGATTTGGGCCAAAGGTAAAATTCCGGTGGTGTACTCGATTTCGTGGCATGGGATTTGTCGTGGAGGATGCTTGGGAGGAGGCGCACCCATGAAAAATGGCACGAGATGTTCTTGTTGTGCGTGTGGGTGGTTCGAGCTTGTATTAGGGTTTGTGGTTAGTTGTTTTAGGTCTTGGGTTTCTCGGCTATGGTGAAGTAGCAAGGGGGTTAGAGAAGTGTAGTCCAGGGGGATAAGAAAGAGGATGCGATGGCGAAGCTTGGGGTGGAGTTTGTTGGCGATCGATTTTGTGTGGTGTTGTGGAGAGGCTATAGGGTGGTCGGCCTTTGTTCGTGTGTGGTGGTGGCAGTTCGAAATTCGAACGTGCGTCTTCGGCAGCATTTAAAATGGTGGAATGTGGTGAGGTGGTCGAGTGCGACTGTCGAGAATGATCAATGGCGATGGTCATGACCAGAAGCAAGTGTGCACATGCACGTTTTGATGCACAGCCGGTTTATCGAATAAAAGAGAAGAAAGGGAAGAAACTGTAGGGAGGAAGAGGAAGGTTTGAAGTTTGGGTGTGTTTAAGTGAAGATGGGCCGGCTTTCTAACGTGTTGGGCTGGGCATTATATTTTTTTTTAAAGAAATTGAATAAGTTTTATGTTAAAAGAATCTTTTAATTTAAAAACATATTTCCCCTTTTATTGTAAATCGAATCGACATGAAATCTTTTGCTTCATAATCCTACCAACTAATATCTTAAGCTAAATTTATTTTGTTAATTTTCGGTATATAAAATTTATTATTTTATAATAATTAAAGTGAGTTAATAATTAATTCTTAATTGATTTAAATCTTATGTTAATTAATAAATTAGCTATTAGATTGGTTGTTTAATTTTAATTAACTAACAATAAATCATATTTTAATTTTCTTTTAATTTATAACTGATTTGGATTTAAATTGATTAAATTATGATTGTGGATTGTTTTAATATTAGTTGTTAATCGTTAATTTAGTTAATGATCTATGCTTGGCTTTATTGCTCTTAAATATTTATTTCAATTTTTCTTTGTCTGTGCCATCAAGTGGCCAAACAAGTTAAAATAGTTAGAACAAAACGTTGATACATTTTATTGGAAGTAAACATATGTAATAAATTCACATATGTGATATTGACACCCTGAATATGAATTGTTTGTTTAAAACAACCTGCCCTTTAAAAGTTTATCGATTAGATTCGAAGAGACCATGATTGGATATCAGTGTTATCCGTAACCACTTCGATCAAATAAATACTACGAACCTTTACGGTTTTGATTATAGAATCTAATATACTGGAATTCAATTAATTTAACAAATTCAACTATATTTTAAGTAAGTATTGTACTTAGACACTATTATAATACCACTGGAATTTCTATAAAAGTTGTTTTGGATATCGTAAGGTAAAAACCCATTGTGTTTATATGTGATGCGGTCTTACGAGATACCTTTGTTTTTCAAAGGATTTTGATATCTTAAGTAATTCAAATTTAGTGTGTTGTAATCACGCTAGTTTACAGCCTGACTCGGGTGTTACTTTATTGTAATGCTCGGGTCAGACCGAGTATTATAGATTCAGGTTAGAATACTATGGAGCTTAGAAGACGAGCTAGAGGAGTTCAGACGTATATCACGTACTTGGTTATTCCGTTGTGTGAGTTATGTATATCAGGACAAGTTATTATAACCGTCCAGATTGATGTATTGATTGTTGTACTCTGATGATTGTAAGAATTAAACAGTTACAGATTCTTTTCTATAAAAATCTGTTATTTTATATATTACATTTTGTTCCGCAGCGATTGTGAGATTCCGTGTTGTTTTTATTTCTGTTTCTTCTTCTATCTCTTTTCTTCTTAAACCCTAACAACCTGCTATTTTCGGCACTCGATTGCTCGGCACTCTATACAGTGAACGTATTAGTGTCGATTTTCGAGGGTTAAAAATCGCTCGGTCGATACACGTGGTATCAGAGTAGAAGTTTAAGCGAGAACCTTGGCTCTGGTGGGAATTACTCATTAGAGATAGGGTCGGTAGTACCCTAGTATGAGCTGAGTGCATTATATATGAGGGCGTATTTGTTATTTTTTTATATAATAATTTTAAAGGATAAACGGTTTTAAAATAATTTTTATATAAGATTATATTTTGATATAAAAAGAAATAATTTTTCTGAATTATTATAGAATATTAAGGTGATTGGGTGTTATTATTGAAATCAAATAAGATTATAAGATTTAAGTGGTTATATATATATATATATATATAGCCAAATATAAATTTGACAAGAATGAACTTTAGTGGGTTAAGCTCAAAATAGATTCAAACCAGAATTAAAATCCCGGAAATTTCGGAAGATTATTTCAAAGTGTTTTGAAATGAAATAAGTTTACCCTAATTATATTTTTATATATAAAGAAATAATTTTTCAGAAAATCATTATGGAATATAAAGTGTGTTAGGTTTCTAGATATGATAATTGTAACGACCCGGAATTTTCGACTCCGAAAATTCCGAATTGTTAGGGAAAAGAAGAAGAAAGAGGTAGAAGAAGAATAGAAAACAAAACTCAGAATCTAACATTTCGCAGCGGATAAAATATAATATCAAATAATAGCATTTATACAAAGAAAAGCTGTAATTGTTACTTTACATTCAATACATCAGAGTTACAACCATATACACATGACTGGACAGTTATATCAACCTGTCTCAGACTAATATCATGACAACTCTCAAATACACAGCGGAATACTTCATACGTTCCTGCCATCCAGCTCGCCACCTGAGCTCCAGAACGTCCTAACCTGAAAATCTGTAATACTCGGTCTGACCCGAGCATTACATCAAAGTAACACCCGGGTCAGGCTGGAAACCAGCGTGAGTAAACTCATCTAACATGAAATTTCAATCCATAGAACTTATTTAAAACCCGGGGTAACTCGTACTTACTACACGTAAACAACTTATATAGTCATCACTTATTTTCACAAAACAATATCTAAGTATCCAACTTAGTTTAAATGGTCCATATTATCCCAATCCAGCCCATTGATTTCACATATCAATCTATAAAGAATTATAGAAGATTTCAAATCGAAGTGGTTTCGGGTATTAACTAATACCCGACTCCGGTCTCTTCGAATCCAATGTCATCTTAACCCAAGTTATTCAAATGAAATACAATTCAAACTTTAAATAGATGGTGTCACTGTTTTAACCAAAACATAAAATATCACATAGCATTCCATATCACATACCAGAGATATCAACTAATCTAAGGCATACAATATCATTCAATCATTCATAGCAAGATTAATCAACCATACCATTTCTAATTAATTTAACTAACCACAAATGAATTAAATTAATTACTTCAATTACTTTTAAACCTTGCTTATTAATTACAAACCAATTAATTAATCATCCAAAAAATTTCCATTTTAATTAATCATCCTTGATTAATTATACTTTAATTAGATTAAGTAATTAGCCTTTAATTAATTTTCCTTAACCATTTACAGTAATTATCCTTAATTAATCACTTAAATTAATTATCTTATAATCACTTATATCGATTAATTATCCTTTAATTAATCACACTCATTAATTAACTAACCCTTAATAAGTTTCCTTAATTAATCAAACCTTTAATTACTTACTTTAAGTAATTATCCTTTAATAAATCACATTTAGTAATTTTCTATTAATTACCCACCTTAACTGATGACATTAAGTAATTAACCTTTTATTAATTAACCTCTAATTACTTTCATTAATTAATCTCTTTATTAATTACATTCAGTAATTATACTTAATCAAATTCCAAAGTGATTATCCTTAATTAATTAAACTAATTAATTATCTTAACTTAATTACATTAATTAATTATTCCCAAATCATTAGTTAATGATCCTTAAATTAAGTGATTAACTTTTAATTAATTCCACTAATTAATTATCATATCTCTTTAAAACTTATTTCCTTAAATATATTTAAAACTTGGTTAAACATTTTTCTTTTGAAAACT